>OX463320.1:9774562-11273823 GCA_949820665.1 Scrobipalpa costella | reverse complement strand
AAATCTTCCATGCTAGACTGGGAGCGATAGAAAAACATAGAATGTTCCAGCTGCCCTTCCTCCCGGGCATGCTGTATAAGTCAGCAAAAGGGATTTGAGGGTTACAGTGTATTGTAATTTAGGTGATGGGCTGACAACCTGTCACTATAGCAATACAAACTACAATCTAAAATTGCCCTCAATTTTTGTCAGACGTGGCGGAAGCGCCTTTTATGAGGCGTTTAACTCTCTGCCTACCCCGTAAGGGATAAAGGCGTGATTTTATGTATGTATGTATGTATCAAAATCCGTTGCATAGTTTTAAAGATTTATGCATACATAGGGATATAGGGACAGAGAAAGCGACTTTGTTTTATACTTTGTAGTGATAAGAAAATATAAGATCATAAAAACTACAACTTTAGACCTTTCATGAGCGAGTTAGCACTCAATATAAACCAAACGTGAGTTAAGTCCATCTTATGTTTGTTAAGACTTGATTTAGAATGTTCTTTCCTCTTAATTACATACATATACATATAATTACGCCTTTATCCCTAATGGGGTAGGCAGAGCGTAAACGATATAGACAAAGGTCGTTCCGCCACATCTGACAAAGTTTTGAGGGTTATTTGCAATAGATTTGTAGGTATATTGCTGTAGTGACAGGTTGTCAGCCCATCGCCTAAATTACAGTATACTGAAACCATCGAATCCTTTAGCGGGTTTTTACAGCATGCCCGGGAGGAAATGCAGCTGGCACATTCTACGTTTTGTTTTTCATAATTAACCGTTTAAAACCAAAGATGCCCCTTTTGGGGTTTTGTGAGAATCCCACCATGCGAACATTTAACTGGACTCATGTATTACTTCCATGCTGGTCTGGGAGCGAGAGAAAAACATAGAATGTTCCAGCTGCATTTCCTCCCGGGCATGCTGTAAAATCCAGCTAAGGGATCCGAGGGTTTCAGTACATTGTAATTTAGGCGATGGGCTGACAACCTGTCACTACAGCAATATACCTAGAATGCTATCTTAAATAACCCTCAAAACTTTGTCAGATGTGGCGGTACACCTTTGTTTAGGTCGTTTACGCTCTGCCTACCCCATTAGGGATACAGGCGTGAATATATGTATGTATGTATGGACTCATGTATCTGACCGATATTCCCAAAGGACTTAAAATATGAACATGATATTTTACGATGACATCCCTGTAGTAACACTAGCAATTTTCGGCTAAAATTTCCGTTGAGTGGTAGTGAAATTATATTATACCCGGAGCTTCTAGCATAGTTTATAAATTAGTGTTAGTATGAGGTAATTATGAAATACCTAAGCTATTAGGAAATTAAGCTTCAACATTAGGAATAGGTACTGTTTATTGTGAAAATTATATTGTAATAGTTAATAGATACTATTTATTGTACATACATACATACATATAATCACGCTTTTATCCCTAATGGGGTAGGCAGAGCGTAAACGACCTAAACAAAGGTCGTTCCGCCACGTCTGACAAGGTTTTGAGGGTTAGTTAAGATAGACTTTTAGGTATATTGCTGTAGTGACAGGTTGTAAGCCCATTGCCTAAATTGGAATTTACTAAAACCCTCGGATCCCTTAGCAGGGTTTTACAGCATGCCCGAGAGGAAATGCAGCTTCTGCCTTTTTACTTTAAGTCAATAACTCAAATATTATATCCTATTCCTATGATATTCAAGTTGTAATGTCCCGGGATTGTTTTTTGATGCGTCCCGCGTCCCGTCCAGATTCGCCGGGTATCCCGGGATCCCGGAAATGTCCCGAATATCATTATCTGCTTTATGGGACAGAAGCTTCGATGTTTCCTTTGTCATTACGAGTGGCACAAATGGTAATATTCAGCGTTAAGAATGAGATATAGTTCATAACAAGTTTGGAAGTTATATCATCTTCCATGCCGGACTGGGAGCATTAAAAAAACATAGAATGTGTCTGTTGTTTCTCCTCGCGGTCATGCTGTAAAAACCAGCAACAGGATTCGAGGGTTACGATTGACAACCTGACCCTGTAGCGATAGATACCCATTTAAATCGAAAATTGTCCATAATATTCGTCACTCGTGGCCACTTCTTCCACGCTGGTCTGGAAGCGAGAAAAAAACATAGAATGTGCCAGCTGCATTTCCTCCCGGGCATGCTGTAAAAACCAGCTAAGGGATCTGAGGGTTTCAGTATATTGCAATTTAGGCGATGGGCTGACAACCTGTCACTACAGCAATATACGTACAAATCCATCTTGAATAACCCTCAAAACTTTGTCAGACGTGGCGGAACGACCTTTGTTTAGGTCGTTTACGCTCTGCCTACCCCATTAGGGATAAAGGCGTGATTATATGTATGTACGTGGCCAAAAGCCCCTTAAAACCCCATAATTGACAAAGGCATGACTTTATATGTGTATGTTATTTTCATGAAACACACAAGACATCATATCCATCCATCCATATCCATATAGTCACGCCTTTATCCGTAATGGGGTAGGCAGAACGATAACGACATAAACAAAGGTCGGTCCGTCTGACAAAACTTCGAGGGTTATTTAAGAAAGATTTGTAGGTATATTGCTGTAGTGCCAGGTTGTCAGCCCATCGCCTAAATTACAATATACTAAAACCCACTGGATCCCTTAGCTGGTTTAGCAGCATGCCCGGAAGGAAATGCAGCTGGCACAATCTATGTTTTTCTCTCGCTCCCAGGCCAGCATGGAAGCAACATATGCACATTAGAAATATAGAAAAGCCTGATTTATTACGATTTCAATTACAACCCTTATGAAATATGCACGCCCCTTAACATTAAGGGGGTGTCACACTAATGACGAGCGTAATATTGGAACGTGTTGGTCATTACTCATATTCAAATATTTAAATGATAATCTTGATGTAGATAAAAGTAAGGTAAAGTTATGCGTAACAGTATAATTAATCAAATTAAATGTTAAATAATGATAACATTATACAGTTGCAAAATGATGTATATTTAAACGCAGTGCATTATGAACCCAGAATACTAGAAAACTGTATGCATATTAGACACTTTTTTTTTTAATCCGTCACTTCTATCTTAAAGTTTTTCGAAATTATAGCGAACTATAATTTGGTGCACCTATAACAAAATTAACTTCTGATTTTATGTAATGAAAAGTCTATACGAAGTGTAAGGGACAGCGTCCCGCAAACAGATAGGGGTTGCTCGGTCAACGAAACTGAACAACTATCAACAGGTTTTTTTTTTTTTCAGGAATGAATGAATGAAAGTGAAAACAATTTGCATGGATTAATTTTTAACTTCCTGAAAAAAAAAAAATCCTGATAGTTGTTCAGATTCGTTGACTGAGCAACCCCTTTCAGTTAGCGGGACGCTGTCCCTTACACCCCGTTTATCTCGATAATCTGCTTTACACTTATCACCAGCCCTACAAATGATAGCTGATGGCAATACTGTTAAGTTATGTTTTTCAGTTAGCTCATCAGGGGTGCGTTCAAACGACCAGTATAAGATTTAAAACGTACGAATTTTAGACTAGCGGGACTCACTGCACCGGGTATAGGATAAATCTTGAGCTTACTAATACCAAAGATACGAGAAGAAAATATTACTGCGCACAAAATGAGGCGTTTAGAAATCCGTCCACTCATCCTCGGAAGCATTCGGAAATGACTACTCTATGGGCTAAATAGTTTCTTTATTCACTCATTACTCTGCCCCACCCTAATGCAGGGGGAGTGAAGTGGTGTTTCCTAGCCACAGATTACATAACTTGGACGATCTATTCGATAGATTCTATTGAAATGATCTTCCAAAACTGCGTGTAGGTGGAAAATAATACTGCTCACAAAACAAGGCATTTAGGAATATCCTCGGAAGCATTCGGAAATGACTACATTGTGGGCTAAATACACAGTAATGAGTGAATAAACCAACTATTTAGCCCACAATGCAGGGGGAGTGAAGTGGTGTTTCCTAGCCATAGATTAGTAAGCATGGACGATTTATTCTATTGAAATGGTCTTGTGAAACTGTGTGTAGGTGGAAAATAATACATACATACATAAATCACGCCTTTATCCCTTACGGGGTAGGCAGAGCGTTTAACGCCTCGTAAAAGCGCTTTCGCCACGTCTGACAAAAATTGAGGGCAATTATTGATTGTAATATGTATTGCTATAGTGACAGGTTGTCAGCCCATCGCCTAAATTACAATACACTGTAACCCTCGAATCCCTTTTGCTGACTCCAACAGTATGCCCGAGAGTAAGGGCAGCTGGAACATTCTATGTTTTTCTATCTCTCACAGTCCAGCATGGAAGTAAATACAGCTCAGTAAACGAGACTTTTAGGAATATCCTCGGAAGCATTCGGAAATGAGTACTCTATGGGCTAAATAGTTTCTTTATTCACTCATTACTCTGCCCCACCCTAATGCCGAGGGAGTGAAGTGGCGTTTCCTAGCCACAGATTAGATAACTCTGATAATCTATTCGATAGATTCTATTGAAATCATCTTCTAAAACTGTGTGAAGGTGGAAAATAATACTGCCCACATAACGAGGCATTTAGAAACATCCTCAGAAGCATTCGGAAATGACTACTTTGCGGGCTAAATTTGAATTATTTTGTAAAACCATGTAATTATAGAGATATCTTGAATAGGTACAGGAATAAAAAAGTATTGTAGAGATAAAGCTTCAGAACTGAGCTAAAATACGCTACAGAAATGAGCCAGAATGACGTTACCAAAAGATGGCGCTCTATGCCTGTACTTACAAATAACAAGTCACAGCGTGGTAACATGAAATTGTTTTAAACGCTGACTCTGCTATGAAATTTGGGTTGTAAAAACTTTATTGCGGTCATTGACTTACCCAGTAATCTCTAAAAGATCTTGAGAATCATACCGAATTAAATTCACTGATAAATTTCACGTTTGACGCTTTGTTTCAAAATTATTGCTATTCGCTTAATCGTATCTAAACATTACATTACTTCCATGCTGGCCTGGGAGCGAAAGAAAAACGTAGAATGTGCCAGCTGCATTTCCTCCCGAGTATGCTGTAAAAACCAGCTAAGAGATCCGAGGGTTTCAGTATATTGTAATTTAGGCGATGGACTGACAACCTGTCACTAGAGCAATATACCTACAAATTGAACTTAAAAAACCCGCAAATCTTTATCAGACGTGGCGAAACGACCTATGTTTAGGTAGTTTACGCTTTGCCTACCCCATTAGGGATAAAGGCGTGATTATATGTATGTATCTAAACATGCGTAGTCCAACAGTTGTTTAGTCTATGCCACTCCCCATATCATTTGATCCCCTCTATAGATATCATGTTATTTTCTATTAATGACTTATTTCCCGATGTTCTTTTCATCCCTTACTCAAGTCTTATCTAGTTTGGGTCATCGCGGTGGGAAAGTAATAAATTATTTATTTTGTTGATAGATTTTTTGTGTTTGTGACGATAAATGATAAAAGGAAGCCGCTTCCTTCAATGCTAATGATCATGTTGTTTAAGTTTTGAACTGTGAAATTTTAATTGACTTGAGTTAACCTTAACATCTTGTGTATTTTCCATATTGATTGAAATATAATATTTAAATAGTATTCTATGTATAATGCGAAAGTATCATGACAATATACCAAATTTTTTTTAAATATAAAATAATCTAAAATGACTAATTGAACTTGACAATTTTATAATTCTCTCCTCTATTATAATACATACATACATACATATAATCACGCCTTTATCCCTAATGGGGTAGGTAGAACGTAAACAACCTAAACATAGGTCGATCCGTCACGTCTGACAAAGTTATGAGGGTCATTAAAGATAGATCTGTAGTACATTGCTGTAGTGACAGGTTGTCAGCCCATCGCCTAAATTGCAATATACTGAAACCCTCGGATCTCTTAGCTGGTTTTTACAGCATGCCCTAGAGGAAATGCAGCTGGCACATTCTATGTTTTTCTCTCGCTCCCAGGCCAGCATGGAAGAAAATGGAAATGGATATTGTATCTTATAATTAAATTGTGATGTGTGTTTACTTTGAATATCAAAGTCAAAGTAAATGTTCATAATATTTTTATCTGTTCTTCTTTTTTAACAACAATGTAATGTATACGTAGGTACATCATAACATAAGTATTATTTAATTAATTGATCAATTTAATTTATATTAATATAAAATTTAAACTTAATCTAATTATATATGGACAAATAATTGCTAACATGACTGTAATGTAATTTGGTCTGAAATAAAACATTTTTTTTATAGCATACCGGTACGTACTGGTAACCAAAAGGCTATTGATGTGGCCCAGAAGGGCATCAAGGATTTAAAACCATTGACAAGAGAAGAAGATGAAGAAGCATACAAGTACTTACTCGAGAAGAGGAAGAAGAAGCACTTACAGTGCAATACAATACAAATATTCTTTATTGCACATAAACGACACATTGTACAGGGACAATCATTACAAAACAAACAGAGTACAATTAGGCGGCCTTATTGCTAGGGTAGCAATTTCTGCCAAGGAACCTTTGGGTAAAGGAGGAGTTTTCTAATATTATGCGGGATAGTGCAGTTACTATTGTTATATATTTAATTAAAATACATAGACAATGTACTTACTAGTTACATAAATACGAAGAGGTTCAATAGAATAATACATAAGTACAATTATAATATAGTAAACTAGTGTAATATGCTATAAGAGAGAGTGTATAAATTATGAATAGATATTAGATTAAATTCAACTTAATATTATGAACCGTATGTATATAATAAATTATTCACAACCACGAAGGTACCTATTAAAGGAGGCGTTGCGTTAAGTTAAGGCTTTGTAACATTAGACTAATCGGTTGCGGTGAAATGAAATAATAAATATTCTGCAGTAGTTGGACCCTAGAGGCTACTTAAAAATGTTTTACAAGTATTTGCACAAGCGAAATTACGCTAAAAACAAGATAAAATTGGACACCGACCCCTAAATCTTTTGACTAATTAATGACCTCCAAAATGCACTCCTTTGATCACCCTTTACCCGTTAATAATTAACAGGGTGTTAACAATTAGTAAACTAAGGGTAACCGTACACTGTACCAGGGGGTGTCGGTGTACCTTTATCTGAGATTAAAGCTTCACAATCTCTTTGATATATAATTCTGCTGACGGTCTTTGTAATCGGCGACTGAAATACACACGGGCAGCAAGGCAGAACATCACACTTCAATTCTAGAATATACGTATTAAACACTGAACTGAGATAGGGAGAAAGGGAGAAGTCTTGTGTGTAGACACTCTGACACCATCACATGTGCGCGCCACCAGCCAACAGGCGAGCGTTGCAGCAGCGAACGCTGAGAAATTAAAGACTCGGAAGTACACTGACATTACTGGCACATACATGTTTACACCGCTGAGTTTCGAAACCTTGGGTCCTAGGGGCCCGTGTACAAAAAAAATCATAAAGGACCTTTTAGGGCGTCTCAGTGGGGTTACTGGTGGTAGGGCCGGTAACTTCCTGGCACAACGGATCAGCCTCGCTATCCAGAGTCCTCGGCACCATGCCCCAAGGGGACGCTCTGGAGGCCATTTATTATTTATAGTTATTTTTAAGTTTTATTTTGTATTTTCTGTATATTTTTTGTAAATAATAAACTATCTTACTCAATAACACTGAACTGTAATATACAATTTCAATCAACATCAATAAGGCTGTATAGCAGCGCTATTTATTCTTCAACTATTTATCCACAAATTCAAAAAAATTCTTCCATGCCGGCCTGGGAGCAAGAGAAAAACATAGAATGTGCCAGCTGCATTTCCTCCCGAGCATGCTGTTAAAACCAGCTAAGGGATCCGAGGGTTTCGGTATATTGTGATTTAGGCGATGGGCTGACAACCTGTCACTGCAGCAATATACCTACAAATCTATCTTAAATAACCCTCAAAACTTTGTCAGACGTGGCGGAATGACCTTTGTTTAGGTCGTTTGCGCTCTGCCTACCCCATTAGGGATAAAGACGTGATTATATGTATGTATGTAAATTCAAAAAGGTAAGTTGTCAATCGGCATAGCCAGGATACTGGTTTATAAAATAAAACTAAACTACTAACTAGTAACTACACATATAACTTTTTGAAGCGAACATACTTTTCTTGTCTTTTTCTTCAGAGTTTGAAGAAATGGAATAGGCTATTTTCCATCGCGGGAAATTATCTTGTTCCCTCGGGAAAATTCCATAAGCCGCAGCAGGTGAAACCGCAGTTTGAAAAGTTAGCTTATTATAATCGTGCTCTGTTAACCATTCTGTCTGTTCGTGCGTCCTAAGCAAAGATCGTATAATTACCTCTGTGAAATTGTTAGTAGGTTGAACTGCATAAAGAGATTCATTTTCCGCCGTCAAAAACATTCCACCCCATTCGTTCAGCATAATCGAGTAAATAGAATAGATTGTTTCTTGGTTTCTATTACTATAGAATAAAATAAGCTTAGAAGCTCTAGGGCGAAAAATCTCACAGCTAAATGCGACGATCACGCAATTGAGGACATATATAAGTTACCTACTGAAAAAATAGGAGACGTAATTTTGAATCACTCGAATCGAAATGCGCACATGAAAGAACAAACATTCGCATGCCATTTGCTTACTATTTTGCATGTGAATGTTATTCTTTCCTTATTCGTATTTACCTCAGTTCGGCTTTGGACAAGCAAGGCTAACCCAAAGGCATTCATAGCACGAATGAACCTCAAACCTCTTACTTGTTCGCTATTTTGAAGGATTTTAGTCTGTCAAGGTATTGTATCCATTCATAAAAAACGCCCGCGAAAAGATATGTATTGATGTTATTCTAACTCGACATCACAAGAACTCTCTGCTTACTTACAATCACTAAATTTATCGCGTACTTAGCGGATGGGGGCGCTGGCAACGCCTTATAAAAAGTAATGTCTGTGTTAGCACCACGATGGCCACGTTAGAGGGCGGATAGCGCTAATGTTATGGGGGTAGTTAAGACAAAGTGTGGGGAAAGTGAAAATTGGGGGATTGCCGGCTGTTTTCGGGTTAGCGATCGGGCAGTTTGAAGCTGTCGTAAATAGTGGTTCTTCCGCGGATATTT
Organism: Scrobipalpa costella; assembly: GCA_949820665.1. Classification (NCBI taxonomy): domain Eukaryota; kingdom Metazoa; phylum Arthropoda; class Insecta; order Lepidoptera; family Gelechiidae; genus Scrobipalpa; species Scrobipalpa costella. The sequence goes on along the minus strand of OX463320.1, from coordinate 11,264,662 downwards.
TTTGTTTTCTTTTCGCAATGAGTAACCTCTTGATTCTAATCTAGATCTATAGGGATCTAGATGTTAGCACGGCGATGGCCAAGTTAGAGGGCGGATAGCGCTAATGTTATAGGGGTAGTTAAGAAAAAGTGTGGGGAAAGTGAAAATTAGGGGATTTCCGGCTGTTTTTGTTTAGTGATCGCGCAGTTTGAAGCTGTCGTAAATATAGGTGTAGGTTGTTTTTTCTTTTTGCTATGGTTTTCTAAGTTCTTAATTCTAATCTAGATCTATAGTTATTTAGATGTAAGCACCGCGATGGCCACGTTACAGGGCGGATAGCGCTAATGTTCAGGGGGTAGTTAAAAAAAAGTGTGGTAAAAGTGAAAATCAGGGGATTTCTGCTGTTTTTTGTTTAGCGATCAGGCAGTTTCGAGTTGTCGTAAATTGTGGTCTTTCTCAGGTATTTTTTTTTCTTTTTGCAAGAGTAAGCTCTTGACTCTTGAATGGACTAATGGTCAATAAGCTAGATTCTAGAATCTTGACAGAGTCCACGATGGAGCAAGCTTACGCAGAAATATGAAAAGGTTAAATTTTAGTATAGTTCTGTAAAATATTTGATTTGTGTGTAGGTACCTACGACATGAGGTAGAATTTAAATTCCCTTAAATTGAGTTGTAATATAGAAAGACCGCAATAAAAAGCCTTGCATCGGGTATAACTTTTCTGTATAAATATATTCATGGTATATTTTATTGGCAATATCTGACACCGATATAGGTTTCATCATAAAACGTGAAACTAAACGTTAAAATCGCGCTTCGTGACGATATAAAAACCCGATAAAGATATCAATACTGTGATATTTGATGCTTTATTGGCGTTTCAAGAGGTCTTAGGATGGATCATTCTACAGACATATAGGTAGGTATTTGTAGGTATATTTCTGTAGTGACAGTTTGTCAGCCCATCACCTCAATTGCAATATACTGAGACCCTCGGATCCCTTAGCTAGTTTTTACAGCATGCCCGGGAGGAAATGCAGCTGGGACATCCTATGTTTTTCTCTCGCTCCCAGGCCAGCATGGAAAATAAATAAATGACCTACATATTATCTGTAAGCATCTTCTTCTTCTTTGCGAGTCGCAGCGAATCAAATTTTCTCAGCCCAAAGAGTTGCCACACAAATAGCGTTTGGAGTGGCTGCCCAGAGATCTTCTAGCGTGCAGGTTATTCTGTAAGTATTATTTTGCTATATACCTTAACCTACCTATATTTAGTCAACGTAGGTCTGTAATCCATGCTGGCCTGGGAGCGAGAGAAAAACATAGAATGTGCCAGCTGCAGTTCCTTCCGGGCATGCTGTAAAAACCAGCTAAGGGATCCGAGAGTTTCAGTGTAATTGAGGCGATGGGCTGACAACCTGTCACTACAGCAGTATACCTACAAATCTATCTTAAATAACCCTCAAAACTTTGTCAGTCGTGGCGGAACGACCTTTGTTTAGGTAGTTTACGCTCTGCCTACCCCATTAGGAACAAAGGCGTGACTATATGTATGTATGTAGGTCTGTAATAACATCCAACGAACAGTCCTGGGTTCTTCGCAACGTGAACATAACCTAGGTAGAGCATGTACCTTGTGCCTTCGATCGACGCTGAATATTTTATATTACGGCAATGTGTTCACACTGCTGGACAAGATGGTCTGGTCAGACATGTTTTATTAACCGCTTTGTTCGCATCGCTAAAGTATTTGTTCAAGTTGTTGACACGTGTAAATATGTATTGCTTTTTGATGTCATTATTTGGGCCATGTCTTCTGGGAATGATCTTATTCAATTTAGCTATAAAAACAGTAAAGCGCTCGTGTGGAAAACATACACTCCTTCTTCTAGGTAATCATTTTACAGAAATACGTTAGATCGCAGATTGTGTTCTGTTTTCGTCAACGATATGAGGATTTTTAAAATATTGGAAATGGGTTGCTCTTGACATACCTACATACAATCACGCCTATATCCCTAATGGGGTAGGCTGAGCTTAAACGACCTAAAGAAAGATCGTTCCGCCACGTGTGACAAAGTTTTGAGGGTTATTTAACGTAGATTTGTATATTGCTGTAGTGACAGGTTGTCAGCCCATCGCCTAAATTACAATATACTGAAACCCTCGGTTCCCTTAGCTGGCTTTTACAGCATGCCCGGGAGGAAATGCAGCTGGCACATTATATGTTTTCCTCTCGCTCCCAGGCCAGCATGGAACTAATGCATTGACATACATACATAAAATCACGCCTTTATCCCTTATGGGGTAGGCAAAGCAAAAACGACCTAAAAATAAAGGTCGTTCCGCCACGTCTGACAAGCTTTGAGGGTTAATACAGATGATAAGTATTATATTGCTATACTGACGGGTTGTCAGCCCATCGCCTGAATTGCAATACACTAAAATCCTCGGATTTCTTAGCCGATTACAGCATGACAGAGAGGAGATGCAGCTGCAGATGCATTCTATGATTTTCTATCACTCCAAGTCCAGCATGGAGGTTGCTCTTGACATTCTATATAATGTAGTAAGCTCTTGTTTACAGTCAAGGTCAGGCGCGACAAAGACGATGGATCTTATGTCTGTTCACTTCACTCTAACTTTGAAGTGTTGGGGATTGTATGCATTCGGAAACACACTAATATTCCTATGCTGCAATTAGGTTAATAAATAATTTCACTCCATGTATCGAAAAACGTATACACATTTCTACGTAAAATGTTTCAAGGACAATAATAAGAACAAAAAAAGTGCAACTTACCGCTCTCCCATCACAATAGCTGCATCAAAACGCCCTTTGCATACGTCACACGTTCTTATAGTCTTTTTCTTTCTTTGTTTAAAATTACAGGAAAAATGAGATCCCAGAACAGAAGACTGTTCCATAACTGAGATAAAGCAAATCAGTATTCAGAGCTTCAAAATGAAAATACAATGGGGCTTCTAGGCTCATCAAAACTGCACTCGATCAACTCTATGCAGTAATATACACACAATGAGGTTCATTTCTTCCATGTTGGACTGGGAGCGAGAGAAAAACATAGAATGTGCCAGCTGCAATTCCTCCCGGCCATGCTGTAAAAACCAGCTAAAGGATCCGAGGGTTTCAGTATATTGTAATTTAATAAGGCGATGGGCTGTCAACCCTTTACTATATCAATAAACATACATACATACATACATATAATCACGCCTTTATCCCTAATGGGGTAGGCAGAGCGTAAACGACCTAAACAAAGGTCGTCACGCCGCGTCTGACGAAAGTTTTGAGGGTAATTTAAGATAGAATTGTAGGTTACGGATAAAGGCTTGATTTTATGTATGTATATGTTAGGTTCATAAATGTATACTTATTTCACTCCATATAACGAAAAATGCACACTTCCTCCGTAATATGTTTCAAGGACAATGATAAGAACAAAACAAAGTGCCACTTTATGCTCGCCCTCACAATAGCTACATCAAAATGCCCATTGGAGCTACGCCACGCGTTTGTCCCCCACGATTCCGGAGAATGTACAATAATGGATGATTTTCCACTAGACGGCACGGCAACGGCACGATAACGATACTGTCGTGATACCGTGGCTCTGTTTTTCCACTTCTATTTATGTTATTTTATTTATTTATTACATTTTTAAAAACTCCACACAGCGATTAACACTACGGTAATATCGTCTACGGTATTGTGCACCTAATTCCACGAGCGCACACACACGTACGCAATACAAAACACATGTAGGTTGGGTAGGATCCCGGCAAGTACAAAAGCAAGCAATATAATTACATTGATTTGAAGGAAGAAGAAGAAGAAAGAAAATACATTTATTTTAGACACAAAACAGGTTACAATATGTTACAAGGTAGAAAACAAGTAATAACATAATATTTTTGTGACTAAAAATGATATTCACTCAGCATATTATGTTACAAGCAGCGTGGTAAACTAATTGTAGCGCTGGTCTTCCGTGAAACCAAAACTAACTACTTAAATCTAGAATTGTGCTTATACAGCAAACTGCAAAAATCACAGACGAAACATAAAAATTAAAATCTCATACAACATCTCTTCCACGACACCGTCGACGATATCGCACTGTTGCCGTTGTCGTGGACGTGCCGTCTACTGGTACGAGTAACAAGCCATTCCACAGAATGTACAATATTACTTGATATTGCCTTCCGCTGCGCATTAAGTAACCGTAACGAATGATTGTTCAAGCCCCTCGTTTTTGAGGGGCACGCTCCGTACGGGAGACGAAATGACTCGATCACTGTTTCTCTTATTGATTTTTCTTTACAATACAATATACTTTATTGCACAAAAACACAGAATTTACAAATTGCTAAAAAGAAATTGCAATTGGCGGCCTTATTGCTAATATAGCAATATCTTCTAGGCAACCAGGCAATAGGAAACAGAGTTTCTGTGTTGCTTTCAGGCTGGATTGGGAGCGAAAGAACTAGACGACATACATACATATATATAATCACGCCTTTAACCCCAAAGGGGTTGGGAGAGCGTAAACGACCTAAACAAAGATCATTCCGCAACGTCTGACAAAGTTTTGAGGGTTATTTAAGATAGATTTGTAGGTATATTGCTGTAGTTGTCACGATTGTCAGCCTATCGCCTAAATTACAATATACAGAAACCCTGGGATCCCTTAGCTGGTTTTTACAGACGACGAACGAAATTACAATTTTGAATTTCAGGTCATGAAGCAAACTGTAGATAGTTGTTGATAGCTTTAGAATGTTTATTAAACTCAATCAAAAGTTTTAAATTAATTTTATAAGTTGGACAAGTTCATTGGGCTAATTGAAAACAACGATGGAATTTTTGGTTTCTTATAATTCGCCATGCTGGACTGGGAGAGATAGAAAAACATAGAATGTTCCAGCTGCCCTTCCTCCCGGACATGCTGTTAAAGTCAGCAAAAGGGACTCGAGGGTTACATTGTATTGTAAATCAGGCGATGGGCTGACAACCTGTCACTGAAGCAATACATATTACCATCTAAAATAGTCCCCTTAATTTTTTTTTGTCACACGTGGCGAAAGCGCCTTCTACAAGGCGTTAAACGCTCTGCCTACCCCGTAAGGGATAAAGGCGTGATTTATGTATTTATGTATGTATAATTCGCTAAAACACTAAAATTTAAAAAAATTGCTCTTTTTAAAAGTTACAGATTTTTTTGTCCGCCATTGCATTGCTTTACGATGCATACGGAATACATCGAACAGTTCGTACCAATGACCTTACTACCTTAGTTACAGGTCATAGGCTACCGTCAGACCAATACAGAAGCACACCATAAAAAAGTTGGTTCAAATTGTCAAGGAACTTGTTTACATACGAGCACAGTTAGTAATATGATTGAGACAATAACGTTTATGTTAAGATCAATTATTCTGATGATTAAAATTATTAGAAACTAGGTAGTGGTTATCAAGTAACGTGATTAATTTAATTTTTAACATTATTGTCATGAACACATTAATTTCATCATCATTTATTTATCTCTTGTCGGTTGAGCATTATTTTATGTGCTTGTATTTAATCAAGTATTGTTTGAACTGAGGTATTTACTATACTTAACAAACAACTTTTCCTAGAAAAGATTGTGTAATCACGCCTTTATATGTAATAGGGTAGGCAGGGCGTATACGATCTGAACATCTTCATCATTGCTCTACGTCGATCAGTATATTAAAATTATTAAATACTAATCTCGGTGGATAAAAACTGTAAATAACTGTGAAGCCTAATCGAAATCGTGTGTATTAGTGTTTGTGAACATTTTGTTCTACCAATTTCCTAAATATCTTCATTTAAAGTGAGACGATCAATTAACAGTGATAATAAACAATAAACATTAAACAAAAGTGTAAAACATATACTGTGTGAACTAAATATGAAAACTATAATAAAACATTTTAAGTTTTAACAGTGTTAAAGTGTTAAATTTTAAATATTAGATTGTAACGACCTGTTGTGAATTGACGCTACAAACAAGTACAATAACTAGATGTCAGTGGATGTCTAAACAACATTCTGTATAACAAGATCATTAAGTTTGACCACCTATTCAGTGACAGATTTGGCCTAGTGGTCTAGTCACTGACTCCTGCGCAGAACGTTCCGGATCGCGCCTGGACACTCTCAGAAAGTTTTTGTTTTTTTTTTTTTTTTTTTTTGCATCAATTTATTATATTGGCCATTTTTGCTATTTATTTATCAGAAAATAGTGTATTTTAATAACGAAACAAGAAAATGAAAAGTATCTTTTTGCTAAAACACCTTGATGGTACTTCTACAGAAACAATATAAAAATAGCGCCTGGAGAAACACATAAAGCAATATCACAGAAGTGCCTTTATTTTATGAAAGAGCAAATCACTCCACCACTTGTGGCACGTTAACCATCACAGGTGCTACCGATTAATGATTAAAATTGATGAATTCTATTGTTTTTAACCTACCAATATGCATCATCATTCAATGGCATCAACAACAATCTGCACCAAATGTAAACAACAATTGAAAAAGTCAGACTATTGCCTTACTTGCTGCAAATGTAACAAGACATTCGACTTGGAGTGCGCTGAGGTTACAGCGAAGCGCTATGACCTTATGCGAAGCGACAAAGACCGGGATCGCCGCCTCACATGGAGCTGCTCCCAATGCTGCAGAAACTACACCAGCAAGCCAAATTCTACGCGCGGTACGCCAAAACCGACGATTCAAGGTAGTCCGGTAACTTCAAGCCCACCAAACCCAGTAATACCACAGATTCAACAAAATTTGGATAAAGATAATAATAACCAAATTTTAATGTCTTCTATAAACCGTGAAGAGGAGCAACTAGTGAGTCTACTACCTGAAAACAATAAATCAACAGATAATATAACCCTGAGACAGAAAGCCATTAAAGTGAACGTCGAGACACACAATTCCTTCGACTCGCTGGATATTGAGGGCGACATAGATGTTTCAGCCGTATCACCACTCCCCAGTACAGATAACAAATTGTCGCGGAGCGTGAATTACTCAATAAATCACAACTGGACTGTACAAGAACTGAAGGAATCAGAAGATTTACTCAAGGCTGAACTTTTATCAACCCAAGAAGAACTAGAAAACACAATTCTAGAAAATAATTCTCTCCACAAACAGGTCGATAAGCTCACAAAAGAAGTAGATTTTCTCAAAACTTTGTGTAAAGCCCCTACAAAGAATCAGGATCGAGACCAAGTAAACGGCAGCCTCAAGAAGAAAAAGAGATCCTCAATGCTACCCCTTTATGGTACCCGGCCCACGACATCCTCCCCCAATACTTCTCTAAAATGCACTACAGAATTTGACGCTACGAGGGAAGGAATGCAAATGGCAATTAATCTACTACAACAGGAGCTCAACTTAGCGAACCAGGAAATTAAAAAACTAAACGAACAGCTTTTAGCCTTAAATAAATTTGAAATAGAAGACACCCCTGAAGTCTTAGTCTCTACTGTACCGAATGTGAAAAACTGCACTAATATGTCTAATCATCACACTCAAACCAACAGACGAAGAACAATGATTTACGGTTCGCAACAATGTACAGGTATCGCTTCTGCGTTGGAATACTCTAGAACCAACACCAAGTATGAGAATTACGATATATTCGCAGAAATCAAACCAGGTGCTCATTGCGATGAAATACTGAAGAATTGTAAAAACGCTAAACTTTCACCAGATGACAAACTGGTGATTTGTATTGGAGAAAACGACCGAAATCCCTCGCTACTAGGCTCAGAACTAAAAACAATCATAGAGTCAAATGAAAGAACAACCGTCATTATATTGAAAATATTTAAAAATAGGTATCTAAACGAGAAAAAACTGAATAGTTTAATTAAAAATATCTGTGATCAGTATAATAATTGTCATTTTCTAGTTTGCAAAAATACATTAGAAGATATGTGTAAATCAATAAACTACATTATTGACTGTGCTGATTATGACAGCAAATATTTAAATGTGACTGAACTAAGGAAATTAATTAATCGCAATAATACAAGACAAAATGTTAAACTAAATGTGTATAAAAAAGGAACCATTCCTTATTACTTCTCTAAACCTAATACTAATAACCATAATATTTTAAAAGAGATTAACGGTTCTCCTACTTCTTGTAAATTTAATGTAAAAAATGATATTGCATACAAAAAAGGAACTATTCCCTTTTATTTTAGAAAAATGACAGAAAATACCTTTTTTCGTGAATCAAAATAAGACAAATGACAACCAGTACAAATACAAGTCTTGTGTAGCAAATGATATGACTAATAGTTTTAAAAACAGGTTTTGTGTCTTGCACCAGAATGAAGGCGGCTTACTCTCCAAAAAAGACCAATTATTATTAGCAATCTCCGAACTAGAAAGTAACAATCAAGCTTCGATCGATGCAGTATGTATCACGGAGCATTTTGTGCCCAGAGGTGAAGAAAACAACTTGTCACTCGACGGTTACTTGTTAGCAGACTATTTCTCTAGAGAGAAAATAAGTAAAAAAAGATCCATAAATAATCGTGGCGGAACTTGTATTTTCCTAAAAAAACACTTTGACTTTGTACGATTAGATCTGAAATCGTTGGCAACAAAAAATGTATTCGAGTGTTGTGGGATCCATTTGCCTAGCGAGAATATAATATTAATATGCCTCTATCGCATTCCTGATAAAGACAATGTTTGTTTATTTTTTGATAAACTAAATGCTCTTTTATCAAAACTAAGAAATAAATACAAGTCTAAAATAATAATATGTGGAGACTATAATATAGATATATTAACAGAAAAACAAAATTTGAAGTATATAGCAGCCGAATTTAAACATATAGTTAGTAGTTATAACTTTTATCTTCACATCAACAATTATACAAGAGTCACAGATACAACAAAATCCTGTATAGACAATTTTATCTGTAATTTCAAAAAAGTAATTAAAGCTGAAATACATACAAATTTAACATCCTCGGACCATACAGCACAGTCTCTGACGATAAAAGTTAACACAAAGAAACTTCCAAAATATTGGTTCATATTTAAACGAGACTATTCTGATGGTAACATTAAGAAGTTCATCAACAGCATTAAGAAAATCTCATTCTCTACAGTATTCTCACAAACAAATGTTGACAGAGCTTATGAAGAGTTTTTTGAACTGTACAAATTGTTTTATGACTTATGCTTCCCCGTCATTAAAATTAAGGTGAAACGTAACTCTGTTCGGCATAAATGGATATCTAAAGGTTTAAAAGTATCTAGTAAAATAAAGAGAAATTTATTTGTCCAATTTAAACTTAAAGGAAACAAATCAAAACAAAATACGTATGAAAACTATAACACTATCCTAAAACGGTGTACTCGTACGGCTATCAAAATCGCAAATCAAAAAACGATATCTAAATCTGACAACAAATGTAAAGGAGCATGGCAAATTATTAAAGACTGTTCAGGTTTATCAAATGGTCTCCCGCATACTATAACCAATATAATGGTGAACGGTGTAGAATTGACCGACCCTAAGCTAATTGCGAACCACTTTAATAATCACTTTATCGATTCTCTACCAAATACAAATAAAATTGAATGTAGAGAAGCATGTAGACATATAACACCAAGTTGCCATACTTTCTTTGCGACGCCAGTAACGGAAAAAGAACTGATGACTGTGATTTCCCAGCTCAAAAACTCAAATGCGGTAGGATATGATGAACTGAGCAGTCACATCATTAAACTGTCTCGGTTATTTATTATTAGCCCACTAAAACACATAATAAATTTATCATTTGAGAAAGGCGTCTATCCTGAAAAACTGAAGATGTCCATTGTTAAACCAATATATAAAAACAAAGGTCAAACAACAGATATGGCTACCTACAGGCCAATAACTCTCATTCCCATCTTTGCTAAGGTATTTGAGCGGGCCATGTATAATAGACTTATTGGTTTTACTGAAAAGTATAATCTAATTGCCAAGGAACAAAACGGATTTCGCAAGGGGAGATCTACTAACACCGCAGTCTATCAGCTAATGGAAACCATTCATAATTGTATTGACAAACGCGTTAATGTGTCAGCTATTCTCACTGATATGTCAAAAGCATTCGATTGTGTAGAGCATAGTATTCTTCTAGCTAAAATCGAAAAATATGGTGTAAGAGGAAACATATTAAACTGGTTTCGTTCGTATCTCTGTGGAAGATTGCAGTGTGTGGAGGTCAATGCCCTTTGTAGTATAAATCAAGCCTATTTGTCAAACAAATCAGATTATAGAGTAAATTGTAGAGGTGTTCCCCAGGGAACTATTTTAGGGCCTCTATTATTTTTATTTTATATTAATGACCTTCCTAGAGCCACCCAAACCAAAATGGTCTTATTTGCTGATGACAGCACTGCGGTTGTAGAGTCCTGCTCCTTGGAAGGTTACGAAAGCAAAATTGTTAGTACTCTAGACGATATAACGATATGGATGAAATCTAATGGATTGAGTATGAATACAGCTAAGACAAACATTATGCAATTCCATTCCTATTTTAGACAACCTCTTGAATTAAATGTAAAATGTGAAGGCTGCTTGTTGGATCAGGTTTCCACGGCAAAATTCCTTGGCCTTATATTAGACTCCCACTGTAACTGGAAATTTCATGTTGAGAGTGTGTGCAATAGGATATCAAAATTTGTGTACCCTCTAAGGCGTATTGCCTATAGCACATCGATAGAGGCAGCATTGATGGCCTACTTTGGCTATGTCCAATCAGTGCTGGTTTATGGCCTAATTTTTTGGGGTAACTCTACCGATGCCTCGCAGGCATTTATTGCACAAAAGCGCTGTGTGAGGGCCCTGGAAGGACTGGCACAGATTGATTCATGCAAACCATTGTTTGGAAAATATAAAATACTACCACTTCCGTGTCTCTATGTTAAGGAAGTTGTAATGTTTGTAAAGAAAAATATGGCACTTTATGAATCTAAACGGAAACTTAACCGTAACTTGAGAGGAAATAACAACCTTCTTCATTCTGGTACAAATTTATCAGATTTTTATCATAGGAGTATATTTTACATGGCTGTAACAATTTATAATTCTATTCCAGACGAATTTAAAGAGCTAGATGAAAATAAACTCAAACAAAAATTAACTGCCTGGTTACAAACTAGATTATTTTATAGTGTGACTGATTTTTTGGAGAACCGTGGTAGATTAGTATAGAGTATTTTATTAGGAAACATGTAATAGACATTTTTAACCATTGAATGACATTGTATTTATAATTAATAATTTATATAACTGACATTTTATAGGTATTTTTAAGTTTTAAGTTTTTGCGTTATTTTACTGACATTTTTTTTATATATATAATCAAGCCTTTTGGTGTAACATTAATTATAATTTTTTAACAATGGACAATTATGTTATTTTTAAGTCTTCATGAATTTATAATAATTATGACTTTCTGCTTGTATTTGGCTAAAATTAATAACATTTAAAATGAAATAATTTGCAATTATTGTAACCAATACTACATTATCATAATCATATTGTACACCTAACCAGGTAGCTGTAATGGACCTATTATTTAATTATGCCACCTTGTGAAACTTATGGCTAAGCAATAAATTATTTGAATTTGAATTTGAATTTGAATTTGAATTTGAACAAAGGTCGTCCGGCCACATCTCACAAACTTTTGAGGGTTTTTTAAGATAGATTTGTACCTATGTATATTGCTGTAGTGTCAGGTTTTCAGCCCATCGCCTAATATACAGTAATTCTCGGATCCCTGGCACATCCTATATTTTCTCTCGCTCCCAGTCCAGCATGGAAGAAATAAAAAAGAAATAAAGAATAAACTGTTATGATACTGAGCGAATTTAAATCGATGTTTTAACACTCGATTGATAGATCGCCGCCCCGCCGTGTGAATAGCAAGTGTGATATACGAAAATGATCTATATGCGGATTGCGTAGATCATAATTTTGAAATCTTCGCGTGCTGTGAATATGTATCGCTTTTTTGCTATCACTTGTCATTGTATCACGTACTTATTTTGTACGCTGTGTTTTAACATCAAAAGCACCGCTTTACTTCTTCTTAGTGAGTGGATTCTTGAGTCAAACGACCCGATGAACCCGTGTTAGAGTTTTCAAACCGCCTAGTAGGACAGCCATTAGGCCTCTGACGTGGTTTGAGTAACGACCACTATCAAAGACAGCGACCGGGACCGACGGCTTAACATGCCCTTCGAAGCACGGAACCTTTTTGGACAATCAGGTGATTCAGCCTGCAATGTAACCAAACTACGGAAAACCTTACAAAGTGATAAATTCAAATATATTTTTGTTCCCCCCTGGGAATCGAACCCAGGACCCCCGGATCGTAAACCCATGGCTCTGACCACTAGAGCACGGAGGCCTTCTCTTCTTCTTGCTTTACTGAGTATCTAAATTACAGAGCTTCTTTGAAAACCGATATATACATACATACATACAATCTGACCTTTATCCCTTATGAGGAAGGACTAGTAACTCAACAAGTAAACAAAAATTGTGTTTTGTGTACATAGGCCTGAACAAGCTTAAATTGTAATTAAATTTATAGTATTTTTGGTTTAAGAAAAAATGTAAACTAACTTTCATGTCTTTTAATCGAAGATCTTGTTTCTAAAATAAGTTTTAGCTAATAGATATAACAACATAATAAAATAGTAGGTCTAGTGACTTAACTAATTTGCCAATATTTTTGAAATATGTGTTTGAATAAAAAGACATGAAAATTTGTTTACCTTTATTCTAAAATCGAATTGGAAATACTAGCTATTTCCATATCAGCTTTAGAATAAAGGTAAACAAAGTTTCATGTCTTTTAATCGAAAATCTTGTTTCCAAAATAAGTTTAGCTATTAGACATGATAACAATACTTAGTTGGGTTTTTTTGTAAATTAAAACATTTAGGTCCACAATCTGCATCCGACATAAACTATCGCGCACATTTAAGTTAATGGTTCAGTAAATAAACGATAATCGGGCGAAATTATAGTCATTTTCGGGCCGGTCAGTCGTTGTAATTGCCCCATTTGGCATAACCTACCCTGGTGAAGATTATATAGTTTGGCACCGTGCACGTTATTACACCGATGTAACTGAGTAACGATCTTTTAGCAAAATGACCATTTTCACTGAAAGATTTTTTTCGCAAAATGTCCCTTTCGCATAATCACCCTTTTTGTTAAATGTCTCTAGTCGTAAATGAACCCTTTCGCAAAATGCTCTTTTTGCAAAATGACCATTTTCGCAAAATGTCCCTTGGCCGCAAAAGTCTCTTGGTCGCAAAATGTCATATTCGCGAAATTACAGTTTCTTTAGGGGCGCGTGCAAGCGAATTCTTTTACACCTATATGCTTGGTTACAGGTAGTTGTGTCGTTTGATCTTGTTGTTATATTACAGTATTTTTCGGGCCAGTCAGTTGTGATTGCCCCGCTTGGCCGGAGAGCCGTGCTGGTCGAACGTGTCTTGGTGAAGATTACACAGTTTGGCACGGTGCACGTAATTACACCGATGTAACTGTGTCAGGGTGATAATTTTATATGATTAAGTCATAAAATGACCCTTTTGGTTAAATGTATCTGGTCGTATAAGGACCCTTTCGCAAGATGCTCTTTTCGCAAAATGTCCCATGGCCGCAAGAAGTCTCTTGGTTGCAAAATGTTCTATTCGCGAAATCAATCTTTTCGAAAAAATTTAGGGGCGCATGCCGATGTAAAAAGGTTACTGATAGGGATAGATGCAGATGGATCCAGTTATTGATAAATAGTTTTTGTGTTTCATGCTGGACAGAGAGCGAGAGGAAAACATAGAATGTTCCAGCTCGGTTAAGGGATTCTCGAATCAGTATATTGTAATTAAGGCGATGGGCTGGCAACCTGTCATTCCAGCAATATACAGCTATATCTTAAACTACCATCAAATCTTGTTAGATGTGGCAAAACGGCCTTTGTTTACTGCATTAGGGATAAAGGCGTGATGTATGTATGTAGATTTTAAATAAACCTTAAGAATCTTAGTATTCAAATAAAAAAATCTATCTCGAAATACTTTCCGGACCGGAATTCGAACCGACAACCCACGCCCCATTACCCTCCAGTCATTAACACGGATTTATAGGCACAATTTTAATGGTTCTCTATTGTCTCGCAATCCCTAAAATATTGCACCATTTTTTGGGTTCCTTAGGTGTATCCGGAGATAGGCGTTTGCCCAGCAGTGGGACACTAATGGCTAGATAAGATAAGGTGTATCGCATTTAGGAAGCGGCGATGCGGCGACAGAGCGAAGGCCGATTTTGTTTAGAAATTTACATCTAAATTTTCTCTAATTAATATTAAACATAGATATAATTACGCCTTTATCCCTAATGGGGTAGGCAGAGCGTAATGACCTAATCAATGGTCGTTCCGCCACGTCTGACAAAGTTTTGAGGGTTATTTAAGATATATTTGTAAGTATATTGCTGTAGTGACAGGTTGTCAGCCCATCGCCTAAATTGCAATACACAGAAACCCTCGGATCCCTTAGCTGATACAGCATGCCCGGGAGGAAATGCAGCTGGCACATTCTATGTTTTTCTCTCGTTCCCAGGCCAGCATGGAAGAATAATATTATATATATTTATAAAAAGGGATCCGAGGGTTTCTGTATTTTGCACATTAGGCGATAGACTGACGTCTTGTCACTACAGCAATATACCTAATAATCTATATATATACTTTATTGCATAAAAACAAAATAAATGTAATTTACAAATATAGTGTGCAAGGGCGAACTTATCTCTATGAAGAGATCTCTTCCAGCCAACCCAATGGTAGTAAGAGAAAGTGAATAATTTTGAGGGGACAAGAAAATGCAACATTAACAGAGACTAGTAAAACAAAAAAAATAAAAATACTTACATACCTATACATAGAATAAATACCTACCGTATATTACTATCTTAAATAAACATACATATATACTAAACAATATATTGATACATACATATACGAATAAACTACTACATAAATACATACATCAAAATTGTTCAGATAAGAAGTGCTCTTTTAATCTTTTCTTAAAGACATTCACTGAGGGACTGTCTTGAATTGTCTTAGGCAGTTTATTCCACAGTTGTGCAGCTTTTACAGAAAAGGAGTTGAAGAAGAACTTGGTATTCGCACTAGGCAACTCCAGCACCTTAGTGATGCAGGCGCGCCTAGGGCGGGGATCTGGAGGAAGGTGTTGGAAACGGGAGCGGAGATAGTCAGGAGTGGCAGGATTGTGAAGGATGTTGTAAAGAGTGGTCAGGATGTGCACATCACGCCGAAGTCGAATTGGAAGCCATTTAAGCTGAGCACGAAATTCAGAGACATGATCGTATTTACGAAGTCCGAAAATAAATCTAATTGCCAGGTTTTGTAGGCGCTCAAGCTTGTTAAGTAATTCTTCCGTCGCATCCAAATAACAAACATCAGCGTAGTCGAGAATAGGGAGAAGAAGAGCTTGTGCAAGCATGATTTTAGTTTTAAAAGGAAGAAAATTCTGGAGTCGCTTAAGAGAGTGGAAAGAATAGTGCATACGCCTGCTCACCCCATTAACGTGTGAGAACCAAGACAAGTGACAGTCAAAGATAACACCTAAATTTTTTGCTTTATCAGTGTAAGGAATGCATATGCCGTCATAATAAACCAGCGGAACATCAGCAAAGTCCAGTCTACACCTTATCTTGCTGCTGCCAATTATTAGTGCTTGGGACTTATCAGGGTTAACAAGAAGTCCAAAGGTTTTTGCCCAAGTTTGAACCGCCGCTAAATCTAAGTTAATAGCCACAATAGCCTCAGATACTTCATTCGGGGAAAAGTGTCTATAGATTTGTAGGTCATCTGCATACAGGTGGTAGGGCGAAGAAATTACTCGAGAAATGTTGTTAATAAAAATAGAAAAAAGAAGAGGAGAAAGAACGCCACCTTGTGGTACACCAGCAGTTAAGCTAGACCAATCCGATGAAACATCGTTGGCTTTCACACACTGCTGACGACCGTGAAGATATGAAGAGAACCAGTCGACTACAGAAGGAGAGAAGTTAATTGAGCGGAGGGAAGCAAGAAGGATATCAAAGTCCACAGAGTTAAAGGCACTGCTAAAGTCTAAGAGTGTAACAACAGTAAGCTTGGTGTTATCCATAGCAGACCGAATGTCCTCAGTGACATTTAGCAGAGCACTAACTGTACTGTGAGCCGGACGGAAGCCAGATTGAAAAGGACATAAAAGGTTATAGGAAGTGAGGAAAGAGTAAAGTTGCTTATGAACAATACTCTCAAGGACTTTGGAAAGGACAGGGAGGATGGAGATTGGACGGAATTGTGAGAAAGAAGTGGGATTCGAAGTTTTAGGTAGAGGAATAACATAAGCCTTTTTCCATGCTGTAGGAAAAACATTGACCATCAGAGAAAAGTTGATGATGTGTGTAATGATTGGTGCAATGCCATCCAACACTGGTATGAGCATATTCAGACTTATGTTATCTTCACCCACAGCCTTCGTGGAAATGGATAGGATGCTCTTTTTAATATCCGCCTCAGAAACCGACTGGAAATTAAACGGAGAACAGTTGGGTTGGACAAGATGTGACAGATGCGAAAGAGAAATAGATTTGGTTGCATCATCTAGGATGACTGGTGGAGTCGAGAAATGCTTATTTAGAGAATTGAGATCCACAGCACCTATGGAGGTGTCTGTGGTTTTGCCCACACCCAAAGACTTTAAAAATTTCCAGGTCTGAGCCTGAGAAAGTGAATCTAAAGAGGAATGTATATAGCGTCGCTTAGCATCCCTACACATCCTGTTGCAGATGTTACGAAGTTTTTTATATGCAGCAAAGTTCTCATCGGTTTTATCTTTCCTGTACCTACTCTTAGCTCTGTCTCGTTTAGCCATGACTCTTCTGATAGTATCAGTTAGCCAAGGAGCTGGCGCATGCCTCACCCTAACAGGTCGAACAGGCGCATGAACATCAAACAGTTCAGTAATAATTTTGCAAAAAGCAGCTACCTTCGCATCAGCACTATCTGCGGAGAACACTGGCGACCAATCAATATTTTGAACATCCTCTCTTAAGCGATCCAGATTCATGTTGCGAAAACTACGCTGAAGAATGACTTTACTTTTGATCTTGGGAGGGCGCACTTTATAGGCAAGATAAAGAAGGTCATGATGTGAAAATGGAGCACACATTTGACCGTGAGAAAGAACTGAATTCGGTTTGGAAGTAATAATGACGTCAATAGTTGAGGGTCTACAATTTGGAAAATGGTGAGTGGGAGAAAATGGAAGCAGATGTAAGTTAAGAGAAGAAGTAAGAGAAATGAGATTGTTTGATCTGTAGTCATCCTTCGCCAGACATGTGTTTAAGTCGCCCATAATGATAACATGTTCATACAATGTGGTATAGGTTTCAAGTGTAGATTCAAACGAGCTAAAGTAATTAACATTATCATCAGGGCTGTAAGCAACTCCTAAAAGAATCTTATTGTGTTGAAGGATGACCTCCAGCAAAAGGTATTCCAGGAAACCAGAGTACTGGGATGGTGAAGCACTAAGTACAGTAGCGGGGATGTCACCGCGGATATATATGCCAACTCCACCGCAACCCGCACCAACACGATCGTTGCGGAAGAGCTTGTAGCCTGGAAGAGAACAAGAAGTAGAAGGGAGAGATGGTTTTAGAAAAGTTTCTGACACAAGAATAGCGTCAACTACGCTGCTGTCAAAGGATGCGAGAAGATCTGAATAATGAGCCAAGAGGCCCTGAGCATTGATGTGCACCAGGGATAGGAAAGGTGAGCCACTAGGGAAGACAGACGAAAGTTTGTCTCCGAGCGGCTCAGAGTCAGAAAGAGAAGAGTTGTTAAGACTATGAGCACTTTCATACTCATCAGATGATGAGCAAGATAAATAATTATCATATATCATATAATAAATAAATACTTATAAAAATATATAAAATAACAAAAAGAATCCCACAAATATATAAAACAATTCTCTTACACCGGCATGAGTTGACTGAAAGAAAATGAACACAAATTCACAACAAAAAATAAAAGACACAATTAAACAAATAATACAAAACAATACTAAAAAAAAAAAAAAAGAAACAACTAAACGCACATCATATAAACTATTTGTGTATCCGAGCGTGTAAAAAATTTTTGAACGAAAAAAGTTCATTTGACAATTTTGACGTTGACAGTTAGAGAATTTTGACAAGCTAGCTAACATAACCAAAAGAAAACAAATTTAGAATTTTAATGCAAGGCAAACCAAAAACTGTATAAAAATAAAAAAGTCTAAAACATACATACTACCCGGTACTTTAACACAAACACAGTGCACAGTAAATGAATCTATCGGGATGAACATAAGATACAAAATAGTTTAACGCGTCACTCGGTAACCACAAGGAAAAGATACTGATATGAGACCTTACGATCTGGTGTTGGACGTAGACTCCTTCGTCGGATACTTCACCATCAGCGGCTTGAGCTCAGACATGGACTGCACCTTCTTACGACTTTTATCTGGCAGCAAAATAACAATTGTACCATCAGACGACCAACATTGTTTCATGCCAAAGTAGTTACATAATCTATCTTTAATAACCCTCAAAACTGTCAGACGTGGCGGAACGATCTGTGTTTAGGTCGTTTACGCTCTGCCTACCCCATTAGGGATAAAGACGTGATTATATGTATGTATTTATATATATTTAATATTCATGTATTTCTATGTAGGTATAAGTAATTTCTTTGTATTTACTATTTATTTATTATATTTATTGTTTTTAAATATATAAATACACCTAAGTAGCTTCTTTACTTACCTCATCATTCATCTCCCTAGCCTTATCCCGTATCTTACGGGGACGGCTACCTAATCTATCGGATTGAACGAGGGTACTGGTTTTTACACAGAGCGACTGCCATCTGACCTCCGCAACCCAGAAGGGAAACCAGACCCAATCCTAGATTAGGTCAGAGTTTTCAAGCCGCCAATGCTTAGCACTGGCCTCTGATATGGCTTAACGACTAATATCTACGGTATTAAACTATATTAACCGGGACCAACGGCTTAACGTGCCTTCCGAAGGACGGAAAAAGCGCCGAATAAACATACATATGAAATTCGAAAACCGAAAAACACATTGGTACGTGGTGGGATTCGAACCACGACCTCCCGCTCAGGAGGCAGCGGCCCTATCCACTACACCATCGGGCTCTTAGCTTAGTTACTTACCTATACAATATATTGCCTGAAATGTATACCAGCCCACTAGTTCAACTTCTATTTTTCTGTACCTTAAGGTTGCCTGGAAGAAATTGCAGCTTAGCAACAAGGCCGCCTATTTGTATTACTATTTGTTTCATTTTCTCTTGTATCTTTTCAGTGCAATAAAGTATATTCTTATCTAATCTGCACAGTGCAGCTTGATTGATTTGAAGTTGCGCTCAATGTAATTTTTTATACACAAACTATCGACCCGCCCCGGCTTCGCACGGAAATCATGAGTGTTTCTCTACTATATTATGCATGTATTATACATATAAACCTTCCTCTTGAATCACTCTATCCATTAAAAGAAACGGCATCAAAATCAGTTGCGTAGTTTCAAAGATCTAAGCATACATAGGGATATAGGGACAGAGAAAGCGACTTTGTTTTATACTATGTAGTGATTGCGCGCCTCCGCTGCGTCGCCTTGTTGCGATGCGCCTTACATGAAATATAATTATTATTCGACCATTGCATTATGTTAAATGCGTACGTACAATGAAGCCTATGTCTCTTACTAGGAAGGCAGAACAACAAAGTCATGGATATGATGAATCAAGTCCGAATTTCAACATAGAGTACAATATTTTTTTTAAAAAGTTGTAAACTCCAATGCAATAAAAGAAGAATTTATTATATGTAATTTAAAAAATCACACAGAACCCCATTGTATTGTGTTAATATTATTTTTTCAAACATTTAGCTATTTATTATTGACCCCTGAAGTAAGGGAGCATTTTGGATTAGGGTTGAATAATCCGTCAATTCCATAGAAATGGCGCTAATTAATTGCGGTAACAAATGCTACCTAAATAAATAAAATATAATTTTAAATGTTTAAGTATCAAAAAAAAATCCTACTGGTTTTGCATGTTAAACTGAAAACCTCTTGGATCAAGACATTATATCCTACTTTAAAAAAGCTCCTCAAATAAAAATTATACCATTACCCGGACGTCCGACATAAAAAATCATAAGTGTCAGAATTAAACAGGGTATTACAACGGAAAGTGGCAAATTAGAAGTTATGAGTGTAATTTTGGTGGGAAAGAAGTAAAATGTGGCTAATGTCCCACTGGCCGTGGGGCCCTTCCTTAATACTGTATTTATATTCGCGAGTAGGATATGGTTTTACTTGCAGCGATTTTTAAGTTTTATAAGATAAGATTTCTTCTATGCTGGACTGGGAGCGAAAGAGAAACATAGAATGTACCAGCTGCATTTCCTCCCGGGTATGCTGTAAAAACCAGTTAACGGATCCGAGGGTTTCAGTATATTGCAATTTAGGCGATGGGCTGACAACCTGAACGGACCTGTGTTTTGGTAGTTTACGCTCTGCCTACCCCATTAGGGATAAAGTCGTGATTATATGTATGTATGTATAAGATAAGATAAAATATTTTTTATTTAAATAATACATACATACATATAATCACGCCTTTATCCCTAATGGGGCAGGCAGAGCGTAATCGATCGTTCCGCCACATCTGACAAATTTTTGATTTTGAATTGAGGGTTATTTAAGATTTGTAGGTACACTGCTGTAGTGGCAGGTTGTCAGCCCATCGCCAAAATTGCAATATATTAAGACCCTCGGATCCCTTAGCTGGTTTTTACAGCATGCCCGGGAGGAAATGCTGCTGGCACATACTATGTTTTTCTCTTGCTCCCAGGCAGAAAGGAAGAAACATATTTAAAGGAATAACATAGTAAACATTGTGCTGTACCTAATGCAACAAAGAATTGCAACTGATCATAAATAAGTGTCTTGAATCGCCACCACTACCACCACACCCAATTTATAAGCTTAATAATAAACAAGGGCCACACCCAGTCCTACTTGAGGCCTCATTAACCTAATGGTACTTTAGCAATAAATAGCAACAGTGAAATATTTTATTTGGCTTTAATTCGTAAGGGCAATGATGCATAACTTATAATTTACTTGCTTTCCGCCCGCGGTTTCATTCGCGTTAAATGAGAAAATTAAAATCTCTCCCAGTGATTAGTAGCCTATGCCCTATTCCAGGACCTATCCGTGCTTCGGAAGGCACGTTAGGCCGTTGCTTCCGGTTAGTATCGTTTAATACCGTAGATATTAGTCGTTAAACCATATCAGAGGCCAATGCTAAGCATTGGCGGCTTGAAAACTGAACCAATCTAGGATTGGGTCTGGTTTCCCTTCTGGGTTCTGGAGGTCAGATGGCAGTCGCTCTGTGTAACAACCAGTAACCTCGTTCAATCCCCTAGATTAGGTAGCCGTCTCCGTGAGATACGGGATAGGGCTAGGGATATGATGGTTTAAGGTAAAACGTAAAAGTTTGTTTTATTGTTTAATGAAGGTTTTCCGCGATGAAAAGTAGCCTGTCCTATTCTAGGGCGTAACCCGAATGAGTATCAAGTTTCATCCCAATCCGTTCAGTGGTTAAAGCGTGAAGATCAACAAACAAACAAACAAACAGAGTTACTTCCGCATTTATAATATTAGTAGGATTCATTCGTAAGGGCAATGATGCATAACTTATGACTTACTGCTTCTTTTGTTTGCTGCGTATAACGAAACGTACATTAAAGTTTTTCGGTGATTTATTGACAGCAAGCGAAAGTTTTTAATCTATTACTTTTGGCGGGAAGTGGAGGGCTTTTCTTGCGGTGAAAGTAGTTGTCTGCGTGTAGAGTCCCGAAAATATATATTTTTTTAGTGCAAGAAGAAGAAAGAAAGAGAAACTACGTCGGAAAGAGATGCCTCGATCTCACTGTCCAAGGCCCTAGATCACGTGGCAGAACAAAGGAGCGGTGGCTTGACGTCGTAAAAGCGGATATGGAAGAGAATGATCTCGCACCAGCGGACAAAGTGGAGTAGAAAAAGCCGGAAAGCGGACCTCAGCATCAGGCCGGGAAAACGCTTTAGCAGAAGAAAAAGTGCAAGAAGAAGAATAATAGTTCTATGAAATATTATTAAATCTACGGTTATTTTGTGTTTCTATATTTATTTATTTAACAGATTATCGTTCTGTATTGTAAAAAAAATACTTCCATGCTGAACTGCGAGCGCGAGAAAATGATAGAATGGGCCAGCCATATCCTTCCGGGCATGCTGTAAAAAACAGCTAAGGGATCCAAGGGTTTCAGTATATTGTAATTAAGGCGATGGGCTGGCAACCTGTCACTACAGGAATATACCTAACAAATCTATTTTAAAATAACCTTCAAAACGTTGTCAGACGTGGCGGAACGACCTTTGTTTAGGTTGTTTACGCTCTGCCTACCCCATTAGGGATAAAGGCGTGATTATATGTATGTATGTATGCTACTGGTGTAGTTATTTCTAATAAACACGTAAAATAAATTCTATGTGCTTAAAGTGATGCTTCTTCTTCATAGCGAATGGTTTCTCGAGTCGAACGACCCGATGAACCCTGTTGTCAGAGTTTTCAAACCGCCTAGTAGCACAGCTATTAGGCCTCTGACTTGGTTTGAGTAACGACCACTATATCAAAGACAGCAACCGGGACCGACGGCTTAACGTGCCCTCCGAAGTACGAAATCCTTTTACAATCAGGTGATTCAGCCTGCAATGTCCTAACCCAACTGGGAAAAACCTCACAAATATCAAATTTGTGTTCCACTCCTGGGAATCGAACCCAGGAGCTCCGGATCGTAAGCCCATAGCTCTGACCACTAGACCACGGAGGCAGTTCTTAAGTGATGCTAAGGTAGTAAGAAGATATAGCTAGTAAAAATATATATATTGCACGTGTAACTCGTGTAAGTCATAACCTTTTATCCTGTTCACCAACCTTCCTACTAAATTAGTTCAGAATCATTGACTAAGCAAACACCAAGACAACGCTTGTTATTTTAACTACGGCGAAACAAGTTGTGCATACGTAAAGTTCAAATCATGTTAATCTTGAATTCAGACAATGGTCCCGGTTAATATCGTTTAACACTGTAGATATTAGTCGTTAAGCCATGTCGGAGGCCAGTGTTAAGCATTGGCGGTTTGAAAACTCTGACCTAATCTAGGGTTGGGTCTGGTTTCCCTTCTGGGTTGCGGAGGTCAGATGGCTGTCGCTCTGTGAAAAAATTAGAATACATACATACATATAATCACGCCTTTATCCCTAATGGGGTAGGCAGAGCGTACACGACCTAAACAAAGGTAGTTCCGCCACGTCTGACAAAGTTTTGAGGGTTGTTTAAGATAGATTGGTAGAAAAATTAGAATCCCCGCTCAATACCCTAGATTAAGTAGTCGACCCGTCAATTGCGGGGTAAGGTTAGGGAGATGAGTAACAGTTGTTCAGTTGTTTCCTTGGCTGAGTAACCCCTATCAATTCTTGGTACCTACACTGTCCCTTACACCCCGTATATTCAAAGATGATAAATATTTGAATATCTTCATTGGACATTTCTCTTTGTTGTCGATGTTCCCATGAAATTGTTGTGTGCTCTTCGTGTTGTTTGGTCATTGCTTATCTTATGCTCCGAGTAAATAGATCATGCTCCCAAAGGAGCCAGGATTGCTTATAGGATGGCTTCTCTTAAATCCTGTGGTTAAATCTTGATTTGTAAGAAAGCTTTGTTTCTTACATACATACATAATATAGTCACCATCCCTGATGTTGGGCAGAGCGTAAACGTGAACGTCTGACAAAGATTTTAGGGTTATTTAAGATAGATGTGTAGGTTTATTGCTGTAGTGACAGGTTGTCAGCCCATCGCCTAAATTGCAATATACTGAAACCCTCGGATCCCTTATCATGTTTTTATAGCATGCCTGGAAGGGATTTTTCTCCTGCCAGTCCAGCATACAAGAAGCTTTGTTTCTTAGACGGTAGAATAAGATTACAGAATAAAAGTCTGAGATAGCAAGTTCAACGTTATAAGTCACGTGAGAATAACAAAATCAAAAATTTCACTGGGTGGTTCGAATACATGATCGCTCAGTTGCTCGGTTGGCATGTTTATGTGATGATAATGAGCTTACAATACAATACAAATATTATCAATTGTACATAAACAACACATTGTACAGGAACAAACATTACAAAACAAACAGAGTGCAATTAGGCGGCGTTATTGCTAGGGTAGCAATTGCAATATTTGACAATACGTTACTATAGCAATGCAGACTTGTATAAAATGCTCGTCAAAATTTATAGTAGGTGGAGAAAAATGGCTTTTATTTCGTCATTGATGAAAATTGTCTCTTACCTCGGAGCGATTTTATGTACAAATGAAACCTAGGTATTCTTTCCATCCAGGTAGGATACAGGTAGGATACCTTCAACTTCAATTCGTTCTCTTGAAACAAGCAAGACGGCTTGTAGTTCAGCAAGTAACTTCATTTTGAGAGTTTCCGACTCAACTCACGGTACTTGAGATATTTCGAGTGCTGTTACTTGTTATAAGAAATTGTAGAAACGAGGTAATAAGCAGAGCTCTACAATAATCCTGATTGTATTTTTTTATTATTATGAAGGCCGGAGGGAGGCCTTTGCCCAGCAGTGGGACACTAACGGCTAAATAAGAAGAAGATGATGATGAATATACCTACATAACAACACAAGTGTATCCCTTACTTCCATGCTGGACTGGGAGAGATAGAAAAACATAGAATGTTCCAGCTGCTCTTTCTCCCGGGCATGCTGTAGAAGACAGCAAAAGGGACTCAAGGGTTACAGTGTATTGTAATTTAGGCGATGGGCTGACAACCTGTCACTACACATTAGCAATACACATTACAATCTAAAATTGCCCTGAATTTTTGTCAGACGCGGCGAAAGCGCCTTTTACGTGGCTTTTAACGCTCTGCCTACCCCGTAAGGGATAAAGGCGTGATTGTATGTATGTATGTATGTGTATCCCTTAATGGGCACTCAGAGTTTCCATTATTTAACAATAGCCGTTTTAAATAACAAAATAAATAAAACAAACAAAATTTTCTTCGTGTCAATTTTGATGAGAATTTCGCAACGCCTGTATCACTAATGCGGGTGGGATGCGACTTAGTCTGGTGCGTGATTTTAAGCTTGTATTACAACGTGTAACAAAAAGGGCATATGCATCGAGAAAGGGGTGAGTCTACCACTGAAACTGAACAACTTCCCCTAAGGAACATGGTCTGTAAAATAAAAAAAGTGTTGACCTTCCATACATAATGCATCAGCTGATTGTATTTGGCTTTCCATACAAATTGTCTGATCGACGTGGACATTTTGAATAGAAAAGGGTTATTTTTTTTACTTTCTAAAAGAATTTCCTGGTGAAAGTTGTTCAGTGTCGTTGACTGAGTAATGTATCTAACCTATCAGTTAGCGGGACGCTGTCCTTTACACCTGGTATATTTTTGATAGTTTTTTCTATGGTTTCAGTATATTGCAATTTAGGCGATGGGCTGACAACTTGTCACTAACAGAAATATACATACAAATCTATCTTAAAAACCCTCAGAACTTTGTCAGACGTGGCGGAACGATTTTTGTTTGGGTCGTTTGCGCTCTGCCTACCCCATTAGGGATGGAGGCGTGACTATATGTATGTTTTTTTCTATGGTCCTGTAAACTTTAGCGCTATTATTTTTAGTGTTGGTTCTGTTTATCGCCATTTGGGTGGGTTATTTACAACTATAATAAATCTATTGATTAATCAAAAATCATTGTCTTCTTTTTCAGGTAAGATAATTAAGTAATTGGGATTTCGGAACCGGTGATGTAAGTAAACATTTAATTACAAGAGTGGTGGAGTTCAATGGGATTTTCAGTATATATTTTTTTGTTCAAAATAATGACACACACTGACTGAAACCTGACTCGGTTCCCTCTACTGGTTTCTACAGTATTCCCGGCGGCTAAAAAAATCTATATCTATACTAATATTATAAAGATTTAAAACTTTTATTAATTTATTTAGCTTTAATAGAATACAAATTCATAAAGAAGAAAGATTTGTATTTTTGTGTGTATGTTTGTAACGAATAGACTCAAAAACTTCGACTCAAAAGCTACGTTCACCGTGAGTAACATAGGCTACTTTTTACCGCGGGAATTCTCATTAAGGCTCGTATTTATAAAGCGATCTCAAAATTGAGATCAATATTAAGTTTGGATTTGACAGGTCGTTTTGTACTGAAATGTCATTTCTGATACAAACTCAAACTCGCTCTCACTCTTGAGAGCTGATTATAAATACGGCCCTAAGTAAGCCGCGGGTGAAACTGCGGCGTAAAAAGCAATATTTTATTAATCCCAATCCAGCATGGAAGAATATTCGTTGTAACAAATAACTGTTTGTTAAACTTGCCAAAACGCCATCATTACGAGAAGATCGAAGACTCCCCCTCATCTCAACAAAAAACAACTGCGAGCCAAACTTTTGCAGTTATAATCGTTAATTAAATCCCTCCAAGGCTCCCTGGTGAAATATTACCGTAACACCCTATATACATTTGAATAACAACGCTATTACTATAATAGCGGGTCTTAACAACTTTTTTATAAAATAAACAGGGGTTGCTTTTTAATAAATTGACCGCGATTCCGCCCAGGGCAGGTGTGAAATTTTTAATTTTGTATTTTTCTAAATTATGTTGTTGGAATTATTGTTTCCGTTCATTATGAACAATTGGCATAAATTTAAATAAGTAGATGAAATTAAATATTAGCCATAACTGATCCATGACAAATATGTTAATAATTTTGAATTTAAATTAAAAAATTGAAACATCTATGGAATTTGTATGCTTTTATTTATTACTGCAAAGTTTCCTGAAAACAAAATGTATAGTTCAAGTTGCACAAAAATAATAGTAGAAAGTGGAAACTATAAATCCAATATCCGAAAAGAATATGAATGTTTTATTTTAAGTTGGTAGGAATGCTAGTAGGTTTAGATAGTATTTTAAAAGTATTTGCCTACCTATCTACCTGTTTACCTGCACTAAATTCACTTCCGTTCTTCCGCACCTACCTTAACTCTGCCCCTCCCACTATAATTTACTGGGACTAATGTAACGACTCCTTCCTGTTTTTATTAACAGCTCCTACTTAATTTATTGGTGAAATAATGAGCGCTTTGAAAAAATCGATTTTTTTATCACATTTTGAAACAAAATCGAATGAAAGTCTGTGTCTAGTGATGATGTGACGAAATTTTTGACAAAATTGGTAGTTAAGGGTCAAAGAACATTACGTAATTTTTTAGGGTTATGTTTAGGGCAGTGAAATATATCATTTCTGCGTAGATAGGTATTGAGAAAATTACCTTACAGAGATACAATCTAAAACAAACCGTATGCCGCGGAGTATCATATGGTATCATACCGTGAAGCTGCGTGTGCAGGATATTAGTAATCTTCTTCTTCTTCTTAGGGAGTGGATTCTCGAATCGAACAACAACACAAAGAACCCTGGTGTCAGAGTTTAGTAATAGTGTGGTACTATGAAGCTTTGTCACTGACGGTTCTTTACTCCTGCGGTATGTGTACCTACGGTGTTTCACACTGACAATCGATCACAGGAACGAACACAGACTGGAGACACTTTATAATAGAGACGGCTATATATTACAGGGGCAACGTCCAAGCCAGTTGGGATGGTCGTTAGACCTATCCTATTTGTTATTAAAAGTTACGAAAACTTTGTGATAGTTCGCTGTCTTTCTTTCTTACCCACGAAAATAGAGACTTGAAATACATACATACATATAGTCACGCCTTTATCCCTTTTGGGGTAGGCAGAGCGGAAACGACCTAAACAAAGGTCGTTTCGCCACGTCTGACAAAGTTTTGAGGGCTATTTAGATAGATTTGTAGGTATATTGCTATAGTGACAGGTTGTCGGCCCATCGCCTAAATTACAATATACTGACACCCTCAGATCTTTTAGCTAGTTTTTACAGCATGCCCAGGAGGAAACGCAGCTAGCTGGCACATTCGATGTTTTTCTCTCGCTCCCAGGCCAGCATGGAAGAGACTTGACTGTAGGTATAATTGCAGATACCTATAAATACCTAACTAACAAATAGAAAACCTTGTTAAAATCTACGACTGAACAACGACAGTTTTACTGCACAAACTTTTTTAATCGACGTAATGTAAGGTTTCTGTACCAAGGGGAACATTCTTTACGAGTGGCAGGGTTGTTGTTCAACACGCAAATCTAAACAGGGTGGGCTAAATGACTCATTCCCAGTTTTGTTCGATAAGCTGTGTTTTTGATAACATTTTACACAGTTTTCGGGGTGGAACGATAAAATGTTATGTTATTAAGATAAGCTAATATGTAGGGGTTGCGAAGAGTTATGTTTAACGTAATTGTTTTTTATTGTAATGGCTGGCAGTAAGGCAAACTTTCTTATTTTTACCTACAGTAGATGACAAACGAATGGCATTATCATGCAAGGTAGTTTATTTTAGAGCAAAGAAAGGCTCTGTTTTCCAATTTTCTGAAAATGTAGGAGGCCTATCTATGCTTCTTAATATCGGACACTTACCCTACGGTAAATCAATCAAATTTTTTAAGGGTTAAAATAATGGTTTAACCTCACTTCATCGGAAATAGCTTCATTATTTAAAAAAAGGAAAGCATACGTTCACTCTTTTCAGTACTCGACTGCCTCCGTGGTCTAGTGGCTAGTGCCATGGACTCCTGATCCGGAGGTCCTGGGTTCGATTCCCAGGGGGGAAACACAATGTTGATATTTGAGAATTTATCACTTTGTGAATTTTTCCTCAGTTTGGTTAGGACATTGCAGGCTGAATCACCTGATTGTCCGAAAAACAAAAAGATTTCGTGCTTCGGAGGGCACGTTAAGCCGTCGGTCCCGGTCGCTGTCTTTGATAGTGATCGTTACTTAAACCATGTCAGAGGCCTGATAG
Source organism: Scrobipalpa costella (assembly GCA_949820665.1). Lineage (NCBI taxonomy): Eukaryota > Metazoa > Arthropoda > Insecta > Lepidoptera > Gelechiidae > Scrobipalpa > Scrobipalpa costella. Next base: position 11,235,345 of record OX463320.1, on the reverse strand, counting down.
TTGTGCTACTAGGCGGTTTAAAACTCTGACACCAGGGTTCATCGGGTCGATAGACTCGATACCCACTCGACAGAAGAAGAAGAAGTACTCGAGTTCGTAGCGGCCGGCAATTTCTGCAAACGATAATAATGACCATTGCCGACCGCTGCGCTAAAACTATGCAACGCTATGGAGTAGGTGTTTTTAAGTTTCCAATAGTATTTTTTCAAAGGCAGAATGCGGAACAAAAATGGAATTAATGTGCGCCTGTGAAAGGAATTGCAAATTTTAAATGTCAAAATATTATGGAGGAATCGCAAGTTAGATGTTTATTTTTAAGCGTATTGTTGTGGTTTCCTCGCAAAATGAGATAAAAGTACTATACTTCTCTTAGCCGAAAAAGCAACGTGTGGTCTCGTTTACATGCAAGGCGTCGATTGCGTTTCGGCCTTCCAAATTTACGCGACCATACATACATGGCTTCTTTTTTCAACTCTCAGAGTAATGTACTATTAACGTTACAAAAATAAATTACTCCGTAATTCGGAAACGTTTATTTATTTTTAACGTGACAAATTTATATCATAGCCTTTCTATATGGAGTCGTCATAGCAACGTTAGCTGGCCACAACCACATCGGGTTCTAAGTCAATACAGTCAGCTCCCCTCGAACTTTGCAGCACGCCCTTAACAAACTTCAGAAACATCTTCAGATTCTTCTAATCCCTTCATTCAATCATTATGTCATTTCCACTCACCCCTCAATTCAACCCCTTTAATAAGTTGGAAAACATCGCTAATTAGAATAACTGAATACAAAATAATACGACAATGAAACAGAATAGCTGTTTTAACTTGTATCTGAGTGAGGCAAGTTGCTATCCATTTTCTTCCATGCTGGACTGGGAGCGAGAGAAAAACATAGAATGTGCCACCTGCATTTTCTCCCGGGTATGCTGTGAAAATCAGCTAAGGGATACGAGGGTTTCAGTATACTGTAATTCAGGCAATGGGCTGATAACCTGTCACTACAGCAATATACTTACAAATCTATCTTAAATAACCCTCAAAACTTTGTCAGACGTGGCGAAACGACATTCGTTTAGGACGTTTACGCTCTGCTTACCCCATTAGGGATAAAGGTGTGATTATATGTATGTAAGTTGCTATCCTGCAGTTTGTACACGAATTACCTTCGTATTGTACGTAGAACGAAAGATTCATTAATACTTGAAGCTCAATTTCTAATTGTAAGAATATCAATTTTGTACTAGGAGAGACCGTTCCGAAACCGTATGATGACTTGGCACATGTTTGTCATGTAAAAAATAGTTTCAAGAAAGGTAAATAGAATTAAATCAAAGGGATCTTGATAAATTATGATATCACGCATATAGTCTACGGTTTTGGACACTCCCCGGGGCAAAAGATAAAGATAAGATAAGATAAAAGACATTTATTTCCACATTAACACAAACAACATTAATACAAAAGAATCATTCAAAATTTCACTTAAAACTAAAATGCATTATAATTTTAAGTGGTTAAGTGTAATTAATAACTAAACATTAATTAAGTATCTTAGCGGAAAAAGGTGAGGGCACAGCATGGCTGATTTAAAGCCCTCCCTGCGTCAGAAGTCTTAGGAAGAAAAGTATAAAAAATAATAATATAGTTTTAATTAATTTTGTTTAAAGAAAATCTGAAAAATTATACATTCAAATGTTTTGTTCCATATGTATTTTTGAAGGTAGTAACAAAAATAACAACATATTTTTTAAATTGTAAATTAAAAATAAAATAGTATGACAATTAACACACATAGAAATATTTGTATAACACAGTGGTGTACAGAAACCTACTCTTTGTGGGGCACCGGATATTTTCAAATTGTAATTGAATTTTTAATAAAATATCTCTAAAACTATTTCGAAACTGTCTTAAGGTTTTGGATATACGTATAGGTGGGGGTATTATATTCCAAATTTTAGCAGCGGCGCAACGAAACGAGCCTCTAAAGGCGGCAGTACGATGTCGCGGCACCCGCAGCTGCAGGGCGTTGACGGCGCGCTGGCGGCCGCCGACGCCCTGCAGCTGCAGCATCGCGGCGATGTCGACCGGCTTCCGCGAGTGCAGCACGTTGTACGTGAAGCAGCCAAGATGCAAATATCTTCGTGCTTCCATATTTAGCACATTGAGACTGTTAAGCACTGGAGTAATGCGCTCCCGGCGACCCAGACGTTCACAGAACCTGACACACGTGTTTTGAACCCGTTGGATTTTAGCACTAGTTTTTTCCTGCAGACATGGTCCATAAACCGTGTCACAGTATGTAAATTGAGATAAAATTAACGATTCAGTGAGGGTCCGTCTAACCTGTTTATTTAGAAATTCGCCTATTTTATAAAGTGACTTTAGTTTATACATGGCAGATCTAATTTTAAGATTTATATGTTTGATAAAATTTAAGCGTGAATCCATATACAGACCAAGATTTCTCGCGTGATCAACCACTTCAACAGGAATGCCGTTGATTGTAATATTTGGATTATACGAAAGAACTTCTCTAACTGCATTTTTTGTTCCAAATATCATAGCCACTGTTTTTGTTGGATTTAGGCAAAGCGCATTATCCTGTGCCCACTGCCATACGCGGCTCAGCTCATCGTTGACGAGGCGCACGGCCTCCCCCGTATCTGCTGGCGCGAACGAGTGCAGCAGCTGCGTGTCATCCGCGAACATCTCGCAGCGCACGTGTCGCACGCAGCGCGGCAGGTCCGCCGTGTACACCGCGTACAGCAGTGGTGACAGGCATGCACCCTGTGGGCATCCACGCGGTACCAGTTTAGCCTCAGAATATACCGATCTTCCATCATCATTGGTGCATTTTACTATTTGTTTACGATCCTGAAGGTAGTTATAAATCAATAAAAGGGCGATATCGCCGAGACCGTAATAATGCAGCTTACCCAGAACCGGCTTTTCGAAGGGTTTGCCATTTTGATTATATATATTTTTTACATTATAAGATATGCATGTAACTTGATCTGCATAATGCTCCTTTTCAAGCCGCCAATGCTCAGCACTGGCCTCTGACATGGCTTAACGACTAATATCTACGGTATCAACCGGGTTATGTGCCTTTCGAAACATGGAGATAGCACCGAATAAACGTACATATGAAATTGGAAAACCGAAAAACACATTGGTATGTGGAATTCGAACCACGACTTCCCGCACAGGAGGCAGCGGCCCTATCCACTATACCATCGGGCTCTCTTTTAATGCATGATTACTATATGTATCCTATTCCAGAGGCTGCAAATACTAAAATACAATTTAAAACTAACCGAGGGTAGTCGGACTGTCTTTTCAACACGCAATGTTTCTAATTAGTATAATTTGTAGCAAGTCTGGCTCTTGTTCGCGCTAATTGTGTGGGTTAAGTTATTAGATGTAGTGCAAGGTAATGAATGAGGGCGAAGGTATAGCAGCTATACTATGCTATACTATAGCATAATAATATTTTAGGCCATCGTCTACTTCTATTTTTCTTTTAATAGAATAGGGTAAAAAATTAGAATTTAAATTACTGCCATGCTGGCCTGGGAGAGGGAGAAAAACATAGAATGTGCCAGCTGCATTTCCTCCCGGGCATGCTGTAAAAACCAGCTAAGGGATCTGAGGGTTTCAGTATATTGTAATTTAGGCGATGGGCTGACAACCTGTCACTACAGCAATATACGTACAAAACCATCTTGAATAACACTCAAAACTTTGTTAGACGTGGCGGAACGACCTTTGTTTAGGTTGTTTACGCTCTGCCTACCCCATTAGGGATAAAGGCGTGATTATATGTATGTATGTATATAAAAAAATTGAAAGAGTTTAGAAAGATTTCTAACCATGCTTATGCTAATTTCACAGCAGTTCACACAGTAAATTTTATTTTATTTTATTTTTATTTATTTGGCAAATCATCAGCGACAATAAAATATTAATACAAAAATATACAAAACTGAGAGCTATTTACAGATTTGCACATATAGAAAACGAGATAGATAAAACGAGCAAAACCATAAATACTTACATAAATTAACATATTATTTATCCTATTAAATTGAGACAAGGATCACTAAATGTGTAAATCGAGCCTTACTTTTACAAACTATAATAAGAAACTAATATTTACATCCAGATTTCTTTTTAATTCATTGGTATACGTACTTATTTATAATACACTCAGATTCTACATCGATACAAAGATTTAAAAAGAGACGAATCACTTTTAAGTTGTACAACTTTGAGCACTGCACAACGTTCAGCAACCGGGACAGCCAGTCAGTACGATCACACAAATCGCTTCTTCTTCCAACTTGTCCTATTCAATTTAAACACCTGCTGAAAACAACAATAACAGTACTACAATAACATCCAAACAGATTTCTCTTGTTTGTAAATGAAAAGTACCTGTGTGAACAAGAGTTTCGGCCAAAATCTAAATGAGTTTATTTAGTAAAGTGTAAACATGTGGAATTTGGTTATTTCCACTGTTTGCGAATACAGAAAGACTCACGGTTTTCTTTAAAATATTTAACATACGAAATTGTGTTTGTTTTGTCTTTCTTTCATTTCGCAAGTCGGTACAGAGCGTCGCCTTGGCTTTTTTTTGTACATACACACATACATAAATCACGCCTTTATCCCTTACGGGGTAGGCAGAACGTTTAACGCCTTGTAAAAGGCGCTTTCGCCACGTCTGACAAAAAATGAGGGCAATTTTAGATTGTAATATGTATTGCTATAGTGACAGGTTGTCAGCCCATCGCCTGAATTACAATACACTGTAACCCTCGAGTCCCTTTTGCTGACTTCAACAGCATGAACGGGGGGAAGGGCAGCTGGAACATTCTATGTTTTTCTATCTCTCCCACTCCAGCATGGAAGTAGGCTTTTTTTTGTATCGAATGGAAAACTTGGTAACTGGAGAAGTGACAGTCTTGGGGAAAATACCTCATTCCCACGAGAAATCTCTTTTAATTTATAATATTTAAATGACACTCTCTTAAAATTAAAAATGTTATAAAAGAAATGGGGTGTCGAAATAACGTTATACTTAGCTATCTTATACACCCATGTTGCTGTTCTGTTGAAACTGAAAACCTCAGCAGGCAGTATTTGCTTGCACCATATTGTCCAACCAATCACAAAGATAAATGACGGATCGATCAGTTATTTCAACATGTCCGGTCCAAACAGCTCGTCGGACTAAATCCGTGGATCCAACCAAATCCGCCGATCAGCACCTGCGATGGACGAACCGCAGTTAATTATGCGGAAATCGCACTCTGGCCACGGATTTACAGTAAAGAGATTATTGTATTACTTCCATGCTGGACTGGGAGCGAGAGAAAAACATATAATGTGCTAGCTGCATTTCCTCCCGGGCATGCTGTAAAAACCAGCTAAGGGATCCCATGGTTTCTGTATATTGCAATTTAGGCGATAGGCTGTTAACCTGTCACTACAGCAATATACCTACAAATCTTAAATAACCCTCAAAACTTTGGTAGACGTGGCGGAACGACCTTTGTTTAGGTCGTTTACGCGTACCCAATTAGGGATAAAGGCGTGATTGTATGTATGTAGATTATAGTACAATCGATTATTATTTTGTACCGATGGCAGTGGAATCCACCTGCTGTTGGAGCAAGGATGCTAAGAAGTTTATTGTTTAACTGAGCCGCCTACTCAAGAACCCCGCTCCGGGCCACTTCTGGCCCAAAGACCTATCGCATCAAACGCGGCGAGTGTGATGGGCACCTTTGTACCGAAGGCGACACGTGGCGATTTATTTGAGTGACCTATCCCTTTAGTTTTTATTTTATTACGTTACTAGCGACCCGGCTTCGCACGGAAATTGTCAGTGTTTCTCCACAATATCATGCAAGTATCATATATGTAAACCTTCCTCTTGAAACACTCTATCCATTAAAATAAACCGCATCAAAATCCGTTGCGTAGTTTTAAAGATTTATGCATACATAGGGATATAGGGACAGAGAAAGCGACTTTGTTTTATACTATGTAGTGATTGTTAATCTTCTACTTACATATTGTATGATACTCACCTATTTAAAAATAGTTGACCCGATTATCTTTGGCGTCAGACTTCGTGGGAGACTGATTTGGCGTCCGAAACTCCCAAGTAGCAAGCCAGGTGGCCTGGCATACTACAATTCGGTCGGACTTATACTCGGGTAAGCGTGTGATGCTTTTGCTAGGAGATACATATATACATATAATTACGCCTTTATCCGTAATAGGGTAGGTAGAGCGTAAACGACCTAAACCAAGGTCGTTCCGCCACGTCTGACAAAGTTTTGAGGGTTATTTAAGATAGATTTGTAGATATATTGCTGTAGTGACAGGTTGTCAGCCCATCGCCTAAATTGCAGTATACTAAAACCCTCGGATCCCTTAGCCGGTTTTTACAGCATGCCTGGGTGGAAATGCAGCTGGCACATTCTATGTTTCTCTCATTCTATAATTAACTCCATATGATACCCCTTTCTAGTTACTTAATAGGGCTACATTAGAATTATGTTCGTCCATCCATAGGTATTTAATTAGACGCAAAGTTGAGAAACTTAATCTTTTATAGAAGCCATTTTGTAGTGTTTTAAAGTTCTATGTAACAAGTTACTCATATTGTAATTTGATATGAATCCTCGTAATTGTGTTATTCAACAAAGTACATATGTTGTTCCTTGGTGGATTGGGAGCGAGAGAAAAACATAGAGTGCCAGCTGCATTTCCTCCCGGGCATGCTGTAAAAGCCGGCTAAGGGATCCGTGGGATGGGCTGACAAATCTATCTTAGGTGACCCTCAAAAGTTTGTCAGACGTGGCGGAACGACCTTTGTTTTGGTCGTTTACGCTCTCCCTACCCCATTAGAGTTAGGGGCGTGATTGTATGTATGTATATTTAGTAATTTTATAACAAACGCTTGATGATCCCAGTCGTTTACGTTTTTGAGTAGGTATGTGAGATGGTATTTAGACCTTCTATGACTACAAACATCTTTCTTATGAAATTACCTGTCTCATCTTAAACAATGTTAACGCTTCCACAGTTCCGAGAATAATATTTCCGAATGGTTTATAATAGGTATGTAACATTTTTGTATGGCGCTTGGCATAGTAATTTTTTTAATATTTTTTTTTTGCTTCGTCTTTATTTATTCATGAATCAATGTACAATGTAGCGAGCACTATCTCATTCGCTTTTCGCATAAACCTTACTTAGGTTTAAGATTTAAGCGTCTTATTTTAAGTATAAACACTGTACCTAAAAGTTTCTTGAATAAACTCTTTAAAAAAAAAAGTGCGATTGGCGACCTTTATATTTTGTATCTTTGTCGAGGCGCAAAATTTAACCATTCTATTCTACACACAAATCGAAATCAATAAAGATATTTTGAGTGTTTTTTTTTGTTTAAACGTCACATTACCTAAGTATTTAAAATAAAACATATCGGAATATCGAAAAATCAATATTTAAATTTCCTTTCTTTTAAAATTCGGATCCCAGTACGTCGTTGTACAAAAGCTTTGATTGTACCAAAAATCACGCATAGGCACTCAACCGAACGGCGAAAATAAAATTAAAATGATAAGATTAATTAGTGGGTTAAAATTTTATAGAGGGGTCACTCTGACCGAGGCTCTGACCTCTGATGGCGATGGGTAATTAAGGTCCAGAGCGCGATAATTGCATTTTGAAAGTTCATTTTATGATATTTGCAGAGGAAAGGATATGTGGGACGGGTCTTCAGGGAGAAAAGAGAACATTATGCGAAATTATTCAATTGTTAAAGGTTAAGTTCTATGCAAGGTTGTATCGTTTCAAAATGGACATAAGGTTGGTACTTGGAAATCAAAAACGTACACAGGATTTGTTACAATTCTGATGTAATTATTATTAATATTCTGAAGGCTCAATAGTTTTTTTTTACATACATACATATAATCACGACTGTATACCTTATGGGATAGGCAGAGCGTAAACGACCTAAACAAACGTCGATCTGCCACGTCTGACAAAGTTTTGAGGGTTATTTAAAATAGTTGTCAGCCCATCACCTAAATTACAATATACTGAAACCCTCAGATCTCTAGTTTTTTTAATAGCCTGATTTGTCTTACGGTAGGGCAAAGGCCACACCTTTTCCTTTCCAATGTTCCCAATCATGTGCTTTTTTCTTCCAGATTTCTTTCAATTTCATCACGCCACTTCTCTATTCTTTTTAAATTCTATAACGCAAAATAAACAAACAAACTTTCTAAATATTGTTATATTAGAATTTCAGTTCATACAAATATTGCACCTTGCAACAATATTCCAACTTATATGCTTTAACAAACTCCTTAACCACAGATAATGCAAAAGCAACTATTATAATAGCACATTAGTGCAAGGTATTATAGTCCGTATTTAAAGGCCGTTAAGTGTGGTTATGTAGGCCACTTTGCGACATATTGTTGGCAAAATTCGTAAATGCAATAGGGAATGACAAAACGGTTTTCATAAACTATAAAACCCGGTTTGTAGATATATTTATTAGATATATTTTAGAAAGGGTACCTATACAGGGTGTTAATTTCATTGCGTGCCATAGTTTAGGGGGTATTTCAGCAACGCAATTAAATTATCACCCTATATACTTGTAGGTTTATTTTTTCTCTAGAAGAAGTATATTTGTGTGAAAATCACGTAAAACCATTCCAACGAATAACGTAAAGTTTGGTTTCACTATCATTCCTGGGAATAGGCGGCGGTAGCCGCAAATTCATCTGACAAGTGTCAGCCGCTATTAATATTTTTAATTTATTTAGCACTATAATTTATTCAACTAAAAGCAACTATGCTGGACTGGGAGCGAGAGAAAAAAATAGAATGTGCCAGCTGCATTTCCTCCCGGGCATGCTGTAAAAACCAGCTAAGGGTTTCGAGGGTTTCAGTATATTGCAATTTAGGCGATGGGCTGACAACCTGTCAATATAGCAATATACCTACAAATGTATCTTAAATAACCCTCAATACTTTGTCAGACGTGGCGGAATGACCATTGTTTTGGTCGTTTGCGCTCTGCCTACCCCGTTAGGGAAAAGCAACTAAAAAGTCATGGTATTATTTCTGAAAATTACAAAAGTTTGTTTTAACGGTTTCTGAGTTTCTGTACCGGTATTTCCATCCCCTATGCACTAGCCAGCTATGAACTTTCCTGGCCGCTGAGTTTAATACTTTGTTAGAACGGGTTTTAGGACGTCATGCTTATTTAGAGGGGTTTTGTTGCATCGTGTAAATTCTACCTAAGAGCATTGTATCATAAAACTGATACTGAGACAAAAAGCAGGAGTGCATCGGGCAATTTTTAGCGTCAATGTCTTCAACTGCTTCCGTGGTCTAGTGGTCAGAGCCATGGGCTTTCGGTCCGGAGGTCCTGGGTACGATTCCCAGGGAGGGAACACAAACTTGATATTTGTCAATTTATCACTTTGTGAGGTTTTCCCCAGTTTGGTTAGAACATTGCAGGCTGAATCACCTGATTGTCCGAAAAGAATCATAATTCCGTGCTTCTGAGGGCACTTTAAGCCATCGGTCCCGGTTGCTGTCTTTGATAGTTACTCAAACCACGACAGAGGCCTAATAGCTGTTCTACTAGGCGGTTTCAAAACTCTAACACCAGGCATCGTCGAGTCGTTCGACTAGAGAATCCACTCTCTAAGAAGAAGAAGCTTCAATGCCTGTCAGTTTTCTGAGCCTTCCCATGATGTGCATACATACATACATACATACATATATTCACGCCTGTATCCCTAATGGGGTAGGCAGAGCGTAAACGACCTAAACAAATGTGTCCCGCCACGTCTGACAAAGTTTTGAGGGTTATGTAAGATAGAATTCTAGATATATTGCTGTAGTGACAGGTTGTCAGCCCATCGCCTAAATTACAATATACTGAAACCCTCGGATCCCTTTGCTGGATTTTACAGCATGCCCGGGAGGAAATGCAGCTGGCACATTCTATGTTTTTCTCTCGCTCCCAGACCAGCATGGAAGTAAAAGTTTCCATGGAAGTAAAAGTTTCCCATGATGTGGACTATATATATTAGTTTTAAAAGCCTTAGGTATACAACCTCTTCTATACTAGACAGTGACAGCGCTGTCCCTTACCTATCGACTTCACTTGGTGTATTACTCGTTTTAAGTTTATCTACATTCATACATATAATCGCGCCTAATAGGCTACCCCAGAGCAGAAACGACCTAAACAATGGTCGTTCCGCCACGTCTAATAAAATTTTGAGGGACATTTAAGATAGATTTATAAAGATATTGCTATAGTGACAGGTTGTCAGCCCATCGCCTAAATTGCAATATAGTGAAACCCTCCGATCCCTTAGATGGTTTTTTTACAGCTGGTAATTGTATGTGTTTCTCTCAGTCCCAGTCCACCATGGAAGCAAGTAGTTGATCTTTATGACGCTAATTTAACTGACATACCTAAGTTGCATTCTATGAAACATATTGAATTGAGTTTTCATTGTTTGACAGCTTTACAGAATAGTTCAATGATCAAAACCACAATACATAAACCCTCAAAATTCTATACCACTAATTCTATTATGAGCTCTGTAACGGTAGCTTACCCTACTTATTATAATAATATAAGCTTTGATACAGCTTAAATTTATAGGTGTTTAAACCACCATTTTCAGCTCTGGCGAACTATGCTAAGCTTAAGCTGAGCTTAATTTAGTAGTTTCCAGCTATTTTAAGCTTTTGTCACTTGTATTGTTTCAGCTTGGGATATTTTCGGGTGGTTCATTATGGATAAAGTGGTTTTCGGTGTTTGTGGATGTTATTATGCAATAGATTAAACTTTATGCAAAATGCTTAGAATGAGCGTTTGTTGTGATGGCAAAACCGAAGAATAAACTGAAACTTCGCAAGATTTTATTTCTGTTTATCACGAATTAAGTACCTATAGGTACCGGTTTCTAATTACATAAGCATCAGTTCACAAAACGTGCCAGTATGTATTTATTCTGAATTTAAATTCAAATGCACAAAAATGGCTGCTGCAGTACAAATGTTGCAAAGTATCAAACGCGTTTATCTTGTGTAGAACAACGTATTATATTTGGCAATTTGTTTTATATGGGTATGAACCCGTGTCTCTCGCAATCCCAAGGCGCGCTACTAGGTAAGTACATACATCACGCCTTTTTTTTAATGGGGTAGGCAGAGCATAAACAACCTAAACAAAGGTCGTTTCGCCACGTCTGACAAAGGTTTGAGGGTTATTTAAGATAGATCTGTAAGTATATTGCTGTTGTGACAGGTTGTCAGCCCATCGCCTAAATTTCAATATACAGAAACCCTCGAATCCCTTAGCTGGTTTTTACAGCAAGCCCGGGAGGAAATGCAGCTTGTAAAAGTCCAATCTTTATTCATCCAAAATGTAGGTACAAAAATCTAAGTAAGAACTCAAGATTTGTAACACTATGTTCCTAAAAATAATCTTATATTCCACTCGTTACTAATTTCATGAATACTAGAAGCGCGCAAGAATGTATTCTAAATTCAAATGCAATGAAAAATGACTGTGCTTTACCTGGCTGTTGCAAAGTAAAGCGCGCCAACGTTTTCTTATAATCATGTCGATAAGTACAATAATAGTTTTTTTGTTGGATTCGTTAAACCAAAGTATCAACAGGTGTAAAAAACAGAGTAAGAAAGTCAAACTTGCGATATTTTCTGTCGTTTCTAATTTCATGGAAACTAAAGCGCGCGAAAATGTATTCTAAATACGAATGCAATGAAAAATGGCCACCGCGCTACACCTGGCTGTAGTAAAGTAAAGCGTACGAATATTATGTATTATTATCATGTCAAGAATAACATTAATTATTTTATTGTTATATTCGTCAAGCCAAAGCTAATATCAACAGGTATCTTTTTATTACAAATTTCATGAATACTTAAGTAGGTACTTGTTTATTCTAAATTCGAATGCAATGTAAAATGGCCCCTGCGCTACACCTGACTGTTGCAAAGTAAAGCGCGATAATGTCGATAATAATTACCAATTATTTTACCATATTATTAGAATAATCAATTCTTAATATCAATAGGTATAAAAACAGAGAAAGAGCATTTCAGTAGTTTCTTATTTCATAAATACTTAAAAGCGTGGGAAAATGTATTATAAATTTGAATGCAATGCAATGTATAAAAACCAACAGGCAACAAAACTTTTTTTCTAGAAATAATTAATGTATGCCTAGCACGCGTTTCTAAATTCGTGAATACTAAAAGCGCGCGAAAATCTAATCTAAATTAAAAATGGCCACCACCGCTACATCTGGCCGTAGCAAAGTAAAGCGCGAATATGTATTATCATGTCGGGAGCAAATTGCCTGTTTAATTGCTGTTTTTGTATAAAAACCAACAGGTATCACAAAAAAATATTTGTGCAACGAAACATTGTTTATGGAAATAATTAATGTTTGCCTAGCACGCGTTTCTGAATTCGTGAATACTAAAAGAGCGCGAAAATCTATTCTAAATAAAAAATGGCCGCTGCGGCTACACCTGGCCGTAGCAAAGTAAAGCGCAAATATGTATTATCATGTCGGGAGCAAGTTACCTGTTTAATTGTTGTTTGTGTATATCAACCAACAGGTATCACAAAAAAAATAATTGTACAACGAAACATTGTTTCTGGAAATAATTAATGTTTGCCTAGCACGCGTTTCTGAATTCGTGAATACTAAAAGAGCGCGAAAATCTATATTCTAAATAAAAAATGGCCGCCGCGGCTACACCTGGCCGTAGCAAAGTAAAGCGCAAATATGTATTATCATGTCGGGAGCAACTTGCCTGTTTAATTGCTGTTTTTGTATATCAACCAACAGGTATCAGAACAAAACATTGTTTCTGGAAATAATTCATGTTTGCCTAGCACGCGTTTCTAAATTCGTGAATAATAAAAGTGCGCGAAAATTTTATCTAAATTAAAAATGGCTGCCGCCACAACACCTGGCTGTAGCAAAGTAAAGAATATGGTATATGTCGAGTATGTGTATCATGTCAAGAGCAACTTGCCTGTTTAATTGCTGTTTTTGTGTGCTGCTCTAATTGACCAAGGGACAGGGTTGCCACGTGTCATAAGTCATAATAAGGGTTGCTTAAACCTGGGGGTGCAAAATATTGCTTTTTGAACCCCAACACGTGGTTATAGCCACGCTTTAGCTATATGCCGATATTAAAGTAAAAAGTAAAAGTAAAAAAGTCTTTATTGCCAAAAATACACAATATAAATGGTTTTTTTTTATACTACATACAAATTATTTAGCCAAAAAGTAAAAAAAAGTAAAAAGTAAAAAAATAAAACAGTGTTTGGCGTATTTGGCAATGGGTACTAATCTCAGCATAATGCTAAGCATAATGCCTAGCGCTGATTTTCAGACTAGCCCCTTAGTGCTTATAAAAATATGTGCTAGTTGTTATTTGCGTGCTTTAATAAGTAGATTGATGTTGCATATTATTATAGTGGTGTTCGTATAGTAATAAATGTATATATAATTATATACCTACATAAATTTATCCTAACAAAGTAATACCTATAGTTGTAAATAAATAAATAAAAAATAATATTATTAATTTATTACTCTTAATAATAAAAAAGCTATACTATAAATATTAGAAGTGGTGTGTGCGTATTTGTAAGTGTGCGTGTGTATGTATATGTTTGTGTGCGGGTGTGTACTTTGGTTGGCCCTAATGAATGTTATTACATATGTTATTAATCATTCTTCAGGACCACATTAGGATTTGCTATCCTGCTTCCTCCTTTGCTTCTCCATTAAGTGTTTCCGAACGAGATTTTTGTACGATTGCAAATTCATGGGAAGGCGCAAAGGTGGAGGAAAATCATTCCACACTTTTGTAGCAGCGAATTTGAACCCTCCTCTAAACAGTGCTGTGCTGTGCTTAGGTATGCAAAGTTCTGTTTCCCTATGGCTACGTAAGGATTAATATAGTTGGCAGTTTATTCATTAGGATATTTTTATTGTCAGAAATGATAATAGTCTTGTTTCATCTGTAATACCCTAAGGTTGTCTGTATACAGTTGTTGCTTAGGAATAAACCCGTCTATTTGTGCATTGAAATTGTAAAAGCACTGTAGTAAATCAGTGCTTTTGCAATTGCGATCCTCAAAACTTTTGTCGGGTAAAAAGTCGTCGAAATATTCTCCTGTCTGCCCGGTACAAGTAATAGGTGTGACTTTGTGTATATGTAAAAGTAACTGAGCGAGCTCGTTCTGTTAAACTTTCTTAGTTTTCGAGTTTATAACTGAAGATTCAGTTTAAAACTTTCCAAACTGCAGGTGGTATCCTTTTTGTAGTGAAATATAGGCCCTAGTGGAAAATAACTGGTTTATCCTTGGTTTAATCTTTAATTATGCCTTTCAGCAATGCATGATAAATATTAATATGAAGGTGCATGCAAAAAAAAACCTATTAAGGTGCATTCGTTCGCGAGTAATATGGGCGCTGTAACAACCCCCCCCCCCCCCCCCCCTACTAACAAATAACCCTAATATAAATCGACATGTGAAAGGAAGTGTGAGAGGAAGGTAGGAATGTGGACAGGAGAGGATGAGAGGAAGGGAAGAGTGATTGGAATAAGATTGAATGATGGCTAGAAATAAAGTTACAAATATGGCTCGTGATCGTGATCGTCTAGTATTATAGTTAGGACCGTACGTTGTGTAATAAAATTCATAAAAGTAACCCAAATCCTTTAAAGTGGTAGTGGGATGTCATAACTTAGCTCTCTTTAGGTTCTTGGGACAACATGGGGACAGTGCGCAGCGGGATAACGGAACCTCCGATTCCAGCTCCAACCATTCGCTGGTAGAGGATTTATGTGCTCGCCAACCATCAACGAATGAGATTTACTTCAATTACCAATTCCCAGACACTAATAAAGACAGTAAATAGCCTAGGAACTTGTCCTTGATGCAAAACCCATCATGCGAGCCCCAGAAAAGGAAAGAGGAGGCACTTCTGTGCCCTCCAATTGGTTTTTGTTTTGGCCAAGCCTCAGGCCAGAGATAAGTGACAGCGCACTTAGGAGTTTTGGAACGAGTCCAGATTGATGAACAGCATCATGTAAAATATAATTAATTTGAGCTGATTTATTGGTCAGCCAACCAAGACAGAGCAAGTCATGTCTGATGTAATTTGTAGTAAGTTGTGATGTCCAATTGAGAAACATTGCCTCAACAAAGGTTTTATAAATTGTTGTCCAGCTATGCTGGAAGCACCGACTATGAAACTGCACCAGTCATCGATCTCCACTTATGATATGCACATCCAGGAGTCAGTAGAATAGATAGGGATGCCGAAGCTAGTCCCAGATAATATAACAATCATTCACACCGCAAGCCATAGATTCGTTGTAGATATAGGAGTGATAGGCAAGAGCAAGTAGTGACTGATTGTTAGACTTCTTTAGTGCAAAATAAGCTTCTGTGATCTAAATGCTGTTACAGACATATCGAATGCTAAGATGTAGTATGTGATGGAGGTTTGACCATGGCTGATACCATGTCGCTCAATTGACATCAAGTCATGTAGTAGTTCAGTAGTATAATGGCTTGTCAAAGCCAACCGACCATAAATCAGTCATATAAAATTCACATAAAGTGAATAAATATATAATTTTAATTCCAGACCCGTTCCAGGGTAATTTGAGGTTGTAGGTAGGATACAGATAACATCATCCCACATTCCATGTTGTATTGGTTTGGTAAGTATAATGAATACTCCCATTAGGTAGTTGGACTATAGTCCCAATAAGTTGCAAGTATAAAACCCACACATCAGTAGGTATATTATCAAAGATAAACTTTGTCAGTCTGTAGAACAGGATCATCAATTGTATAAAACCTACATAGTAGGTATCAGAGGTGAACGTTCCCACCAAGTTTGTAGCTGGTGTTCTAGAGTCTAGAACATACATACATATAGGATCATGAATCCAATAAATGTTTCAAAACATTGTCCGTTGAACATATTTCACAATAAAGTGAATATAAAATCAATTCAGTATCCACTGCCAGAATAAGCATGTAGGTATGAATGACTCATACATAGGTATTAAATCCACAGTTAAGTGAATATAAATCAGTTCAGTAGTTTATTTGAGAAGAATAGGTAAGTATTTTGCCTCCTCTGCCAGGATAGGTAGGTATGAACAATTCATACATAGATATAGTTATAAAAACATAGAATGTATTAAAATAATTTATACATTCCACTGCTGGGCATTTCATGAAACATTAGGATGATGCTTCTCTGCTTAAAGGGAAGGTAAGGCAGGAATTTTGGTAAAGGGAAGGGAGAGAACTACCTACCTAAACACAAACTAGGATCCCAAATAGCTACCCCCACCTACTTTCCTAGATATTGTCCTAATTCTTATTTATTATTACCTAGGTTAACCTATCCATCTAAACCTACCCCTACCTAACCTACTCCTACAATGTACCTAAACTGCCTATTTACCTAACCGCTTAGCTGTGTATAAATTATGTAGTTGCATGCTAAACCGACCTACAATCGTACATATATCTCATTAACCGTACCTATCATATAAGAAATATTGGAAATTATATATATATATATATATATATATATATATATAAATGAATAGAACGGCCTTTGGCAAGTATGAAATATCATAAAAAAGGATTGTTAATTGAACAGGGAAAAACCTTGTCAATAAACAAAGTCTGAAGTGGACAAGATAATTAAATAAATGTAGAAATGGTAAAGTAAATAAAACACGATGTAAATTCCTTTAGAATCCTTGTAGGTGGCACTCCACCAGCTCTGCAAGACTCCACTGTCAGCATCCTCCACTCCACCATGTAAAAGAACAGCTGATCGTCAGGTCACCGCCCTCCGTCCTCCACAGGAACAACTGATGGCACCAACATCCCACCAAAGTAGGCCTCATGGTTGCCTCCCGGCTGCATACTCTCCTCTCCTCTTTGATGTGTACACTTTCACTGGTAAAAGTCAACTAAACTTCAAGTAAAACTAAACTTCCACTCAAACTAAAACTCCAGGTCGACTAAACTTCTCCCTGCTCGGTCCCGGCCGCTATTTTCTTCCACGGCGTCCTTCTCCATCTCTCGTCGCCCCCGTCCCTCTCAAGTTCCAGCAGAATCCCCCCTCTCGAGCCCCCCGACTGTTTTATCTTCCCTCTTCTCGACCATTTTTGAGTTTTCGAGAGCCTTCATTCCTACTTCTCTTGATAGTTCTCCCATTCTCCTCCAGATGGCACCGCGTGTCCTTACTTCAAATTGAAGTAATTTCAGTTCGATCTGGCTATAATATTAGTTCTCCACTCAATCAACACTAGATTGGCAATAGTTTCTCGTTTATAGTGATTCTCCTACCAATCTGATAGATGGCGTTATTTGTATTTTAAAACAATGATTAAGTTTTGAATAGCAGAAGCTAAGTTCATTACAATCGCCCCGATTTTGATGAGAAAAATCGTGTTTTAGATCGAATGGAGTAAAATTTTACAGATATGTTTCAAATACAATAAGATTTCAAACAAATGTCGCCCCCAAAATTCTATGAAATTCGATCAAAACCGATTTTTCGAAGAAAAATCTACTAATAAAATAGAAAATCAGACGTTCCTATGATAATTAAATATGAAAGCTATTGCCCCGCCCCCATAGTAAGTGAATCTTATTACCTAAAGAAAAGAAAACATAAAATATGAAAAATATCCCCATAAATAACTAGGTGTATATACAAAAAAACACAAATCCTGAAACTAGATCGCCCCCTTGATGAACGAATTGTATTATCTTAAGGATACTAAACACTTCTAATTCTAACCATATCTAAGTTGAAAATTAAGACCCGCCCCCAAAATCTATAAGTTTGTAAAACTTTAATTCAAGAATTGTAAAAAAAATATTCGTAAATGTCCGGATAAATATTCTTAAAATTTTAAAGTGAATTAAAACTAAAATTTATATTGGGCATTGTTGACAAATTGTTCATTTGAATACCTATCAACTCTAGGTAAACAAAAATTATGATAAGATTAATTTTAGATTAGAAATTACTTTGCTAATATCCCTCTCAGTGATCCGAAGTACCAGCCTGCTCTCATAAAACACCCAAATAGGTTAAACATATCTGGTTAAAGCTAAACAATGCAGATATTTAATTGAGAAAATTTTAATCAAGCATTTAAGTCAAATTATCATCCCTACTTTACCTATTCCATCCATAGCAAGATACGAGTAGTAAAATTATAATATTACTAATTCTACCAGTTAGTATCAAATCCATGCCATTTGTTGTGTGTAAATAATTTGTAAAGTCTGTAAAGGTACTTTGTCAGAGTAGATGCTTGCAAAGATACCTCGAATAACGATTCTACAAAGATCCATAACTAACCATTGTGCTTAATTAGTCATCTGTCCGCAAAATCGCTACAGAAGTAAACTCAGAGTGTAATGAGGTGATTTGATCCCAAACTATGCCCAACACAATAGTTGAGTCTAAGCAAATAACAACCAAAAATTATAAGATTCCAAAATCTATTTACTACCCATCAAGTGTGGATGGAGTTAATACATATTTTTGTTTGTATTAATACGTTGTGAAATAGATGAAAACAAGCCAGGCCCCCAAACCATCTTAAAGGCATTGTAGCAAGTTAATAGAGAATGTTTAAAACCTTCTAAAATTTGATATCTAGTTCTCCTCTTTACTTTAACTATTTATTTACGCCAATATGCTAAAACAGCTATTTCGCTAAACTTTACGCCAAAATACCAAAAGAGCCTTTACGCCAAAATGCTTAGAGACATAACGCCAAAATTCCAAACACAACAAACTTACTGGATTTTATTTATTCTGCAATTACGCCAAATGCATAAAAATAATTATGTATCTTTTGAATACGCTATCTGCTTGCCCTAAAAATAAAACTACGCCTAAGCAAAACTATCTAGAAATGCTATGCAAAATCTGCTAACCCAATAACTGTTACACTCTAAATTTGAAATACGCCAATGCACAAAAATACCTACATCTTACTAAACAATCTATCAACCAACAAGCCTCCATGAATATCTTTTCCAATACTATTATTAGTCATGAATATCTTTCCTATTACTATTAATTTATTTTTATCCAGACTTTTACAAAAATATATCTAATAAATATTAAATTATTACTTTAAATATTGAACATTAGAATAAACTAAAAAAACTGAAAGTTTTAATTGCCTTATTTTTTTATAATATTGGACAATAACCTGATAAAAGCTTTGAATTTATTTACTTTATTACAAGTGTTAATTTATTTAGTAAACTCAATTTCTATTAAGATATCTCAATATTCAACCAAAAGAAAAAGACTAAATGAATTTAAAGGAAAAGACTAAATGAAAATAAAACTAATATTCAAATTAAAACATAAGGTAAATAAGCTGTTTATACTATCCATAGCAGCCATTAAGTATACTATTACACCCCATTAGAAATACCCCATAACTATATAAGTTGACCATCAAATAGAATGTTCAAAATTATTATGATAAAACTCATTCCGATGATTTAAAACTCTGATACCAATGAAATTTAAAAGGTAAATACTATAGGATTATTACAACCCATACCAATGATACTTCTGCAAACAATCTAAGTAGTAATAAATAAATCAGTTTGAATTTAAGATGAAGCTGTCTTATTTGTTCCGGAATATGATATTAGCCAAAGACCGTTCCAAAATGAAACACAAAATCATAAAAAGGCTGTTGAAATCAAAATAAAATATTGCCGCCATTTGCACAGATATATTACCAAAGCCGTCCTATTAAACAATCAAAACAAATTCTATTAATTAAACAAGTATTCTGTTAGCCAAAGTGAAATATGCATTATCCAACAAATTTAGGATGTAATTATAAAGAAATGTTCTATCTTTTTGTTCTAGAATGAAGATACTATGCTATTAAATAGAACTGCATACGCAGAATACATACTCCTAGTTGTCTTTGAATAAAAATATAGTAGGAACTTGTTGGAAAATGACTGTCCTAAAGTACCTGAAAATATCTCAAAACACAGGTAAAGTATTTAAAAACTTTCCTCCTAGCTATAGGCGACTTACGTGAAAGATTTCCTGCGGGGACTTGGCACTATCACTATTTAAACACCGCACATAAACACACAAACACACGTAAACTTTTTCCACTTGATTTTTTCACTTGTTGTCCCCGACAAACACTAGGAAACTTGATGTTTAACTCGGAATGAACGCTCACTTATTCTAGCGTACAAAATGTACTACAAATATAACGAAAACTAGAATAAACTATTGAAAACAACGAAATTAAACTAGCCGAGTAAAATTATTTTCAAAAGAACTGTCAAAACTTTTCTCAGTTTACCTGAACCTCACATAATTATATGAAAGACAAGGATAAAGCAATCAAATCTACTAAGGAACACAGTATTTCTATCTCTCTCTGACTTTTTTAGTGTTTGACGTTTCGGAAACGATCTGCCAATCGATTGAAGATCGATTGACGTCAAGCAAAGCTACGTTCAAAATTTAACATTTAATTCGCAAGATTTTCATGTTTATATTATATTTTACCCGTAAAATAGATTAGAAAATGAAACAAACTAAATAATTTATATCAAATATTTAAGTATTGTATAGAAAACAAATATACTAAGTCAAAACTATTTAAAATGTCAAAACTTTACGTTAATGAAATAAATATCTGGTAGTAGAGCATAGGTTTTGAGCGCACCCCAGGTGTCAACATTAGTGTTGGCATAATAAGCGGATTTTCCCTAATTGTGTGGAATTCATAAAGTGTAAGCTAAACAAAGATAGCGAATAATGATATTTTTACAATATTAAAAAAAAGACCCAATAAAGAAATTCATCATGCCATTACCAAGTTACTTGAAAAAAGTGAGAAGTTGACTGTGATAGAATGTTAAACTATATGAAACCTAGCGAAAATTAAAATGGAAGCTATGTACTGATACTGATATTTATTTATGTGCAAAAATGCTATGTTACCTGTTATTTGAGATGAATTACCGAATTATCAAAACATTGTTCTGAAAGGCTTTTGATTAAATAAGTGATTAAATAGATATTGTCTTTTCTCAAGGAATAATAAGTTGTACTTCGCAATTCTATTTAAAACTAACATAAATAATACCTAGATATTAAGATAACAATTTCCTGACTTTGTTCTTACTTATGAATTTAAACTAACTTGTAACTTTTCAAAATAATTTATAAAGATAATTCTAAGGGATTTCTACATTGAAAACTGGCAACACAGATTTCCTAATGTCATTTAATATCATATGTTGAATGTTGATAACCTAATCTATTTTCTTTTCAGAGCAAATCCAACCAATTCTAATCCCTAAACTGAAGTCTTAGTGTCCCTATCCTACAGGTTCCTAGCCAGCAAATGGCTGACGCACACACCTCCCGCCGTCACACGATCCAAGAAGTCCCAAGAAGAGAACATCAGAGAGACAACCCACTTTGCAAACCACTCTCCGTTTCAATGAGCAATGGACCAAATTATGATCCTGCGCTCACGGCAACAATTGTAACAACCCCCCCCCCCCCCCTCTAACAAACCCTATCAACCTTAAGTATATGATATGTGAAAGGAAGTGTGAGAGAGGTGTGGAGGAGAGGTAATAATGTGGAGCGGAGAGGATGAGAGGAAGGGAAGAGGAATGGGCAGAGGAATGGATGGATAGAGTGGCTCATGAATGTCTAGTAATAAAGTTACAAATATGGCTCGTGATCGTGATCGTCTAGTATTATAGTTAGGACCGTACGTTGTGTAATAAAATTCATAAAAGTAACCCAAATCCTTTAAAGTGGTAGTGGGATGTCATAACTTAGCTCTCTTTAGGTTCTTGGGACAACATGGGGACAGTGCGCAGCGGGATAACGGAACCTCCGATTCCAGCTCCAACCATTCGCTGGTAGAGGATTTATGTGCTCGCCAACCATCAACGAATGAGATTTACTTCAATTACCAATTCCCAGACACTAATAAAGACAGTAAATAGCCTAGGAACTTGTCTTTGATGCAAAACCCATCATGCGAGCCCCAGAAAAGGAAAGAGGAGGCACTTCTGTGCCCTCCAATTGGTTTTTGTTTTGGCCAAGCCTCAGGCCAGAGATAAGTGACAGCGCACTTAGGAGTTTTGGAACGAGTCCAGATTGATGAACAGCATCATGTAAAATATAATTAATTTGAGCTGATTTATTGGTCAGCCAACCAAGACAGAGCAAGTCATGTCTGATGTAATTTGTAGTAAGTTGTGATGTCCAATTGAGAAACATTGCCTCAACAAAGGTTTTATAAATTGTTGTCCAGCTATGCTGGAAGCACCGACTATGAAACTGCACCAGTCATCGATCTCCACTTATGATATGCACATCCAGGAGTCAGTAGAATAGATAGGGATGCCGAAGCTAGTCCCAGATAATATAACAATCATTCACACCGCAAGCCATAGATTCGTTGTAGATATAGGAGTGATAGGCAAGAGCAAGTAGTGACTGATTGTTAGACTTCTTTAGTGCAAAATAAGCTTCTGTGATCTAAATGCTGTTACAGACATATCGAATGCTAAGATGTAGTATGTGATGGAGGTTTGACCATGGCTGATACCATGTCGCTCAATTGACATCAAGTCATGTAGTAGTTCAGTAGTATAATGGCTTGTCAAAGCCAACCGACCATAAATCAGTCATATAAAATTCACATAAAGTGAATAAATATATAATTTTAATTCCAGACCCGTTCCAGGGTAATTTGAGGTTGTAGGTAGGATACAGATAACATCATCCCACATTCCATGTTGTATTGGTTTGGTAAGTATAATGAATACTCCCATTAGGTAGTTGGACTATAGTCCCAATAAGTTGCAAGTATAAAACCCACACATCAGTAGGTATATTATCAAAGATAAACTTTGTCAGTCTGTAGAACAGGATCATCAATTGTATAAAACCTACATAGTAGGTATCAGAGGTGAACGTTCCCACCAAGTTTGTAGCTGGTGTTCTAGAGTCTAGAACATACATACATATAGGATCATGAATCCAATAAATGTTTCAAAACATTGTCCGTTGAACATATTTCACAATAAAGTAAATATAAAATCAATTCAGTATCCACTGCCAGAATAAGCATGTAGGTATGAATGACTCATACATAGGTATTAAATCCACAGTTAAGTGAATATAAATCAGTTCAGTAGTTTATTTGAGAAGAATAGGTAAGTATTTTGCCTCCTCTGCCAGGATAGGTAGGTATGAACAATTCATACATAGATATAGTTATAAAAACATAGAATGTATTAAAATAATTTATACATTCCACTGCTGGGCATTTCATGAAACATTAGGATGATGCTTCTCTGCTTAAAGGGAAGGTAAGGCAGGAATTTTGGTAAAGGGAAGGGAGAGAACTACCTACCTAAACACAAACTAGGATCCCAAATAGCTACCCCCACCTACTTTCCTAGATATTGTCCTAATTCTTATTTATTATTACCTAGGTTAACCTATCCATCTAAACCTACCCCTACCTAACCTACTCCTACAATGTACCTAAACTGCCTATTTACCTAACCGCTTAGCTGTGTATAAATTATGTAGTTGCATGCTAAACCGACCTACAATCGTACATATATCTCATTAACCGTACCTATCATATAAGAAATATTGGAAATTATATATATATATATATATATATACATATATATATATATATATATATATATATATATATATATATATAAATGAATAGGACGGCCTTTGGCAAGTATGAAATATCATAAAAAAGGATTGTTAATTGAACAGGGAAAAACCTTGTCAATAAACAAAGTCTGAAGTGGACAAGATAATTAAATAAATGTAGAAATGGTAAAGTAAATAAAACACGATGTAAATTCCTTTAGAATCCTTGTAGGTGGCACTCCACCAGCTCTGCAAGACTCCACTGTCAGCATCCTCCACTCCACCATGTAAAAGAACAGCTGATCGTCAGGTCACCGCCCTCCGTCCTCCACAGGAACAACTGATGGCACCAACATCCCACCAAAGTAGGCCTCATGATTGCCTCCCGGCTGCATACTCTCCTCTCCTCTTTGATGTGTACACTTTCACTGGTAAAAGTCAACTAAACTTCAAGTAAAACTAAACTTCCACTCAAACTAAAACTCCAGGTCGACTAAACTTCTCCCTGCTCGGTCCCGGCCGCTATTTTCTTCCACGGCGTCCTTCTCCATCTCTCGTCGCCCCCGTCCCTCTCAAGTTCCAGCAGAATCCCCCCTCTCGAGCCCCCCGACTGTTTTATCTTCCCTCTTCTCGACCATTTTTGAGTTTTCGAGAGCCTTCATTCCTACTTCTCTTGATAGTTCTCCCATTCTCCTCCAGATGGCACCGCGTGTCCTTACTTCAAATTGAAGTAATTTCAGTTCGATCTGGCTATAATATTAGTTCTCCACTCAATCAACACTAGATTGGCAATAGTTTCTCGTTTATAGTGATTCTCCTACCAATCTGATAGATGGCGTTATTTGTATTTTAAAACAATGATTAAGTTTTGAATAGCAGAAGCTAAGTTCATTACAGCGCCCTTAAGGGGCACGGGGGCTGAATCACATCGCAACCAAAACTACGTACGGGACTACTGACTCGACTGACTGAGTCTTCCTTTTGAACCTTTAGAGTAGGTATAGATCTAATTCCTAAAGTTGGTACCTATATTTTTCTTTAGACCTTCATACATACATATAATCACGCCTTTATCCCTAATAAGGCAGAGCGTAAACGTCTTAAACAAAGGTTGTTCCGCCACGTCTGACTAAGTTTTGAGGGTTATTTAAGATAGATTTGTAGGTATATTGCTGTAATGACAGGTTGTCAGCCCAAATTACAATATACTGAAACCCTCGGATCTCTTAGTTGGTTTTTACAGCATGCCCGGGACGAAATGCAGCTGGCACATTCCATGTTTTTCTCTCGCTCCCAGGCCAGCATGGAAGATTGTTTTCTTTAGTTTTGCCATAAAACCACTCGTTCCGCAAAGAAGCCACCTGCCGACCTTTATCTTAACTTCCGAAATCTCATTGTGGTTCAAAACGTCCCAAACACGAGCTTGACTCCTCTTAATATTCATTATGCAGTGTTGCCATCCCTTAAAACTGTGTTGGCGCGACGGCGAGAATGTGTTCGCTGAAAGTTATTGTAGTTCGCTGAGTTGCCAATTATATGAGTTGTTCCATTCCAACTACACTCGTTGCATAGTTTGTGAGCGTTATTGCAAGCAGCTTGTTACAGTTTCTATTTTTTTATGAGCAAAGTTGTTAGTGCGTATTCGTTCCGATAACAAATGTTAAGCAACCATCGCTGTGGCTTGGCTATGGATAGGTGACCGATAATGAGAGGTATAACAACTCGAGAAGCACCGTGCTATGGAAAGCAGCAAGCAAGTTGTTAAGCCGTTGGTTGGTCTCGGTTGATACCGTAGATAATAGATATTAATTGTCAAGCCTGCGACTGCATTTTCGAAATCTCGAATACGAACTTGACTTCTCTTGGTATGCAGTGTTGGTATATCTCATTATGCAGTGTTGCCATCCCTTAAAACTGTTTTGGCGCGACGGCGAGAATGTGTTCGCTGAAAGTTATTGTAGTTCGCTGAGTTGCCAATTATATGAGTTGTTCCATTCCAACTACACTCGTTGCATAGTTTGTGAGCGTTATTGCAAGCAGCTTGTTGCAGTTTTAATTTTTTTGTTGTTGTGTAGGATGCGTAGAACTAGAAGGATGGAACGGGTAATGTTGTCCTAACTATTATGGCTACATGAATTTATTCCTTCCATCTTTGGTGTTGGCTGGAAAGGAAGAAAAGACGCTGTGTTTCGAGTCCGATTACCGGTGACATTGACTTTGTGTTATTGTTTCTAGTTTGGTTAGGATATTGCAGTCTGCACGATTGTCCGTAAATTAAGATGATCCATGGCTATCAGATGGGCATGTCCTTAATTAATCCTAATTTATTTCTGGCCGTGTAATTCAGTCTGTCCCATCAGAATAAGGGATTGAAGGAATAGAGAATGCACTTATTTGGTGCGCAATCACTCTGGCACTAATATCTAAGTCCTGCGTAAATGTATCTATCTCTAGGAGATAGGCAATTATATGAGTTGTTCCATTCCAACTAGACTCGTTGCATAGATTGTGAGCGTTATTGCAGACAGCTTGTTGCAGTTCCAATTTTTTTTGTTAGTGTTTATTATGCGTAGAACTAGGAGAATGGTGTAGGCTGGAAAAGAAGAATAGGGTAATGGTGTCATAACTATTATTGCTACATGAATTTATACCTTCCATGCTGGTCTGGGGGCAAGACAAAAACATTGAATGTGCCAGCTGCATTTCCTCCCGCGCAATCTGTAAAAAGTCTGTCAGCTTAGGCATCCTAGGGTTTCTGTATATTGCAATTAAGGCGATGGGCTGAGAACCTGTCGCTACGGCAATATACGTACAAATCTATCTTAAATAACCAGCAAAACTTTGTCAGACCTGGCGTAACGCTCTGCCTACCCTATTAGGGATAAAGACGAGATTATATGTATGAATTTATTATATACCTACAGGGAGAAGAAAAAAATGCGGACCATACTAGATTAGATAGCAGACCCCGTGAGATACGGGATAAGCCTAGGAGAGACTTTAGGGTGTTTAGGGTGTGGACATACCCATGAAACTAAACAACGTTCCCCAAGGAACATTGGTCAAAATATGAAAAAAATTATGGCCCTTACATGCAAAATGTGTGTCAGCGGCCCGATTCAATTCAATTCAATCATTTATTATTAAATAAAAATTTACACGTCAATAAATTCATCTATTACAAAATTTTAAGTCACATTCAAAATTATCAATAATAAAAATAAAAAGTAAAAATAGATATTTTTGTACCTACATTCAGATTTGTTTTCGTATGGGAGGGCCAAATTTTGCTTTTCATATTTCTTAGGGAAAGTTGTTCAGTTTCATAGGTAGGTTCACGCCCTACACTTCAGTCAGCTATTTGTCAGTATATGACATAGTCATAGAATCACGCCTTTATCCCTAATGGGGTAGGGGCAGAGCGTAAACAACCTAACTCTCGGATCCCTTAGCTGGTTTTTACAGCATGCCCGGGAGGAAATGCAGCTGGCACATTCTATGTTATACTCTCGCGCCCAGGCCAGCATAGAAGTAGATTATTATTAGAGCTTTGTCCTCTTATAATACCTATACCGTGTCCCTATCCTCGAGATATTAAAAAGGAACGTGTTTTCCAGCTATACCTAGCTTAAACCTACGCCCGAAGCTTATTATATGTTTCTGCTTAAGCAGACAGGCAAGCAAAAATTATAACATTAATATAGAATATATTTTCTATACATTATTTCCTTTAGAGCACAAAGGCTTTGTCGCTGTATTTGAGGTACCGACGGCTATTTCTTTATAATCCATATTGTGCGCTTTGAACGAACAGTAAATATATGGAGAGGTTGCAAAGATCTAGGCAACTAGAAGAGACTAGATATATAAGATTAATATTCAGTTAAGTACTGCCTTGAAGTCTTTGTTCGACATACAAAGTTCATAGTATCAATTTAGTACTTTGTTGAATTGAACCTAGTTCATTGAGGATACTGCATTCTGAATTGATGGCAATATTTGTTAACGTATGTTAGGATTCTCAGGGTTTGAATTCTTGTTATTTACGTACTAGTCATCCTGTCCATCAAATTATGATAATAAGCTCAGATAATTTTAGTCATACAAAATTAAACAACATTAATTCAAAATTGATGATGCACAAAGCTAATCAATCGTGTAATTAGGGGCCTAACCCACTCGACCCTAATGAACAAACTCTCACGCGAATCTGCATCACAATAAGCTATAATTCGCATCAATCATATATATAAGGTTCTATGCGACTACTGTGACATTTTAATGAGCTCATGAATCATTATGCAGTTCTCGTGTGGAAGTTTTAATAAGTTATAGTGGTCAGAGATATGGGCTTACGATCCCAAGGGCCTGGGTTCGACTCAAAGTTGATATTAGTCCATTTTCTGAGATTTTCCCCAGTTTGGTTAGGATTATGTATGCTGAATCCACCTGTTTATCTGGAAGACAACTGAGTCCGTGTTTCGGAGGGCACGTTAAGCCGTCGGTCCCGGTCACTGTTTCTAATAGTGGTCGTTACAGGTCGATGTTGCTCCACGTCCGTAGGAACTACCTTGAAAACCCTACACGTGACCCCGGGTGGTGCTAAAGGTGCAACAAAACCGGCTGTTGCACTGACCTCTGGACCTCGCAGCAAATCTTCATCTTAGCGAGTGGATTCTCGAGTCGAACAAACCCTGGTGTCAAGAGTTTTCAAACCGCCTACTAGCACAGCTAATAGATGGAATAACGACTACTATCACAGACAGCGACCGGGACCGACTGCTTAGACCCTCCGAAACATGGCATTTTTTTCATCCAGACATTCAGGTGATTCAGTCTGCCTTGTCCTAAACGAACTGGGAACAATATAGCACAAACTGATAATTTCAACTGTTTGGTCTCCCGTGAGAATCGAACCCATTATGTTTGGATTGAGAGCACTTAACACTGAATCTTTTTTGAATGGCTACCATTCAAAAAAGATACTGAAGGCTAACCTACGCTGCTCCTTCCAGTCTCTTTAAATCCATCTCAAGAACAATGTGTCTCGGAGTATTTTATTCATATACTCGCTTATACTTTCATGTTATTGTGATAGTAAATCCTGCAAGGACGTGTTCTCTACTGCTCATGTGTGTGTCAGTACGTGTGTGTGTTGTTGGTAATGTGATGTGTTTAGATTGTATGAGCATCTATCTTTGGTTATTGCGTCGTTTAAGAAAATTATATTTTTGGTTGTCTGGTAATGTCGATTATTAACGGTTGGGTAACCATTGAGGTACATACATACATAAGATCATTCCTTTATATCCCTGATAGGGTAGAAAGAGCGTCAACGACCTAAATGTTTTAGGTCGTATACGACAAGCTTTGAATATATTGAATTTGAAGAAATATTTAACAAAAACAGTATTGCCTAAATAAAAGGTGTGTCTGCGTTATCCTAACCTAATCAAAAATTACAACATAATGGGCTTAGTTATAGATTAAACCGGCTAAACTTAACGTTAAACTTAAAGTTCGTATTTGATTTTAACGTTAACGTTAAACTTAACGTTAAAATCTACCTGTCACTTTCAAACTAAAAACATTGGAAAAGGACAGGAGATCTATTATCTCTGGTTTTTGATTCATAATAGGTGGTTTTATGCGTCATCTGTCATTTTTATCCGCCGTCATATGATATGGCGGATAAAATTGACAGCAATACTGGTGAAACGTCGTAGGTGAAACGTGCAAATGCGCGTCAAAATCGCGGCAAAGTGGAAAACCATAAAGTATTAATCGCCTGTCCTTTTTAAATTTTATTATTTTGAAAGTGACTGGTCGATTTTAATTTTAGTTTTAGCATTTATTATTACATTCACAAATTGATAAATTCTTAAATATCAACTTTGTGTTTCCCCCCTGGGAATCGAACCCAAGACCTCCGAATCCGGATACCATGGCACTAGCCACTAGACCACGGAGGCAGTTACTTCACATTACAAGGTGACGATATCAACTTTATCCCCCATCCAGTGAGAATCGAACCGACTATCTATTGACTGATGAGCATTTCTAAATAAATACCTAAAAGCTACGCAACAAGCCAAGAGGTTAACTATGGCGTGTTTCAGGGCAGGAAGCCTATTTTAGCTATTTAACCTGAGGGTTAAGAAAACTATCCAACTTGAGCAATTTAACTGCCAATGTGGGGAGTTAAACAATACCCTATGTTCAAGAAGAAATAGGGAAATTAAATAAGTAAGGTTTACTATGTCAGAGTTTTTAACCCGCCATTAGCCCTATGATCTCATCATCTCCCTAGCCTATCTCTGTATTTCACGGGGTTAGCTACCTAATCTAGGGAATTGAATGAGGATTGTGCTACTAGGCAGTTTGAAAACTCTGACGACACGGTTCATCGGGTCGTTGTTCGACTCGAGAATCCACTCGCTAATAAAAGTCAAATTCAAATAATTTATATCCATATAGATTCCTAAGAACACTTTTAGAAAGTCAAGAAGAACGAGGGTACTGGTTTTTTACAGATAGATTGATTGCCATTTGACCTCCGCAAACCAGATGGGAATCCAGACCCAATCCTAGATTAAGATTTAGCTAGGTTAGGGGTCAACCCAGCTGTCAAAGTTTATCAACCAATTGTACCTTAGGTACAAGATTACTTACTTTATTGCACAAATAAATACATACAACAGAATTCAAAGAAATACCTTTTTATGTTTAAAAAGAACACATATATATTTCAAGACCATGTCATATCCCATGACTGTTCCCATAACTTCTATGCGAGAGAAAATCATAGAATATGCCAACTGCATTTCCTCTCGGGCATGCTGTAAAAACCAGCTAAGGGATCCGAGGGTTTCTGTATATTGCAATTTAGGCGATGGGCTGACAACCTGTCACAACAAAACTTTGTCAGACGTGGCGAAACGTCCTTTGTTAAGATCGTTTACGCTCTGCCTACACCATTACGGATAAATGCGTGATTGTATGTATGTATTTACCTTTAATAACCCTCAAAACTTTGTCAGACGTGGCGCAACTACCATTGCTTAGGCCGTTTGTGCTCTGCCTACCCCATTAGGGATAAAGGCGTGATTGTATGTATGTATTTACCTTAAATAACCCTCAAAGCTTTGCCAGACGTGACGAAACGACCTTTGTTTAGATCGTTTACGCTCTGCCTACACCATTAGGGATAAAGGCGTGATTGTATGTATGTATTTACCTTAAATAACCCTCAAAACTTTGCAGACGTGGCGAAACGACTTTTGTTTAGATTGTTTACGCTCTGCCTACAGCATTAGGGATAAAGGCGTGACTGTATGTATGCATTTACCTTAACCCTCAAAACTTTGTCATACGTGGCGGAACGACCTTTGTTTAGGCTATCCGCTATCTGCTATGTACTATCCTACTACCCAAAGGTTGCCTGGTAGAAATTGCTGCTTTAGCAATAAGGCCGCCTATATTGTATACTGTTTTGTTCCTTACTTTTCTGCTGTATGTATTTGTGTTTCTTTGTGCAATAAAGTATCTTGTATTGTATTGTTTAGGCCGTTTGCGCTCTGCCTACCCCTATGGGATAAAGGTGTGATTATATGTATGCACAATATGCCCATCCCATGACGATACGTAGAAAGCCTACCGCTTATCCAGACAAAGGCCGCGCCATCGATGCGAGGACACGCGCTCGCGCACTTGCATTTATTACAAACAGGGTAGTTTACAGTATGCACAAAAAAAACTGAATACCTACAAAAACAAACAGGATATGAGGTATTACTACAAATCTATCTTAAATAACCCTCAAAACTATGTTAGATGTGGCGGAACAACCTTTGTTTGGATCGTTTACGCTCTGCCTACCCCATTACGGATAAAGGCGTAATTATATGTATCATCATCTCCTTAGCCTTATCCCGTATCGCACAGGGTCGGCTACCGTACTGGTTTTTACACATAGCGACTGCCATCTGACCTCCGTAACCCAGGAAGGAACCAGACACAATGAAAATGAAAATATTTATTTACCAAGCATTATTAAAAACGAATTACCATTTAGACAACATGCAGAATATTCTTAATTATAGAACAGTTATACAGCGGACCCTGCTCTAAGCGTAGCTTGTATCGCAGGGGCCAGATACACAATTAAACAGATATAACATTTTGTCGGTGATTACTAAAAATCGGCCATTTTAAACACAACACATCATTATTAGATTAATTAAGTATGAGCAAAAAATTAAAACAAAAGAAATGAATAATGTTAAAAGACAATGTTTGTACTTAAGTTAAATCAAGTATAGATCAATCCTAGAATAGATCAGAGTTTTCAAGCCACCAATACTAGCAGTGGCCTCTGATAGCTTAACGACTAATATCTATGGTATTTAACGATATTCACAGTACTATTACCGATTACATGTATACATACATACAATCACGCCTTTATCCCTTATGGGATAGGCAGAGCGTAAACGACCTAAACAAAGGTTGTTCCGCCACATCTAACATAGTTTTGAGGGTTATTTAAGATAGATTTGTAGGTATATTGCTGTAGTGATAGGTTGTCAGCCTATCGCCTAAATTGCAATATACAGAAACCATCAGATCCCTTGGCTGGTTTTTACAGCATGCCCGGGAGGAAATGCAGCTTGCACTTTCTATGTTTTTCTTTGTTTCACAGGCCAGCATGGAAGAAGTATGATACTCTATCACTATTATTCAAATGCATTGCGCTAGATCTTTCATGTTGGTAGCGAAAGAAAAACATAGAATGTACCAGCTTCATTTCCTCCCGGGCATGCTGTAAAAACCAGCTAAGGGATCCGAGGGTTTCTGTATCCTGCAATTTAGGCGATAGTCAACCAACCTGTCACTACAGCAATATACCTACGAATCTATCTTAAATAACCCTCAAAGCTTTGTCTGATGTGGCGGAACGACCTTTGTTTTGGTCGTTTTTCGCTCTGCCTACCCCATCAGGGATATAGGCGTGATTATATGTATGTATATATGCAGTGAGCTATACAATGCTCTACTTTCACTATGCATGCATGGCGGCCTGCATTATCATGCATGGCGTGGCGTAAAATAATTAATGGACATCAATACCGTCGTTACCGTGCTCTCGGGCTAACGTCATGTAAGCTGCTTAAAGGTGAGGGCTTAGTCACGAGCGGGGCGGGAAGCGGTTTATCAAGATCTTCTTAAATAATAAACGATCATCATCTACCTAGCCTTATCCGGTACCTCACGGGTCGGCTACCTAATCTAGGGGATTGAACGAGGGTACTGGTTTTTACACAGAGCGACTGCCATCTGACCTCCGCAACCCAGAAGGGAAACCAGACCCAATCCTAGATTAGATCAGAGTTTCAAGCCGCCAGTGCTTAGCACTGGCCTCTGATATGGCTGAAAGACTAATACCTACGGTATGAAACGATATTAACCGGCACCAACGGCTTAACGTGTCTTGAGAAGCACTATATTCGAAAACCCGCTGCCTCTCCGGCTCAGGAGGCAGCGGCCCTATCCACTACACCATCGGGCTCTTAAATACTAAATCTTGTTTAATACTAAACGATAAACCAGTGTTATTCATAATGAAAATTGGCCAGCCCTCTTTTCAATATAAACAAGTTAGCCGATTAGCCGTGTCGTTGTTCGACTCCAGATTTCACTCGCTAAGATGAAGAAGAAGCCGATCAGTTTTCATTATCTTGTAAAATATGAAGATCTGTTGGTAAAAATCACGTTTCTTGTATTAATTAATAGTAATTTTGTGCGGTTATTAACGGCGGTGTATAAAATATGCGAAACTGAATAAGTTCACCTGAACGATCCTGAGTCTTCCATGCTCGACTGGGAGCGAGAGAAAAACATAGAATGTGCCAGCTGCATTTCCTCCCGGGCATGCTATAAAAATCAGCTGAGGGATCCGAGGGTTTCAGTATATTGTAATTTAGGCGATGGACTGACAGCCTGTCACTATAGCAGTATACCTACAAATCTATCTTAAATAACCCTCAAAACTTGTCAGCGTGGCAGAACAACCTTTGTGAAGATCGTTTACGCTCTGCCTATCCCATTAGGGATAAAAGCGTGATTATGAATGTGTGTATGTCCTATCCAGCCTAGAGGCAAGAGTAGATTTGGAAAAAGTTAAGGGGCGTGAGGATCAGTATATTATAAATCGCTTCCGCTCCGCTCATCGCCATATCCGTATTCACCCAACCCCACGTAAAGGCGATAAATAATCGGTCGCTCGTCCGTTACACACGGACGCAGTCTGATAATTTATACCGACTTTAGTGTGCTGTTACCTTAAACATGCCGCCCTGTGTAACGGCAGATGGATATGACCGTGTTTTGAGAGCTTTATTGTTAGAAGAGGGATCTGGCAAACCGTGGGTCGAGGGTTTGATTTTTGGTGAGAAACAATGGTTCTTATTCTGTTGTGGATTATCGATTATCGAGTGTCTTATCGAGTCGATGAAACCTGGTGTCAAGATTTTAGTGTGCTGTTACCTTATACATGCCGCCTTGTGTACCCGCAGATGGATATGACCATGTTTTGAGAGCTTTGTTGTTAGAAGAGTGCGCTGGCAAACCGTGTGTCGTGGGTTCGTTTTTGGTGAGAAACAATGGTTCTTCTTCTGTTGTAGATTGTCGAGTGTATTATCGAGTCGATGAATCCGGTGTCTAGACTTTAGAGTGCTGTTACCTTAAACATGCCGCAATGTGTACCCGCAGATGGATATGACCATGTTTTGAGAGCTTTGTTGTTAGAAGAGTGCGCTGGCAAACCGTGTGTCGTGGGTTCGTTTTTGGTGAGAAACAATGGTTCTTCTTCTGTTGTGGATTGTCGAGTGTATTATCGAGTCGATGAACCCTGGTGTCAAGACTTCACTGTGCTGTTACATTAATCATGCCGCCCTGTGTACCCGCAGATGGATATGACCATGTTTTGAGAGCTTTATTGTTAGAAGAGTGAGCTGGCAAACCGTGTGTCGTGGGTTCGAGTTTGGTGAGAAGCAATGGTTCTTCTTCTGTTGTGGATTATCGAGTGTATTATCGAGTCGATGAACCCTGGTGTCAAGACTTCACTGTGCTGTTACATTAATCATGCCGCCCTGTGTACCCGCAGATGGATATGACCATGTTTTGAGAGCTTTATTGTTAGAAGAGTGCGCTGGCAAACCGTGTGTCGTGGGTTCGAGTTTGGTGAGAAGCAATGGTTCTTCTTCTGTTGTGGATTATCGAGTGTATTATCGAGTCGATGAACCCTGGTGTCAAGACTTCACTGTGCTGTTACATTAATCATGCCGCCCTGTGTACCCGCAGATGGATATGACCATGTTTTGAGAGCTTTATTGTTAGAAGAGTGAGCTGGCAAACCGTGTGTCGTGGGTTCGAGTTTGGTGAGAAGCAATGGTTCTTCTTCTGTTGTGGATTGTCGAGTGTATTATCGAGTCGATGAACCCGGTGTCAAGACTTTAGGGTGCTGTTAACTTAAACATGCCGCCCTGTGCTGTGTATCATCTGCCGAGATGGATATGATCGTGTATCGAGAGCTTTCGTGTTAGGATAGCGGGCTGGCTCTACGTGTATCATAGGTTCGATTCTTGAAAACAATGGATTTTCTTCTTTTTCCACCCACTCTGTTTTCGAGTCAGTTACGCTTTAAAACCTCCCAATAGGTCAATGGTATAGTTTATGTAATGACCACTATTAAAGATAGCACTAGATGCCGACAACTTGACCATCTGTGGCTATGTATTTTAGGCCCTATACATATAACCACGCCTTTATCCCTAATATATATATATTCTTTATTGCATAAATTTCAATACATTGGTTAAATCTTAAAATTAATGCAAAGGCGAGCTTATTTCTATAAGAGATCTCTTCCAGCCAACCTAGTAGGGATGAACCTAATGGGCTAGGCAGACCGTAAACGATTTACACAAAGGTCGTTCCTCCACGTCTGACAATATTTTGAGGGTTATTTAAGATAGATTTGTAGGTATATTGCTGTAGTGACAGGTTGTCAGCCCATCGCCTAAATTCCAATATACTGAAACCCTCGGATCCCTTAGCTGGTTTATACAGCATGCCCGGGAGGAAATGCAGCGGGCACATTCTATGTTTTTCTTTCGCTCCCAGGCCAGCATGGAAGAAATATCCAAAATATAACTTGACCATCGTGTTCAAAACACTTGCTTCCAAAAATGCTGGCATGAAATTCCAGCTACTCGATTCATAAGCCAGTTTCTCCGTGATGCGATAATCTTAGCCGACTCTTGTACGTACTTACCACAGACTGGAAAATTATAGAACTGCTCTAATAGAACGTGGCATTTCTCTCTAAATATAGGTGAATAAAGCTATCGTAATCGTCTTATTGAGTTGTTT
The DNA here is from genome assembly GCA_949820665.1 of Scrobipalpa costella. Lineage (NCBI taxonomy): Eukaryota > Metazoa > Arthropoda > Insecta > Lepidoptera > Gelechiidae > Scrobipalpa > Scrobipalpa costella. The sequence continues at coordinate 11,199,007 of OX463320.1, read as the reverse complement.
TTGAACAGTAGTTCCAATTGCATTCAAATAAATAGTTTAGTTTTGATAGATGAACACGTAATTGCGCATCCAACAAAAATGTGAAACAAACTTAAGAACTAATTCCGCGCATGGGCGGCCTTATCGCTTTAAGCGACCTTAACCTTGCATGCCAGAAAGAAAAACTTAAAATAGAAAAATGTATACTCAATTTAGTTTTTATTCATTTCTCCGTGAGAAGAAATTATAGCCTCACATAACAGAAGGTCTGTTATTTCAGGATCAGAACTACAGGCAACATCATACCTACCGACTCAATAATAGTTAAAGCACAGTCCTGTTGTTTAATAGTCTTTGTTACAGAGCCCTCCACTTACTTGTACCGCCACAGATTATCTGTCAGATCGTACCGACCGATAAGAAGTAGCGGGACTGAATTGTTTCCTTGACTTTGGAATGAATGTGCTACGGGATCATTGCGAGGTATAGTGTGGTTTGGTTGTCTATTACGGTTTTCAGACTATTTACTTCGACTGTAACCATCATAAAGAAATAAGTAGGTGTAGTTTTCTTTCCGAGAGCCCGCTGGCGTAGTGGATAGGGCCGCTGCCTCATGAGCGGGAGGTCGTGGTTCGAATCCCACCACGTACCAATGTGTTTTCGAATTGCATATGTACGTTCATACGGCGCTTTTTCTGTGCTTCGGAAGGCACGTTAATCCGTTAATGATTTCCTACCTGCTGTCAGGAGACTCATGCCATCTAGAAAAAACTATAAATTAATGTTAAAGCCTGTCTACGTTCAAAAGTCAATTAGTAATACGTAAGGTTTAACAAAACCTATCGTTGTGCTAGGATTGAAATCACATAGGAGTATACAAATCATGATAGATAGGAAAGATTTAAATCACTTATAGATCTGTATTTGTTTTCGGAACGTTATAACCTGGGGCTTTTCAAGGCATGAGTGAAAAAGTATTGTCTAGGAAACAGATATTAATTATAAACCTGTTGTGTCGTTATTTCTTGTGTATTGTCTTTCTCATGTTACTTGTGTACAATAAACAGTAAATAAATAAATACAAAGTATATATATCTATGCTAGGCAATCATATTATATGCTCCACCATCGACGTCACACAAATTAAATGTTTGCCGTAAAATAATAACTCTTGTGTTCTTTCTTATTTACCCTATTCTGTACATATGTCGAAGGAAGATTTGATACTTCGAATCTTCGCGAAAATTCTAGGGAAAACATGGATAATTAGATAATGGCGGAAATTGAAAATAATTGTTCTTTTGCGAAAAAAAGAGTGCTATTCTAGTAAGATATCCTTAATTCTGATTGGCGATATTTTTGCTTACTGACTTAATCTTATTTATTACTGATTGGTTAAATTATGTGTGTGAATACTGTGAGTGATTGAAATTTAAAACGTCAGCCAATTAGATGGAGTCTCGTTTTAGGCGCTCTGAGAGACCAATCAGAGTTCTTATCATAATAAGTAGCTGTTGTTTCGTCAACCTTTGTCTAATTATCCGTGTTATCGCAATAAACCTATGGTTATCGCGAAAATTCGAAATATCAAATTATCCTACGACACATACACACCATACAATTAATCTGTGTGTAATTTATGATTATCTTCTATTTCTTCTTCCACGTTGGACTCGGAACGAGAGAAATATATAGAATGTGGCAGGTGAATTTCCTCCCGAGGGTTTCTATTGCAATTTAGGCGATGGGCTGAAAACCTGTGATTATAGCAATTAACCCCTACAAATTTATCTTAAATAATCCCCCAAAACTTTGTTAGACGTGGCGGAACGAGCTTTATTTAGGTATTTTACGCTCTACCTACCCCATTAGGGATAAGGACGTGATTATATGTATGTATGTCTTCTATTTAGCGTATTAATAGCTTAAAATACACAGCCAACCATGATTGAACCGTCATTATAAATTCCAACCTCTATCACATTTATCAGCTTACATAATGTAAAACAGAACCCTTAGCTTTAATATACCACTGTAATTCCTTCTGCACATTTACCTTAGACCCTTGTGTTAGGTGTCTTAAAGTCACCGTTAGGCAAATTAGGCCCTTAACTGCGTTTAATACGGCCCTCGAAGGTCCATTTAGCTTTGCAAAACGACCTTAATATGGCCACTTTATTTTTGTCTTGGTCGGGGCAAATTTTATGGAGTTATAAGTGAACTTTATGACTTAACCTAAAAGTGAATCTTATATTATGTAGGAAGCTTTAGTGTCATAGTTTACAAGCCTACGAGATAATTTAATTTAATCAAATTGCTCTATGAGCACAAACCAAACACACAGTAATTATCTGCTTACCGAGTGCATTCTCGAGTCGAACGACCCGATGAACTCTGGTGTCGGAGTTTTCAAACTGCCTAGTAGCACCGGTATTAGGCCTCTGACGTGGTTTGAGTAATAACCACTATCAAAAACAGCGACCGGGACCGATGGCTTAACGTGCTCTCCGAAGCTGTTACTTTCTAGACTTTGACATAAGAACATAATAGCAAATAAACGCATTACTTTGACATTCCTAATCTGACATAGGACTGCTTATTTGACATAAAATAAGGGAGCATGCTCTATGCTCAGTTCATATTTAAAGCGTCTTATGTCAAATTAGGAATGTCAAAGTCATGTGTTTATTTGCTTTCAAAGTTAAGAAAATGACAGCGCTGGCTAAGAATTAGTTAAGGATTGGTACGTCCCAATGTAACTAGGTATCTACTGACGAAACTGATAAACATAATTTCCTAAAGTAATAAGAATCATATAAATTGTTGACTAATCCACTCCTTGCAACTCCTATAGCCGCGAGTGAAACTGCGATCGGGAGGGCAAGTTTAAATACAGTGAAGTAAATTTACTATTAACCAACAACAACAAAACGAAACAAAAACAGCACATCCATTTACAAAAAGAAATGTATATCTTTCGTTCGATCTCCCCTGTCATACCTTGAGACGATACGAAGCATGATGAAGTTAAGCCTGACTTACAGATCAAATGTTAAGCTGTGTTTCCGTTGCACGCTTCACTTCTAAAAAATATTCGATACACAGTGAAATTTCATTCATTGTAAGTGGAAGAAGGATGATTCTATTGGTGTTTGAAGCTTTCTGTAAAATTAAAACGTTATGTTTTTAGAATTTGAAGAGGGTCTTTGCCCAGCTGTGGGTTGATGTAGGCTAGGCTAGATTAGACAAGATTTTGAAAATCCCTCAAAAATCATAGGTATCCTAGAGTCGTATTGTAAGTAGAATAAGAAATAAACACGTGTAAGAAGGGATTTCTTTTTGTGGATTCGGCATGTTTGAAATATACTACATCATCATAGGCCTTTACGTCTATGTCAAACTATTTAAACAGTGACTGTGCTGCATCTTTTATGATGGCTATATACTACATACATACATATAATCACGCCTTAATCCCTAAAGGGGTAGGCAGAGCGTAAATGACCTAAATAAAGGTCGTTTCGCCACGTCTGACAAAGTTTTAAGAGTTATTTAAGATAGATTTGTAGGTATATTCCTGTAGTGACAGGTTGTCAGCCCATCGCCTAAATTACAATATACTGAAACCAGATCCCTTAGCTGGTTTTTACAGCATGCCAGGGAGGAAATACAGCTGGCACATTCTGTTTTCTTTCGCTCCCAGGCCAGCATGGAATAAATAAAATTGAAATATTCTACCTTTTTTAAATTATTTTATTTTATGAACATAAATACATTTTACTCCTTTTCTATTTTTATTATTGCTGCGTACATCGAAGAGTCGTCTTAACCTACCAGATCTAAAGTTAAGCTACCGGACGTCTAGCGATCAAGTAAGATGGATGGGGTACCGGATAGAATTGATACGTGTTGTCGCGGCCATACGTTATACGCAAGTGCTTATGTTAATGTATAGCATCTTATTTTAATGTTTTACATTAATGCTTGCTTTTAATGGATGGGTGACCGCGTGGATTAAATCGACTTTGGGAGGAATTTTCTTGCAATAAACTATGACGTGAAGAATATAATATATAATCCTATTAATATTATAAATGTGGAAATTTATTAGGATTCCATATATATACTTGGAGCGAAAGAAAAACGTAGAATGTACCAGCTGCATTTAAGATAAGATAAAAATACTTTATTGCACGTAATTAAACAAATCACACAACACAACAGATAACAACAAAATACAAGTACAACATAGGCGGCCTTATTGCTAGGGTAGCAATTTCTTCCAGGCAAACTTTGGGTGAAAGAAAAATGCATTTCCTCTCGGGCATGCGGTATAAACCAGCTAAGGGATCCGAGGGTTTATGTGCATTGCAATTTAGGCGATAGGCTAACAACCTGTCACTTAAGTAATTTACCTACAAATCTATCTTACCCTCAAAACTTTGTCAGACGTGGCGGAACAACCTTTGTTTAAATTGTTTACGCTCTGCCTACCCCATTATGTATAAAGACGTGATTATATGTACGATTACACCCAAAAATATTTCATAGATTTGGATGGAGATTGATTACGATAGCGTATCGGAATGGAAAGCAATTGAAATAAAACATCAAGCACGAAGGTATATTTAAGTAAATAGTCCCCCGTTTAAACGTGCATATTATTTAATTTATATTATAAAAATAATAAATATTTCAACCAAAATTATATTGATTAAATTATAAGCGAATACACCTAGTATTCACAATACAATACAAAATTCTTTATTGCACAAAGAAGCACATACAACAGAAATAAAAAGGAACAAACGTGACAGTACAATATAGGCGGCCTTATTGCTAAAGCAGCAATTTCGACCAGGCAACCTTTGGGTATAGAAATTGTACAAGCAGAAAGCGGGATAGTGCATATTACTACATATAATACTTAGACAATATTTACACACTATTAAATAAATATTTCAGTAAAGTATACTGATACATATCTTATTATAAACTAATACATAATATATGCTACATAAGATAGATATATTCACCTATTATTTAATCGAAGTTTTGTGATTTTCGCAGTTATTTAGTACAATTTGATCATTATTTTGAATATCTCATGCAAATGGTTATACCTTCTTACATATGCTTAGACCCGTCGCATTCCTTCTAGATTTATGCAAAGCCTGTACAATTTCCTCCACTACAGGACGACATAAAATCATAACCAAATTGTTGGGATTATAATTCCCAGTCGTGACTGTACCACAGGTTAGTATTACACCGACGTTACATTTAATGTGGCGTTACTCAGACAACGACATTACAAATTTAAATAAGTAGGCGATAGCCAGACGAGCGGGACAAAGATTATGCTAAGTCGGAATTAATGTTGCAGAGAAGACATAATTTATACGCTGGAGGTAGTATGGATTGGAAGTGATAAAAAGTCCTTAGAATGTGCCAGCTACTTCATTTTCTGCGGAAATAAAAGCTATTTCGTAATGATTTACTATACTTTCTGTTGTAAGCGCTAAGCAGAAATTATGAGATATATAAGCAGAGTATGTGAAATATAAGAAGCTCTATTTGCAGCCTGTGGTCAAGGACTGCCCAAAATAGAACAGAACGGAAGAGTTTGCAGGAGGCTTTCACCGCTAAGTGCGATCCTTACATTTAAAATACATAATTATAAAGTAAATAAAAATAGGCGCTAACATGAATTAAGATTTATTAATACTAACAAACATAAATTAAAAACTAATGTTATTTAAGTTATTTAGTAAGGAAATTACTTCCATGCTGGACTGGGAGAGATAGAAAAACATAGAATGTTCCAGCTGCCCTTCCTCCCGGGCATGCTGTAGACGACAGCAAAAGGGACTCGAGGGTTACAGTGTATTGTAATTTAGGCGATGGGCTGACAACCTGTCACTATAGCAATACATATTACAATCTAAAATTGCCCTCAATTTTTGTCAGACGTGGCGAAAGCGCCTTTTACGAGGCGTTAAACGCTCTGCCTACCCCAGCATGGAAGAATCTTTGTTTTCTGACCCAATAACGGAAAGCAAAACATTTCTCCAAACGATTCCGCGGCGGAATGCGTGGCTTCTATCAGATAACACCTATATTGTTCTGAAGCTCATTTCCTGATCAGCAATGTGAATACTGAAGCTGATCACGATCCCTCGCGGTAAAGGCACCGCTACAATACAGGCCGGGGCAGGGATGTAGTCAGGCCAGGGGGGCATTTTGAGGACCCCCTTCAAAATAAATCCAGCTATTCGCTAGGAATGACTTCACTACAGAATGGGTCCTACTTTTATTCTGCTTAAAATGCATTTGATATTTAAAACAAATAGTAAGTATTGAGTGGCTTACATGCTAGAATCTACTCGTATTTGAGAACATCTGACAAGTGGAGATTCATTCGGATAGGGCAGTGAGAAACTATACGTTCAATATATATGTATAACTTTTTTGATTTGTATGTCTAAAGATTTCAGGCATGTTATTTGATTTTATTGCCGAAAGAAAATAGGTATTAATTACTCAACTGTAACTTAATTTATGATTATGACTAACTTCCACACTGAACTAACACTTCCATGCTGGCCTGGGAGCGAGAGAAAAACTTAGAATGTGCCAGCTGCATTTCCTCCCGGGCATGTTGTAAAAGACAGCTAAGGGATCCGAGGGTTTCAGTATATTGAAATGTAGGCGATGGGCTGACAACCTGTCACTACAGCAACATACGTACAAATCCATCTTGAATAACCCTCAAACCTTGTCAGACGTGGCGGAACGACCTTTGTTTAGGTCGTTTATGCTCTGCCTACCCCATTAGGGATAAAGGCGTGATTATATGTATGTATTATGACTAAACCGGGTTACGAAAATCTATAATAGTGGTCTATAAATTTGTCCAATACCATTACACGTTAGTTGGTTTTAACAAATATGAAGGACTCCTATAATTTAAGACCTTAGTCCATCCCTGTACCAGACCTAAGATAGCCCTGCCCGGCCCGAGGGCTGTGATTATCTCGACAACGGGACCTGGAACTAGGTCTCCCTGGTATATCCTAGGTACAAACCTAGACAGAACACACACGCATCGCTGCGGGGTAGACAGGCACATTAATGATGCCGTATTGTTGCCCTGTCAGTTATACATGTTAATGGATGGTGCTGTTTTGCATTGTTTGAAGCTATAGTTCTATTATGACAGATTGAGTTCAATATCGTGAGAAATTCAATAGCTGCATCGAAATCTTATACTAAACTGTATGTAGTGTTTAGTGTGAATAATGTTATTTTATGTTAAAACAATATGGGTCAAATTTATATTCCCTTATGTACCTATTCCCTTACCTATATTGGATATTTTCGTTATTTGTTGTATATTTGACAGCCCAATTAAGTTTTTCTTGGTTAGTACTGAAATTGCCTGTTTCGTCGAGGGTTCGGGGTTCGATTCCTGGTCTTCTTCTTGTCGTGTCGATCGTTTAGGCGCTTTTATATAAATTTTGACCAGTACTCTGCCAAACTTACTGCGACGTCAGTGGCGTTGTACAGGTCTTCTTGCTGTGATTCCTGGTATATTTTGAATTATGACTTCACTATCATTTCGTTACGAATCTTGGGGTTACTTGGAATAAGTTATTGTTTCTTTTTCATTACTTGTGGAGGATACAGGAGATGGCCTGGTACCCTTCCAATGGTATTGAGTGGACTGCAGCTTAAGGTCGCTTAGGAGTGACTGGGTGCGTTATAAATAATTCGTCGTATAGTTCACAGAACACAAACTTGTCTTGGAATCACTTTTACAAGCATTTAGGATTTAATTTCACTTATAGAGAGAAAATACACACATGGGTATGGCTGCCGGTCGACTAGTTCTGATTCTGACAGAGAAAAAACAGAACACTATCAGTAAATTCAAAAGCTACAATTTGCATGGCAAATAGTTTTTGTGTTTGTTGCCATACCACTTGGTCAATAATGTAGCAATGCATCTTGCAGAATTCGAAAGCAGCTAAAAAATCCATGTCGAACTAAGATAACATGTTATTTACTCACAACATGCTGAGTAGAGTTACTTCCATGCTGGACTGGGAGAGATAGAAAAACATAGAATGTTCCAGCTGCCCTTCCTCCCGGGCATGCTGTTGAAGTCAGCAAAAGGGACTCGAGGGTTACAGTGTATTGTAATTTAGGCGATGGGCTGACAACCTGTCACTATAGCAATACATATTACAATCTAAAATTGCCCTCAATTTTTGTCAGACGTGGCGAAAGCGCCTTTTACGAGGCGTTAAACGCTCTGCCTACCCCGTAAGGGATAAAGGCGTGATTTATGTATGTATGTATGCTGAGTATTGTGTTAGACCAACGAAAACATCCCCGTTCTAGATCTCTTTTTAGTTTTATTGAACTAGACAACAGCTTGTCTGAGGTCACGCCAATATTTGAATTCTTGTTCGCAGTTTATTTGGTTCGTATAAGCGACAGCGGGAACAAAAAAAACTGTAGCAGACGAAGCATTGGTTTAAAAAAACAAACCTTTAGTAGTGTTTAAGTACTTTTGTTTATATTAAATAAATTATTTGTATTAATTATTATTAAATATATTTAAACGTTAGTAAGCTTCATTGAGTATCTGGAAGGTAAGAAGTAACATGAGATTTTTACTGCAAAAATAAAAAGGTTAGCGTTTCGACGTCTTTTGAAAAGCAAAAGCCTAACTTAACAAGATTTATTCAATAGAGGTAAGTTTTGTAATTGTATTATAAAAAGAGAAAAACTCAGTTGCAGACTAAAGACAATAGTCGGTAACTTTGTTGTGGAGACCAAAAATTCCATATTGAAATGAAAACGTCAGAGGAGAAACCTTACATTGCAGCGGTGACTTGAGAATTCGCGGTCAATATTAGTTACTTGCTTCCATGCCAGAACAGCATAGGAGCGAAAGAAAAACATAGAATGTACCAGCTGCATTTCCTCCCGGGCATGCTGTAAAATTCAGCTAAGGGATCCGAGGGTTTCAGTATATTGTTTAGGCGATGGGCTGACAACCTGTCACTGCAGCAATATACGTACAAATATGTCTTAAATAACCCTCAAAACCTTGCCAGACGTGGCGGAGCGGCCTTTATTTAGATCGTTTACGCTCTGCCTACCTCATTACGTTTATATGTTTGTATGTATTTCAGTAACTTAAATTATTTTCAAACATTTAAAAAGCAACTTGAGACCCAGAGCTTCGTTTAAATTCCCTCAAAAGGTCGGCAAGCCGTGATCTAGTGTAAGTGCGTTTATCTAAACAGCGACGAAGGCTGCGCCGGCGCCTGGGTCAATGACATTATGACAGGGCGCAGGTACAATGGAGAGCGAGGCGGTTAAGATTTTAATAGTTTTTTTTGTTTCTTTTATTATTATTATTTGACATGTTATATTATTTCATATTGTGTATATTTGACGATAACTTAACTTTACATTACGGAAGGCATTTTTTTATTGATTAGTAATTTAATTTAATTTTGAAACTTCTGGTCGTGAAATAAAATATGAATTAACGGAACTGAACTTTACTCGTTCTTGACTTGACCCAGAATCCGCGAGTTGTCCTTAAAAAAAACTATCTACTTAATTACCCTTTTCACTACAATGCACTTGATTGTGATTCTACAACGACAATTTTTAAACTACCATTTCAAATTTGTAATCATTAATGTTTTGTAATTTTGTGTATTTATGTTAGATTTAGGCCAAAATTAACTTATATTTCGGTAGTGTACACTGTTTTGGATTGTAGTCTAGACCTTTATTAGTGTTATTTTAAGCTATGCTGTCTACTATCTATTTGTGTGCCATAATAAAGAAATAAGAAGTTTCAAAAGATAATGGAGTTTGTAAATTTATTGACTTTTGATTACAGTAAGAAAAGCTGATGTGTTTATTTTCAAAATCTCGCAAGCTCTCTCATTTAAACTACTTTTGGCTTCTGCTGTCCTAACAAAGTTTACGACTTAAAATATTAATGAACAGGCGCTTTTATATACATTTTAACAAAGTTTTCAAAGATGTATCCTACCCGCTACCGCTTACCAACAAGCCCTCACCCTAACTCTCACCAGGCGAGCCACTACAACCGGTTGCACACAACAAAACGAGCTATAACAACCTATGTGTGCGTTTTTGATTTATTTCAATAGTTTATTGTTGATTTTATGAAATGTAGGAGTTTGTGGACATTCTTCTGTCGGCTCAGTAAATTATTGAGCGGTGCAGGAATAGGATGTCGGTTCGAAATGGCGATTTAGAAGCGGGAAGAGGTTTGATGGAATGCGTTTTGTTTGTTGACAGCTTTGCTTGTTGCTTGCATACGGGGTGTAAGGGACAGCGGCCAAACTGATAGAGGTTGCTCAGTCTACGAAACTGAACAACTATCACCAGGTTTTTTTCTCCAGGAAATAAATTTAAAAAATATGCTTTTGCATACAAATTGACAGTGTCTGAGGTGGTCATTTTGTATGGGAAGTCCAAATATTTTTTCATCTCCTGATAGAATTTCCTGGTGAAAGTTGTTCAGTTTCGTTAACTGAGTAACCCCTATCAGTTTGCGGGACGCTGTCCCTTACACCCGGTATGTTCTTTCTTGGTAGTACTTCGGACCAGTGAGGTAAGTAACTAATATTTCCGTTACTCTCAATGATAAAACTGAAAAACTACTAGACCGATTGCAAAAAATCTTTCACCTTTAGAAAGCTACGTTCAACCTGGGAGAGAGTTCTCATGGGCTTCTTTTTCGGGAAAATATTTGATTCCCACGGGAAAACTTATAATACCGCGGGTGAAGCTTCCATGCTGGACTGGGAGTGATAGAAAAACATAGAATGCGCATCCCGGGCATGCTTGCAAAAATCAGCTGAGAGATTCGAGGTTTTGATTGTATTGCAATTGACTGCAATTGGCTGACATCCCGTCACTATAGCAATATAATACGTATGTCATCTGTAATATCCCTCAAAACTTTACAGACGTGGCGAAACGACTTTTGTTTAGGTCGTATTTGTACTGCCTACCCCATTAGGGATAAAGGCATTATTTTATGTATGTATGTGTGTATGTATGAAACTGTGGCGCAATATCCAGCTTACTGTATATTAAATAGACATGGAATAAAACATGAAAAAATATTTTATTTACTCTCTCAGTTTGCGTTTCGTTTAGCATTTATGACATTTTTCCTTCACACACTATATTTAGATATACGTTACACTATATCTTTCACCACTCCCTAAATTGAAAACGACCCTTGAAAGTTCAAGTTAGGAACTAAGGAGGCACCCCTCAACAAACATTTTAATTCAATTGCTGGCTTCGAATTCCCATTTCATAATTGACTTTTCCCCATGGTATTGCCCCTGTACAGAACTCGTGAGCCCTTGGTAACCCGCTATAGGTCTCGTTAACCCATATTAGTTTAGATTGTTTTTGTTTATAAATATTCAAACAAATCATGTTTTTGTTTCTAAGTTTTAGTGCTTTGCCTTTGTAGTCTAATGGTCTAAGCTTTGAACTATTAGTCAAGAGCTTGCGGATTAGATTAGCGCTTGGTATAAATTAATCAAATAATGATGGAGTTGACATCTGAAGGTAGTCGGACAGATTTTCTGTTGATGTTCAATCTGGAGCATTAATATAGTATAGGGAAATACCAACGCAATTGTTTGTTATGTGTGAATAATAGTCCTCCCACCGATTTTCGGTGACGGCGGCCAATCTTCCAGAGATCGGCCAACTGCGCAGGACTAGTTTTTAGTGGCCAAGTGTTTGCGCTAAACACAGATGCAATCTCTATTCCTTCAATCTCTTATTCTGATGGGACAGATTGACTGACAGACACGACCAGAGAGAAATCAGGGAATATGTGTGAATACTCATCATGTAGCACATCTCTAGTTGTAGAGGGGACTCTACGGACTACATCTATTCGGTGCACACACACACACACACACACACACACACACACACACACACACACATAATCACGCCTTTATCCCTAATGGGGTAGGCAGAGCGCAAACGACCTAAACAAAGGTCGTTCCGCCACGTCTGACAAAGTTTTGAGGGTCATTTAAGATAGAATTCTAGGTATATTGCTGTAGTGACAGGTTGTCAGCCCATCGCCTAAATTATAATATACTGAAACCCTCGGATCCCTTAGCTGGATCTTACAGCATGCCCGGGAGGAAATGCAGCTGGCACATTCTATGTTTTTCTCTCGCTCCCAGACCAGCATGGAAGTAATTTCGTGCATTCGGTGCACTGGTTCCTAATAGATAGCTAAGTCCAAATTGGAGCCTTTCTCTCTGTATACGTCCTTAACTGATCTCGGGTGGCAATGCGCTCCTGTGGGATTGCATTATCGTAACATATATAAAATCACGCCTTTATCCATAATGGGGTAGGCAGATCGTCAACCTCTTAAACAAAGGTCGTTCCGCCGCTTCTGATAAGTTTTGAGAGTTATTTCAGATAGATCTAAATATCGCTAAAAGTGACAGGTTGTCGGTCCATTGCCTAAATAAGTTATTTTTCACTGAAACCCTCGAATCCTTCAGCTTTTTAGCTGTTTTAACAGTATTCCCTGGAGGAGTAGCAGCTGGCACATTCTATGTTTTTCTATCACTCCCAATCCATTTTGATATTCATCACAAAGCATATCTCCAGTTCTATCCTCTCTACGGGCAGCATCCATCTATTCGGTGCACTGGTTCCTAATAGATTGCTAACTCCAAATTGGAGCCTTTCTCTCTGTATACGTCGTTAATGATCTCGGCTGGCAATGCGCTCCCGTGGGAATGCATTATCGTCACGGTAACTGTCTCCGTGTTCTAGTGGTCTGAGCCATGGGATCGCGATCTGCAGGTGGTGGGTTCGATAGCTAAAGGTGGAATTCAAGGTTGGTGTTTGTCAATTTTTCTCTTTGTAAGCTTTTCCTCAGTTTGTTTAGAATAATGCATGCATAAATACGATAAAATGGAGCGGGATACTAAAGGTTTAGATATTTTACTATCATTTTGGAGTAAGTTAACTAGCTAAGCATATATCCAGTTCTATGCCCTATACGGGCAGCATTCATCTATTCGGTGTACTGGTTCCTAATAGATTGCTAAGTCCAAATTGGAGCCTTTCTCTCTGTATTCGTCAGCAAAGGGAGTTGAGCGTTACAGTGTATAGTAATTTAGGCTAAGGGCTGACAACCTATCACATTTCAATCTGAAATTTCCCTAACTTTTGTTAGATGTGGCGAAAACACCTTTTACTAGAAGTTTTATGAAAAATTTAGGCAAACCCTGCACACTCTGGCCTCCCCGTAAGGGGTAAAGCAATGAAGTGTATGTATGTGTGGAAGGAAAAGCAGTTTAAATCACTTCTCTTTTCGGGTATGCTGTATAGTATAAGTCAGTCACTTTACAGTCCACCTTACCCGCTTTCAATGTTCCACCAATAAAAATGGCTCCTAAAAATTTTAATCCATTCCTCGTTTTTTTTTAAATATCGAACCCTTTTACTTATAATTTAAACTGAATTATTTATGTCCCTGGAGGTGTCAAAAGCGAATTCAATTTAAGCAGCTGCGAATAGCAATACATATACGATTTGCTTGCGCAGTCCCTAATCTAACTGCAGGCTAGTGATGGGGTATAGATATCTATTACTTCTGCTGCTATACTCGGAAACATGTAAGATGGTAGCTGTAACTGACCATACCAAAGAAAAAAACAAAAAAGTGGGTCTATAATCCATGGAAAATGCATCTGTCACAGCTGCCATCTTATTTTTTTAGTATACATACATAATATTGTTATACGTGTACCTATTTGTTATTGAAACAACTATAAGGTGTTTGTTTCCTCTTTGTCTGTTTAACGACCCGATGAACCCTGGTGTCAGAGTTTTTTTTTATTTGTTTCCTAATTGGTATAAAATCCATAAACTATTTTTGCAGTGTTCCTTCACCAATTTAACCCAGCCAAATAGTATACAATGACGGGGAGTAATCATGGTGACCTGATATTCCTCCTTTCAATGTTCGGGACATGAGACGCGGTTGGAATGCTTTAAATATTAATTTATTTGTTTCCATGCTTGAAGTAAATTATTAAATACTAGATGATGTTTTGTCATCGTCGACCTCGTCTCATCCCTAGTATCACCGGCTAGGCTTTTGGACGATAATGCGGTCGTCCCTGATAGATTCCTCTCTAATAATAACAGCTACTAAATACTAATTAATATTACATTGTCCCTACCCTAGTATAACCGGCATGGCTTTAGACGATAATGCGGACCCTTTAGGTGTCGTCCCTGATAGATTTCTCGCCAATAATAACAGCTACTAAATACTAATTAATATTACATTGTCCCAACCCAGTATAAGCGGCATGGCTTTAGGCGATAATGCGAACCCTTTATTTGACGTCCCTGATGGATTTCACTCCAGCATCATCACTCCTCGTCCAGAAACCGGACGTTTTGAACTAGTAGTGGGAATATTGGATAACAGCTGCTAAATACTAGTTCATGCCACATTGTCCCATCCCTAGTATCACCGGCATGGCTTTAGGCGATAATGCGATCCCTTCAGGTGACGTCCCTGATGGATTCCACTCCAGCATCATCACTCCGCGTCTGGAGTCCGGACGTTTTGAACCAGTAGAGGGAAAATTGGTTAACAACTACTAAATACCAGTTAATACCTCCTTGTCCCATCCCTAGTGTCACCGGCATGGCTTTAGGCGATAATGCGATCCCTTTAGGTGAAGTCCCTGATGGATTCCACTCCAGCATCATCACTCCTCGTCTGGATTCCGGTCGTTTTGAACCACTAGTGGGAATATTAGGTTACTAAATATATTTTGTTGTTTCTTTTACTTGCTTCAAAAAAACATTCTTTTTTTTGTGTTTGTTGTGTGAATTTAGTTAAGTAAAAAGAAATTTACCTAATACATGATTTTCTATTGTTTCAGGTCAGTACATAACTCATCCATAGAACTTCCGCGCTGTTGATACTCTAGCTACCCCGTAAGTGATACAGATGAGATTACTAATACGACTGCCTCCGTGGTCTTACGGTCAGAGCCATGTGCTTACGATCCGGAGGTACTGGGTTCGATTCCCCGTTACAAACACATAGTTGATATTTGTCAATTTATCTCTTTGTGATATTTTCCTCAGTTTGGTTAGTACAATGCAGGCTGAATCACCTGATGTCTGAAAAAAAGATTCCGTGCTTCAGAGGGCACGTTAAGCCGTCGGTCTCGGTCGCTGTCTTTAATATAGTGGTCGTAATAAAAACCATGTCAGAGGCCTATTAGCTGCGCTCTTAGGCGGTTTAAAAACTCTGAAACCAGGGATCATCGGGTATATGGACTCCCAAACAACAGAAAAAGACCTATATAATATTAATAATAAAATAATAATAAAATTCTTTATTTTCTCTCACAAGTGAAACACTTTAGCACAAAGTACGAGGGCAATTAAATTAAGTTTACACAGTTTCCATTGTGAGAGTCTGGTGTCCATACTAGGATAAACCTGTGTCACGGAGCACCAGGCCCCCACCCGACCGTCAATAGAGCAGACAGATTCTAAGTTCATAGTGACGAATATATCGCACAGTGTACGTGATATCACAGCAGGTAAGAGAAACAAGTTTAACACAATTTAGACTATAAAAGGTATGAATTTAAAAGTTTTCTTGTTAAATAATATGATGTGTGTGTGTGTGTGTGTGTGTGTGTGTGTGTGTGTACGTGTGTGTGTGTACATGTGTGTGTGTGTGTGTGACTATTATTATGTCTCTTTGCCATGGATACTCACAAACACACACAAATACACACACACACACACACACATTCTATCTTGCAATCATTTTATTGTTTTATGTTATTGAATCTTTTTTATTTATTTTTTATTTAATTGTTCCTTATAATGAAATTTATTAATTACCTACATCTTACTGTATAGTAAAATGAGTGATCCATGTCCGATGGGGAGGTCCAGGAGTCCTAAGATACAGGGTTTTCTTCCGAATTGCCTTATTAATTTAATATAAATTGTATTCAATAATTATTGGAAGAAAAACAAAGAATATTATTATATTATATTATACTGTGAGTGAATATTCATTCACATGGAAAGATACACGCGTTCAGTAGTGACAAAATAAATTATTGCTATTAATGAATACACGTGCGGCATAAATCAAACAATCCAGCTATTGTTTTATTTTCCCCTCATTGTCAGGGAAAACATTGCGAATAAAACATTCTATTTCCGGAAAATGTTTTGATGTTTGCAAACCGTCAGGATTTTTAGAAATCATTGTTTCTGTCAAAACAAAGCACCAAGCCTTTTGTGTACCTAAACATGAAAATACCAACAAAATATTCGCACAGCGTGCCCAACTTAAATTTTCTGTTTATTTAACCGAAAAAACTCAAGAGGTAATTTCCAAACAAGGTAGAATAGGGACCCATGTGTGATCCCTGCGGTACCCTTATAAATGTTTCATGAGGTGGTGCCCGGACAGCTGTTTTCGAAAATTAATAAAAAGCCCTAACAAGGACTGGAGCACGTGCGAGAGTTTTGGAGGCTGCTGATAGGGAAGGGTAGGAAAAAGGGCATGGAAAGTTCTACAATGAATGTAAAAATACATACATAAAATCACGCCTTTATCCCTTACGGGGTAGGCAGAGCGATAAACGCCTCGTAAAAGGCGGTTTCGCCACGTCTGACAAAAATTGAGGGCAATTTTAGATTGAAAAGTGTATTGCTATAGTGACAGGTTGTCAGCCCATCGCCTAAATTACGATACACTGTAACCCTCGAGTCCCTTTTGCTGACTTCTACAGCATGCCCGGGAGGAAGGGCAGCTGGAACATGCTGTTTTTCTATCTCTCCCAGTCCAGCATGAATGTAAAAATGCTTCGATTATACCGGGTGTAAGGGACAGCGTCCCACAAACTGATAGGGGTTGCTCAGTCAACGACACTAAACAACTTTCACCAGGAAATTCATTCAGGAAGTGAAAAAGAAAATGGCTTTTCCATATAAATTGTCTGATCGATGTGGACATTTTGCATGGAAAAGCCAATTTTTATTTTCACTTCGTGGATGAATTTTTTGCCGTTAGTTGTTTAGTATCGTTGACTGAGCAACCCTATCAGTTTGCGGGACGCTGTCCCTTACACACGATATTATATCTGTAAGTGTTTTGTTATTTTCATGAGTTTTTTTTGTATAATCAAGGGCATAACGTGCCCTTCCACTTTCCGAGCTTTCCGCCTACACATATATTTCCTCTTTATCATCATCATCTCCCTAGCCTTATCTCGTATCTCATGGGATCGGCTAAATAATCTAGGTGATTGAACGAGGGTACTGGTTTTTACACAGAGCGACTGCCATCTGACCTCCGCAACCCAGAAGGGAAACCAGACCCAATCCTAGACTAGGTCACAGTTTTCAAGCCACCAAAGCTTAGCACTGGCCTCTGATATGGCTTAACGACTAATATCTCCGGTATTAAACGATATTAAACGGGACCAACAGCTTAACGTGCCTTCCGAAGCACGGAAAAAGCGCCGAATAAACGTACATATGAAATTCGAAAACCGAAAAACACATTGGCATGTGGTGGGATTCGAACCACGACCGCGGCCCTATCCACTACACCATCGGGCTCATTGTATTTTATCTTTATAATATGAGCTAAAAATATGCCAATTTACAAAATTTCCGTATAACTAAATACAAATTTTTTCGATGTCAAATTATCCAAGTACAGTCGTGTCCTAAATAAACAAGCCCCCGGCGGTATGTATGTATCAAAAGTTGATGCCACTGAAGAGGTCAGATCAGCCTTCGATCCCCGGCCAGTAATCCCGTGTTGGCTAAGGCGCTTAGCTGTAGTGATACTTTTGGGGATGGGTTCATGCAACAGTGAACAATTTATATTTCGATGGATCAACCATTTGATTAGGATAAGTTTAAAGTGTCATTTTTATTTGTATCTTGATATGTTGTTTTTATGAAATAAATTGAATGTGTCTTTAATTTCATTTATATTTCGAAATCATAATATTAAAAAAACATTAAAAAACCCTCAGAGGGACAAAACTTCGAAGTCGAAACCTCCGTAAAACAACCACTTTCACCAACCTACAATTAGATTATTATTTCGAATGGGATCATTTATTGTTACCTCGATATTTCATCGCAGTTTTATGCGTCATGGTCTTGAAAATGATAGAATTGTAATGAACAACCGTGAAAGTCTCAAAAGTTATATTCACTAACCTAGCCAAACTATTTCGAAGTTTGTTCAAATGGGTTTCATTCACAGGTTCTTAGGCTCGTAATTATAATCAACTCTCAAGAGTTACAGCGGGTTTGAGTCTGTATCAGAAATGGGATTTCAGCACAAAACAGCCTGTCAAATTCAAACTTAATATTGCTCTCAATCTTGAGATCGCTTTATAAATACGAGCCTTAAATAGGCATTAGAAAATTAAATGTTACGTTACATAAGATACCTATAACTAAGTTTATCTTTAAAATATAAAACACTAGCGACCCGCCCCGGCTTCGCACGGAAATTTTCAGTGTTTCACTACTATATTATGCATTTAGTAGACATAAACACCTTCCTCTTGAATCACTCTATCCATTAAAAGAAACCGCATTAAAATCCGTAGCGTAGGTTTAAAGATTTATGCATATATAGGGATATAGGGACAGATAAAGCGACTTTATTTTTTACTATGTAGTGATGTTCATAAATCTTCATAAGTACGTATGTTGAGTGATCTTTTAATCCAATTTAAATCGTGTACACTGACAGTTGTGGTTTTGTCATAAAGTGTGGAATGTCATCTCGGTTCGGTTTAATTATTTTATCAATTTAGTTGTAAACGCTGCAGCGAAATGTGGCTCGATTAGTTAATATTTTCCTTTGCCCAGCAGTGGGACGGTTAAGGCTGATATACATACATAATCACGCCTTACCCCCAATGGGGTAGGCAGAGCGTAAACGACCCAAACATACACAGACAAAGTTTTGAGGGTTATTTAAGATAGATTTGTAGGTATATAGCTGAAGTGACAGGTTGTCAGCCCATCGCCTAAATTACAATATACTGAAACCCTCGAATCCCTTAGCTGGTTTTTACAGCCTGCCCGGGAGGCAATGCAGCTGGCCAGCATGAAATGAGGCTGATATAATAAAAATAATCCTGGCTGATAATGCATGCCACCGTCCCAACACAACAACGTAACAGCGGTCGGTGTAACTTTTTGCCGATAATTCGCCGCCCAAGTTGGTAACACGTGGCGCGTGCTAACAACACCCTCTACATTTCTTCACATATTCTTCTTTAACTGCCATGGGCTCTCGATCCGGAGGTCCTGGGTTCGATTCCCAGGGGGAACACAAAGTTGATATTTGTAATTTTATCACCATTGGTTGGCCAGATCGCAGACGCCAAAAGACAAGTAGGACGCCCGATGCTTCGTTTTAAGGATTCTTGCAAACGTGACATGTTATCCTTTGGCATTAACCTGAACACCTGGGAAACGGAAGCCGTTAAAAGAACCGAATGGTGCGGCTGGTACTGCGTGATGGCATAAATCATCATGACGCGGCCTGGCTCGATGGCCTGAAGCAGAAGAGACTTCGTGCAGCTCAGGAACCATGTTGAGACTCACGCTTCACCTGTGATCTCTGTGGCAGGAAGTGCCGAGCTGCAATTGGACTCTACAGCCATAGAAAAAGATGCGCCGCATCTCTTACCTCCGACGGCGCACAAATCTCTTCCCAATCAGTTGACGCTGCAACAATCATCTGAACAAGATGTCATGGCCAATGATGATGGTTGGTTAACAGTCACCCTAGCCTTAACCCGTATCTTACGGGTCGGCTACCTAATCTAGGGGATTGAACGAGGGTACTGGTTTTTACACAGAGCGACTGCCATCTGACCTCCGCAACCCAGAAGGGAAACCAGACCCAATCCTAGATTAGGCCAGAGTTTTCAAGCCGCCAATGCTTAGCAAGGCCTCTGATATGGCTTAACGACTAATATCTACGGTATTAAACGATATTGACCGGGACCAACAGCTTAACTTGCCTTCCAAAGCACGGAAAAAACGCCGAAATAAACGTACATATGAAATTCGAAAACCGAAAAACACATTGGTACTTGGTGGGATTCGAACCACGACCTCCCGCTCAGGAGGTAGCGGCCCTATCCACTACACCATCGGGCTCTTCATTATTGAACACAGGCCTCTATTAACTAAAGCCATCGATCCACTGCGGTTCATTTCACTGCTCCGTGTACGTTTTAAATTACTCACTCATTTCGTAAATAAAGCATAATTAAGGCTTTCAGCTTTACTGAAAACTATTATTACTGTGTAACTGCAGCCCAAATATTATTAAATAATTACATACATACAAACATATAATAACGCCTTTATCCCTTACGTGGTAGGCAGAGCGTAAACTACTAAAACAAAGATGGTTCCGCCACGTCTGACAAAGTTTTGAGGGTTATTTAAGATATATTTTTAGGTATATTGCTGTAATGACAGATTTTTAGTCCATCGCCTAGACATAAGACAAAATTATATATAATAATAATTCCATTACAGGTCATAATTCAAATTACATATCAAATTTAATACAAAATAATAATCATAAAATATAGTTTTAAAATAAGCATTTCAAATAACACGTCAAATTTTGCAATAGAAATAATTCAATACCTAACTAAAACAATACAATAAAAATAATTTCTATGACAAGCAATAGTGTAATTAATCATCATTTTAGTCTTTTTTGTTTATGATCCACTGATCATAACTATAAATCTCCTGCTCTATAAGCCGGTGCTTAAGGCGCGACTTGAATGAGTACATAGAGGATGCATTCATTACATTAGCTGGAAGACGATTGTAGACTGCTGGACCCATAGTATGGATCAACTTTCCTGACTTGACCAAAGATTTCTGAACTAGGGCTAACTTGTGCCTTAATTGCAATATACTGAAACTCACGGATCAGAATTGCAGCTGCACATTCTATGTTTTTCTTTCGCTCCCAGTCCACCATGGAAGACTAAACATTAAGAATGTTAATAAAATGCGTATTTGACGAGGAAATTATTATTATTTTTTCAAAGTAGCGCTAGAATCTTCCGCAATCCTCTTAAAACGAATCTGGATTGACACGACATTAAGGGCAATTCGACGTTGCAAATAGTAATAAATAATATTAAATTACAAATAAGTGCCTGCCATTTTATTTCATGAGAGAATATAAAGGGGCGGCAATAATTTTAGTTACCATTGTTCTGTGTTTTACTTCCATGCTGGACTGGGAGCGATAGAAAAACATAGAATATTCTAGCTTCCCTTCCTCTCAAGCATGCTGTAGAAGTCAGCAATAAGGATTCGAGGGTCGCAGTGTATTGTAATTTAGGTGACAGGCTGACAACTTGTCACTATAGCGATACACATTACCATCTAAAATTGCCCTCAATATTTGTCAGACGTGGCGTAAGCTTTCACTAAGTGTTTTACGCTCTGCCTACCCCGTAAGGGAAAAAAGGCGTGAATTTTTTTTTTCTGCCAAAACGCGCACTAATAACGTGGTGTGAAACGTCTCTTAGATCATCATCATTGCTTATGGCGTTGTCCTGCTTTGATCATATGTCTATATCTACGTGCTTTAGCCAGATTTCTGCGTCAGCTAGGTGTCACTGCATCCATAGCACAAGTATGTCGTCAAAGTAAAACAGAATCTTGTTATCCGCCAATCCTAATACAGGCTCAGACAGAAGCTTCATGACTATTAATTTATGATCTCATACATACATACATACATATAATCACGCCTTTATCCCTAATGGGGTAGGCAGAGCGTAAACGACCCAAACAAAGGTCGTTCCGCCACGTCTGACAAAGTTTTGAGGGTTATTTAAGATAGATTTGTAAGTATATTGCTGTAGTGACAGGTTGTCAGCCCATGGCCTAAATTACAATATACTGAAACCCTCGGATCCCTTAGCTGGTTTTTACAGCATGCCCGGGAGGAAATGCAGCTGGCACATTCTATGTTTTTCTCTCGCTCCCAGGCCAGCATGGAAGTAATTTATGATCTTAACTGCGTTCATCTTTACTGACTTTTACAGTAGGTACGAGTATGTCTGGAAAGCGAAGCAGCCTCTATATTAATGTCGACAGTGGAAAGTGAAAACTGCTAACACGCCACATGTCAAACATGACGAATTGAGCTTTATGTACTCTACATAAAGTTGAATTTTAAATACTGGCGATGTGGAGCTTTAGCAGTCGATAGTGGAAAGCGAAAACTAGCAGTTTTCTACACGCCACATGTCAAATACAGTTTTGTATACTGTACATAAAGCTTAATTTCAAATACTGGCGATGTGGCGCTTTTGCAGTATTCGCTTTCCATAGCCGATATGCTTTTATGAAGAAACCACAATAAAAAAAATATCCCTTTAAATAAAGAAGTTGTCAAAGTAAAACAAAATCGTGTTACCTACCAATCCAAAGACAGGCGCAGACGGAAGCTCCATGACTATTCATTTCTGACCGCGACCGCATGCATCCCTCCGGTAATCCCCTTCAATACCCATATATCGCTGTGACCTTCCACCATCCGTCTTACGGGGATTTCCCTATAATCCATGGTGTCTGTTGTAAAGGAGAGTGTAGATGTGTCCGGTGACGGATTTAGAACTTATTTGAACGAAGTTAATGGAAACATTATGTTGAAATAAACATCGGATATTTTAATGTAAGTTTTCTATTCAATATAACAATACGTATAATTATGAAGCATCTAAATAAAATAAAAAAGAGATTCTTGAGCATCTTGAACCAAAAAGCACAATTATAGCCGCTTTTTCGCTAAAACTCTATGAGATAAAAATATCGATTGTAATTAACCTGTAAAAGTTGTGTATTGTTTTGCTACTTGAAGACTGCCTTGTCCTTGTTCTTCTAAAAATAATAGAGAACTTAAAAAACTGATACCTTTCTAAAATCAATGGGGATGCAGTTAAGAACCAAAACAATCCAGTTCTTGTCTTGTATACAATCCCTCTAACACTTTATTAGTCCTAGTGTACCCCCAATTTGTCCCGGTTGATTAGGCGATTGAATCCCATGGATTTTGGGATTTGTTACCAAATTGCTTGTAACCCAAGAGGTGAGACGGTAAACCGTGGTCTTTAAGTGGGATCTATGTTTGAGAATAGAAATTATAAGCGCCTTAGATTTGGTCCCGATATGACAGGATTTAGTTCTGGGCGTAGAGGTGTCTTGATGCTAAATGATCCAGGGATTTGATTCAATTTGTAATTTCAAAATTAATAATAACACAACTTAAATCCGCTTCCTTGCTGGACTGGCGAATATAGAAAAAAAAAGAATGTTCCAGTTGCCCTTCCTCCCGGGCAAGCTTTAGAAGTGAGCGATGGGCTGACAACCTGTCACTATAGCAATATAAATTACATTCTAAAATTTCCTTCAAATTTTGTCATACGTGGCGGAAGCGCCTTTTACGAGGTGTTTAACGCTCTGCCAACCCCGTAAGGGATAAAGGCGTGATTTTATGTATGTATGTAAATCCGTTAAGAAATATGTATTAAAATAAATATAAAATATTTTGAACTAAGTACAGTACCTGTTTACATTGCTAAGGTGTAGGTTGTTGACTTTAGCAGTAATGTAGCTCAAAATATTTTTACGATAAAAGATTTTTATTAATCACCAAGAACATTAACTTAATCGTCCCTCTCACCGCAACGAATTGAATTCGATGAAAGATAGCACATTTCCCGTACCTTGTAGGATCCCAGTTATGATCCCAAGCTATGGCTGCCTTAATTTTAAGTCAAAAACAAGATGTAGTTTGTCCTAGCACAGACCCCGGTCTATTTGGACAACTACTGTCGACGCATCGTGTCAGTTTGGTGTCAGCTTGACCCGTTTCTGAACCTCATAAAACCGATGTTAAGAATAGTCATCCTAATTATATACAATAAATAAATAAGTGTACCTACATGAATCCCGGAACAACTGGTATATTCTTTTAGTATTTTTATTAGGCCAGATC
This sequence comes from Scrobipalpa costella, assembly GCA_949820665.1. Classification (NCBI taxonomy): domain Eukaryota; kingdom Metazoa; phylum Arthropoda; class Insecta; order Lepidoptera; family Gelechiidae; genus Scrobipalpa; species Scrobipalpa costella. Next base: position 11,174,811 of record OX463320.1, on the reverse strand, counting down.
TCCTCAACCACCCCTTTCTTATCCATTTTCCCCGGTCCTGAGCGATTTCCTTCCAGTTTTTGTCTTCTTCTGCCTCGACAGCTATTACCAAATGCATCATATCTCTGCTTCGTTTGGTTTGGTTTAGTTTGAAAATATTATACATAAACAAAAAGAGCTCGAAAATAAAATGCCTATAATTAAATTCGCTTTCTAATTTTGTACTTGGTTCATATTTTCAAACCTTGCTTTTTATTAAAGCATAGATATGATGCATTTGGTCATGTGTACGAAGTTTGGTTTTACTGTTTAGGAATAAAAGCGAAACTACGTTTGTATGAGATTTCACTACTCCGGCAGACCCTTAAGGATCAATTTGTTTGTTTGTACTCACTTCAGTATAGCCTTTTATTTTAATATTCACCATGATATTTTCAATAACCATCAACAATATAACCTATCTCCTTACACCGTAGCGAATTCAACTCGATGAGAGATAGCATTTTCCCCGTACTTTACAGATAAGAGAATATAATTGTAGGATCAGTTATGCTGGCTAATTACGAATGCATCGATAAATTTAATTGAGTTATATCGGCAGTGCAATCAGCTGGTTTTATGAGGAGTTTTTATTGGGCGTAATTATATTGTTGAGACGTTAAGTGTTCTTAAGAACGTGTAGCTTGTGAGCTTATATTAAAATACATTAAATAGAATTCCTGAACTTTACACAGCGCCTTATTCATTGTTCTAAAAGTACATAGATCTTTACTGAACTGAGAGCGTTGACAATCATAGAATGTTTCAGCTGCTGCTCTTTTCGGGGCTACTGTAAAAAACATTTAAAGTTTTCAGAGTATTGCGATTTACAACCTGTCACTTAAGCAATATATGTACAAATCTTTCTTGAATGGCCCTCAATACTTTGTCAGACAGAACGGCCTTTGTTTAGGTTGTTTCCGCTCTGCCTATCCCATTAGGGATAAAGGCGTGATTATATATGCGATTAAGGCAATGAGCTGATTAACTGTCACATACTGCAATGTACAATCCTTTCTGAATATGTTAGACATGGCGAAGACGGTTTTAATTTTCCTTGGTTATGCGTTGACGCTCTGTACACCTCGTAAGGGATACAGGCGTGACTATATGCGTATAATTGAAATATTACTGAACAAATTTACACATCGCTTTGTTCTTTAGTCTGTCTACAGATCCAAGAGAATCTTCTTTGAGAGGTTATCAAACTTAGCTGCATGCAACTATCTAGATTCTCAGAGTTTGAACTATGTTAGCAACCTAGACTTAGACAAGTTAACCGTAGAAAACGACTGAGAATAGTTCTAAGTTAATATTTTATGAAGAATGTTGAAGGTGCTCCAAGATATATGTCTGGGAATGGTGAGAATTTCACTTGGGCAAATAGATTTGAGAATTATAGAAGCTTAGATAGTTTAGGTGGTGAAAATCAGTACCTTCGTTCAATCATTGTTAATCGTGATTAGGTAGCCGACCCCGCGAAATACGAGATAAGGCTAGGGAGATGCTGAGGAGATGATGATGAGATAGTTTAGGTGGTAAATGCATCCGCACGGATCCCCAAGATCGGTCGGCGTAATCAAGTCCTACATACGTGTTTTTTTCCCCGGTTTTATCAAAGAAACTGCCAGCTGCATCTCCTCCCGGGCATGCTGTAAAAAACAGCTAAGGGATTCGAGGGTTTCAGTGTATTGTTATTTAGGCGATGGGCTGACAACCTGTCACTACAGCAATACACAGATCTATCTAAAATGACCCTCAATACTTGTCAGACGTGGCGCAACGACCTTTGTTTGGGTCGTTCACGCTCTGCCTACTCCATTAGGGATAAAGGCGTGATCACATGTATGTATGTATCAAAGAATTCGTATCCATTTCAGTAGTGTAGGCGGTATGTACAAATGTCAAAAATACAATGACTACGGAACTAAATACGAGCGTGTCCAGCACGCTCTCGACCAGGTTTTAGTAATTTTTTTCACTGCTGTTTAGGCTAGAGTCTACAGTGGAAAAAGCTCATCAAGAGGCTTTAAAATACATTGGGTAGTACCTATTAACAAGTAAAAAACATCTCTAACTTTTATTTTAAATTTTTCAAATCTTCTCTTCTTGGCGAGTGGATTCTCTAGTCGAAAGACCCGATGAACCCTGGAGTCAGAGTTTTCAAAACGCCTAGTAGCACACCTTTTAGTCCTCTGACATGGTTTGAGTCACAACCACGATATTTTTCAAATTATCTACAGAAACAATAAAATATCTAGACTCATCACAATACCCATTATTTAAATTAATCAAATTAACATATAAATAACTACAAAATACCCTTAACACCCAATTATTATGAAAGCAATTAAAACCTCTCCGAAATTTAATTATAACCTACTTCAGAAATCACACTGTTTTGGATTTTTTAGCTGTTAAAGTTTAATTTAAAAAAAATACCGACTAAAGAATAAAGCATTTATGAAATAACTTTGAGTTATTTCTGTATTCCAACATTTTGTTTTAGACAAATATTGAATCATAAATACCTTAACACGTACTTTTTTTTAGTTAGGAGCGTGTATTAATTTTTAACCTGTTTAAATTAATGGAAGTTAGTCAAATGATTATGTAAAAATTTCGAGAGAGAGACATGACCCAATATTTTAAGGTAAAAAACATGGCGTTTGATTTTATTTGCCTTTCAGGGTTCTATAGCGGATCAAGTGAACACAATCTGACATTTCACTTCGCGCTGTCGGTCAATAAAACAGGTACCCACCTTTCATGATACGGACCTCACGGCGGACATAATAATTATGTAGGGTATAATTATTGGGACCCAAAATTGAGGTTCGATATATCGATGGCTAATTTTGATGATGTGATCTTTTCGGGGGTCTTTAAGAAGGGGTATTTTATATTTGCCATTCTGGCCTGGGAGCGAGAGAAAAACATAGAATGTGCCAGCTGCATTTCCTGCCGGGCATGCTATAAAAACCAGCTGAGGGATCCGAAGGTTTCATTATATTGCAATTTAGGCGATCGGCTGGCAACCTGTCACTACAGCAATATGCCTACAAATCTATCTTAAATAACTCTCAAAACTTTGTCAGACCTGGTGGTACGGTTTTTATTTGGGTCGTTTACGCTTTGTCCACCCCATTTGGGATAAAGCCGTGATTATATGTATTAATCAGGTGGGTTGCTCTGGTTGCTCCTCGAACCGACAATCTACAAAATGGTAAAAAAAATATTTCACATACCAATTCCTGGATTTTAACACAGATTCACCCTGTTGTATCAGTGATATGCTATGTGTCAGGTTAACCTAATACAAATATTGTATAAGGAACCCTTTAATATTTTATAAGGTCGATTTACACTGACTCGCCGTCTTTTCGTTTTTTTATTTAGTCGGTGTACCCGCCCCGAAGTAAATTTCGGTTACGACGTCGCAAACTTGGCATTCCCGCGGTAATCGATTCCAGATCGGACGGATCGAGATTGGGAATCGAGACTCGAGACGAGCTTCGAATGAATATCGAATGTTAATTTCCAAGTTGATGGCGGTGTGCGTGTAATCTGATTGAAATAAAATTAAAAGATATGGGACACTGCTTTTAAAAGTACGTAAGCTAAACTTGTTATTGCATACGTATGGCAAAAATATTTTACAAATAGTTAAAAAGTAATTTTTACTGGAAGTAGATGGCGTTCACGTGAGATGGCGGACAAATGATTGCCTATCAAATATAAAAAAAAAAAGTGTTAACTATCTAGAAGCAACCTTTAATTGTCAGTAAACTGACGAGGTTTATGCAAAAACATAAATGATCAAAAGGAATTCTACATTATAATACGCACACACCACACGCACACACACATAATCACGCCTTTATCCCTAATGGGGTAGGCAGAGTGTAAACGACTTAAATAAAGGTCGTTCCGCTACGTCCGACAAAGTTTTGAGGGTTGTATAAGATAGATTTGTAGGTATATTGCTGTAGTGACTGGTTGTCAGCCTATCGCCTAAATTGCAATATACAGAAACCCTTGGATCCCTTAGCTGGTTTTTACAGCATGCCCGGGAAGAAATGCAGCTGGCACATTCTATGTTTTTCTTCCGTTCCCAGTCCAGCACGGAAGTAATTTTCAAGAAGTTATTAAGAAGTAAATTATAATACGAACATTCCTTATTGAAAAAAATCATAACATAACATAAAAATCATCACAACAGATAACAACAAAAAACAAATACAACATAGGCGGCCTTATTACTAAGGTAGTAATTAAACAACAAAAAAAAGTAAAAAAATTAAAGCAATCTATATTATAATTTCTATAGGCAATGGCGTATCGAGACAGATGGTTTTTCAGGGCCCAAATTCGAGGATCTTGTATTTGTTAGACTACTGTCTAAGAAATACAGCAAGAGTCCTGGACAAACAGGGAAATATTTCAAAATCTGTACTATAATAATGTTTCAATTTTGTAGCGCTGAACCCATTCTTCCGTAAAGAAAAGGCTGTCCAGGAAATATCCAATGCACTTATTTTAAAACCAAATTAAAAACCAAATTAACTTTCCGTGTCAACTTTGTTCGCGTTCAGAAACTTCAAAGGCAATCTCATTGAAAAACCTATCGAATTTCGAGTGATTTAAATAAAAAATACACTTCAGAACGCACTTATTGGACGCGCAGTCGAAATGTGATTTTTGAACGAAACCTCGTCAACGCTCGAAAATGGGAACGTCAAAGCTATTTTATTTTTTATTTTGTAGTAGTTTTTTTGATTGGTTGCGAATTGAGTCGGTCTGTATTAAACTGTTTGGAATGTGAGCTGGTACCAATTCAACTGTGGCACAGGAATATTCTAGAACTACCTCTAACTGCTGTTAGTTAACTAACTGACAGCTGTCCATTAGAAAAGCGGATAGTCTACTACATAATGTAGTTCACAGGCCATGTGGCAAAATTTACAAAAATGAGAATTTTCCTGCCAACGTGATGTGTACTAGGTACTAAGTTCCTCCCATACTTTCTTTAAAATTACATCACATCCCTCACATTTTGTTTTTACATACATACATATAATCACGCCTTTATCCATAATGGGGTAGGTAGAGCGTTCCGCCACGTCTGACAAAGTTTTGAGGGTTATTTAAGATAGTTTTGTAGGTATATTGTTGTAGTCACAGGTTGTCAGGTTGAAACCTTCAGATCCCTTAACTTGTTTTAACAGCATGCTTGGGAGGAAATGCAACTGGCAAATTTCTATGTTTTTCTCTCACACCCAGTCCAGCATGGCTCTTTTTAAGAATCCTTTTATATACTTCTAAACCTGTACCTACCGTAACTCCACTTACGCACACAATAACACATAAACTGCGAACACAAAGACAATTTATAATCTTCGACGGAGGTCCCTATTATAAGTCTGATGACCATACTTGTCATCAAATATATGAGGTCTTAGAGGCTCATATGGACTTGGTTTTTCATGGAGTTTATGCGCGTATTTATAGTCTATAGAAGAGGTGACACGAAGAGAATCCAGTGTTGCCGAGTGCCGACGTTGAATGTTAAGTGTACGGATAAACCTAATTTTTAAGGATTTTGTGACACTTTTATATGAATGTTTTCTTGTATAACCCTTGTAAAAATTCTTAAAAAAAAAACTCTCTCTAACCAAATAAAATCCTTTATCCTAAATACGGATCTGTATTTAAAGGAAATCGTTCGAATGGCCGTTATAAATACATCGGAGACAAAACAATGGGATTCCTGCTCGGATTAATGTCGCGGGTTCGATTCCCGCCCGATACAATGTAGATATTTCTTCATGCGAATCTTCGACTGAATTATTGAGATTTTTATATGTGGGTACTTTTTGTTGAATATGTAGGTTTAAGATAATTCTAATTTTCAAAAAGGTATTTTTATTTGTGTTTTTGTTCTCTATCGACAGACATTGTCTTTTACTGTCCACCAAAATAAAAAAATAAGTATTATTATACCATTCAATTACTTAATTTTATATGTGGAGTGAAAAAAAATTAGACCTAATTTTTGGGTACGATCTACCAACTTTTCAACTTACCCCTAGGAAACATGAGTAATTAATTTAAAAGTAAAAAAAAAAAACTAACACTACTACTCTCATGCTGGTGTTAAATAGTTTAAATATAACTGATTAAATTAGATTTATTAGTTTAAGTTTTATATATTTTAAGTTAATTTGAATTGTTATCGTATTTAACTAAGCGCTCTCTCTAAATTGCTGTGCCCTTGCAGGGCGTCACATGAGACTAAAACTGTTATTTATGTATCTTTAAGGTATATTTTTAAGATCTTTTGTGTTGTGACTTGCAATAAACATTTGAATTTGAAAACATGTGGTATCAGCTGCTTGCGTCATTTTGTATGAGAGGCCTAATATCTTTTTCATATTTCGCCCTATGTTCCTTGGGGAAAGTTGTTTAGTTTCATGGGCAGGTTCGTAGCCATATTTTAAGTTTGCATTTTCTTTTTACACCCTGTACACAAAAGTTTTGAGGGATTTTTACGATAGGTTTGTAGGTATATTGCTGTGGTGACAGGTTGTTAGCCCATCGCCTAAATTGCAATACACTGAAACCCTCGGATACCTTAGCTGGTTTTTACAGCTTGCCCGGAGGGAAATGCAGCTGGCATTCTATGTTTTTCTTTCGCTCCCAGTCCAGCATGGAACATTCGAACGCTCTTTTAGATATTCAAGTTTCTCTTTGTAAAGTCGTTAATATTTCGTTTTCTTTTTAATCTAGACAAGAATAACAAAAGTTAATAGAGTTTTACAGAAGAAAGAGCGTGTAGTTTTAAAAAGTTTACATTTCATCTCGCCACTTAGCTATGCATAGAAACTTATTAAATGTATTCTTTGTGTGAAATTAATGTAAAATGATATTTTTTCCCGACGACATGATATCACTTAGGTAGTTCCTTTTGAACCCTGGCGTTTAATTTTCCCGTGGGAATAAGATATTTTCCGGCGGAAAAATAACCTCACATTACTTCTGATTATTGTAGATTACTTATGGTGTTTTGAAAAAAAACTATTTAGTAGTTTTTGAGTTGTTATCTTCATATCATTACCTAGTACATACATTTCTATCAGGCCTGTAACCCTAATGGCATAGGCAGATTGTCAACGACCCAAATAGGTTGTCGTTCCTTCTCGTAGAAAGCTTTGTTTTCATAATGATAGATAACATTTTAGGTTAATAATAAATGCAGCAAGAAATTTATGTTAAGTTGAAAAAAATATTAAAGTACAAAAAATAATGTTAATCCTAGCGATACTAAATTATTATCGATATCTATCGAACTGCCTCCGTGGTCTAGTGGCTAGTGCCTTGGACTCCTGATCCGGAGGTCCTGGGTTCGATTCCCAGGGGGGAAACACAAAGTTGATATTTGAGAATTTATCACTTTGTGAATTTTTCCCCAGTTTGGTTAGGACATTGCAGGCTGAATCACCTGATTGTCCGAAAAAGAAAAAAGATTTCGTGCTTCGGAGGGCACGTTAAGCCGTCGGTCCGCGTCGCTGTCTTTGATAGTGGTCGTTACTCAAACCATGTCAGAGGCCTGATAGTTGTGCTACTAGGCGGTTTAAAAACTCTGACACCAGGGTTCATCGGGCCAATAGACTCGATACCCACTCGACAGAAGAAGAAGATCGATATCTATCGATACCTACTATGATATGGACACTACGATATTCTAATAAGCCCTAGTGCAGTTGGACCACGAGTAACATGGTCCTATCAGTAGGTCAAAACGGTAGGTCCACGGGCCCAGAGGGGTTTTAAGGGTTTTTCAAGATACTATATTGCTGTAGTGACAGGTTGTCATATCATTTATACGTACATAATACATAAAATCACGCCTTTATCACTTACGGGGTAGGCAGAGCGTTAAACGCCTCGTAAAAAGCGCTTTCGCCGCGTCTGACAAAAATTGAGGGCAATTTTAGATTGTAATGTGTATTGCTAATGTGTAGTGACAGGTTGTCAGCCCATCGCCTAAATTACAATACACTGTAACCCTCGAGTCCCTTTTGCTGTCTTCTACAGCATGCCCGGTAGGAAGGGCAGCTAGAACATTCTATGTTTTTCTATCTCTCCCAGTCCAGCATGGAAAAATATGTTTGTATATATATAAATAGCTATATACATATCATTTATACTTAGTTGTAATAGGTACTATCTGTAACAAATAGAAATACAAAGTTTTTCTGTTTCTGAATGTGTAGATGAAATTGCTTATACAACATAAAATCTTTGGCTGCACTTGGTTTATATAAATGATGGCCTCAGCTTTGTTCGAGTTAGATAGAAGGAGTAAACCAGTCGGGGCATTAAGAGAGCCGCCTCCGTACTAGCTTCTACTAAGTAAACTCTACATTTCTTTGTTAAGGAAATTAGAAAATTCTGCGAGCAGAGTACTGAAGCTTTTAGAATAGGGTCTTCTTCTTAGCGAGTGGATTCTCGAGTCAAATGACCCGACGAGCCCTGGTGTCAGAGTTTTCAAACCGCCTAGTAGCACAGCTAATAGGCCTCTGACATGGTTAGAGTATCGACCACTATCAAAGACAGCGGCCGGGACCGACGGTTTAACGTGCCCTCCGAAGCACGGAATCCTTTTCCTTTTCGGACAATCAGGTGATTCAGCCTGCAATGTCCTAACCAAACTGGGAAAAACCTCACAAAGTGATAAATTGACAAATATCAACTTTGTGTTTCCCCCTGGGAATTGAACCCAGGACCTCCGGATCGTAAGCCCATGGCTCTAACCACTAGACCACGGAGGCAGTTAGAATAGTGTTAATTGGGTTTTTCATGGTCCGCACGACACGATACTTACGAAAAAAATTGAATTTCTACTCAAAAAAGAAAATAAGACTGTTCATAGATTAAAATCGAACTGTTTATCGACTCACAAGTAAATCCATACTAAATTATAAATGCAAAAGTAACTCTGTCTGTATGTCTGTCTGTTTATTGCTCTTTCACGCCTAAAGGCCTGAACGGATTTCGACGAAATTTGGCATGGTAATAGGATAACCTGGACACGTATATTGGCAACTTTTTACCCAGGAAAATTACCTCATTCCCACCCAAATCTTACTGCGGGGAAGAAAACTAGTAAAAGGTAATGTCACTTATATCGAACCCAACAAAATATCAAATGTTAACCTACCTATTAAACTATATCAGTACAAGATACTCGTCTTATATTATTCAATGGGGTGTGGAAATATATCAAGGTAGAGAGTAACTTAAGTTTCTATCACCCTCATCATCATCTTGCTAGCCTTATCCCGTATCTTACGGGTTCGCTACCTAATCTAGGTGACGACCTCCGCAATCCAGAAGGGAAAATAGACTCAATCCTATAGTAGGTTTAAGTTTGCAAGCCGTCAATGCCTAGCACTGACCTCAAACATGGCTTTAAGACTAATATCTACGGTATTAAACGATATTAACCGAGCCCAACTACTTAACGTGCCTTCCGAACCACGGAAAAAGCGCCGAATAAACTTACATATGAAATACGAAAAATGAAGAACACATTGGTAAGTGGTGGGATTCGAACCACCACATCCCGCTTAGGAAGCAGCGGCCCTATCCACTACACCATCGGGTTCTCTAAAGCTTCTATCACCCTAACTAGAGTAATTCAAGTAACACTAGGGGATAATTCCACAGGGAGTCAAACATTAAATGTATAGCATTTATATCTCTAGCTTCTAATTCTTTCGACAAACGCTGGTAGGGGAGGGCAGTGAAATAATTATGATCTCACTTCTGCAGTGCGAAATACAACTTAATGGAATTGTATGTAAGAGAAACAACAGTAAGATAGAAACAAAAGGGGGTTGTTTTTAGTTTGTCGGGAAAATTGTGATAGACGATAAAAAGATTGTTAGGTCCCGCAAGGTGTTACCTACTAAAGGACACGACACAAGTTAGTTGTCGTTGAGATTGACAGTGTCTCGTATTTATGAAGCGATCTCAAACTTGAGAGCAATATTAAGTATGGATTTGACAGGCCAGTTTGTACTGAAATGACATTTCTGATACGAACTCAAACTCGCTGTCACTCATGAGAGCTGATTACAAATACGGCCCTAAATCTTCTCGATGACCTTGGCAATTTCGACCTAAATAAGACTCAAGAATAAACATAATCAAAAATCTAATATCATATTTTTAAGCACGATAATGACATATCATCGCTTACATGCATATAATCACGCTTTTATCCAATCAATGGGGTAGGCAGTCCGTAAACGACCTAAACGCTACGTCTGACAAAGTTTTGAGGGTTACTTAAGATAGATTTGTAGGTATTTTTCTGTAGTGACCGGTTGTCAGCCCACCGCCTAAATTACAAAATACTGCAACCCTCGGATCGCCTAGTTGGTTTTTACAGCATGCTCCGGAGGAAATGCAGATGGCACATTCTATGTTGTTTTCTCGCTCCCAGGCCAGCATGGAAGTAATTTATGTCATCACATAAATACCATAAATTGAGGAAATAAGTTGACTGATAAAATAATTATACCTACATTAATTACTGCAAAATCAATTTCCCAAATCCTTAATTCCAACTTAAACTTTAAAATCAAACTTACTTGAATTTACTTTTCAATTTAAACAGTAAAATTGGAGCCAGCTTGGAAAACTTATGACAGCCATTCAAATAATTTCACACAATTACTAAAATGAAAATATTCCAAAGATCTCTCAAAATGTTATTGTAGAATCAAGTCTGTCTAAAATATATTTCAATTTGGAATAATTGACTGAATTCCTAGAATTTCTTTGACGTTTTGAAATGCCATATTGGATAATTTAATAATATATATTTTGTTAATATCGTAGATACCTAATAACTAACAGCAGGGGGATAAAGACAGTGAACCCGTAAACTGTAACTGTATAAAAGATAGTTCAAAGAGAGGCATTTACATAGCGTATTTACTTACTTTTTCTTTTAATAAAATTGGTTTTAATAAAATATGTAATAGATCTTTTTCTTGGCGAGTAGATTCTCGAGTCGTACGACCCGATGAACCCTGGTGTCAGAGTTTTTAAACCGCCTAGTAGCACAGCTATTAATTGGGCCTCTGACATGGTTTGATTATAACCACTATCATAGACAGCGACCGGGACGGACAGCTTAACGTGACCTCCAAAACACGGAATCCTTTTTCTTTCAGGACAATCAGGTGATTCAGGCTGCAAAGTCCTAACCGATCTTGGGAAACCCTCACAAAGTGATGAATTGACAAATATCAACTTGGTGTTTCCCCCCTGGGAATCGAACCCAGGACCTCCGGATCGTAACCCATGGCTCTGACCACTAGACTAAGTAGGCGGTTTATGTACAGATAACACAATATATTTTTTCGGTATATTGGTATAATCTGAATAAAAAAATGGTCAATAAATAGGTCTGGGAGCAAAAGAAAAACATCGTATGTGCCAGCTGCATATCGTCCCGGGCATGCTGTAAAAACCAGCTAAGGGATCCGAGGATTTCTGTATATTGCAATTTAGGCGATGGGTTGACAACCTGTCACTACAGCAATATACCTACAAATCTATCTTAAATATCCCTCGAAACTTTGTCAGACGTGGCGGAACGGCCTTTGTTTATGTCGTTGTCTCTCTGCCTACCCCATTATGGATAAAGGCGTGATTATATGTATGTATGTGTACCTTCTATCTGCCATTCCTCTGTATTTATCTTTATTTAGAAAGAGAACTTAAGTTTGTCGTGATTCGTAATAAATTGTATTTAAAAAATGGCAACACTAAACCGTCCGTTTGGACTTTCTTGTGATTGGTGTAAAATTTATGCCAATAAGACACGGCCTTCCCCACCCATAGTCATTTTGGAATGCTGTCAGTCGGTCGGACAGTGAGTTCTCAACTTGCTCTGGTCGTGAAAAGTGCTCTCTAGTATACGCAGTGTTAAATCTGTACAATTCATAAAGTGTTTGCTGAAAAATATAGTTATCGTCTTAACAATTGGATTTTTATTTGTAAAACTTCAGAAGTTGGATTTGGATCCAGTCAGACCCACATAAGTAAAATAAAAAAGGTATGTACTTATTTTTTTTTATAAAAATGTTTTATTTTTTTTGCTTTTGATAATTTTCCGTAAGATAACCTTACCAAAAATATAATAATTTTAAATAATTTGTTACAATAAAAATGAGTTAACATTGTGTTCAGGCCACTCTTGAACAATGTTAATTTATTGTAATGTTGGGAACACTCTGGAAAGGCTAGCACTTAACAGAGTTTCCCTGCAGTACTGATTTTTAATATTTTAATCAGGAAAAATTGTTGAGTTAACATTGCGTTCAAGCTACTCTTGAACAATGTTAGTTCATTGTATTGCTGGGCCCACTCTAGCCAAGCTGACGCTTGACAGAGTTTCCCTGCGGTAATGATTTTCCCTGTATCTTTTTACATTAAACTTGGTATTACGTAGAATGGTTAGTTGAGTTAACATTATGTTCAGGCAACTCTTGAAAAATGTTAGCTTAATGTTAGGATAGCTCTGGCCAGGCTTAAACTTGACGAGAGCTTCCTACAATATAACTATTTGTGCGTATCACGTTTGAGGTTATTTTAGCAATATTTGGTTAAGGCTATCTACTTTTGGTAACGTTTTCTTGCGGTTATTATGTACGATCTTTAAATATTTATGAAAATTGCTGATTTTATTTTATGTTTCTTCTTTTTCTATTTGCATTTATTTTAATTTTATTAAATAGGTGTAACCTGTGGCTAGGTATGTCACGGTTACATGGACCAGGTGTGTCCAGTATTTTAGGTAAACAGGTGTGACCTGTGGCTAGGTATGTCACGGTTACATGGACCAGGTGTGTCCAGTATTTTAGGTAAACAGGTGTGACCTGTGGCTAGGTATGTCACGGTTACATGGACCAGGTGTGTCCAGTATTTTAGGTAAATAGGTGTAACCTGTGGCTAGGTATGTCACGGTTACATGGACCAGGTGTGTCCAGTATTTTAGGTAAATAGGTGTACCCTGTGGCTAGGTATGTCACGGTTACATGGACCAGGTGTCCAGTATTTTAGGTAAATAGGTGTGACCTGTGGCTAGGTATGTCACGGTTACATGGACCAGGTGTCCAGTATTTTAGGTAAATAGGTTTAACCTGTGGCTAGGTATGTCACGGTTACATGGACCAGGTGTGTCCAGTATTTTAGGTAAATAGGTGTAACCTGTGGCTAGGTATGTCACGGTTACATGGACCAGGTGTGTCCAATATTAAGGTAAATTTGTATAACCTGTGGCTAGGTATGTCACGGTTGTACGGACCAGGTGTGTCCAGTATTGTTATATAAATACGTAACGTGGCTAGGTATGTCACAATTAAATAAAAAGACAATATTATATTTTGTTTTATATATTTTGTAGCACTTCTTACTATTTAGTTTTTACAAAACAAGACTAATAAAATTCGATTTAATTTATTTAAATATTTTTCATGAGTGTACAATTTAAACTAATACAATTCTTATATTTTCACAATTTCGAGGTGATGGAGAACGCAGAACGAGACCGATCCCGTCGACGTAAGAGGCCTTCGTCACCATCGCCTGCCGCGTCGGGGTATCGTCGTTCTTCAAAGGCACGTAGAGAGTCTTCTACAACTTCTTGGATTGTTGAAGAGGTTAGTCATAGTCGATCTGCAATTCCTACCCCGGTACCGCCGGTTGCACACGCTGGTGAAACGTCAACTGGCTATAGTTCTGATGAAGTAATTAAGCTTATATCCTCATTGCAGGAAAATCGAAACACTCATCAACTAAATACTACTCAACTCAATAATGTTATTCCTGAATTTGATCCAGCTAGTAAAACACAAAGCATCGATTGTTGGATTAAAAAAGTTAATGAGTGTTCTGATATTTACGACTGGGATGAAAGGCAGACCATGCATTTTGCTCTTCAAAAATTGACCGGATTAGCCAAAAAATGGTTTGAAGCTTTGCCTACGGTCGTATTTAGCTGGACAGAGTGGCAGATTAAATTAAGAAAGGCTTTTCCGAATGAGCAAAATTATGGTCGTCTGTTAAAAGAGATGTTATCGCGGACGACTCGCAATAATGAATGTTTACGCGAGTATTTTTACGATAAACTAACTTTGATTAATCGCTGTGACATTCAAGGTAAAAAGGCAGTTGACTGCGTTATTCACGGCATTACAGACAAATCTATTAGGAACAGTGCCCAAGCCTTGAATTGTGAGGAACCGGAAGATTTATTGAAATTTCTCAACTCTCAAAAACTCGCGGAAGTCCCATTTGTTAAAAAACGTAATGATTCAATTGTAGGGCATAGATATTCGGGTAATACTCAATCCAAATCAAATGAAGTCACTTGCTTTAACTGTAAAGAAAAAGGCCACACTTTCTACAAGTGTCCAAAGCCACTAGTGAAATGCCCAAAATGCAAACGAATCGGTCACGATAATCCTACGTGTAAACTGGCACCTTTAACCTCAAATTTTGACGGCAAACCTACTGAAGGTGGAGAGCGTAAAATCTTGGCTATTTCAACTTCTGAAAATGCTAATGAAAAATTTTTCAAGATGACTACCATTGGATCGCACGAATTAAAAGCTTTTATAGATTTCGGCAGTCAATGTAGCATAATGCGCGAATCCGATGCTCACTTGTTGAACTTGACTAAGTCATTTGAAGAACTGCCAGTCATTAAAGGTTTTGGTAATTCCTTGCTCTCCCCTCTTTACAAAAGTAATATTGCTATTAAAATTGACGAGGTTGATGCTGAATTAGAGATTCTCGTGATAAATGACGAGTATATGGAAACCCCTTTGTTAATAGGACAAAACTTTACAGAACTGCCAAGTGTTAGTGTCCTAAAAGATTACAAGAAATTGTTTTTCTTTAAAAGTCCAGATTTCCATGAACAAGACGATAACTTTAAGTTGACCGTAGCTGGAACTGTTAAAGTACAACGGATAAGTATAGTCGAGGTATGTTCAGATAATCCGTTGTTTAGTGGAGACATCTACGTAGATGGTTACACAAACGGTGAACCTGGCAAAGAGTATCAACTTCATCAAGGTGCTTACAAAATAATCAACGGGAAAGGACATTTAGTGTTGACAAACCTAGCGAACAACGAATTTGTTTTGGAACCGCCAACTGTTCTAGCTAGAGCGGCACCGTTCGTTGAAACTCAGGTATGTAATGTCAACAAAATTACAAAAAACGTACCAGTCCCAGATCCCCTTCAGAAATCCGACATTAAAGTGGGTAGTCGTGTAAATGATGAAACTTTAGACAGGCTACACAAACTTTTACAGTCCTATCGTGATTGTTTTGCTCAAAGTCTTGAAGAAATAGGCTGTGTCAAGGGAGTGGAAATGAAAATCGATTTAACAGATGACAGACCAGTAATATATCGCCCTTACAGGTTATCCTATTCGGAAAGAGAACAGGTTCGCACTATCGTTGAAGATTTGATAAAAAATGATATCGTTCAAGAATCAAATTCAGACTATGCGAGCCCTATTTTGATGGTTCGAAAGAAAACCGGGGAGCAACGTCTTTGTGTAGACTTTCGGGCTTTAAATAACAAAACAAAAAAAGATTGCTTTCCACTTCCATTAATCGATGATCAATTAACAAATCTGAGTGGAAATCGGTACTTTAGCACCCTGGATCTTGCTTCAGGATATTATCAGGTTCCAATGGCAGAAGAAAGTCGTCGATTTACTGGTTTCGTTACGCCTGATGGACATTACGAGTTCAAACGAATGCCATTCGGCCTAGCCAATGCTCCAGCAGTGTTTCAAAGATTAATTAACCGATTGCTTGGAGCAAAACGGTTTGATTCTGCCCTGGCTTATCTCGACGACATTCTTGTGCCTTCAATTGACTTAGAACAGGGATTTAAGAGACTAGAAGAAGTTCTTAAACTTCTTCGTGAATACGGACTCACTCTCAAATTATCCAAATGTAGATTTTTTGAAGATAATATCAATTACCTCGGCTACGAAATTTCAGTGAACGGTATAAGACCTTATGAACAAAAAATACTAGCTGTAAAAGAGTTTCCGGAGCCAACCAATGTTCATGAGGTTCGCCAGTTTTTAGGCCTTTCCAGTTATTTTCGTAGATTTGTTAAGGGGTTCGGTGAAATTGCTAGGCCGCTCACCAATCTATTAAAAAAAGATGTAACCTTTCGTTGGACTGAGTCAGAATTACAAGCATTCAATTGCTTGAAACAAAAATTAATAGAACGACCAATACTATCGCTTTATGACCCAAATTTAGAGACTGAGCTTCATACCGATGCAAGTGCATTAGGTATCGGAGGGATACTTCTTCAATGGCAAAACAGCCCGCGCGTCTTAAAACCGGTTTCCTATTTTAGCCGGCAAACTACCCCAGAAGAGCGCCATTTGCACTCCTATGAGCTTGAAACTTTAGCAATAGTGGCTTCGCTAAAGAAATTCAGAGTGTATCTTATGGGGATAGACTTTAAAGTCGTAACGGACTGTAATGCCATTAGAACCACGCTTACAAAGCGAGACTTAGTGCCACGAATAGCCAGATGGTGGCTTCAAATAAGCGAATTTACGTTTAGTATCGAATATCGACCAGGACCACAGATGAGTCACGTTGACGCTCTGATCCGAAATACTAAATTGTCGGAAACTGACGAAGATTCTGTGGCTACAGTCTACAATATAGAAAAGGAACATTGGTTGTTGTCACTTCAAATGACTGACCCTGAAATATCACGTATTGCAAAGATATTAAAACCCGATAATGACGAAGAATGTAAGGATATCAAACAAAACTATTGTATTAAAGATCACAAGGTTTATCGTAAAGTCGACGAAAAATTATGTTTGGTAGTTCCCCGAAATGCACGGTTCCAAATTTGCAGGTTCAATCATGATGAGATAGGGCATTTAGGTGTTGCAAAAACGGTTGAGAGAATTCAAGAACACTTTTGGTTCCCAAAATTAAGACGATTTGTGCGAAAGTATATAGAATCGTGCATCGAATGTGCGTACAATAAGGATAGTGCCATCAAAAAGAAGACTGGACATCTGTACCCGATTGAGAAGGTAGACATTCCCTTCCACACTATCCATGTGGACCATCTCGGTCCATTTGTGAGAAGTCGAAGTGGTAATGCCTACATTTTGACGGTCGTGGACGGATTTACGAAATATCTATTTGTAAAGCCCGTGAAGAACACTAAAACTAAAACGACGATTAAAGCACTTATGCAAATTTTCTGTGATTTCGGTTTTCCATCCCGTTTGATTTCAGACCGTGGTACTTCATTTACCTCCGCTGCATTTCAAAGTTTTTGTGTTCTTTATGGCATCAAACATGTTTTAAACGCTGTCGCGTGTCCCAGGGCGAATGGCCAAGTCGAGCGTTTCAATCAAACTATATTAAATTCACTAAAGAAATACAACTTAAATAAAGACGAACGTCACTGGGACTCGTGTACAGGTAAGGTTCAGTGGGGCATTAATAACACCATTCATGCTTTCACTAAGAAAACAGCAGCGGAAGCTCTGTTCGGCGTTAACTTTCGTGATGCTCTTTCAAATAAACTAGATTTAGATCTCGACAACCGAAGTGATCTTAAAGAAGTTAGAGAAAAAATTAGTATAAACATCAAAGAAAATCAAGATAAGCAAAAACGTGATCATGATGCCGGACGAGCGCCCGCTACTGTTTATAACGTTGGCGATCTTGTTAAAATTACAAGAACTAACAATTATAATCAAGGTAACAGCACTAAGCTCATGTCAAAATTTATAGGACCTTTTAAAATAATTAAAACACTTGGAAATGACAGATATAAGATTACTGATGTACCTGGTTTTGGTAAAAAGAAAAGACAATTTGAAAGCGTAGTTGCGGCGGATAGAATCAGACCGTGGATAAATATTAATATTCTAGATTCTGATTCTAGCAAGTCCGATTTTGAATCCGATGAAGATAATATTGTTCTGGCTAAGCTTCGCAAAACGTCTTAAGTTTTTAAATATACATTTTTTTTATTTTTTTCTTTAATGTGTAAGTTTACGATTATTTAATTAGTTAAAACAAAATTATACTATATTGTAGATATTTCATAAGTATAATTTGTGTATTATTAATTAGTAAATTCTTAAATAAAATAAAATTTGAGTTTGTTTAAATTATATTAAGTTAATAAAAAAAATATATACATAGACTAATCGAATGTCGTGATATAGGTAGATAATGTAAGTGTAATGTAAGTTGTTAATTTATTCTGAAGATGTTAAGTTTGATTCTATGGTTCAGAAATAAAATTAAAAGTATTTCTACAATTATTTTGTTACTGATATAGTTTATGATTACGAATAGTAAAATATACATAAAACTTTATAGTTGTACATAAACTAAACCCTGAGATGGTTAACAATATCAATATTAAGCAGTAATTAATAGTTCTTATAAGAAACTTGGGAGCTGACTGTTTTTATTTTGTTTTGGTGCACCGGGAGGTTGCACGGGTTGGATGACCGAATGTCGTGATTCGTAATAAATTGTATTTAAAAAATGGCAACACTAAACCGTCCGTTTGGACTTTCTTGTGATTGGTGTAAAATTTATGCCAATAAGACACGGCCTTCCCCACCCATAGTCATTTTGGAATGCTGTCAGTCGGTCGGACAGTGAGTTCTCAACTTGCTCTGGTCGTGAAAAGTGCTCTCTAGTATACGCAGTGTTAAATCTGTACAATTCATAAAGTGTTTGCTGAAAAATATAGTTATCGTCTTAACAATTGGATTTTTATTTGTAAAAAGTTTACCAAAAACATTTTCAACTTTCCACTTTCCAACTTCTTACCGTCTCTAACAAAAACATGAAACAGAAATATTCAAGCTAAAACACGTACTCTACTCGCTTTCAAAATCGACTCGAATCGAATTTGTATTCCGATCGTGTCTAAAGTCGAGAATCTATAAAATCTGCAATACTTTTAAAAGATTTTCCGAAGCAAATTCGAAACGGGTAAAGACGGCATACTCGCGTTATGTCCAATGAAAGCAGTGGTGACAGCTTTATTATTATAAAATTGGTGCAGTTTTATCTTAGAAGTTGGAGTTGAATCAAAATTACAATGATTAATAGCCTATTACAGGTACAATTATGATGAGACAATTTCTTTGAGATTTTGAAACATACCTAACTTTAAGTAAAAATATGTTTGTCGATATAACTAGCTAGACGAAATATCAAACTATCCAAACACAAATTATAAATAATATTGTATAATAAATATATAGTAGAATCGAACATCAGCTCGAAAGTTGCCTCATAATAAGATTTGGAATTTGTAGGAACAATCTGAACTAAACCACAGAATATATAATAGTACTGCATACAGAATGGACATTCACCTCCCTTCCCCAGTCCGACATACGTCACACTCCGCGCCGGATTGTGGGCCACATTGAGCGTACGCTTAGCGGGTATGGCGCGTGCATGTTTCCCAGTGTAACGGATATAATTAAAGTTTAGTAAAAAAAAAAAGTTTTGTGTTCCAAAGATTCCGTGGTTCCATAAGGTTCCGTGTACGGATGTCTTTCTACCACAAGATAGGACTCCAATAGGATTTTTTTAGATTCCACAGTGATGAAAGACGGTAAGTAAAATCATACAAAATATGCAACCTAATCTATTCTAACTATTCAGTTACAGTGAACTACTTTAAAACGTTGGTTTAATCAAGAACTAGATTAATCAAGTGATGATTGTCATAATCATATAACAAAAAGTCGGTATAACAAAATTTGTCAACCCTTATAACACGCACACAAACGCATGCCAAGTGCAACATGCCGACTGTCGATGTGTGACCAAAATTACATGGTAGTTAGGAGTGTCCGAGCTGTGACTAAACCTACAAACGTCAAATTGGTGAAAACGCGAATGTCCCACTCAGCGAAAGTAAGTCGCATCGCAAGCCTGTCTGGGTCTGCTTGTTGAAGATATAAAACAAGACACTATGACCGTTATTCTTCTAATAGATTTGTAAACGATGGAATCCACTAAAGTTTTCTTCATTACGCTATTTGCATACTGATCAAATCAGTAACTTTTTACGAACTAGAAGATAGTGGGTTATGACGTCACTCACCTGTAAATACTGACTACTCAAATCAATAACTTGTATATTTTTAACTCTATTATTAAATCCATCTATGTATTTTTTTTAAATGATGAATGAGATACACAGTATTATTAGCCATCAGTTTTAGATATAAACGTATAGGAAGCCCGATGGTGTAGGGGATAAGGCCGCTGCCTCCTGAGCTAGGTCGTGGTTCGAATCCCACCACGTACCAATGTGTTTTTCGGTTATCGAATTTCAAATGTACGTTTATTCGGTGCTTTTTTCTAGCTTCGGAAGACACGTTAAGCCGTTGGTACCGGTTAATATCGTTTACTACCGTAGATATTAGTCGTTAAGCCATATCAGAGGCCAGTGCTAAGCATTGGCGGCTTGAAAATTCTGACCTAATCTAGGATTGGGTCTGGTTTCCCTTCTGGGTTGCGGAGGTCAGATGGCAGTCGCTCTGTGTAAAAACCAGTACCCTCGTTTAATCCCCTAAATTAGGAAGCCGACCCCGTGAGATAAGGCTAGGAAGATGGGAGTTTCAATTATAAACGTATCGTTTTTTTTAGCCACCCATTCAACATGCCTATTCACATCAGATGTTTTGGATAGTAGAGAAATTAGGAAATGTTGAACTATATTTTTGGGAACTTCAAATAAAGTTGAACTCCTTAATTAACTTTTATCACATCGTAAAACTGTGATGATAAATTCAGAACATACCAATTCACCGATAATTGGTCAAATAGACGCGCTTGCTTCCACGCCATAAAATTTGGCCATAAATCTCTGAATTATAACAATATAAACATCATTTGTGAACGTTAAAATTAATTTATGACTCTTTATGGCTGTCAAACGTAAAGATGAGACCACAGAAATGGCTGCCCGAATACAATTCAATATGACAGATGTTTATCTGATCAGCAAATAAAATAAATTGGAAATATTTTCCAATACCTATTATCAGTATTGGAAAATGGTATTATACATCAATGTGATTGTATTTTAGGGCAGCAACACATATGCGTCACTTACTGCGCACAAAGTTGCGCTCAACACGCTGTCAATGCTTTTAGCAATGCCTACAACACATATTCCATACTGGACTGGGAGAGAAAGAAAAACATAGAATGTTCCAGTTGCCCTTCCTCCCGGGCATGCTGTATAAGTCAGCAAAAGGGATTCGAGGGTTACAGTGTATTGTAATTTAGGCGATGGGCTGACAACCTGTCACTACAGCAATACACATTACAATCTAAAATTGCCCCCAATTTATGTCAGACGTGGCGAAAGCGCCTTTTAGGAGGCGTTTTACGCTCTGCCTACCCCGTAAGGGATAAAGGCGTGATTTTATGTATGTATGTATGTATGTACAACACATATTCGTCACCTTCCTACGCTCTAACCGTGCGTAGCGATGAAATCTACGTCAGCGCATCCCTCTGCACTGCACAGCGTTATGATCGAACCTTGCGCGCAGTAAATGACGCCTGTATGTTGCAGCCCATATATCATGGATGGGAATAGAAAAAATCAAAGGGTCCTACAAAATAATAAAACGTTTTTTTATTTTTCTCTTGGCCAGAGATAGGTAACCGAGTCAAAGACGACGATGAGACGAGATCAGCCAAAAGCCTAAGGTATTCCTACATACCGACGAAATACAGATAACTAACTACCTGGCTCCTGCCTCCACACCTAGATCAGATCACGAGATAGAGGTAGGCAGTTGAAAACTCAGAACAATAGCTCCTATTGCTCTGTTTTATCTAATATCTTTAACAGGATATGAGGACATGTAGTATTTTCATTATTCCTGTAGAAAATTCGTCAAAAATATGGCAGCTACGAAACATTTTATGGCAATAGAGCGCACTTCTACCTTTACTTAAGGTGTTTGATGTCATCCTAAATATTTAAGAGGGTAACCATCGCACTGTTGTGCATAATTTTGCTGGCCACTCATAAAAAAGGTTAACTTATGTTATGATATGGACGGTCTTTTTTTCCTCCCACGACATTTATAATTTAATTATTAAATACCTACCCTAGCCTGCAAAAGGTAGAGCCTTAAATAAATATTCAAATAAAAATATTTTCATATTGGTTGTGACGAAGCTACGGATCCATATTTAATTTGACACGTCAAGCTCCGTAGGGTTCAGATCAGGCGGGTCCGGAAGGACCCTAATAATAATTTGGTGGAAGGGAAGTTAGGAATATGGATGAGATTTTTGACAGCGTATTTTTTTCAATTTACTTTACATACGTAGGAAAAAAAATCAAAGTTTTATATCAGGTCTGATGGATTTCATTTTAAAATGTATCGCTGTTCATCATCACTACATAGTATAAAACAAAGTCGCTTTCTCTGACCCTTATATCCCTTTGTTTGCATAAATCTTTAAAACTACGCAACGTACGTAGATTTTGATGCGGTTTCTTTTAATGGATAAAGTGATTCAAGAGGAAGGTTTATATGTATAATACATGCATAATATAGTAGAGAAACACTGATAATTTCCGTGCAAAGCCGGGGCGGGTCGCTGGTATCTATTATATTGCTTCAGCATATTTCTGTTGGAAAATAAAATAAAGCTAATAATTTCGTGGAATGAATGCTCCATTTATACTGTAACGAGTAGCGTAGGTAATCGAGAATAAGACGGACAAAAGCCGTCCAAAAAGGCATCACAACTCAAGAAACTACCCCCATTAAGAAGAGTATTCTCAGTATTGTACAACGAAATGAATTCCGCTTCTATTGTCCTTAACTATACTACTTCACTTCGGGTATAGAAGCAGAAAGTTATAGAAATGCCTACGAGTTTCGAAAATACTTACACATAAGTAAAATCAATTATAGAGCACAATCGGTCTAATCACAAACCGTGTCAGTAGGCGGTTTAAAAATTTCTGACACCAGGGTTCATCAGGTCGATCGACTCAAAAAAGCACAAAAAATACAACACACCGGAGCCAGACATACAACTTTTGGTGCAAGATTTCGTTTAAGGGTGGTTATTTTACGAAACCATCGCTATATTAAAATTTATCATCAGGCAAGCCTGTGATAATCATTACTCAGATCTGTAAAAACCAGCTAAGGGATCAGAGGTTTTTGGTATACTGTAATTTAGGCGGTGGGTTGACAACCTGTCACTACAGCAGTATACCTACAAATTTATCTTAAGTAACCCTCGAAAAATTGTCAGACGTGGCGGAACGACCTTCGTTTAGGTCATTTATGCTCTGCCTACCCTATTAGGGATAAAGGCGTGATTATATGTATGTATGTATTTTTTTTACACGAATAGTTACAAATATAGCTATCGGCTCTCTTCTTGAGTTAGCGAGGAAAAGTTTGCCTATCTAAAGTTTACCCTTAGACGCTTGACTATAAAGTTGAATTGTTGATGCACTAATTAAGTAACTAAGTTATTTTTTGTCACGTTAATTGCAGGTAACTGTACAACATGCAAGCTGTCAGCTCTATCCATAACACTTCTTCAAATGCCGTTGTCTAGTGTAAAATTAAACCGTTTGCATAAGGCTCGTAGAGATCTGAACGAGGGTGCTGGAGTGCTGCGGGGAACTGTATTCGGGCCACTCTTATTGCTATTTCATGCTAATGATTTCAGACAATGATGATTGAAGCAGATTATTATCTAAGAAATGATGATAAGATTTCGGCCGATGAAACTGAGAGCAAAACTTGGAATAGGCGACAGGTTAATTTATTTCGAAATCGCATCTTTTTTCTTTCAACATTAATAAGGAAAATGCGCTCAGTTTTTTTAAAGAACAAGAGCTAACTTATATTAGAAATGAACTCGCGTCGTTTGGGGATCCATGCTATTGCACTTACCAAAACTGGTGGCAACTTTGGAGATCTAAGGGTGAGATTACATGCACAAAGAAAGCTGGTCTGGGCTGGTCGTTTCTTCCATGATGTACTGGGAGCAAAAGAAAAACATAGAATG
This sequence comes from Scrobipalpa costella, assembly GCA_949820665.1. NCBI lineage: Eukaryota > Metazoa > Arthropoda > Insecta > Lepidoptera > Gelechiidae > Scrobipalpa > Scrobipalpa costella. Next base: position 11,150,583 of record OX463320.1, on the reverse strand, counting down.
TGCTATCTACATTTCCTCCCGGGCATGCTGTAAAAACTAGCTAAGGGATCGGAGAGTTTCAGTATATTGCAATTTAGGCGATGAGCTGACAACCTGTCACTACAGCAATACACCTCTATTTTAAATAACCCTCAAAACTTTCTCAGACGTGGCAGAACTAACTTTGTTTAGGTCGTTTACGCTCTGCCTACCCCAATAGGGATAAAGGCGTGATTACATCTATGTACATACATAGAATGCACTTCCTCCCGGGCATGCTGTACAAAACCAGCTAAGGGATGCGAGGGTTTCAGTATATTGCAATTTAGGCGATAGGCTAACATAAACAACCTGTCACTACAGCAATATACCTACAAATCTATCTTAAATGATCCTCAAAACTTTGTCAGACGTGGCGTTACGTCCTTTGTTTAGGTAGTTTACGCTCTCCTTACCCCATTAGGGATAATGGCGTGATTATATGTATGTATGTATGTATTATAATATTCTATTTCAACGTATTGTTTATAGACACGTCTTTGAGCTTTGCTGTTGTGCTCAAGTTGACTTATTCCTGGAATCCATTATGCTTTGTATGACGTGGTATTATTAGAAAGCAATTTCCTAGTTAATGGGTTGTATTGCCATGCTACTTGTATATATATACATACGGCATGTAAGAGACAGCGTCCCGCAAACTGATTGGGTTTTCTCAGTTAACGGACCTGAACAAATATCACCAGTATTTTTTTTCAGGAAGTGAAATAAACAACCTTGGTTCAAGTTGTTTACCTGGTCCTACCCCATTAGGGATAAAGGCGTGATTATATGTATGCGTACATAGGAGATATGTTTAATTTTATTTGTAGTTTCTGTAGTTAGATGATTGTTTTTTTTATGCGATACATTCTAGGACAACCAAACATATAATATAGTCCGCCTGTTGATGAACGGGCATCGTAACCTTAAAGAATTAATCCTTACAGCGACTAAAATAATAAAAAAAAAAAACAATTATTTAAGTAGGTACATTATTTTTTGTTTCAGGTATGGTATATCTACTACGCATTTGCTTACTTCCATGCTGGTCTGGGAGCGAGAAAAACATAGAATGTGCCAGCTGCATTTCCTCCCGGGCATGCTGTAAAAACCAGCTAAGGGTAATTTAGGCAATAGGCTAGACAACCTGTGTGTTAAATAACCCTCAAAACTTTGTCAGACATGGCATAACGATCTATGTTAACTATCTGCCTACCCCATTAGGAATAAAGACATGATTATATGTATGTATGTATTTTCTACAAGAAGGCCTTAAAAGACACCGGCACTTAAAAAACACAATTTCTCTCAAAGTAGGTCCAACATTTCATCAAGCAGCGAAACTCACGGCGGAAATTCATTATTTATTAATCGTTAAAACTGCATTTCTACGTAGACGGCAGAACGCATTTAAAAGCGGGCAAGTTGCGGAGTTGTTTGTGAAAAGTAAGTAAATTGCGGAGGGATGGGCACTAAGTTCGTTTGACCGCTTCTGGGGCGGAAACACACGGGACGCGAGTTTGTATGAAACAGCGCGGGAGGAGATAACACATACTGGTGTTTAAAAGCGGGCAAGTTGCGGAGTTGTTTGTGAAATTTAAGTAAATTGCGGAGGGATGGGCACTAAATTTGTTTGACCGCTTCTGGGGCGGAAACACACGGGACGCGAGTTTGGATAAAATGGATAAGATGTTTGTGAAAGGTAAGTAAATTGCGGACGGATGGGCACTAAGTTCGTTTGACCGCTTCTGGGGCGGAAACACATGGGACGCGAGTTTGTATGAAACAGCGCGGATAGAGATAAAAAATAAATAAATGGGTTTGCTGTTTAATCTAGACACAAGGTGAGTAATGATAGTGACAGGGTCGATAATAGAGTAAACTCATCCAGAGATGCCTTTTCTGGTATGGTACTAGCACTCACACGCACCGACGGAACACGTTCGTTTGACGGCTTCTAGGGCGGAAACTTACGGAATGCAAGTATGAGTGGAACAGCGAGTGCGGAAATACACCTGCCTACGCTAATTGGTATTTTTATTTATGTGAAACCATAGAATATTTCCTTCCATGCTGGCCTGGGAGCGAGAGAAAAACATAGAATGTGCCAGCTGCATTTCCTCTCGGGCATGCTGTAATTACCAGCTAAGGGATCCGAGGGTTTCTGTATATTTTAATTTAGGCGATGGGATGATAACCTGTCACTACAGCAATATACCTACAAATCTATCTTAAATAACCTTCAAAACTTTATCAGACGTGGCGGACTGACCTTTGTTTAGGTCGTTTGCGCTCTGCCTATCCCATTAGGGAGAAAGGCGTGATTATATGTATGTATGTAGAATAGTGTAGGAATGCTCATACTTTTGCCACTGACGATCTACCATAAAGAATTTAAGCGACAACCGATCGATTAAAACTTAAGCAAGGTCATAAATTACAAAATTAACCATGGAAAAGGCGGGTATCGGTATCGCGAGCGCAGCAGCAAGCGTGAACTTTTACGAGGATAAGAACAAGAAGCAAACCAGAACAACATTTCGTGTTCGGGGAGCCAAGCAAGTTATAAATAATGAAAATAACGCAGCGTTCTAGCAGGTTTTTAGTTCCCGTGTGTTGCCATCTCAACAGATACTGCAACTAATTATGAATTCCAGAATTTCCGCTACTAAATATGCGCTATCGCCGTCCTCATTCTACTGCGTTGCGTTTATTATATTTAAGGCGTTTGCTTCAGCTAGTTAATGTTATTGTTTGTTTGTTTGTTTCTGCTCTAGGGTAGGAATTAGGTTGGAACTTAGGAATACAGTGGTTCATAGCTTTTGGTATTGTTTTGATATTTCTGCTTCTGTTAGTATTGTCTTTCTTAATTGTTTCATTTTGAGAGGCGAGGAATCATTAAAAATTCTACACGTCTAACTTTGAGTAGTATAGGTTAGGTAAGAACTTTAACTGAAACTAGGCGATAATGAACACCTTTCCCCAAGGAACATAATGTCGAATTAATATGGAAAATGGTTTTAGAGATCCCATATTAAGATTCAGTTTTTAGAAGAGTCACTTTGTCATATTTCTTGGGCGATTATTGTTCAATAGCTTTTTTGCAATTTTTATTAAGATGCGTAGGTGTAAATGCGTGCATTTCTAAAATAAGGGATTAATTAATACTTCCCTAAAGATCTACCTAAAGTTGCATAGTAGTTCTTTTGATCTATGAACAACATTCGTTTCTCTTAACCCAACACCATCTCTTGTCTTTGAACTGCAACAAGAAGAATTTGAGCGGTATATCATGAATCTATTAACAAAGTTGCATACTTCCTTGCTGGACTGGGAGCTATAGAACAAAATAGAATGTGCCAGCTGCTTCTCCAGGCATTCTTGTAAAAATCAGCAAAGAGTTCGAGGGTAGGTAACATTGTATTGTCAAAAATAACTTTATTTTTAAAGAATTTTATTTGCACTATTACATCGAAAATTGCCCTCAGTATTTCTCAGAGGTGCGAAAATATCTTTCACTGGGAATTTTACGCTCTGCCTGTCCCATAAGGGATAAAGGCATGATTATATGTATGTTAATTGTATAAATGATCTATAAACAACATTCATTTCTCTTAACCCAACACCATCCTTCGTCTTTGTACTGTAACAACAACACGGGCACGTTTGATATGGTAAATCCTTTATATGTAGATCTGCGGACGTACCGACCGGTCCGATACAAAGGTGATTCTCCAAACGCATTCGTCTGTGCTACTGTTCCGTTCTAGGCTACTGTAAATAAAGGGTGCATGGAAATTTAAGAATTTGTGCTATGCAGGTCTGTTCGGCAGGGTACATAGAAATTACCTAACGTACATGTAGTCAAGCTTTTACGCCGTACAGGATGGACAGAGCATTGAACGCGCGCGTAGGAAAACTCGATTTCGCCACGTTAGACAAATAATGAGGGCAGTCGCTAAAAAAATACACTGTAACCCTCGAATCCCTTTGCTGGCTTCCACAACATGCCCAGGAGGAAAAGCAGCTGGCACGTTATATTATCATCGTTGATATTTGATTCATGATTATTAGTCTATTATTTTCGATTCTTTAAAAAGTTGCGTAGTTAATTGCATGTGTGATCTAAGAACAACATTCATTTCCCTTAACCCAACACGATCCCTCGTCTTTGTACTGCAACAACACGGGCACGTTTGATATGGTAAATCCTTTATATGTAGATCTGCGGAAGTACCGACCGGCCCGATACAAAGGTGATTTTCCAAACGCATTCGTCTGTGCTTCTGTTCTAGGCTACTGTAAATAAAGGGTGCATAGAAATTACCTAACGTACATTAAGTCAGGCTTTTATCCCTTACGGGGTAGACAGAGCATACAACGCTTAGCAAAAGGCGTTTTCGCCACGTTAAACAAATAATGAGGGCAGTCGCTAATTTAAAATACACTGTAAGCCTCGAATCCTTTGCTGACTTCTACAGCACGCCTATGAGGAAACACAGCTGGCACATTCTATGGTTATCGTCCAATCTATCAATTTCGATGGCTCCCTGTTCAGCACGAAAGCGCGAAGAAGAAATCTTCAAGAAACTCTTTAAAAAGTTGCCTAATTGTATAAGTGATGTATTAACAACATTAATTTCTCTTAACCCAACACCATCCCTCGTCTTTGTACTGCAACAACACGGGCACGTTTGATATGGTAAATCCTTTATATGTAGATCTGCGGACGTACCGACCGGCCCGATACAAAGGTGATTCTCCAAACGCATTCGTCTGTGCTACTGTTCCGTTCTAGGCTACTGTAAATAAAGGGTGCATCGAAATTGAAGAATTTGTGCTATGCAGGTCTGTTCGGCAACTGGACCTTTTAAAGTTCTAGTTTTAGTATTTTTGTGCAAATGGCAAGTAATTAGGTAAACTATATTAGAAATAACATAGAACTGTGAGTGCAAATACTATTAGACAAAAAAAGTGAACTATAATCGAATCTGATCTGATATTTACTTATGAGTAGAAATAATACATATACTGCGTTTTTTTACGTTGCGTTACCCACCATCTTGTTTTGCGGCCCAAAGCCAAAACAAACATATGTTTGCAATGAATGAATATCGTCTGCGGCTCCGAAATGTAAACCTCTTGTAAGTTGCAAAGACAAAGCAAATAAACTGCTTTGTCTTTGCAAGCCGCAATACACGTTGGTATCGATAAGTCAACGTTAAAACACGAACTATAATTAAAACAATTATATACTTTATTTTGAATGAAAAAATGTCATGCATAGTCCCTATTACCTTAATTTAGTATTTCGAACGCTTTGTAAGATTTGGACAGTTCATATTCTATTGACGACACATTTCCGCGGCCTTATGGTCGCGTTTGGAGTTCATGGGTTCGCTTCTCAGCGAGTCACAACACTTTATTACAGCTGTAGCGTGAAAGAAGCATAGGTTGATAGTATAACAAAGAAAGAGAAGAGAGTTGTTAATCAAATCTCTCAAACACACACACACAAATCACGCCTTTATCCCTTACGGGGTAGGCAGAGCGTTTAACGCCTCGTAAAAGGCGCTTTCGCCACGTCTGACAAGAATTGAGGGCAATTTTAGATTGTAATATGTATTGCTATAGTGACAGATTGTCAGCCCATCGCCTAAATTACAATACACTGTAACCCTCAAGTCCCTTTTGCTGACTTCAACAGCATGCCCGGGAGGAAGGGCAGCTGGAACATTCTATGTTTTTCTATCTCTCCCAGTCCAGCATGGAAGCAGAATCAAAATCTCTCAAAAGTGTCAGTTATTTGCGAGTATTTTTTTGGTATGGGACAGCGTCCCGAAAACTAAAAGGGATTGCTCAGTCAGCGAAACTGAAGAACTATCAGCCGGTTTTTTTCAGGAAGTGAAATAAAAAAATGACTTTCCCATACAAAACGACCACCTAGATCAAACAATTTGACTGAAAAATCATTTTTTTTATTTGACTTCTTGAAAAATAATCCTGCTGATAGTTATTTAGTTTCGCTGACTGAGCAACCTCTATCAGTTTGCGGGACGCTGTCCCTTACACCTCGTATTACATCTGCTTGCATTCAATTTTTAATTAAATTAGTGAATTCCCCTTAATCCTTTTTTTTTACCATATTTCTTGTTCAATTCATTCGGAATTCTCTGACGCTCAAGGTTTATAGGTCAGTGCGGCAGAAATTTCCTACGCCACGATCTGAGAGACAATAATACCGGTTCGCCACAGACCAGCAGCCGGATTATACCCGATTTTCCCGGAATATCCGTGTCTATTGTTCCCGGTTATTTAGTGTTCCGGCGATTTGGGATGAACTGGGATTCCTTGTTTGAAGTTTCGGACTGCGTTATTGACAATGGGACGGAGCTGGGTATGTGTGACGTCATTCCCGGATGAGCGGAGACGGATCGGGTTACCGGGGTGCAGGACAGACGTAATGTAGTGGGTTGACCTTTATAATCGGGACGGATATATGCAAGGACTTCTCACGTGTGTCTTTGTAAATTGATTGGCCTTTCTTCCATGCTGGCCTGGGAGCGAGAGAAAAACATAGAATGTGCCAGCTGCATTTCCTCCCGGGTATGCTGTAAAAACCAGCTAAGGGGTCCGAGGGTTTCAGTATATTGTAATTTAGGCGATGGGCTGACAACCTGTCACTACAGCAATATACTTACAAATCTATCTTAAATAACCCTCAAAACTTTGTCAGACGTTGCGGAACGACCTTTGTTTGGGTCGTTTACGCTCTGCCTACCCCATTAGGGATAAAGGCGTGATTATATGTATATGTATGTATGTTGGCCTTCGTGGTCTAGGGGTCTGGTTCTCCTGATCCGGAGGTCGTGGGTTCGATTCATACGGGAGGAATACAGATATCTGTATGTTTGTCACTTCGTGAGATTTTCCTCAGATTGGTAAGGACAATGCAAGAAAAAGTATCCCTCTTGGGAGCACATGTTAAGCCGTCGGTCCCAGGAGCTGTGTTACCATGAGTGCCACTAGACGGTTTAATAAACCTCTGACACCAAGGCTCATTGGGTCGTTGATCACTTGATAAAAAGAAAAAGGCTATTTAGTGTTCCATCGATTTAGGATGAACTGGGATTCCTTGTTTGAAGTTTCGGACTTCGTTATTGACAATGGGACGGAGCTGGGTATGTGTGACGTCATTCCCGGATGAGCGGAGACGGATCGGGTTACCGGAGTGCAGGACAGACGTAATGTAGTGAGTTGACCTTTATAACCGGGACGGATATATATGCAAGTACTTCTCACGTGTGTCTTCGTAAATTGATTGGCCAATATGTCGGTGGTTTCGTGGTCATAGCTATGGACTTACGATCCGGATGTCTTGGGTTCGATTCCCAGGGGGGAACACAAAGTTGATATTTGTCAAGTTATCACTTTGTGAGGTTTTCCCCAGTTTGGTTAGGACATTGCAGGCTGAATCGCCTGATTTACCGAAAAGAAAAAGGATTCTGTGCTTCGGAGGGCACGTCCGTCCCGGTCACTGTCTTTGATAATGGTCGTTACTCAAACCATGTCAGAGGCCTAATAGCTGTGCTACTAGGCGGTTTTAAAACTCTGACACCAGGGTTCTTTAGGTCGCCGTTCGACTTAAGAACCCCCTCGCCAAGAGTACGACTTGGGCGTTTCTCAACACCAGTGCCTTTGAGGCTTTTCAGAGAAAACACTGACTACATCGGTTACCTGTTTCTATCGCCTCCGTCTAACACAAAACGTATAATCACGCCTTTATCCCTAATGGGGTAGGCAGAGCTTAAACGACCTCAACAAAGGTCGTTACGCCACGTCTGACCAAGTTTTGAGGGTTATTTAAGATAGATTTGCAGGTATATTACTGTAGTGATAAGTTGTCGCCCCATCGCCTATATTACAATATGCGGAAACCCTCGAATACCTTAGCTGGCTTTTACAGCATGCCCGGGAGGAAATGCAGCACAAAGGAGTCAAAATAAAACTCAGTTTTTCTAATAAAATAATTATGGAGATCCCAACTCTCCCCTTCATCTCGCAAACAACTCCAGATACAATAAGATGTATAATATTCGGGGACTCGTGATCCGGATAAGCTTCAACCGGGTATGGCTGTACCCGGATGTAATATACAGGGTGATAGTATAATAAAAAAAATAAGGATCTACCTCGTTTGAGTGTGAGTTAGTTTCCAATTCTATCATTATTCATTATTCTTCCATGCTGGCCTGGGAGCGAGAGAAGAACATAGAATGTGCCAGCTGCATTTCCTCCCGGGCATGGTGTAAAAACCAGCTAAGGGATCTGAGGGTTTCAGTATATTGTAATTTAGGCGATGGACTGACAACCTGTCACTACAGCAATATACCTACAGATCGATCTTAAAAAATCCCTCAAAACTTTGTAAGACGTGGCGATTCGACCTTTGTTAAGATACTTTACGCTCTCCCTACCCCAGTAGGGATAAAGGTGTGATTATGTATGTATTTAATGACTATTAAACGACCAACAGCAAAGCTATTACTATATAAATAAAAATACTGTAAAAATACCTACAAGTATAATGAACTATTAAAAAATAATGATAGACATACATACATACATATAATCTCGCCTTTATCCCTAATGTGGTAGGCAGAACGTAAACAACCTAAACAAAGGTCGATCCGTCACGTCTGACAAAGTTATGAGGGTCATTTAAGATAGATCTGTAGTACATTGCTGTAGTGACATGTTGTCAGCCCATCGCCTAAATTACAATATACTGAAACCCTCGGATCCCTTAGCTGGTTTTTACAGCATGCCCGGGATGAAATGCAGCTGGCCCATTCTATGTTTTTCTACCAGGCCATCGAGGAAGACCATTAAGAGATAAATTAAACAATAAATAAATTATTAGAAAATATTGAAGCAAATAAAACATTCTCTGATTGATTTTGTACAGAGGATTGGTCTAGCCTAGGGCGACTCTGTTTTTCTTGATGTAGGTACTACTTTACATGCTGTAAAAACCAGCTAAGGGTTCCGAGGGTTTCAGTATATTGCAGTTTAGGCGATGGGCTGGCAACCTGTCATTACAGCAATATACAAACAATCAAATCTATCTTTATAAAAACCTCAAAACTTTATCAGACGTGGCGAACGACCTTTGTTTAGGTCGTATACGCTCTGCCTACCCCATTAGGGATAAGGTCGTGATTATATGTATATATGTACTTCTTTACCACATTCACACAAGCGATAATGATTAACAAATACCTACAGCATTTATCCAACATCTAGAATCATCTTCTTAGCGAGTGGATTCTCGAGTTAAAGGACCGGATGAACCCTGGTGTCAGAGTTTTTAAACCGCCTAGTAGCACAGCTATTAGACCTCTGACATAGTTTGAGTTACGACCACTATCAAAGACAGACACCGGGACCGAATGCTTAACGTGCTCTCCGAAGTACGGAATCCTCTTTTTTTCAGACTATCAGGTGATTCACCCTGCAATGTCACAAACAAACTCACAAAAAGAAAATTGACAAGTGTCAACTTTTGTGTTCCCTCCCCTGGGAATCGAACCCAGGATCTCCGGATCGAATGCCCATGGCTCTGACCACAAGACCACGGAGGCAGTTATCTAGGATCTAAATGTATTATAATCTATGCAATAGAGACTCCTCTATAATTCCCATATTTTCTTTGACACCCTGTATACCCGGGTATCATACCTAATATAACCGGATTTGCACACCCGGATAAGAACTCAAGGGGAAAATATTGTGAAAACGTCTCGCACGTGTTACTCAATTAAATTAAAATTCATACGTGCTCTAGAGAATATGAAAAACAGGTACATTTTGTTGTATGTAGAATCGTAATTAATGGAAGTACATGTGGATATGGTGCTGAGTGAAAATAACATAAGGAAAACACAAACTTTAAATACATACATATATATAATCACGCCTTTATCCGTTATGGGGTAGGCATAGGGTAAACGACCTAAACAAAGGTCGTTCCGCCTCGTCTGACAAAGTTTTGAGGAGTATTTAAGATAGATTTGTAGGTATATTACTGTTGTGATAGGTTGTCAGCCTATCGCCTAAATTGCAATATACAGAAACCCTCGGATCCCTTATCTGGTTTTTACAGCATGCCCGGGAGGAAATGCAGCTGGCACATTTTATGTTTTTCTCTCGCTCCCAGAACCCTCAAACTTTGTCAGACGTGGCGGAACGACCTTTGTTTAGGTCGTTTACGCTCTGCCTACCCCATTAGAGATATAGTCGTGATTATATGTATGTTTGTCTTTTTAAATAATATGTAACAGTCACCGGCCAGTCCAAGCCCCTTATCTACATTATACAGGATGCCCCGAAAAGTCCTAGTCAAACACAGGGTGCTCCTTTTAGCATTCTCCGCACACGCTCGTGGTAAAGGCTAATCATTTGTATCGTTTGTCAAAACGAGCAAATATTGTTTGAGTGGTAAAAGGTAAGCCGTGTTTGTATTTTATAAGTTGGTATAGGGTTATAACAAACAGAGTTTAGAAAATATAAGATACATGTAAATTCTAAATCATGTTTACGCCTTGATAATTTTTCGACTACTTCTGTTAATAGCCATTCAGATAAAGTTAATTCCAGACAAGACTGTTTATTGCTTAAGCCGGCTTGTAGTATTCTGCCCTCAGAAGGAAAAAAACCATAACTGCATCCTACCATGTTGCCCGCAAAATGCAAAAGACTTTCGACTATCATATCTTTTGGTTAAATAAACTTAAAGGTACAGGGTTTATTTTAAAAGGAAGCATTTTATTTCTTTGATTTTTTGATTTACATAGATATTGCATATTTTGAATAGTTTTTTAGATTTCGCTAAAATCTGTAGTTATGGTTTTTTTTTCTTCTGAGGGCAGTATTTAACTGTTATTTTGTTTTAACTATTGCCATGTACTTTTTGACCCTGTTTAATGCAAATAAATCATTTTGTATTATGTATTTCGTTGTATACCGTATAGCTGCCTGTTCAGCTGTTAACTGCCTCCGTGGTCTAGTGGCTAGTGCCATGGACTCCTGATCCGGAGGTACTGGGTTCGATTCCCAGGGGGGAAACACAAAGTTGATATTTGAGAATTTACCACTTTGTGAATTTTTCCCCAGTTTGGTTAGGACATTGCAGGCTGTATCACCTGATTGTCCGAAAAATAATAAGATTTCGTGCTTCGGAGGGCACGTTAAGCCGTCGGTCCCGGTCGCTGTCTTTGATAGTGGTCGTTACTCAAACCATGTTAGAGGCCTGATAGTTGTGCTACTAGGCGGTTTAAAAACTCTGACACCAGGGTTCATCGGGTCGATAGACTCGATACCCACTCGACAGAAGAAGAAGCATGTAGCTTCCAGCAGTTAAAACTCTCTACCATTATACAAATAAAATAAAAAAATCTACTTATATTAGTTACACCATTTTTCGACGGGACCACGCTATGTCATAAACATTTGTATCGTTCTTATCACCAAGACATGATGTACATCTGTCATATTAAACGAATATTTGGTTAGGAGGGGAATAAACTTGGTGCCGTGCTTCGGAAAGCACGTTAAGCCGTTGGTCCCGGTTAATATCGTTTCACACCGTAGATATTAGTCGTTAAACCATAAGGCCAGTGCTACTCATTGGCGGCTTGAATACTCTGACCAAATCTAGGATTGGGTCTGGTTTTCCTTCTGGGTTGCGGAGGTCAGATGGCAGTCGCTCTGTGTAAAAGCAGTACCCTCGTACAATCACCTAGATTAGGTAGCCGACCCCGTGACATACGGGATATGGCTAGGGAGATGATGAGGGTAATAAATTTGGTAATTTAGTACTCTTCTTCTAGGCGTGTCGATGGAACACGAAAAATTACATCATGGGGGCCCAGAAATCAGTGACTTGTATTGCGGATAAGCTGTCGCCCATTAAATCCGCTGGCGTGCAAGTACTCTTATGGTAGTAGTATAAATAAAATCACGCTTTTATCCCTTACGGGGTACGTAGAGCGTAAAACGTCTCGTAGTAGGCGCTTTCGCCACGTCTGACAAAAATTTAGTCTTATTTTAGATGGTATTGATGTAGTGACAGATTGTCAGCCCATCGCCTAAATTACAATATACTGTAACTCTCGAATCCCTTATGCTGACTTCTACAGCATGCCCGGGAGGAAGGGCAGCTGGAAAAATCTATGTTTTTCTATTTCTCCCAGTCCAGCATGGAAATAGCGATTTTTCTTTTCTTGTTGTTGCCTTAGGTTATCGAATATCATATTTTTCATCAGGTTGCAGACCAACTAGACATTTGAATATTTTTAGGGGAAATTGTTCCAAAACCGTATAGCTATGGGTAAACAAAAGCCAATAACATACATACATATAATCACGCCTTTATCCCTGATGTGGTAGGCAGAGTGTAAACGACCTAACCTAAAGGTCTTTCCGCCACGTCTGACAACATTGAGCGATATTTATGATGTTGTTTTAGAAAGATTTGCAGGTATATTGCCGTAATGACAGGTTGTTAGCCTATCGCCTAAATTGCAATATACAAAAAACCCTTGGATCCCTTAGCTGGGTTTTACAGCTTGCCCGGGAGGAAATGCAGCTGGCACGGTTTTTTTTTCTCGCTCCTAGTCCAGCATGGAAGTATTAGCAGACCTACTAGACACATGAATATTTGTAGGGTAGACTGTTCCAAAACCGTATAGCTATGGGTAATTATTTGCCATAGTTTACAAGTTTTATTTGAATGATGAACCGATACAAGTAGATATAGTATTTGCAAGTCAGTTTAAGAATATAAAGGTAAGCAAAGTTTCATGTTTTTTAAGCGAAGATCTTGTTTCTAAAATTAGTTTTAGCTATTAGATATGTCAACATAATGAAATAGTAGTTTTAATAATTTAACTAATTTGCCAACACGTATATTATTTTTGAAATGCGTTTTTGATTAAAAAGACATGAAACTTTGTTTAATTTTATTCTGAAACTAAGTTGGAAATACTATAGTTAGGTATAAATTGTAACATACAGTCGAAACATGTGCGAACATGTTCCACTAAAACTACAGGATGTTCGCAAATCCTAGAGCCTGTAGCTAGCTCTGTGACATACGTTCTATGCGTGGGCTAAATTCTCTTGGAAGACGGTGAGGGCATAGTAAAGTTAGAATAGCGGGAAATTAAAAGTGAAAAATCGTTAAGCTAGCTGAAAAACATTTTTTCTTCCATTTGCTTGGAAAAAATTTCTTTTTCTACATTCACTCTTTTCGGTCTTCATTTTCGTAGACGCCAGCAATTTCTCCAAACGACAATAATTAAATTAATGACCGCTGCACGAAGTCTTTAAGGACACACCAGTTTGGTTCAAATTATTGATTATTTTAAGGATAAATGCACTTACAACTTTTTAAATTTACAAAATATAATTAATGAATGAATGGAATGAGCGCCTGTCAAAGGCGCCATGCAAATATTAAATTTCAAAGTATTATGGAAGAATCGCAAGTTTGATTTTTATTTTTAAGTAATTGTTTCCTCGCGAAATGAGAGAAAAAAATATCTGACGACCTCTAGTTCAAAGATTTTTTGTAACGCGAGCGACATTTCACGTCATTTGAAGTAAACACAAAGCTATTGTTGAACCTACAAACATCAGTCTTTTTACCGGCGACCGCTCGCGAGGGGTACCCACAGTACCTCGCACTACCCACAGGTTGAAAGGCACAGATCTAGAGCTATCTGAAACTAATTTTATCTGTGGTTTAATCTAAACCAGGTTCCAATTATGCTCTCCGCTCCGCTTATGAACAAGCAATCTCACTTAGCGAAGCCCAGACATTGTACATTCCGAAGCACGTCTCTCTCATAACGAACTGTAGGGCAATTCACACTACACTTTTAGGTACTTTCACATTATGTCGCGAGTTTTAGACCAGTTCTTTTTAGGTTAGTGTAGTACTTAATAGTATGCCATGTACTACAAAGAAGTTCCGGCATTTTCAAGTCGGTGCATAAATAAAAAAAATAACATATCCGATGAAAATTATATGGAGCAATCTGTTTTTGTAAATTCTCCTAAGAACGTTTTGTTTGGTATGCCTAAACTTTTTACCGGCTGCGCAATGCAAAGGGTAATGCGTTTATCAGCCTATGTATGTATTTATGTTTGATCCTCAGTGGCGCTTTAGAAACCAAACGCGTAGACCGATTTTAATGATTATTACGTCAATCGATTCGTCTTAACCATGAGTGTTACTGGAGGCATTATTTTGACAAATAATCAATATGGCGACAATCAGACGGCATTTTGTGATAATAGATAAAATGAAAGTCCACAAAACAAAGACAACGAACTATGCCTATGCCGAGTGGTATTATTGAATAGGTATTAGAAAATCAATTTGAGTTTTTTTACATCATTTTTCGTTTTGAAATTGTTTTAGATCTAAAACTATTTAAAGTTTAAAAACTCATTTTGTGTTCTACGCAGTTGGGTATTTTGAACGTTTTAAATTACTTGTTCAAAAGGTAAGTTGAATTATTCTATGAAAATACGTGTATAAAGGGAATACCGAAGAGAAATATTCCAATATCCAAACACGTAATAAATACAAAACATTGACTTCGTATAACATCGCTGAAGGCATGATCAATATAAACATTTTCGGGAAAAATATCAAATTCCACCAAAACCAAAGAAAAGGGAACTATCGGATTACTCCCTGTCTTGGAAACTACTATTGGTTTTCGATCGAACCTGCTTACCTCATTTCAGCAATATACCTACAAATCTATCTTGAATAACCCTCAGAACGTTGTCGGACGTGGCGGAACGACCTTTGATTAAGTAGTTTACGCTCTGCCTACCCCATTAGGGATATGATTATATGTAAGTATGTAAATCGCAATTCTTTGGACGTCAGCTACGAGTAGGTCTCCAGGTTAGACTGGTCAGCGAACATTTAAGGGAGGTAAACATACAATGGTCAGCTAACAGTTCATGAATCTGTCACACTAGTAGCCATAGCCATTCGCGATCGTTGAACGTTTCTCGCAGCAGACGCTCTCAGATCGACAATCTTTCGAGAACCATCAGTACCCCGTCGAATGGAAATTGGAGCTTTATCAGTTTATGCGCATAAACTGAGCCGCACCGTTTACCCCGCATAAACTACGCACCGACTATTGAATACACAGTGTTTTGAATCTTCCATGCTGGACGTAGCGAGAGAAAAACATAGAATGTGCCAGCTGCAAATCCTCCCAGGCATGCTGTAAAAACCAGCAAAAGGATCCTAGGGTTTCTGTATTTTGCAATTTAGACGATGGGCTGACAAACTGTCACTACAGCAATATACCTACAAATCTATCTTAAAAAACCCCCAAAACTTTTTCAGATGTGACGGAATGACCTTTGTTAAGATCTTTTACGCTTTCCATACCCCGTTGGGGATAAAAGCGTGAATATGTATGTATGTATGTGCTATGGACCTTGGTAGCTTGAGTTGGTACTTGGTAGCTTAGTCAATAAGGTAGTTGGTTCGATTTTTCAGAGCTCCTTTTTATATGGGCTCTGAACCATGAGCGATTTGGATCTTGTCACAATGATTGATTACTTTAAATAGGAACGTTACTGACAGATATAAAATAAATCTGAATTAATTATATTTACTGTGTGTAGAGAGACCTTAAATAGTTACGTATAGTCAACAGAGTTACGTAGGTTCTATAACTTGTAATAGTCTACGGTAGGGTAAGATATTTATTAATAGTAAGTACGTAACATTTGATGTCACCAAATCAGTGATAGAGCGAATAAAATCATCCACATAAAATCTCAAATAATGTCCTTTTTTTTTTTAATGGACCTGTTTGCAAAATACTACAAAGTGTATATAATGCGTCACCGGGCTAAGGCGGGGAGTTGCTACACGCAATCTACACCCTTAATGAAATGGCAACTGCCTAAGGGCGCCCACTAGGGCTCGAACCTCGGCTTATGGCGTTGCCTGGGGACTCCTTATCGGAGAGAATCTGCCCGGTACTTGCCGGTAAACCCCAAAGTGGGGAGCAAAGGAGGGACCTCCGCGACCCCGCCGGCGGGGTGCGCGGTTGCTGGAAGAGCTTGTGCAGAGTGTGGCTCGACTAATATTGGCAGCATTAAACGCAAGGGTAATTTGGTCATCGCCGTCGGTAAGGACATGCCTAGGTCTTCGTTTGTAACGAGTCGCAGGTTGGGGACCAAATAATGTCCACTCTGCACACCTACTCATAAATAATACTTTACTTAACAACAATACTGCACAATTCACAAAATATAAAACATAGAATTTACTTTCAAGAAAACCAGTAACTTGATACCAACATTTGAAGCAAAATCAACCTTATTACAATCACATAGAGTGCATGTGGTAATGCGTAACTAGATTATTTCAGGAGAGACCTACTTGCAGTTGTAAAACGGTCTCTATTACAAGGAAATAAGATACCATTACGTCTAGCTGAAGAATAGCAGTATATAACCCGGGTTCACATTGTGTGTAACATTTATCCTTAAATATGGTAGAAGTGGTGAATTGTAGTGTACTGTAAGGGGACTATACGGATTTGTGAGTATTGTTGGAGATTTTTATGGGGTTTCTGTGATAAAGTGTCGTTTTAAACGGCAAGAATAATGTACCTGGGTACCTATTACACACATACATATAATCACGCCTTTATCCCCAATGGGGTAGGCAGAGCGTGAATGACCTAAACAAAGTCGTTCCGCCACGTCAGTCAAAGTTTTGAGCCTTTGAGCGTTATTTAAGATAGATTAGTATGTTGCTGTAGTTGGCAGATTCTATGTTTTTCTCTCTCTCCCAGTCCAGCATACCTATTACACTGGTGTCGATTCGGACTCAGAAATTTTTAAACTAATTTTAAATTTGTCCTTTCTCCTTTCCTACATGTTTTCTAAAGCTTGTTAATTAGAATTTATTCCATGCTGGACTGGGAGAGATAGAAAAACATAGCATGTTCCAGCTGCCCTTCCTCCCGGGCATGCTGTAGAAGTCAGCAAAAGGGACTCGAGGGTTACAGTGTATTGTAATTTAGGCGATGGGCTGACAACCTGTCACTATAGCAATACACTTTTCAATCTAAAATTGCCCTCAATTTTTGTCAGACGTGGCGAAAGCGCCTTTTACGAGGCGTTTATCGCTCTGCCTACCCCGTAAGGGATAAAGGCGTGATTTTATGTATGTATGTATGTATGTTAATTAGACCTAAAGTGGATTGTCTGAGGTGCTAGAAATTTTGCTGCTATAGACTTCAAACTATTATGATGGTTGCTGTTAGCTTAGATAGATTTATTTACATATAAGAAGCAGCTGAATCTACTTGTTCTTCCATGCTAGCCTGGGAGCGAAAGAAAAACATAGCATGTGCTAGATGCATATCCTTCCGGGCATGCTGTGAAAACTAGCTAAGGGAAGGTTTCAGTATATTGCAATTTAGGCGATGGGCTAACAACCTGTCATTGCAGCAATATACCTAGAAATCTATCTTAAATAGCCCTCAAAACTTTGTCAGACGTGGCGGGATGACCTTAGTTAAGGTCGTTTACGCTCTGCCTACCCCATTAGGGATAAAGACGTAATTATATGTATGTATGTATGAATCTACTTGGCTGCAGAATTAGAGGCGGTGGTACTTCCACAGCTTTGCAAAGAACACCTGCTTTTTCAAGAAGCAATCGACTTATGCCATCTTTTAGACATAAATGAACATGTATAATCAACAAAATACTTGCTTCTTTTTTTACAATAAAACTCAAAGCGAGTTTTAAATCCTTATTCAACGTGTTATTGCACAAATCGCTTTGCACTTCCAAAGAAATAAAATTAAGTGCCTTTTGATTTTATTTGAATGGCCGAATAAAAGGAATGCTGCATCATTTATAAAAAATATACGAAATTGTTCTGAGAAGTGTTATAATAAAATAAATGCTTATGTTAATAAGCTTGATTGTTTGCATTTTATTATTACTTAGAATTTGGCCAATAACGAAAGTGGGCAATGAAAATGGTATTAATTTCAAAAATTTTAGCAAAATCAAATTTAATCATTCGTTTAAATATAAACTAGAATTGCATACATACATATACATATAATCACGCCTTTATCCCAAATAGATAGGCAGAGCGTAAACAACCTAAACAAAGGTCGATCCGCCACGTCTGACAAAGTTTGAGAGTCATTTAAGATAGATTTGTGTGTGATTGCTGTAGTGACAGGTTGTCAGCCCATCGCCTAAATTGCAATATACTGAGACCCTTTGGATCCCTTAGCTGGTTTTTACAGCATGCCCGGGAGGAAATGTAGCTGGCACATTCTATGTTTTTCTCTCGCTCCCAGTCCATCCAGCATGGAAGAAATAAACTAGAATTGACCACACAAAAAAAAAAATCTAGAAAGAAAAATAGCTTATCGAAATTTGCAGTATGCAAGAGAAACAGCTGGCATGTTCTATGTTTTTATTACTTTTTACCATCTACCATGGTAATTGATGAGATTGTCATGATCAGATGTTAGAGTTCTGACTAACCCGTTAGGAATATAAGCTGTAACGATTTCAAAAGAAATATGATACTGAAATCCTAACCAATAAAATATAATGAGTCACGTAAGAAAACCAAGAGTTGCGCTTAAAATAAATGTCTTAAAATTAAACTTTTACGACCAAGAAACTTGTATCAATAATTTTAGCCTGACACTGTAACCGGACACCGCATTTGGTAAAGTGTATGGAACATTTTTATTGTATTGAACATTCAAATCGGATTTTTATTTCGGTAAGTTAATTGCTTTGCCTTATAAAGAGAATGTCGTCTGTTATAAACGATCTAATTTTAATTTTGTAGTTTTTATGTGGATTGACTTGAAGCATAAATAAATGGTTTTATTTTTGTGTTCTGTAAAAATCCTTCTGTTTATTAGGCCCCATTAATTAAAAATCATGAAAATTTACGTTTACGTTTGGGATTTGAACTCTTGACCAGGGCAATCCGTGATTGTCCTAACCAACTGAGCTATTTTGATGTGCTCTAACCACCAAGAGAAAATAGCGTCTTTATATATGAAAACATCGTTTTGACTTTTTTTGTCATTATAGACACACTTTTTTTATTATTTGCATCTAATGCTTGCAGCCCTATATTAATACTGTCTTATTCCCACTTTCCTCAGAAGCTCAACACCTCAAATTGACGTCCACTACAGCTTTTATTTCCATTTATTTTGCCCAGTTCTAAACGAGCCAGACATGTACAAAACGAAGACGCGAACGTTTAATTGGCACATCCGTATATCGAGTTACAGTACTCTGTGGCTTTTCCAGTTCTGTCGGCTGTACTTTTTTTTTTAAAGGAATAATTGGATTTTGCACGTACGAAATAATGTTCGTTCAGTTACATTTTCAATTTTGTGTGCCGCTGCGGTCTAGTTGTTAAGCCAGGCTTTCAATCAGGAGGCTTTGGATACGATTTCCAGTAGTCAGTTCTTGCTGTGTGAGAGTATTTTGATAAATTGGAAAATCCAGACTTATGTTTCCGTATCTGACAGTATTTGTAACTCAAACAATTAAAATCTCTGATATAAAAAATTGTTAGATCAAATTTTGATCATTTGGTCACCGCGTAACCCAGTAAAAGAAATTAAATCTGTTTTGTAAAAGATTTAATTTATTTTTGTGTCTTTTTGTTAGATTGCTATGCAATTTTAGGCATGCTTGCGTTAACCGCACAAATTAAACCGATCACATCAATCATAAAACCAATCATAATAACAAATCAATTTACATGAAATTGTTACAGACGTAGCAATCTATGACTCAGAAAATCCTTACCTTTAAACCCCAATCTCATAAAAACTGCAAATTGCTGTTGACTCATTCGCTACTGAAAATTCGCTCGTTCATTGAATGAGTCATTTTAAGCAATTTTCTATAAAACCTGACTGAATGAATGACATATGTTGATTGAGGTAAAAACTTGTGATTCAGAGGTTTAAAGTGAAAAGAGTGGAATTTCTTTGTCTTGTGATAGAGCGTTGGTCATCTGATCTTCGCATTTTAGAGGAAACCTTGATTGAATCATAGACCAATTGGAACTGCGTTAGTTGCCGATCCAATGTTTAAAGTTGTGGACTGTTCATTCTGAGATACATATATACATACAGTCACGCCTTTATCCCTTACGGGGTAGGCAGAGCGTGAAACGCCTCGTAAAAGGCGCTTCCACCACGTCTGACATAAATTGAGGGCAATTATAGATTGTATTTTGTATTGCTATAGTGACACGTTGTCAGCACATCGCCTAAATTACAATACACATACATACAGCATGTCCGGGAGGAAGGGCAGATGGAACATTCTATGTTTTTCTATCTCTCTCAGTCCAGCATGGAAGAATTCTGAAATCATGGGTTTGATTTCAATGGCGACACCCACAGTTGATAACTTACTTTGTTTGATACCTATTTAAACTTTGTGAGATGAAATCCCTTTGCTAACGAAAAAGATATCATTGGTTAGGCAGAAAAATCTAATTTTACAGATATAAATATATTATTATTCCTTCCATCCTGGCCTGGGAGCGAGAGAAAAACATAGAATGTGCCAGCTGCATTTCCTACCGGGCATGCTGTAAAAACTAGCTAAGGGATCCGAGGGTTTCAAGATATTTTAATTTAGGCGATGGGCTGACAACCTGTCACTACAGCAATATACCTTACAAATCTATCTTAAACAACCCTCAAAACTTTGCCAGACGTGGCGCAACGACCTTTGTTTAGATCATTTACGCTCTGCCTACCCCATTATTGATAAAGGCGTGATTATATGTATGTATTATTTATTAATCGTATGGCAAAAATATTACACTGTGTTTACAATATTACTTATGTATAACTTAAATTTTAAATTTAACTCTACGTAGATAGTCTGCAGCTTCGCTCGTGAGGTCATTATGTATGTAAATATATTATGCTGATTTTTTTAAAACAAATAAGGGCTGCCATAAAAAAAACTGGCTTAAAATAAGCTTTTGAACAAATATATTTCTCGAATTTCAACCAATACTTAACAAAAGAAACTGCACTCAAATTTTTACCATACTATTTGCTACATTATAAAGTTGAAAATCGCTTAAACATTTCGATAATTAATCAGAAACACAAATAAAAAACCCTCATAAAAATATGACAATGAATAGAGTTTTGGGGTTCTATTTTGTACTATTGGGGTTGGTTCTCTATTGAAAAGTATAGATTACAGATTGTAAACGAGGATAGAGTTTCATCGATTAGGGTCTAGCAAATTGTCTGACGAAAGCTTTCAACTGGGGGATTAATGTGGGGTGGATTAAAGTAATTGTTTTTAACCATAAGTTTTTCTGTAGTGAGTTTCTTTTTGTATTATTGTTCGGGATTTTTTTTAATGGTTCCAAGTTGGACTGGCTACAGAATCCATATATAAAAAACTTCCCTTTTCTTTCTTCTGTCGTGTTTAAATACCATTTATAAAGGGACCCGAGGGTTTCTGTGGTAGAACTTGTGTTGACAAATTGTCATCAATTCTCAATTATCATTTTCACTTTCAGTTTGCTTCTTATTCTTCGTTGCGAAAACGTATTAAACCAATGGCGTTCTGCCTAACCCATAGAGACATAGACGGACGTGATTTTATAAGTGTATGTGTTTCCCTTGTTCCATGCTGGACTGGGAGTGAGAGAAAAACATTGAATATGCAAGCTGCATTTCCTCCCGAGCATGCTGTAAAAATCAGCTAAGGGATCTGAGGGTTTCAGTATATTGTGATTTAGGTCATGGGCTGAGAACCTGTCACTACAGCAATATACGTACAAAATATCTTAAATAACCCTCAACCTTGGGCAGACGTGGCGAAACGACCTTGGTTTAGGTAGTTTACGCTTTGCCTACCTACTATTAGGGATAAAGACGTTATTATATGTATATATGTTTTTCCCTTCTGTATCTTCAAGAATTACTCGTACCTTTAAGATTAGTTTTAGAATTGACTTAACATAAAAAGTAGGTACCTCAACCGAGAACATAATCCAAGCCTAAGCGCTTTAGTAGCGTCAAACTATTTCGCCAAACTGATGTTTACAATATTCAGTGCTGTCCTCTGCCCACCCCGTAATAACCACCATCAAGATAAATACGTATTCGTAGTACAGTCATAGTTAATAAAATATACAGGCTGTGTAAAGTGGCGCTGATGTACAGCGTGTTCCGAGGATAAGCTGTACATGAATATTAAAGCTCAACGTTATGGCCACCATGTACATCGAAGGGTAACAAGAATCAGCTTGAAAACACTTCTTCTTCGTCTTCTTTTGTTATTGAGTGGTAGTTTTCGAGTCGAACTATGCTATGAACTCTGGTGTCAGTGTTTTGAAACCGCTACATGCTACGCCTCTAAAATTGATTGTGGTAACAACCACTATCAGAAACAATGACATTGCACGGACGGCCTAACGTGCGCTGGCACGAAGTCGTCTTTCTTGACAGATAACCAGAAGATTCTGAATATTCTAACCAAATAAGGGGAAAATCTTGTTATGCGGCCATCAAACCTATGAGCTTCGAACGATAGGTAGGGTTTGCTACCCAGTAGGATATCATCATCATTTATTTAAGTGGCCTCTCTCTCGTTACTCGTTAAAAATCATAACTCGGAAAATATAGTCATTTTCAATACTTTTCTTTGTCAGTTCCTTGGATTTAGGATTTTTTTAAAAAAAATTATAGTATCGACAGTTACTATCGAAAATATTGCTAAAAACGGCCGCTTTTGACGGAAACTTGCTCCTCAATTCATGACTTCTAAAAAATCCTTAAGTCTCAATCTAAGGAACTGACAGAGAAAAGTTTTGAAAATGTCTGTATTTTGCGAGTTATGATTTTTTAACGAGTGAGGCGGTAAGGCGGTCTTTAGAGCTTGCTCTTGTCGGTTGAGTATACCGGGCCAGTTAAAATGACACGCTTCGGTGTAACACACGGTCAATGCGAACCCGGCCCGGGCGCATCATATGCAGAACTCACTTAGCATATTCACGCGCAATGTTTGACTAACGCGCTTTTCAATGCACTGCTATGGATTAAATTTAAAAAGTTTATTTTACAACTATCACGGACCATCCATGCTGGTTTGGGACCGAGAGAAAAGTATAGAATGTGCCAGCTGTATTTCCTCCCAGGCATGCTGTAGAAACCAGCTAAGGGATCCGAGGGTTTCTGTATATTGAAATTTAGGCGATATGCTGACAACCTGTCACTACAGCAATATACCTATAAACCTTACATAACCAGTTGTAGCTATTCTTTGTCAGACATATTCGTATATGTTTTTCGTAAAAGTGTACTACATTTCAACATAAAAGGGTTCAGTTAGTTTCAATTTAGAATATTATTGAACAGAACACATTAAAATACAAAGGACATTCACATATAAAACAAAGACACAACAGGCACAGCTTATTTCTAAAAAGAAATCTCTTCCAGCAGACCTAGGCTAGTGGAATAGCATTCTGAGAGGCAGATATGGCTGCACAATTATAAATACATACATACATATGATCACGCCTTTATCCCTAATGGGGTAGGCAGAGCGAAAACGACCTAAACAATGGTCGTTCCGCCACGTATGACAAAGTTTGAGGGTTATTTAAGATAGATTTGTAGGTATATTGCTGTAGTGACGGGTTGTCAGCCTATCGCCTAAATTACAATAAACTGAAACCCTCGGATCCCTTAGCTGGTTTTTACAGCATGCCACATTCTATGTTTTGCTCTCGCTTCCAGGCCAGCATAGAAGATTATTATAAATATTGGAAACAATAGATAATCTTAATTAATCTTCAATCAATCTTCGTCTTAGCGAGTCAGACGACCCGATGAACCCTGGTGACAGAGATTTCAAACCGCCTAATACCACAGTTATTAGGCCTCTGAAGTGGTTTGAGTAACGACTGAATCTCCTAAAATAAATAATATTTTTCTTCCAGATAATCAGGTGATTCGGTCTCTTGTCTGGAAGAAAAAAAGATTCCAAGAATACATACTTTGTGGTCCCCCCTGGGAATCGAACCCAGAACCTCCCGATCATAAACCCATTGCTCTAACCAGTAGACCACGGAGGCAGTAATATTTCCACCTCTTATCATTATTTAATCCGATCCACCTTCCCAATCTCTACGTAGTGTTTTCTTGACGTTTTTCAATAACTATAATAAAGCTAGAGAGATGATGATGAATTATTTTTACTGTGGGGAATACATCCTCCCACACTAAATTAGAAATTACGTAATCCAATCAGCAGGCGATTAAATCAACTAATGAACGGAATAGGCGCTAAATACGTGGTAGCCAAATTTGTGGCATTGCAATTTGAATTGTGGCTTAAAATGGACTCGCTATAAACCGGGTTTTAAAATAGTCAAATACTTGATGATGATGATTTTCTTAAGAATTTCACTCTTATTGGTCTAATCTTCTTCTGTCGAGTGGGTATCGAGTCTATCGACCCGATGAACCCTGGTGTCAGAGTTTTTAAACCGCCTAGTAGCACAAGTATCAGGCCTTTGACATGGTTTGAGTAACGACCACTATCAAAGACAGCGACCGGGACCGACGGCTTAACGTGCCCTCCGAAGCACGAATTTTTTTTCTTTTTCGGACAATCAGGAGATTCAGCCTGCAATGTCCTAACCAAACTGGGGAAAAATTCACAAAGTGATAAATTCTCAAATATCAACTTTGTGTTTCCCCCCTGGGAATCGAACCCAGGTCCTCCGGATCAGGAGTCCATGGCACTAACCACTAGACCACGGAGGCAGTTTGGTCTAATGATCTCCAGTCTTCCCTTCTGTGAGCAACGTCCTTTAGCTTCCTGTAGGTCTTCACACCCGCCTTCTCCTTCAGTTGGTAACAATAGTTTCTTCTTGGTCTTCCTCTACCTGTCTTCCCTTCAATCTTCCCCTCTAATATAACCTTTCTAAATTCATCGTGCCTCAACAAGTGCGCTATCATTTTGCGTCTTCTATTTTCGGTTATGGACAAACTTCTTCTTTTTTCCTTTACTTGTTTCAATAATTCTTCATTAGTAACCCTTTCTGTCTATTTGATTTCCTGCATTCTACTCCATCCCCATATTTCGAAGGCCTCCAGCCTTTCCCTATCCCTCTGGGTCATTGTCCATGTCTCATATCCGTAAAGAGTCCTGATTAAAAGTATAACTTAAATTCCGTTAATACCTTAAAATCCACGGGTTTCTGTAGATATAGCGTAGACTGAAAAAGAAGTTTTTTTCCTATTGTGTATATTTTTTGTGACATGTCAGTTTGAATTGTGGTTTGGTTGTACTGATTTTATTGCTAGAGTAGAAATATTTTTTGTATCATTTCAGTTTGGACTGTAGTCTAAAATGGACTCGCTAATGAACGACTTTTTAAAATAGTCAAACAGGCTGGATTTAAAATATTTTTAAATATTTAATAAGTAACATAGAAGGAGCATGGTTCAAAAATATCAATCCCAATTTAGCAGGGAAGTGCAATAAAATTACTTGCCGAATTCTATGAAAAATCTGTCTTTTACTGAGTTATTAAAAACAGCCGATACAAATTAAATCTGATTGCAAACTTTTTTCTTTTCTAATTTGTATTTTTTTCTTGTTTCAGGTTCGTGCGTGTAAACTGTAGACTAAATGCGGCGTCACGTGGTTTGTATCTACTTCTTTCTATTATGATATTTTAAATTGTATATGTAGGTACTTTTGTCGGAAATTTTCGAAACATACAATTTGAAGTTAGAACACGTTTCACCCATCAACTCCGGAATATTTCCACGTAGTTAAAGCTAATTAAATTGAGTTTAATTGATTTACTCTTGTTTCAGCACCGCCATAGAAATTAACTCTTGCCTTGAATAATTACCGTTCCATCTTAAACCGAGGTGTATTCACGTTTTCTGGATAGAGTTAGGAACGAGAATAAAATAGAATTGACAACCATGAAATCTTATAAATATTTAATTATAAGAGTCTTGTAAAAAAAAACTCACACTGGCTAACTTGTACAGACATAAAGAAGAAGTCCAAACTTTATGATTATGATGATAAAATTGAAGAGTAACGAGATTATGGCATTGCTATCGACTGGGTAAGGTGACAACCTGATTGAATATTTTTTTTATTTTTTATTATAGCCTATAAATTGTCGCACTGCTGGGATTGAATCTTAACTAATATAAATATCCGTCCCTCTATGTTCTCTTATAATAGTAAATACCCTTCCATGCTGGACTGTGAGCGAGAGAAAAACATAGGATGTGCCAGCTGCGTTTACTTCCGGGCATGCTGTAAAAACCAGCTAAGGGATCCGAGGGTTTCTGTATATGGCGATTTAGGCGAAAGGCTGACAAACTGCCACTACAGCAATATACCAACAACTCTATCTTAAATAACCCTCAAAACTTGGTCAGAGTTGGCGGAACGACTTTGTTTATGTCGTTTACGTTCTGCCTATCTCATTAAGGATAAAGGCGTGATCATTGTATGTATGTAATAGAAAATTACAAGCAGCAATATTAGTTTAGTTGTAATGGTCTTGTGCCCGCTGACAGGACCGGTTGTACCATTGGACAGTACCACTGATTTAACAATTGTACACAAAAAAAACATCATAAACACAGGACATTAAAAACAAAGACACAACAGGAACTGCTTATTTCTAAAAGAAATTTCTTACAGTAGATAAAACGTGCACAAAATTTAATAAATATTAATAAGATAATACTACTGTAAAATAATTATATAATGTAAATCTTTTACATAAATATTAACAAGAAATAAATAAATACTTCCTATTATATACATAATCAAAAATAAATAAATACTTATAGATATTTATATACAAATATATACATAAATATATACCCTAAACACGGATTACTTTGACAGGGAAAGATAATGCTCTTTAACTCGTCTGTTGAAGACAGCGATAGACGAGCTATCACGAACTGTCGGTGGAAAAGAGTTCCATAATCTGACAGCATGAACAGTAAAGGAATTAGAATAGAAATCAGTTCGGTGGGAGGGAATGGAAAGAAGAGTCCTGACGTTTGAACGACAGGGCTTATCCAAGGGACGTGAGAATGTAAAACGCTCACGAAGGTAGGGAGGGGAAGAAGGATTGTAGAGGACATTATAAAGGGTGCTAAGGATATGAGTATTCCTGCGGAAGCGGATTGGAAGCCACTTGAGTTGGAAACGAAATTGAGAGACATGGTCGTATTTCATCAGTCCGAAGATGAAGCGTATACACAGATTTTGAAGTCGCTCAAGTTTATTTAATAGCTTCTCTGTGGCGTCCAGATAGCAAGTGTCGGCATAATCTAAAATAGGGAGAAGTAAAGTTTGATAAAGCGAGATTTTAGTAGATAGGGGTAAGAAATTTTGAAGGCGTTTAAGTGAGTGTAGTACAATTTAACAATTATTTCCTTCATAGCTCTATGGTAATTTTAATTACAAGCATTTCTTACACGAAAGGTGATTTATATGTTTGAGAATCAGCTGTGAAGATATTTTACTTGTTCTTATTGAATCCTTGATTGATTAATCTAGTTTGGCTATGACCATAGTTTAACAATATACCTCTTGAATCAACGATCAGATTACTATCGTTTAAATAATGGTAGTTAGGTCTTGTCGAAGGCAATTTAGCGGGCTTAGGATTTGTCTAATCTACTCCCTAGCATTTTCTTCCATGCTGGCCTGGGAGCGAGAAAAAAAACATAGAATGTGCCAGCCGCATTTCCTCCCGGGCATGCTGCAAAAACCAGCTAAGGGATCCGAGGGTTTCAGTATATTGTAATTTAGGCGATGGGCTGACAACTTGTCACTACAGCAATATACCTATAAATCTATCTTAAATAACCCTCAAAATATTGTTGGACGTGGCGGATCCTTTGCTTAGGTCGTTTACACTTTGCCTACCCAATAAGGGATAGAGGCGTGATTATATGTATGTATGTACGTTAGGAGCTATTTATTATATCAGGTGAGACTATGTGAAGGCAAAATATGCTAAGAAAACTCTTTGTCCTAGAAATATAAGTCCACAACTTATAGCTAGTTTAAAATCAATACGCCAGGTGCAGAAATCTTTAAAGACCGCCTTATTATCTAGAACTCATTTTATGCTTGCAGGAGATAGGTTAGAACCCGACCGAGTTAAAAATAGAGGAGAGGAAACGGCTGTTGCGGTCGCGTACTCTTATTTTTGTCGGGTTACGTAGGGATGTGATGTAAATTTTTAAACGTTATCGAAATGTGCACGTGAAAGAAAAAGGCATAATTTATCAACTATTTCAATTTGTGGTATGTTAGTTTCATATTTTGTTAAACTTTGTTGCATGTTTTATGGGAATAATAACATATTTTTGCCAAACATGCCTTGTGCTATATGCATATAGTGATTTAAAAAATAAACTGTAAAATAAAAAATAAAAAACTTTACCTAACTAATAGTTTGTTAGCATGATATTTTAAATCGACCAAGCAATCTTAACTTAGATTATGTAATCACGTCTCTAAAATCCAAATCAACTCCCAACTTACACATTTAACGAGATTCCATTACCGAGGGTTTCAATATGTTGCTTTTCAGGCGACCTTCAAATCTATCTGAAATAACCCTCAATACTTTGTTTGACGTGGCAGAAAGACCTTTGTTTTGGTCGTTTATGCTCTGCCTACCCCATTAGGGATAAAAGCATGACTATATGTATGTGTATGTATGTATTACCCTTTGTTCACACGCTCCGAACTATCGATATATTCTATTCGGTATATGTCACAGCACTAGTGCCTGCGGTAGACAACCCATCGCAGGATATTGTTCTTCTGCGGAAGAAATGGCTTTTTATGATGTAAATATGGAATATTATTTTATCGTAAAACTATTTAGTAAATGGGATTAGATTTTATTGTTATCCCAATACTACTAAACTATTATTAGAAATATAATAGCTGAAGCAAATAACGAAAACCTAGTTTACGTATTCTTTACTTTTTTGTCTGATACCTATCATAAATTTATACTGCCTCACTGGTCTAGTGGTGAGTCTACGTCTGGAGATCCTGGGTTCGATGCCCAGGGGGAACACAAAGTTGATATTTGTCAATTTATCACTTTGTGAGGTTTTCCCCAGTTTGGTTAGGACATTGCAGGCTGACTCACCTGATCGCCGAAAAGAATACCCGGGCATGCTGTAAAAACTAGCTAAAGGATCCGAGGGTTTCAGTGTATTGCAATTAAGGCGATGGGCTGCCAACCTGTCACTACAGCAATATACCTACGAATCTATCTTAAATAACCCTCAGAACTTTCTCAGACGTGGCGGAACGACTTTTGTTTAGGTCGTTTACGCTCTGCCTATCCCATCAGGGATAAAGGCGTGATTATATGTCTGTATGCGCTTTAGTTTAGATTTCTTTCCAGGTACCTGTCTGTATCCTGTTATTAACTCTTTGGTGATTTGAACATTGACATGTTACATGGAAAACAAACCGAAACAGATTAACCCGAATTACGGCGCGTGTCAATATTTGTACACTCGTTAGACGTGCGTAAAATACGGAGAGAATCAACATGGATGGATGAGGTTCCGTACCATTAATTCTCGTTTTTATTATATTACTAGCGCCCCGCCCCGGCTTCGCACGGAAATTAACAGTGTTACTCTACAATATTATGCAAGTATTATACATATAAACATTCCTCTTGAATCACTCTATCC
The DNA here is from genome assembly GCA_949820665.1 of Scrobipalpa costella. NCBI lineage: Eukaryota > Metazoa > Arthropoda > Insecta > Lepidoptera > Gelechiidae > Scrobipalpa > Scrobipalpa costella. The sequence continues at coordinate 11,120,656 of OX463320.1, read as the reverse complement.
ATTAAAATAAACCGCATCAAAATCCGATGCGTAGTTGTTAAGATCTAAGCATACATAGGGATATAGGGACGGAGAAATTTTTTGTAGGTGTCGGTAGTATTGCAATTCAGGCAATGGATTGACAACCTGTTACTACAACTATACCTACACTTAGCCTTTCGTCCCGAGACTATGCAAAGTATGACTTTGATAACCTATATTGGAACGTCGGGCAAAGGTATTTATATCACTTAATACCAATCTAAAACAAACCGTGCTTCGACCCGAGATACTAAAATAAAGAGCACAAAGCGCGAAAGTCTTAAACAAAAACTTATATTGTGTTTGTATATACATACATATAATATAGGGGTAGGCAGAGCGTTAATGACCCAAACAATGGTCGTTCCGCTACATCTGTCAAAATTTTGTAGGTTATTTAAGATAGACTTGTACGTATACTGATTTAGTGACAGGTCGTCAGCCCATCGCCTGAATTACAATATAATATAAACCTCGGATCCCTTAGCTGGTTTTTACAGCACGTCCGGGAGGAAATGCAGCTGACTGACGCATTCTATGTGTTTCCCTTGCTCCCAGGCCAGTATTAACAATGTTAACCTCTTTTGTGTTTCTGAGAACGGATATAATGCCTTTAACCTCTCACCAGTTTTTAAAGAATTATTTTTTTACGGGTTTTTCTCATTTGACCTAAGGAACGCTGCCACCTGACCCGATTAACTACGAAATAGAATAATGACTCAATCTGTACGGTCGCAGATTTAGAACCGACAATGTATTTTTATTATTTACTGACTCTCTGCCCTTCGGTTTTACCCGTGATTTAATGGGTTTCCCATGGGATATACTGCTCAAGTCAAAATTAAGCTTATGTCATCCTCTTCGGATATATATTGAAAAATATTAGCTATTGTTCTGCTACTCTAGATTCTAGTCTAGGCAGGCACCAAGACAGAGTTAACGATAGAACAAACTGACCTAGACTTGAATTTCAATTGCATTGGAAGACACTTAAGAGAGCTTTGTAGGTTTATTGCTGTAGTGATTGGTTGTAAACCCATCGCTTCAATTACAATATTCTGAATCCCTCGGATCCCTTAGCTGGTTTTTACAGCATGCCCGGAAGGAAATGCAGCGGGCACTCCCAGTCCAGCATGAAAGAAATCATTCAATAAGAACCACATTCCTTACATATCATACCGTGCCACAGTATCGATGTGAAAATAAATACAAACAAACACACTCCCACGTAAATAATATTACTATGGATGTCATTATGTCAGTTCATAGCTCCCCCGGGTTGTCGAAATGTTTAGTGATGTGGTTTTGTTGCTATTTTACTCTATTTTTGAATTAGGTTGTCTTATTTTTGATTTGTTCTTTCTAAAAGTATTTTCATCTTGATTTAATAAATGACTAGCGACCCGCCCCGGCTTCGCATGGAAATTATCAGTGTTTCTCTACTATATTATACATGTAATATACATATAAACCTTCCTCTTGAATCACTCTATCCATTAAATGAAACCGCATCAAAATCCGTTGCGTAGTTTTTATGCATACATAGGGACATAGGGACAGATAGAGAGCCCGATGGTCTAGTGGATAGGGCCGCTGCCTCCTGAGCGGGAGGTCGTGGTTCGAATCCCACCACGTACCAATGTCTTTTTCGGTTTTCGAATTTCATATGTACGTTTATTCGGTGCTTTTTCCGTGCTTCGGAAGGCACGTTAAGCCGTTGGTCCCGGTTAATATCGTTTAGTACCGTAGATATTAGTCGTTAAGCCATATCAGAGGCCAGTGCTAAGCATTGGTGGCTTGAAAACTCTGACCTAATCTAGGATTGGGTCTGGTTTCCCTTCTGGGTTGCGGAGGTCAGATGGCAGTCGCTCTGTGTAAACACCAGTACTCTCGTTCAATCACCTAGATTAGGAAGCCAACCCCGTGAGATACGGGATAAGGCTAGGGAGATGATGAGGGACATAGGGACAGAGAAAGCGACTTTGTTTTGTACTAAGTAGTGATTTTGTAAGTTAATGGCGATTTCGAAATGTTGCATGTTTACCGATGGGCTACTATACTTAGTAGTAGTACAGTACTACTACTATTACAGTACTACTAATTTATTATATCGCAAAATTAGCGACAACAGATGTTATTTATTTATTTATTATAAACCCGATGTTTCCAACTCATTAAGTGGAGGACCTGTGGTTTCACGATATTGACTAAAATTTGTGAATTTTGGTTAAAAGTACACTAGTTTTATGTGGAATACTAAAGTATCTATTTGTTCCCTATTCACACACATATTAAAACTGTGTGCATATTTTAGTTCCTAAAACGCCATCACCCACGCTCGATCGGTTTATATGGCGGTACCGGAGCGTGCCGCGATCACTCAATACTTCATCAACCAACTCATATGTAAGCCGTAGAGTTGGAGATCATCGCGGTGGAAGCAGCTAGGGTTTCAATAGTCGTGAATTCATCTATGTATAAAATACCTGTGTGTTCGCTTTGGCTCTATTCACACACATATTAAAACCGTGTGCATATTTAACTCCTAAAACGCCATCAATCACACTCGGTTGGCTCATGTGGCGGTAACGGAGCGTGCCGCGATCACTCACTACTTCATCAGACCGAGTCATGAGCTATAACTTTGGAGATTATCGCTTCGGAAGCAGCTAGGGTTTCATAGTCTTACTTCTAGCCAAATATCAAGTACCTATTTGTTTGCTCTTGCCCAATTCACACTTATTAAAACCATTATGCATATTATTAGCTCCTAAAACGCCTTTACTCACACTCGGTCAGCTCATGTGGCGGTAACGGAGCGTGCCGCGATCACTCACTTCTTCATCAAACCGAGTCATAAGCTATAACTTTGGAGATTATCGCTTCGGAAGCAGCTAGGGTTTCATAGTCTTACTTCTAGCCAAATATCAAGTACCTATTTGTTTGCTCTTGCCCAATTCACACTTATTAAAACCATTATGCATATTATTAGCTCCTAAAACGCCTTTACTCACACTCGGTCAGCTCATGTGGCGGTAACGGAGCGTGCCGCGATCACTCACTTCTTCATCAAACCGAGTCATAAGCTATAACTTTGGAGATTATCGCGGTAAAAGCAGGTAGAGTTTCAATAGTCGTAAATTCATCTTCAAAAAAAAACAGCTGTTTTTATTTTTTCTGTCTTCTTCACACTGGTGTCAGAGTTTTCAAACTGCATAGTTATTAGCCCCCCCCCCCCCATGGGAATCGAACCCAGTACCTTCAGATCGTAAGACCAAGGCTCTGACCACTTCTGTCGGTAGCATATGAACCATAACATGGATTATTAAGGTGAAAGTAGCTTTCATGTTTTCGAAATACAGCCTGCTTTATCACTTCCATGCAAGAGGGAAAGCTAAGAAATTTCTGCTGCGATGCCCGGAATTTTAGCCTTTACTCAGTTTTCATCTTCCATGCTGGCCTGGGAGCGAGAGAAAAACATAGAATGTGCCAACTGCATTTCCTCCCGGGCATGCTGTAAAAACCAGCTAAGGGATCCGAGGGTTTCTGTATATTGCAATGTCGGCGAGACGCTGACAACCTGTCACTACCGCAATATACTACCCTAAATAACTCTCAAAACTTTGTCAGACGTGGCTGATCGACCTTTGTTTAGGTTGTTTAAGCTCTGCTTTAGGTTGTCTAAACTGCCTCCGTGGTCTAGTGGCTAGTGCCATGGATTCCCGATCCGGAGGTCCTGGGTTCGATTCCCGGGGGGGAAACACAAAGTTGATATTTGAGAATTTATCACTTTGTGAATTTTTCCCCAGTTTGGTTAGGACATTGCAGGCTGAATCACCTGATTGTCCGAAAAAGGAAAAGATTTCGTGCTTCGGAGGGCACGTTAAGCCGTCGGTCCCGGTCGCTGTCTTTGATAGTGGTCGTTACTCAAACCATGTCAGAGGCCTGATAGTTGTGCTACTAGGCGGTTTCAAAACTCTGACACTAGGGTTCATCGGGTCCGTAGACTCGATACCCACTCGACAGAAGAAGAAGCTCTGCTTACACCATTACGAATAGAGGCGTGATTATATGTATGTATGTAGTCAGTTTTCATGACACCCTGCCGCCCGGATGAACTGGGCTATTGCTAATTCTGACCCAGAATGAGCTGATGTTACAATGCTTTTAAAATTAGCAGCACAGAAAGCAGACTCCGTCAGATTCTTAAAATAATAATATAATGAAAAATAATAATAATAAGCTTTATTTAAGCAAAACATATAAAAAAACCTAATGCACTTACATTTAGTTACATAGGTTTTAAAAACATTTAAGAACTAACAAGATTAAGTGACTGTGAAACTCTGGCTCCCAAACTAGGTTAGAACCTGTATCTTGGGAGACAGGATATATAATAACGATACTGACATCAAAAACTGAACCACTTCCACTTTTAATCCAAATTTATCTTCTCCATGATCGTATTTCAGGAATACGCGTCCCCTAGGCGTCTTATTTAACCCGTTGACAGATTTATGGTAAAATAAGACTTATGGCCATGAAAATAGCGAGCAAAATGGCTCTAACGCGAAAAGTTTCATGAGTTATTACTAATATTTGTAAAGTTTAACTTTAATAAGTTTGTTAAAAAGAGATACGATTTAATTTTTACAATCCATACTAATACTATTAATGCGAAAGTAACTCTGTTTGTTTGTTACTCTTTCACGTCTAAAAGGCTGAACCGATTTTAATTATATTTCGCAGGACGATAGATAGTAACATGGCCACGGAAATGGGCTACTTTTTACCTCGGGAAAACTATTAAATATTTAGCCGCGGGTGAAAAGCTAAGCTCTGAAAGCTAGTTGTAAATGAAGTACCTATATTTTTAAATGCTCTATTAAACTTCAGTTTCTTTTGCATATAACTTGATATGACTTTAAAATTGCTTTAGTTTTGAAACTTTCACGAATATATTAAACGAAAGAAAGTGATGGATGGATGTTATTAGCCCTTAGCTACAAATATACCTTAGATTACAGATTTCATCCAGTAAACATACATACGTATAATCACGCCTTTATCCCTAATGGAGTATGGAGTAGGCAGAGCGTAAACGACCTAAACAAAGGTCGTTCCGCCACGTCTGACAAAGTGTTGAGGGTCATTTAAGATAGATTTTAATGTATATTGCTATAGTGACAGGTTGTTAGCCCATCGCGTAAATTGCGTGTTATCTTTTCTATATTTCTAATTCGCGAAATGAATGCCAAATTCAAAATTTTATAAAAAATGCATTTGCCCGAATCGACTCCAATCCCAAAGATATTTCACATTTTAATTATTTCCATTCGCGACAAAAATACTTTTACGATGACATAATTTCATTTCACCGAAAGGTACATTAAGCCCTATATTAATTTTGACCGCATCACAGTATAAACACTATAAAAGAGCAAATTATCCAATGTGAACATAACTTTAGGTTGTAAACAAGCGACGTGGGGTCTGAAAGAGCTTGTGTGGTCACGGCTTTATGTTAGTTTTATGATATCGGTCTGGGGTGGGGACTGGGAAAGATATTTTCACTATAGGAGTTACTATAGTAAGGTTCATCTTACATACATACATATAATCACGCCTTTATCCCAAATGGGGTAGGCAGAGCGTACCTAAACAAAGGTCGTTCCGCAACGTCCGACAAAGTTTTGAGGGTGATATAAGATAGACTTGTTATATTGCTGTAGTGACAGGTTGTCAGGCCATCGCCTGAATTAGAATATACTGAAACCTCGGATCCCTTATCTTCAGCATGCCCGGGAGGAAAAGCAGCTGGCACACTCTATGTTTTTCTCTCGCTTCCAGTCCAGCATGGACTTGACAGCATGGATTCATCTTCGGTACTGCCCAAATAAAATTTAAAGTTGGCGTAATTGTTTCTTAGCTCTGTCAAGCCAGGAGACCTCAGTTCAACATCTCATTAACTCATAGCTGTCTTTGTAGTCTAGTGGTCAGAGCCATGGGCTTACGAACCGGAGGTCATGTGTTCGACTCCCAGGAGGAGAACACAAAGTTGTACTTTGTAAATTTTTCACTTTGTGAGGTTTTCCCCAGTTTGGTTAGGACATTGCGGGCTGAATTACCTGATTGTAATATTTACGCCAAATTGGGAATGTCAAACTCATGTGTTCATTTGCTATCCTGCTTTTATGTCAAAGTTCAGAAAATAATAATTAACGAAGGCCAAAATTGCCGCCATTACCTAAGTATTTTAGTCTGGTGTCAAAAATAGTAACGGTTTTAACCCTCAAACCTTGAACTCTCTCCTTTAACGTCTCCATTACTTCTATGTAAGTTCATACCGAGTCTTGTGTCTTAACATTTATAAGCCATCAAATTTAGTGTTATTTAAATGCGCATCGACTGAGTAATTAAAGCAACGGGTCGCGGGTTCGATTCCCTCTTGCGACACATTCCAAGTTTTAATTGTAATTTGTTAGGGTTTTTATTTATTCTGATATGTTCACTTGATAATTTTCAAGAACACTAAATATATTCAGTTTCATGTAAAAAATCTGTTAATGCGGTATCTTTTATTTTAAGAAAGAAGTGCTGTTGTTTAACTTTTATGCACCTTTCAACATTCGAACGAGTTTTTTTTTTCTTAAAACGTTACGGATACTTATTTCTGTTATTCTTCTTATCAGTTGGTAACCAGTCTGAATAATCCTATTGCAAATGTTTTTAGGAGGATAGTATGTGCATCAATAGTACATAATCACGCTTTTATCCCTAATACGGTAGGCAGAGCGTAAACGGCCTAAACGAAGTTCCGCCACGTCTGACAATGTTTTGAGGGTTATTTAGATAGATTTGTACGTATATTGCTGTAGTGACAGGTTGTCAGCTCATCGCCTAAATTGCAATATACAGATACCCTCTGATCCTTTATCTAGTTTTCACAACATGCCCGGGAGAAAATGCAGCTGGCACATTCTATGTTTCTCCCTCGCTCCCAGTTCAGCATGGAAGTAGTAGGTGTCTACTACTGATTAAGAGGAAAATGGTGCACATATTTCCTTCTTAATGAACAACTACTGTAAGAAATTTCTTTTTAGAAATAAGCAGTGCCTGTTGTGTCTTTGTTTTTTATGTCCTGTGTTTATGATGTTTTTTGTGTACAATAAATTGTTAAATAAATAAATAAATAAAAAAACTACAAGCGTTACTTGTAAGACCCCCCCCCCCCCACAAGAAAGGAATAGAACCTAGTTCTGTCTCCAGACCCAAATCACACCGCTCAGATCTCTAGACCACAGACTTAATACCTATTAACCCTTTAAACCTAGTCTACTCAAAACCCACGTAGCTCCACATAAATCACTTGTCAGAACTACTCCTAACCTCTAACACTCAACTGAACTAAAAGCTAAGGCCGCGTTCACACGTGTTTACACGCAAAGTTATTAGCTGAGCCAACATTGACTGTTGGTAATCTATGACGTCACTGGGAGAATAGAACGAGCTGATTCGGGTAACGGTTGGCGTAGAGACCTAACACAATTAGTAATTTCATCCTTAAGATTTTACCTAGCTGTCTGAGCATTATTTTATTATTTGCGACGGATGGTTTTTCATTCGAATGTAGTGTTGTCCAGATATTCCAAAAATGTTCACGATAGAATAAGCCAACAAATATGCTTAAAAGGCACTCCACCTCTGCTTAACAATGGAACCATGCTGTTGGCGCCAACTTCTAGTGATCGTAAGTTACGTGGTTTATTGCAAACCTCACTCATTCATTAAGGAGGGAATCATTCAGCTTCTTCTTTTTCTTCTTAGCGTGCCGATGGAACACGAGAAATCACATCGTAGCGGCCCAGAATTCAGCCACTTGTATTGTGGATGGACTGCCGTCCATTAAATCCGCTGTCGTGCAAATGTTGGGGGCACGCCGGGCACGATGTTAGCCGAAAAAACCCACCTGACCTTATACGCTTGTTCTTCTTACTTCTGCCAACCTGAGTCCTAAGCCTGTTTAAAGACTTCCAGAAAGGCCACGGTAGTTCATGTCCTAGAGGAATATTCTCGGCAAGCGGGACAAAGAGCTGAACTTATACGCAAGCAAATCTGTGATGCCGTGGCCGTGGCCAAGATTGACTTCAAAGTGGTAGATTCCATACAAAAGATTTCTTCGGTGTTTAACTTTGAACCTTCTCATTGTGCCAACGATCACAATCTTCTTCTGTCGAGTGGGTATTGAGTCTATCGACCCGATTAACCCTGGTGTCAGAGTTTTTAAACCGCCTAGTAGCACAACTATCAGGCCTCTGACATGGTTTGAGTAACGACCACTATCAAAGACAGCGACCGGGACCGACGGTTTAACGTGCCCTCCGAAGCACGAAATCTTTTTCTTTTCGGACAATCAGCCTGCAATGTCCTAACTTACCTGGGGAAAAATTCACAAAGTGATAAATTCTCAAATATCAACTTTGTGTTTCCTCCCTGGGAATCGAACCCAGGACTTTCGGATCGGAAGTCCATGGCACTAGCCACTAGAACACGGAGGCAGTTAACGATCACAATGATATAGTCAGTTTCTCAAATCCTTAAGTACGTAAACCGTTACCCGAATCGCCACGTGGAACTTTCTCGTGGGCTTGCAAATTGAATGTCACTCGGGGTGGGGCCGTAATTTTCATACGACACAAAACAAGCCGGCAAGCTGGAAATTATGTTAAACAATCATTAACATTATATTTGCATGGGACCAAATTAAAATGTGACGGGGTGCGTGAAAATCGGAGAATTCGTACAAAAAAAAAAACTTTTAAACTGGTAGAACCGCTACCTGAAATGCTAGTTTCTTATAGGTAGTTTTTTATATATACAACGTGTTATTACTAACCTGTTGACAACCTGTCACTACAGCAATATACCTACAAATCTATCTTAAATAACCCTCAATACTTTGTCAGACGTTTCGGAACGACCTTAAACGAAATAATAAAGTTTTGTGTTCCAGAGATGGATAGATACTGTTCCGTGTACTGTGGATGTCTTTCCACCACGAGATATAACTCCAATCGAAACTTTTTTTATATTCCACAATGATGAGAGATTCTGTTCTAACTATTCAGTTATAGTGAACTTCTTTAAAACGTTGGTTTAATCAAGAACCAGATTAATCAAGTGATGATTATGACCTGTATAACAAATTTTGTCAACCCTTATACCACGCACACAAACACATGCCAAGTGCAACACGCCGTCTGTCGATGTGTGACCAAAATGACATGATAGTTAGGAGTGTCCGAGCTGTGCTTCAGCAATGGAGAGGAACCGCAAGAAGAAGAAGTTATGCCCTAAAGCTTCATTAGATAGAAGTTTTTTCTATGTATTTATTATTGACGTCCCAATATTTGCTTACAACCATCTAGTTTTACAAAATAATACCGTTATCTCCCGAACGTAACAATATTAATTTCGTTCATATGACGACGGAGTTCGGTACCATTTTACTGAATAATATTATATTTCAAAGGAGCTTTTAGAATTGAGAAATCGGGTGTTTTATTTGATTATAATTTTGTTTTTCATTTCAATTTGCATTCTTTTAGCACAACAACCTGTGAGACTTTTCAAAATTAAATATTTTTCCGCAGTAACAAGTAGCTTCTGCTTTTAACCTTAATATTGGAAGATTTCTTTATATTCCGTGCTTCGAAAGCCACGTTAAGCCGTTGGCCCCGGTTAATATCGTTCAATACCGTAGATATTAGTCGTTAAGCCATGTCAGAGGCCAGTGCTAAGCATTGGCGGCTTGAACTTTGACCTAATCTAGGATTGGGTCTGGTTTCCCTTCTGGGTTGCGGAGGTCAGATAGCAGTCGCTCTGTGTAAAAACCAGTACCCTCGTTCAATCCCCTAGAGTAGCTGACCCTGTGAGATACGGGATAAGATTAGGGAGATGATTGGAAGATTTTTTATATTCGGTCACATATTTATTGTAGGAGTTAACTACGATTTAAAAAGAAGAAGCTACTTATTGTGCGCTCCATACTGGTTAAACAATTAGATGAGTCTGGCTGCATTGCTTTGACCAAATAAGGAATCAGAGTCCAAATTAATGAACCACAGAGGGAGTTCACAATAAACTATTACTTCACATAATAAGAAAATAATTACAGAAAGTAATAAATCCTCTTCCATGCTAGACTGGGGGCGACAGCAAAACATAGAATGTGCCAGCTGCATTTCCTCTCAGGTATGCTGTTAAAACCACCTAAGGGATCCGAGGGTTTCTGTATATTGCAAGTTAGGCGATAGGATGATAATCTGTCACTACAGCAATATTCCTACAAATCTATCTTAAATAACCCTCAAAACTTAGTCAGACGTGGCGGAACGACCTTTGTTTCGATCGTTTACGCTCTGGTAGGCAGCCGTTTGTCATAAAGGCGTGATTATATGTATGTATGTAAGTAATAAATTAAGTAAGTAAAGTTTGAAAGTGTAAGATGACTGATCTTGGTTTTGTGTTTTTTTTTAATTAGAAATGGGATCGAAATGGGTTAGCTCTTGACTCTAAACACAAGGTTAGGGATGACCGTGACAGGGTCAACTAGCGAGCTCATCCAGAAGATACCTTTTATGGCACTACCGAATGCATAGAATTATGCACCAACGGAACACAGCAAGCTGTTTCGCGCCGGACTCCGTTGCGAGGGTCGCTAGCCAGGCGGCCGCTTGCGGAGCCTATTACGGAGTTTTATACAATTTAAAATACAAATTATTGGCGTAGACTAGACCAAGCGCTTACCACGACAATAAATTACTAACCATCATCAATTCCTAGCATTCCAACTCAATTGAATTCAAAACCAATCTCTAATAGCCCTGTCCAATTCAGTCCTTGATTGAAGTAATGCGTTTGATGCAAACTGACCACTATCCATTCCATTACAGCTGATTCATACGTCACAGTGATCGACAGATGAATCAAACCAGCAATGTAATTAGTGCTAATATGTACAGGGTAAGAATGCTTTAATAAATAAGGTAGGACGTTGAAGTCTTTCTAGTTTGGCTTTGGACTTGGTTACGGGTTTAGAGTTGACAACCCTACAATGTTTAATTAGCTACATTCCAAACTTGTGGGATCAGATTAATAAATAAAACTCTTAGACATATTTTTTTTACGTTTTATATATAGTATTCACACAGTGAATAAATGATAAAACTTATCGGTGAGGTAAAATCTGAAAGTGTGTAATTGGGCTCAAATTAGCAATTGCACTTTTGTTTTTATTTTATTACATCTTAGGAATGTATTTTATTCAAAACTTCATCATTTACCTATAAACTTCGTCTCAACAAACTTCTACTTTGTTATATTTATTACCTCTACCTTACATTTCCACTAAGTTATTTATAAAATTATTGAAAATGCTTATCAAAATGATGGCATAACCGGGTATTGAATCGCGTGCTTTAAGTTCATATCTCAACAGGTTTAATTGACAAGACTGTCGGCGCATACGCACCACAAAACGTTGACAGATGGAATTTTTAGGGATCCCTTGTCTACTTCTTATCAACGTACGACTCAATGTACCCTGGTTTCAGAGTATTTACACTGCCTATTTAATCCTTCGACATGATTTGTGTAACGACCGCATTATTACCTAAAGTTTGCGATCGGGAGTGGTGGCATAAAGTGCCCTTCGAAGCACTGAATCCTTTTTCGTAAAGACAATTACGTGATTCGCCCTACATTGTACCCGATAATGACATACGTAAGTGCATTTATACAAAGGCCGGCTTTATACTCCTGAACTGACGTTGACTGAACTTGTATTGTAACTAAAACAGAAAATTTACCTCATTCACATTTAAAAACCCCGTGTGGTGCCGGGTTAGAATAGCATCACCCCATAACTTCCCGTGGGTGTCGTAAAAGGTGACTAAGGGATAAATCCAGGGAATGGGCAGCAGCGTTCCCTGTGAATGGAAAACTTCTACTGCGCTCACCAACCCGCCTGCCAAGCGTGGTGAGTCTATACTCCATATACCCCCAATTTTGGGGAGGCCCATGTCCAGCAGTGGACTGTGGTGGCTGATGTTGACATTTGAAAAAATAGCAAATAGAAGAACTAGAACTTTAAGGCCTAAATACGACCGAAACAATGAAAACACCATCACAAAATATTAAGCAAATTTTAAACGGATAGGCGGAACCCGGCATCCGAATTCTTCCTTACTCTTGCCAACTTTTTATTTTATTTCTTTTAAATGCCAGAGGAGTAATCATGGAGGCCTTGGCATAAAAATAATGTTTGTTTTTATGATATTTTATGTCCGTGTTAAGTATCGCGGCAATTTTAAATCAGGATATTAAATTCCTTTTTATTTTATTTTGAGATGATTGCGTCTTTAATTGTTTAATGGAAGTTTATTTTAATTTAATCTCGTTGGTATAAATTAAGCACTTTTCCATTGTAAGCTCCCTTACCTATCTTCTTCTTCTTCTGTCGTGTGTGTATTGAGTGAACAACCGAAACACGGAATCTTTTTAATTCCAGACAATTAGGTGATTCAGCCTGCGTTGTCCTAACCAAACTGGGGAAAATCTCACAAAGTGATAAATTGACTAAAATCAACTTTGTGATCGCCCTCCGGATTGTGAACCCATGGCTCTGGCCACTAGACCACAGACGCAATTACCTATTACAATGTTCTTTATAAGGATAAGTATTAAGTATATAACAAATTTATTGAACTCTGTCACTTATCTAAATCTAATCGACGAAGCAAATAATGTAACAATTAGACGCGTGTTAGTGACTTAACTTTGTCGGCCTAAATTCAAGTACCTATCTAGTATTAAATCAAAATCTTTACCTACTTTCTAACTCTCTAAAATCTTATTCGTTTATCCCGAAAGTGGGAAAACGAAGTAACCTTTGCCCTTCGTATTTATAAGTTAGAATTTACCCTTATTCTTTACTCTCTGATCCAATCCCAACAAACAAGTCACCCGTATGATATAAGACCGTTTACTCGACTTTAAAAAGCAAACTTATAGCACCCTCTTTCGACCTTACTCAAGTAGAACCGTGCTCTCGAGGACCGAATCATTTGATTTAGTCGTGCATAGTATTGACTGAGAAATTCAGTGTTATTATAAGGATTTTTTTTTTTATGTGGTGCTGAATGGTCTTAATCTTTCCTCTAGGGTCGTGAAAGCACAAAGCAGACTTATGGATAAATGTAAAAACGGACAGCAGGTCATCCTGGAAATGAAATGCTCGGAAATGCTTTCTACTAAACTATTTACTTCCAACGGTGGGGAGGCCTAAGTCTAAGTCATGAGCCCGATGGTGTAGTGGATAGGGCCGCTGCCTCCTGAGTGGGAGGTCATGGTTCGAATCCCACCACGTACAAATGTGTTTTTCGGTTTTCGAATTTCATATGTACATTTATTCGTCGCTTTTTCCGTGCTTCGGAAGGCACGTTAAGCTGATGGTCCCGGTTAATATCGTTTAATACCGTAGATATTAATCGTTAAGTCATGTCAGGGGCCATTGCTAAGCATTGGCGGCTTGAAAACTCTGGCCGAATCTAGGATTGGGTCTGGTTTCCCTTCTGGGTTGCGGAGGTCAGATGGCAGTCGCTCTGTGTAAAAATCAGTACCCTCGTTCAATCTTCTAGATTAGGTAGCCGACCCCGTGAGATACGGAATAAGACTAGGGAGATGATGATGATAGTTAGGAGATCATCAACATCAGCCACGACAGTCCACTGCTGGACATAGCCATGTATGTATATTTGTATACATACATACGCCTTTATCCATAATAAGTTAGGCACAGGGTAAACGACCTAAAAAAATGTCGTTCCGCCACGTCTGTCAAAATTTTGAGGGTTATTAAATAAAGATTTGTACCTAGGTATTGCTGTAGTGACAGGTTTTCAGGCCATCGCATAAATTGCAATATAAGTACAGAAACTCTCGGATCCCTGAGCTGGTTTTACAGCATGCCCGGGAGAAAATACACCTGCCACATTCTATCTTTTTCTCTCGCTCCCAGTCCAGCATGTAAGAAGTAAGTCTAAGTAGGTATAAGTGGATTGTTGTGGATATTGTACTAATTTTTAGTAGGCACCTAACCTAGTAAACATTTATTGTACCTATGCAGTCTTGCTGATTTAAAAATGTTAAGCACTAATCAGTGCCAGTAAGCAGTATAACTCAGCTCTTACCAGCTGTAGAGTGACAGGCCAGTGATATGTTTAATTCGCCAGATCGCATCTAAATCGCATCCGTGCAGCTTGGAGAGCAGCCAAATCCATCTAGCTGGTGTGAGGATACGCCTGATGGAAGGTTTGGAGCAAACCGATGTGATGAAATTGATTTTTTAAATGGGATAATTCTCGAAACCCTCGGATCTCTTAGCTGGTTTTTACAGCATGCCCGGAAGGAAATGCAGCTGGCACATTCTATGTTTTTCTCTCGCTCCGTTTCAGTATATTGCACTTTAGGCGATGGGCTGAATACCTGTCACTATAGCAATATACCTAAATCTATCTTAAATAACCCTCAAAACTTTATCAGACGTGGCGGAACGACCTTTTGTTTAGGTCGGTTACACTCTGCTTACCCCATTAGGGATAAAGGCGTGATTATATATATGTATGTATGTAATTCTCGAAGCTGAGCTTGTCAGTGTCGTTAATTAGTACCAGTTCAGTCTATGCTTCTATGCTGGGCTGGGAGCGAAAGAAAAACGTAGAATGTGCCAGCTGCATTTCCTCCCGGGCATGCTGTAAAAACCAGCTAAGGGATCCGGGTTTCAGTATATTGAAATTTTGGCGATGGGTTGACAACCTGTCAGTACAGCAATATACCTAGAAATCTTTCTTAAATAACCCTCAACACTTTGTCAGACGTGGCGAAACGACCTTTATTTAGGTCGTTTATGCTTTGCCTATCCCATTAGGGATAAAGGCGTGATTATATGTATGTATGTATTTACAGTCTATGATGAACAATATAGTCAGATGTTTACCTGTATTACAATACATTTATTGCACAAAGAAATACAAATACATAAAACAGAAAAGTAAGGAACAAAACAGTACAATATAGGCGGCCTTATTGCTAAAGCAGCAATTTCTACCAGGCAAACTAAATTATTTTTTTCGTATGTAAGAATGTGGTCTGTGTTCGATGGCTTGCTTGCTGCAGTCTTTATCGTACGTCAGTCCCGGAAGATATCTAAATGCACCGCATTCAAGTGTTAAGAGGGTTCTGCCTACTACAATTAAAAAATATATTTACAATCTTCTTTCATTTATTCTTTCTTTAGTCATCATGGTGTGTCGATCTCCTTGCTTCGTGACATCTAGGGCCGTATTTTTGAATCACGCGAATCGGATTCGCATACGAAAGACTAACATTCGCATGCAAATATAAAAAATCACGCCTATATCCCTAATGGGGTAGACCAAAACAAAGGTCATTCCGCCACGTCTGACAAAGTTTTGAGGGTTATTTTAGGTAGATTTAAAGGTATATTGCTGTAGTGACAGGTTGTCAGCCCATCGCCTACATTGCAATATACTGAAACCCTCGGATCCCTTAGCTGACTTTTACAGCATGCTCGGGAGGAAATGCAGCTGGCACATTCCAAGTTTTTCTCTCGCTCCCAGGCCAGCATGGAAGTTAAAAAAAATCTATGAAAATCGCATGCGAATGTAGCTCTTTTGTATTTGAGTTCGAGCGGTTCAAAAATACGGCTCCTGCACTGCTCCAGGTTTGACTGTACTACTTCTTTAATATTAGGTACATTTGCAGAATGGAATTTATTCTAATGATCTCCCAACTATCCCCATATTCAATAATGACTAAAACATCCCATCAAACCTCAATTTCAGCTAGGTAGCTGATACTGGCCTGCATTTGGCTTCTACCCAAGTTCTACCATGATGCCATTTAGATATAGTCTGTCGGGGATTAAAACCGTCAAATGCAGGGAAATTTCTAAACATTTCAATGATTTTATTATAGAAAATGAATTGATTTCTTACATGCTGGCCTGGAATCGATAAAAAAACAAAGAACTTGCCAGCTGCATTTCCTCCTGGGCATGCTGTAAAAACCAGCTAAGGGATCCGAGGGTTTCAGTATATTGCAATTTAGGCAATCGGCTGACAACCTGTCACAACAACAATATACCTACAAATCTTTGTTAAATAACCCTCAAAACTTTGTCAGACGTAGCGGAACGACCTTTGTTCAGGTCGTTTACCATCTGCCTACCCCATTAGGGATAAAGGCGTGATTATGTGTATGTATGTATAAATTGATTGATCAAATAAAAGTTACTTTGTCTTTTTAAAGGAAATCTATTATTGGAGAATTCCTTATGCTATGTTTGGCAGGCCAGTTGGCAAATGCAGTGCAAGATCTTATCTATATTCATTCATAGAAAACACTGTTGCTCTTTTCGTGAACTCAGCGGTGCATCAATTTGACTGACTCGGTATATAACGTGCTATTTCTTCTTTTCTCTGGTGTACTACTTACATACATACATACTATCACGCCTGTATCCATAATGGGGTAGGCAGAGCGTAAACGACCCAGACAAAGGTCGTTTCGCCACGTCTGATAAGTTTTGAGGGTTTTTTAAGATAGATCTGTATTGTATATTGCTGTAGTGACAGGTTGTCAGCCCATCGCCTAAATTACAATATACTGAAACCCTCGGATCCCTTAGCTGGTTTTTACAGCATGCCCGGGAGGAGATGCCGCTGGAACATTCTATGTTTTTCTATCGCTCCCAGTCCAGCATAGAAGAATGGTGTGCTACTTAACATAATCTAACCACATGTAGTTGGAAGATGGTAGAAAAGTTTATTTTTGCTTTAGTATTAATTTTGCTTCCATGCTGGCCTGGGAGCGAGAAAAAAACATAGAATGTGCCATCTGCATTTCCTCCCGGGCATGCTGTAAAAACCAGCTAAGGGATCTGAGGGTTCCAGTATATTGTAATTTAGGCAATGGGCTGACAACCTGTCACTGTAAATAACCCTTTAAAGCTATGTCAGACGTGGCGGAACGACCTTTGTTTTGGTCGTTTGCGCTCTGCCTACCTCATTAGGAATAGAGGTGAGATTATATGTACGTATGTAGTGTTAATTTTGTTTTTCCTTCTTAGCAAAGATTTTTATCACGAAGGCACTGATTCAATCTTTTTATAATCCTGAAATCTTTTGATCATCTTAAAAAAATTTAACACCTCAGAACATAGCCGTGAATTGAAAAACACCAACTTTAAAAACTTTCTTCATTAACCAGCCTCAAGAGCAAATAACAAATTCTTACTTATCAGCCTCTCAGTAGGGTAAAGCAGTAGTCTAGTGGTCTGAGCCCCAAGTCGACTAAGCTCCCGATCCTGAGGGCGCGGGATTGATTCCCGCGGGGAAGAACACAATATTGATATTTGTCAATATTGTTATCTAGATTTGTTAGGACATTGCAGACTGAATCATTAGATTCGTATGTGAGAAAAAAATATTCCTGGCTTCGAAGGAAGCCGTCGGTCCCGGTCGCTGCCTTTGATACTGATACAAAAACCATGTCACAGGGCTATTAGTTGGGTCTAAATTCTCTGACACTAGGGTTCATCGGATCGTTCGTCGACTCGAAAAGCCTCTCGCTAGAAAAAAGAAGATCTAACAACAATACATGTATACTATCCCGAATGGGGTAAGCAGAGCGTCAAGGACCCAAACAAAGGTCGTTCCGCCACGTCTTACAAGTTTTTAGGGTTATTTCAGATATGTTATATCTGTATATTGTTGCAATGACAGGAAACAGTATCTTTTCACAGTATACCCGGATGGACATGCAGCTGGCACACTATTTCTATCGCTCCCAGTCCAGCATGGAAGTAACAACAAATCCTAACTTATTTACCCCTCAGTAGGGTAAGAGCTCCAATAATTGGACGCAGCTCGGTTGGCTGCAGGCCAGCCGTTGACAGCTCCTGAGGAAACAATTAAGATTTTATCAATGGCCGACAAAGCGTGCGGTTACCCTAGTTTCAGGGTAAGGATATAGAAACTTGGGACTTAGATAAATGGGGGATTAAAACAGGTTCTTTAATGAATAGATTTTAAAGTGGGTAAGGGTTTCCGCCACTTGCCTTGTTCGCTAATGGAGAAGATAGCTAGAAGGAAGTAATCAAATCAAACAGTAGTAAAATAAATTTAAATGATATTTTTTACATACATACATACATCACGCCCTTATCCCTAATGGGATAGGCAGAGCGTTAACGACCTTTACAAAGGTCGTTTCGCCTCGTCTGACAAGTTTTAAGGGTAGTTAAAGATAGATATTGATGTAGTGACAGATTGTCAGCTCATCGCCTAAATTATAATATACTGAAACCCTCGAATCCCTTAGCTGATTTTTACAGCATGCCCGGGAGGAAATGCAGCTGGCACATTCTATGTTTTTCTCTCGCTCCCAGTCCAGCATGGAAGAATACTTATTACGGCCTGCTGAAAACGTCATTGTAATATTATTTTTATTTTGAAAATAAATCGATCGAGAACCCTGGTGTCAGTTTTTAAACCGCCTAAAAGTAAAGCTAATAAACGTAAAAACATTTATTATACGCAGCGAAACAGTTTTCTACTTCTACCCGATAAAGGTATTTTTTCGCAAATGAGAATTTCATTGAAAACCAAACTAAGTTAACAAAAAAATAGTTGTTTAAAACAGTTTTAATTACAACAATGATCGTATTACTTTCATATTTTGTTCAAACATTAATATGAAAACAAATTTAGTATTCCTATTTTATCGACCAACATTGTTTGACCTAATTTCGAAACAAAATAGGGTCATGAAAGCAAAACAAACTGCGTTAGGGAGATACGAGTTTTAAAATACAATTTCCAATGAAATTCTAACTCTCTGTCTGTCAGACTTGTTTATTTAATTTTTACTCTAGCGACCCGCCCGGCTTCGCACTTAAATTATCTTTGATTCTCTACCTTATTATGCATGTATTATAAATAATGAACCTTCCTCTTGATTCACTAGCTATTTAGAAAAAATGCTTCAAAATATGTTGCGTAGTTTTAAAGATCTAAGCATATATTACAGACAGCGGGAGGTGACTATGTTTTGTACTATGTAGTGATTGAACATGTTGAGTTTACTGTGAATAGTACGCGTATATAAACTAATAGTTTACTGCACTAGGGCTATTAATAAAAAAAATACCCATGGTAAAGATTTGGCGAAGCTTTGAAAATAAATCTATCGGAATAACATTCATGCTGGACTGGGAGCGATTCAAAATATAAACTGTTGCGAAATGTAGACATACATGTATGTAATCACGCATTTATCCTTAAAGGGGTAAACATTAGGGTATTAATTTGTAGTTGCTTCTCTTCTCGGGAACAGGTACTATTAGGTAGACGTTAGCAAAGGAGGGTTTCAATACAATTTGTGATGCAATTTTTCAATTTCAATTTCATTCAATGCAATTTATATGATGGGTGGAAAACCTATTACGTACTTAGGTACGTACTATAGAAATATACAACTAATTATTATTTCTAAAATGGTTCTCGTGACATAATCATAATTCTTAGCTAACGCTTATATCAAATTAAGAATGCCAAAGTTCTGTGTTCATTTGCTATCCTGTTCAAAGTCTAGAAAGTGACCGCGCTTGCTAAGAATTAGAATTAGAATAATGTCGCGAAAACTATTTAGACGTAGCAGAAACGTCTTAGGTATTGTGTTGTGACTTTGTCGACACACTGCCTACATCGTAAGGAAATACAGTTGTGACTTTACGTGCAATATAAACCTCCATAATTCTCAAGCTCGAGCTGAAATAAATACAAAACAAAGCGTAATATTTCATTAGGAAACAAGACAGTAACATATGAACGTATTCGCACAAAAGCGGCAGGTAATGTATAGCGATTTGTTTTACAAATTAAAAAAGTTTGGAGGTGTGTTTCTTTGTGATTTATAGGTACCAGCGAGGTTAGGTGTTTCGAAGGGCACGAGATTGCAAAGAATACACTTAGATGTTGTTAGAGATTGTATGCTGATACATACATACATACATACAATCACGCCTTTATCCCTAATGGGGTAGGCAGAGCGTAAACGACCTAAACAAAGGTCGTTCCGCCACGTCTGACATAGTTTTGAGGGTTATTTAAGATAGGATTCTAGGTATATTGCTGTAGTGACAGGTTGTCAGCCCATCGCCTAAATTACAATATACTGAAACCCTCGGATCCCTTAGCTGGATCTCACAGCATGCCCGGGAGGAAATGCAGCTGGCACATTCTTTGTTTTTCTCTCGCTCCCAGGCCAGCATGGAAGAAACAAGATGCTGATACAAGATTGAATTATAACATACGGGGTGTAAGGGACAGCGCCCCGCAATCTGATAGGGGTGGCTCAGTTAATGATACTGAACAACTTCCACGGGGATTATTTTTCAGGAAGTAAAAAAAAATGGTTTTTCCGTACAAAATGTTAACCTAGATTGGACAATTTGTATGGAAAAGTCATATTTTTTTCACTTCCTGAAAAAAGTTCTTTGTGGATGCTCTTCAGTGTCATTGACTGAGCAACCCCTATCAGTTTGCGGGATGCTGTCCCTTACACCCGGTATGTTTTTAGAGTATGCTGATGCAAGATTGACTTAAAAAATATGAATACATCTAAATTAATTCTAATAAGCCAATAAAACTGCGTTTTCTGTACCAAATCATTCAAATATTCTTACAACAAACACAAACAACTACAAGCAAACATACATTAAGTCACGCCTTTATTCGTTAGGGGCTTAGGGTTACTTCTGTTTGTAATTAATGACAAAACATTTTTTCACTTCTCATGCTCTGAAAGTGCTTTTTAGTGCAGGCTGTAGTGTAAGCAGCTAAAAATCTCGGACAAATATTACTTGGTTTTTGCATTTGTTGTAAAATCTACTATTTGCTACAGAAAGTATTCCGGCGGAAAAAAAAACATTTAAGCACCACTAGAAAAAGCTGCAATACCTGTAATTTCTAGTTAAATACAGTTCATATCATACCCATGCTGGCTTGGGAGCAAGGAAAAAACATAGAATGTGCCAGTTGCATTTCCTCTGGGGCATGCTGTAAAAACCAGCAAAGGGATCCGAGGGTTTCAGTATATTGCAATTTAGGCGATGGGCTGACAACCTGTCACTACAGCAATGTACCTACAAATGTATAGAAAATAACCTTTAAAACTTGTGTCAGACGTGGCGAAACGACCTTTGTTTAGGTCGTCTGCGCTCAGCTTACCCCGTTCGGGATAAAGGCGTGATTATATTTATGTATGTATGTATATCATAGTACCTACTGCTGAAATGCTTTGATATGATTCCGCGTATTCTGACTTGACCCGAATAGTCCATAAGTCACACATAAAATATAGACTTGCAGCGCATAAACTAGCTTAGTAACTAGTCTAATAATGGGCTCAATTCTAGATTCCACCGGCATAACCTAAAATTAAAATCTGTCACTTTCAAAATAATTAAATTAAAAAAAGAACAGGTGATTTATACACTTTGTCCGCTAGATTTTGACGCGCTTTTGCAAGTTTCCCTAGCATTTCTGTCAATTTTATCCGCCATATCATGTGACGGCGGATAAAAATGTCAGATAACGCATAAAACCACCGACTATAAATACAAATTTTCTTCCATGCTGGACTGGAAACGAAAGAAAAACATATAATAAGCCAGCTACATTTCCTCCCGGGCATGCTGTAAAAAAATCAGCAAAAGGATCCTAGGGTTTTAGTATACTGCAATTTAGGCGATGGGCTGCCAACCTGTCACTGCAGCAATACCTACAAATCTATCTTAAATGACCCTCAGAACTGTCAGTCGTGGCGAACCGACCTTTGTTTAGGTCGTTGACGCTCTGCCTACCCCATTAGGGATAAAGACGTGATTTATATGTATGTCATCATCTCCCTAGCCTTATCCCGTATCTCACGGGGTCGGCATCCTAATCTAGGGGATTGAACGAGGGTACTGGTTTTTACACAGAGCGACTGCCATCTGACCTCCGCAACCCAGAAGGGAAACCAGACCCAATCCTGGATTAGGTCAGAGTTTTCAAGCCGCCAATGCTTAGCACTGGCCTCTGATATGGCTTAACGACTAATATCTACGGTATTAAACGATATTAACCGGGACCAGAGGTTTAACGTGCCTTCCGAAGCACAGATTTATATGTATGTATGTATAAATAAAAAGCCGAGAAATAAAAAGAGAGAATAGATCTCCTGTGCTTTTCCAATGTTTTTAGTCTGAGAGTGACAAATATATTTTAGTTTTAGTTTTAGCTGAATCTAGAATCGAACCCATTATCCTCAGTGGACAGTAGTGCTAGTACATTATCTTCATACACAGTAAATTAATTTTGCAACATCAGCGGGCCATAATTCACTCAGCAACATGAATTTAGGGACCGAGGTCGCCCTCCAGTGCCCTCCATAGTTTGTCGTACTACATAATATAACTAGATATTACGTAATATGCGATTATAGACTTCCATGGTAATAACTTGATCTTTGGATCAGGAAGAAATGCTTGTAGTTGGTCATTAAGAGGGAAATATGTAAAAACGAAACCAACGCCATTCAACAAAACAAAAAAACACATATGTGTACCTGGAAAGATGGGAAAGAGGCCTTTGCCACCACAGGCTCTTAATAAAAATAAAATAAATATGTACCTAAGGCAACTAAAGGTGAAATTTTTCTCGATAAGTAACTTAGTAACAATACTCATTTTCCCCAGCCACTTTCACTCCCCTTGTTGGTAAACAGAAACCAGGAAGCCATGAAATCACTATAGCACGAAGAAAGTGCTTTGAAACAATGTCCTGAGGCCTTCTGCCGTCAAACTACTAGCTATCACCGATCAAAGCAAACTACGGGTAGACGACAACTTTCTAAATCAAATGGCCGATTATAAGTTGCAGTGGACTGTACAGGGTTATAGGGATACTAGATAAGATAGGCCTGATAACCCAGTGGAAATTTACTTGCTAACTCAGTGGAAACGGACTTGATAGATCAGTAGCAACAGAGTCGCCAGCTTAGTGGAAATAGATTCACTAGCTCAGTGGAAATTGACTCGAAGGCTCAGTAAAAATTGACTTGAAAGCTCTGTGGAAAGTGAGTCTGGCTGTTGTTTTAAAGGTCGTAGGTTCAATAATAATATAAGAAACTATCAACGCACTATAGCACGAAGAAAGTGCTTTGAAACAATGTCCTGAGGCCTTCTGCCGTCAAACTACCAGCTATCACCGATCAAAACAAACTGCGGGTGGACGACAACTTTCTAAATCAAATGGTCGATTATAAGTTGCAGTGGACTGTACAGGGTTATAGGGATACTAGATAAGACAGGCCTGATAGCTCAGTGGGAATTTACTTGCTAGCTCAGTGAAAATGAACTCGCTGGCTCAGTGGAAGTAAACTCGTTTTGGTCAGTGGAAATTGACTTGTTAGCTCAGTGGAAATACTCGTTTGCTCAGTGAAAATTCAGTAACTTAGTGGAATGAACTCACTAGTTCATTGGAAATTGACTCGTTAGGTTTGTGGAAAGTGACTCGTTATTTCAATAGAAAATTACTCGATATCTCAGTAAAAATTTACTGACTTTGACTGACTTTTTCAATTTAATTTATCTGAATAGGACAGGAATAATTCGATAGCTTAGTGACAGTTAACTGACTTTGATTGACATTTTTCAATTTCATTTAACTGAAAATTACAGGAATACTTAATTTCAATTTAGTTTTAGCGAATCATCCAGCTATACTTTACATCTTAGTTAAGTTTACCGAGGCCGCGGTTTACAAGTCGCTAAGTTTAAGTTAACCTGCTTCAACTTGGTCCTAACTTCACTCCAAGTTGATCCTACTGGGCCGATGCGCTTTTGTCTTCATAAATTAAGACGTTACTTCGGTTCACTGGTTTATAAAAGTGTTTTGTATAAAAAACAATAATGCTTTTTATCGTTCTTTTCTTTGAGATGTATTTGCTTTTGACTCCAGATAATAATGAATGATTGATTATATGTTATGTATAAAACATATAATCACTACTTTATCTCTAATGTTCACGTTTCAAAATTGACAAAATTTTGAAGGTTATTTAAGATAGATTTGTAGGTATATTGCTGTAGTGAAAACATAGAGTGTGCCAGCTGCATTTCCTCCCGGACATGCTGTAAAAACCAGCTAAGGGATCCGAGGGCTTCAGTATATTGTAATTTAGGCGAAAGGCTGACAACCTGTCACTACAGCAATATACTTACAAATCTATCTTAAATTACTCTCAATACTATGTCAGACGTGGCGGAACGACCTTTGTTTAGGTAGTTTAAGCTCTGCCGACCCCATTAGGGATGAAGGCGTGATTATATGTATGTATGTATATGTATGTATGTTATATATATATGTATGTTTAGTTACCATTTAGGAAGAACTGGCCTAGGGCGGTACGCTTGAAGTTAGTCCAGTCCTCATACTCCTGAAGCCGAATACCTAAAGTCAGCTGGTGTTTGAAAGACTGATCACTAGTCAGACATTTTACCTACACCATCAAAACTAATAATCCAAAATAAACGAGTTGAGTGTATGACTAATATACAAAAACGTTTTTATTTGCTTACATAGTTTCAGTTTCAAGTTGTCGCCTTCGCAAGACTCGCGCAAAGGAAACAGCCGAATGGCACCTAAATTTAAACAAAACACCCTGTATTTCTTCTATTCTATCGGCTCCTAACAGAGACGGATGGCGGTAGTAAATTTGCGACGGCCGAAGGCAAATTTGTTCGTCTTTTGCTTCGAATCCAGTCGTAACTTACTCGATAATGGTCCAGGATTTTCTAGGATTCTGCGTAAAAAGAAACGGTTTAGTGCCATTGATTTAGTTTGTAGAGATAAGATGTAAAGGAAATGTCAGGTGATTCGTTGTTGGGTCGGATTTAGCAGGCGGCTGGGCTAAGGTAAAAAAATCTAAAGATGACTGAGTGAAATGACCCGAAAGTGGTAAGGAATTCATGACTTTGGGTTTCTATAGTATCTTAACAAAACATTTTTTTTTAAGTTGAAAAGCTAAGTTGACCATTCGGAGATATAAAGAATTTTTAACAAATCGTCGTGGAGCCGTTTGCTGATTATAAAATAAACATGACCTTTTTATTCGAAATTAGTTTGCTCTTGACTCTAGACACTAGGTCAGGAATGACCGTGACAGAGTCGACGATGGAGTGAGCTCACCCAAAAGATGCCTATTATGGCACTAGCAATCTCACGCACCGACGGATCACAGTCAGCTGTTTGGCGCCGGTCTCCGATGAGAGGGTCGAGAGCCAGGCAATCCCTTGAGGAGCCTATGACCGCTTTGTTGATGAATAAATTAACGGAATATTATGTTAAAATTTATTTGCCCGTTTACCACCAGGGAGGCCATTTGCTTATTCGACACTTTGTTGTGTAAAATACACGTAGAATATCTCAGTGTTCATGTCCGTACCCAAAACACAACTCCTCACACTAGCTTAACTCTAAAATGTATCCCAAAATCTAAAATGTATTCTGTCCGCGCCAGGACATGTTGAATATTTGAATATTTATTAACGGCCACAGCTGCGGCGACAGAATTTGACGGATTTTCATATATTTTGATATATTTCGACTGTTTCTGATGTAGGCTTGGGGTGTTGGACCTTTATGATAATATGGTGAGCTGGGACAGAGCTATGAGAAGGATTTGCAACTGAGAACTGACCCTCCTGGGGAAATGTAAGCTAGAGTTTTTCGCAAAAAATAGGATATTTATTTCAGACTAGCTTTCCGCTATATTCTGTAGTATAAACAGGCATTATAATATTTTGTATTATCGAACATCAGCCAGTTTCTAAAATTCCCTAATGATTTACAAATGTCAACTTTACTCATGTAACGCTCCATTATTTGGAGAAACCACTTGATAATCGAAGGTAGTTTTAGAGTTAACTTCCATGCTGGACTAGGAGCGCGAGAAAAACATAGAATTGTGCCAGCTGCATTTTCTCTCGGGCATGCTGTAAAAACCAGCTAAGGGATCCGAGGGTTTCTGTATATTGCAATTTAGGCGATAAACTGACAACCTGTCACTACAGCAATTATACCTACAAATCTAACATAAGTAACCAGCAAAACTTTGTCTGATGTGGCGGAACGACCTTTGTTGAGGTCGTTTACGCTCTGCTTACCCCATTAGGGATAAAGGCGTGATTATATTTATTTATGTAGTTTCAGAGTTTATTGTGTTAAGTTTCAGTCAAATTTTAGACAGACAAATGCAACTTTGTTGTAGTTTCTTTCACATAGTCATTATGCATTAGAATCAGAGCTTTTACCCAAATAGCTAACATACTGCACAGGATTTCCACGAAAAAAAAATACCAGCAAATAAGCCGCCCGCCATCGGCCTCCAGCATCCCCAACACATACATAATACAGCCGGTAATTTGCGTACGATCTGTGCCAAATGTACTTGGCGGGGGGCCAACTCGGTCGCGGTTACTGCGAGCCCCGTATGCAGCTTAGAAAGCATCGTATGTCGGGTTACAGATCTGTGGGTTCGATTCCTGGCCGTCATTACATACAAACTTATAATCACGCCTTTATCCTGTAGCCGACAGATGGCGCCACATCAAGAAACACAAGTTCTGAAACGCGGTATCGAAGTTTTCTCAGCGATCTGCAGATATACGAGTTCCAAACTTGTCCGGTTGGAATTCGGTCCCCTGGTCACCATTTTCCCATCCATCATCACTGAGCCAATTGGCTTTAACAATTTACTCCTAAAATCCCTAATGGGGTAGGCAGAGCGTAAACGGCCTAAACAAAGGTCGTTCCGCCACGTCTGACAAGGTTTTGAGGGTTATTTGACATAGATGTGTAGGTATATTGCTGTAGTGACAGGTTGTCAGCCTACCGCCCAAATTGCAATATACAGAAACCTTCGGATCCCTTAGCTGGTTTAAAAGATGATGCCACCTACCTAGCCGCTTGTATGAGATAGATGTTATTTCGATCAGTTCCACTGTATGAAGTTTCAAAAACATTAAATGTTTATACCGGGTATAAGGGACAGCGTCCCGAAAACCGATACAGGTTGCTCAGTCAAAGAAATTGATCAACTTTCGCCAGGAAATTCTTTCAGGTGATGAAAAAAATGACCTCTCCATACAAAATGACCACCTCGACCAGGCAGTGTGTATGGAAAAGCAATTTCCTGAAAGGATTTCCTGGTGAATGTTGTTCAGTTTCGTTGATTAAGCAACCCCTATCTGTTTGCGAGACGCTGCCCTTACACCCCGTATTGGAACTACGTCAAATTACATACATAAATACATACATACATATAATCACGCCTTTATCCCTAACGGGGTAAGCAGAGCGTACACGACCTACACAAAGGTCCTTCCGCCACGTCTGACAAGTTTTGAGGGTTATTTAAGTAAGATAGATCTGTAAGGTATATTGCTGTTGTGACAGGTTGTCAGCCCATCGCCTAAATTACAATATACTGAAACCCTCGGATCCCTTAGCTGGTTTTTACAGCATGCCCGGGAGGAAATGCAGCTGGCACATTCTATGTTTTTCTCTCGCTCCCAGGCCAGCATGGAAGAATCAAATTACAACTTAACCATTATTATATTTCACCAAGTTGGCATAAACTCTAGGTATTATAATCAAAAGAATTTAACGAAATAGAACTATCACGTAACTATTATAAGAATATTGTGCTTTCATAGTTACACACTAGGATAAGTCAGTGTGAATTCCAAATTACAATTTCACTACCCATTTATGCTTTAGAGTATTTCCGGTAGAAGCCATAACGCTAAGATATATGTTCCCTCTCATAGCCAGTGAGTTTCCCAAATATAATTCATAGATTAATGTGGAAACAGAGCAAAGGTGCTGCCACTTTCCGTAGTAAATTATATGTACCTAACATACAAGCATTTTCATAAATATTTTATGGTATAAGTTTTTAGATTTTCGCGGTTGTTCACTACAACTAGGTTGAAGCACGTAATTGCTCTGAAATATCGAGGTAAAAATAGTCCCGTTCAAAATGACAATATATTATTCTGACTAATTATTGTATTTAGCTTAGTCACTAATTTTGATATTATGGGTTTTAAATTAAAGATTAATTCACGTTGTGGCAAACCGTAAAATATTTATGAAAATGTTTGTATTTGAGTTACAATTAATTTATTACTAATGGTGGCGCCACCAATTCTCTGTTCACCCTTTAATATTAGAGAACGTTGCAAATTAGGTTTACACGTTTCAGCTTTGATGAATCAGATATCTAATATTAAGATTTATGTATTTCGGTCTGTTATTCTTGGTTTCATTACTGATTATTCATTACAGTAGGATAATATTGAAACATGAGGCAAATACATTTAGCTGAATCGCTGCTTTGCCATCAGAAGTAATTTGAAGATAATTATTTCCCGTCTTCGATAATTTATGAAAGTTTAGTGAGTGGCCCAATATGAATATGTCTCTTAGGTATGAAAATATACCACAAAAGTAATATACCTAGGTAAGTAAGTTCCATGCTTGACTAGGAGTGAGAGAAAATTATAGAATTTGCCAGCTGCATTTCCTCTCGAGCATGCTGTAAAAACCAGCTAAGGGATCTGAGGGTTTCAGTATATTGTAATTTAGGCGATGGTCTGACAACCTGTCAATACAGCAATATACGTACAAATCTTTCTTGAACGGCCCTCAAGACTTTGTCAGACGTGGCGGAACGACCTTTGTTTAGGTCGTTTACGCTCTGCCTACCCCATTAGGGATAAAGGCGTGATTTTATGTATGTATGTAATTGTAACATAGTGCAGGGCCAGTTGCACCTATCCACTCGTAGAGTAAACACCGCGTCCTAACTTCATACTTTCCGTCGCGTCGCGAGCTTGAGTGGAGACCCTTTTGGTACTTTTATATCCTTACCGACGGCGATGACCAAATTACATACATACATACATACATAAAATCACGCCTTAACCCTTACGGGGTAGGCAGAGCGTAAAACGCCTCCTAAAAGGCGCTTTCGCCACGTCTGACATAAATTGAGGGCAATTTTAGATTGTAATGTGTATTGCTATAGTGACAGGTTGTCAGCCCAACGCCTAAATTACAATACACTGTAACCCTCGAATCCCTTTTGCTGACTTCTACAGCATGACCAAATTACTCTTGCATTTAATGCTGCCAATATTAGTCGAGCCACACTCTGCACAAGCTCTTCCAGCAACCGCGCTCCCCGCCGGTGGGGTCGCGGAGATCCCTCCTTTGCTCCCCACTTTGGGGTTAACCGGCACGTACCGGGTAGATTCTCTCCGACAAGGAGTTCCCAAGGCATCGCCATAAGCCGAGGTTCGAGCCCTAGTGGGCGCCCTTAGGCAGTTGCCATTTCATTTAAGGGTGAAGATTGCGTATAGTAACTCCCCGCCTTGGCCCGGTGACGCATTAAATACACTTTGTAGTATTTTGCAAACAGGTCCATTCAAAAACAAAAAAGGTACTTTTATCAATAAAGTTCGGTGTAATTTTAAAAAGTGTTTTTTTTTTAAATCAAACAGGGTTTCCAGCGTAATAGTACGAAGAAGAATAAGCAACTAGTCGGTACAAAACATAAAAGAAAGCAACTTTTTACTCTTTTTTCTTATACTGCACAGTCGTGTGTGATGGAACGACTGCGGACCATACAACGACATTGATGGATCTACACTTTGATATACCGTGTGGAGTAAGGGTGCCCACAGACCAGGCATTTTTTTTCGGTATATCTCGGTATCTTCGGTATTTCTTCCATGCTGGACTGGAAGCGAGAGAAAAATATAGACTGCGCGAGCTGCATTTCCTCCCGGGCATGCTGTTAAAACCTGCTAAGGGATCCGTGGGTTTCTGTATACGTGGGACACTCAGAAAGATTTGCGACACTAAAAAAAATTGTTCTACAGGTACATATATTTTTATTAAATCTTTTCAAAGTACTCTCCACCAGCCTCTATACAAAGATTCATGCGTCTGAACCAGTTTTCAAAACACTTTTTCCGGTCCGCCGTAGACACCTCGTTTACAGCCTGCTCGAACGCAGCCAGCGCATCTTCCGGCGACGAAAATTGTATCCCCTTGAGCTGATTTTTTATTTTTGGAAATAAAAAAAAGGCACACGGTGCTAGATCAGGGCTGTAAGGAGGGTGACCCAGGAGTTTGACTGGTGTGCTGTCCAGGAAGTCCCTCGTTTTGAGCGCGGTGTGTGCAGGCGCATTGTCGTGGTGGAGCAGTAGTCCGCGGAGCCCTGTGTTTGGTCGCTTGTTGCTCACAACAGAAAAACTTCTGGTTAACATTTGGTAGTATACCATTCGGCGTTAATGCTTCTTTGATCTCGTAAGGGAATTGAGGCCAAGTGGCCAGTCAAATTAAAAAAGCTGGCGATCAAAATCTTCCCCCCGCTTCGAGATCGCTTCACTTTGGTAGGCGTTGGTTCATTTTGAAACACCCAAACTGTCGACTGGCGCTTGGTTTCTGGATCGTATTGATAAATCCACGACTCATCACCTGTTACGATGTCGTAAACACGCCGAGACGAGCGTGCTTCAAATTTGTTCAGCATATCACGTCACCATTCCACCCGGGCCTGCTTCTGAGCGTCGGTGAGGTAGTGCGGCACCCAGCGCGATACTATCCTCCTCACGCGAAGATGCCCATGTAGAATCTCGTGAACGCTTCCCGATCCAATCTTTAATATCTCCTGATATGTAATTCGCCTATTATCTTGGATTAAATTTTTCACTGCTAGCACGTTTTCTTCCGTAATAGCCGTCAAAGGGCGACCGCTTCTTTCTTCATCCCCCAAGGTTGGTCGACCGCGCCTAAATTCGTTATACCAACGATACACGGTTGCCTTGGAGGGGCTTTCATCCATAAATGCCATTTGAAGTCTATCGAACGATTCATCCGGTTTCAGGCGACACTTGAAATCGTAAAAAATCATAGGTCTAAAATGTTCCCGGCGCAGATCCATTTTTAAGTAAGACACGATACTTTGAATTGGCTCGCAAAAAATGCGAGGGAAATTTTGAAAATGGAACACACATATTTTTACTTACAAGTAATCATATTTTCAAAAAAGATTCTAACCGGCCAGTCTGCCATATATAAAAACTATTTATCGCAATACTTTCTGAGTGGCCTGGTATTGCAATTTAGGCGATGGGCTGACAACCGGTCACTACAGCAGTACATACATACATGTAATCATGCCTTCATCCCTAATGGGGTAGGCAGAACGTTAACGACCTAAACAAAGGTCGTTCCGCCACGTCTGACAAAGTTTTGAGGGATTATCTATACATATCTTTTCAATATAATAAAACCAGCTTTGGGGTTGGGTTTTA
The DNA here is from genome assembly GCA_949820665.1 of Scrobipalpa costella. Classification (NCBI taxonomy): domain Eukaryota; kingdom Metazoa; phylum Arthropoda; class Insecta; order Lepidoptera; family Gelechiidae; genus Scrobipalpa; species Scrobipalpa costella. Next base: position 11,089,056 of record OX463320.1, on the reverse strand, counting down.
GTATGTTGTAATTTAGGCGATGGGCTGACAACCAGTCACTACAGCAATATACCAAAAAATCTATCTTAATTAACCCTCAAAACTTGTCAGACGTGGCGGAACGACCTTTGTTTAGGTCGCTTAAGCTCATCCTACCCCATTAGGTATAAAAGCGTGATGTTTTGTATGTGTGTATGTATGTATTGAGCGGTACTTAAATAAATTTGCTTAAAATTCTTTGTTTATTACTGTATCTTTCGGCACTCAAAATCTTCATATATTTGAGTCGTTTTGGTATGTAATTAGTTATAGTTTCGTCCGCTCAATACCGAGCTATAATATATATTATCTGCTGTGTCTGTGGTTACCTTAAGGTGGCGATACTAGTCAAGTGGCGCCCTCATTAGTAAAAACATCATAATTCAATAAATGCAGTGAATCAAAAACCGGTCCAACAGAATCAAGTTATAGTAATTAAGATAATTTAGAACTTCTTTGCTTGTCCGAAAAACATAGAATGTGCCAGCTGCATCTCCTCCCGGGTATGCTGTAAAAACCAGCTTAGGGATTCGAGGGTTTCAGCATATTGTTAGTTAGCCGATGGGCTGACAACCTGTCACTATAGCAATATAGGTACATAATCATCTGTAATAAAATAACCTTCCAAACTTGTCAGATGTGGCGAAACGAGCTTTGTGTAGGTCGTTTTTGCTCTGCTTACCCCATTAAGGATAAAGGCGTGATTTTATGTATGTATGTAAAACCTTATAAATTAGCGATTCATAGTTCGTTGTAGTAACAGAAAGAAAAAATGCGAATAACGGCCACCAACGGCAACTTTTCTTCCAGTTACTAAGCGAATGCGCATCGCTAATTTATAAGGTTCTAATTTATCTTTAATAAAGATTAAAAAAAACAATTATCTTAATTACTATAACTTAATTCTGTATGACCAGTTTCTCGATTCACTGCGTTTTTAGTGAATTCTGTTTTTTTACTAATGGGGGCGTCACTTGGCTAGTATCGTCACTGGACTTGTATCGCGAGCAGGTTCTTCCGTCTTTTATATGAATTATTAAGGGTAGCTAAGTCAGGCCACCTGCCATTTAAATACAGGTGATGTGTGTACTTCCATGCTGGACTGGGAGCGAAGGAAAAACATAGAATGTGCCAGCTGCATTTCCTCCAGAGCATGCTGTAAAAACCAGCTAAAGGAACCGAGGGTTTCTGTATATTGCATAGGCTGACAACCTGTCACTACAGCAATATTCCTACAAATCTTAATCTATCTTTAATAACCTTCAAAACTTTTTCAGACGTGGCGGAACGATCTTTGTTTAGGTCGTATACGCTCCGCCTACCCCATTAGGGATAAAGGCGTGATTATATGTATGTATGTATGTATGTATGATGTGTGATTATACGACTTGACCGCTTGGATTATGATTCAGGCCATTTTGGCAAAATTAAAACTATATAGTGTGTGTGGCGTTGTCCCTAAAAACTGAAAAGGGTTACTCGGTCAACGATGTGATAGCTTCTTTTTTTACATACATATAATCACGCCTATAAAGGAACCTAGGAAGGATAACCCAAATGGGGTAAGCAGAGCGTATACGACCTAAACAAAGGTCGTTTCGCCACGTCTGACATAGATTTGAGGATTATTTAAGCTCAATTTGTAGGTATATCGCTGTAGTGACAGGTTGTCAGCTCATCGCCTAAAATGAAATATACTGAAACCCATGGATCCCTTAGCTGGCTTTAACAGCGTGCCCGGGAGGAAATGCGGCTGGCACATTCTTTGTTTCTCTCTCTCTCTCTCTCCTAGTCCAGCAAGGAAGTAGAATTATTTTTTACCAGGAAAATTTCTTTGTGAAAGTTGATCAGTTTCAGTTTCAAGTCATTTATTATCATTTTACGTTCGAGATCCCGTTCCTTGCACCCTTTAATATGAACCCATAGGTAGGTAAGCATATACGTCACAATCACATACTACAATCGCTTTGGAAAAAAGTTTGCATGACTACATTATAAACAATTCCCTTAATAAAAGTAAAGTTTTTTCAGAAAATGCCAAATTTAAACCCTTCATGGTTCTTCTTAGTGCATTTATGTATGTATACCGAAATATTTGCAGCGAACACTCCACATTGAATGTATGTCTAATTGAATATTTGTGTAAAATGTAAATTAGTGTTTGGCGTGCAGGTTTAAAGATTTCCTGGTGTGTGGTTTAAGTGGGTATGTAAAAGGTTATGTTGAGCTTTTGGTCTTTTTGGTCTGCGTCTGATTGCGAATTAAATATAACATCAGTTCTTATCAGTTGAATTTTAGTCAGCACAATTAATGACTTGATTTTTAAAAATAAAATTTAATTACGAAATACGCGACTTATTTTCCAAATTGAGTGCCCGTTATTACATTTTATTTAGAATGTCTCACTGAAGTTTAATAGTTAGCTCGGAAATCAATAATTCAAATGTATTCCAAATAACTTTATGAAAATCACAATATAATAATAATAATAAATTTTATTTAATTCCCATTAAATTTGTACACGTAGGACTTATAAACTAATACAACGTAGTCTAAGAGAGTGTACCTTATTAATGAACCCTGTTCCCCAAACTAGGATGAAACCTGTGGGACAGTGTTTCTTGGGGGACAGTGTTTCTTCCGTATGAATGTTATGCTTTAGATACAATCAGTGACAAGCGGATCTAAAGTGTAACTACAGATATGGGATTAATATTTACAAAAATACACAGAATATGTGTGTGTGTGTGTGTGTGTGTATAATATGGATCGGAATGGTATTAGAAAATACTTAGGTAGGTCCAATAATTCTCAACATGTTACCCAAGATATAAAATTTATATTAAATTTTAATATGAGATCTTAACAAAAGAAATCAGCAACGTTTCAGCAAGTCTGATGGATAATTAAAATACTTAAATTAACGAATGATCGCCTGCTTCGTATTTTGGTAATTCTAGGAGCGAGCGAAAAACATAGAATGTGCCAGCTGCATTTCCTCCCTGGCATGCTGTAAAAACCAGTTTAGGTATCCGAGGGTTTCAGTATATTGTAAGTATGGTGATTTGCTGACAACCTGTCACTACAGCAATTTACCTACAAGTCTATCTTAAATAACCCTGAAAACTTTGTCAAACGTGGCGGAACGGCCTTTGTTTAGGTTGTTTACGCTCTGCCTATTTCATTAGGGATAAAGGCGTGATTATGTATGTATATGTAATTTTGTTGATCCAAATTTTAAAACATCAATTTATTTTTACACTTTATGACTTATACCCTACTTATTCGTAGCTTATACCAAACATTCTGGTATTACAAAGTCAAGCCCCTGTAAAGCAGTAGGCGACAAAACGCCACGCCCTATGTTATAAATATTCAAAAGCGCAGGACCTCTTGAATTTGTTTGTTTAATAAGTAAAATACACGGGGATGCACCTACCTTATTTGCATCGAAACCTGATTTAGGCTTAAGCCTTATTTGCAAGGCAGGGGTTGTCAAACTTGACTTAACTGCTTCCGAGGTCTAGTGGTTAGAGCCATGAGTTCGGTGGGGTATAACGATTTTGCGTTGTTGTTTCTATCTGGTTAGGATATTGCAGGCAGATCACCTCATTGTCCGAAAGGTAACATGATCCATGCTGTCGGATGGGCATGTAAATAGTCGCTCTTGTGCCCGAATTCTCTCTGGTCGTGTCAGCGAATCTGTTTCATCAGAATAAGAGATTGAAGAAGATAGACAGATCATTTGTCTTTTGCGCAAACACTCGGGCACTAAAAACAGAGCCCCGCGCAGATGACTAATCTCTGGGAGATTGGTCGCCATCACGGAGAATTGGGTGGGAGGACTATTATTATTATAAATATTCAAATGCGCGGGACCTCTTGAATTTGTTTGTTTAATAAGTAAAATACACGGGGATGCACATAACCACCTACCTTATTTGCATCGAAACCTGATTTAGGTTTAAGTCTTATTTGCAAGACAGGGGTTGTCACACTTGACGCGCTTTGAGGTTATCCTACTTTTCGTTCTTATGTTTTGTTAGATAGATAGGTTTTGTTATGTTTTGTTAGGAGATATTTTTGAGCGGTGTAACATTTTTGCTAGGGTTCTTAGGCAAAAACATTTACGCTTGACTAGCAATATAGTATCAATAGCATTATAGTATAAATCTAGTCTCGGATTGAAAATGGCGGATTTCAGGCGGTAAAAATCGATGTATCGCAACTTTGATCAAATTTACACATTTCCATCTCGTCTGTGAAGAATGCCCCAAAATTGTGTTAATTGATTTTGAACATTTCCTGCATAAAGTCATTCTTGGTTTGAGAATCACTATCAAGTGGATTTTCTTTAGAGAGTTCTTAAGACGTGGTATTATTTTCCCCTTGTAGGATACTCAACATTAGAGTTTCAAGGATTATCCAGCATGGCGTAAAAGACTTATAAATAAATTAATGGTTAATTTATTAGGCACACAAATACATACATACATATAATCACGCCTTTATCCATAATGGGGTAGGCAGAGCGTAAACAACCTAAACAAAGGTCGTTCCGCCACGTCTGACAAAGTTTCGAGAATCATTTAAGATAGATTTGTAGGTAGATATTGCTGTAGTGACAGGTTGTCAGCCCATCGCCTAAATTGCAATATACTGACACCCTCGGATCCCTTAGCTGGTTTTTACAGCATGCCCGGGAGGAAAGCAGCTGGCACATTCTATGTTATTCTCTCGCTCCCAGGCCAGCATGGAAGAAACACTCAACATAAATATACTCATATTTAGGGACCTCTTTTTATCTAATATTAAAAAATAAGCTACCTGGCCAGAAACTAATTTAATCTTATAATTCGTACCCCATCATCATCTCCCTAGCCTTATCCCGTATTTCACGGGGTCGGCTTCCTAATCTAGGGGATTGAACGAGGGTACTGGTTTTTACACAGAGCGACTGCCAGCTGACCTCCGCAACCCAGAAGGGAAACCAGACCCAATCCTAGATTAGGTCAGAGTTTTCAAGCCGCCAATGCCTAGCACTGGCCTCTGATATGGCTTAACGACTAATATCTACGGTATTAAACGATATTAACCGGGACCAACGGCTTAACGTGCCATCCGAAGCACGGAAAAAGCACCGAATAAACGTACATATGAAATTCGAAAACCGAAAAACACATCTTCGTACCTATTGATTAATTAATATGGCTAATAACCCATGCTTTTATTATTTTCTTATACCCGCGGCGCTTCTCTTGCTATAAATTTAAGTAAACGGAAGTAGTGAATTGTAAAGTTTTGTAAAGTCATATTACAGCTTTACAAAGAAGTCTTTTTCCTTCCATGCTGGACTGGGAGAGATAGAAAAACATAGCATGTTCCAGCTGCCCTTCCTCCCGGACATTCTGTAGAAGTCAGCAAAAGGGACTCGAGGGCTGCAGTGTATTGTAATTTAGGCGATGGGCTGACAACCTGTCACTATAGCAATACACTTTTCAATCTAAAATTGCCCTCAATTTTTGTCAGACGTGGCGAAACCGCCTTTTACGAGGCGTTTATAGCTCTGCCTACCCCGTAAGGGATAAAGGCGTGATTTTATATTATGTTTTACAAAGAAGATTCAAAGGTGCACGTGACCGTTAAAACGTCGGTCCCGGTCTCTGTCTTTGATAGTGGTCGTTACTCAGACCATGTCAGAGGCCTAACAGCTGTGCTACTAGGTGGTTTGAAAACTCTGACACCAGGGTTCTTCGGGTCGCTGTTCGACTCGAGAATCCACTCGCTAAGAAGAAGATCTGTGCAACCACAGATCCTCATCATAATTCTCTAGCAAAATCCCCTAATGAATGGCATTTCCTGTGTTCTTCCTCAAGCTTTGTGTTATCTAATTTATCCGGTCTAGTCTAGGTGTCCTGGCTAAACTTTAGGCGACAAATTAAGCTCATGTTTTGTCGCTCTGTGGAGTGGTCCAAGCGAGAATTTGCTGAACACTGGTTTCTTGTAGAAGATGCGTTATTGTTATGTAAACGATGATTGTCGTTCATGTACCGATTTTGAATGCGGTTGCGAAACAATTTCACTTCCATGACGGCCTGGGAGCGAGAAAAAAAACATCGAATTTGCCAGCTGCGTTTCCTCCCAGGCATGCTGTAAAACCCAGCCAAGGGATCTAAGGGTTTCAGTATTTTGTAATTTAGGCGATGGCTATCACTACAGCAATATACCTAAAAATCTATCTTAAATAACCCTCATAATTTTTTGAGACGTGGTGGAACAACCTTTGTTTAGGTAGTTTACGCTCTGCCTACCCCATTAGGGATAAAGGCGTGATTATTTGTATGTACGTATATGCGAAACAATTCAGACTGCAAGCCACTTCGCCATACGGCCTTAGCCTCCGATTCCTACATGTCAAAAGAAACATTCGCGGGAAGCCAACGGCAATTGACTTATTACATACATACATATAGTCACGCCTTCATCCCTTACGGGGTAGGCAGAGCGTGAAACGCCTCGTAAAAGGCGCTTCCGCCACGTCTGACAAAAATTGAGGGCAATTTTAGATTGCATTTTGTATTGCTATAGTGACAGGTTGTCAGCCCATCGCCTAAATTACAATACACTGAAACCCTCGGATCCCTTAGCTGGTTTTACAGCATACCTGGGACGAAATGCAGGTGGCACATTCTATGTTTTTCTGTCGCTCCCAGTCCAGCATAGAAGAAGATTGACTTATTGAACGACATGAAACAATTAAGACCCGATTGTATGACCAAGCCACGCTTGTTGCAACACAATTTTCGATACGATTCTTGACTAGGGATAAAGATATAGGAGTGACTACATACATTTACTTTAATTATTACACATCGAAACCTTTACCTCCATGCTGGACTGGAAGTGAGAGCACAACATAGAATGTGCCAGCTGCATCACCTCCAGAGCATGCTGTAAAAACCAGCTAATGGATTCGAGGGTTATAGTATATTACAATTTTAGGTGATGGGCTGACAACCTGTCACTATAGCAATATACGTCATGATCATCTGTAATAACCCTCAAAACTTGTCAGACGTGGCGGAACGACCTTTGCTTAGGTCGTTTACGCTCTACCTACCCCATTAGGGATAAAGGCGTGATTATATGTATGTATGTACGAAACCTTTCCATAGGTGGACGTAGCAGGCCAGAAACCATACCATATCTCCAGTAAACCCAAATCCGTGGCTTCAAGTCTTCAGAAGTTAAACTTGACAGATTGACCGTCTCGATCCGACTAACCGACGTCGAAATCTTTCACATCCATAGCTGCTTTTCTACCAACATAATCCTTTCTGGCTTGTATAGACTTAGCATTGGACTAGGATGAGCTAAAGCTGGTGAATGGCTTTTTGTCACTGAACAAGGAGTTTAAAATAAGCTCCAAGTTTAATGACCTAAGTTGTTTGTGTCAAAGTGCATTAAAGTTGCATCTACAACTACCTAATTATGTATAGTGTACAACAAAACATATTGAGTTAAATTAGAGAATTCTCTTAAAGGGCCCGATAGCACTATCTGGTTATTCTTTCACACTAATTTCGTTTATTAACGTGTTAGCGATAACTGCCTTCTTAGTCTAGTGGTCAAAGCCATGGGCTTACGACCCGGAGGTCCTGGGTTCGATTCCCAGGGGGGAACACAAAGTTGATATTTGTCAATTTATCACTTTGTAGTTTTCGCAGTTTGGTTAGGACATTGCAGGCTGAATCACCTGATTGTCCGAAAAGTAAAAAGGATTCCGTGCTTCGGAGGGCACGTGCTTAACGTCGGTCCCGGTCGCTGTCTTTGATAGTGGTCGTTACTCAAACCATGTCAGGTGGTTTGAAAACTCTGATACCAGGGTTCTTCGGGTCGTTGAGTCTTCGGAGTAAAAGCACGTTCACAAGGATTCTCCTGGCTAGCCATTGGAGATTAGCACCTATTCCTTCATTTTTTTAAGATAACTAGATGAATTTGCATCAACTGACATTCGAACGAAACAAGAGTCATTCATTATTATGAATAAAGCCATCGCAAATTAAGATATAGTGATAATGAAAAGAGTAGTAAGTAGAGCACGTAGTTACCCAATTATATTTATTAAAAAACATACATACATATATTCACGCCTTTATCCCCAGTGAGGACGGCAGAGCGTAAACGACCAAAAAACTGTAATTGATTAAATTCTACCTAATTGTCTAATCTATTAGCTGTTACCATGAAATTGGACTTTCAGCAATCGATATTGTTAAGAAATACAATACAATACAATATACTTTATTGCACAAAGAAACACAAATACATACAGCAGAAAAGTAAGGAACAAAACAGTACAATATAGGCGGCCTTATTGCTAAAGCAGCAATACACAAAATCCTTTCTAGCAGATTCACAATAAACACACATACATACATATAGTCACGCCTTATGAGGTAGGCAGAGCGTAAATGACCTAAACATAGGTCGTTTCGCCACGTCGGACAAAGTTTTGTGGGCTATTTAAGATAGATTGGTAGTGACAGGTTGTTAGCCTATTGCCTAAATTGCAATGTACAGGAACCGCCGCACCCTTAACTGGTTTTTACAGCATGCATGGGAGGAAATGCAGCTGGCACATTCAATGTTTTTCTCTCGCTCCCAGGCCAGCATGGAAGACAAAATAATATATAGTGATAATAAAAAGGGTAGTAAAGCACGTAGTTACATACATGCATACATACATATAATCACGCCTTTATTTCTAAAGGAGTAGGCAGAGCGTAAACGACCTAAACAAAGGTCGTTCCACCACGTCTGACAAAGTTTTGTTGTTGGAATTGTAGGTATATTGCTTAGCTGGTTTTTACAGCATGCTCGGGAGGAAATGTAGCCGGCACACTCTATTTTTTTTTCTCGCTCCCAGGCCGGCATGGAAGACATTTAGTTACCCCATTGTATTTATTAAGAAATGCACATCAAACTAAGTTTGAAACAAAGCACTAACACTTCTCTTATTACAATATGAATAACAGGCAAGACAAAAGCACAGTATTCTTCGCATAACTGCATAGACATGACTTGTACGTACAGTCGTTTACACTTTCAGCTGTCTTATTTAGTAAGAAACTCTACTTTTTTAAAACTTGATAGTTTTAGTATCCATTTTTTAAACTATGGCAGTCTTGCATTGGTCGATTTCAATATTTAATTGACTTTCGGGAGGTAAAAAAATATTACTAACCGCTAGCGAAGTTTATAAAGTACACACCACCAATATAAATTGTATTTAAGGTTATAATGTTTTAGATGTGATTAATTGTAGTGCCTTGAACAAAGTCTTGATGGTTATTGTTTTGGATTTCTCGTTGTTAGGTTGCAACTTGGGTGGTTGTTTGTAAATTAACAAAATGAGTTGGACTTATTGCTTATGTTAATTGAATTCTGGCATAGCTTATGGGAGACTACAGAAGTATTTTTTTTTTATCATGATAAGACACAGTTTTGTCGCTCAATACGAAAGTTCTCACATTAGAAAGCCATATTTCAACTATAATATCATCGTATCGTCGACATAAACTAACTTTTTATCTATATATTATTTTATTCCCATCGGAATTTCAGAAATATTTTAAAGCTTTCCGTATTGTTTCCTGAAAACTCCTTACGACACTACTAAACCCCACTATTCAGTGTTAAACCACAAAATGGGCTTCCGCAACTATATGATATGCACAGTACATTAACTACGGCACATTTAGGCACGTATTACCCTACTGCGCGAAGAGGAGTGAGATATTTTAGGTCGAATAACGATAGAGCGATGTACGGTTGATCGACAGAACTGTAGGTCGATCACTTTATAGCGAATTCATGTTAGGGCGAAAAATTCAAGATTGATATAATTTTTGATCGATACACTTTAAAATCTCGACACTTCGGCTAGCAACATATCTGCGCAAAGTGCAGTGCTGAAATTTCGGTTGAGATAGTCCTGGATCTGGGCGAGTTTTTCATGTTTAATAACAGCTCTGACTCAAGGGTTCATTGGATACATCGACTCGAAACCCACACAACAAGAATAAGAAATATAAAAATAGTCGTGTGTCGATCAAAAAATATGTCAGCCTTTTGTTTTTCGAATAAATTCGGTATAAAGTGATTCTACCTACAGTGCTTTCGATAAACCGTGAATCACCCTATCGTTGATCGACCTTAACTATCGCACTAGGAGGAGGAGGGGTATGTGCAGTTAAGGCGGACATAATATTGTTGGATAAATTTATAAGAAGTAGGATGACATGACAGCTGTCAAGATTAAAATGGTTGTGTGTCGATCAAAAATATATCGAACTTTCGCTTTTCGCCCTAGCTTGAATTCGCTATAAAATGATTCGTCCTACAGTTGTGTCGATCAACTTTGAATATCCTTATCGTGTGTCGACTTTAAGTATCGTACTGAGCGAGAAGGGGTATGTGCAGTTAACGCTGACATTATTCAAGCAAGACAGTGTTGGAACGATACTGAGTAAGACGGGCTTAACATGAATTTACACGAAGAAGAAGGATGACATGACAGCTGTCAAAATTAAAAAGGTCGTGTGTCGATCAAAAATAATGAAGATTTTTTCGTTTTCGCACTAGTATGATTTTGCTTTAAAGTGATTCGACCGACAGTTGTGTCGATCAACTGTGAATATCCCTATCGTGTGTCGACTTTAAGTATCGTACTAAGCGAGAAGGGGTATGTGCAGTTAACGCTGACATTATTCAAGCAAGACAGTGTTGGAACGATGCTGAGTAAGACGGGCTTAACATGAATTTACACCACTATGAATGTTATTGTATCTTTTGTACGATGTATTGGTAGATTTAGACCGAACGATCTACTTGGATTCAAGAAAATCACGAAATGAGTTTCTGATGCAACCTACGAATATGGGATGCTACTATTTTTTTATCATGCATTAAATGAATCCCAACTTATGCCCTGATATATTCGAAATAAGAGTTCTAACAACTGCAATCTGCTTGAGATACCGTAAATTTTGGAATTTTTCAAACATTTAAAAATGGAAATACATCTACAGTCTAGAAGGTAAGTAAGAAAGCGATTTGTATAGAGTCGAGACAATTTATTTACCATCAATTTATTTATTTTAATTTAATTTCAAGTTCAGGCTAAGTTTGGTAAAAATATTTAAAACAGACCTTTATCTTAGCAACAATACCCCCTGAGTTACGGTACGCAATTAAATTAAGACTCTGTATAGTTGTCATGGAAGTCTTGATTCATATGCATTCATTCGGTGTAAAAGGCTCCCTAGTACAAGCCTGTACGGTAGCAACACAAGTATGGATTAAGAAGTTGCTTTTTCGAGAGTTCCCCAAACATTCTCTTGCAATGCAAATGTTACAGGGGCGTATTCAGATATTTTTGTACAGGGTGTGATAAAATAACCCGCCTTGTAAGGATGGATATGTGAAAAATGCGTCACATTGTCGAAGGACCCTTATATATGTACTTAGTTTATTTAACGTTGAGTTATCGATACCAACGTGTTTTGCGGCCCATTAGCAGATTTTTATTTGCAACTTAGCAGAGATTCAAATTTCGGCATCACATGCTATAATCTTGTTACAAACAAACATATGTTTTAAGTAAGAAAATGCACTTTATGGGCTGCAAAATAATTTGTTATCGGTGTTGCAATTGTTGCAATGTTAAATAAACGAAGTATACTTTCGTCATGATGAAATAACGCTGTTTGAATATTAAAAGCGAAAATTTCACACGATGGTATATCAAACATAAACCATGCCGCGGCAATCAGTGCCATAGTTTTAACTAAACTGAGCAAAGTATCGTGCTATCATTAGAGTCAGCAGAATATCCTGTTTCTGACTATACCTACGGATTGTAAGGGACTGCATTCCACAAACCGATAGGGGTTACTCAATCAATGACACTAAACAATTTTACTTGATTTTTTTTTTCAGGATATGATAACAAATGTCCTTCTCGATCAGACAATTTGTACCTATCTTCTTCTGCTTTAAATTTAAGAGCAGGGCTCTTGTCTGTGAAGTAATCGCCATGCGGATCGATTTTGTGTAAGTTTCTTGACATCCTGGTATGACACGACCTCAGGTTTTTCTTTTATTTGGTCCATGTAAGTTCGCCATTTGTACCTATGAAAAACTAAAAACAATTTTTCTTCTTGAAATCCTGGTATAAGCTGTTAAGTGTCGTTGACTGAGCAACCCCTATAAGTTTGTGGGATGCTGTCCCTTACACCCGGTACATTTTATTGATTTAAAAGATCTAAATAAGAAATCTTGGTGCACCTAAAATCCAATCTCTGATGATTTGAGTTTTATCAAGTTTTTTTATTATATAATACATAGATACATATAATCACGCCTTTATCCCTAATGAGGAAGGCAGGGCGTAAACGACCTAAAGAAGAGTCGTTCCGCCACGTCTGACAAAGTTTTGAGGGTTATTTAAGATAGATTTGTAGGTATACTGCTGTAGTGACAGGTTGTTAGCCCATCGCCTAAATTGCAATTTACAGAAACCCTGGGATTCCCTTAGCTAGTTTCCTAATATTTAAATACCTTATATTTCATTGTTGGTTATCCTATAATGAACAATGAAATATAACATCCATACACAGCTCAAGTCCGATCGTGTATGGAGTACTGCTGCCACCTTTGGGACGGTTCAGCTAAATACCAGCTGGCTGCCTTAGACTCAATCGAGAAACGCGCTAAGAAGCTCATTGGAGACTCAGCACTGGTTGAGGCAAAACTACAGAACCTTGAGCACCGTCGCAGAGTGGCGTGCATGTCGGTATTTTACAGGATACATTTCGGGGAGTGCGCGTTAGCACTTCATGACCTTATACCCCCCTCCCCTTTCCATCTCCGGAGCACGAGGCGTGGACAGGGGTTCCACCCTTATGTCGTGGATATACCACAAATTCGCACGAAGCGGTTCGCTTCCACATTCTTAATGCGAACGGCTAAGGAGTGGAACTCCCTGCCGGCGGATCTGTTTCCGGAACAATATAACCTGGGCCTTTTCAAGGCGAGAGTGAATAGGCACTACATAGGTGAGTATGTTTCAACATAGTCCGCATCGTCACTTTCCACCAGGTGAGATGGCGGACAAATGCTCGCCTAAATATATAAAAAAAAAAAAAAAAAAAAAAAAAAAAATAAGGAAATTAAAATGCAATAGGTTTTTTACACACCATGTAACATTCAGAGCAAGAATCAGGTAGTCAAATATACTGAACGAAAACAGGGCCGAATTTAGTAGTCAAATTGGGGTTCCGTAATGGAAATGCGCTGTATTTGTTTCTGATAAGTGCTCGATAAATGTATAGAAACAGGAATACGATATGCCATATACTTTTGGCTTTTGACTGATAAGATAAGAATAGGTGACGCTTCTTTGTTATCAGTCGATACTAATTTTGTATTGTTGTAAAAAACTTTTTGTCTTTAGTTATATTCGTTACTAGCGACCCGCCCCGGCTTCGCACGGAAAACATCAGTGTTTCTCTACTATATTATGCATGTTTTATACATATAAACCTACCTATAGAATCACTCTACCCATTAAAAGATACCGCATCAAAATCCGATGCGTAGTTTTAAAGATCTAAGCATACATAGGGATATAGGGACAGAGAAAGCGACTTTGTTTTATACTATGTAGTGATGTACGAGTATGTATTTATTTATTTACTATTTATTGTACACAAGTAACATGAGACAGACAATACACAAGGAATAACGACACAACAGGTACAGCTTATTTCTACTAAGAAATTTCTGCCAGCTTACCTACGGAAGTGATACTTAAAATGAGAGGCAAATTAGGCGTGCACAAATAAAGCATATTATTAAAATAATAACAGAAAATTATAAATTACATAAATAACTAATTATGTAATTACTAATTCATGATTATTTGTTGACATGTTCTTTTAATTTTAATGTAATTCAATTTATTAGATATGGCTGATGTTATGATATGGTTTGATGTAATTTGTATTTTATATGGGCCGTAGAAGCCTGAAATAAAGATATATTTATTTTATTTTATCTAGTAATAGTCCTCTTAACCAATTTAATTTTTGTAAATACCTAGTTTGTGTTACTCAGTCTGAACGTAGCCCTCAATTGCAAAGACTTTTTTGAAATTGGCCAGTATTTTTTTATATTATTCCTTACTATTAATTCAAAAATACAAATGTTCCCTCTCTATAATGTTAATAAATAATAGTCCTCCCACCGATTTTCGGTAATGGCGGCCAATCTCCCGGAGATGGGCCAACTGCGCAGGACTTGTTTTTAGTGCCCAATTGTTTGCGCTACACACAGGTGCACTCTCTGTTCCCTCAATCTCTTATTCTGATGGGACAGACTGACTGACACGACCAGAGTGAATTCAGGCGCAGGACCGACTATTTACATGCCCATCCGACGGCATGGATCATCTTACTTTTCGGACAATCAGGTGATCAGCCTGCAATGTCCTAACCAAACTAGAAACAACAACACAAAGTCATTGTCCCCCGCCGGGAATCGAACCCGGGACCTCCGGGTCGGGAGCCCATGGCTCAGACCGCTTGACCACGGAGGCATAGTAATGTTAAGCATAGTAGATAAATGGGACTTGATTAGTCGCAATTGCACTCTCAATTTCTTCAATCTCTCATTCTCATGGGATGCTATGATTATGTAAAGGAAACTATCAAAGTTATATCAGACACATGACCAACTCTCTGTAGTACATAGTAGGATAATATCGACACTTTTTGGTCTCACTATATATTGACGTTTTTACACAAACCGGGTGTAAGGGTCAGCGTCAAATAAAAATTGGCTTTTCCATACAAAATGTCCACCTCGATCAGATAATTTGTATGAAAAAGCCATTTTTTTTTACTTCCTGAAAGAATTTACTGTGGAAGGTGGAAGATGTTCAGTGTTCTTGATTGAGCAACCCCTATCAGTTTGTGGGACGCTGTCCCTTACACCGCGTATAAAAAGTACGGACCGAATCTAAGCGGGCCGAGTGGACACAAACCCCTATTTTCATGCCCATCTGAATTGCATTTCCTATATAAAATCATAATACAAAATTCTTTATTGCACAAACAAACACATACAACAGAAATAAAAAGGAACAAACGTGACAGTACAATATAGGCGGCCTTATTGCTAAAGCAGCAACTTCTACCAGGCAACCTTTGGGTATAGAAATTGTACAAGCAGAAGGCGGGATAGTGCATATTACTACATATAATACTTAGACAATATTTACACACTAAAAATAAATATTTCAATAAAATATCTGAATCTTCCATGCTGGCCTGGGAGCGAGAGAAAAACATAGAATGTGCCAGCTGCATTTCCTCCCGGGCATGCTGTAAAAACCAGCTAAGGGATCCGAGGGTTTCAGTATATTGTAATTTAGGCGATGGGCTGACAACCTGTCACTACAGCAATATACTTGCAAATCTATCTTAAATAACCCTCAAAACTTTGTCAGACGTGGCGGAACGACCTTTGTTTAGGTCGTTTACGCTCTGCCTACCCCATAGGGATAAAGGCGTGATTATATGTATGTATGTATGTACATATCTTATGATATACTAATACATAATATATGCTACATAAGATAGGATACTCTATGTTATATATCAGTGAAATTGGTAGATAGAATATCACTACATATACTTACATAGAATTTTTTCAAACATATTGTGTACTTCTTTTTTTTAATTTTTGAACTTTTTTTTGCTTTTTTAAATTTAGAATAAACTTGTTCTTCTAATTGGTTGTGTTAGCTGCAAGTCGCGTATAAGCACTAAGCTAAGTACAACACAAACCAATTTTGCCGCCAAAATTAGCTCTAAGCAACAAATTTGTGCACGTGCAAAATTACAATATAGCGGGTTTGAATCCCGGGCTGGATTAGTTTTACCCTATTAAAGTTGGTCGTGCGACCTCGTGTATAACACGGATAGAGGGATAGGGGTAGTTTATGAATGGCGGGTTGCAGTGTCTATGCGTCAACGGCAGGTACCGGCTCGATCTCTTGTGACTAGAGTTCTCAGTTCTCTTCCGACTGGGCGTGAGAGAAAAACATAGAATGTGCCAGCTGCATTTCCGTTGATGCTCGGGAGCATGCTGTAAAAACCAGCTAAGGGATCTGAGGGTTTCAGTATATTGTATTTTGGCGATGGGCTGACAACCTGTCACTACAGCAATATACGTACAAATATATATATATTGACATATAATCACGCCTTTATCCCTAATGGGGCAGGCAGAGCGTAAACGACCTAAACAAAGGTCTTTCCGCCACGTCTGACAAAGTTTAGAGGGTTATCTAAGATCAGGTTTATTGCTGTAGTGACAGGTGGTCAGCCTATCGCCTAAATTGCAATTTATAGAAAATCATAAAAAACACGATCAGAAAAGCATAAGCCTTGCGTTGTTGTTCTTTAGTATGAATGTATGGTCAATGAGAAATACAGGCTGATCATGGTGATTGATCGATTTATAGTACCTCATCATCTCCCTAGCCTTATCCCGTATCTCGCAGGGTCGGCTACCTAAAAACACATTGGTACGTGGTGGGATTCGAACCACGACCTCCCGCTCAGGAGGCAGCGGCCCTATCCACTACACCATCGGGCTCTCCTCGATCGATTTATAGTACCTATGTCTCGCAATTGGCTGTTTGATCCAAATTAAAAATTGAATACTAATAAGTGTTTATAAAGAAAAGAATGTAGATACACAATACCCATTGAAAGGAGTAATCCGTTTTTTTAAATGGATAAACTTCCCAATATTTACGAACCAAAAGAAGAATCTGTCTTAGCCTTCATTCATATGTCTAACCCACACAAATCAAACAGAAACTGATCAGAATCATATTCAAAATCATACATACATACATATAATCACGCCTTTATCCCTCATGGGGTAGGCAGAGAGTAAACGACCTAAATAAAGGTCGTTCCGCCATTCAAAATCATCATCATCATTCGCTTGCCCTTATCCCGTTTACTTGTGGTCGGCGCAGTACGTTTTCTTCTTCCATTCATCCCTGTCAGCCATCACTTCATTGTTATTACTACAAAACTATCGAATTACATACATATACATACATAAAATCACGCTTTTATCCCTTACGGGGTAGGCAGAGCGTTAAACGCCTCGTAAAAGGCGCTTTCGTCACGTTTGACAAAAATTTAGGGCATTTTTAGATTAATGTGTATTGCTATAGTGACAGGTTGTCAGCCCATCGCCTAAATTACACTACACTGTGTTTATGATGTTTTTTGTGTACAATAAATTGTTAAATAGAAATAGAAATAGAAATACACTGTAATCCTCGAGTCCCGTTTGCTGACTTCTACAGCATGCCCGGGAGGAAGGGCAGCTGGAACATTCCATGTTTTTCTATATCTCCCAGTCAAGCATGAAAGTAATCGAATTACATCTTGCAACTAAACAGGCTTGAATCCGTCTCAGGCTTTAATATGGACGGCATCTTGCAACTAAATACCGTGTCCCGCAATACACGTCCACCCCCCAGTGGTTTCAGTGAACATTGTTGTGAGCTTGTTAGCAATCCGCGTAGATAATAGACTGCATCATAGTTTACCTATAAGTATAACTATACTGACGATGACAATGTGAATACGCAACTGTGTACTGCGTTAGTTGTCTTCGAGTTTGATATAATTTTATAATGTTTCCGACTGCAAGTAGACTATTTCCCATTCTATGTTGGAATGTCCTTCCATGCTGGACTGGGAGCGAGAGAAAAACATGGAATGTGCCAGCTGCATTTCCTCCCGGGCATGCTGTAAAAACCAGCTAAGGGATCTGACGGTTTTTGTATATTGCAATTTAGGCGATAGGTTGACAACCTGTCACTACAGCAATGTACCTAAAAATCTATCTTAAATAACCCTCAAAACTTTGTCAGACGTGGCGGAACGACCTATGTTTAGGTTGTTTACGCTCTGCCTACCCCATGAGGGATAAAGGCGTGATTGTATGTATACTGATGATGACAATGGAAATACGCACCTTTGTACTGCGTTAGTTGTCTTCGAGTTTGATATGATTTTATAATGTTTCCGATTGCGAGTAGACTGTTTCCTACTTCTATGTTGGAATATTCTCCGATGCTGGACTGGGAGCGAAAGAAAAACATAGAATGTGCCAGCTGCATTTCCTCCCGGGCATACTGTAAAAACCAGCTAAGGTATCCGAGGGTTTATGTATATTGCAATTTACTACAGCAATGTACCTACAAATCTGTCTTAAATAACCATCAAAACTTTGTCAGACATGGCGGAACGACCTTTGTTTAGGTCGTTTACGCTCTGCCTACCCCATTAGGGATAAAGGCGTGATTATATGTATGTATGTTGGTTAAATCATATGTACCTACAAAGTACTAGTTAGGAAGTGCATGTCTCGTTTTATCCGGTAATGAACAATGCACCTTTCAAAGCAAAAAGATAGAATCCTACCAATGATTCAAGTACAGACTTTAATGTAGGTAGGTATGTTGTTTGTCTCATCATGCGTCTTTCTCAGAAGACGATTATCGGCATTTCGCCCAAATAACTGCATAGAAAAACCACGGGCTTTTGCAAGTAAATACCAACTTACATTTACCGTCCACATCAATGATTATCAA
This sequence comes from Scrobipalpa costella, assembly GCA_949820665.1. NCBI lineage: Eukaryota > Metazoa > Arthropoda > Insecta > Lepidoptera > Gelechiidae > Scrobipalpa > Scrobipalpa costella. Next base: position 11,070,284 of record OX463320.1, on the reverse strand, counting down.
CCTTAAACCGAAACAAAAAGGACTGATTGAGTATTTTGAATGGAATGACAAAAAAGGGTCCGGCGCAGGTAGAATTCTCATACAAAAGATGTATGACGTCGAAACTCCTACAACTTGGACAAAGATGTTTCTGCGGTCTGTTTTGATGATCGAGGACTTTATTGCTATAGGAATAAGGTTGTAATTATGATCGTTTTGTGGTATATTTGTTGAGTGCATTGATAAGTCCCAAGTTTTTGAACACATGGCTATGGTGGTCGAATTTTAGAGTTCCTTAAAGATTTTTAGGAACTTATTTATAGAATACCTACTTTTAGCCAATCGATAATGTACAATGTCAAATAACTTCCAACAATTTACTTAAATGACATGCACATAATATAAATGCTGTTTGTCATACATAACTACTGACTTAATGAGTAAAAACATATTATTTGACTGATTCCATCACTATGGTATTTAATCCATATTATTAATTCCTAAAAGTTCCCAAGAACGTGGCGTTAGATATGTAAAATTTGTATTAAATTAAAATTCCTTACTCTAGTACCTACTATACTGCTTCAATGTACCTAAAATTAAAAAAAAAAACAAGATGTGATTATATAAGTATGTATGTTACTTTAGAATGTAACCAATTTTCGCTTTTAATAATACTTAACTAACTGAAACTAATAAATTGTAACTAAATCGCACTATCGCTAATCCTGCGCTGATCGCTTGACCCACCAAATCGAACCCCATACCCACGGAACCCTCGCCCCACGATAGAGGGCACCCGCCAATGCGCTTGCGTCGTTCCGAATCCCGCGCAACTTTAGAGTTTTAGGTTAGTTCCCCCCGCTCGCCGCTCGAACGGGATGCATCGCGTTTTAGGCTAGTTTTTAATTAAAATCTAGTGTTTTTACTTAGATTTTTAGCTATATAATAGTGTAAAGACTCGTGTGTATATAGGATCTAGTGTATAGTGAAGTGAAATTATGGGATTGCTGTGTTAAAGGATGATTAAAGCGGTTTTTAAGGTGAGTTTTGGGATGCATCTGTCTGTTGTGTACGCGATTTTGAGAGGTTAGGTTAGTTTCTTCTATGAGTATGGTTTATTTCATGATTGGCATGTTATTTGTGTTATAGATAATATCATTTTGAACTAGAAATAAGAATAAAATTTGAGTGATAACAGAACATTTATGTATGTTTTGATATGGAAAAGCAGTTATACGATCAATGGTTACGGAATCTCGTAATCGGACGATTGAATTCCTATGTTGTATCAGGTTATTAGTACAAACATACATATAATCACGCCTTTATCCCTAATGGGTTAGACAGAGCGTAAACGACCTAAACAAAGGTCGTTCCGCCACGTCTGTCAAAGTTTTGAGAGTTATATAAAGTAGATTTATTGTTGTAGTGACAGGTTGTCAGCCCATCGCCTAAATTGCAATATACTGAAACCCTCGGATCCCTTAGCTGATTTTTACATCATGTCCGGGGGGAAACGCAGCTGGCACATTCTATGTCTCTCTCTCGCTTCCAGTCCAGCATGAAAGAACCTATGAATGATATTATTAAGAGCTGTTATGTCTGAATGGGCAGACAGTTTAAATAAACATTAATATCTTCTAGTCAGTACGGACACACGATTGTCGATAACAAACTCAAACAAATGATCTTTAAATACTGACTGACTGTTTGCTCCTTATCTATTTGGCCTGAGAAAGTTTTATACATCCTGTTTTCGGTTACATTCAAAGGTGTAACCGAACATCTGTTTTAAATAATACGGTTTACAGAAATGTAGTTAAAAATAACGATCAGAATTCAATGATTCTAAAAAGAAAGTATGCATTTTGTTTTGATAGTGGACCATTGCAATGCCCTAACCAAATCGGGGCATAGCTCACAGAGTGATAAATTGACAATTAACAACTTTGTGTTCTCCCCTGGGAATCGAACCCAGGACCTCTGGATCGTAAGCCCACGGCTCTGAACTTAGTGGTACACGGAGGCAGTTAGCTGGAACTGGAAGCGGTAGAAATTGATTCAATGTTCCAGCTTCCCTGCCTTCCAGGCATGATGTAGATCTGAAATTGCCCTCAATATTTGTCAGATGTCGCGAAAGCGCGTTTTACTAGACGTTTTACGCTCTGCCTTCCCCGTCAGGGATATATGGGTTAATTTTATGTATGCTTGTTGCTCTTGATCCCGGAGAATAGTTAGGTACACAGATAATGCAATAATCTTTTAACTTCTAAATGGTTTTCACAGACTGATTTATACGAATTCCCTTGACACGAAATAATAAAAATCAACGTACATATAATCACACCTTTATCCCTAATGGGGAAGGCAGAGCGTACACGACCTAAACAAAGGTCGTTCCGCCATGTCTGACAAAGATTTGAGGGTTATTTAAGATATATTTACACTTCCATGCTTCCATGCTTTTTCTCTCGTTCCCAGCGAGAGAAAAAGATAGAATGTGCCAGCTGCATTTCCTTCCGGGCATGCTGTAAATACCAGCTAAGGGGTCCGAGGGTTTCAGTATATTGTAATTTAGGCGATGGGCTGACAACCTGTCACTACAGCAATATACGTACAAATGTTTCTTGAATGGCTCTCAAGACTTTGTTAGACGCGGCGGAACGGCCTTTGTTTAGGTCGTTTACGCTCTGCCTACCCCATTAGGGATATAGGCGTGATTATATGTATGTATGTATTACCATTTTTTTTCTATAAAATACCCTACTTTACTCATACCTATAACCCTCCTCATTCCAGTATTCCGCGAGCTGTAGTGAGTTCGCTAGTTCGTTAGCAAATTAAACAAAGATAGGGTTGAAACCGTACCGAACCGAAATACTACTACGTTAATCCGGCAACAGTTTAACATATTTAATTACTACCCGGTCTGTTCCACAGTTTGTTTACGATGTAGGTACATGGTAAATACAATAAATATATAAAAAAATACTAATAGTGTGTTGAGTTTTCTTCCATGCTGGACTGGGAGCTAGAGAAAAATACTGAATGTGTCCACTGCATTTTCTCCACGGCATGCTGTAAGAACCAACTGCGGGATCCTAAGGGTTTGTGTATATTGAAGTTCAGGTGATGGGCTGACAACCTGTCACTAAAGCAATAAACCTAATAATCTATCTTGAATAACCCTCAAAACTTTAACAGACGTGGCGGAACGACCTTAGGTCGTTTACGCTCTGCTTACCCCAAGCAAACCAATAAAGGCGTGATTATATGTATGTATGTAGAGTATATAAAAAATACATACCTTACACTATTTCATATCTACATTCGTATACCAAAACCTAGCACACAAAAGCAATAAGGTTATTCTGCAAAATTCTGTTACACCTAGGCCGACAGGCTAGCTTCCCTTTCAAAGCTTTGTAAAGCCGTAACACCTGCAAACAATATCGCAGACACGTGTTCGTCTGTTTATGTTGTTTCGGAATGATTCAATGGTCAGATACTTGGATTCTTTAAGAATTCAGCAAAGTATTTCAATGCGCTCGATTCTAGATACCACTGGCTAAAACTAAAATTAAATTCTATCTGGCATTTTCAAAATAATAAAATTGAAAAATTAATGGCGATTTATACTCTATAGGTTAACACTTAATCCGCTAGATTTTGACGCTATATTGCACGTTTCTCAAGTATTTCTGTCTATTTTATCCGCCATATCATATGACGGCGGATAAAAATTACGGATAACGCATAAAACCACCGACTATAAATTAAAAACCGTAGAGAATAGATCTCCTGTCCTTTTCCAATGTTTTTAGTCGGAATAGTGATAAATAGATTTTACGTACCAATGTGTTTTTCGGTTTTCGAATCTCATATGTACGTTTATTCGGTGCTTTTTCCGTGCTTCGGAAGGCACGTTAAGCCGTTGGTCCCGGTTAATATCGTTTAATACCGTAGATATTAGTCGTTAAGCCATATCAGAGGCCAGTGATAAGCATTGGCGGCTTGAAAACTCTGACCTAATCTAGGATTGGGTCTGGTTTCCCTTCTGGGTTGCGGAGGTCAGATGGCAGTCGCTCTGTGTTAAAACCAGTACCCTCGTTCAATCCCCTAGATTAGGAAGCCGACCCCGTGAAATAATTGATAAGGCTAGGGAGATGTTGAGTGATAAATAGATTTTAATTTGTCAGACGTGGCGAAACGAGTTTTGTTTAGGTCGATTATGCTCTGCCTACCAAATTAGGGATAAAGGCGTGATTATATGTATGTATGTATGTAGATTTTAATTTTAGTTTTAGCCGAAAAATCTAGAATCGAGGCCAATGTGTCGATTCGTCATTCGACTTGAAAGAACATCTATCTTTTCCAGCCTGACTCATCAGTCAGACTTTCTGTTTTTTCCTATTTAGTTCTTCTGCCAAGAATGTTTCTTTTTTATATCTTTGAAATTGTTGCATTAACACTTATAATTATAACGTTTGATCATAATCCTTTCAACATGTCGTAAAAAGTGATGAGACTCATCAAAGAAATATATTTAGATATCCAGCGTAATAACTGTTTCATAAAAGAGAAGATAGACTGCGATACAATATTTGACAGATTTCAAAGATAATATTTTGGGTACCTAAATTTTGTAGGTTCTACCTTAAGTAAATACATACATATAGTCACGCCTTTATCCCTCATGGGGTAGGCAGACCGTAAACGACCTAAACCTTGACAAAACAAAGTTCGTTTCGCCACGTCGGACAAAGCTTTGAGGGTTATTTAAGATAGATTTGAAGGTATATTTCTTAGTGATAAGTTGTCAGCCTACCGCCTAAATTACAATATACTGAAACCCTCGGATCCCTTAGCTGGTTTTTACAGCATGCCCGGGAGGAAATGCAGCTGGCACATTCTACGTTTTTCTCTCGTTCCCAGGCCAGCATGAAATATATTATTGCACCTTTAGCACCACCCCAAGTCACGTAATCAGTCACTATTAGAAACAGTGACTGATACCGACGGCTCAACGTGCCCTCCGAAGCACGGAATCAGCTTTCCTCCAGACAATAAGGTGGATTCAGCCTGCATTGTCCTAACCAAACCTAGTATGGAAAAGGGTACTTTTACCTATAATGTACTTGGTATTTAAGTTTCATGTTTCATAGCAGTATTATCCCCGATAAACAAAACATCCTACCTAATATGGTAATGAAAATTGTCTTACAGCGTCAGCGGGATTTAAGCTTTCATGTAAAAAGCATCCTGTAAGCTACTCCCTCAAAGTTAGTAAGTTATTATTTATTCCGCATTTGGCTTTAACACTTTCACTGCTTCCGAAACATATAGGCTTAAATTTTTTGAATACTGAATACATTGTTGTCTAAAGCATTTGTCTTCTTATTTCCCCATTATAGTAAAAAAAAAATTGTCCCGATGTATTCCAAAAATATATATTTTTATGCGACTTTATTTATCTGTGACTGAGCATGCACTTTGACTGGTAAATGATGCGAAAAGTCATGTCTGCGGAGCAACTTATGAAAGGCCTAAGTCTAGCAGTGGACTGAAACAGGGAGATTATAATGATTAATGATATTTCAATACATACAATATTATTCTATTGTCTTCAGATTACTACATACATATAATCACGCCTTTATGGGGTAGGCAGAGCATAAACGGCCTAAACCAAGGTCGTTCCGCCAAGTCTGCTAAACTTTTGAGGGTTATTTAACATACATTTGTAGGTATACTGCTGTAGTGACAGGTTGTCAGCCCATCGCCTAAATTGCAGTATACTGAAACCCTCGCAACCCTAAGCTAGTTTTTACAGCATGCCCGGGAGGAAATGCAGCTGGCACATTTTATATTTTTCTCTCACTTCGAGGCCTGCATGCTCGTCAGATTACTGTTGTAATATATTCCTTGGGGATATTCATAGTGATTCATTCACCAAAAATTTAAACAGTAAAATGGCCACGCGTGCTGTGCATCCTCTCTGTCGGTGGTCACACGCAAGGATTCTTCAACACGCACGCCACGGGCTGGACACGTGACTCATTCATTATACTTACGAATGATACCACTAGGTTAACTGCTTCTGTGACCTAGTGATCTGAGCCTTTAGCTTCCTATCCGGAGGACATAGGTTGGATAGAGGTTTATCCCTAGTTTGGTCAGGACTAAGCTGACTGACTTGCCTGCTTTGGGTTCGATTAGGGTCGCAGTCTTTGATAGTGATGATACGATGTTAGTTTAACTAAAACTTGTTTCCATTTCCTTTTCACTTTTGGATTTTACCGTTTTTACTTTTAAATACCATTTTATGATTATATGGTTTACGTTTAGTTCTACGTATTCTTAGTAATAAGTTGCACTTTGTTCCACTGCACTTTTGTACCAATATAAGTCTTGCACCCAAACAACATGTCACTTTGTCATTATATTGATTAGATATATATGTGATTTAGATTAAAACTGTAATTTTTGTACCTTTGTTTTGTAAGAATTATAACCTGTTTTGTGTGACAAATAAATAAATAAAGTGATCGTTTTAATAATGGCGGAGATTCCAGGGTTCATGTTATTTATTCAAAAAAATGTGTTATTAATGGCAATGCGTAATGGTATCGAAAATTGATGATATCAGCTTCTAAAGTGTTAAACAACGCATGGGCGGAAATTCAAATTTGCGTACGGTTCACTTGGTAGGAATTATTTCCATACTTTCCGATGTTGTTTGGAATTTTAAAGCAGATTTTGAATATTATGTAGGCCTACGTTATGGATAATCTGGGTATGATGTCTATCGTACGTAAAAATAATATTTAAATGAGTGAACATTTTACTACAGGGTATGCTTATAATGAAGAAAATATTTACGAGTAGACGTGAAAGAGAAAATACTAAGTTTTATGATGGACATAGACTTTGTTGTATGAAACAAAACTTCAAGCATTTGCCGTATTCTCTGCGTCAAACAAGTTTTTACTTCACTCGCTTTTCTACGACTTTTAACATTTTATTTCTTTTGTTACAGATGCCACTTCGCAATAAAATGTAGTTGTGAACTGGACAACAAAATGGCGTCCGGTATGGCGTCCGACAAGATGGCCGCTCTGACGTCACGCAAGATGGCGTCGATTTCCTTAGCAATGAAGAAGCAGGATTCTTCCTGGCGCAGAGTGAAGTGCTTCAGTGTTCTGTGTTTAGTGTTAGTGCTGTGTGAAGTAAGTGTAAGTGAAGGAAAGCAGATGAGTGAAACGTTGCAGAGGGCGCTGTCTGCAGTACGGGGACCGAGTCCTGGCGCGAAGAAGCTGTTAAATATTCCTGAGGATGGAGGTGGGTCATTAGAATAATTTTCTGTAATACGCCTCGAGAGATATAGGGGAGGCCTTTGACCAGCACTGGGACGATTTATAGGCTACAACTTTTTGAATGTTCAATTTCTTTATATTTAATTACTAACTATTTTTATGCGGTGAAATTTATAACATACATACATAAAATCACGCCTTTATCCCTTACGGGGTAGGCAGAGCGTAAAACGCCTCGTAACAGGCGCTTTCGCCACGTCTGACTAAAATTTACGGCAAATTTTAGATTGTAATGATTTGTATTGCTGTAGTGACAGGTTGTCAGAAATTTATAACAGTTTTGACTTAACTGGGATTTAGTTTTAAAAGTATCATCGTTACTAGATTATCGTAGGGACTAGACTTACAAGTGCAGACAAATATGAAATTCACGAATTAATCTAGCCTTGGCTTCCTTTGATCAAAACCAAAAGTAAACCTAATAACGGAAGTTTTAAAGGAATTTTTCCTTAATTATTCCTCCATCTAAATTCTTTCTTTGACAAATACCACTTTAAAAACAAAAAGGTTTTAAACGGCCATAAATTGGGCTTTTATCTTACTGCATTAAAAATAACGCACTTAGCCAAATAGTCAAGACAAAGGGGAGGAAAAAATCGCTGACTAATTTCTACAATTCGTCTTTTCAAGATAAAAGAAGTCTTTTATGAACAAGGATACTCGGAGTACTGACTATTACACCGCAGTGATAGTAAATGTAATTATCAGGTGGACCTGGACAGTAAGCTTGGTTGCCAATGTTTAACATAAAAAAAACTCCGTTATTATACATACACACGTACACATAATCACGCCTTTATCCCTGATGGGGTAGGCAGAGCGTAAACGACCTAAACAAAGGTCGTTGCGCCACGTCTGACAAAGTTTTGGGTTCTCAATATTAGTATATTGCTGTAGTGACAGGTTGTCAGCCCATCGATTAAATTGCAATATACAGAAATCCTCGGATCCCGTAGCTGGTTTTTACAGCATGCCCGGGATGAATCGCAGCTGGCACATTCCATGTTTTTTCTTCCATGCTGGACTGAGAGAGATAGAAAAACCATAGAATGTTCCAGCTGCCCTTCCTCCCGGGCATGCTGTAGAAGTCAGCAAAAGGGACTCGAGGGTTATAGTGTATTGTAATTTAGGCGATGGGCTGACAACCTGTCACTATAGCAATACAAATTACAATCTAAAATTGCCCTAAATTTTTGTCAGACTTGGCGGAAGCGCCTTTTACGAGGCGTTTAACGCTCTGCCTACCCCGTAAAGGATGAAGGCGTGACTATATGTATGTATGTATGTACATTCCATGTTTTTCCCTCGCTCCCAGTCTAGCAAGGAATGATAAATTCGCCTCGGTGCAAATTTCCCCAAACGACGCCCGTCGATCCCCAAGAATCCCTTAAAAGTGACGTCGCAGTAACAAAAGACTACACCTGAACTCGAGTTCTTTAATTAATAAGGACGAGATTGGAGCGGCCATCCAAACTTTTACTTAGGAAATGGCGTGCTCTCATTGGTCACTGAGTCACTGGTATAATGTTACAGGTAACTTTTGTCATTAAATAAATGTTTTCGTTTTCTTTTTGGTGAACCTCGATGGACTAGAAATCTTATCCCGAGAAATATTGCGTTTCTACACAGTGTAAAACAATCATCGTATAAAATGAAGGTTCTTTCAGTATGTTTTGTCGGAAACAAAATTGATTTAAATGGAGCATCTTTGAATATACCTAATTTGAAATATGAACTGAACCTAAGTAGGAAGAACTCATCAGAAAGATAAAAATTATATGAACGAAATAAAAATTTTGCAATTGCTACAAAACGTGCCTATAATTAAATATTATTAAAAAAAAAACAAAATCACTAAGTGCAGCAACACACAGGCGTCACTCACTGCGCGTAAAGTTGCGCTCAACACGCTGTCAATGCTACGTGTAGCGAGGAACTTTACGTCCGCGCGCATCCCTCTACCAATACGCGCATAGATCGTACGGTGACGCATGTGTGTTGTAGGCAATGTAAAAAACTTTGATAGCGTGTTGAGCGCAACCTTACGCGTGACGCCTGTGTGTTGCTGCACTTAGATGCATCGCAACAGTTTTATCACAATACCTTGAAAGTTCGTCGAAAATCCGTTAGTACTAGGAATAGGAATCCTAAATTCTTGCTAACATTCTCATTCCAATGCTATTTGGTAATTCACCTGAATTGAAAGGTATTTCCAAAGCTTCCATTGAACCTTACATCAGCTTGTGATAGCTAGTTTTGTTGCAAAATGTTACTATCTTGTTTCTTCCATGTTGGACTGGGAGTAATAGAAAAACATAGAATGTGCCTTCATCTCCTCCCGGGCATGCTGTAAAACTCAGCTAAGGAATTTGAGCGTTCCAATATATAGTAATTTAGGCGATGAGCTGAGAACCTGTCACTACAGCAATATACAGATCTATCTTCAACAACCCTCGAAACTTGTCAGACGTGGTGGAATGACCTTTGTTTGGGTCGTTTACGATGTGTCTACCCCGTTAGGGATAAAGGTGTGATAGTATATATGTATCTTGTTATAGAAATACACTAGCTTGAAAGAGAAGATTTCTTCTATAGGTAAAATGGTAGAGCCCGAGGTACGTGACCGATTTTTTTTAACGAAGTGTTTATTAAGTCGGCATACCTTCATTGCATCTCTCAGGGACGTCCTAATAAATAATATCGCGGCTTAATAAGTCTTTCCGTGGGAGTAATATATTTTCCCCCCTGTAAAACTGTGGTGAATAAATCAATAATTAGTTAAGATTTACACGAATAAGAGATTTCTACTCCGGTTTTTCTCGTATTAATTATTCTCAAAACTCCATCATTAACAGAATGGTACAATCCTATAAGTTGATGTTTAATGAAGCCGATATTTTATTTCTAATCCGTAATCAATTCATCAATTGTGTTTGTAGTAACATCTCTACTCTATGAATATGCCCTTACATTACAATAAACCCATTCTTCTTCTTCTGTCGAGTGGGTATCGAGTATATGGACCCGATGAACCCTGGTGTCAGAGTTTTTAAACCGCCTAGTAGCACAACTATCAGGCCTCTGACATGGTTTGAGTAACGACCACTATCAAAGACAGCGACCGGGACCGACGGCTTAGCGTGCCCTCCGAAGCACGAAATCTTTTTTTTTTTCGGACAGTCAGGTGATTCACCCTGCAATGTCCTAACCAAACTGGGGAAAAATTCACAAAGTGATAAATTCCCAAATATTAACTTTGTGTTTCCCCCCTGGGAATCGAACCCAGGACCTCCGGATCGGGAGTCCATGGCACTAGCCACTAGACCACAGAGGCAGTTAAAATGAACCCATGAAGCTCATACAATACACATACATTCCCGCACACTTAGCCTACCTTATGTTTATTGTTTGTTTGTTTACTACCCTATTACGTAAATTTAATATGATGAACTCTGTTATTGGCTATATAAGTTTTTAAGATTACTGTTTGTAATAGTGAAATAATTTGCTGAATTGATTAAGTGAATGATTGAAGCTGATTGTTGTGAATAAATTGCTGTTGGGTTCACAATAAAGAAAAATAAATTTAATTAAATAACTGAAGACTTCTCATACCTTAAGGTTTAGTTCCCGGTATTACCCTTTGTCTGTAAACTTTATTGGTACCTGGAACTCGCTAATTCCATGCAATGCAATGCATCTGATGGCAAGTTCTACTAAAGATCTAAACAATTCTCGTTAGAACTATGTTTCTAGCTGTGTTTAAGGTTTCCCGCCTCCTTGCTACAGGCCCTAATTGGGCGAGGAAACAATCTAAGATTATGCATACTTCCCCCAACACATCAAAGTTAGAGTAACGACTCCGCCTCTATCGCCCATGAACTAGACTGGAATCAAAAGATAAAAAAGACCATACCTGTCATTTTCTGTCACGAGGGAACAGAAAGGGACATCAGTATAGACTAACTAATTTAAATCCAGTCAAACCAAGGATTTGTGGATAATAAAATAAGTCGTGGTGTGTGAGGGTATTGACCAATATCCATTCACGAATTCTGACAGCAAAAAAAATCATTTGTCTATAGAGCGCCGTCCCTTTTTTGTCCTCTCATGGCAAAAAAACAACAGGTATAGACTTATTTTAGTCAGATCGTGTTTCCGCCGAATCGACACTACTGTAGCTACTGAAACTCTATCTGGTACGTGGAACTGACTACAAACGGATTTGCTCCAGCGTAATTCGTAAAGGTATTTCTAAGGGCTTTGTGGAGGTTACAGACTCTAACCTATTTCTGTCAATTTACCATCATAGGTACTCTTTGTAGTACAGTAAAAAAGAAGTGGTGTTCTGAATCCTACTTTTTCTTCTTAGAGAGTGGATTTTCGAGTCGAATGACCCGATGAACCCTGGTGTCAGAGATTTTCTACTATGTTTGTTACTCACTCGATTTTTAACCTCTGGACGAGACGAGTCTTTAATTAGGACATAGGCTCATGATTACCGCGGGAATATACTTCATTCCCCTCACACCTCGACATCTCACTAAGCCGCAAGTTTTCTACATACATACATACTATCACGCCTGTATCCCTAATGGGGTAGGCAGAGGGTCAACGACCCAAACAAAGGTCGTTCCTCCACATCTGACAAGTTTTGAGGGTTGTTAAGAAAGAACTGTATATTGCTGTAGTGGCAGGTTGTCAGCCCATCGCCTAAATTACAATATACCCTCGAATCCCTTAGATGGTTTTTACAGCATGCCCGGGAGGAGATGCAGCTGGCACATTCTACGTTATTCTATCGCTCCCAGTCCAGCATGGAAGCAATGTTTCTAAGTATAACATTTATTTATTTAACTGTTTATTGTACACAGAAATATACACAGAATAATTACATAGGGAATCACGACACAACAGGTACTGCTTATTTCTAAAATAAAATGTCTTACCTACTTTTTCTGTCAGACCTAAGATGTGAGATTGCATAAAACGTAACGCGGATAAGACTTAATTTCTTTGCTAAAAGAAAAATGCATTTTATTTTTAAAGAAACATAATGTTTAAACCTTAGCATGCTTACCCTGTTTTATACTTAGCACAATCTAAAACAAAATACAGCTGTACGTACAATTCAACTAAAATTAACATCTACCGTCCATTCTGAATGCACCTCATAGAGCCAAGTTTAAAGCCAAGTTGGGCATAAAATTTGCAAATGCCACCGACTAGGGAATTGATAGACTGTGCTATTTGATTATTTTCGAAAGAGGATTAGATTAGAACATTAAAATTATGATGATTGCAATACCACTGACGAGTATGAAGCAACTCTAAGTAATTTATGACATTTCATTGATTACTATTTTAGAGATTTTTGTTTATAATTTTGATGTTTTTTAAAAATATGATTTATTCTAAAAGGTCGTAAATCACATAGTGAGAACTTTTGTCTCTGCCAAGAACAAAAAAATATATTTTTTATAGGCATACGTGGATATTATGCAAATGAAATTTTTAGATAAATTTGAGATCGCCCCAAAAGCACATATTTTTAAATAACTCAAGAAATATTATATTAAAAATTCCAAAAAATATATGTAGCATGTTACGAAATATATAGTTAGAATATTTAGTTCCTACTATCTTTAATAAGTTACCAACCGAATTAAAAAGCTTGGAATGTTCTAAAACTTACTTAAGCAGTAGATCAAAGGCCATTTATTATGTACATCAATAGAGTAAGTAATTCGTATATATTTGAATTATTATTCTGAACGAAATTATTGTTACTACAGTATTACTTTAAACTAATTCGATAAACTTATTTAAGTGTTCGGAATAATAGATTAAACGTAATGAACAACTTTAAATTAGCTAATATTATTAGTTTTTTTAGTAATGTTACAATTAACATTGTATTTTTTTGGTTTATTGCGCGCAGTAACTGTGGACCTCCCGATAAACTTCTCTGAATTTTGGGAGATTATTAAATAATTTGTGCCATGTAATTTTAACAATAAAAAAAACCTATCACAAATTCTCGATACAGTATATTTATTTCAGTACCTAATGAAAAATGAAGTCATGTGAATTGTCACACAATGTCCCGAATAGTTTTTTATAGTTTAGCTTCGATTAGGTACTATGGCGAGTATGGTTAGGTATATGCCCAAGAATTCCCTACATTTCTTAATTTTTAGATTAATGCGAAAGCCACCCATGCAAACAAGCGTTATAGTACATACTATACATACATACTATCACGCCTGTATCCCTAATGGGCTAAGCAGAGAGTCAACGACCCAAACAAAGGTCGTTCAGCCACGTCTGACAAGTTTTGAGGGTTAAGATAGAACTGTATATTACTGTAGTGACAGGTTGTCAGCCCATCGCCTAAATTACAATATACCCTCGAATCCCTTAGCTGGCTTTTACAGCATGCCCGGGAGGAGATGCAGCTGGCACACTACGTTATTCTATCGCTCCCAGTCCAGCGTTATAGTGCAGCGTCTTTAAAGCTTGTTAGTCTATGTTCGAGTCACAGTCGAAGTTGCAAGCTGAAAAGGCTAAACAATACAGGTGAAGCCGGTAGCAAAGCATAGTTCAAGAAAGCCTTCAAGTTTTGAAAGGAAAATATAATTTAGTTAAATATGGGCCTTAAACCCTCTTGACTAAAGGAAAAGAATTGCGTAGGTCTCTCCTTTTGAATGATTCTAGAATTATCAATCTTTTTTTGTATTGAATGGACCAATTTGCTTTTGATCTAAGTGGTTCTAAAAGCGTTACCGGCCTAGAAAACAAACGTTCTATAGAAATGTCTTTAGAATAGAAATAGCTGAAATGTTTAAAGGCACACAGGAGGATACCTAACTTAACTAATCCGAACTGGACCACTAATTCATGGTACTCTCATACATACATACATACATAAATCACGCCTTTATCCCTGACGGGGTAGGCAGAGCGTTAAACGCCTCGTAAAAGGCGCTTTCGCCACGTCTGACAAAAATTGAGGGCAATTTTAGATTGTAATATGTATTGCTTTAGTGACAGGTTGTCAGTCCATCGCCTAAATTACAATACACTGTAACCCTCGAGTCCCTTTTGCTGACTTCAACAGCATGCCCGGGAGGAAGGGCAGCTGGAACATTCTATGTTTTTATATCTCTCCCAGTCCAGCATGGAAGAAATGGCACTCTCGTGCCCCTCAATGGAGATATAATATTATGAGCTAATGATGATGATCATAATATAGGTAGATTTTTACTTTTTAAAAAAACCGTGTTTATTTTATTATATTTATATGTGTATAAGTACTTTTTGTTATTAAATTATACTAATTATTGTATCTGTTCCCGTAAATTTTCCATCTTTTATCCCCATCAGGTTGGCTGGAAGAGATCTCTTATAGGGCTTGCCTATTATTTTATTTTTAACTAGAACTGTATATTTAATTATTAAAACGATAACGAACATAATGATTATAATCAACATCAGCCACAACAGTCCACTGCTGCACATACTGACCACGCTTGGCAAGCGGGTTGGTGAGCGCAGTAGAAGTTTTCCATTCACAGGGAACGCTGCTGCCCATTCCCTGGATTTATCCCTTAGTCGTTAGTTAGTCGTCTTTTACGACACCCACGAAGAAGGAATAATAATAATACATACATACATACATATAATCACGCCTTTATCCCTAATGGGGTAGGCAGAGCGTAAACGACCTAAACAAAGGTCGTTCCGGCACGTCTGACAAAGTTTTGAGGGTTATTCAAGATGGATATGTACGTATATTGCTGTAGTGACAGGTTGTCAGCCCATCGCCTAAATTGCAATATACTGAAACCCTCAGATCCCTTAGCTGGTTTTTACAGCATGCCCGGGAGGAAATGCAGCTGGCACATTCTACGTTTTTATTTCGCTCCCAGTCCAGAATGGAAGAATAATAATAATAAATCGAATTAAATGCTCTCTTTGCAAAGGGAAGAATACTAGTTAGAGACACTTGTAAATCAGATTGCGTCTGGTAAGACGTTTCCATTTCCCAGAGATTTCCTACTCTGCATAACTTGACGCGAGTAAAACACCGTTTTGTATGGAAATTTCACTTACGAACAGTCGCACTGTTCGTACAAGCTATTTCTATATTTAACCAACGCAGTGAGTGTCATATGCCTCTACTGACGATATAGCCTAGAGAGGTGATTTTGGTCCGTATATGATTGTTACGCCTTTAGGAGCATTTCCTTGAGAGGCCAGTTGGCCGAGTGATGACGGATGGGAAAAGGGTAATCACCCACCTGGTCGGGTGTTGTGACCAGGGGACCGGAATCCGACTGGATTAGAAGAAGAAGATCGTACATAATTATGACTCAGTAACTGTTTTCGGAGACCGCAAACACTGATACTAGATATACAAATATATATAAACGTGGTTTCTGTATATATATGTTTATCCTGCGTCTCTGAAGTGCCGGTCCATTACTCTTAAATTGTCAAAATATTTATGACACTAGATATAAAGAACGAACCGATGGCAGTCAATCCTTTCCGTTTCTTTACCTTTTGTTTTTTCCTTTTTACCTAATCCTTCTTACCCTTGTTATCTCACAGATACCTATCCTTAAAAGCATTGTAATAGGCCTACCTCCTTAAAAGGCCCTACAAACTTGACACTGGCGGAATCATCACGGAAACGCCAAACAACTAAAAGTTGAAGTTGAAGTCTAGTGTCAGTATAATATGAAAGAAAGAAAATAATAAATTCACTTCACTAGACTTCATCGGTTCGTTCTTTGTTCAGAAAACCTATACAATGATAATGGTGATTTCTCAGAGTTGATTACAATATCAGAACTAATTAGAATACAGTTACAACCTTTCACCACTAGCCCTTAACCCAAAACAATAGCAAAGTTATAAAATGAAACATGATTATTAATACACTCACTAAGCAATTTATATGCTTTTACGATAATGGTGTTTTGTCGCACTCTGACTTTGTTATTATTGACCCTGCCATAACCTGGAACTGCGTGTACCGGGTTCGAATCCTGTTAACTTAGCATAAGCATGGGATTTATGAAACATACTAGGTCCTATCACAGGTTATGATGTCTAGGTATATATTTTTTTAATTCGATCAATTGACAAGTCTAACTCTTCTTCTTCCTAGCCTTATCCCGTATCTCACGGGGTCGGCGACCTAATTTAGGGGATTGAACGAGGGTACTGGTTTTTACACAGAGCGACTGTCATATGACCTCCGCAACCAAGAAGGGAAACCGGACCCAATCCTAGATTAGGTCAGAGTTTTCAAGCCGCCAATTCTTAGCACTGGCCTCTGATATGGCTTAACGACTAATATCTACGGTATTAAACGATATTAACCGGGACCAACGGCTTACGTACCTTCCGAAGCACGGAAAAAGCGCCGAATAAACATATATATGAAATTCGAAAACCGAAAAACACATTGGTACGTGGTGGGATTCGAACCACGACCTCCCGCTCAGGATGCAGCGGCCCTATCCACTACACCATCGGGCTCTGCCAATGACATGTCTAACTACATTAGAGATATCTCAGTATTTGAGTATTATTATACTTGTAGGATGGGGGGCCGGCAAGGAAACACCGTCTTCAATTTAAATCATACATACATACATACATAAAATCACGCCTTTATCCCTTACGGGGTAGGCAGAGCGTAAAACGCCTTCTAAAAGGCGCTTTCGCCACGTCTGACAAAAAGTGAGAGCAATTTTAAATTGTAATGTGTATTGCTGTAGTGACAGGTTGTCAGCCCATCGCCTAAATTACAATACACTGTAACCCTCGAATCCCTTTTGCTGACTTCTACAGCATGCCCGGGAGGAAGGGCAGCTGGAACATTCTATGTTTTTCTATCTCTCCTAGTCCAGCATGGATTCAATTTAAATCACCTTCTATATTTAGCTTCTACTGTTCTGCTTCTTCTCTGCAACCCTTAACATCCGTGGCTTTCGCCAGCTCCATCCAAACTGTCCCACTGCTGGCGAAAAGCCATCTCCAGTATTCAATAAAAAAAATATATTGGTAAAAAAAACGATTTTGTACCTGAAAATTCGAGTGCTTTCCTTTCGTGCTTGCATTTTGATTGAGACGTAACAGGTGATTAAAAGTACGGTCAGTGTGCCCTAGCCCTTAGGGTCGAGGACCAGCCGCTTTTTTTTAGCCCTTTAGGGTCGATTCGAGGGCCAGAGGGCCAGCTGCTCGCCCTTGCAATTCAGGGTCCGGATTAATAGCCTACATGCGTCCGCGTCAAAGGGCCGGCCCTGTTAGCCTGTTACGTGTTCGGGGTCGTATTGATTTCAATGCTCCACCCAGTTTATGTACCTATATGATTTTTGCTATATTGCATACAGATCCTAACAAAACATACATACATATAATCACGCCTTTATCCCTAATGGGGTAGGTAGAGCGTAAACGACCTAAACAAAGGTCGTTCCGCCACGTCTGACAAAGTTATAAGGGTAACTTTTTCTATTCAGCTGATCCATTGCCTACCCATTAAAGAGTTTATATTTAACAGACTACAAGAAATGAGGTGGTTTTACGTTTGGCTGTTTTCGGTTGAAGGTATGTATATTTATTTAGGTATGTGTGTAGTAAATAAAACTCCCTTCTTAATTATTCCCAATTCGTCAGGGGTGTACCGAAATGGGCGATCCGTGTCGAAGGTCCGATTAATGTTCGGTCATACGTCTCTGTATGAGGCCAGGGTCCAATCCGGGTATGAAGGACCATCGCTATAAAATAAGTTTATTTCGATACAAAGTATACAAAAATATGCAGGGCTAAAGGCGTGATTATATGTATGTATGTATACAATCGTTATCATCAAAACGTCCAGTAGGCAGACCACCAGCCAGATGGACCGATGATATAGTGGCGATCGCGGGGAAACAGTGGGTGCAAGAGGCACAGGACCGGTGTAGATGGCGATCAAAATAAGAGGCTACTCAGCAGTGGGTAGATGTAGGCTGAAATGATGATGATGATGAATACAAAAATGGTAGTAAGGCAATAAATTTATAAATGTACCGATTGATATATTATTTGTATGCTTATATATCATTCCATGCTGGACTGGGAGTGATGGAAAAACATAGAATGTGCCAGCTGCATTTCCTCCCGGGCATGCTGTAAAAACCAGCCAAGGGATCAGAGGGTTTCTGTATATTGAAATTTAGGCAATAGGCTGACAACCAGTTACTACAGCAATATACCTACAAATCTATCTTAAATAACACTCAAAACTTTGTCAGACGTGGCGGAACGACCTTCGTTTTGGTCTTTTTCGCTCTGTCTACCCCACTAGGGATAAGGCGTGATTATATGTATGAATGTACTAAGCAATTCTTGACTTTTATAACCTCCAGCACTGTCTGTAAGTGTCGCATCAAGCCAGTATCCCTGTGAAAAATGCGTTTGATGTAGAACCGCATTAGAGACGCAAACGCGAATTTGAATGAGACAAATGACGGCCGTGCTTCGGGCGCGGTTATATCGGGTGTGCACACAGTGGTCGAGATAGCGGGAAAATACAGGGTGGAAAGCGAAGCTTTTTAAGAATATCGATGATGATTTATTTATTTACTTAATTTCAATAACTACGGCGTTCCAATTACAGTCATCGAGGGTAAAAATATCAAGTACAATAAACATTTGTGTCAATACTTAATACAATAGAAAATTCATTAAAAACAAACAGATTATTTACAGAAATTGAAGATATGTCAAGAGATTATAAGATTAATAAATAATAATAAAATTAGAGAATTTACGATCCAATAAACTTGCCAATAAAATATAAAATTTATGATGGATGATGATGAGCTACCTTGCTCAGCTAAAAACTAGCCTGAGAAATACACAAGGAGGCATAATAAATATTGTTTCTCTAGGACAACCAATCAACTATTCAGCCTTATAAGCCACAATATGAAAAAAGGGGAAAAAAGACAGTAAATCAAGAGTATAAGTCATGACTTTCGTCTTCTCAATGTTAATTTGCAGACTTCCATTGCTGGGTGGCGATATTCTTGAGAGCTCCCCTTTCCGCATTTAGATAGGCCGTTATGGCTCTCAAAATTGTGTTTAGACACTGATGGATGAAGTACCGCTTCCGCTTATAGTTACACCCGCTTATCGCTCCATCTACACACTTGACACTTGATTGTTACAGTGACATATGGATCAAACTCCGCTCCATTGTCAGCTTATACACTCGCCTATCGCTCCATCTATACCCAAACCTGTTTAAACTAGAGCTCTCTTAGGCTCGTATGTATAAACAGATCTCAAGATTGGGAGAAATATTAAGGATGTATTTGACAGGTCATATTGTACTGAAATGACATTCCTGATACGAACTCAAACTAGCTGTAAATCTCAAATGCTGTTTACAAACCTCTAACACTGGTTTGTTACAGTGACATGTGAATCAAACTCCGCTCCATTCTTCGCTTATTCGCCCGCTTATCGCTCCGTCGATAACCAAACCTGTTTAAACTAGAGCTCTCTCGCTAGACACTTGTTTGTTTCAGTGCAAGTTGAAAGGGGCTATAAATTTTTGCTCAACATAACAACTGCAGGCGCATCCATGTCCGCCGGAGCGGGAACATTTGTAAACGCTTGTTTGGGAGTTTCCATGCTGGACTGGGAGTGATAAGAAAACATAGAATGTATCAGTTGCTTGGCTTAACGCATTCTGTAAAGACCAGGGTATGGGATCCAGGTCTTTAGCGGACTGGACCCAGCTAAGTAGGAAACAATGCATACCTTCCTTATCCGTTTCCAGGTAAAATCAAAACCACCCGAAATCCACGTGCAATTTTGAACACGAGTAGAAATTCCATTACGTATTAGCAGACTCGGTCTGTTCGCTCCCACGATCGCAGATTGAATGAAAATAGTCATTTCATTCAGTGGTTTCGTTCACCAATGTACCTGCCTGGTTAGTAGTGATGTGACGCTTTCAGTAATACCTACTACTTATATATATCAGTCACAGTCACGCGTACAGTGCAAGATATTATAGTCACAAGGAACGTTGTTGTCTATTCCCTGGATCTCTACTTTAGTTGACTGTTACGACACTATAGGAGGTACAGATGCGATTTAATCTTCGCCATCATATCAATTCAAAACAAAATGGTTTGATAAATAACAAAATGGTTTGTGTAGTTTCGGTGAGTGGGAATGCGGTCACTTCCGCATTTGATGAGTCGAAATGAAGACAAAACAGGGGTCAACAAAGAACCGATGCGTTTCGTGTTCATGTTTGTGACATTCATCCCTAAAAATCCATAAGGCCCTTCACGCTAAACAAAATGGTTATTTACATCTTTCTTCCATGCTGGCCTGGGAGCGAGAGAAAAACATAGAATGTGCCAGCTGCATTTCCTCCCGGGTATGCTGTAAAAACCAGCTAAGGGATCCGAGGGTTTCAGTATATTGTAATTTAGGCGATGGGCTGACAACCTGTCACTACAGCAATATACTTACAAATCTATCTTAAATAACCCTCAAAACTTTGTCAGACGTGGCGGAACGACCCTTGTTTGGGGTCATTTACGCTCTGCCTACCCCATTAAGGATAAAGGCGTGAATTTATGTATGTATTTACATCTTTTTTCGGAAATACTTGAAAGAAGTATAGGTAATATTAATTCCACTAGCACATCCCAAACTCTATTGAAGGTACACTCCGAAACAAATATTAAATTAATATTGTTTCAAACGAATGTTGACGTTAATTACTCAACAGGGTGAAGTTGGAGCAATTTTGTGCTTTCTCTTGGCATTGTAAAATAAAATGTTTTACTTTAATATTTTTTTAAGCAAACTGGTACAATTTGGATTGGATTTGTTTATAATCTAGGTCTTTACAATAAGAGTCTGAAGTCTATTCGCACATGTGCATTTCAATATGTCGATCACTTATGGCAACTTATGTTATAGCGATGGGCTGACAACTTGTCATTATAGCAATATACCTACAAATCTATCTTAAATAACCCTCAAAACTTTGTCATAAGTGGCGGAACGACCTATGTTTAGGTCGTTGACGCTCTGCCTACCGCATTAGGGATAAAGGTGTGATTAAACGTATCCCTACGTCAACTCGGCAACTGACAAATTGATAGTTCTACATACATACGTATAATGCGCCCCCTATCCCTAATGGAGTAGGCAGAGCGCAAACGACATAAACAAAGGTCGTTTTACCACGTGTGACAAAAGTGTTGAGGGTTATTTAAGATAATTTTGTAGGTACATTGCTGTAGTAACAGGTTGTAATCTCATCGCCTAAATTACAATATACTGAAACCCTCGAAATGCAGCTGGCACATTCCATGTTTTTCTCTCGCTCCCAGGCCAGCATGGAATAATAATATTGACAATTCTTTTCTAAACAAAACTTACATAACACAACCGTTAGCTGATCTAGAATTCAGATAACTCTGTACATGCACTAGAATAAATTAGGTTTTGTTATACGATCCATTGTTAGGGCTTCAGTTTGGAACCTAGGCCGGGCTAGACTTGGATTAGTTTAGAATTTCATCCGCAGACCTGTTTTGTTCGAAATTGAGTGCTATACGTGGTTTCATGGGGGTTCTATGGGGTTATTCAATACGGATCGTTAAGGAGACTATTCCAATAAAAAATAAAAATAACCTGCCTTTGTTGAGTAAGTAGCAATATTGTGTTAAAAAAATATATTAAGCTTTACAAAAGGACATATACCTTCAAATCTATCTTAAATAACCCTCAAAGCTTTGTACGACGTGGCGAAACGACCTTCGTTTGGGTCGTTTACGCTCTGCCTACCCCATTAGGGATAAAAGCGTGACTATATGTATGTATGTATGTACTAAAGGACGACTTGATTTAAAAAAAATATATATTTATTTAAATAAATTAATTCTTTCTATAACGTGCGTGATCGATAGAATCCATGGTTTTAGGATCCTGTTCTGTTTGAAATTGAGTGCCATAAGTGGTTTCGTGGGAGTTCTATGCGTTTATTCAATACGATGCCTGTATGGCTCTATCCAGAAAAAAATCTTAACTGCTTAAAAATTTTGAGTAGTGTTCTTTTATTTTACACAGTGTATTTGTAACGCCTGAATTTTGAATAATTACGAGTATAACTAGCGACCCGCCCCGGCTTCGCACGGAAATCATCAGTGTTTCTCTACTATATTATACATGTATTATACATATAAAGCTTCCTCTTGAATCACTTTATCCATTCAAAGAAACCGCATCAAAATCCGTTGCGTAGTTTTAAAGATCTAAGCATACATATGGATATAGGGACAGAGAAAACGACTTTGTTTTATACTATGTAGTGATGTGATCGATAGCTAATACCGCATTTTTTATTTATGTAGGTAACTGTTGTAAAAAATGTGATGCATGTAAATAAGGCAACACAAATACAAGCGTTGGTGGGTGGTTTTACAAAAGTCGAAAATATCTCCTTAGCCTTATCCCGTATCTCACGGGCTGGCTTCCTAATCTAGGGGATTGAACGAGGGTACTGGTTTTTACACAGCGCGACTACCATTTGACCTCCGCAACCCAGAAAAAAACCAGACTCAATCCTAGATTTTCACGCCGCCAATGCTTAGCACTAGCCTCTTGCATGGATTTAACGACTAATATCTATGATTCTAACTGGAACCAACGTTACAATACTCAAAAACAAAAGGTTAAAAACGTGGTAGGATAGTATCCTGTTGGGAATAGACCTACGTGGGTATCGTTCGGGGGTTGGCTCTAGACAAAGTTCCTGGAATATTGTTCGTAATTTGATGGCTGGAAGTTAATAGTTCATATTGAAAACGAAACGGCGAATGCGAACCCCAGATTAGGTTTATTTTTATTATTGCGTTGTAGGTATTATCAAAGTATAAAACAAAGTCGCTTTCTCTGTCTCTATATACCTATGTATGCTTAGATCTTTAAATCTACGCAACGGATTTTGATGCGGTTTCTTTTAATTGATAGAGTGATTCAAGAGGAAGGTTTATATGTATAATACATGCATAATATAGGAGACAAACACTGATAATTTCCGTGCGAAGCCGGGGCGGGTCGCTAGTTTAGTTATATAACTGTATCTTCTTCTTTCTTCTTCTTAGTATATATATGTCCACTGTTGAACGTATGCCTCCTAATGTCCTCTCCATCCGTTTCGGTTTCTGGCGATTCTCGTCCAGGTCGGTCCAGCTGTTTTCTTTATGTCGTCAGACCATCTGGCTGGTGGTCTACCAACACTTCTTCTGCCTTCACGGGGAACTGTACTGTATATTTAGGTACAATTTTCTGAGGGTTTCAGTATATTGCAATTTAGGCGATGGGTTGACAACCTATCACTACAGCAATATACCTAACACAAATCTATTTTAAATAACCCTCAAAATTTTGTCAGACGATCGACAGATCGACGTGGCGCAACGATCTTTGTTTAGGTCGTTTACGCTCTGCCTACCCCATTAGGGATAAAGGCGTGATTATATGTATGTATGTATTTTCGAAGTTTTAAATCAGTGGTAATTTTGATTCAGTTGGCATTATAAGTAATATAACATTATTTCGTATTTATATTAAACTATTGTGAGAATGTGAAACAATATTTCGTATTTATATCACACTTTGGTATTAAAATAAGCAAAGTCATATTTCTACGGTTAAAAATATTACCTACATCTTTCAAAGCAAATTTAAATGCAACGTTATATAAGTAGTTGTAAATAAAACTAAGACTAGCTTGGGAAAACAGGTACAAGAAGCAACCTTATGGAATTTTAAGAAAGAAAGAAAACTCTAAGAAGCTTACATATACTGACGGAAAACTTTCGCTTCACTTACTAAACTGTCTTAATGTTTAGATGGTTTATACAACATCCAACCTCAAGTTCCATGAAAACATATTAAAAAACATATTGAAAACATTTACAATGTTAACAAAAGAAAACCAACAATTTGCACTCATCAATAACCTCTCGTAGTCTTTGATAGTGGTCGTTACTCAAAACCATGTCAGAGGCCTAAAAGTTGTGCTACTAGGCGGTTTAAAAACTCTGACACCAGGGTTCATCGGGTCGATAGACTCGATACCCACTCGACAGAAGAAGAATAACCTCTCTCTTTTCTTCTTGTTTTCTCTCTTTTTTTCACCTTGTTCTTGTACCTACCTACGCCTTTATCCCTAATAGGGTAGGCAGAACATCAACGACCTAAACTAAACTTCGTTCCGCCATGTCTGTCCAATTTTGAGGGTTATTTTAGATGGATCTATAATATATTGCTGTAGTGACGGGTTGTTATCAGCCCATCGCGTAAATTACCCTCGAATCACTTAGCTGGTTTTTAAACTGGGCATAGTTTAAAAACCAGCATAGAGCAAAGAGGAACCAGCTGCATCTCCTCCCGTTCTATTTGTCTATCGTTCCAAGTTAAGCATGGAAGCAACCTCTTTTGTTAGTATGATATAGTGGTTCTAACTATTTAACACTCACTATTTAATTCCATGGTGGCCTGGGAGCGAGCGAAAAATGTAGAATATGCCTGCTGCATTCCCTCCCGGGCATGCTGTAAAAACGATTTAACGGATCCGAGGGTTTCAGTATATTGTAAAATAGGCCATTGGCTGACAACCTGTCACTACAGTTATATACCTACAAATCTTTTTTAAATAACCCTCAAAACTTTGTCAGACGTGACGGAACGACCTTTGTTTAGGACGTTTATGCTCTGCCTACCCCATTAGGGATAAAGGCGTGACTATATGTATGTATGATACTATTAAACACTAAATAAATGACCATATTTTAGGGTGTGATACCCATGAAACTGAACCGGGGACCTCTGCCTAGCAGTGGGATCTAGTAGGCTAGCTATAATTATATGTAACGCCATGAAGTTCATTTCGTAATAATCAAACTGACTTTAAATATAGAACAAAAATACCTTATGTAGGTATCAAAATTTTCCATTAATTTCGTCTAACAATTTACTGTTGTCTCCAAATGTCTGCTAAAAGAGTCTGAAAATTTTAATATGCAATTTAAAACGGAGACGTGAGTTGTGTCTAACAGTGGTTCAACTTTCCTATACAGACTGAATTTTTGTCAACATTGTGATTCAGTTTGGGTTTATACAGACGGGCTACAACCGTACTGCAAGTTAAGTCAAGAGGCAATGTTAACATCCAGGTCGGGGTTTTACAGACGTTCACTACAATTAGATGGCTATTTTGAACGGGATTATTACCACGATTATATTTATTGTTGGCTAGATATTTCGACTAAATAAGATAAGTTATTTTGGAGCTGTTTCAAACTCAATGGCGATGCGAGTGTTGACGTCTTCTAAGGGAAACCATATCGGTCTACCCTCTTACGGAAGCGACCACCTTCACTTCGAATAATAGTCCTGATCAAAATAACAATCTTATTGACAAAAGCTATTTGTAAGTCCATTTTTGGTGTGTATTTGCCTACTACGTAGGCTAGTCTGGGGGTATCATTGCCAATTGGCAGACATTTTTAAATACTGAATTAATATATCTGGATTCGGAGTATCCTTCGCGATAGTTTCAATGTCTTAGCACCTCGATTCTAGGCCTTCTAGTACCTAGACCCTCATTATTAATGGGATGTTTTGTCTGAAATTTATTGCTCTACACTTATTAGTATTTCATCAGTCTCGATCATGCTGTCTCTAATCTGCAGTCTGTGTGCGATGCGCCCAACAATTTGCAGTATTTAATCTGCTATGCAGCCCGTCTGCGCGCACTTTTAACTCTGAGTTTGAACTAACTTTGTGACACACGGTTGTTAGGGTTGACAAATTGGTTTAGTGCGTATTAAGGAGTTATAACTTGAGTACGTTTAATGTGGTAATTTCGCTGAAACACGGTGCACACATTGTCAACTGAGTATTTGTAGGGAAATGTTATTTAAGGTGAACTTCAGGGGAATTGCAAGTTGTGGTTAATTTGATGATTACTATTTGTGTTTTCTGAATTATAAATTGAAGACGTAGAATTTACCAGCTGTTTGCTGTCTTTGTGGGCATACTGTATTAACTAAAGAATGAGGCTTTTAGTGCTTTGCTATTTAGGCGATGATCGGCTCAAATTTCATCAGTCTTAAAATTATTGCCCTCACTGCCTCAAGTATATACCAGGCCACTCAGAAAGTATTGCGATAAATAGTTTTTATATATGGCAGACTGGCCGGTTAGAATCTTTTTTGAAAATATGATTACTTGTAAGTAAAAATACGTGTGTTCCATTTTCAAAATTTCCCTCCATATTTTTGCGAGCCAATTCAAAGTATCGTGTCTTACTGAAAAATGGATCTGCGCCGGGGACATTTTAGAGCTATGATTTTTTACGATTTCAAGTGTCGCCTGAACCCGGATGAATCGTTGGATAGACTTCAAATGGCATTTATGGATGTAAGCCCCTCCAAGGCAACCGTGTATCGTTGGTATAACGAATTTAGTCGCGGTCGACCAACCTTGGGGGATGAAGAAAGAAGCGGTCGCCCTTTGACGGCTATTACGGAAGAAAACGTGCTAGCAGTGAAAAATTTAATCCAAGATAATAGGCGAATTACATATCAGGAGATTCAGCACATATTAAAGATTGGATCGGGAAGCGTTCACGAGATTCTACAAGGGCATCTTCGCGTGAGGAGGATAGTATCGCGCTGGGTGCCGCACTACCTCACCGACACTCAGAAGCAGGCCCGGGTGGAATGGTGCCGTGATATGCTGAACAAATTTGAAGCAGGCTCGTCTCGGCGTGTTTACGACATCGTAACAGGTGATGAGTCCTGGATTTATCAATACGATCCAGAAACCAAGCGCCAGTCGACAGTTTGGGTGTTTCAAAATGAACCAACGCCTACCAAAGTGAAGCGATCTCGAAGCGGGGGGAAGATTTTGATCGCCAGCTTTTTTAATTTCACTGGCCACTTGGCCTCAATTCCCTTACGAGATCAAAGAAGCATTAACGCCGAATGGTATACTACCAAATGTTTACCAGAAGTTTTTTCTGTTGTGAGCAACAAGCGACCAAACACAGGGCTCCGCGGACTACTGCTCCACCACGACAATGCGCCTGCACACACCGCGCTCAAAACGAGGGACTTCCTGGACAGCACACCAGTCAAACTCCTGGGTCACCCTCCTTACAGCCCTGATCTAGCACCGTGTGACTTCTTTTTATTTCCAAAAATAAAAAATCAGCTCAAGGGGATACAATTTTCGTCGCCGGAAGATGCGCTGGCTGCGTTCGAGTAGGCTGTAAACGAGGTGTCTACGGCGGACTGGAAAAAGTGTTTTGAAAACTGGTTCAGACGCATGAGTCTTTGTATAGAGGCTGGTGGAGAGTACTTTGAAAAGATTTAATAAAAATATATGTACCTGTAGAACATTTTTTTTTAGTGTCGCAAAACTTTCTGAGTGTCCCACGTACCTAACGGCTAGGCTAGATCCTCGAACAAATCGCAGTATTGTTCAAAGAATTTCTTTCTGGGATATCCACTATTTAGTAAGCCGTTGAAACTCTGTCTGTCACGTAAGAGTAACAGGAGCGTTATGCCATTTCGAGCGTATTTGGAACAAAGTTTTTCGAGTCGAGCGCTTGTATCGAAACTCTAACTTGCACGACACATCTGCGTCTGCGACACATTTCTAACTGGGGATGTCTAAAAAAAATTTCTACTCGTAAATTGTTCAATTCCGCAATCTGTTATAATTACATACATAAATATAATCACGCCTTTATCCCCAATAGGGTAGGCAGAGCGTAAACGACCTAAGATAAGGTCGTTCCGTCACGTCTGACAAGTTTTGAGGCCTATTTTAGACTGAAATGTGTATCGCTATAGTGACAGGTTGTCAGCCCATCGCCTAAATTGCAATACACTGAAGCCCATGAATCCCTTAGCTGATTTTTACAGCATGCCCGGGAGGAGATGCAGCTGGCCCATTCTATGTTTTTCTATCACTCCCAGTCCAGCATGGAAGCAAATATATGCTGTTATAATTACTGGTACCTTTATAAAGACGTGAAAAAGCAAATATGGAATAATGTCATAAAACCTTGATAGGGCAACAATCACACAGACAAGACAGAAAGACAGACAGAGTTACTTTCGCATTTATCATATTACGAGTATTATACATATATACATACATACAATCACGCCTTTATCCCTAATGGGGTAGGCAGAGCGTAAAGGACCTAAACAAAGGTCGTTCCGCCACGTCTGACAAAGTTTTGAGGGTTATTCAAGATGGTTTTGTACGTATATTGCTGTAGTGACAGGTTGTCAGTCCATCGCCTAAATTGCAATATTCTAAAACCCTCAGATCCCTTAGCTGGTTTTTACAGCATGCCCGGGAGGAAATGCAGCTGGCACATTCTATGTTTTTCTCTCGCTCCCAGTCCAACGTGGAAGAAACGAGTATTATGGATACAAAGAGGACAATTAGTCCATGGAATGCTCAAAATATATTTAAATTTTGGTGGAACCAAATTTTCCTTTATACAGTAGTTAGATTTATAACATCCGCCATCTTTTATTGGCCGCCATTTTTGTTAGCTGCCCCTCAGAGATGGCATGGTTTTTAAAAATATATAATCACGCCTTTATTCCTAATCTTCTTCTTCTGTCGAGTGGGTATCGAGTCTATCGACCCGATGAACCCTGTTGTCAGAGTTTTTTTTTTTAAACCGCCTAGTAGCACAACTATCAGGCCTCTGACATGGTTTGAGTAACGACCACTATCAAAGACAGCGACCGGGACCGACGGCTTAACGTGCCCTCCGAAGCACGAAATCTTTTTCTTTTTCGGACAATTAGGTGATTCAGCCTGCAATGTCCTAACCAAACTGGGGAAAAATTCACAAAGAGATAAATTCTCAAATATCAACTTTGGGTTCCCCCCCCGGGAATCGAACCCAGGACCTCCGGATCAGGAGTCCATGGCACTAGCCACTAGACCACGGAGGTAGTTATATATATATAAGTTTATTCCTAATGGGGTAGGCAGAGCATAACCGACCTAACAAAGGTCGTTCCGCTACGTCTGACAAATTTGGAGGGTTATTTAAGATAGGTTTGTAGGTATATTGCTGTAGTGCCAGGTTGTCAGCCCATCGCCTAAAATATGTATAACTATTTATACAGATAAAGGAAAATTGGTACCACCAAAATTTTCTGTATTGGAAAATTTGACCGAGCCATGGGATCATGAACTAAATGGCAAATGACACTTCTAAATTCAAAAAAATCGTACAGCAGACTTTCTATTTTCTATCGAAGATCTAAAAAAATGTGCATCTCTGTCTAAACTCTGTAGAGTGAAACTGAACAACTACCAGACTTTACTATTGGCTATTAGCGACGTGTCTAGTCGTTACATGATTCCGATACTTTTGTTAGCTCCAGGATACAGGTTCGATTCATTGTGTATCCGTCATTAGGGAGATTCGTGTGCTAGCCGTGTCTGGGTGGTATTTATTTTAGGGTCGTGGTTTAAGAATTTATCTTTTAAATTTGAAAAATGACTACCTCATCATATTTTAGAAATAAATTGCTGTTATTTGATGGAACGTTGTGGTGTGAAAGAGGATATAGTGACAGGTATAGAAAAAGGAATGCTGAGGTGGTTTGGTCATGTTGAGAGGATGGATGAAAAGAGATTAACCAAACAGATATACATGGCGAGTGTGAGTGGGAATGTTGGAAGGGGAAGACCTCGACGAACGTACCGCGGTCAAATCGGGGACGTTCTAGGGAAAGGTCAGGTCAGGAGTACCCTAAACCGACGAGCGTGCATGAAAAGATTGATGAATGTAGATGAAGCGAAAGAAGTTTGCAAGGATCGTAGCAAATGGAAGGATGTGATCTCTGCCTACCCCTCCGGGAAAGAGGCGTGACGTTATGTATGTATGTATGTATGTATGTATGTTATTTGATAAATATCTACTACGACATATTGGTCCACATTATTTTTATTTTATTCTTTGTTTACTTTTGTTTCATCTTATTGGGTTTTGAGATCAATATGTATATTCTTCAAAATAAATTATCATTGTTTTCTAAATATATTGAATATCTTTGATCTTTTGAAATATTATTATATTCTTTCTTACTTGTTACATTTAGTGAGGTCGAAAATAAAAAGAATTAGTTTAGTTATTCCAATCTCATCCCACAGAATGGTTTAAAAGGTTATTTCAAAGCTAAAAAAGTATTCAGCAAAAAAGTGTTTGATTCACAAAAGCTTTTAACACTAAAATAGTCTCTTTCATTAGCCAATCTAATTGCTAATTCTCTTTAAAATGGCCGCTGAAAGCTGTCAAATTGATTCGCTCGAAACTGCTCGAAACCAAATGTTAGCTCATGCCTTTATAGTGGAGTTTATTAAAGCCTGAAATTAGACCGCGGGTGCACATAGGGCAGCTTAATATAAGCACTAAGTCTACATTTCACTATGGTTGTTCTGGTGCGTCGCTGCGTAAAATACATGGAGGGGGAAACACAACCTATATGCTACTTAATATGTAATTACATAATCTTAGCATACCTAACTTTCTTGCTGAACTGGGAATGACTGAGGTCATCAAAAACATACCTACTTATAGGTAGTCCATGGTAGGGCAGCATAGAAAAAAGAACACGTAAGTACTTTTCTAATTCATTTTGCACTCATTTTGCTTCCATGCTGGCCTGTGAGCGAGAGAAAAACGTAGAATGTGCCAGCTACATTTCCTCCCGGACATGCTGTAAAAAACAGTAAAAGGATCCGAGGGTTTCAGTATATTGTAATTTAGGCGATGGGCTGACAACCTGTCACTTTCAGCAATATACCTTCAAATCCCAAAACTTTTTTCAGACGTGGCGGAACAATCTTTGTTTAGGTCGTTTACGCTCTACCTACCCCATTAGGGATAAAGGCGTGATTATATGTATGTATGTAGGTTTGCACTCACAGTTCTATTTTATTTCTGAAAGTATGAGAAATTAAACAAATCAAAAATTCGACCGAAGACAGGATTTAAACCCGCGTCTTTGAAAAACCGTCCCAACGTTCTAAACCAACTGAGCTATGTAAGTTCTGTTCTTGCACTGCAAATCAGGTACTTTTCTTCTAATACGTAAATCTAAATGTGTTTTTTTTTATATCTGTCAAAAGGATCCGTAATCGTCTCACGCCTCTTCTATGATATACACACACACACACATAATCACGCCTTTATCCCTAATGGGGTAGGCAGAGCGTAAACGACCCAAACAAAGGTCGTTCCGCCACGTCTGACAAAGTTTTTGAGGGTTATGTAAGATAGATTTGTAAGTATATTGCTGTAGTGACAGGTTGTCAGCCCATCGCCTAAATTACAATATACTGAAACCCTCGGATCCCTTAGCTGGTTTTTACAGCATGCCCGGGAGGAAATGCAGCTGGCACATTCTATGTTTTTCTCTCGCTCCCAGGCCAGCATGGAAGTATCTCTCTATATATCTATGATATCTATGATATCTATGATATAGACATCAGATATCAAGCTTATTTTAACTATAATGTTATTATTAAAAACACTTGTTCTTGTTTCACTTCATATAATTTAATCCTACCGGTTTCGCTAACTTATAGCATCATCAGGGATTGTTTACATATCATACACAACACATAAAACATTTTAAATAAACCATTCATATTTAGCGAACGAAGTGCAACAATTGATATGTTAGTTATAGTCAATATTAATAAGAATAATATTGACTAACATTAATAATAACAACATTATAAATATGGAGTTTCACCGAGTGCCGACAATCGCAAGTATAAATTGTTATAGGAACTATTTATTTGATTCAAAGATCTATCATACTATCTGACTTTTAGGCCAAACTAGAACAACCATAGGCGTTGAAACTAATATATCATTGCAAATGGTGTGTGCCTCATAGTCCGCGTTATCTAGTCTAGGTTAGGAAGTAATTCAGACCTGTCGGATGTACTAACTAGCTTTGGGACAAATGTTTGTGCTGTGTGAAACCACAGGCCTGGTATTGTTTAGATTAAACAAACTTAGCTGGGCGGTTTTCATTATGGACGTGTTTCGATCATTTAGGCTCGATTTTGTCAGTTTTAGGTCGGCGGCGATTAATACTAAAAACCCTTACGCATTGAAAAATCAATATTATGTTTTCAGAATATTTTTATTGTTAGACACGCACGGAAAAGATCTTTTGTTAAGCTGTTGATGTGTTGTATGTTCCGGTATATCTAAAATATTTATTAGTATTCTTTAACCACGGTAAAAGTACCTTTAGTGCAGCAACAGGCGTCACTTACTGCGCGCAAAGTTGCGCTCAACACGCTGTCACTGCTTTTAGCATTTCCTAAAACACACATGGGTCACCTTACGCTCTACGTGCGGTTACTTGTAGAGGGCTGCGCCGACGTAGGGTTCATTGCTACGCGCGCGTAAAGCGTAAGGTGACGCATGTGCGTTGTAGGCGTGTTGAGCGCAATCTTGCGCGCAGTAAGTGACGCCAGTGTCTTGCCGTTCTTAGAGGCTCTTATTAACGTAACGTTCTTAAAAAAGAAGAAAACTTAATTCTAGTTGTTAATGACGAAACAAACAAGCAAAATTTTACAAAGGTTTCTCCTAATAATGTTAGAGTAGATTTACACACATAAAAATATCCGGGTAAGACATAATAAACCACATTAAAATAGGAAGGAATATTCACTGGCTTGAATACATTTTCCTCGTCTAATTATACTTCACGATAACAAGAAAAATGCGTTGATAATTCTTTATGAAATACAATTCTACTTAGTATGAGAAATAGAAACAGCTTTTGTTGCGAAATATGTTTAGCCTTATATTATGCCCGCTGACAGGTCAAATTTATTGCCATAAGAATAAAGTTTTTGTATGCAAAAAGATACGAAAATATCTTGGAAAGAAATTGTTTCGGTCGCAAATTAAGCTGGTATTTGACATTCAAACTGTTTATGTTGATATGCCATTGGAAACATAGGTATTTTTATAACTACCCTATAGGGTAGGGTAGTAAGCTATAGCTTGTCGTTCAATTAACTATCGCAGAAAAAAACATGTCTATAAATTTTGTAACCGATTTAATTTACAAATATCAATCACAAATGGTTCTTTTGGTGATAATATCTATGTAATACATTCCTAATATTATTATTTATATTTACCACAGTGGCAAAGAAAAAAAAATACAACCAAAGGGCTTAGTAAAGATATACCAACCCATTTTAATAAAACTTTTTAATTAATCAAAATAGTTTGGAAATGATAGTGCCTCTTTTGTTCTCAAAGAGCTTGTTCTATCGTTAAATAAGTTACTTTTCTATGCTACTCTAGATTGGCAAACTCAGCATATAAAAAAAGCAATAATATCCTAGTCAAATATACCTTGCTTCTTCTCGAGTCGAACGTCCCGATGATCCCTGGAGTCAGAGTTTTCAAACCGCCTAGTAGCATAGCTATTAGCCCTCTGACGTAGACCACTAACAAAGACAGCGACCGGGACCGACGGCTTAACGTGCCCTCCGAAGCACGGAATCCTTTTTCTTTTCGGACA
Source organism: Scrobipalpa costella (assembly GCA_949820665.1). NCBI lineage: Eukaryota > Metazoa > Arthropoda > Insecta > Lepidoptera > Gelechiidae > Scrobipalpa > Scrobipalpa costella. The sequence continues at coordinate 11,036,209 of OX463320.1, read as the reverse complement.
AATCAGGTGATTTAGCCTGCAATATCCTTACCAAACTGGAAAGTGATAAATTATTAAAATATCAATTTTGTGTTTCCCCCTGAGAATCAAACCCAGGACCTCCGGATCGTAATCCCATTGCTCTGGCCACTAGACCACGGAGGCAATATACCTTTAAAAGCATCACACCTCATTCCGCCTAAATCCTACAACCTATTACCCTCACAAAAAGCTCTTTCGTCGACTTTTCAAAAGAATTCCGAGCTGCTACTCCTGAATAGCGTTAACCCTTTACACTTGAACAGAAAAAGAGAAAACTATTGATCTGAAAACAGCAATTTGGAGCATTTTAAGCTATGGAGTGAACCGTTTGTGGCGCCTCCATAAAGAAGCGATAAAGCGACCCGGAATTATATCTACCAATAGAATTTCTTCGTCAATAGAAATGGACGATAGAAGGGTCCACAGATAGAATAGAAGTAGACTTCGCTATTAAATCCCGTATTTATAAAGTAATCTCAAGATTGAGAGCAATATTAAGTATGGGTTTGACAGGCCGTTATGTACTGAAATGACATTTCTGATACGAACTTAAACGCGTTATCACACTTGAGAGCTGATTATAAGTACGGGCCTAAATGGTAATTGAAAACCGGACACAAAAGGTTTTCTGATCGAGGCGCGTGGTTGCAAAAAAGTTCAATCACAGATAATCTCAAATACTTATTACCGAACTGAAGTAAAATGTGCATAGATACATACATATAATCACGCCATTTAAGATATATTTGTAAGTATATTGCTGTAGTAACAGGTTGTCAGCCTATCGCTTAAATTGCAATATACGGAAACCATCGGATCCCTTAGTTTGTTTTTACAGCATGCCCGGGAGGAAATGCAGCTGGCGCATTCTATATTTTTATCTCGCTACCAGTCTAGCATGGAAGAAACTTCTACCCGTTGCTTCAAGAGTGTTGCGGAGACTAATTGCTTGTATGCCAGAAATAATAATAACAATTTTAAGGAGTTTACATCCTACACACAAACGTTAAATTTGACCTCATTTAATATTAGTTTGGACCCTTCCAGCCAACAGCATGTCCAAGCGGTGTCTTCTCCTGTCCAGTAATCAGTGTAAATGAAAGACGGGTTCATAGTCAGTGGTTTTTGTGAAATGGCGAGTGGATGGTGTCGGGCGGACACGCTCGGCCACGCTTCTTGTATAGACCACAACGAGACATACTCACACGGAAGGATAGTCAGCACTCTTCCTTCAATGCTGACCTGGGAGCGAGTGAAAAACATAGCATGTGCCAGATGCATGCTGTAAAACCAGCTACGGGATCCGAGGGTGTCAGTATATTGTAATTTAGGTGATGGGCTGACGGACGACCTGTCACTGCAGCAATATACCTACAAATCTATCTTAAATAACCCTCAAAACTTTGTCAGACGTTGCGGAACGACCTTTTTTTAGGTTGTTTACGCTCTGCCTACGCCATTAGAGATAAAATCGTGATTATATGTATGTATGTAGTCAGCACTTTTGACTACCTCCTTCTTCTTCTTAGCGAGTGGATTCTCAAGACCAACAACAACCCTTTTATTTTTAAGATTGAGGAAGTATATTACCACTTTTCTGGAAGGAAACTAATCAGATTATCATAATTTGTTTAGTATTTCGCAAAAGCACTTACTGTATTTTAAAATTGTACGTCAGAATATCTCCTTTACACGTCTGGTCCACGCTTTTTCAATTTGTTTTACTTGTCACATCAAAAAAAATAATTAAGTGACGTTAGACTCGTAAAGTGGTACAAAATTAGATAGTCTCTTCGAAAAGTCAGGTGTTGATTTTCTGTGTTTACCTTTTAATGTAATTCAATAAAGCGATAAACCAAAATTTACACCAAATGAGTAAAATTTACAAATAAGCAAATCAAGAAAACAAAAAGATGTGTTTTTGCTTGCTGTTTTTACCGTACAGTGTGTCACAAAAAGGGTTTTAGATACCCTTTTTTTCTGAAATTAGATTGCACCCTTTCCTATACGGAACCCTTTGAGCTCCCAGGAGTCCATATTTATCTCCGCTTTAGTATAGTGGGCAGGCCCTTTGTCAAAGTAATTAAGTTTATCATTCGGTATACAATATGGCTCCAGATTGATTTTGGAAGGTCGTTTCAATGTCATTGTCAGGTTATCCGGGAGAACAGACAGAAAATTAAAATGTATTCATTTAGAATTAAATTGGATTTATATGATGAAAAATTTGGATGTACTTGTCTAAGTCTAAATAAACATACATACATATAGACACGCCTTTATCCCTAATGGGGTAGGCAGAGCGTAAACTACCTAAACTAAGGTCATTTCGCTACGTCTGACAAAATTTTGAGGGTTATTTAAGATAGGAGTAGGTATATTGCTGTAGTGACAGGTTGTCAGCCCATCTCCTAAATTACAATATACTGAAGCCCCCTGATCCCTTAGCTGGTTTTTACAGCATACTCGGGAGGAAATGCAGCTGGCACATCCTATGTTTTTCTCTCACTCCCAGGCCAGCATGGAATCAAGTTTAAATAAAGGTTCTTTGAATCAAAGGTTAACAATATTTAAAATACTTTCTTTTCCTTCAACGTTTGAATATGTGCTTTCAGTTTGAAATTGTGTGACATACATACATATAATCACGCCTTTATCCCTAATGGGGTAGACAGAGCGTAATCTACCTTAACATAGGTCGTTCCGCCACTTCTGACAAAGTTTTGAGGGTATTTTAATACAGATTTGTAGGTATATTGCAGGTTGTTAGCTTATCACCTGAATTACAATATACTGAAACCCTCGGATCCGTTAGCTGGTTTTTACAGCATGCCCGGGAGGAAATGCAGCTGGCATATTCCATGTTTTTGTCTCGCTCCCAAGCCAGCAAGGAAGAAGGTATGACTTTTGGCGTAAATGAAAATGGGCTGTATTCTATGCTGGTTTTCAAAATCTTGGATATATTAATTTAACCTTTAAGCTAAATCACACAGAAAAATGTTTTTAAACGTTTTTATCCCGAGGGTTAAAGATATCATCAATAAATGTCAGTTTTATTAGAGTCAGCGGGACTACTATTTATTTCAATACATATTTAAATTGAGTTTATAAAAGTCATCCATCTTCAAGCTAGTAATTTCGCGTAAAATTTGAACTTTTACGTAATAAGTTTTTTTATCCAATTTACCTGTGAGTGAAACAGTTCAACAGCCTTTAATATTAAATAGCTTAGGTACTATTTGTTATCATAAAAAAATATCATTCTAATAGAATACCTACAATCAGATATCATGAACGCAAAATTGTGAGTGTTAAATTCTACCTATACTTCGTTTATTTACCGTTGAGTTATCGATACAAACTTGTTTTGCTGCCCATAAACTGCTTTTTTTTTACAACTTAAGTTAACCGCAAAACATATGTTTGTAACAAGGTTATAATCTGCGGGTCCAAAAATTGAACCACTGCTAAATTGCAAAGAAAAAGCTGTGTATGGCCCATAAACTTTCCTTAGCGGCCCGCAAAACACGTTGGTATCGATAACTATACGTTATATAAACGAAGATTAGTTATTTGGTGTAGTAACTGTTATCTGGTAAGCTTACATATCTACCTTCATTACCATAAAACTGGACTTGCAGCAGTCGATGTGGTTAACAAATACATACACAAAATCCTTTGACTGCCTCCGTGGTCTAGTGGCTAGTGCCATGAACTCCTGATCCGGAGGTCCTGGGTTCGATTCCCAGGGGCGAAACACAAAGTTGATATTTGAGAATTAATCACTTTGTGAATTTTTCCCCAGTTTGGTTAGGACATTGCAGGCTGATTGTCCGAAAAATAAAAAGATTTCGTGCTTCGGAGGGCACGTTAAGCCGTCGGTCCCGGTCGCTGTCTTTGATAGTGGTCGTTACTCAAACCATGTCAGAGGCCTGATAGTTGTGCTACTAGGCGGTTTAAAAACTCTGACACCAGGGTTCATCGGGTCGATAGACTCGATACCCACTCGACAGAAGAAGAAGCTTACGTATCTACCGTCATTACCAGCTGTCGATGTGTTAAACAAATACACAAAATCCTTTCTCGCCGATTCACAATAAACTTGTTATTAAACAGAGTACTGCTATTATCCTCTTATGGATTCCAAGGTGAAATCGTATCTAGTATTTTTCTAGTTTTATAACGAACATTCGATTTGCAATTCAATAAGAGTATCTTTTATGATAAAGAGAGGTATCCCGATGGAACGGGTACTTGAATAATAAGCTGTAGCTGTTGAATAAAAATAATAATTCTTTATTAAAAGGCAAAAAACCCAAAATTCAATAATTACAATAGTAAAATAGGTATAAGATAAAATATTGCAAATACAAAATAAAATTAAAATTAAATTCGTTACTACTATATATTACCGTCACGGTGCACGACCCGTGCAGCCTAGTTGGCAGTGTACCTGCCTGCTACGCAGAGGGTCCCGGGTTCGATTCTCGGCCAGGGCAGACATTTGAATGATGAGTTTAAATGTCTGTTTCTAGGTTTGGGTGTTCTTTGAGGTTGTTTCTGTGTATGTCCATGGCACCCCGGTACAGGGAATCCTAGCGGGGGCTATGAGTGTAATCGTGTTTTTCGTGGTTTTTTTTCGTGCACTTACATACATACATACATACATAAATCACGCCTTTATTCCTTACGGGGTAGGCAGAGCGTTTAACGCCTCTTAAAAGGCGCTTTCGCCACGTCTGACAAAAATTGAGGGCAATTTTAGATTGTAATACCTATGTATTGCTATAGTGACAGGTTGTCAGCCCATCGCCTAAATTACAATACACTGTAACCCTCGAGTCCCTTTTGCTGACTTCTACAGCATGCCCGGGAGGAAGGTGCACTTTAAGCCAATAATGATGTATTTTAGTTGGAAGATCTTGTAACTCCTACCTAAGCCAGAACAATGTATACTACAATACAACACAAGATACTTTATTGCACAAGGAAACACAAATACACACAGTAGAAAATTAAGGAACAAAACAGTACAATATAGGCGGCCTAATTGCTAAAGCAGCAATTTCTACCAGGCAACCTTTGGGTATTAGGATAGTACATAGCAGATAGCGGGATAGTGCATACTAAGTTCATCTTAATACTTCTACAGTATAAATACTACTAAATAAATAAATAAATAACTACAATAAACTAATATATATTTATAATAAACTAATACATATTATGCTAATGGGAGATAGGATAAACAACTAATTATTAATCTCTAAGAAGAACTTTCTTGTTCGCTCTTTAAATGTCTCAATAGACGGCTACGGCAAAGCTATGTTATTTAGCTAACATCAAATGTTTGATCAGCAAAGAAAGCAAATACTTCGGTAAATCGTTGAAGCAAAACTTACATAACAAAACATTTCTTCCATGCTGGACTGGGAGTGATAGAAAAACATAGAATGTGCCAGTTGCATTTCCTCCCGGGCATGCTGTAAAAACCAGCTAAGGGATTCGAGGGTTTCAGTGTATTACAATTTTGGCGATGGGCTGACAACCTGTCACTATAGCGATACACATTTCAGTCTAAAATTGCCCTCAAAACTTGTCAGACGAGGCGGAATGACCTTTTTTTGGTCGTTTAAGCTCTGCCTACCCTATTCGGGATAAAGGCGTGGTTATATGTATGTATGTAAAACATACTGTTTCTAAGTTAATGAGATTTGTTTGAGGTGTGAACATTAGGTACCTAATATTAATATATTAAATTAGTAACTGTATGTTTTGTTTACTCGAAAAACGTAGCTCTATTTCTGGTTTAGATATGGTTAGGTCATTAGACCTTCCTTCCATGCTGGACTGGGAGAGATAGAAAAACATAGAATGTTCCAGCTGCCCTTCCTCCCGGGCATGCTGTAGAAGTCAGCAAAAGGGACTCGAGGGCTACAGTGTATTGTAATTTAGGCGATGGGCTGACAACCTGTCACTATAGCAATACACTTTTCAATCTAAAATTGCCCTCAATTTTTGTCAGACGTGGCGAAACCGCCTTTTACGAGGCGTTTATCGCTCTGCCTACCCCGTAAGGGATAAAGGCGTGATTTTATGTATGTATGTATGTATATGTCATTAGACTTATCATACTGTTATTATATACCTATCTAATCTCATTTTATTAACATAGTTAGTTATAAGTTTTACTAATATTATGAGTCCCGGTTACTTGAATTTAAATCTTTATTATTATATTATTATTATTAGAAACTATTATTTTTCCATGCTGGACTGGGAGAGATAGAAAAACATAGAATTTTCCAGCTGCCCTTCCTCCCGGGGATGGTGTTGAAGTCAGCAAAAGGGACTCGAGGGTTACAGTGTATTGTAATTTAGGCGATGGGCTGACAACCTGTCACTATAGCAATACACTTTTCAATCTAAAATTGCCCTCAATTTTTGTCAGACGTGGCGAAAGCGCCTTTTACGAGTCGTTAAACGCTCTGCCTACCCCGTAAGGGATAAAGGCGTGATTTTATGTATGTATGTATGTATATGTCATTAGACTTATCATACTGTTATTATATACCTATCTAATCTCATTTTATTAACATAGTTAGTTATAAGTTTTACTAATATTATGAGTCCCGGTTACTTGAATAAAAATCTTTATTATTATATTATTATTATTAGAAACTATCATTTTTCCATGCTGGACTGGGAGAGATAGAAAAACATAGAATGTTCCAGCTGCCCTTCCTCCCGGGCATGCTGTAGAAGACAGCAAAAGGGACTCGAGGGCTACAGTGTATTGTAATTTAGGCGATGGGCTGACAACCTGTCACTATAGCAATACATATTACAATCTAAAATTGCCCTCAATTTTTGTCAGACGTGGCGAAACCGCCTTTTACGACGCGTTTATCGCTCTGCCTACCCCGTAAGGGATAAAGGCGTGATTTTATGTATGTATGTATGTATGTATATGTCATTAGACTTATCATACTGTTATTATATACCTATCTAATCTCATTTTATTAACATAGTTATAAGTTTTACTAATATTATGAGTCCCGGTTACTTGAATAAAAATCTTTTTTATTATTATTAGAAACTATCATTTTTCAAACAATTATAAATGTAATAATAGTACCTCAGCTTGGGTTTCAAAATGCAGTCCAAACTCACACGTAGATACACCAAAAGTAATGCTAGAAGTTGTACGATGCCTTTCGGAACTATGAATATGTTTCCTTCTGAAGTCCTTTTCTTTGTTAGCACAATCCGAGAATACAACTTTGTGGTATATGATTATGATACTTGCTTCTGAGAACGGTGTTTCCAAAGTATCCATACATTTTAAAATTCTTACTAACTACAGATTTGAAATAACTCAACAAAGAAAAAAACCTTCTGTCTTTGGAAAAATCCAGTATCTTCTCGTGTGGGTTGAGAGTCGATGAACTACCTGCTTATCTCTTCATCAGATTTTATATAAAACCTACACCTATTTAGTAACCAAGACGACTTAACGTGCATTCCGAAACACGGAACTATCTCTCGCAATAGACTTATCATAATAATCAGGCTTACAAATAATTCTTTCATGCAGGACTGGAAGTGAGAGAAAAACATAGAATGTGCCAGCTGAATTTCCTGCCAAGCATACTGTAGAAACCACTTAGCATGCTCGGAAGGAAATTCAAAAAAGGAAGGTTTCAGTATATTGTAATTTAGGCGATAGGCTGACAACCTGTCATTTCAGCAATGTACGTACAAATCTATCTTAAATAACCCTCAAAACTTTGTTAGACGTGGCGGACCTACCTTCGTTTAGGTCGTGTACGCTCTGTCTACCCCATTAGAAATAAAGGCGTTATTATATGTACGTATGTATGCACAAATAATTCAGACTACACCGCGATGTAAAATTGTCTTTGTTGTTGTTTGTTGTTTATTTATTTAGTTGCAAAAATATATATACTTCGCTACATAGTATAAAAATCAAAGTCGCTTTCTGTGTCCCTATATCCCTATGTATACATAAATCTTTAAAATTACGCAACGGATTTTGATGCATATTATTTTAATGGATAGAGTGATTCAAGAGGAAGGTTTATATGCATAATACATGCATAATATAGTAGAGAAACACTGATAATCTCCTTGCGAAGCCGGGGCGGGTCGCTAGTAATAAATTAAAAAGCACAACAAATACTCCTTTGCCTGAAAAAAAAAACGTGGCTCCATGTTATTCAGCACATTAACAAGACATTTTTGCTCTCGCACGTAAAAGTCCCTACTTTGTTTGTCCCATAATTTCAACGCCGGTCCTTACTTTTCATAAAGGTGCAAACGTTCAGGGCCGCACACAGGAAAGCGGTGGCCCACATTTATTGACTTGAAAACTAAAGCAATATGATTATGATCAGTCTTCGTGTCTCGATATTATATGCAAATTGATGAAAAAGAGCTATTTTATAATAAGGATATGTCGATGCAATTTTATTAATACGTTAAACAGGATCTTATATTAGGTATTTATTTTCTTCCATGCTGGTCTGGGAGCGAGAGAAAAACATAGAATGTGCCAGCTGCATTTCCTCCCGGGCATGCTGTAAAATCCAGCTAAGGGATCCGAGGGTTTCCGTATATTGTAATTTAGGCGATGGGCTGACAACCTGTCACTACAGCAATATACCTAGAATTCTATCTTAAATAACCCTCAAAACTTTGTCAGACGTGGCGGGACGACCTTTGTTTAGGTCGTTAACGCTCTGCCTACCCCATTAGGGATAAAGGCGTGATTATATGTATGTATGTATGTATGTATATTAGGTATGGGTTTAAGACAGTTCATTGCAGTCGATGTGACGAGCGCCCTGTCATATTTTTCTGCTAATGACTCTAATATTGAAGTTTTTTAGACAACAAACAATGTCAAACTAATTCGCGCACACACAGGTGTGCGCTCGACATTTGGAGCTCTCAAATTTTAGCGCACATACGGGCAAGCGTTCGACACTCAACAGGTTAACTAAAGAAATGGCTTGTGTCGACAGTAAAGGTGGGAAGCGCAATTGTAAAACTGGATGTTACAGTTGTAAGTGTTCATTTAGTAATTACTTACCTTCAAGACCCATCTACTCGTTTGCCTCTCAGACAAACTAAATTTCTCGACAGAACCAGAAAAGCAGACGAAAGCACTAACAGTATTTCACAGGGGAGGTTACCTAATAATGGGCTTAATTCTAGATTCAACCGGCTAAACCTAAAATTTAAATCTATCTGACACTTTCAAACTAAAGACATTGGAAAAGGACAGGAGATCTATTCTCTCCGGTTTTTGATCTATAGTCTATTTATTTATTTATTTAACAATTTATTGTACACAAAAAACATCATAAACACAGGACATAAAAAACAAGGACACAACAGGCACTGCTTATTTCTAAACAGACATTTCTTACAGCAGACCTACAGAAGTGATAATTTTAAAGATACGCGGTTAAAACGTCCACAAAATTTAAAAAATATCAATAAGATAATACTACTGTAAAATAATTATATAATGTAAATCTTTTACATAAATATTAACAAGAAATAAATAAATACTTTCAATTATATACATAATAAAAAAAAAATACTTATAGCTATTTATATACAAATATAGTCAGTGGTTTTATGCCATTTGTATCTGCCGTTATATGATATGGCGGATAAAATGGAGCGAAATACTGGAGAAACGTGCAAATGCGCGTGGAAATCTAGCAGACAAAGTGAAAACCATAAAGTATATATCGCCTGTCCTTATTCAATTTTATGATTTTGAAAGTGACAGATAGGTTTTAATTTTAGTGTTAGCCGGTGGAATCTAAAATCGAGCCCACTGACTCCGTCTCTGCGCCGGGTTGTATACGCTCTTTCATTAGAGAATGCGCACGTATTGTTTACTTCGCTTTTCAACGATGCTTTGACACCTCCCGTTACATATTCGGTGCGCGCGTTAGATACGACACAGCTCGCAATGGACGTGGGCGGGGGCGCTAGAGTACAAGAAAAACTGTCAACATACAATCACGCCTTTATCCTTAATGGGGTAGGCAGAGCGTAAACGATCTATTCAGACGTCGCTCCACCACGGCTGACAAAGTTTTGAGGGGTATTTAAGATACATTTTATACATATTGCTGTAGTGACAGGTTGTCAGCCCATCGCCTTTTTTACAATATACTGAAACCCTCGGATCCCTTCGCTGGTTTTTACAACACGACCGGGAGGAAATACCGTTGGCATATTCTATGATTTTCTCTCGCTCACAGACCCGCATGGAAGACTGTCAAATCAATGTCAAATCTCAAGATGGCGGCGTTAGTTTCTCTTTTCGTTCACGTTCATTTAAAGCGTGGTCGTGGTGTTCGTTACGTAACGAATGCGAAAATAACGTGCATTTCAAGTCCCGCTCATTTGGAAACTCGTCTCGTTTCGTGCTTAATGTTTCTTAACAGTTTGTTGAGTTTAGAGGCTTGAGATTCGCTAGATCTTAGGCTCGTAATTATAAATCAATGTCAAAATTGATAGCAATGTTAAGTATGGATTTGACAGGTTATTTTGTACTCGAATGTCATTTCTGATACGAACACAAACTGGCTGTCAATCTTGAGATCGCTTGATAAATACGAGCCTTAGTCTTCATGAACTTACTGCATGATTGTAGATCTTTCTTGCGCGATCTATACCGATCGTGTTTATAGACTTTCATAGCAAATTGTAGTTTAAAATGTACCTACTCATTTCATATTTTTTTGTTTCAGGTACGTACATATTTTTAAGTACAATAATAAGAAAACTCTTCGGGTAAATCTAATCCACGTAAGTAAATCACCCTAAGGGCAGCTACACACGAGCGTCACTTACTGCGCGCAAGGTTGCGCTCAACACGCTGTCAATGCTTTTTGCAGTGCCTACAACACACATGCGTCACCTTACGCTGTATGCGCACGTAGCGATGAACTTTATGTCGGCGCATCTCTCTGCCAGTACACGCGCGTAGAGCGTAAGTGACGCATGTGTGTTGTAGGCACTGCAAAAAGCATTGACAGCGTGTTGAGCGCAACTTTGTGCGCAGTAAGTGACGCCTGTGTGTTGCTCTACTAAGATTTCCAGAGTATTTATTATAAGAAAGAATATCAGCTGTAGATATTTTTTATTTAAACTGTGTTTTCTCTTGACTCTCTTCCCCAGAGGGAGATAGCCCCTTGACAATAGCAAAATTTTCGTAAATGTTACAAAAAACATTCTTCTTAAAAAAATAACAATGACAACTTTCCCTTCAAAACATCCCATTCACGAAGAAAACTCGTACCACCTCGGGCGAAACCCTATTAAACACCAAAAGGACAGTTTCTCCACAGATCATTATTGCATTCCGCCAACTCGCTACGAAACTGCACGAAGTTAGTCAAAGTCGCTTTTCGTCACCGCCTGGAGTTTGTAAATAAAGTTCCTAAACTAATTACCTAAATGAAAAGAACTTCCAAATGTATTGCTGGCTTGTTTCTGGGAATAGATTGTTAGGGTGGTTTCATATAGGGGTGTTATTTTGGTGACACTGATGATATTGGAGAATTCTCGCCCGCCTGTATTTACCTACTTGGGTTGTCTTTTTATTAGCCCCTTGAAAATACCTAAAGGCAGCAACACACAGGCGTCACTTACTGCGCGTAAGGTTGCGCTCAACACGCTCTCAATGCTTTTAGCATTGCCTACAACACACATGCGTCACCTTACGCTCTACGCGCGCGTACTGGAATAGGGATGCGCCGATGTAGAGTTCATAACTATGCGTGTTGGACGTAAGGTGACGCATGTGTGTTGTAGGCAATGCAAAAAGCATTGTAGCGTGTTGACGTCTGTGTGTTGCTGCACTAAGTTGTTACTACACCTTTACTACGGCATTTTTTAATGTGTTTGTTGTTAGTGTATTTTTCCTAAAATATTTATTTTTGAACAGCAACAATTCTAGTCGCCCATATAAGATTTACTTATTCATTCTTCTTATTTTTTTCGAGTTGACAGCAAGTCAAAGCCCTAATTCAAATTGGAAATATTGTTTTAAGTTCGCACGACACGGTTTTCAATTTTCTTTAGGATATTTTTTTCAGTTCAGTGAGTAAACCTAGGGAATTTCGGGCACTTTGTTCGTTCGTTTCACACTGTCCTTATAGCTACCAAAAATGTGTGATCACCCTAACATTCCCGCTAAGATAAATAGTGGGTAGTTATTTTCCGTTAATGGATCCGATGTTCTTTTTATTTGTTCGCGACTGTACCGCCTCTTAATAATTTAACAGCAAAGTTTGTTTTCTGAGTTGGTGGTAAAAGGAATTTGGAGATACCATACCTAGTTACTTCCATGCTGGTCTGGAAGCGAGAGTAAAACATACAACGTGCCAGCTGAATTTCCTCCCGGGCATGCTGTAAGATCCAGCTAAGGGATCCGGGGGTTTCAGTATATTGTAATTTAGGCGATGGGCTGACATCCTGTCACTAGAGCAATATACCTAGAATTCAATCTTAAATAACCCTCAAAACATTGTCAGACGTGGCGTGACCTTTGTTTAAGTCCTTTACGCTCTGCCTACCCCATTAGGGATAAAGGCGTGATTATATGTATGTATGTATACCTAGTGGATATCTTTATAATAAAAATGTTTCAGTCTTATGCTTTGTACCTAAGTCATAAACATGCATTTATTGGGACTGCCTTCGTGATCTATCAAGCGAACTGAGTTTTGGACTCTAGAGATCCAGGCTTTGACTCTCGGCATTAGTTCTTTATCTCTAACCAAAGCTATGAGATGTCCCCTTAGGACTTCAGAAGGCTCTCAGCTCCAAATAGAAGCGAATAGTGCCTACGCGGATTGGATGAGGCCATGTTAATAAAGCTACAGTAGATCTGAAAAGGTCACAGTCTTCTTCTGTCGTGTGTTATGTCAGAGTTGTTCAAACAGCCTAATAGCAGAGCTATAGGTCTCTGACATGGTTTGTGTAACGACCACTATCAAAGATAGCGACCGGGACCGACGGCTTAACGTGCCCTCAATGATTCAGCAATGTCTTAACGAAACTTGGGAAAATCTCACAAAGTGGTAAACTGACAAATATCCAGGGGGGCCTGGGAATCGGACCCAGGTCCTCCGGATCGTAACCCCATGGCTATGACCGGTAAACGGAGGCAGTTAAGGTCACTGTGGCTGTTGAACTATATTGGACCAACAATTTTACCCCAAATCATATCTATACCTACCTGGTCGGTGGATCAAGGCAATGGATAGTGTCAAGCCGGCATTTTAACCCGCGGTAAGGTTTGAACGTTGCGAATGTGCCCGACAGTTTATATAAAGCCTTTTTAAAAAGCTACGTGTGTAGGGTTGGTACACGTTCAAACTCAAGAATGTTTACGAGACGTTTTATCCGCGTATCGTTTAAATTATCACTTCTTTAGGTCTGCTGTAAGAAATTTCTTTTTAGATTTTAGATTTTTTCTTTTTAGCCCAGTTTTATTTTAAGTCCTGTGTTTATGATGTTTTTTGTGTACAGTAAATTGTTAAATAAGATTTACAATAATAAATACTGAAATTTGCTATAGGAATTTGTTGGTTGTTGAAGGTTGAATAACTTTTTAATAAATCCTGACGATAAAAAATTAACAAAATAAATCAACGTGTTTTTGGTTTGGCTTTATATGTTGTTAGAATTTCTGTTTAGAGTTTCCACGCATCAAATTTGTTCCGTATATATAAACTTTATAGGTCCAGGTCCCTTTTTCATAAAAGTAAAGTAGTTCAGGTTTTGTTTGTGACCTAGTTTTACATTGACTAGAAAACTTCGTTGTTTCTTCTCGTTTAAGGATTTTTTTAAATACACGTAATTTATATTATAAATTACGTGTATTTAAAAAAATCCTTTTAGGAAGCTTATAGTGACAACCCTGCCTAACGCTAAAAGGACAAATTGTAAATCTGAAATAGTTCCTGCATTGTTGGTTATTCTTTATGCTTATGATAAGCTTCGCTTCAAAAGATTTAAAAGTTGATATTTTCCTTTACAGTGAACAATTTTTCAAAAAAATATAATGTTTTTGCTTATAAAAACAAATGATGCACTATTAGTTTTTTCTTCTGTGTATTAATTATCTTTATGTAACGATAGTCCTCCCACCGATTGTCGGTGATGGCGGCCAATCTCCCAGAGGTCGGCCAACTGCGCAGGACTAGTTTTTAGTGCACAAGTGTTTGCGCTAGACGCAGCACTCTCTATTTCTTCAATATCTTATTCTGATGGGATTCAAATTGACTGACACGACCAGAGAGAAATCAGGTGCAGGACCGACTATTTACCTTTTACACTTGCAGGCTGATCACCTGATATTCCGAAAAGTAAGAAGATCCATGCTGTGGGATGGGCATGAATCTTTATGTACGTACCTAATGTACTCATGAGTTACAAACGAAACTTAATTTCAAAAGTATGAAAAGTAAATGACTATAAAAAAATAAAATGTGCCAGCTGCTTCGTGGGTTACATTGTATTGTGATTGGGAATTTGTAATTTATGTGATAGCGATACATATTTCAATCTAAAATTGCCCTTAATACTTGTTAGACGAAAAAGTCTCTTTATAGACCCTTTACGATCTGCCGCCCCGTTAGGGATAAAATTGTGATTTTATGCAGATATACATATATACATACATATAGTCACGCCTTTATCCCTAATGGGGTAGGCAGATCGTAAACGACCTAAACTAAGGTCATTCCGCCACGTTTGACAAAGTTTTGAGGATTATTTCAGATGGATTTGAAGGTATATTGCTGAAGTGACAGGTTGTCAGCCCATCGCCTAAATTACAATATTCTGAAACCCTCGGATCCCTTAGCTGGTTTTTACAGCATGCCCGTGAGGAAATGCAGCTGGCACATTCTATGTTTTGCTCGCTCCCAGGCCAGCATGGAAGCAGTATGTAGATATGTATGTTACAAACATTTTTTTTTTGAACGAATTAATTTATATTCAAATAGAATTATCAAATAACTATCCAGCAAATGCCTTTTGCAGTCCGCAAGTCACCGATCCTAACCTCTGTCAACACGGGAAGTGCCGGGATACTTGCGCGAAACTTCCAGAACTTTCTCGAATGTTCTCGAAATTTCTCCGCGCGGATTTCTGCACGATTTTGTTCGTAAGATTCCTACCCTTAAATTCCCCACCAGCTGACAGGCTTAATTGAACCCCGATACCTTATCGCGCCGGGAAATTATGTTGCGAGGTGTTGCCAGCTTTAAAGGGTTATAAGATCGACAAATCGATTAAAAAAAAGGTTAACTACCTAACTAACCTAACCTAACCTAACCTAACCTTTCTCTTGTTTTTGTAGGTTCTCAAAATTGAGTGCACTAAATATACATGGAATTTACCAGCTGTCGTACTTACCTACGATAATAGTATTTTTGTTTTTGTTGTAGTTTAACTTTAGATTTGAGACCGATAGTATTTTTTTTTACTTTTGTGTAAGCCACATTACAACCGTTTCACTACAGCGGATGAGCAGTTCGCTATCTCATGTTTTTCTAAAAGAGTCAGCCATTGAGGCTCTACCTTTACCGTAGGGGATATAGTTGTAAATTACTAAGGTAATAAATGCATAACAAAAAATATAACTTCATTATTACATGATTAGACGCCACGGCGACGGTAACGGCGACGGTATGGCATCGTCGAAGGTACCGTGGAAGATATATTCAATGAAAGGCAATGAAATTATACATACATACATAACATCACGCCTCTTTCCCGGAGGGGTAGGCAGAGATCACATCCTTCCATTTGCCACGAACCTTGCAAACTTCTTTCGCTTCATCTACATTCATCAATCTTTTCATGCACGCTCGTCGGTTTAGGGTACTTTTGACCTGACCTTTCCCTAGAACGTCCCCGATTTGATCGCGGTACGTTCGTCGAGGTCTTCCCCTTCCAACATTCCCACTCACACTCGCCATATATATCTGTTTGGTTAATCTCTTTTCATCCATCCTCTCAACATGACCAAACCACCTCAGCATTCCTTTTTCTATACCTGTCACTATATCCTCTTTCACACCACAACTTTCTTTTTTAATGAAATTATATGGAACGCTTTTTCACTTGCCGGCACGGCATTGATTCCCACCGGTATTGCCATACTGCATGTGTTTTGTATTCGTGCCAAGCACGCGCGTGTGTGTGTGCGCTCAGATTTGAACTAGGTGGACATTAGCAATGCCGTGTCATTGCCGTGCCGTCTAGTGAAAAAGCAGAGCCACGGCATCGTGACGGCACCGTCGCCGTGCCGTCTAGTTGTAAAACGCCCAATGGGTCCAAGTTATGAGGTAGCTGGCAACATTCTTTGGCAGTATCTTTAGCAGTAGATTGAGTCTATCCAAGAAATGTAGTAAGTGCTGATAGAGCTTCGAAAGAAGGTACTCAACAGTTCCAAGTAATAGATTACAAAGCTTTTACCTAAGTGTCTTTTTTTAGCATTAGCTCTAGTGGGGTAGGCAGAGCGTAAACGACCTAAACAAAGGTTGTTCCGCCACGTCTGACAAAGTATTGAGGGTTATTTAAGATAGATTTGTAGATATATTGCTGTAGTGACAGGTTGTCAGCCCATGCATCGCCTAAATTACAATATACTGAATTCCTCGTATCCCTTAGCTGCTTTTTTTTTCAACATGCCCGGGACGAAATGCAGCTGGCACATTCTATGTTTTTCTCTCGCTCCCAGGCCAACATGGAAGAAATTCTTTAGTCTTAAAAAAAATATCGATGCCGATTAAAATTTTATTAACAAGATTTGTTTGATAAAATAGGTAAATAAATTGTAAAATAGAGTGAATTTGTATCGAAGGTAAATAAATTAACAAGAACAAGGTATGATTATGAGGTATAAAATAAATAAAACTCCAATTTGAATAAACGACACAAAATCGCTCCAAGGCATAATTATCATTAAATAATTTATTGCAGAAGCTTCCAGCCACCAGCTTTTCAAAAAAAAGCCTTTACAAGTTCCTAACAAAAGATACAATCTAGAAAATAATATTAGACAAGGCATGAATAGGAATTTCCAAACAATACTCCGGGAAATTGCATTTTGTTCAGGAACCTGCGGAAAGGTGAAATTACTATGAATTTCTACCTGACGGCAAAAAAGATAGGTGTTCGGTCTTCTTCTTCTATGATGAGCACGGTGTCAGAGTTTTTAAACCGCCTAGTAGCACAGCTAATTGGCCTCTGACATGGTTTGAGTAACGACCACTATCAAAGACAGCGACCGGGACCGACGGCTTAACGTGCCCTCTGAAGCACGGAATCTTTTTTCTTTTCGGGCAATCAGGTGATTCAGTCTGCAATGTCCTAACCAAACTGGGAAAAACCTCACAAAGTGTTTAATTGACATATATCAACTTTGTGTTTCCCCCCTGGGAATTGAACCCAGGACCTCCGGATCGTAAGCCCAAGGCTCTAACCACTAGACCACGGAGGCAGTTAGTTCTTCGGTAAGAAACTTCTTCAATAGTTCTATAGTCTTGTAAAAAAATTGGGTTTCAGAAGGCTTTTTATGATATACCTACATACAGACACATTTATAATCACGCTAGTACCCCTCCCCTAACAGGGTAGCCAGAGCGGTATTTGACTAAATTTAAGGGTAATTTTTAGAAAGAACTGGGTATTGCTGCTATAATGATAGGTTGTCATCCCATCGCTTATTATGTACCTATAACAATACACTAAACCCCTCGTTTCCCGAACGTACGTATGGACGGAAGCGTTATAGGTGGAACATTCTGTGTTTTTCTATCGCTCCTAGTCTGGTATAAACATAGAATGTTCCAGCTGCCCTTCCTCCCGGGCATGCTATTGAAGTCAGCAAAAGGGACTCGAGGGTTACAGTGTATTGTAATTTAGGCGATGGGCTGACAACCTGTCACTAAAGCAATACATATAACAATCTAAAATTGCCCTCAATTTTTGTCAGACGTGGCGAAAGCGCCTTTTACGAGGCGTTAAACGCTCTGCCTACCCCGTAAGTGATAAAGGCGTGATTTATGTATGTATGTATGTAGTCCGGTATGGTTACGTAGAAATTTTCCGAAATCGGCATTGTCAATATTTCTAAAACCCTCATCAATCTGTAGACGAGTAGGTACGGCGGCCATATTGGAATCAGGTCAAAATTAGCGGTTGATCGGTTTGGCCTCTCAAGGCATTATTTAGTGATTTTCTTTACTTCCATGCTGGAGTAGAAGCGACATAGAATTATACAGCTCCTTCTCTTCTCCTGTCAAACTTGGTGGAAACAGCCTTTTTATTAGGTCTTTGACGTTTGCTTACCCAGTAAGAGCTACAGGATAGCCGTGACTATTATGTGTGCAGCCATATATGTTAAAAAAGCGACTAAAACTTCAGAAACCTACCCGTTATTGTCGATATTTCTAAAACTCTCATCAATCTGTAGACTAGCACGGCGGCCATATTGGCATCGGGTCTAATTTAGCGGTTGGTCTCACACGGCATGATTTAGTGACCGACAGAATATCCTTACGCCTTTGCTGGACTAGGAAATAAAAAACATAGAATTATCTAGCTCCTTCTCTTCTCCTGTCAAACTTGGTGGAAACAGCCTTTTTACTAGGTCTTTGACGCCTGGTTAGCCAGTAAGAGCTACAGGATAGGCGTGACTATTATGTGTGCAGCCACATATGTTAAAAAAGCGTCTAAAATTTCAGAAATCTACCCTTTATTGTCGATATTTCTAAAACCCTCATCAATCTGTAGACTAGAACGGCGGCCATATTGGAATCGGGTCTAATTTAGCGGTTGGTCTCACACGGCATGATTTAGTGACCGCCAGACTTTACGCTTCGGAGCGCTGACTAGATACGCCCGCCATTTGTAAAGGGTTCATCATGTACTTCGTTCTAGGTTCTGGCTAGATGGGATTACTCATCAACAAGTTTGTGGACCCTCAGTTTCTACATTAAAGTTTTGCCGTAAAAAGTTCGGGCTTGAAGATTTTTTTACGTACATACATATAATTACGCCTTCATGAATAATGGAGTGGGCAGAGCGTAAACGACCTAAACAAAGGTCGTTCCGCCACGTCTGACAAAGTTTCGAGGATTATTTAAGATAGATTTGTAGGTATAATGCTGTAGTGACAGGTTGTCAGCCAATCGCCCAAATTACAATATACTGAAATCCTCGGATACCATAGCTGGTTTTTACAGCATGCCCGAGGGATATGCAGCTGGCACATTCTATGTTTTTTTTTCGCTCCCAGTCCAGCGTGGAAAAACAACATTTACATTGGCAAAAATAAGTTCTTCCATACTGGACTGGGAGCGATAGAAAAGTACCTATAGATTGTCCCAGCTGCTTCTCATGTTGGGCATACCGTAGAAATCAGTAGACGACTTAGATTTCAATGTATTTATAATACACAATTCGTAGTTTCTAGAACTACCCTTAAATCTTTTCAGACTAAAAAACAACGCGCTTACTAGGTTTTTTTTTCGTTCTGTCTACCTCAAGGGGATAAAGGTGTGACTTTGTGTAGATGTGGACACAGGCTTCTACTTTTTTCTTTAGGAAATAAGTCTCATTCAAAAAGTAAAATTAATTTAGCCTGGGCAGAAAGCTTAGTAGCTCTATATTTCTTTGCCTACAAGTCTTACCAATTAACGGAGTCTTGAATCCCATTTCGTCCCATATTTCCCGCTTGGTCATAAATCCTCCAGCTATATCATAACGCCGGATGTGTCCAGTAACAATTATTAGGGTGGCCGCAGACTACGCCCGGATACCGTTATGGCCGGTCGCAGACAAATTTACGGTCTTCAGAAAAACCGGTAATGCGCCGAAAACGAGAAACAAAATTTTAATGGATAATGGAGTCTAGGGGGGAAGCGAAATGCATAAAAATAACTTTTAACTGACAGAATCGTACGTTTTCAGACGTTATTTTAAATCTGCTGTTTTTGCTACTCGTTTTTCTGCATTTCAGCATTAAAAAATCTAGACCAAATTGGAGAACGAATTAAAAAAAAAGTTAATTCTGCCCAGAAGATACCTAAAATTATACCAATCTTTGGTTTTATTTTATCTAAAACATGTTTTCTATATGATGGATGACTCATTATACTTAACTATAAATTAAGATATTACCTAGGTATATCCAAAAGTACAATTAATAATTAAGTCCGAAAAATATTATGACAAATAAATTGGCAATTCATTAAAATTGTTTTCAATACACATCAATCATTTAAAAAGAGATTAACTAAATAAGTTATTGGAAACGCAAATATTCTGATAGAATACAAAAATAAAGCTAGAAAATACTAGATAAGCTATTTTAAAATCCAAATTACTAGGAATTCAATTAGGAATAATTCAATTCTGATAAATCGTAAATGTTTAAATAAAAAAGCAACCAAATATCCTTCAATCTTTAAAATGGTATCAACATGCTTAATGCTTATATCCCTGACCCAAGTCTGTACATATAATCACGCCTGTATCCCTAACAGGGTAGGCAGAGCGTAAACGACTTAAACAAAAGGTCGTTCCGCCACGTCTGACAAAGTTCTGAGGGTTATTTAAGATAAATTTGCAGATATATTGCTGTAGTGACAGGTTGTCAGCCCAGCGCCTGAATTGCAAAATACTGAAACCCTTGGAATCCTTAGCTGGTTTTTACATCATCCGGGAGGAAATGCAGCTGGCACATTCTATGTTTTTCTCTCGTTCCCAGTCCAGCATGGAAAAATCCATCTGAAAATCAAATGCGAAGGCGTAAAACTGAAAAAAAGCAATTTAATTGCTTCGGCACCGTCCAACGCTTTAATTGGTTGATATTGATCCCGCACCAGCCTTTGACATTGCTCTATTATGTTGCGAGACCCGTACGTTACGCAAGGAAAAATATACGGGGTGTAAGGGACAGTCTTCTACCTGAAAGAGTTTCCCGGTGAAAGTTGTTCCGTGTCGTTTACTGAGCAAGCCCTATCAGTTTGTGGGACGTTGTCCGTTACACCCGGTATTAACATACGTATAATTACGCCTTTATGCCTAATGAGTAGGCAGAGCGTAAACGACCAAAACGAAGGTCGTTCCACCACGTATGTCAACATTTTGAGGGTTATTTAAGATAGAATTGTAGGTATATTGCTGTAGTAACAGGTTGTCAGTCCATCGCCTAAATTGCAATATAGAGAAACCCTTGGATACCTTAGCTGGTTTTTACAGCATGCCCTGGAGGAAATGCAGCTGGCACACTCCATGTTTTTCTCTCGTACCCAGTCCAGCATGGAAGTAACACATATAATAAAAATTGTTTACTTCTCTTCAGATAATCCGAAGAAAAAAATGTATTTGGGGCATCATTGCAATTCCAGCTCCTTTCGCCGTTCACCCAAACATTTTAACTGCCTCCGTGGTCTAGTGGCTAGTGCCATGGAGTTCCGATACGGAGGTCCTGGGTTCGATTCCCAAGGAGAAACACAAAGTTGATATTTGAGAACTTATCACTTTTTAATTTTTCCCCAGTTTGGCTAGGACATTACAGACTGAATCACCTGATTGTCCGAAAAAGAAAAAGATTTTCGCGCTTCGGAGGGCACGTTAAGCCGTCGGTCCCGGTCGCTGTCTTTGATAGTGGTCGTTACTCAAACCATGTCAGAATCCTGATAGTTGTGCTACTAGGCGGTTTAAAAACTCTGACACGAGGGTTCATCGGGTCGATAGACTCGATACCCACTCGACAGAAGAAGACCCAAACATTTATTACCAGTAGGTATTGTTCCAAACAGTGGTCTTTACCGAAAAACCGCTGGACAAAAAATAACACCGCTCCGCTGTGTAGGGCACAGTGTTCTGGCTGGTGGCCAAATGACGCCGTACTTTTAATTGATTCAGCTTTTGCTTCGGTCCCGAATTTCGCCCACTGTGCAGACGGTTCGATTACAAATTTGAAATTGGTTATAGAATGGTGTTGGCAAAGTTTTTGTTTTTTCCTGCGTACGGACGAGAATTTGTCGGCCATTTTGGATAGGGGGCGCCAAAATGGAGATACCTAAGTAGCCTAAAAAGTTTATACAGAAAAACACAACTTGACACGATGCATGAATTTAGGAGCTTAAGGCCGTATTTAAAATCAGCTCTCATGACTGACAGCGTGTTTGAGTTCGTATCAGAAATGTCATTTCAGTACAAACTGGCCTGTCAAATCCATACTTAATATTGCTTCTCAAATTTGGGATCGCTTCATAAATACGAGCCTTAATGGCGTGTCATGGAAGAATCGTGTTCAGATTTGGACTGAGACAGACTGATGATAGTTTTCGTTTTTAGGATAGTATACGTATATTTCGAATTAGAGACAAACCTTATTTGTATTAACATCATCAATTCCTTTTATTATCATCTACCAGCTGTATAATTGTGAACATCACCTCATAAAAGGCAGTTTACGAGAATATTCTTCGTTTTAGCGAGTGGACACTCAAACAACAACAAACCTCAAATTCATATAATTTTTAATCCTTTAGTCAATTTATAACATATTTAATCTCGTATTATTCATAATTTAAAAATTCTCGTTCATGTAATAGATACGTCCTATTTCTGTCAATTCTAATTTGATAAGAGACCGCGACACAGGCTTGGCCTAGTGTGTTTTTCTTGGATGAAGTCTGTTTTGTATATTGGACTAAGATAATAAACATTTTTGTAATCCTCCTTAATGTTCCTATCTTACCTCGGTAGGTACATAAATAATCCGCAAAAAATATAACATCGTCAACGTACTCATCCTCGTTTTTATGCGGCGTCAGGCCCCCTTCTTATCTGTCTACCGCACTACCTTGAGTTTAAATATACCTATACTTGTGCGTATAGGAGCCTGTCTGGTCTTCACAATGGCGAGGGTCCTAAAGTCACTTCCAGGTGGAGAGTTGAATACTTAAACGGCTCCCCTCGAAGGGGGTGGGGTAAGGTAGACAATAATAGCGTAAGGAGTTTTTTTTGCAGATTGAGTTTGATTAACAATTGATTAACAAATCATCGAATCATTGAAGAATTGCTAAACTTGTCTATAGGAAATTTTCTGTTAATTTCAGAATTATTCCGCAGTAAAAAAAAATACGGAAATAGGTGGTCTGTGAAATAAATACGGAATGATAGTTAGGCCAAATTTATTATGGCTTGCGTAGGTACTGATGCTAAAAGTTGATCCTCAAGGCATTGGAAGGCACGAAATAGGTGGTATGAGTAGGTCGACTGTCTCTGAACTGAATGAAAATTAAACAAAGAGATAAAAGTACTTAAAAATTTATAATCTCAGCGGCAGTATTAAAATCACTACATAGTATAAAACAAAGTCGCTTTCTCTGTCCCTAAATCCCTGTGTATGCTTAGATATTTTAAACTACGCAACGGATTTTGATGCGGTTTCTTTTAATGGATAGAGTGATTTAAGAGGAAGGTTTATATGTATAATACATGCATAATATAGTAGAGAAACAATGATGATTTCCGCGCGAAGCAGGGGCGGGTCGCTAGTATTCCTATAAATGGCCAAATCCTATAAATTGCACCACCCTCAAAGCAATGCACACCACACGTAGGGAAGAAAGGCAGTCGACGTCACCTGAAAGATTAATCTTACATTGAAATTGTTTTTTTGTGCACTTCTCCTAACCTCTGCATTTGACATTGATGTGACGCGTTGGGGGTAGAATTCAAAACACGTCTTACGCTGAGTGAGTTGGAAATGCAATGCCAGGGAAGTTTATTTAATTATCTGCCACATTTGCGTACCGCATCTTAGGCTGGGTATTATTGAATGGGGAACTTCATTCATGCTGGCCTGGGAGCAAGAGAAAAATATAGAATGTGCCAGCTTCATTTATTTCTTATTTTTTATGTATTTATTTAGTTGCAAAAAATATATATATACATATGACAATCGGTGTCGTTAAACCCGATAGGGTTTGTCAACGACACAACATTCCGCTTCTATACGGGCATGTTGTAAAAACCAGTGAAGGGATCCGAGTGTTTCAGTATTTTGTAGTCTCTACAGCAATATACCTACAAATCTATCGACGACCTTTGTTTAGGTCGTTTACGCTCTGCTTACCCCATTTGGGATAAAGGCGTGATTAAATGTATGTATTTCTTTACCGCGACGGCATAGGCTGAGTATTATTAGACGAGGTACCCAGTTATTCATACCGGGTGTAAGGGACCGCGTCCCACAAACTGAGAGGGGTTGCTCAGTGAACAACTTTTACAGGAAATTCTTTCAGGAAGTGATAAATATTTTTGCTTTTTCCATACAATCGTCTGATCGAGGCGAACATTTTTTATAGAATGAGAAAACCCAGTTTCCTTGAGTGTTGGGAATGCTAATGCGTCAGTTCTGCGGAAAATTAAAGCCTAAAGTAAAATCACGAGCAATCTTACGAGTATCACAAAAGTTTAAAAACTGCATCTATAAAAACCACTACAAAGCCCTAATTCCTCATTTTTGTTAGTTTGGAACTAGTACTTCTATATTTTTACTTCCATGCTGGGCTGGGAGTGAAAGAAAAACATAGAATGTGCCAGCTGTA
Organism: Scrobipalpa costella; assembly: GCA_949820665.1. Lineage (NCBI taxonomy): Eukaryota > Metazoa > Arthropoda > Insecta > Lepidoptera > Gelechiidae > Scrobipalpa > Scrobipalpa costella. Next base: position 11,011,481 of record OX463320.1, on the reverse strand, counting down.
TTTCCACCCTGGCATGCTGTAGAAACCAGCGAATGGATCCGAGGGTTTCAGTATATTGCAATTTAGGCGATGGGCTGACAACCTGTCACTACAGCATTATACCTACAAATTTATCTTAAATAATCCTCGAAACTTTGTCAGACGTGGCGGAACGACCTTTGTTTAGGTCGTTTACTGTCTGCCTACCCCATTAGGCATAAAGGCGTGATTATATGTATGTTTGTAAAAAAAACTTTAAGCTCGAACTTTTTACGGCAGCAATAAACGTACAAATCCATCTTAAATAACCCTCAAAACTTTGTCAGATGTGGCGGAACGACCTTTGTTACGGCCGTTTACGCTCTGCCTACCCTATTCTGGATAAAGGCGTGATTATATGTATGTATGTATGTAAAAACCACTACAAAGCCCTGTATCCTCACTTTTGTTAGAAAATGGAACTAGTAAACCCTTCATGCACTTTAGCTTAGCTCAATAGTATTAGCGTAGCTGTAAATCCTTGTTGTACCAGAAACAGGAAATTTCAGCTTTAAAGGGGTATTTTCATGTGAAAATAAAGCGCGACCACAGACCTGTATACTGTGGACGCGGTTTCCTTTGCCCTTTAATTAACCCACTAACCGTGTAATGTTCCATTGATACGAGCCAGATCTGCTCGTAGCGTTTTCTGTTTACTATGCTATGATTACGTATGTTCCAACAGCATTATTTTTTTTAATTTGTTTATTACACAAAAAAGGTATTTACAGAATATATATGTTACATTCTCGCACTCGTTGCATAATGGCTAACAAATACCTATCTTATATTCTAGTATCTTATAAAAAAATAACATTACAAAAAGAGTTTAAAACTATGAATTATGGAGAATGATTAATGTGACACATTTACATATTATTATTTTGTAGAACAGTTTTAAATTTTTTTCTTTAGGATTATCTTATTCTTGCATAGATAGATACCTAAAATAAAAAATCAGGAAATGAGAAATCGAAAAAATGCTTAAGTACAATGCTATGGTAGTAATTTCTACCAGTCAGCCTTGGGTAAAGGAAAGTACCTAAATGTAGATAATGCGGGATAGTGCAAATTACTAAAAACTAACGAATATAGACAAGACTACATAAAATACATATTATGATGTACCTACATAAATTATTTATTAGGCATCTGATTCGTCGGAAAGTACATTACAACTGCATTATTTATTTATTATTCATAACATACAGACAAACATAAACTTATATAGCTTAGCACCATTAAACCAAGTATCGGTTTGTCTTGGTGCTGCACAATCCTCTTTTAACTAATATCTTTAAAACTTAAACTAACTAAATTATGTAACATATTTAAAAACAAACAATTCATATTCCATTCCAATTACCGTCGTTGGAATTGGATGTACACATAAGTTCCCACTCCCACCCAGACGATGGCAGGCACACGCACATTGCAAGTACTATATATTACATGGTAATTTTGTGTTCCTTAGGTATGAAGTCTTAAACAATCCTCAAAACTTGTCAGTCGTGACGAAATGACCTTTTGTGAGTCGTTGACGCTCTGACTACTCTTAGAGGTACAGGCGTGATAGTATGTATGTATGTAATAGAATAGAATGTAGTACTATTCAAATATTTTAGAATGTTATCAATTTCTTCCATGCTGGCCTGGGAGCGAGAGAAAAACATATAATGTGCCAGCTGCATTTCCTCCCGGGCATGCTGTAAAAACCAGCTAAGGGATCTGAGAGTTTCAGTACATTGTAATTTGGCGATGGGCTGGCAACCTGTCACTACAGCAATATACTTACAAATATATCTTAAATAACCCTCAAAACTTTGTCAGACGTGGCGGAACGACCTTTGTTTGGGTCGTTTACGCTCTGCCTACCCCATTAGGGATAAAGGCGTGATTATATGTATGTATGCATGTTATCAACTCCCGCTCGCACAAATTTATGGGCTTTTGTTTTTTTAAGTTCGTCTCTTTTAAATACAAAGCAGAGTCTATAAATTATAAGTCTTTGAACGCGGCAGAGAAAACTGTGTTATCGGCTGGTTGTAATATCCGCTGTACCGTACTGCACTAGGTCATACGATCAGGCACAAGTTTAGCAGATAGTTTATTTCATAATGGGCTGTTTGCCTGGAAAATACTCATGTTCTGAAAAATGCACATATTTTAATTTTGGCTTAAGTACCTAAGCTATTAGCTACTTACGTAAAGATATAAAACAGAGAGTAAGGAACAGAGTCCCGCAAACTGATCGGGGATGCTCAGTCAATGAAACTGAAGAACTTTCACATTGATGTGTTTTCCATACAAATTGTCTGATCGAGGTGGTCATTTTGTATGGAAAGGTAATTTTTGTTTTTCATCTCCTGAAAGAATTTCCCTGTCAAAGTTGTTCAGCTTCGTTGACTGAGCAATCCCTATCAGTTTGCGGGATGCTGTCCCTTACACCCGGTATAAGATACGAGAGCCGGATGGTGTAATAGATAGGGCCGCTGCCTCCTGAGCGGAAGGTCGTGGGTCAAATCCCACCACATACTAATGTGTTTTTCGGTTTTCGAATTTAATATGTACGTTTATTCGGCGCTTTTTTCGTGCTTCGGAAGGCACATTAAGCCGTTGGTCCCAGCAATATACGTACAAATCTATCTTAAATAACATAACTTGTCAGACATGGCGCAACGACCTTTGTTTTAGTCGTTTACGCTCTGCTTACCTCATTAGGGATAAAAGCGTGATTATATGTATGTATGTACGTGGGGAATAACGTATCCGGTGCCTACAATTTTACCCTTGATTTGGAGTATGGGTTCGTGTCCTACAATGGAAATTTTAGAAAATTCTTTGCAATTTTGTTAGCTTGCGTGTCTGATAGCTGTCATCTTACTTAACCGCATCAGATGTGAACTATTAACAGTTAGCACTAAGATTAAGCACCTAAAATACCATTCAAAATATTAACCCCAAAATCCACTAAAAACCTCATACAAAAGCATGTCATCCAACAACAGTTATACAAGTCACTTTATTCCTTATCTCGCCACTAAAAAGCTCTTATCAGTCAACTGTCTCCACATCGTCGCCTGACAAACGTTTCGACTTATAGATAAGCATTTATGACATCTGCTTTTTGGGTAAAGAACCGGAGTGTAGCTGTGAGTGGGTTAAAGTTGGATTTCGAAAAGATTTTGATGATCATTGCTGCTTTCTTATTGAATTTTAGCTTCTGCTTCAAATTGTTCTAGAGGCTAGATAAGGCAAACCCATGTCTCTTGGTAATTTTAATCTAAGTACACTATGGAAGTGGAATATCTTGTAAACCATTCGCCAATCCGCCTGCCAAGCGTGGCGAGTATAGCAATTATCCCCTCAACTAGACAGTCTGTTTACTACTTGGCTGATAAGGTAGGATTTCTCGAAATCGTGCATGCTGGCCTGGGAGCAAGAGAAAAACATAGAATGTGTCAACTGCATTTCCTCCCGGGCATGCTGTAAAAACCAGCTAAGGGATCCGAGGGATTCAGTATATTATAATTTAGACGATCGGCTGACAACCTGTCACTACAGCAATATACCTACAAATCTATCTTAAATAACCCTCAAAACTTTGTCAGGCGACGCGCAATGACCTTTATTTAGGTCGTTTACGCTCTGCCTACCCCATTAGGGATAAAGGCGTGATTATATGTGTTTCTCGAAATAGAAACCTACTTGACAAGAAGAAGAAGTATAGGTATGAGATACTATTATACCACTACTATTAAAAGTGCAGTGTACGTACTATTGCGGTTGATATCGCCGCCATGGCACAAGATGGAATCGTACCTTGTTTACCTTAACTCGATCGCCTACGCTTCCTAGAAACGATTCAAGAAAGCAAATAACTGTAGTATGTTTTTGGTAATAATACTCTGTGGTAATACTTATGTAAACCTCACCAATGTTTTCCTAACGTATACCTAACTTTAAATTGACTTGTGAAAAGGAGTATTTACCCATTCGATTTAGGGTCAGTCTGATACTAAAATATAACTTTCTAAGTACTCGCAATTATTTTTACTTATTTTATTTATTCAACTTCCGGTTAAAAAAGTCATCATCTCCTTAGCCTTATGCCGTATCTCACAGGGTCGGCTACCTAATCTAGGTGATTGAACAAGGGTTCTGGTTTTTACACAGAGCGACTGCCATCTGACCACCGCAACCAGATCCAATCCTAGATTAGGTCAGAGTTTTCAAGCCGCCAAAGCTTAGTATTGACCTCTGACATGGCTTAACGACTAATATCTGCGGTATTAAACGATATTAACCGGGACCAACGGCTTAACGAGCCTTTGAAGTTCGGAAAAAGCGCCGAATAAACGTACATATGAAATTTGAAAATCGAAAAATGTTTGTATGTATGAAATTCGAAAATCGAAAAACACATTGGTCGCTCAGGAGGCAGCTGCCCTATCCACTACACTATCGGGATCCATTACACCTGGTTAAAAAGTATGGCCTATTAAAGCCAGATTTTCACTGTAGGTTTTTCAGGTAGCTGTCAAACTTGAAATCTCTTGTCTCTAGCTCAGACATCAGACACCACTCGCATATCATCACCCCTCACATTGACTGAGCTTTGACAATGGTGGCAATGCGAAGGGTCCAAATGCTTCACATTTTGACTACTCCGTCCCTTATGTAAAGGAAAAAGGGTAAATAAGAGCCCTTTTGTCACTAAATATATAACGCGTTTGAAGCCTTGCTCCAACCTTACTTGAGTGTTTAACACTTTACGTGCCAAGCATGCGTGTGTTTGTGTTGTATGGTTATTAGTTTACTAGCTTTGACCAGCTGTTCGTAGTTTGACCTTACGATGTATGTTTTTTATTTAAAAAATGGCTGTGGTTTTGACTCTCTGGCTTAAAGGGCTAAGCCACTAGGATTCCTTGTTTGTCACAGGAATATTAGACTACCTACTTAAATCAACATTAAGATACTGTTTATTCTTCCATACGCAGTAATATACCTACATCCCGAACGAGGGGCACGAGCTAGATGAGAGACACTGATTTAGCGTTGTCCGTGGGTCCTCGTCAACATATTCGTACATACATACATATAATCACGCCTTTATCCCTATTGGGGTAGGCAGAGCGTAAACGACCTAAACAGAGATGGTTCCGCCACGTCTGAGAAAGTTTAGAGGATTATTTAAGATAGATTTGTAGGTATATTGCTGTAGTGACAGGTTGCCAGCCTATCGCCTAAATTACAATATACTGAAACCATTGGATCTCTTACCAGGTTTTTAAAGCATGCCCAGGAGGAAATGCAGCCGACACATTCTATGTTTTTCTCTCGCTCCCAGGCGGGCTTGGAAGGAATATTCTTACTGTCATTAAATTTACTTTAGGTGTAGAAAGAAATTTTAAAATGCAATGGACCTGAGAGATTCCCCTGAGTAGTAAAAGTGTTAAGGGTTTTCAATGGCATGCCTTCAGGGGGGCTGTTAAAGGTTTTTTAATGGCACCCTAGAGGTTCGCATGCTTAACATTCGGATTGGTACGTTTGGTACGTAATATTTGAGTGTCCTGAAAGGATTTTTTGTTTATAACATATCTTGATTCTTTCTCAATAAGAGTACAAAATATTTAACGCTTTTGCTTTTTAATATTTAACGATTCTTCCATGCTGGCCTGGGAGCGAGAGAAAAATTCTTCCATGCTGGCCTGGGAGCGAGAGAAAACATAGAATGTGCCAGCTGCATTTCCTCCCGGGCAAGCTGTTACAACCAGCTAAGGGATCCGAGGGTTTCAGTATATTGTAATTTAGGCGATGGTCTGACGACCTGTCACTACAGCATTATACTTACAAATCTATCTTTAATAACCCTCAAAACTTTGTCAGACGTGGCGGAACGACCTTTGTTTGGTTCGTTTATGCTCTGCCTACCCCATTAGGGATAAAGGCGTGATTATATGTATGTATGTATGTAATATTTAATGCAAACTATGACTGGAAAATTCCATAATTTCGCAATACACTGACAGGCTAGGTTCCTCTACTGGCTTTTAAATTAGGTCCAAAAAGAAAACCTAGAAAATTTTCTCCTATAATTTCTACTTAATTTTTGTATTAACTTCAAAGCTTTCAATATATTTACGGCTGATGGAAAAATACTCGTAGGTATACCAGGAAAGAATTCAATAACGTCAAATTTTCAAGGAAACATTTTTCCGCCGTTTGATCTCCAGATTCCCTATCTACTTTGCCGAAATAACATCTTATACGATATAGATGATATTATTTAATTTTCTAACATGCACAGAGTAAATAAACTCTTTTGTGCAAAGGAACAAGCAATTTCACAACATTTGGTGCCGATTTTGTTGTACATACAATTAAGTTTTGTCCTGTCAATTTTTACTTTTATTCACATACATCTCATCACGCCTTTATCCCTAATGGGGTAGGCAGAGCGTAAACGACCTAAACAAAGGTCGTTCCGCCACGTCTGACATAGTTTTGAGGGTTATTTAAAATAGAATTCTAGGTATATTGCTGTAGTGACAGGTTGTCAGCCCATCGCCTAAGTTACAATATACTGAAACCCTCGGATCCCTTAGCTGGATCTTACAGCATGCCCGGGAGGTAATGCAGCTGGCACATTCTATGTTTCTTCTCGCTCCCAGGCCAGCGTGGAAGATACACAGCTGTTCACAGCTGTTTATAATCCTGTCAAAGTTACGTATAGTACTTTAAATAAGACGACACCCTCTAGCATTACTTTTAATTTTTTTCTTTGACAGACTTATAATCACCTATTGTGTTGCTGTCTCTATATTCATATTTTTTTTTGAAAGTTACAGGACCAAACTGACACTTTATATAAAGGGTGTTAATTTAATTGTGTGCCATAGCGTAGAAAGTGTTTCAGTAAAGTAAAAGTAACCCATACAAGATATTTAAAAATCATCTCAAAAAATATAAAAAACAATAGTCGGTATCGAGTATCATTCCAAGAGATGCGTCTGGCCGCACCGCTGTAAACGAGCCTGCGCGAGTCGCTATCACTAGTCTATATTGAGATTGGTTCTCGCCTTATCGCTCGTCATGCTGGATTGGTTATAGCGGTGCGGCCAGACGCAGGTCTAGGAATCATTACAAATACCTTCTTCTTTTTATTTTTTGAAATGGTTTCTTTTTCAATTTATAGGATACTTCTACGTTACTGAAACATTCCTTAAGCTGGCACGCAATCAAATTAATATCTGTATATTTGAATGAAAAAAATATAAATTAAGTTGTGTCTGCTACAGAATCGGTTCCATTTTCTTTGGTGTGTATTATACAGTAATTGGTTATTGAAAATGGAATTAAGTGAATATTATTTGCAGCGTATGGTTCTTAAAGTGTGGGCAATAATAATAAATTGCTTTCGTAATGTTTGTCTATAAACTAGCTTTCAAAACGCGGCTTAGATACTGGTAAATAAAAAAGGAACCTTAAAATTTTGATATATACAAAATACATTTGTAGGGCACGTGAAGATCAATTCTACCGTTCTCGAGGATATAATTATTTGCTTCGTATAAATATTAAATTTGTTATTTAATATTTTTCTTTCAATTAAATTTCGTTATCATAGGCATACATTTTCATCTTCCACGGGGAGTGAAAGAAAAACATAGAATGTGCCAGCTGCATTTCTTCCCGAGCATGCTGTAAAAACCAGCTAAGGGATCCGAGGGTTTCAGTACATACATACATACATAAAATCACGCTTTTATCCCTAACGGGGTTTCAGTATCATATTGCAATTTAGGCGATGGGCTGACAAACTGTCACTACAGCAATATACCTACAAATCTATCTTGAATCACCCTCCAAACTTTGTCAGACGTGGCGGAACAACATTTATTTAGGTCGTTTACGCTCTGCCTACCCCAATAAAGGCATGATTATGAATGTGTGTGAATTTTCAATATGTCCTACTGTCATCTTAAACACCTTTGTCAGATGTGGCGGAACGACCTTTGTTGAGGTCGTTTACGCTCTGCCTATCCCATTAGGGATAAAGGCGTGACTATATGTATGTATGTCATCTTAAAAAAACTTTTACAACCACTGGCCCTTCAGATCTCATCTCACCACGTACCTTTAGGGCCACGTATCACGCAAGACACATATTAAATCGTATCAAATTTTCGTTCACACATAATAAAACACATTACAAGACCGTATGTCACACCGACGCGTAGCAAAGTAGGGCAAGATGGCCGGATGAGATAAATAAAAGTGTGTGTGATTAATGTTGTGTGTGATGAAATTTTACAAAAGTTCGTGGATTGGGAATTTATGACAAGCTTCTTGTTTTGTATCAGGGCAAAAGAATTTTGTATTATTGTTTATTTTGAAATGTATGCAAACTACATACATACATACATATAATCACGCCTTTATCCCTAATGGGGTAGGCAGAGCGTAAACGATCTAAACGAAGGTCGTTCCGCTACGTCTGACAAAGTTTTAAGGGTTATTTAAGATAGATATGTACGTATGTATATAATAGTTATAGTTTATCTATGTATATTAGTATTTAATATGTACTTTTATGTAGATCTTAAGTGTTGAAGGTTTTCAAGAGTTTAGTTCTTTCTTTTGTTGGTGCCGCAGCTACTTGCTATGTATAATTTTTCTTTCTTAAATGCAGTTTTGTCTGGAAGATATCGCTTTCAAACTGTACGATTTATGCGCAATAAAGAGTTTATCTATCTATCTATGTATATTGCTCTAGTGACAGATTGTCAGCCCATTGAATAAATTGCAATATACTGAAACCCTCGGATTCCTTAGCTGGTTTTTACAGCATGACCAGGAAGAAGTAAAGCTGGCACATTCTATGTTTTCCTCTCACTCCTCAGCATGGAAGCAGTATGTTAACTGATCTTAGAATTTTGAAGAACAATACCTTTCCGTTTCTAGAGACCTGCACCTCCTATTTTTTTTATCATCTATCTGCCTGTCTGATATTTCTTCTATGCTGGCCTGGGAGCGAGAGAAAATCGTAGAATGGGCCAGCTGCATATCCTCCTGGGCATGCTGTAAAAACCAGCTAAGGGACCCGAGGGTTTCAGTATATTGTAATTTAGGCGATGGGCTGACAACCTGTCACTTCAGCAATACACCTAGAATTCTATCTTAAAATAACCATAAAAACGTTGTCAGACGTGGCGAAACGACCTTTGTTTAGGTCGTTTAGGCTCTGCCTACCCCATTAGGGATAAAGGCGTGATTATATGTATGTATGTATGTATCTGCCTGTCCTTATCCTAAGTTGTTTTCGTCGGCACATGTCTATTTCTTCCATTCATCTCTTTCACTCAAATCTCATGAAACTCGTAATCGTAATACACATTTTAAATCTCTTTTAATTCCTTCGGAGTGGTGTGACAAGCATCCAACTCTTAGGTTCCTACACACACCCCCAAAAGCAATCTCTCCTCAATTTCACACACATTCGAACATTTGAATTTGATTTATTAATAGCCGTAGGTACGAGTATTCAGGGCGATATGGGATTAACACAGGATTCTCTTGAAAAAAATCCGTTCAAAAAACAATAATAGTCTATTTTTGGAAAAGTGTAGGTTTAATTCCCTAGATAAGTATGAAATGTTGAAGAGTAATTTATACAGAAAATATACCAGGGACAGCGTCCCGGAGTCAACGACACTGAACAACTATCACCAGCATTTATTTTCTAGGAAGTGAAAAACCATTGACTATTCTATACAAATTGTCTGATCGAGGTGAACATTTCTTCCTGAAAAAGAAATCATCTGATAGTTGTACAGTGTCGTTGACTGAGGGACGCTGTCCCTTACACCTGGTATATTTTTAGCATGAGCTACGTATAAGCATGCGAGACATTCATCGGGATGTCTGCTATGTCAAAGTTGGTCAAACCGCGTAAGTTCATATATTTTTTTTATTATATTGTTTTTAATTTGTTAGTTTTTATTTTATTTACGTTTATCACAAACTGGTTATAAAGCAAAATCCCGGCATACTACGAAACTTGACGTCCACACGTTCTATCATAAATATTGTAATCATAACGAAACTGTGGCCAAAGGGAAATTATCTATTAGTTCCCAAATAATCTATTAGTTCTTCTTATCTTATCTTTAGTTCTTAACTAGCGACCCGCCCGGTTTCGCACGGAAATCATCAGTGTTTCTCTACTATATTATGCATGTATTATACATATAAACTTTCCTCTTGAATTACTCTATCTATTAAAAGAAACCGCATTAAAATCTGTTGCGTAGTTTTAAAGCTTTATGCATACATAGGGATGTAGGGACAGAGAAAGCGACTTTATTTTATACTATGTAGTGAGTATACATTGCTTGTCAAACACACACTACGGTGGGTGGTTACACTACGGTGTGATTACAGCCGTAATAACCTATCGCGATTGAATTCCGAATGTTTCGCATAGATCGGAAAAAACATCTGTGATATAAACATTAGTGAAATTGAAAATGTTATCGGAAATTGGAAATAACTCGGAATATTACCTCCGCGCGTCTGGAATGTGATTTCGATCGCGAAATTATTAGATGATCACGATTCCTTAAATAGATTTTTGAGGGACGATGATTTTTCAATCTGGTTCGAGAGCATACTTTTATGGAATCGAGTTTCAATCTTTAAAGTTAGTGGAATCAATTTCTAGTAGAAACAAATGCTTTTGGGCGATTTGGGATCTTATCCTAGCGGTCCATACATACATACAATCACGCCTTTATCCCTAATGGGGTAGGCAGAGCGTAAACGGTCCACTCCAGGCAATAATATTAGGCTTTGTATAAGTAAGGCTGAACGATCCCACTTAGGTTTTCGAGTCGACGAACGACGCGATGAACCCTGGTGTCAGAGTTTTTAAACAGCTTAAGGCTGCTTTTCCACCAGAGATAGGCGAGGGAAATGTGTCGTGAAAATATGTGGGTGTTTCCACCAAAGCTGTGCGAGGAAAATGTGTCGTCAGAGGATGTATAGCGGACCTGTCAAAATGCGCATTAATGTGTCAAAATGCGTATTAATATGCGATGCGAGCCGAGCGAGGATGCGTTGCTAAGCTGTGATATGTGTCAGCGGCCTATTCCTCGCACACATTCCTAGCACACATCTCTCGCTTGTTTTGTACGGACAAAACCTCGCATCCGCTAAAGCCTTTTCCACCAGAGCTGTGCTGAGTGAAGCGAGGTAAATGGAGCGATCCTATTGGTTGTTTAAAAACACATCCCTCGCTACCAATCCTGGCACAGCTCTGGTGGAAACGCACTAACAGCACAGGAATCAAACCCGCACCTCCAGATCGGGATACCATAGCTCAGACCACTAGACCATAGAGGTATTTAAAAGTGCCACCGGAGTCTGGTATCAAAAAGCTGGCTGCATTTCGTCTGTGTGTGAGGAATACTTGTGTCTCTAGGCTTTTGTTTTCGCGTTGTAATTCATAATTAAATTCTGCAACTGAAACAATGAAATAATTACAAAATATGCTACGATGCAGTTTAAATAATCACATAGTAAATTCATGATGTCTACCCTCGTACAAAGGTTTATTGACTCAACTAGAATAATGAATAATATTCGCAAACGCGCTGTTACCGTCCCAACAATGCGCATTTAAAATTAACGCAGATTTTCAATTAGGTATGCAGATGACAAACCACACACAAGTATTGTTATTCATTAAATTTAATGAACGGAGCGATAAAATTCAGTCGGTCATATTATTATACTGGTCAGGAAATATTTATTTCAATTCCAAATATTATTTTTAAGTCGAGGGAAACAGAAAAACATTAAAACTTCTTTAAATGACCCTCAGAACTGGTCAGGCGTGGCGAAAATGAACTTTTATAACGTCGCTTGACGATCTGCCTACCCCTTAAGCGGCACTCGTGACGGTCGATGGTTTCAGTATGGGGCTTCACATTAAAGAGTCGAAAGTCAAGGGCAACTTACTTCCATGCTGGACTGGAGCGAGAGAAAAACATAGAATGTGCCAGCTGCATTTCCTCCCGAGCATGCTGTAAAAACCAGCTAAGGGATCCGAGGATTTCTGTATATTGCAATTTAGGCGACAGGCTGACAACCTGTCACTACAGCAATATACCTACAAATCTATCTTAAACAACCCTCAAAACTTTGTCAGACGTGGCGGAACGACCTTTGTTTAGGTCGTGTACGCTCTGCCTACCCCATTAGGGATAAAGGCGTGATTATATGTATGTATGTATGTAAGTCAAGGGCAAGCCAATAAAATAAAAATATTACATACTTATAATCACGCCTTTATCCTTAATTAGACAGAGCGTAAACGACCGAAACAAAGGTCGTTCCGAAACGGCTGACAAAGTTTTGAGAGTTATTTAAGATAGATTTGTAGGTATATTGCTTTAGTGACAGGTTGTCAGCCTATCGCCTAAAATACAATGTACTGAAACCCTCGGATCCCTTAGCTGGTTTTTACGGCATGCCCGGGAGGAAATGCAGCTGGCACATTGTATGTTTTTCTGTCGCTCCCAGTCCAGCATGAAAGCAGATATAAAAATATTAGGTAGGTATTTTATTCATTTATCTTTTTAACACCTTGTTAGTAGTCAGTTTTTGCATTGTTGTAAGGTATTTTGATATTTGACCTTTGATATTTGGTATCAATCTTTTTTTGTAAGTTTTTATCAAGCCTTCACAACCATTTAATAATTAAGTTTTGCTACGCTTGTCTTTACAAGTTCTTGACAACGCTTTTTTAAGATATTTTAATTTATATCCTAGCTCAGAAGTGGGCACTTCGACGAATTGATTAAGACGTTTTAAGACACAAAAATACAAAATCCTTCGCGTAGGCGTGAAAATACTAATTGAGTTGTTAAAGATTTTGCTGTTATTACAAAGATTTTTTCACTACTATTATTATAGCAATTTGGATCCTCATGGTGGCATTATGGTAATCAAATTTGATATGCGTCTACCATTTTTTTTAGTTGCTAGAAGTGTAGGTATAGATTTTAAGGAATGGTGGAATAATAATACCTCAATCCTCTTTAGATAAGGTAGCCGACCCTTTGAAGTAATGGGAAAACGACTAGGGAGATGATGATTGTGGAATGAAAATACTTTACAGATATTCGTATGACTGTTTTTTTTTTCCATGCTGGACTGGGAGCGAGAGAAAATCATAGAATGTGCCGGCTGCATTTCCTCCCGGGCATGATGGAAAACCATCTAAGGGATCTGAAGGTTTTTGTATATTGCAATTTAGGCGATGGGTTGTCAAGCTGTCACTATAGCAATATACCTACAAATCTATCTTAAACAACCCTCGAAACTTTGTCAGACATGGCGGAACCAACTTTGTTTAGGTCGATTACGCTCTGCCTACCCCATATGTATGTACGTATGTTTTTTTTTCATACTATCTCATGCTTAGGTATTCTTGTATGGAATTATTATACTTTGTTTGTGCACTCCTGTGTAGGTAGGTACACGCCTATTAAGAATTAGCTATCAGTCATAAACTTAGCTTCGTTACTTTCACTAAGTTGCCAAGTTATTTAGTTTCTTTGCACAGTCTGAATACTTGAGATAGAATATTTTGTAAAGACTTTTTTTTTTTCATTACGCTTAAAATTTCAATTATTTTATGAACTTCATAATATTTGTCATAAGCCAGTGACAACATGCTGTGCAAAACTTGCTTTTGCACAGAATTTCGTAGAAAAATTCAAAATATTTTTTATTAATTACTTATCATTAGTTTAGACATTTTTTTTTTAAATCAAGCAAAGGGCCCAATACGGGTCCACCTGATGATAAATGGGTACCGAAACCATTTTTAATACTTAAAGCAAACTCGAATCAAGTGGGACTGCAAAGCGCTTTTTGCTGAAAACCTAGGCGTTATGGTTTTACATTATCATAAACATATTTTATTTTTTTGTAGCCAATAAATCGTCCCACTGCTGGGCAAAGGGCTCCCCTTTATTTATTTCTAGATGCTTTCTGCGCACAATGGCTGACAGAGGCAGCAAACAGAGACGCCTGGAGAGATGAACATAATTAAGTTTACCTACCTTTTATAAATTATTTGTGGAATTATGAATGTATAATATTATTGGTTCACAGAACCGCTTTTAAAATAATATTATTTTTTCTGGAAACGGATAAAATGGATTTGCAACATTAATGATTATAATTTTCCTCCGGTTTTCAGCCAGTTTTCATTATATGGGTCAATGTTTTAATGATCCTTGTATTTAATTTCCTTTCGAGCAGATCTGAATAAAAATTATGCAGTTAACACTTTCACTGCGGGGGCTTGCTTTTTTGGCATGAAAAAAAAAACTATTTTTTACCTTGACGTCGGTCACGTGCTTCACCTTTGTAGCTGTCGAGTGAGTAATTTAATAAGAACATGATTAGGGATTCTTCCATGCTGGTGTGGGAGCGAGAGAAAAACATAGGATGTGCCAGCTGCATTTCCTCCCGGGCATGCTGTAAAAACCAGCTAAGGGATCCGAGGGTTTCAGTATATTGTAATTTAGGCGATGGGCTGACAACCTGTCACTACAGCAATATACCTACAATTCTATCTTAAATAACCCTCAAAACTTTGTCTGAATAATCAAGTTTTCTAAGTGGTGCTGTTATAGTATTTTCCAGATAGCACAAGGCAGGTAGGAAATATAAAAACATCAACGGGCGAAAGAGATTCCTTTATAACTGTCAAAATATGTATGCGTTTGACATATTGTGTCAGAATGCTCATGCTATGTGGAAAAGAGAATACATGAGAATCACTAGAGGTCAAATGGGCCATTCGAGACCCTATTTACTGCAGCAGGGGACAGATAACAAGTTATAAAAAATAACCTATCCTACCATACATATACAACGTGTAACAGAAAGGGTATATGCACCGGAAAGGATATGAACCAGCCCATGAAACTGAACAATTTTCCTAAAGGAACATAGGTCAAAATAAGAAACAAGAAAATTGACCTTCCATACAAAATGCATCAGCTGATAGCGCGTGTAGTATGGGTAGTAAAAATTTTTTTTTGTTGTTTTGGGGAAGTTGTTCAGTTTCATGGTCTGGTTAATATAATCACACCTTTATCCCTATCCTATCAGTAACAATCAATACTTATTTAGGAATATCTGGCTTAGCTATTGTAATCTGTGAGACCCCATTAACCACGATTAGCAGTGAACGTGTCGAAACGTCGATAAGTACGCCGAGTGGAGTGAAATACTTCAATTCGGTTCAAAGGCACGAATTTTTACGATTGCTGTGGGAACGGGTGGTCGTAAAGAGAGGTTTTTTTTTATGCTGGTGGATGTGTGTTACACCGAAGCGTGTTAATTTTTCATGTTTAAAACATCTTTATAATAAAAGTTTTATGATTGAAGCGCTACTAAGATCTGTCGCGAGCTACAATAAGATTGGCTAGAGTATAAACTGCAGCTGCACTGGGCAAATTGTAAAACCGTAAAGAACCGAGGTTTTAGTTTATCTTTTGCAGTTTTCGTTACGCTTTCTACCCAAAACGTAAACGTAACGTCACTAAAAATACACGGACATATCATGAATAGGGATATTTATTATATGTCCGTGTATTTTTGTACTAGGCTTTTTTCGCCACGTCTGACAAATATTGAATTTGATATGGAAATGTGTATCGCTATAATGAAAGGTTGTCAGCCCATCGCCTAAATTACAGTACACTCTGTAATGTAACCCTCGAATCATTTTGCTGCTTCCTTACTGCATGCCCGGGCGAAGAAGAACCTGGAATATTCTATGTTTTGCTATCGCGGCCAGTACAGCATAGAAGAAACGAACTGTTATGCAATATTTTTGCATAGTAGAAAGGTGCGACCTCACTGCGAGCATTCGTCTGGCACGGCTTTAGTATGATCGTTCATTACATGTGAATGCTCGCAGTGAGGAGGCACCTTGTTGTTCGCTTCGGTGTAACAGTTAACCCTTTAATAGCTGCAAGCTCTTATAATTAGGTTTATTGGAGTATTCGTTGTAGGTATACTCATTCGCGTTCGTTTCCGAGCATCGCGTGCGCAACCCGCGTTTTTACGAGCGTATATTAATGTTAAACCGTGAAACGGATGTTATTTTAAATATGGGACGTTTGCGGTATGTTAAGAGATATGTTTTGATGAATGAGGAGATCATAGAAAAATGTTTTAATTGTAAACATTTTTGTACCAACTATCGCAATTTTTGGTTACCTACATTATTTGTAAAGGGTAGCTTTTGAAGTGAGCATGTGTTAGCGGTCATAATAATGGCGTCAATTCTCGACGCACTATTACTTAACTAATTCTTAGCTAGCGCTGTCACTTTCTAAATGTTGACATAATAACATGATAGCAAGTTAACACATGACTTTGACAATCCTAATTTGACGTAAGATGCTTTAAATAAGAACTGAGCATCGAGCATGCTCCCTTATATTACGTCAAGTCTTATGTTAGATTAGGAATGTCAAAGTCATGAATTTATTTACCATCCTGTTCTTGTGTCAAAATCAAGAAAGTGACAGTGCTAGCTAAGAATTAGACTTAGGATTACGTCGCAAGAATCGGCGCCAATATAAGCTTTTGAAGTGATGTGTCAGCTTAGCGGCCATAGTAAAATAATTTAAGGCATCACAGTTACTGCGATCGTGAAGTCATGACGTCACTCGAATATCCCTCGCTGGAATTGCATTTTCAAAGAAAATCTATCGCTGTCGCTCTGTCAATGCGTCATTGACGCGGTGCCACTAACGGCATAGACATTTTGATTCGGTAGCTGAAAGGTATCAGCTATCTACTTAATATAGGAGGGTGTTATCCAAATAAGTTTTGGCCTTAACAGGCGATAAAATAAATAAAAATATAAAATAAAATTCCTTCATTTACCTAGTCCAAAATCCTGCGCAATGATCATTATTTTGATGAGTTCCATACGAACAAAACAGTTCCCATAAAATACATACATTTATAAACTCACTCCTTTATCCCTAATCCCTTTATAAGGCAGAGCGTAAACAACCTAAACGAAGGTCGTTCTTCCTCGTCTGACAAAGTATTAAGGGTTATTTTAGATAAATTTGTAGGTATATTGCTGTAGTGACAGGTTGTCAGTCTATCCCCTGAATTGCAATATACTGAAACAATCGGATCCCTTAGCTGGTTTTTACAGCATGCCCGGGTGGAAATGCAGCTGACGCGTTCTATGTTTTTCTCTCGCTCGACGCTTCGTCCAAAATGGAAGAAATTTGCCCATTATTTCCACTGTATTCTCACTACGGAAATATTTACTCGTTTTCGCACATAATAATCGGCGATGGTATCAGCTGTTATGACGTCACAAATTGTTCGCGTAGTGTCGCTGCTGCAATAAAGTCGAATTTATTGCGCACGATGACGTCAGCACTCGATATTGTTGAAAAGGTATCGGTATATTTATTTTGGCGAAAAGTAGTGTGAAAATGGTATTTCCCGGGATATAAACTAAAACGCTAAAGCAAACGATTTGGTGGAAAATCCTGCCATTTTGTTTATCTACCAGTCATCTTCTTCTCCTTAGCGTGTCGATCCATTAAATCCGCTGGCGTGCAAGTGTTGGGGCACGCCGGGCACGATGTTAAGTGTGCCATGGTTTGCACTGCACCGCAAACACAGTTGAAACCCTACCAGTACATTTTCAACAAATATTAGCACAAAACAATTAATATACAAACTTAAAACACCTGACGCTTTCCCATTAACGCCGACACAAAAAACTAAAAATACAACCAACGACATTTTTATTTTGATTACCCGACTTTCGAAGTAGGAAGCCAGCCGGGTTCCGGTATCGAACTGGCGACCCGCTGAAGCTAAGCCCCACCGGATTGAATGTGCAATATTTAGCTGCTCGTTAGGGTTGACTCCCACTTGAAATAGTTTATTGAATAACACAGTCAGTAAAAAGCTTTTTTTTTTACATATATAATATAACATACAGTTGTGTGTTAGACTAATTATCTCTGTGGTCTATTAGGTGTTCTGTTTGGATTTTCAATCCAGAGTACGTGGTACGATCATTTATCAATTTATCACTTGAAATTAAATATTAAAAAAACTAAAACCTATCCTTTGTTAAATGCATTGTTCAGCAGGAAGTGCGCTTGTAGTTTCCAGGTGTCAGAGTTTTCAAACGGCCTAATAGACCCCTGACATGGTTTGTGTAACGAACAACACTATCAAAGATAACAACGACGGACGGCTTAACGGGCCCTCCAAAGCACGGAATCCTTTTTCTTAGACAAAGTAAAGTGATTCAGCCTGCATTGTCCTTATCAAATTGAGGAACGAGAAATATGTCAAAGTGATAAATGAACAAACATTTAACTTTATGTTCCCCCTGTGGGAATCGAATCTAGGACCTTCGGATCTGTTAAAGTTCTAGCAGTGTTCAGTAGCATGACCATTCTCAGTTGCAAGGGTGGTTCGACTCTAACCTCTACACACATGGCGGTAGTCGGAGCGGGCCGTTTCAATTTTGATAAGGCGTGCACTTTGACCGCAACATAGCATGTGCCTGATGAAATGTCCCTCGAGTATAAAGGATTACTTTAACTTTGTGTAGAATTTTCGTACGTTTCCTATGTTTATTTGCAGGCATTTTTATTCATCATCTCCCTAGCCTTATCCTGCATCTCACGGGGTCGACTACCCAATCCAGGGGATTGAACGAGGGTACTGGTTTTTACACAGAGCGACTGCCATCTGACCTCCGCAACCCAGAAGGGAAACCAGACCCAATCCTAGATTAGGTCAGAGTATTCAAGCCGCCAATGCCTAGCACTGGCCTCTGATATGGCTTAACGACTAATATCTACGGTATTTAACCGGGACCAACGGCTTAACGTGCCTTCCGAAGCAGGGAAAAAGCGCCAAATAAACGTACATATGAAATTCGAAATCCGAAAAACACATTGGTACGTGGTGGGATTCGAACCACGACCTCCCGCTCAGGACGCAGCGGCCCTATCCACTACACCATCGGGCTCAGGCTTGCAGGCATTTCTATTATTTACGTATATATACTATACGTTTTATTTCTGTATAATAGTTTATTAGTAATGAATGGCCTATCATGCTGGACTGGGAGCGAGATTAAAACATAGAATGTGCCAGTTGCATTTACTCCCGGGCATGCTGTATATATATAACCAGCTAAGGGATCCGAGGGTTTCTGTATGATGCAATTTAGGTGATGGGCTGACAACCTGTGACTACAGCAATATTCGTACAAATGTATCTTAAATAACCCTCAAAATATTGTCACACTGTGTTTAAGTCATTCACGCTCTGCCTACCCCATTAGGGATAAAGGCGTGATTATACGTATTGGAAATGAAGTCTTGTTTTATAGTACCTAAACAGTAAAACAGTTGCAGCGTACATATATGAAATTGGACTATTATGAATTTTGTTTTGTGCTAATTGTTGCCTTTCTTTTGTTTCAGGTATGTATCTACTGTATTAGTAGCAAATAGAATTTACCAGGAGCTCTTTCGGGCACTACACTCGAAGTAGAGGGTCATATTCATATCTCGCGAATTTTCTATTCTACGGTAAGAAATGATGTCATAAATAAATTAAAAGAAAATTCTAGCGGGGAAGAAAATACTTAATAATTTCGTCCATGCTGGCCTGGGAGCGCGAGAAAAACATAGAATGTGCCAGCTGCATTTCCTCCCGGGAATGCTGTAAAAATCAGCTAAGAGATCCGGGCAAACACGACCTAAACATCGGTCGTTCCGCCACGTTTGACAACTTTTGAGGGTTATTTAAGGTAGATTTGTAGGTATATTGCTGTAGTGACAGGTTATCAGCCCATCGCCTTAATTGCAATATACTGAAACCATCAGACACCCTAGCTGGTTTTTACAGCATGCCCGGGAGGAAATGCAGCTGCCACATTCTATGTTTTTCTCTCGCTCCCAGGCCAGCATGGAAGAAATTCATTACTAATGAAGAAAATCTCGGTCATCTTTTTAAATTGATGTTCAGCAGCACATGACCTAACATTCTCAAAGTATTGACTCATTGTACGCAAAGTCAAGCCGTGAGTCAAGCTCAAGCAGTGTATCAGGTGCGTCTACCATGAGTTTTAACTGCCTCCGTGGTCTAGTAGTCAGAGTCATAGGCTTACGATCCGGAAGTCCTGGGTTCGACTCTCAGGGGGAACACAAAGTTGCTATTTGTCAATTTGTCACTTTGTGAGATATTATCCAGTTTGGTTAGAACTGGCTGATTCCACCTGATTGTCTGGAAGAAAACGGATTCCGGGCTTCGAAGGGCACGTTAAACCGTCGGTCCCGGTCACTGTTTATAAAAGTGGTCGTTACAGGTCGATGTTGCTCCACGTCCGTAGGAACTACCTTAAAAACCCTACACGTGACCCCGGGTGGTGCTAAAGGTGCAACAAAATCAGTGGTGCACTGTCCTCTGAACCTCGCACCAAATAATACCAAACTATAAATCAATACCATGAGTTCGACAATATTTTTTTAATCCATATAATATACTAATGTTCATGTCAATAGTCTAATAATGACAGAGTTATAAGATAGGCAAAGATAGCAAAATTGGGTTAAAACAATTTCAAACTCTATAAATACTTCTTTTAATGATCGTTTGAGCTACAAAATCCTCTAAACTATCGCAGAATCAAAATTTTATTTGCGTGGGTAACTGTTTCTAAACTAGATAGCTTGTATTTGCTTGTAACCTCGTCGTATTCTGGATATTTTTTCAATAGGTAAGGGTAGCTTGCTACTTCCATGCTGGACTGGGAGCGAGATAAAAACATAGAATGTGCCAGCTGCATTTCCTCCCGGGCATGCTGTGAAAACCAGCTAAGGGATCCAAGGGTTTCTGTAAATTGCAATTTAGGCGATAGGCTGACAACCTGTCGCTACGGCAATATACCTACAAATCTATCTTAAACAAGCCTCAAAACTTTGTCAGACGTGGCGGAACGACCTTTGTTTAGGTCGTTTAAGCTCTACCTACCCCATTAGGGATAAAGGCGTGCTTATATGTATGTATGTATGTGTTTTGTGCTTTACAACACACACACAACCTCATGGTAGACGTATTCATCGCCGATGACTAAATTCCAATTGAGTCCAGTGAATTCTACGATCATTTTTATAGTCAGTTACTCTAAGGTCATCGGTTTATTGTGCGTTTATGTCCATTGTGGCTTTAAAATGGTTATTCTGAACATCTACTGTTATTTAGTCGACCGTTAAATTAGCTCTTATCTGTGAGATCTCTTGACTGGTTTATGTGAAGTATTTGATATTGTATTTATTCGAGAAATTCTTGAGTTTGAAATAGATTTATTGCTTCAATCTATTTTATTGTTCCACGCTTTCATAGTCTAGTGATTTTAGGCTTAAATCATGTGGAATTTGCGAGTTAGATTTCACGCTACGACTTAATTTTTACGTCGCATTATCTCGTTTTTCCATGCTGGACTGTAAGTGATACTCTGAATTAAAATCTATCAAACTTGACGTGAATTACTGTTATGAGGCTGCTGATGCTCCGTATACCCCGTAACGCAATGGGCACGATTTTATTATATTTTAAGCATATCTTGTGCATTTTTACTTCATGCTAAGTATACCTCTTGAAATTGTCTTGTTTCACTTAAAACCGTAATTCCTTTTGCGTGGGGTGTCGAGTCTAAAGCATTTTCTTTTGAAACTGTGAAACCACAATGATCTCAAATTAAAATCAGTATAAAATCTACCATTACTCACCGTGTGAGTTATTCATCCATTATTCTTCAACTTTCCAAACTGCTATTGCGTGACAATTCATAAGCCCACAGCGCAAGCGCATATTAAAGAGTGGCCCATTGTTTTAGGTACAAGATTATTGCATTAGTGATATACTGTGTTACTGGAGGCAGTGCCGCATTAATCTCCATCTAGTGGACTTAGCGTGCGGTGTGAGGCAAGAGAGAGAGAGTTATTGAATAAAACTACTTATATAATCACGCCTTTGTCCCTAATGTGGTAGGCAGAGCGTAAACGACCTAAACAAAAAAGGTCGTTTCACCACTTCAGACAAAGTTTTGAGGGTAATCTAAGATAGAATTGTAGGTATATTGCTGTAGTGAGAGGTTGTCAGCCCATCGCCTAAATTGCAATATACAGAAACCCTCGGATCCTTTAGCTGGTTTTTACAGCATGCCAGGGAGGAAATGCAGCTGGCACATTCTATGTTTTTCTCTTGTTCCCAGTTCAGCATGGAAGACCAGTAAAAAAATACGCGACTCTGTCTTCTTCTGTCGAGTGGGTATCGAGTCTATGGACCCGATGAACCCTGGTGTCAGAGTTTTTAAACCGCGTAGTAGCTACTATCAGGCCTCTGACATGGTTTTGTGTAACGACCACTATCAAAGACAGCGACCGGGACCGACGGCTTCACGTGCCCTCCGAAGCACGAAATCTTTTTCTTTTCGGACAATCAGGTGATTCAGCCTGCAATGTCTTACTCAAACTGGGGAAAAATTCACAAAATGATAAATTCTCAAATATCAACTTTGTATTTTACCCCCTGGCAATCGAACCCAGGACCTCCGGATCGGGAGCCCATGGCACTAGCCACTAGACTACGGAGGCAGTTCGCGAGATACGCGACTTATTTAAGCCGTTTATGAACTCTGACACCCAGGGTCCATGGAGCCGTTTTATGCAAAGGCGCACTCGACTAGAAATCTTTGGATAACTATTTGTAATCGGGGGCTAGGAAGTATTCATTTTGAAATCGCTAGCAGTAATAAAGAATATTTTTAGTTTTGAAACTTCTAAGTTTTCGTGTGGGAATATTTTTTTAATATCCAGCGGCATAGGAATGAAGTTTTGGAGTTTTAGTAATCACTATAAAATTTATTACAAGGGATTTATCGCTTTATTCTTAACTCTTAAACCATAACCTCAAAAATTTCAAATCACCGCACAAATGATGACAAGCAATATACTCAAGGTTTTGCCGCCAAAAATATTGTGCGGGCTAATGATCAGACCGTTATACCATGTTATACTATACTAACACTAACCTTACGTGCGTTTTACTACTTAAGTTACAATTCCGATGGTTGCGATTTCGCCGAATAGTATTAATTTCTATAGAAATTAATGTTATTAGTATCGGTAGTATTTATACAATGATTGCTTTGTTATAATAAAAGAAGTTTTGTTGTAATGAAGGAAGAATTTGCTTAAATATTAAAAAAGAACATGCACTGGTTTGTGGCATCTAGAGCTGCGATGATGAGGAATTTCTATTTTGAAATCTACATTATAGGTACAGATCGATAAATTAATTCGGGTTGTAAAAAACACGTGGCGAAACTACCTTTGTTTAGTTCGTTTACGCTCTGCCTACCCCATTAGGGATAAAGGCGTGATTATATGTATGTATATGTATGTAAAAAACAAAAAATACTTCCCTCGCCGATTGTATTTTTATATACTATTTTTCATTACCATGTTTGAAACATTTGATGGAAAAATCGTGTACCCAGAGACCTATTGCGATATACTGGAGAAAATTGCTTCAACCTAGTGGGGTCGCCAGATATTTTTCTAATACAAGGGGGTCGCATAGTCAAAAAGGTTAAAAGCCACTGAGTTATAGGTATATGTTCAGCGATATAAAACGTCGTCTTGTCACAAACCTCGGAATTCCACCTTAACATCCACTCTCTTTTTGTGGTCGATAGCTATAAACAAAAAGTTTATTGAGCAAGTACGAGTTCTGTTTTAGTTCAGTTTTGATTAGTTTGATGGTTTTTGTACGAGAAAGTTAATTTATTATGTTACTACAACTCTCTAGTTGTTTTATTACTATTAGAACAAATGGAATCATTGTGCTTGTCTTTGAAACTTTAATACATACATACATACACAAAGTCACGCCTTTTTTTCTCACGGGGTAGGCAGAGCATCAAAAGCTTATAAAGTGATGTAACAAATGGAATCATTGTGCTTGTCTGTGAAACTTAAATACATACATACATAAAGTCACGCCGTTTTTCCTCACGGGGTAGGTGGAGCATCAAAAGTTTAAAAAGAGATGTCTTCGCCACCACGTCTCATAAAATTTTGATTGACATCGCTATAGTGACAATTCACTGTAACTTTCGGATCCTTTTTACTGACTTCTAGAGAACATGCCAGAGAGGAAACACAGATGAAACATTCTATGTTTGTCTCTTGCTAGTCCAGCATGGAAAAAACGTAAAAAAAAAAGTCGAACAATGAAATAAACAAGAAAGTCCACTAAAGCATTTATTTTCCCTCTGCAAGACATTACATATGTTCGTGTCTCGCCAATATGAAACATATTTTGACGTTAGTTGGCAAACAACATCAATATTAGAACTACAAGCATCTGGAATATTCGACGCGGCGATATTTGAAACATGGCTGCCGTCCAAAGCAGGTTCAGAAGTTTGGCAACTTCGGACCAGGTGGGCTTGCCTTGTTACATGGTTTATTCCTATACAGACAATTCTTTCTTTTTCTCTCCCTAGCCCCGTATCTCACGGGGTCGGCTACATAATCTAGGGAATGGACCAGGGTACTGGTATTTACACAGAGCAACTGCCATCTGACCTCCGCAACCCAGAAGGGAAACCAGACCCAATCCTAGATTAGGACAGAGTTTAGAGATTCCTATACAGACAATAATAAGGATAAAATCTTAATTACTTCCATGCTGGTCTGGGAGTGATAGAAAAACAAGGAATTCTTCACCTGCTTATTTTACCGGGCATACTGTAAAAATCAGTAGATAGAGACCTAGGCATAATGCTGTCAACCCTATTTCAATACATAATGTAAAAGTCTGTGATGCTCTGGCTATCCCGTAAGGAATTGAAGTGTCACTATACGTATTTATGTGACAGCATTCAAAAAGATACGCTTTTTCTAGTCTGTTAGGCGACTGACTATGTAGAATTATAAAAATGTAAGTAAATAAATATCTATTGCAGAAAAACATAGAATTTGCCAGCTGCATTTCCTCCCGGGCATGCTATAAAACGTCAGTCTATCAGTCAGTATGTCAGCTAAGAGATCCGAGGGTTTCTGTATATTGCAATTTAGACGATGGGCTGACAACCTGTCACTACAATATACCTACAAATCTATCTTAAATAGCCCTCAAATGTCAGACGTGCCGGTACGACCTTTACTTAGGTCGTTTACGCTCTGCCTACTCCCATTAGGGATAAAAACGTGATTAAATGTATGTATGTATGTAATATTGCGTCGACCTGTAATATAGCAGGTAGGCTGATTATGATGATTTTGGTAACGAGACTATAGCCAGTTCAAATTGCGTTATTGAAACGCAATCCGAATTATCGTAACTACGAATTTATAAAATTTTCTAGGTAGCAATTGATACTTGTGTAATTTATATATTTTTTAATAATTATTATTATTTCTAGTTGTTAGCGCAATTCGTTACTTGTTGTGCAGTGTTTTGGTGGCCTAAAACTCTTGTAAATTGGTCAGGTTTCCAATTAGAACGAAATTACTTGTGTTATTTTAAATTAGATTGTTCTTGACATTTTAAATAATCCAGAAGAGACCAGATAGAGTCAATGATGGAGTGAGGTTAGTCAATAGCCTTGATGACACTAATCCATGATTTCACACACCAATAAAAACACAAAATTGATGAATGCTAATGTTTTCAAACCAAATAAATCATTTTTACTTCCATGCTGGTCTGGGGGCGAGAGAAAAGCATAGAATGTGCCAGCTGCATTTCCTCCCGGGCATGCTGTAAGATCCAGCTAAGGGATCCGAGGGTTTCAGTATATTGTAATATAGGCGATGGGCTGACAACCTGTCACTACAGCAATATACCTAGAATTCTATCTTAAATAACCTTCAAAACTTTGTCAGACGTGGCGGAACGACTTTTGTTTGGGTCGTTTACGCTCTGCCTACCCCATTAGGGATAAAGGCGTGATTATATGTATGTATGTATGTATAAATCATTTTGCCTTCCATGCTGGCTTGGGACTGAGAGAAAAACATAGAATGTGCCAGCTGCATTTCCTCCCGGGCATGCTGTAAACACCAGCTAAGGGATCAGAGGGTTTTGGTATATTGTCATTTAGGCGATGGGCTGAGAACCTGTCACTACAGCAATATACCTACAAATATATCTTAAATAACCTTTAAAACTTTGTCAGGCGTGGCGGAACGATCTTTGTTTAGGTCGTTTACGCTCTGCCTACCCCATCAGGGATAAAGGTGTGATTATATGTATGTATGTATGTAAGCTTGTCAGACGTGGCGGATCGACCTTTGTTTAGGTCAGGTCTTTGTTTATTAGGGATAAAGGCGTGTTATATATATTTATGTACGTAAATCATTTTGCAAATCGGGAGAGTGTATCTCAAGTCTGGACAAGCATACTTCTTTTTCTTGCTGATTTTGAGTTTCATTGATGCGAATTACGACCAAAAACTGCAATAAAATAAATGTCTAGGGCGTGAATTTACACATGAAACTAAACAACTTTCCCCTAGGAACATATTCTGATATTTAAAAAAATGCCTCTCCCATACAAAATGATTGATGGAATACCTTCCATACATACATATAATTAGGCCTTTATCCCTAATGGGGTAGGCAGAGCGTACACGGCTTGAACTTAGGTCGTTCCGCCACGTCTGACAAAGTGACATATTGCTGTAGTGACATGTTGTCAGCCCATCGCCTAAATTGCAATATACTGAAACCCTCGGATCTCTTAGCTGGTTTTTATAGCATGCCCGCGAGGAAATGCAGTTGGCACATTCTATGTTTATCTTTCGCTCCCAGTCCAGCATGGAAGAAATGTAAATGTCTAGGGTGTGAAATAACAGATGAAACTGAACAACTTTTCCCAAGGAACATATTCCGAAATGTAAAAAGAAACGGCTCTCCCATACAAAATGATTGATGGAATACCTTCCACTTAGGAATATACCGATTTAGGTAGACAGCGTGACAATCTGACAAACACCTTCAACTTCTCTCTGTGGACGTGAGGGGCAAACTTTAAGACAAATACAGTTCCAGACCCAAATTCTAGAATCTAGATCTACAATTGGCTAGAGACATTATTTACAATTGACGTAAAAATTTTTTTGTGAGTCAAAACAAAGGCAGCGTGGTAGAGGCGCTAACAATAAATTATCAAAGAATATAAGCTAAGCCAACATGTAAAATAAAGAATGCATTGAATATGGCTATGTATGCTTTAAAATCTATTATGTCTTCGATTTTTAAGAATATTTTTTGAGAGTTTTCAAACAACGACCCGATGAACCATGGTGTCAGAGTTTTCAAACCGCCTATTAGGACATTAACTAACACCCACGGTTTAACGTGCATTCCAAAGCACGGAATCTTTTTTCTTTTCAGACAACCAGGTGAATCACACATCGTCTGCAATGTCCTAGGAATAAAATATAATTTGTGGTCATCTCTATAAAATTTAAGATGGTAGCTAATAGATATAGATAATTCCAAAGATAGATAATTCATTTATTTCAGTTAGGACATTGCAGGCTGCATCACCTAATTGTCCGAAAAGAAAAAGGATTCCGTTCTTCGGAGGGCACGTTATGCCGTCGGTCCCAGTCGCTGTCTTTCATAGTGGTCGTGATACAAACAATCTGAGTGGCCTATTAGCTGTGCAATTAGGTGGTTTAAGAACTCTGACACCAGGGTTCATCGGGTCGATTGACTCGAGTATATGTGTACTGCAAACTGCTACCTAGAAATCAGGATATATCTCAGGGTGATTTTAGCTGCTGCATAGCAGCTGCGATAGATTGAATACAAAAGAACATACATACATATAATCACGCCTTTATCCCTAATGGGGTAGCCAGAGCGTAAACGACATAAACAAAGGACCGTCCGCCACGTCTGACAAAGTTTTGAGGGTTATTTAAGGTCGATTTATTACATTACATTACATTGCTTTAGTGACAGCTTGTCAGTCCATCGCCTAAATTGCAATAAACAGAAACCCTCGGATCCTTTAGCTGGTTTTTACAGCATGCGAAAAAGAAATGCAGCTGGCACATTCTAAGTTTTTCTCTCGCTCTCAGTCCAGCATGGAAAAAAACAAAAAAAAGTGTATCTATAATCCTCTCACAGATACCATCCAAAATGTTATACAGTACAGCTGTTGAGAACCTGTACAGTCCATACTCATTCTCACTCACACATGCTCACACTCTCCTTGACGATATAATTTATTTGGTCACAGAAATGCATAAAAATGTTGATTGAAACAAATGTGATACCCTAACAACTATTGACACGAAACCACCCCTAATCCCCGTAACCGCATAAAGCTGCGCGCACACTTGCCACCGCAGATAAGGCACGGTCTGCACTAGAACTTTAATTAATTGCCCTATATGCCAGACTGGGAGGGGAAAAGGGGGAAAAAACATGGCGACGTGACTTCAGCTTGATTGGGGGATGGTAATAGATGGATAGTATAGGGGTATAGTTTTAGGGTTTGGTAGAGTACAAATAATTTATTATTTAACTAGATAGCCTTCCATGTTTCGTACTGCTGCAAATAGTTTTTTAAATAACATACATACATACATATAATCACGCCTTTACGGGGTAGGCAGAGCGTAAACGACCTAAACAAAGGTCATTCCGCCACGTCTGACAAAGTTTTCAGGGTTATTTAGGATACATTTGTACGTATATTGATGTAGTGACAGGTTGTCAGCCCATCGCCTAAATTGCAATATACTGAAATCCTCGAATCCCTAAGCTGGTTTTTACAGCATGCCCGGGAGGAAATGCAGCTGGCACATTCTATATTTTTCTCTCGCTCCCAAGCCAGTATGGAACAATATAAACCTGGGAACATGAAAACGGTGTGTTAAAAATGCGCCGTTAAAATGAACCATGAAATGTCTTGACCAACCATATAAAACCATTAGTAAATGACCATGCGAATTGTTTAAAAATACCACTGTACTAACCAGTTATAGTAATTGTCTAATAACAGCACAGGCGTGATTTTAAAGTGCCAACTTCGACCAAAACGATCGTTTGTTACTATCAACACAGGTAGGGTCATTCTGCAACCGCTAAGTAATAGGTAAATATTTTTAAGAGAGAGCCCCACGTAATTTAATTATTTTTTCCATATAAATAAGTTAATTACCACTTTAAAATACACCTAACTTCCATGCTGGACTGGGAGCGAGAGAAAAACATAGAATGTCCCAGCTGCATTTCCTCCCGGGCATGCCGTAAAAACCGGCTAAGGGGATCCGAGGGTTTCAGTATATTTCAATTTAGGCTATGGACTGACAACCTGTCACTACAGCAATATTCCTACAAGTCTATCTTAAATATCTCTCAAAACTTTGTCAGACGTGGCAGAACGGTCGTTTACGCTCTGCCTACCCCATTAGGGATAAAGTTGTGATTATATGATTGTATGTAAATACACCTTTGCCGGCTTCAAGATTGCGTTATCTAAGCTTTTAAAGCAAACTAAACTTTTACAGGACATTTAGTCAGTTATTTTATACGTTCCTTAAAAAAATACATGTGTTATAAAAGAAGCGACAAAATTTCGTCACAAATAACTTAACTGCATGATAATGTGTAGATAATATAACCTTATTTTACTGAAACGTGTAAGGTACAAAAGGAAAGATTAGGTAAAATACTCGTGTTATAAATTCGGTAAAAAGACGGAACAAAATTGGTAAGGAAATAAATGAAGGTAGACAAAGGCGAAAGTGTATTTACTGCTAATAAGAACACGATTTTGTGTTGTATCTTTAACTAGCGACCCGCCCCGGCTTCGCACGGAAATGATCAGTGTTTCTCTAGTATATTATGCATGTATTATACATATAAACCTTCCTCTTGAATCACCCTATCCATTAAAAGAAACCGCATCAAAATCCGTTGCGAGTTTTAAAGATTTATGCACACATAGGGATATAGGTACAAAGAAAGCGACTTTGTTTTATACTATATAGTGATGTTAAACCGAAAATATTGTTTTATAGTGTAAAATCACATACATGTCTCAAATATTTAATTTAAAATCAGGCTGAGATACTATCTATGTTTTCTCGAATTTGTGGCTTATTATTTTTCATATTCGAATGATAAAATAGCACTGTATATACTACACACTGTGTTTAAAGAACAAAAACATTTAGCTTCTGTGCGTTTTTTTATGTTGGGAAACTTGAACAAAGATTTTATTAATTTGTTTATTTAGAATGTCTTACTTAAGTTTAAATAGTTTGGTTAGGAAACTTGTTAATACTTCTTTGTTTACAGTTTTCAGTTATGATTAGACCGATTTTATAGTAATTCGAGTCTAGTCAGACCCTTAATAACATCTTGTTACCTGTGTTATATTAGTACAATAATCTGTAAATAAAAACGGTAAAAAAAAAAGTGATAAACAGGTTTTCCATTTTAACAAATATTTTGTTTTTTTTCTATGCTGGTCTGGGAGGGAGAGAGAAAACATAGAATGTGTCAGCTGAATTTCCTCCCGGGCATGCTTTAAAAACCAGCTAAGGGATCCGAAGGTTTCAGTACATTGCAATTTAGGCGATGGTCTGACCACCTGTCACTACAGCAATATACCTAGAATTCTATCTTAAATAACCCTCAAAACTTTGTCAGACGTGGCGGGACGACCTTCGTTTAGGTCGTTTACGCTCTGCCTACCCCATTAGGGATACAGGCTTGAATATATGTATGTATGTATCTATCTTAAATAACCCTCAAAAGTTTTGAGACGTCAGACGTGGCGAAACGACCTTTGTTGAGGTCGTTTACGCTCTGCCTGTGATTATTCTCGCCTATATCCCCTATAGGATAGGCAGAGCGTAAACGACCTCAACAAAGGTAGTTTCGCCTATACATATAATACATACATATAATGTATATATGTATGTTTTTCAACATCAGAATTGCCCGTGTGAGTAATGGTCGCGTTCACACGACAACTCTCAGTGACAGACAGACATACAAACTGAAGTGATTAACGACACGGTCACCGGGGCTCGCTTTTAGATTGTCCACTGATACGGTTTGTCAGTACAGCCATGCACTGGACAGATGTGTTTTTATTCGGAACAAGCCGAAAGCCTCGAAAGTCTGGTAGTTTTTCGTCAGATACAGTCGAATATTAGTCCGAAAGTGTCCTTTTTAGGAAATTGTCCTAAGCAAATCTAATAAAACACTTGATACAAAGCGTCAAGAAAGGTTCTGTAACTTTTCTTTCCGTACAAAATCATTGAGTATCATCATATGTGTTTGAACAAGATATGGTATCCAAACATTATGATGATAGTAACAGAAGGTATTACCAAGGCTTGATTGACCAATGATATGGTTTGTCAGTACACCTATGGTCTGGACGTCTTTATCCGATTGCCTCTAAAGGTTTGGTCATTTTCTATCAGATCGAATATTTGTCCGAGAGTGATTTTTTTGGAAGTTGTCCTAAGCAAATCTAATAACATACTTGATACAAGGCGATAAGAAAAAGTTCTAATCATCACTATTTGGACAAGATATGGTATCCAAAAGTACATTGTAATTTAGGCTATGGGCTGACAACCTGTCACTACAGCATTATAACTATAATTATATCTTAAATAACCCTTAAAACTTTGTCAGACGTGGCGAAACGACATTTGTTTAGGTTGTTTACGCTCTGCCTACCCCATTAGGGATAAAGTCGTGATTATATCTATGTATGGTATCCAAACATTATGATGATGGTAACAGAACAGTTCAATAGGTCACTTACTAGCCGAATCTACTCATTGGCAAAATCTTAGTCCGACATTAGATGCCAGTTACAATTTACGATGTATTTAATACTACAATATGAAAAACTCTTCCATGCTGGACTGGGAGCGAGAGAAAAACATAGAATGTTCCATCTGCATTTCCTCCCAGGCATGCTGTAAAAGCCAGCCGAGGGATCCGAGGGAGGGAAGGATTCAGTTTATATTTTAATTTAGGCGATAGGCTGACAACCTGTCACTACAGCAATATACTTACAAATCTATCTTACATTACCCTGAAAACTTTGTCAGACGTGGCAGAACTAGTTTTGTTTAGGTCGTTTACGCTCTACCTACCCCATTAGGGATAAAGGCGTGATTATTTGTATGTATTTTTGAATAGTACAATATAAAAAATGACGAAGCCTTCGTCACGGGTCATATTTATATCTCACTTCTGAGCTGGTATGCTAATATACCTGTAGTAAGACGTTTCAAACATGTCGTGTTTGACGTAACATTAGTTATAGTTCTGAGATCTTTTATCTGATAGCGGCTGAACGCAGCATAAGTCATATCTTGGACTTGAAGGTATTATTAACATACATACAATCACGCTTGTATCCCTAATGGGGTAGGCAGAGCGTCAACGAACTAAACAAAGGTCGTCTTCGCCACGTCTAATAAAGATTTGACGGTTATTTAAGATACATTTGTAGGTATATTGCTGTAGGTTACAGGTTATCAGCCTATCGCCTACATTGCAATATACAGAATCCCTCGGATCCCTAAGCTGGTTTTTACAACATGCCCGGAAGAAAATGCAGCTGGCACATTCTATGTTTTTCTCTCGCTCCCAGTCCAGCATTGAAGAAGGATAATACTTAAAGGGTAAAATTTACCCTAGAACTACCTCTAATGTACCTAGAGGAACTGAATATTTCGTAGAATTTCAATTTAAAACCAAGGTCCGTAATACGGGGTGTAAGGGACATCGTCCCGCAATCTGATAGGGTTGCTGCTCAGTCAACGAAACTGAACAACTATCACAAAGATGTTTTTTTCATAAAATGCAAAAATATAATTAAGTTTCCATACATTGTCCGATCGATTTTGTATGGGAAAGTCAAAAATCATTTTCATCTCCTAAAAAAAATCCTGGTGAATGTTGTTGAATTTTGTTGACTGAGCAACCCCTATCAGTTTGAGGGACGCTGTCCCTTACACCCGGTATATACAGCCACCAACATATAGACACACTTTTATTTGTATCCCTTACAGAATTAAAACCTATTTGTGCCGAAATGCCGCTCAAAATGTGTCTAATGGAATGATACCGAAAATGAAAATAGGAGTATTCATTTAATTATTTAACAGTTTGTTGTACACATAAACATACACAGAACAATTACATAAAGAATTAAGACACAACAGGCACTGCTTATTTCTACAAAGAAATTTGCTACAGCAGACCTAATAAAAGTGATAGCATAAAACGTAATGCAGATAGGACGTACATAATTTAAATATTTTATCAACAGAAATATATATTTATTTTCACTAAACATATACTAACCTACCACAATGACAAGAATATAAATATATACTTATCCTAAATATATACTATAAATATGGAGGAGTATTAAAACAAGCAGACGATTGTAGTTGACGCACCTGCAGAAATAATAGTAATAGTCCTCTACCGATTTTCTGTGGCGGCCAATCTCCCAGAGATCGGCCAACTGCGCAGGACTAGTTTTTAGTGCCCAAGTGTTTGCGTCACACACAGGTGCACTCTCTATTCCTTCAATCTCTTTTTCTGATGGGACAGATTGACTGCCACAACTAGAGATAAATCAGGCGCAACCGGCTATTTATTTACATGCCCATCCGACAGGATGGATCATCTTACTTTTCGGACAATCAGGTGATCAGCCTGCATTGTTCTAACCAAACTAGAAATAAAAACACAAAGTCATTGATCTCCGCCGGGAATCAAACCTGAGACCTCCGGGTGGAGAGGCCATGGCTAGACCACGGAGGCAGTTAGCCGCAGAAATAGTACGCATTCAGACTGGATATATACGTATATATAGTACGTTTCTTCCATGCTGGCCTGCGAGCAATAAAAAACATAGAATGTGCCAGCTGCGTTTCCTTCCGAGCTTGCTGTTAAAACCAGCAAAGGGATCCGAGGGTTTCCGTATTTTGCAATCTAGGCGATGGGCTGACAACCTGTCACTACAGCAATATACATACAAATCTATCTAAATAACCCTCAGAACATTGCCAGACGTGGCGTAACGACCATTGTTTAGTTCGTTTATGCTCTGCCTACCCCATTAGGGATAAAGGCGTGATTATATGTATGCATATAGTAGGTACGTACCTACACGTAAGACTAGTAATTTATGACTCATAGTCATAAATTGTTTGCCGCTTTGCAAAAATATTTCCAGCGCTGACCCCACAACAGTACATACATGAAGAAAAGTGCTAATAAATTTTACAGCACTAATGGCAACTATCATTAGTAAGAATTTCATAACGCTTCAAAAGCGGGAACCCGCTAAACGCGCATTTAGCAATTCTCACCTAAAGCACAGTTCACACGGTTTACAGTTTTTAGTCAATGCAGTTTCCTGATTCTTGAGGGTTATTTGAGTGAGGATGTGAAAATATGACGACTATGTCAGAAACAGAGATAAGTACATAATAAATTTGGAATTTGCTATCAAATTCATTTATTTTAATAGAATGTTAAAAAAATTACAGTTAAAACCAAGGCTAAGGAGTGTTAGAACACTCATAAAAAGATTTAAAATAATAAAATAATTTCATAAAGTTAGGTTAAGACATTCAAAGTCGTATAATAAACATTTAATCAAAAATACATGCTAAAAAATTACAATCAAATTCAATAAATAAAAACAATTAATTTGGACATAATTTCATAGTCAAAAAAAAGACAACACATCACAGACATACACGTTCACAATAACTCAGACACGCCCTTTCGATTTTCGGCAAAGTATCTACAAACAAGTCACATTCAGGCTGTGAGAGAAGGAGGGCATTCAATGCATGCAGTGCGCGGTGCAGTAGCGACTGCTGACACGCTACAGTGCGAGATGCTGGTCCGGCGAGAAGCTGCACGGTACCCAATCGGAACCTCGCTCGCTTGTCCGGTACCGATAGGCGGCATGTTTCAGTGACTAGCGTTGGGCAGTCGATGCGGCCACGCAACAGTGCGAGATGCTGGTGCTCTTAATGACAAACACTGATTTCTACTAGGTATCGCAAGAGCCCGATCATATTTTTCTTTTCTAAATTGGAAATATTAAATGTATTTTTCACTTCTCATGCCCTGGAAGTGCTATTTTGTGCCCAAACGTATCTACTCATAAATGCATCTCTTCTAAGGCAAAGAACATTAGGACATACAGCCCGTCTTCGTTTGTTTATACGTTAGCCAAGTTTATTAAAATTAACAATATTAGATTATAAATTGTTATGTCCCTCCATATGTTATTTAATAAGCTTACTCTTACTTACTAATTTTATGTCTTGTTTTAGGTTGGACTGAATGAAACTACTGGAAAGTGTCAATGTTTATACTTTTTTTTTTCTTTATATCAGTCTTTTTTTTAAACCGTGACTTTGGCAGAATCATCGTCTAAAAACGATGGAAGCCAATATCATTAAAATATATATATATATATGTTTGTTGCACTGACCCGCGTCAATTTATTTTACTCCTGTTTCCTATTGCCTAGTAGCCTGGAAGATATTGCTACATTAGCAATAAGGCCACCAATTGTACTACTTTTCTTTTTAGCAATTTGTAATGTCTGTGTTTTTATGCAATAAAGTATATTGTATTGTAGAAATTCCTCAATTTTCCTCGCAATCGAAGTGAAAAGCAGAGTTTATAATTCGTGCATATAACCATTTTTGTTCTCGACTTAACATCAGCCCTCATCCTGCAGGCTCGGGCAGCTAAAAATCTCGGACAAAAATAACTTGTTTTGTGCACTTGTCGTAAAATCTACCATACTTATACTACTTGTACAATAAAAAAACAAGTATGACTTTTTTAGTTTTAGGTATATTGCGATTGCATTTCCATTCATTCAGTTGTTCAAAGTATTTGTACAACAAAGTTATTCTGCGGTCGTTCCGCTCAAAAACATGAGTACAATAGAATTAAGTACATTTGTTTCAATTTCAATTTTGTTGGATGCAAATATAAAATTATTTTCAACTACGAAGCGTGTTTTAATTTAATACATTTGCTGACATTAAAAATCTTTTTGTGCTTTCAGTTATTATTTACCAACAGTAATATTTACTTACCTACAAATCTATCGTAAAATAACCCTCAAAACTTTGTCAGACGTGGCGGAACGACCTTTGTTTAGGTCGTTTACGCTCTGCCTACCCCATTAGGGATAAAGGCGTGATTATATGTATGTATGTAATATTTACTTCCATGCTGGCCTGGAAGGGAGCGAGCAAAAACATAGAAAGTGCCAGCTGCATTTCCTCCCAGGCATACTGTAAAAACCAGCTAAGGGATCCGACGGTTTCAGTATATTGCAATTTAGGCGATTGGCTGACAACCTGTTAATACAGCAATATACCTACAAATCTATCTTAAATAACCCTTAAAACTTTGTCAGACGTGGCGGAACAACCTTTGTTTAGGTTGTTTACGCTCTGCCTACCCCATTAGGGATAAAGGCGTGATTATATGTATGTGTATGTAAAACCTAAAGTCCTTTGCAGCATTAGCTCTATCTATCTTTTTGTCACTTCCAGAATTTATCATGGAAGCACCAAGGAAAAAGTACCAATATTAGTCAAGGCATTATTACAAAGAATTGTAGAAAGCTTTGTCTCTTACACCACAAACAGTTAGTCATTCTCTCTGCGGTTTTGCCTACATATTGTGTATTCCAAACGTACATGTTTACATACATTTATTTACATAAAACATGTTAAGCATACTCACCTTGACTTTAAATGACTTGAAGTCCCGTGGTGTGGTTGTGTTGTGTATGTAAGTGTGGGACTTCGTGAATAAGAATGGGAAATCGCAGCTTAGTCATAGATGTCGGTACCTTATTGACCTCTATAAGATGAGTTGATGACTCTTATGTTCGCGACTGTATGCTAACGACTTTGAAATGCTGTTCAGGAACTGTATAACCTGGGCCTTTTTCGATTAAGGCAACAGTAAATGCTACAACGCCTTTCGCATTGTCATTTACCGTTTTGGATTCTTCTTAGAGATTTTTAACCACCTAATAGCACAGCTAATAGGCCTCTGATATAGTTTGAATAACTACCTCTATTAAAGATGTGACTGGAACTGGCTTAACGTGTTCTCCGAAGCACGGAATCCTTGTGGAATATGAACTATCAAACTATTCCTTTACCCAAAGGAATTGCTACCTTAGCATTAAGGCTGCCTACTTGTACTTTGTTTTGTAATGTATCTAGGTATACCAGGCGTAAGGGACAGCGTCCCGCTAACTGATAGGAGTAGCTCAGTCAACGGAACTGAACAACTATCAGCAGGATTTTATTCCAGGAATTGAAAAAAAAACGGTATTGCATACAAATTGTCTGATCGAGGTGAACATTTTGAATGGTAAAGTTAAATTTTATTTTCACTTCCTGAAATAATTTCCCGGTGAATGTTGTTCAGTATCGTTGACTGAGCAACCCCTATCATTTTGCGGGACGCTGTCCCTTACACCCGGTATATGTAAAATGCATAGTAGGTCCATTAGTCATACTTTTATACTAAAATCTCTTCGAAGACTACTGGCAGTTTATATTTCAATCCTCACTGGCCGCAAAAATTAAAACGTTTTTAATTCCTCAAATCTCTAAGCGCAAAATCGTGCTCCTGCTGGCCAGCTTTTTATTGCGATTGGCTGGATGCGGGTCACGTCGGTATCCTCCAATCGGAGCGCGGCATAGCATTTTGAACGCGGAATATTTTTCGAACGCAGCATACGGATTCGTTTTTTGAACGAAATTTGAACTGTTCTAGATTGCGATATGAGGTTTCTGGGGGTTATGAAAGATTGTTTTCGGGTTAATCGGACTATGTAGGGTTTTGGTACGCGATTTATCTAAGTATAAGTTTACCTCCATGCTGGCTTGGAGAGAAAAACATAGAATGTGCCAGCTGCATTTCCTCCCGGGCATGCTGTGAAAACGAGGTTAGAGATCCGAGGTTTTCTGTATATTGCTATTAAGGCGATGGGCTGACAACCATTTAAGATAGATTTGTAGGTATATTCTACAAATCTATCTTAAATAACCCTCAAAACTTTATCAGACGTGGCGGAACGACCTTTGTTTTGGTCGTTTACGCTCTGCCTACCCCATTAGGTATAAAGGCGAGATTATATGTATATATGTAAGTTAAAAAAATACAGGAATAATTTATGTACAATAATTTATGTTCCCATATTTACCATTTCTTGTAATTTTAAGAGGATTTTAATTAGGAAGGTAACTAAAATGATCAGTTTAACAAACTTAACTTGGGATTAGAATAAACGAACCGCTAATTAATCACTACAATTTGTAAGACCAAAAGCTTTTATTATAACAATTACTAGCTTTTATAACACTTATTGTTAAATTATCTCGCACTAAAATGACTCCCAAAGAAACAGTAACATTTAAGTGAGTGCTTATCGGCAAATCAATTAATTTAAAAGTTGTATAGGAAAGCTTTAAAAGCTCATCAATGACACGCATTGTTTGAGATATCACCAGCTTTTGATATTATCTGTGACCCCGATAGCCAGAATAATGTTCGACTGAGAAAGGTCAACTGCATTAGTGGGTGTACACTAAATGTGTGGACTTGGGACATCATTGGCGAATAAAAATAATGTTTTAAATATTTTACTACATACATACATATAATCACGCCTTTATCCCTTATGGGGTAGGCAGAGCGTAAACGACCTAAACAAAGGTCGTTCCGCCACGTCTGACAAAGTTTTGAGGGTTATTCAAGATGGATATGTATTTTGTACGTATATTGCTGTAGTGACAGGTTGTCAGCCCATCGCCTAAATTGCAATATACTGAAACCCTCAGATCCCTTAGCTGGTTTTTACAGCATGCCCGGGAGGAAATGCAGCTGGCACATTCTATGTTTTTCTCTCGCTCCCAGTCCAGCATGGAAGAATAAATTAATTTTAGATATTTTACTCAATATTTAAAATTAAGTACATTTTTTGTCCACAAATTTGAAACATAAACGGGTATCTTACATTTTCAGTAGTTATATATCTCTAACTAGTATTACTGGTTATTTACATTTCTTGTTGTTACAATTGGAGTATAGGCATGCAGACACATTTGTTTCTTATTGGCAAAGACCATTAACAGAATGGCAGTCCGTCTGAATCCCTAATCGCTTTGGAGTGTATGTAGTATGTACCATCCATACCTGGACACAATTTCGGACATGCAATTATTTTTCAGAATTCGCACGTCAGAACAGTGGAAGTTACTACTTGCCCTGCCGTCTGTGTTTCCGAAAGCATACAATTTCTAACACTTCAAAAAACAAGCAATTTCTGGGTGAGCTCTATCCAGCGCCGACTTCGTCTCTATCAAAGACTGGAGCCAAGAATAAACCCGATCCAAAAATAAAAATGTAATCACGCCTTTATCTATATTGGGGTAGGCAGAGCGTAAACCTTAGGTCGTTCCGCCACGTCTGACAATGTTTTGGGTTATTTAGATAGATATGTACGTATATTGGCTGTCAGCCCATCGCCTAAATTGTATTGAACT
The DNA here is from genome assembly GCA_949820665.1 of Scrobipalpa costella. Classification (NCBI taxonomy): domain Eukaryota; kingdom Metazoa; phylum Arthropoda; class Insecta; order Lepidoptera; family Gelechiidae; genus Scrobipalpa; species Scrobipalpa costella. Next base: position 10,971,661 of record OX463320.1, on the reverse strand, counting down.
AGAAACCCTCGGATACCTTAGCTGGTTTTTACAGCATGCGCGGGAAAAAGTGCAGCTGCCACATTATATGTTTTTCTCTCGCTCCCAGTCCAGCATGGAAGTTAATAAGTATAAAAATGTACCCAACTCCATACTTTCATCAGTACCAATTTACGCAACTTATCCATACATTTCTGAACAATAGTGTCGGATTGTCTTACGCGCACAAGTGGTCGCAAGGAAGACACGGTTCTCAATGAACGTGGGCAGGGGCGCTGCAGTTTAAGGAGCAACTGTTTCCGTGGTCTAGTGGCCTGAGCCTTGGGCTCCCGATCAAGAGGTCTTGGGTTCGATTCCGACACAGTCGATATCAATTTATTACTTTGTGAGATTTTCCCCACTTTGGTTAGGACAACGCGGGCTAAATCAGCTGATTATCTGCAAGAAAAAAGATTCCGTTCTTCGGAGAGCATGTAAAGTTTGTAAAGCTGTCGGTCCCGGCTGCTGTCTTTGATACAGACAAACCAAATCAGAGGCCTATTAGCTTACTAGGTGGTTTAAAAACTAATACCAGTGTTCTTTTACGTCTTTGATAGTAGTCGTTACACAAACCATGTCAGAGGCTAATTAGCTATGATATTAGGCGGTTTGAAAACTCTGACACCAGGATCCTCCGTCGACTCAAAAATCCATTCTTTAAGAAGAATATTAAATCTCAAGATGGCGGCGTTAATTCCTTTTTTCGCCACGTGCATATAAAGCGTGGTCGCAAGGTTTAGCTGTGGCGCCCACGACACCGGCAAGTGGTGTCCGACCTTCAATCAAAGCTAAACCAAAAAGGTTAATAGGTAAGTACAAAATGCCAAACAGTTGGGAAAAGGATAGGTCATGGATTTATTGGTGACCCCCTGTGGTGACGTTTTAGAATAGGTATTCACTCCATCATTATTATCACTACCTATGGTTCGGCTACCTAATCTAGGGGATTGAACGAAGATACTGGTTTTTACACAGAGCGACTGCCATCTGACCTCCGCAACCCAGAAGGGAAACCAGACCCAATCCTAGATTAGGCTTATGCTGGCCAACCGAGGTAAATTCAAGATGAACAGCAGTGCTTCTGTAAATAATATCTAACTTTTGATTATTCTGTCGAGTGGGTATCAAGTCTATCGACCTGATGAACCCTGGTGTCCGAGTTTTCAAACCGCCTAGTAGCACAACTATCAGGCCTATATAGGTCTCGTCAAACCGCCTGCCACGCATGGCAAGAATAAAATCACCGGTAAAAGAGTTCTTATAGAAAGGGGAGACCCGTCCATCTGAAAATTTCTTCTGGCCAAATTAAAAATTAAAGGGGATGTAACCTCTTTGGAATACCGTGACTGGTCACCCTTATATTTTGCATTAATCTATCGGCGACGATTAGACCTAAATATTCGATTTTACACGTAAATACAAACATAAAATATACCTAGTGTTTTTTGTCTAAAGCGTCAAATTACTAAGATATTTTCACATCAAATTCAACACTGTTTAACGTTTATCTAACACCTATATCATTAAATTGAAATATCTCGGTAATGTGACGCTTGAGCCAAAAATCTCGAAACATATTTTTGATTTCTATTCGTGTGTAGAATCGAATGGTTTGGTTTTGATCGTGCACCGCGATGATTTTTTTTCAAGGAAGGGTCGCCATTCACAGTATTTCAGGCTCCATACAAAAATGTTACATCCCGTTTCGTTCTGAAAAAGTATAATCTTTCGTAAGTTAACGAAAGGGCCAATTATTTCTGCCTATCTTGACTGTAAATATGTTACCTTTACTTGCAACATAATATTTGTAAACCCAATCAATTCCGTGTAACCAAATCCGTATGACACCGTTTCCGTGATTTACATACGGGTTCATACGTGTTGCACTCGGCATTGCAAATTTCATGACGTCATAGCCTGGGTGCGCCAGAGTAGGTTTCCCGGCAGGTAAGGTTTAGAGTGATTTGCTATACCATATGATAGAGTTCCGTAATTATAATCAGCACTTGAGACTGACAGCGAGTTTGAGTTATGTCATACATACATATAATCACGCCTCTATCCCTAATGGGGTAGGCAGAGCGTAAACGACCTAAACAAAGGCCATTATGCCACGTCTGAAGTTTTGAGGGTTATTTAAGATAGATTTGTAGGTATATTGCTGTAGTGACAGGTTGTCAGCCCATCGCTTAAATTGCAATATACTGAAACCCTCGGATCCCTTAGCTGGTTTTTACAGCATGCCCGGGAGGAATGCAGCTGGCACATTCTATGTTTTTCTCTTGCTCCCAGGCCAGCATCGAAGAGGTATGTCATTTCAGTACATAATGGCCTGTCCATACTTCTTCTTCTTCTGTCGAGTGGGTATCGATATCTATCGACGCGATGAACCCTGGTGTCAGAGTTTTTAAACCGCCTAATAGCACAACTATCAGGCCTCTGACATGGTTTTGAGTAACGACCACTATCAAAGACAGCGACCGGGACCGACGGCTTAACGTGCCCTCCGAAGCACGAAATCTTTTTCTTTTTCGGACAATCAGGTGATTCAGCCTGCAATGTCTTAACCAACCTGGGGAAAAATTCACAAAGTGATAGTGATAAATTCTCAAATATCATCATATCTTCATCAGGACTTCCAGATCGGAAAACCATGGCACTAGCCACTAGACCACGGAGGCAGTTAAGTACATGGTCCTAAATTTCCATGACTCCACGATCGGACCCCCATGATCCGGATTTAGTGGGTTCGATTCCCGCGAGGGAATAACACTGGGTTAATATTCTCAATTTGTTGTCGAGATTGTTTCCAATTTGGCCAGGACAATGCGGGCTTTGCCACCTGCCTGTCTGGTAGCTAAGATCGCGTGATGTCATGACTTCTGGGTGCGCCTGCGCATGTTCCCAGGCAGATATCAGGTTTAGAGTGATTTGCTATGCCTTTATCGTTACGAAACTGAGATCGGTCAGTCGCTTCATAGCGTAATGCCAGTTATGGCGCGTTTGTATGGGCCTTAAATTTTCATGACTCATAATGTTGCTTGCTATATTGGTTGGTTTCATATTACCAGTTATTGCTTCTGTGGTCCAGTGGTATAAACCTTTGGCACTTGATCCAACATATCTGTACGTCATTTTTGGTAACCTAGGGTTGATCGGGTTTTTCTACACACGACATAAGAAGGCAATATAACGATTATAAAAAAAATTGTCTGTTTTTCTAACTGAACACAATGATCAAAATTTCTATAAGTTGATATCTTATAACTTCCATGCTGGCCTGGGAGCAAGTAAGATTTCCTCCCGGGCATGCTGTAAAAACCAGCTAAGGTGTCCGAGGGTTTCAGTATATTGCAATTTAGGCGATGGGCTGACAACCTGTCACTACAGCAATGTACCTACAAATCTTAATTGACCCTCATAACTTTGTCAGACGTGGCGGAACGACCTTTGTTTGGGTCAATTACGCTTTGCATACCCCATTAGGGATAAAGACGTGACTATATGTATGTATGATATCTTATAGGTGGGGTTATTTCTGAATCCATTTATTCTAATTGGTCATGACTGTCCAACATAGTTACGACGTATATATCTTGAACAAATTGCAAAAAGACCTTTATATTCCATACAAAACAGTGTCATTGTCGACGCATCATCACGACTTTTTTTCTATTTCCATACATTGTTACACAACAATACACATGTCCAGAGCACGACTCTTCATTCGATTCTCACGTCTCGATTACGAAATCGAACGTTCGTATTCGAGTATTCGAGTACTCGAGTTCAACAGGTCAGTCTTGCAATCGAAACCGGCGATTTGTCTTGTGGACTAAGAGGTAGCGACGTAATCGGGCTCATAAATATAGCACGGTTTAGTAGATCTACCACAGATAAACAAGATGTTTATTCACTCAAAAATTACATTTCAAATAAACATTGAACAGCGAAATACAAATACATGGTGTGGGAAATGTGTACTGGAGCAATGTAAACAACCGAGGCTTAAAACCCTTTATATCCAGTGAGAATCAAACACAAATTTTTGATCAACCCAAAGTAAATTTTATGCAACTTGTTTGCATTTCAATGTGTCAGTTTTTGTGTATCCTATTTATTAAAATCGTCATCACAAGCGTACGATTTTGCTTCACTTTGATTTCAAACATTGCATTTAATGTCTTTTATGAAAATGAGTATTTCTTACAGAGAGATGTGAAAGTAAGTAGTTGTACAAACAAATTATACTAACCTCTACGCCCAAAACTCCTGCTACCTCTCGGTCTATCAATTCTACGCAACCGATATGCAATATTCGAATGCACAAACCGAATCTACTCGATCATTAGACGGCATAAGAAAAGGTCATCTCGATTAAATTTAAATACTCAGTTTATGATATCTGTTCAAAATTAAAGCATAATCAATTAAATTTAATTTGAAGCCGGAACATTTTGATTACTTTAAATAAAGATGTCTGATTTGAATGTTTTACTTTATGTCTTGGTGAATTTGATGTGTGTTAATGAAGCGTAGTTGATATTATAATGTTGATATTAGTGCAGGCCAGAGGTGACTAAAACAAATGACGATAGTCAAAGTTTATCCAGAAGCTTTTAAGCATTCCCATGTACTTTGGTTCCGGTGAAAAGGTGATTCGTTCGAATCAGCTCCTTTTGGAAACCTATCAATACATACATATAATCACGCCTTTATCCCTATCGGGGTAGGTAGAGTGTTAACGACCTAAACAAAGGTCGTTCCGCCACATCTGTCAATGTTTCGAGGGTTATATAAAATAGATTTGCAGGGATATTGATGTATCTACAGGTTGTCAGCCTACCGCCTCAATTACAATACACTGAAACTCTCGGTTCCCTTAGCTGGTTCTTTCATATCAATACAGATTTCTACAGATTTGCTATCAATACAGATTCAAGAAAATTGCATAAAATAGATTTCTCTAAAGCCCTTTTATCAAGCAAGATCTATATTCGGAATATAATTAGACCTATACGTATTCTGAAGTCACGTTAATATGAATAGAATAGAATAGAAAAAAACGTTTATTGTTCATGACGTCACAAACACAACACAGTAACATAACAACACAATAAATAAATTTTTAAACAAAAATAGAACAAACGAAAGTGACACAAAATAGTGATATGAAGGTACCTAAAAATAAACATTTAATTTTAAAACGTCATAATAAAAGGCTCAGCTTATGCCGCGATCTTGTGAGACCGTGACGCTGGTATTCTGTAAACACATTAAATTCAAATCTATTTTATTTCAGGCACAATATCTCCCATATTTTACAATACATATAGTTACAAAAAAAAAATAGTCCTTTAATATGGACTGTTACTATACAACCTACAGAAACCCCTCAAAGTCTCAAACTGAATAATTCCACGTAGCTATATGAACTGGCATACCTAAAGACTATACGTGAGCTAGTGTTATTACTGTGTGAAATTTAATATCGACGCGTTACCCGGTGTGCTCCGTATCAAAGCATACGCTCTGAGAAGCCGTGGTGGGCTGGTTGTGGAGTGAAGAAGAGAATGCGGAAGATTGGATGTGGTGTAAGATCCACAAATCTTATAATCCACATGTGTCGGATACGAATTCCCAATACTACCTTATTTTGATGAACTGGAATTATTAAATAATAAATATACAGAAATTCACTTAATCCGCTTCTTATGTCGTACCTCTGCTTCTGCAACTTGCCACCAAAAGTTGATTGTAGGTGTCTTCGAATTCCTTCGTACCTACATACAAAGTGCTGACAAACCATCAATACAGGAATGTGGACAATCTTATCTGAAATGCTCCTTAAAAATGTACAGTCGCGGAGACACTGTATGAGAAAGGATGGCAGACGTCCATACGGGTCACTCGAAGGTCATAAATCATAATAATAGCTGCGCTACTAGGCGGTTTGAAAACTCTAACACCAGGGTTCTTCGGGTCGTTGTTTGATTCGAGAATCCACTTGCTAAGAGAGAGAGAATAAATCGTCGTCGCCCGTGGAAACCTACAACATTTGGAGGAACTACAAATGAGCTGCCAGCCTTTATTCAATGATTCAACATCAGCCACAACAGTCTACTGCTGGATATGAGCCTCCCCAAAATTGGGGGTATATGCCATACTCACCACGCTTGGCAGGCGGGTAAGTGAGTACAGTAGAAGTTTTCCATTCACAGGGAACGCTGCTGCCCATTCCCTGGATTTATCCCTTAGTCTCCTTTTACGACACCCACGGGAAGTTATGGGGTGACGCTATTCTAACCCGGCACCACACGGAAAAGATTAGAGAGGTTATTTTATGCTGATGTACCGCATCCCCTTCCAATAATATTCTCACATCCCTGTCCAATCATGGAATTACGAACCCTTAGTGGGATATTAATCTGAGTAACAATTCCTTGTCCCTGTAATTAAATTCATGTTCAACATTGTACGGTATTAGCTAATTACATATTTGAATGTATGATACTGCTGTATGTATTTATTTATTATTTATGTAGGTTTATGTATTATTAGATGTCTTTATTGTATTTTATGATATTAGGGTTTGAATTGTACACACCTTATTTGCCTCACTTATGCACTCTCACCGTATGTCAGCTGGAAGAGATTTATTTTTTGAGATAAGCTGTACCTGTTGTGCTATTGTTTTTTATGTTTGTGTCCTCTGTGTATCCTATCATGTGTGCAATAAACTGTTAAATAAATAAATGAATACTATTCATATAATACACTTTCTTCCATGCTGGCCTGGGAGCGAGAGAAAAACATAGAATGTGCCAGCTGCATTTCCTCCCGGGCATGCTGTAAAAATCAGCTAAGGGATCCGAGGGTATATTGTAATTTAGGCGATGGGCTGACAACCTGTCACTACAGCAATATACTTACAAATCTATCTTAAATAACCCTCAAAACTTTGTCAGACGTGGCGGAACGACCTTTGTTTGGGTCGTTTACGCTCTGCCTACCCCATTAGGGATATAGGCGTGATTATATGTATGTATGTATGTATTACGTACATAATCACGCTGTTATGCCTTACGGGGTAGACATCGGTAACGGGTCACTATGCGACGTTTTTGTTGCAAATGTCGAACTTTAGAGCTATCTATTTCAGATACATGGCAGGATATTGTTGTAGTGACGGATTTTCAGTATAGTTATTTTTTTCACTGAATGGACCAAAAAACATCCGACTCAAATACAGATAGAGACATTTAAAATGCATAAGTGAGTAGGTAGAGCAGATAATTAATACTATGTACACAATTCAATTAATATCTCAAGACATAATCCTGCTTAAGTGTTTTCGTTGTCAATCATTAACTAAATTAAGTCTTAAGACAGGGAATGTGCTTGAAGCGTACTTAACTTAAGCGTTCTTAAGGCGATATTGAGCTGAGGCATCTTATTTACCTAAATCGTTAACACTAAATAAACTTGAAGGGATTAAATTTGTGCAAGATGTTGCTAGAGATAAGATTGATAAATTCGGAGAATTAGTAAATACTAGAGATGATTTATACAAACTATTCGGAGTTACTTCAATGCTGGCTTGGGAGCTACAGAAAAACATAGAATGTGCTAGCTTCTTTTCCTCCCGGGAATGCTGTAAAAAACAGGTAAGGTATCCGAGAGTTTCAGCATATTGTAATTTAGGCGATGGGCTGACAACTTGTCACTACAGCAATGTACCTACAAATCTATCTTAAATTATCCTCAAAACTTAATCAGTCGTGGCAGAACGACCTATGTTTAAGTCGTTTACGCTCTGTCTACCCTATTAGAGATACAGGCGTGATTATATGTTTGTATGTATTTGTAGTGCAAATTTTGGAGTACTTTAAATAAAATCGGCCTATGCGTCTTTGAGTTAATTCTACATACCTCTTTATAATTATAGTACCTTTAGCTATGAAATCGCCTCCCAATCGAAACAGATCAACCATCTGCGCAGGACAGACTAAATGCGAATCCGACAACCTTTAGTAATACAGGTGATCAGCCTGCTTTGTAGTAGCCAAACCAGGAACAACAGCACAACACTATTGTCCTCTACCGAGAATCAAACCTGCAGCTCCTGGCTTAGACCACTAGACGACGAAAGCGGGTAGTACAGCCATAGCCATAAAATATCAATGCTATCTTATCCATTTGAACTCTCAGCTTCAACCAGGCTTGCATAACACCTTGATGAGATCGAGATAACCATCACATTATATCAGTAACATTGAGAATGTATCCAACTGACAATAGTTATGAGTGGGTGTAGAGACATAGTTTCAATAGGAGATAATCATAACTGCGTCCATGGTCTAGTGGTTTGAGCTGTGGGCTCCCGATCCGAAGGTCGTTGATTCCCACGGGGGTAACACAAATTTGATAATTGTAAGATTTTCGCTTAGTTAGGCTGAATAACCTGTCTTTTTTGGAAGAAAAACGATTCTGTGCTTCGGAGGGTAGGTTAAGCCGTCGTCGGTTGTGGTCGCTGTCTTATATCAGAGGCTTATTAGCTGTGCTATTAGGCGGTTTCAAAACTCGGACATCTGGGTTCATGGGGTCGTTCGTCGAAACGAAAAACCCAGTCGATAGAAAAAGAATTAACATTGAGAACATATCCAACTGACAATAGCTTCGAGTGGGTGTGGAGACATAGATTCAATTTCAATAGGACATGATGGTGTTGGTCATAACTCAATTTTGGATACAAGGTAACTTGGTTGTGAGTCATATTACAGGCACTTTGGGAGTCCACAATATACATGGACGACTTTACGTTGGATTGTAATTAGTCACCTGAATGTCTTTTAAGAGAAAAAAAATTAGAGGGCACGTTAAGCGGTCATTCCCGGTCGCTTTTTAATTGTTTTCAGTACACAAACCATGACAGACAGAGGCGTATTAGCTGTGCTATTAGGTGGTTTAAAAACTCTGACACTGTAGTTATTAAGTATTTGATAGTTCGTCAACACGCAAACCCACTCGATAGATATAGAAAATAACATACATACATACATATAATCACGCCTTTATCCCTAATGGGGTAGGCAGAGCGTAAAAGACCTAAATAAACACAGGTCGTTCCGCCACGTCTGACAAAATTTTCAAGGTTATCTAAGATTGATTTGTAGGTATATTGCTGTTGTCTCAGGTTGTAGGCCCATCGCCTAAATTAAAATATACTGAAACCCTCGGATCCCTAGCTGTTTTCTAAAGCATGCCCGCGAAGAAATGCAGCTGGCACATTCTAGATTTTCCTCTCACTCCCAGTCCAGCATGGAAAAAATCACTGCGGAATGTAAAACTAGTGTAAAATACTATTATTATAATTCTCTTATCGTAATGATATACCGTAGCTACATAATTAAATTAGAGGCTGAAATAATTTGATGATAATTGTAACTTGACGCGTTATCATGTAATTTTCAATCCCTTCACTATCTTAGACTCATCAAAATTTCAGTCCCGAGATGTCTTGAATCTTAATAATGTTGAAATTTAATTCTAATTTACTCCCGAGAAATGTAGAATCAACGAACATTCGAGATAATATATGAACTGACATTAATTCCATTTATTTAAATTAAGAATTTATGGATGGTTAGCAATTTCTATAATTCCAAAAGTTGAAAACAATTTGCAATTCGTACCTAAAGTTGTAGTGATTTTAATTCTTGCTCAAATTTCATTTGGTGTAAGTTTTCAACAACAACCTTTCCCATGCTGGACTGGGAGCGAGAGAAAAACAGAGAATGTGACAGCTACATTTCTTCCCGGGCATGCTGTAAAAACTAGCTAAGGGATCCGACTGTTTCTGTTTATTACAATTTAGGCGATAGGCTGACAACCTGTTACTATAGCAATATACAAAACTATCTTAAATAACCTCAAATCTTTGTTAGACGTGGCGAAATGACCGTTGTTTATGTCGTTTACGCTCTGCCTGCCCCATTAGGGATAAAGTCGTGATTATATGTTTGTGAGTAAGTTTTCAATATGTAGACCAAGGATTATAGTGCGTTCAGGTATGTCTATCTTAATCCTGATTTTATTGCATACGATGCAAAGTCAGTCCACCAACTTCCTACTTCTTCTTCTGTCATGTGGGTATCGTGTCAATCGATCCGATGAACCCTGGTGTCAGAGTTTTCTAACCGCCTAGTAGCACAGCTATTAGGCATCTGACATTGTTTGAGTAACGACCACTATCAAAGTCAGCGACCGGGTCCAACGGCTTAACGTGCCCTCCGAAGCACGGTACATTGACAAAGTGATAAATTGACAAATATTAACTTAGTGTTCCCGAACCCAGGACCTCCGGATCGTAAGTCCATGGCTCTGACCACTAGACCACGGACGCAGTCTTTCTACTTACTCATACACTCAGCACTTACATGAAGAAGGGGCTACGAGCCGTTCTTCACACCCAGCACACGTTACCAATATCAGGCTATTTGACCGCTCCACACGTGAGCCATATGCACTGTCGTTTATTTCCTTACGTCGCAAATTGTCATTTTCTCATAATGTCTCTTTAATATCAACTTTGTGTTCCCCCCTGGGAATCGAATCTAGGAGCTCCGGATCGTAAGCCCATGGCTCTGACCACTAGACCACGGAGGCAGTGTTCCTACTTACTCATACACTCAGCACTTACATGAAGAAGGGGCTACGAGCCGCTCTTCACACCAAGGACACGTCTACAATATCGGGGCTATTTGACCGCTCAACACGTGAGTTACATGCACTGTCGTTTTACATGTAATTTAATTCCTTACGTCGCAAAATGATAAATTTACAAAGTGATAAATTGACAAATATCAACTTTGTGTTCCCGAACCCAGGACCTCCGGATCGTAAGTCCATGGCTCTGACCACTAGACCACGGAGGCAGTCGTCCTTCTCACTCATACATTCGGCACTTGCATGAAGAAGGGGCTACGAGCCGCTCTTTAGACCGAGCACACGTTTCCAATATCAGGGCTATTTGACCGCTTCACACGTGAGTCACATGCACTGTCGTTTTACATGTAATTTAATTTCTTATGTCGCAAAATGTCTCTTTCTCATAATGTCTCTTTCGCAAAACGTCCCTATTCGCAAAATGTCCCTATGCGCAAAATGACTGCTTCGCATAATGTCTCATTCGTATAATTTCACTTTCAAAATGTCAATTTCTTATAATCTACCTTCAGCAAAATTACCCTTTTCACAAAATGACACTTGGTCATAATTCCCAACAAAATGTCAAATTTGTTTTTTTTTTACCGATGACTTAGCGTGTCCTCCGAAACACGGAATCATTTTTACTCATAGAGACGGCACTTAGCATGTCGAGCCGTTCTTCAGAGCGAGCACACGTTTCCAATATCGGGCTATTTGACCGCTCCACACGTGAGCTGGACGAAATTGCCCGCTTTAGGGGCTTCGTATGCACTGCAGTTTTACATACATACCTACCAGAATCACAAACAACACAGATATAGCTGAGCAGTACTTGTACTTCCATGCTGGACTGGGAGCGAGAGAAAATCATAGAATGTGCCAGCTGCATTTCCTCATGCAGCTGGCACAAAAAAAAACAGCCTAAAAACCGGCTTAGGGATTCGAGGGCTTCAATTTATTGCAATTTAGGCGATAGGCAGACAACCTTTCACTACAGCAATATACCTACAATATACTATTTTAAATAACACTTAAAACTTTTTCAAACGTGGCGGAACGACCTTTGTTTAGGTCGTTTACGCTCTGCCTACCCCATTAGGGATAAAGGCATGATTATATGTATGTATAACTGTTTCTTTGTAGAGACTGTACTTGTTTATGTGTAGGCTACACATGAAATTGAAGAACTTTTGAAATTGAAGATTGAAATATGAATGTATGCATGTAGTTGAGCATGTCAAAGGTGTTGAACTTTGCATATTTTTTATGTATTGCATATTATTTTTACAATACAATAGTAATTAGAAGGAAACCAGTTTTACCGACTACACCCACAGTATAAATAGGTAATACGGGGTGTAAGGGACAGCGTCCCGCAAACTGTTAGGTCAACGAAACTGAACAACTATCAGCAGGATTCTTTTTTCAGGAAGTGAAAAAAAAATGGTTTTGCGTACGAATTGTCTGATTGAGGTGGTCATTTTGTATGGAAATGTAATTTTTTTTTCATCTCCTGAAATAATTTCCTTGTGATAGTTGTTCAGTTTCATTGACTGAACAACCCCTATCAGTTTGCGGGACGCTGTCCCTTACACCCGGTATACCTGGGATTTTCAGACAGGAATGTTAATTGGTGGCAGTCTGCGTATGCATCGTCAAAATTGCAAAACACCAAAACTATCGGGAATCATTTACTGGCTTTTATTAAAATAAAAAATACTCGGAAAGTACCTACGCATTATATTCATTCATGATTTCTCTTAGGCACGAATAGAAAAACGCAACAGTATCTCCTAATTTATTCCAAGCTGGACTGCGAGCGACAGAAAAACATAGAATATGCCAGCTGCATTTCCTCCCGGGCATGCTGTAAAAACCAGCTTAGGGATTCGAGGGTTTCAGAATATTGCAATGCAGGCGATGGGCTGACAACCTGTCACTACAGCAATATACCTACAATTCCATCTTAAATAACCCTCAAAACTTTGTCAGACGTGGTGGAATGACCTGTGTTTAGGTCGTTTACGCTCTGCCTACCCCATTAGGGATAATACATACATACATAAATATAGTCACGCCTTTATCCCCTAATGGGGTAGGCAGAGCGTAAACGACCTAAACAAAGGCCGTTCCGCCACATCTGACAAAGTTTTGAGGGTTATTTTACGATAGATTTGTAGGTATATTGCTGTAGTGGCAGGTTGTCAGCCCATCGCCTAAATTGCAATATACAGAAACCCTCGGATCCCTTAGCTGGTTTTTACAGCATGCCCGGGAGGAAATGCAGCTGGCACATTCTATGTTTTTCTCTAGCTCCCAGGCCAGCATGGAAGAAATATATGAATAGAATAGATAGATAGAATGGAAAGGGATAATGGCGTGTTTATATGTATGTATCTCCTAATACAAAACTGAATACATTCCGAAACCTTTACTTAGAACCAAAAACTTACGCCACAGAAGATGGAATGACTAATGGGTACTAACGTATATTGCCTACGTCCAATAAATCGTAACTAAAACGTGAAGCTCAACTCAAATAATTACATCCTAAATAACACCTTGTATAGCCAGCTTTACTAGTTACACATGATTGAGCACAGGTCGGGGGGTCGAACCTGCGACCTTTCCTTTCACTTTGCGTAACACCCTGTATTGATATAACTAACGTACTATTATGCTTGTCTTGTGTGTATTATAACATCGCTATTTTGTATCTGTTAATATGTTTGTTTGTTTTGTGTCATTAGTCGACTGTGGTAGTTTGGTTTATGTATAGTTAAAAGATAAATAAGTATGTTGTTTCAAAATTCTGGTTATATTTCAAAATTGAGTAATTGTGGTTGCTCTTGACTCTAGGTATGACCGTGACAGAGTCGTCGATGGAGCGAGCTCACCCAGGAGATGCCTGTTATGGCACTGGCAATCTGTCGCACTGACGGAACACAGCAAGCTGTTTGACGCCGGACTCCGGTGGTCGGGTGGTTGCGAGCCAGACGGCCCCTTGCAGAGCCAACTACCGCTTTGTTGGGATCGTTCAGCCGGACTTATTCACAGGCAAGCCTGTGTTGCCGTTGCTTGAGGTGGACCACTAGGAGGTAGATCATTGCCACCCTGGTCATGTATATAGGATATTATATCTACAGGAGAGTTATAAAGTTGATATTATCACTTCTTGAGATTGTTTCCAGTTTGGTTAGGACAATGAAGGTGAATAATTTATTTATTTAACTGTTTATTAAATTACTTGATAAGTTGACAAATAATGTGATTCTGCGCTACAAATGGCACGTTAAGCCTGTAGAGGTTGGTGTCATCAATAGTGGTAGTTACACCAACCCTGTCAGAGACCTAATAAGTACCTATGCGGTTAAGAACTTTAAATTCACGACACACCCGATAGAAGCAGATGGTAACAAAATATTACACGTGTATACTGTACACGTGTCTTTTTACGAATCACTACTTCCTTATCAAGAAAATATCCAAATTTACCTAGGACTAGGAGGTATTATATTTCCCAGAAAGGTAATTCTAAATTAATCCCATTCAAAAGATAAATGGCGCGTGTAAAATATAATTAACAAACCCAAAAGTTTGGTAATCCCACGACTCAAAATATTATTAATAACTCAAATAGAAGCGGGACCCTCGTCTTGTCACTGCAGGGTCCGCAAGAAAAACAGTAGAGTTGATTCTAACTTTACGGGTCAGTTCACAACGAGAAGCGACGTAGCCTGACGTAGACGCAGACGCAGCGACGCGGCGCAAAGCCACGAAGTGACAGATTTTCGAATACAGTCAATGCAATGTCTATCTTTTTGCTGAGTAAACGGGTAGGTGTTATTAATACGAAATAATATTTTTATGTATGTTTTTAACGAATAAAGTGAACTACTCGAACGATTTTAAAATTATTTCAGAATTGTAAAGCTATGGTTACCCTGAGTAACATATATTCCTTTTTACCACGGTAAAATATATGTTTACCACGGGAAACTCACTAAGCAGTCAGTGCGACTACGGTGCCAAAAACTAGTATTAAATAAAGTTCTATATTGAATCAGGTCCCTGAAAGGTCGCGTCGCCTCGCTTCTCAGTCAGTTCTTTAAGGGTCGTAGCGCTATAATGCGAAATGTCAAGAAAATTGTTAATAAATTAATCTCCACTGGGGAATACTGAAGGTCGTAATACCCGGAGAAGAAGAACAATAAAATTATATACATAGGTACTTACATAAAATCACGCCTTTAACCCTTACGGGATAGGCACATCTTTGCCTCGCCTGACAAATATTGAGGGCAATTTGATATTGAAATATTGACGGCAATTTTTGATTTGATAACATTGACACCAGGGTTCTTCCAGGACTCGAGAATTCACTCGCTGAGAAGAAGACAGGTTGTCAGCCTATCAACTAAATTACAATACACTGTACCAAACCTACCAAACCTACCTTCAACATCGCTTTATGCCCGGGTGGAGAAGCAGCTGGAACATTCCATGTTTTCTTTCGTTCCCACACCAGCATTGGAATATAAAAATGACAAGAAAAGTGGTTGAAACTGCAGTCTGGTCGTAATATCCGGAGAAGTCTTCTTCTTCTGCTTAGCGTTTTCCCAGCTTGATGATGGGGTCCGAGAAGTAAAACAATAAAATTAAATACATAGATAAATAAAGTCATGTCACGCCTTTATCCCTTACGGTGTAGGCAGAGCGTAAAACGACAAGTAAAACTGCCTGCATGGGAAATTTAGTTGAGGACAATTTTTAGGTTGAAACGTGTATCGCTATAGTTTGCTGATTTCTGGAGGAGAAACAGCTGGTAAATTCTATGTTTTATTTAGCTCTAAAATAACAAGAAAAGTGTTAGTAAATTAATCGCCACTACTGGAGTCTGGTCGCGATATCCGGAGAAGTGCAACAATAAAATTAAATAGCTTAATAAAAGCGACCGGCATTGGTCGTATACAGACCTGAATGCTATTGGGTTTGGATCTCGGTTCGTATTGGTTCGTAAAATTACCGGGCTTTGTCTGTATAATGCCAGTTTTGCTCACTTTTACCAAGAATCATTAGACTGTTTTGGTTAGTTTTTGGATTAATTTAGCTTTTTTCCTAAGGTTTCTATTTTCGTTCTATATTTACCTTTAATTGAGCCCGATGGTGTAATGGATAGGGCCGCTGCCTCCTGAGCGGGAAGAAGGTCGTGGTTCGAATCCCACCACGTACCAATGTGTTTTTCGATTTACGAATTTCATATGTACGTTTATTCTGCGCTTTTCCCGTGCTTCGGAAGGCACGTTAAGCCGTTGGTCCCGGTTAATATCGTTTAATACCGTAGATATTAGTCGTTAAGCCATGTCGTGTCAAGTTAAGCCAAGTCGTGAGGCCAGTGCTAAGCATTGGCGGCTTGAAAACTCTGACCTAATCTAGGATTGGGTCTGGTTTCCCTTCTGGGTTGCGGAGGTCAGATGGCAGTCGCTCTGTGTAACAAGTACCCTCGTTCAATCTCCTAGATTAGGTAGCCAATCCCGTGAGATACGGGATAAGGCTAGGGAGATGATAATTTACCTTTAATTGAATTATAAATAATATCGGGTAGAGCTCGGGTCGGGGAGAGCTTCACTGAAACTGATAGGAAGATACTCAACTCAGTCAACAAATCTAAACAACTTTCAGTAGGAAATTCTATCAGCCTCTATTCTATCGAAATGAGCACCTTGATCAGACCATTTGTTGGGGAGCCAAATTTCCTGAAATAATTTCTTTGCGAATGTTGTTCAGTTTCGTTGGCTGAACAATCCCTATCAGTTAGCGTAAAGCTATCTCTTCGTACACCTGATATAATTACAAAGTCGCTCACGTTCTCATAATGTTCCTCAATACTCATTTAAAATATGATTGTTTAAAAGAATAGAAAGGTAATTAACGTTGCATCATTAGAAACTCGTCATTCATTTCTTTTATCAATTGCAAGAAACTTAATTTTCTTGAAGAAAATACGAGTTCAAAAACAAAATTGCAAGCAATGCCATAATGAGCCAACTGCACAAAATGAAATAGAGTTTTATTACAACTCTTTTCAGAAGAAATACAATAGTTGAAACATAATGTGACGTCTTGTATGAAATTTTCTATTTGTAAACGTGAATTGACCCTTTGTAATTGTTTCGATGATAAAGATAGTTAAAATGAACATAAAAAGTAGGTATTAGTAGCATCAGATTGGATTGGATTTTTCTGATGGGGTTTAATACTTTTACTGTTTCTTCCATGATGGACAGGGAGCGAAATAAAACATAGAATGTGCCAGTTGCATTTCCACCCGGGCATGCGGTAAAAACCAGCGCTAAGGGATCTGAGGGTTTCAGTATATTGTCATTTAGGCGACGGTCTGATAACCTGTCACTGCAATATGAAATCTATTTTAAATAAACCTCAAAACTTTGTCAGACGTGGAGAAACGACCTTTGTTCAGGTCGTTTACGCTCTGCCTACCCCATTAGGGATAACGGCGTGTTTATGTGTGTGTGGTCTTAATACAAGGTTTTTTAATTAAACGGTGTTTTCCTTACCTATACTACTTATATATTTAGCGAAGGTGCCTTCAGGATGCGTTAAATTAATTGCGTCACATAGCACGTTAAACTTTCATAATTTATCTTGATAAAAACACGTTGTACAAATCTATACTCCTTGACATGTCATAACACTCGTACCTATAAATCCAAGTGTAGGTATTTCACTTCATAACCTGCAGTCCGATCTTCGGTTCAATCCCGCAAATGCAAATCAGACGTCCCGATTTGGGATTCAGATAGTCTCCGCGGCGGGGCTCATTCTGTTTAATGAACAGTCGACGTTTATGTGGGATTGGGTCTTTAGTTGATTTCTGAACGATGAAGTATGATATATTATAATTGTACACGCCTTATCTGCCCCACTTATGCTCTCCCACTACCGTAGGTCAGCTGGAAGAGATTTCTTTTAAGAGATAAGCTGTACCTGCTGTGGTATTGTTTTTTTATATTTGTGTCCTATGTATGATTACCTACATACATTCATATATCACGTCCATTTATCCCTAATGGGGTAGGCAGAGCGTCAGATCCCTTAGCTGGTTTTTACAGCATGCCTGGGAGGAAATTCTATGTTTTCCTCTCGCTCCCAGGCCAGCATTGAAGAATGTATGATTTTGTGTGCAAAAATTGTTAAATATGATAGTTTCTAGACGACGATGTGTGAAATAGTTATGTTGTACTAGTGCGAAGGAGAGAGCGAATCAGTATGAAAGTTCAGTCTGGATGGTGTTGGCAAAGGAGACGGATGTAATTTTAAGAAGAACCTAAGGAGATTATTATTGAAGACTCAAGATGTGTTCCTTTGCATCCGTGCCGGCCCCCTATCCTATATTTATGCGCTTGATTTTGAAATAAGTATTGTTAATTGTGGTTCGAAACAGTCAATAGAAGTGTTTTTTATAGATGAACTTACGTTTCAATGGAGCTTAGTTCTTTTATTAATAAAAAATAGCGACGCGTCAACTGCTTAGTAAAAACCTTTTGACCAAATGGTACATCTCACAAAAGCGCAATAGTAAATTAAAAATATTTTTTGGAAAACAGGAAAAACATTTCGGAAACTGTCAGACGGTGGTTTTTTTTGGGTCTACAAAGTTTTTGTGCCTTTTTTCTGACACGCGTTCAACATGGTGTTTTGTAATAACACTGACTGATGAACTTTCTCGCGGTGAACAGTGTTTTTAACGCGGGTGCCAAAATTACAGAATGTTGTTTTTGAGTTCATACATACATACAATCACGCCTCTATCCCTAATGGTAAGCAGAGCGTAAACTACCTGAACAAAGGTCGTGCCGCCACGTCTGACAAAGTTTAGAGGGTTATTTATGATAGATTTGTAGGTATATTGCTGTACTGTGCGAACAGGTTGTCAGTCCATCGCCTAAATTGTAATTTACTGAAACCCTCGGATACCTTAGCTGGTTTTTACGTGAGGAAATAAAGCTGGCACATTCTATGTTTTTCTCTCTCTCCAGCATTTTGAATTCATTATTATGTATATTATGTCATGTCTGTCTATACATATCTTCTAGAAAAATTGCACATAAAAATAATAACCAACTCATTCAAATTAATAATGATGGGTTAGAAATAGAAAATATTTTTATTGATATTTACTTGTCTTTGTTTTTATTTATTTTTATTTTTGAGTGTATTTTAATTGTAACACGTCTTTACAATAACTCGTGTGAGGAACGGGGCCTTCTAACCCAGATATTTTTTACTTAAAAGAAGTGTCCCAACCTTTGTTATTTTATGTCTATAAAGGTTATTATTTACAAAAAATATAAAGAAAATACCTGTGTTACTTACTTTGTTAGTTACCTAGACATAAACAAATGGAAATAAAGCACATTTTATATTTATTTTATTTTTAATATAAGATTCTGAAAATCCTTTCACTGTACTTACGACCCACGTCTAGGCGCCGTCATTTTCTCCTATCTGTAACAAAAGGTCGGCCAAGGCGTGCCTGTGGAATAGTAGGCAATTTTTCGAATCATTTGCTCCATCATTGGACACAAAGCGATGTGGAGCGGGCTCGGCGGCAGCTGTCCATTGCTGGGCTTCAAGCGAGAAAGGCAATTTTTCTGTTACAAATTTAGTTGCAAGGATTTTTTACTTCTTTTCGAACGACACAAGTTTATGCCTTTGACATGGTGTGTGTAATGACTAGTATCTAAGACAGTTACTGGGACACAAAACATGCAATTCTGATCACGAAATATTTTATTGACAGACTGTCAGGCGATTTATTCTTGTTCCTTAATAAGAATTCCTTCTTCTTAGCGTGTCGATGGAACACGAAAAATTACATTATTCAAATTTTTATTTAAAAAATGACGGTACTTATGTCTATCGCAGAGTTTGCAAAAAATAGGCTTAGTGCAAGTTACATGCAGAGAAAGTGTTGTGAGTCAAACCGCCAGTTATAGCAAACGAAAGATAAACAAGAAATAATTAGCATTACATACATACATAAAATCACGCCTTTATCCCTTACGGGGTAGGCAGAGCGTCAAACTCCTCGTAAAAGGCGCTTTCGCCACGTCTGACAAAAATTGAGGGCAATTTTAGATTGTAATGTGTATTGCTATAGTGACAGGTTGTCAGCCCATCGCCTAAATTACAATACACTGTAACCCTCGAGTCCCTTTTGCTGACTTCTACAGCATGCCCGGGAGGAAGGGCAGCTGGAACATTCTATGTTTTTCTATCTCTCCCAGTCCAGCATGGAAGAATAATTAGCTAACCTGAAAAAAAGCACTTATCTAGATACACAAACTGCGTAGTAAAAGCAGAAGTCAAGGGCCAACTCGTTGACATCAGAAAGTATATGTAATAAAAAAAAAACTGATGTAATTAAAAATAAAAACACAAAAACAGCTGAGCTATCAAATGGGGCCAGAATTCAACGGCTTGTATTGCGGATAAGCTGCCGTCCATAAAATCCGCTGGCGTGCAGGTGTTGGGGCACGCCGGGCACGAGTTAAGTGTGCCATGGTTTGCACTGCACCGCAAATACAGTCGGAGCTTGCCGAAAATCCCCACCTGACCTTGTTTTCCTTACTTCAGCCAACCTGAGTCCGAAGCCTGTTTAAGGACTCCCAAATCGGCCACGAAAGGTCAAGAGGTCCTATGACGTCATCGGCATCAGGACGCTCTTATGACGGCTTTGGACCTATCCTTCAAAAACGCGTTCTTTGTGCCTTAAATTTCGTGTTAATATGACGATAGCTGCTTATAAAATACTAGGACTTGAAAACACGCAATGAACACACTATGTTCCCTATCTTAGTCTTTGTTAGCAGCCATTGTCCAGGACGGCAATTAGGGGGCAGGGTGGGGTCATAAGGAGGGGGGTCTGATTGCGTATTTAATAATAATGTCTCAAGTGAGATTACTGAGTGCATCCTGTCTTGCAGTCTTTGATTTTGTACGTACTTTACTGATACTAATTGTGAAGGACCTAAAACACAGATAGATAGATAAAGATCTATAAGAGCGTCATTAGACCTGTCGTCATGTATGAATCAGAGTGTTGGGCTATGAAAGCGATGGATGAAATCGCCGTGCGTGTTATGGCCATGTTATGCGGAGGGATGAAAGTCATATAGGTAAAAGGGTAATGAATTTGAATGTGGATAGATATGTTGGGAGAGGACGACCAAAGAAAAGATGGATGAACTGCGTGAAAGATGATATGTCTAAAACAGGTGTGAGTGTTGAATTGACGGCTGACAGGGATGAATGGAAGAAGAAAACGTACTGCGCCGACCCCAAGTAAATGGGATAAGGGCAAGCGAATTATGATGATGAGATAGATAAAAAGTTAATTGCATGAAAACTTCATACATAAAACAAAAGGTAAATAAAAAGAAGGTAGAGATGAAACCCAGCTAAGGGTTCCGATGGTTTCTGTATATTGTAATTTAGGTGATGGGCTGCCAACCTGTTATTACAGCAATATACCTACAGATCTATCTTAAATAACCCTCAAAACTTTGTCAGACGTGACGGAATGACCTTTAGACCGTTTACGCTCTGCCTACCCCATTAGGGATGAAGGCGTGACTATATGTAAGTATATAATAATATCAAAACATACTATAAATTGTAGAAGAACTAAAACCTTTCCTATCTAAATCCTCGTGTCGAGAACTCCAATTTATATCCAAAAAACTACACGCATTTTCCACCTTTATTCCCATGCAAGTGGAAACCAATTTCCTTTATCAGCCAAAACCAATATGGAAAATTTACGGCTACCATAAGTGAGACGCCATTATTTGATAAATGAGCTCGATCTTCATTCATGGTAGTGGTCAGGGGTCAGGTTGTAAAATCTATAAAAACGGACCAATGGGCGTTTTTCGACTAGACGGCACGGCGACGGCAACGGCCACGTACAGCATCGTCGACGGTATCCTACATACATACATATAATCATGCCTTTATTCCTAATTCCCCGTTAGGAGCATTCCTAATACCACAAGCAGAGCGTAAAAGGCCTAAACAAAGGTCGTTCCGCCACGTCTCACAAAGTTTTGAGGGTTATTTAAGATAGATTTGTAGGTATATTTCTGTAGTGACAGGTTGTTAGCCAATCGCCTAAATTGCAATATACTGAAACCCTTGGATTCCTTAGCTGGTTTTTACAGCATGCCTGTGAGGAAATGCTGCTGGCACATTCTATGTTTTTCTTTCACTCCCTGTCCAGCATGGAATAAAGAAGAAGAACTAGACGGTACCGGGGAAGAGATAACCTATGAAATTGTGCACGTCGTATCTGCTTCTCAGAATGCTATTTCTCTAGCCTAGGTTAGCAGGAAGAGATTTCTTTTTAGAAATAAGCTGTGCCTGTTGTGTCTTTGTTTTATATGTACATGTTCTTTGTATTTTATTGTGTACGATAAACTGTTAAATAAATAAATAAATATGAAAACCGGTACCGTTGCCGGCTTGCCAAGCTGCATGTGGTTTGTATTTGGGCGAAGTATGTGCGTGTGTGTGTGCGCGCTCAGATTGGAGCTAGGTGGACGTTATCGGGACGTTGCCGTGTCGTTACCGTGCCGTCTAGTGGAAAAACTTCTTATAACTGGAAATTAGGATGTAACGTACTGCGCCTGGTTGTGATGTAGTATGTGACTGTAGCTTTTAATAGACTAGATACATTGTTTTTTTCTTCCATGCTGGACTGGGAGCGAGAGAAAAACATAGAATGTGCCAGTCAAACCAGCTGAGGGATTCGAGGATTTCTGTATATTGCAATTTAGGCGATGGGCTGACAACCTCAGTACAGCAATATACTTACAAATATATCTTAAATAACCTTTAAAACTTTGAAAGACGTGGCGGAACGACCTTTGTTTAGGTCGTTTACGCTCTGCCTACCCTTTTGGGGATAAATGCGTTATTATATGTACATTGTTTTTAGGGTTCCGCAGTCAACTAAGGAACCCTTATCATTTCGCCATGAATGTCTATATGCCCGTCTGTATGCCGCGCCTCTGTTAAAAACTCAGTTTTTTAACTATTAACATGAAATTTGGTACGAAGATAGATTATGATGACGCAAATTCGGAAGTTTAAAAAAACAGTTCAAATACGACAAAAAATTTGCATTTGTAGTTTGCGAAACATTTAGGAAAACCCATTTCAAGAAACTACCTATATAGACTGTCAAAGTGATATGATCCTTATAGCTTTCGTATAAGGTTGAAATCAAGTTTCGAAGACAATTATGTTGTTTTAAGTAAACATATATGGCTACGGAATCCTACATATGGGCGTGTCCGACACGCACTTGGCTAAAATTATTTAAGTAATTTAGTTTATTAATTTATTTATTTTTTTATTTTCAGACAACTTAGTCCATAGATACTAGTAACAATTTTAACTTAATATTATGTTAGTCTGACAATCAATCAATTATATTCAATCAAATTACAAAAACTGTAAACTAAAAAAGATAAAAACTGCATATTTAATATTACCATTTAAAATTAAAATTATAATAAATAAGTAGAATCGAAAATACTAAAATTCAAATTATTAATCAACACACAAAAAATAAAATTATGTCATAATAGAAAAAAAATATATGTATCCAAGATCTATCAAAAAATTATAAAAATTCATAATTTGATTTACCAATTCATTAAAACATCAAATTAATCCAATTTTATATTCTGACATGCAAGTCAATGAACCGTGCGAGAAATACCGTGTCCATTCTATTACCTATCATCTTTAGGATTCCATTCCCGCTACCACGTAGCCGCAGCACAACAGATGCTGATTTTTTTCGCATTATCGCGTAGAAATCCTCGACATATTTATATATCTCACCGCATACCTACCGCTGTTTAGTCTTACTTACCTTACCTAGGTCACAATGCATTAAGGAACATTTTCATTCTCATCATACATTTAATAGCTTTGCTCTTATTGGTGGAGTAATCGCCAGCCTTAAGGGGCTTCCCTGGGCTAAGTGGCGCCCTCATCAGTCAAAAAATCATAATTAACTGAAAACAAAATCAATCGAAAATCCGGTAGATCAGATTGAGGTTAAAGCAATAAAGGTCATTTGGAACTTAATAAAGTTGCAACTTATAGATCGTTGCAGTTACAGATAGGAAATTTGCGAAAAACGGCCACTTTTAGCACTTTTACTATCTGTAACTGAAGTGAACACTGAATTATTAATTTATAATGCTTAAAAAAAACTTCAGTACTCATACTTCAATCTGATCTACCGGATTTTTGATTAAGTGCGTTTTCGGTGAGCAATGATTTTTTGACTGATGAGGGCGCTGGCGTGCACCGGGAATCCCCTTAAACCTGTTTATATTACTCCTGTTTAGGTAAATTTTGTGTGGTGGTTTCCCTGTTGCCTTCCACACCGCAGTACATGAAGCAAAGCTGGTCCGCGTCATATAGTCTGGACATGAGCCCTTCCAGAATCCATTTCCTCGGCCTCCGACCAGCCCAATGGTGCCCGCTTGAGGAACATTTTAAGCTGTCAATATTATATGATCATATTTCTGTGAGAACTCTTTTGTTACCATCTAACCCAATAGTGTCTTGAGCCATATTAAACAATGAAATTCAAATGAATTTCTTCCATGCTGGACTGGGAGAGATAGAAAAACATAGAATTTTCCAGCTGCCCTTCCTCCCGGGCATGCTGTAGAAGACAGCAAAAGGGACTCGAGGGTTACAGTGTATTGTAATTTAGGCGATGGGCTGACAACCTGTCACTACACATTAGCAATACACATTACAATCTAAAATTGCCCTCAATTTTTGTCAGACGCGGCGAAAGCGTCCTTTACGAGGCGTTTAACGCTCTGCCTACCCCGTAAGGGATAAAGGCGTGATTTTATGTAAGTATGTATTCAAATGAAAATCTAGTTAAGTTCCAAAAATAACAGGCCACTTCGCAATTACTAAATTTAGGAAACATCAAGTATTCTCGCATTTATTAATTCCCTTTGGCATTAAATTCTGGATTTGTTTTCATGGAAAAGTATTTTTACACATCAATCAAAGTATTTTTGTCCGAAATTTGATGCTCTAAAGCAGTGTAGGAGTGATAGGAACAAAAAATTAAATGTATTATTTTGAAAACGAAATTTTCTGTTGGGTAAATGTGCACATCTTTTAACAAGATATTTTGAACGTAAACTCAAAGAGAGTTTTCGGTACCGTATCATTTTACCGACTAAAATCCTTAAAAGGGGAATTCTTTTAAAATAATCCTCCATACATACGTATAATCACGCCTTTATCCCTAATGGGGTAGGCAAACGACCTAAACAAAGGTCGTTATACCACGTCTGACTAAGTTTTATTTAAGATAGATTTGTAGGTATATTGCTGTAGTGACAGGTTGTCAGCCCGTCGCCCAAATTATAATATACAGAAACACTCGGATCGATTAGCTGGTTTTTACAGCATGCCCGGGAGGAAATGTTTGTTCCGTTTTATTTCAGTTGTATGTGGTTCTTTGTGCAATAAAGAATTTCGTATTGTATTGTAAATGCAGCTGTCACATTCTATGTTTTTCTCTCGTTCCCAGTCCAGCATGAAATAATCTTCAGTACAACATTATATCACGAATACAGTGGCAACAAAAAAAAGCACAAAAGGGGTGAACCGTAGAAATTCAACTCTCCGACACACCTCACTTTGTCGGGCCCTAAGGACTCTCCCCTTCTTTCCCCTCCCATACCCCAATGTTGCCAACCGGTCAGCTTTACAACAATTTTCGTTAGAGTCAGTTTCTTACATGCTCAACTTCAGCACAGTTATCACGGGAGTTGAACAAAAGCAAGTATCTGCTTTTAACATTTCTTGAAAATGAAAAGAAAAAGAAATAAACTACTTCTATGCTGCATAGCATAGAATGTGCCAGCTGCATGTCCTCCCGAGCGTGCTGTAAAAACCAGCTATGGGATCCGAGGGTTTTAGTATATTGCAATTTAGGCGATGGGCTGACAACCTATCTCTACAGCAATATACGTACGTATCTATCTTAAATAACCATCAAAACTTTGTTAGACGTGGCCATTAGGGATAAAGGCGTGATTATATGTATGCATGTATGTAAAAAAAACATTCACCGGTATTTGAACCTGCGACCTGCAGCATGCCTCCGTTCCAACGGTCTGCCAACTGAGCTACTGAGGATTTGCCTGGCATGGCGAATTTGTTCATGTCTCAATTTTTACATGTTATAGTGAACATCAATATTTAGGATCTAAGAAATTACCTTCCATGCTAGCCAAGCCAGCGAGTGAGAGAGAAACATAGAATGTGCCAGCTGCATTTCCTCCCGGGCATGCTGTAAAAGCCAGCTAAGAGATCCGAGGGTTTTAGTATATTGTAATTTAGGCGATAGGCTGACAACCTGTCACTACAGCAATATATCTACAAATCTATCTTATAAACTCTCAAAACTTTGTCACACGTGGCGGGACAACCTTTGTTTAGGTCGTTTACGCTCTACCTACCCCATGTGGGATAAAGGCGTGGTTATATATATGTATGAATGTAAATTAACAAAATAAATTTTATGTTGCTCTGCTGACTCTGAAATGGAAAAAGTTTCTTTTTTAGTAAAAGAGATCTCAATAAACATATAATAAATACAGTTGGCAACATCGCCCCAGAATCTAACGGTCTTGCATATGAATCTGTTATTTTTTCCCGCCCAATGTTTTTCCGAATATTTTGATGCTTTCCACCGGAGCAGATAGGAAAGCAGGTTTTTTATGAAGCCGGCAATTTTGGAAATGAATTCAGTAGTGCCGCATTTACATAGTGGAGGTGTAGAGAGAACAGTTATGAATTTCAAGTTGATGAGCTAAATTTACATGTGCTAAAAACTTTGAAAATTAAACAAAAATATTTTAGTTATAAACTTTAAAAGTAACTTTTAGGGCAGCAACACACAGGCGTCACCTACTGCGCGCAAGGTTGCGCTCAATATGCTGTCAATGCTTTTTGCGTTGCCTACAACACACATGCGTCACCTTATGTTCTACGCGCGCGTAATGGCGCCGACATAGAGTTTATCGCTAAGAGTGATTGGTTTAAAAAAAATTGATCATCTGTCTTATTTGTTTTCACTTAATAACATTCATATTTTTTGTTTCAGGTATGTACTTATTGACCATTATCTTGGTGTGGGAAATCTTTGTCAACTTTTTGCGGTAAGGCGTGGATAAAAACCTAAATCTAGTGTAAAGACACTTTGGCCTTTGTGGTGACTGATGACTGTGAGAGAAAACGAAACGCATCGGTTAGTCGTTTGTTGACCACTGTTTTGTCTTCATTTTGACTCATCAGATGCGGAAGTGTCTGTATTACAGTTCGTTTGCAAGTGCTTCGCTTTTTTGAGCTTAGCTGGTTTGGATCGGAATGGAATCCAACTCTTTATGAGCAGCCGTTAAGTATGAATATGAATTTATTTAGTTATTGTATGATCGTAGTATGGTGTTATTAAATAGGTATATCCTTATTTACTGTTCATGTATCTAATTTGTATTCATATTGTGCACGTCTTAGGTCTGCTGTAAGACATTTCATTTTAGAAATAAGCAGTACCTGTTGTGTCTTGACTCCTATGTAATTGTTCTGTGTATGTTTCTGTGTACAATAAACTGGTAAATCAATAAATATGATCTCGGAAGAATGGTCCTCCCCGCAAGGGGGCCCTTTCCCACGTGTATCCCTGTCGAAGAGTTTGATTTCGTTCCGTTCCAAACTAGCTAAGCTTACAAGAGCGAAGCACTTGCCAATCCTAATTCTGTTTAATAATGCTGTTAGTAATTAGAAAGAAAATTATCTTATAGTTTTTTGCACTGACAGTGCTTTTTTATTTCGAAAAATATTAGAAATAACAAGTCAAAAATTCTTTCGCTGACGGTGTTTGGACCCTGTGGAAAACCGGCACAACGCTCTTAACCGCTAAGCTACAGCCATGCCCCGAGCGACGAATTAGTGATCTGCTGTTTATTACTCGTCTTAAGATTATCATGACGTCATAAGATTGTTATGGGATATGGCTGCTGTAGCTTAGCGGCTAAGAGCATTCGACCGATTTTTTAAAGACGCGGGTTCAAATCCTCTCAGCGGTCGATTTTTTTGTTTTTTTATACTAGAAAGATTTTTTTACTATGGTAAAGTCAACTTCATGACAAAAGACAAAAGGGCATTTAGATTTCGGTTTTACAAAGGTCAGTACGTAGGCGGGCCGTAGGTATATTTATCTAATTATGATATCATGTCTTTGATATCTGTAATCGAAATTGAATGCGATGCTATGATTGGCTGAAATTTGATCTTACACCTACGCGGAAACCTGTAATACACATAATTATACGGGGTGTAAGGGACAGCCTAAAGTAAACTGATGGAGGTTGCTCAGTCAACGATACAAAATATCACCTCGACCAGGCAATTTGTATGCAAACGCATTTTTTTTTATTTTCTGACAGAATTTCCTGGTGAAAATTGTTGCTGTTTCATTTACTGAGTAGAGCAACCTCTATCAGTTTGCGTTAAGCTGTCCCTTACAGCCAGTATACGCTCAAGATGGGTTCTACTTAAGCTTATTTCTATAGGTGCCTAAATCCATGATACCCAGTTACCGGAAACCCGGTTAGTGGTTTCTGTTTCCAACAAAATAGTTTAATAATCAATCTATTTTCGTTCAATTGTTATATCCCATCAAATACATAAATGTGAAAATAGAAGCCAAGTTCATGTTGGGTGGTGCGTGGCACAAAAAAGTTGCGATATCTAAAATGCGGGCCAAGTCAAGGGTTTATTGAAGTAATTCTAAGCTTTTTAATAAGGTATAATTTATTGTGACTTGACCGTTGTAGAGTGGCGTTGTAGGTGGCAGTTCGTATTATTCTTTACAACGGCTTTAAAACTTGGGATACTTGTTTATCTAGAGGGTCCTGATAGAAACCAAATTTGGTGTGTTTACGTTAAATAGTTTTTGAGTTATGAAGGGGTCAAAAGTGACTCCAAATTGTTCTTATAAAATACACACGGTGCTGCTCGCCACTTCTCTTCGTGGCTTGAACTTGGCTGGACGCGCTACCGCGTGTCTTGATATTCTGAAACACTCGAAAACTTTTCCCAGTTGCCACGGAAACTGTTATATCCTCAGAAGCCCGTTTGATGTAAAATTATAAAGTTATCTCCAACAAAAGGATTATTATTAATTTTGTGAAGTCCAGATACATTGAATTATCCTTGATGGCTTTGGCTTCGTTTGAAAGCCAAAGTTATTTTCATTCAACAGATAGAATAAATAAATTCTTCCATGCTAGACTGGGAGCGAGAGAAAAACATAGAATGTGCCAGCGGCATTCCCTCCCGGGCATGCTGTAAGAACCAACTAAGGGATCCGAGGGTTTCTGTATATTGCAATTAAGGCAGGCTGACAGCCTGTCACTATATCAATATACCTACAAACCTATCTTCAAAAACCCTCAAAAGTTTGTCAGATGTGGTGGAACGAACTTTTGTTTAGATCGTTTATGCTTTGCCTACTCCATTAGGGATAAAGGCGTGTTTTTTATTTGTATATATTTATATACCAATATAGAATATATTTAGAAAACAGTAGTCACAGATCACTACCTACTACATACATACATACATAAAATCACGCCTTTATCCCTTACGGGGTAGGCAGAGCGTAAACCGCCTCCTAAAAGGCGCTTTCGCCACGTCTGACATAAATTGAGGGCAATTTTAGATTGTAATGTGTATTGCTGTAGTGACAGGTTGTCAGCCAGTCGCCTAAATTACAATACACTGTAACCCTCGAATCCCTTTTGCTGACTTTTACAGCATGCCCGGGAGGAAGGGCAACTGGAACATTCTATGTTTTTCTTTCTCTCCTAGTCCAGTATGGAAGATTTCATCACTACCTACTATTATAACATTCTTCCATGCTGGACTGGGAGAGATAGAAAAACATAGAATGTTCCAGCTGCCCTTCCTCCCGGGCATGCTGTAGAAGTCAGCAAAAGGGACTCGAGGGTTACAGTGTATTGTAATTTAGGCGATGGGCTGACAACCTGTCACTATAGCAATACACATTACAATCTAAAATTGCCCTCAATTTTTGTCAGACGTGGCGAAAGCGCCTTTTACGAGGAGTTTGACGCTCTGCCTACCCCGTAAGGGATAAAGGCGTGATTTTATGTATGTATGTATAGTTAAGCATAATGACGTCCAGTTAAATCCAGTTATAGGCTCAATAGTGATAAATGTGACCTAAACCGATGCATGGGCAGTTAAACTTTGAATTTATACGATCATTTTCATGTATATTTGCATACATATACAAAACACGCCTTTATCCAAAATGGGGTAGGCAAAGCGTCAACGACCTAAACAAAGGTCGTTACCCAACGTCTGACAAATTTTGTGTGTTATTTCAGATATGGATTTATATTTCTGTAGTGACTGATTTTGAGCTCATTCCCTAAATAACAATATACTTAAACCCCCAAACTGAGTACGCCCAGGAGCAGAAGCAGTTGGTACATTCTATATTTTTCTATCGCTCCTAGTCCAACATCAAAGAATTTAGAATATATTTAGAATACAGTAGTCACAGATAACTACCTACTACTATAACATTTAATAGTTAAGCATAATGACGTTCAGTTAAATCCAGTTATAGGCTCAATAGTGATAAATGTGACCTAAACCGATGCATGGGCAGTTAAACTTTGAATTTATACGATCATTTCGGTTCAATGAATGGTGTTCAATATGTTGTTTGTTTTATACTTTAGTATAAGCAAATAGTATTTAAAATAGTTATTTTATAGTAAAAACTTTCTTGCATGCTGGACTTGGAGCGAAAATCATAGAATGTGCCAGCTGCATTTCCTCTCGGGCATGCTGTAAAAGCCAGCTAAGGGATCCGAGGGTTTCAGTAAATTGCAATTTAGGCGATGGGCTGACAACCTGTCACTACAGCAATATACCTTAAAATCTTATCTTACATAACCCTCAAAATTTTATCAGACGTGGCGGAATGACCTTTGTTTAGGTCGTTTACGCTCTGCCTACCCCATTAGGGATAAAGGCGTGATTATATGTATGTATAACTGTTTCTTTGTAGAGACTGTGCACTTGTATATACAAGCATATTGCATATTGTATATACGCAGCCTATATTTTACAGCCTACACATATTGTAGGCTGTAAAATATAGGCTGCGTATACTTTTGGCTACGAACCTACACATGAAATCGAACAACTTTTGATATTGAAGATCGAAATATGAAGAAATATTGGCCCTCCATACAAATTGGTGCCGCATTTTTTTAACACTAAGTACATAAGTATTTACAAAAAAAGTAAAGTAACGCATTCAAAAATTGACGTGCCCTCCGAGGCCTGAATCTTTTTTCTTACAGACAATCAGCTTATTCAGCCTGCTTTGCCCTAATCAATCTTGAAAAAAAAAACAGAAATTGCTAAATTGACTTATAACAACTTTGTGTTCCCCCCGCGGGAATCAAACCCACGACCTACGGATCGGGAGCCCATGGCTTAGACCACTAGACCACGGAGGAAGTAACGCAATTGATATCAAAGAAAAATTCCAAAAGTCGGAACTTTGCAAGAGAAAGATGTCACACCCTTAGCCGCAACCCGAAAAAAAACTGTCACAAACAAAAAACAGAATTCATACGCCGTCACTAAACACAATTTAGGGGAGACTGGGGCAATATAGGACAGCGTACACTGACAGCTATAAATCAATAATGCGATATTAAATAAAATTCCCCACCGTATTTCATACACGGTACGCGTGTAGCGGGGCAGGTGCGAAGAATGGGCAAATTATTAAACGTCTACATTAAAAAAATATTGCGCTTTTATTGCAATGATTTGTGCCGTATATTTAAGGGATGGGAAATGACAGGTTTGAATAATTTTGCACATGAATTTGATAACGATTTTGGCTTTTTTGCATAGCTTATACCTTATTTTAATTGCTTCTTTAGCAATAAGGTCGCCAATATTGTACTGTTTTGTTTCGTACTTTTTTGTTTTATGTATTTGTGTTTCTTTGTGCATTTGTGCAATAATCTTTTTTGTATTGTAATGTATTTAGCACTAGTTTTTTGCGCCGCAGTTTCACTTGCAGCTTAATGAGTTTTCCTGTAGGAATTTGATATTCACCCGCTGCAAAAACTAGCTATTAGTCAGGGTCAACGTTGTTTTCCTATGGTAGAAGAATTTTGATATCAGTTCAATAGTTTTTGAGTTTATTCGTTGCATACTATATTGAACTAAAATATCCAAATATTTCAAAGCTTTGCTGCAACTTCAAAAAAATACAACCTTATCAAAGGATGTCTTTATTCTAACATGTGTTACAACACAAAATGACCTACCTATAAAGGGCTACATAAACCAAGTTACGATGTTTAATTTGTATCAACATTAAGGCCCGGCTTATATAGATTTATAGGCCATAACGCAAGTGTGATGTGTATTTTTGGGATCAAATTTATTGAGTTTATCGTGTTAGACTCGGAGATTTTTTTGAACTCAGGATTAAAGGGTTAATATGATTTAGCGTCAGATTTAGATTTTTTAATATTTGTACAGAAATATAATTTCTCCCATGCTGGACTGGGAGTGATAGAAAAACATAGAATGTGTCAGGTGCATGTCCTCCCGAGCATGCTGTAAAAACCAGCTAATGGACTCGACGGTTATATTGCAATTTGCAATTTTAGGCGATGGGTTGACAACCTGTCATTATTGTAATACATCATAATCGGTATGACCTTTGTTTATGTTGTTTTCGCTCTGCCTATCCCGTTAGGTATACAGTGGTGATTTTATGTATGTATGTATGTATAGAAATATAACATAATATTTCTATAAGTTTTTAAGCGCTGGCGATATTCTGTTCCCATACTTAGGTAGTAAACTCTATTCGAAATTAAAAGTGCTTATAGTCTTTTTCAAACTCTCACGGTTATCAACATTATAATGATTTAAAACAGAAAATTTACTTTGCCTTTCCATTTTTGTATGAGTTTCTGATATTTCAACGCAGTTTCATGAGTTATGATCACGGAGCGACAAAAATCGAAAAACGGTAATTTTCCTGTTTTTAATCATTATAAAAATTATGTTTCACGAGGAAAAAGTCTCACTTAAGTAAATTTATAAACATTTTCTATTTATTACGTGTTGCTCTTTTCAACCGTATAACCCTCAAGGAAGCGGGGCCAAAGCGGAACACTTGATAAATAGCTAGCATTACAACAATATTGGGTTACAAACTCGGCCTTTTGTCACCGTATTACCTGGCGGTATTGAATAGGTCCAATTTACCCCGCGCTCCCCTATCGAAGATTGCGTTATTGGTCTATTACTTAAAGTTGGCGGGGTATACAGGGTGTAAGGGACAGCTTTCCGCAAACTGGGATTAAGGAAACTGGAACTAAGGGATCCGTGGGTTTTAGTACATTGCAATTTAGGCGATGGGCTGACAACCTGTCACTACAGCAATATATACATACATACATACATATAATCACGCCTTTATCCTTAATGGGGTAGGTAGAGCGTAAACGACCTAAACAATGGGCCATGGGTTGACAACCTGTCACTACAGCAATATATCTACAAATCAATCTTAAATAGCCCTCAAAACTTTGTTAGATGTGGTGGAACCTTTGTTTAGGTCTACGCTCTGCTTACCTCATTAGGAATAAAGGCGTGATTAAATGTATGTATGTCCTTGACACCCTGTATTGGCGGATATTGGTGGGTGTTGGCTGATGCTGGAGTTTGTACACTTTGATCGATGAATTGTTTGTGGTTTTTGGTGACAGTGTGTGATGGGAAGCTATTAGATTGATTGGGTTAAAATTTGAGTGTTCGTCTCTTACTTGGCAACATTTTGTATTAAAAAAACGGATTTACTAGCGATACTGTTCTGATGGTACAAGATTCATAATTTTCCTATGTTTAATTACCTTACCACTACGCATTTTTCTTTCACCCAAAGGTTGCCTGGAAGAAATTGCTACTTTAGCAATAAGGCCGCCTATGTTGTACTTGTCTTTTTGTTGTCGTTATCTGTTGTGTTGTATGATTTGTATTCTTACGTGCAATAAAGTATTTTTATGTTATGTTAGTTTGACCCGGTAGGTATATAAGTATTAATTGAATAGTTAGAATAGGTTAGGTTGCATATTTTGTATGAAGTTACTTACCGTCTCTCATCACTTAGGAATCTAAAAATGTTCCTATTGGAGTCATATCTTGTGGTAGAAAGACATCCGTACACGGAACAGTACCTAACCATCTTTGGAACACAAATTTTATTATTTCCGTTACGCTGGAAAACATGCGCGCGCCACTCCCGCTAAGCATACGCACAATGTGACCCACAATCCGGCGCGGAATGTGACGTATATCGGACTGGCGAGGGGAGGTAAGTGGTCGTTCTGTTTGTAGTACTATTATATATTCTGTGGCAACACAGCCTTCCAACCGTGTTGCTCTTAGGTATAGAATGAAAAAAATAACCAAACATCTTTATTTTGATACCCATTAAACTCAGAGAGGATCTGATCATGAATAAACATTTATAAATACATCGTATATCATAAAGGCTACTCAAAAAATAAAAATTGTACACATAGTTAGAATTTAATAGCATTCTTGAACAATTAATATTAATTTATTGCGTATAGAAGTAAGCTTTTAATTAATAGCAATAAAATATTCTAGTAGCTGATTTTAAAGTGTAATTTTGTTGACTTCAAAGTATATTTTATTATAGAACTACATTTTCTTTGCTTTATAGTAATTTTAGTGCTGACATCTATTTAAAGTTTATCTTAAGCCAACTGTCCGCACTGGCTGGCTAGCAGACTGTCGCGAAATTAAAACCAAGAAAAGGAGTAAAATTTGAATAAAGAACTCATCGAATTTGAATTTTAGCGAGCAAAGCGAAATTTTTGCAATCGAATCGCAAAATGAATAAAATTTTCATTCGTGATTTAAATTTTATTATCTTAATTTATTTTAGTAAGTTGTTTCTAAGATAATTGATATAAATAATTTCCCAATTAGAATAATTTAATTAGTCTGATGAATCAAATGATTGTTAACGTTTATTTAACGAAGTCTAAAATAAATATTTTTATATAATTAGCCGTTATGAATAATACATAAAAAGTTTCTATATAAATGTTTACAAATGTAGATATTTTATTTGTTTACTTTCGTTCCAGGAAATGCTTTGTTATTTTCTCATGATTAATTATTTAGTTATTCAAAGAGTTATGTTACAAAACAATGATTTTCCTAAAAATTTGAAAGGTTAAAATTTGTGGTAAACGAAATTAATATCCATTCCTTTAAAAACATAACGATTTGGTTTTAAGCCCTTTTCAAACTGAAGAGACGGAAATAATAATTATAGGTTTTGATTTAGTATTTATTAGTTTGTTTTTAGTTGATTGCCGTTGTAAATCTTCGTTGCTCGTACCATAGGCTTAACTATTAACTATTTGAATATGCATGACTCAACCTTAGTGGTCAAGCAATATATGTATGTAGTAGCTTCTATGAATAAATGCCTAAATCGTGTGTGGGATGTGATCCATTCGATTTTAAATATATACGTAGAAAACTATTAATACATACATACATACAGTCATGCCTTCATCCCTTAAGGGGTAGGCAGAGTGTTAAACGCCACGTAAAAGGCGCTTCCGCCACGTCTGACAAAAATTGAGGGCAATTTTA
Source organism: Scrobipalpa costella (assembly GCA_949820665.1). Classification (NCBI taxonomy): domain Eukaryota; kingdom Metazoa; phylum Arthropoda; class Insecta; order Lepidoptera; family Gelechiidae; genus Scrobipalpa; species Scrobipalpa costella. The sequence goes on along the minus strand of OX463320.1, from coordinate 10,936,012 downwards.
GATTGTACTATAGTGACAGGTTGTCAGCCCATCGCCTAAATTACAATACACTGTAACCCTCGAGTCGCTTTGCTGACTTCTACAGCATGCCCGGGAGGAAGGGCAGCTGGAACATTCTATGTTTTTCTATCTCTCTCAGACCAGCATGGAAGCTAAAGGAAAATGTTCGTATAAATATACTCGATGGCTACTGAACTAAATTCTAACATTCATTCGGCATTAGCTCTCTTATCTAACCTACATGATTTTGACTTTCGATTACAAATTTATACGTAGAGAACTATTAATAGTTATATACATACATACATATAATCACGCCTTTATTCCTAATGGGGTAGGCAGAGCGTAAACTATCTAAACAAAGGTCGTTCCGCCACGTCTGACAAGTTTTGAGGGTAATTTAAGATAGATTTCTAGGTATATTAATAGTTAAAGGAAAATATTCGTATATTTTTGCAATAAATAAACTCGATGGCTACTGTACTAAATTCTAACATTCATTCGGCATTAGCTCTCTTATCTATTTTGGCGATTGTAAATCTATTTTGAAAACATATTTTAAAATATTTATAGAACAATTGCAATTAAAGAGTAGTACTTTTAATTAAAGTGACGATACTAGCCAAGTGGCGCCCCCATTGGTAAAAAATAATAAATCGCAATTTTTCTTCCTGTTATTACAACTATGCGCTCTGCCTACCCCATTAGGGATAAATGCGTGATTATATGTATGTATGTATGTTACTACAACGAACTATGAATCGCTAATTTATAAGGGACTTTTCGCTAATTTATTTGAATTTTTGTAACTTAATTTAGTTGGACCGGTTTTTTGATTCACTGCGTTTTTAGTGAATAATATTGTTTTTACCAATAGGGGCGCCACTTGATTAGTATCTTCACCTTAATAAAAAGGCAGCAATCCACTTAATTTATTTATTATATTCATAATTAAATTACTTTATTCCATATATTTCAATATGCGAAGCTCAGTATTTACTTGCGATAAAACAAAGTAACTATACACATTTTATCAGATTTTTTACTTACACATACATATACATACATACATACATATAATCACGCCTTTATCCCTAGCGAGGTAGGCAGAGCGTAAACGACCTAAGCAAAGGTCGCGCCGCCACGTTTGACAAAGTTTTGAGGGTTATTTAAGTTAGATTTGTAGGTATATTGCTATAGTGACAGGTTGTCAGCCCATCGCCTAAATTACAATATACTGAAACCCTCAAATAACCCTCACCCAAACCCTCACATACATATAATCACACCTTTATCCCTAATGGGGTAGGCAGAGCGTAAACGACCTAAAAATAGGTCGTTTCTCCACGTCTGACAAAGTTTAGAGGGTTATTTAAGATAGATTTGTAGGTATTTTGCTGTAGTTATAGGTTGTCAGCCCATCGCCTAAATTACAATACGTTAAAAGCCTCGAATCTCTTAACTGGATTTTACAGTATGCCCGGGAGGAAATGAGCTGGCACATTCTATGTTTTTCTTTCGCTCCCAGTCCAGCACTTTATTTATACAAATAAAATTACTGCGTTCCATATATTTCAATATGCGAAGCTCAGTATTTACTTACGATAACACAACGTAACTACACACACATTTTATCAGATTTTTTACTTATCTCACTTTTAAAAACTTATCTCACTTGGAGCGAGCTTATCTTTGGTATAATTTACAATGATTGTGCATTGCACTTACTTGGACGTGCAATTTACGGGTTTTTAAGTGTGTTTGTTTGTTAGTGACTTTTATTTGTAACATAACACTCGGGGCCACCACGAAAAGGTTAATTATGAAGTGGTTTAAAGTTAACTTTTTGTGTCAATGATTTTCTATTTTAATTGGCAACAAACATATATACTTAAAGCATATACACTGCAGCTAAAATTAGTATTTATTTTAAACTAGCGACCCGCTTGGGCTTTGCACGGAAATCATCAGTGTTTCTCTACTATATTATGCATGTATTAAACATAAAAACCTTCCTCTTCAATCATTGTATCCATTAAAAGAAACCGCATAAAAATCAGTTCCGCAGTTTTAAAGATCTAAGCATACATAGGGATATAGGGACAGAGAAAGCGACTTTGTTTTATACTATGTAGTGATATAATATAAAATATTTTGCTACTTCCTACAACTCTACCTAAATACCTCTAACTGCCTCCGTGTTCTAGTGATGAGAGCTCACGATCCGGAGGTCCGGGGTTCGATTCCTAGGGGGGTAACACAAAGTTGACATTTGTAAATGTATCACTTTGTGAGATTTTTTAAGTTTGATTAGGACAATGAAGGCCGAATCACTTGATTTTCTGGAAGAAAAAGATTCCGTGCTTCGGAGGGCACGATCAACCGTCGGTCCCGGATGCTGTCTTCGATAATGGTCTTTACACAAACCATGTCAGAGGCCTATTAGCTGTGCTATTTTAAGCGGTTTAAAAACTCTGACACCAGGGTTCATCGGGTCCATTGACTCGGGTACACGACAGCAGAAGAAGAACCTAAAGACCAGTTACATGGTGGTCCAATCTTAGCAATTTACTCCAAAAACAAACATAACACACGAGCGAGAAGCAGTGATTTATACCACCAATAGAATATAATTGAAAGATCGTATCTGACTATGTTTGAAGCGAAAATTAAAGGAGTTCGGAGTTATATTGTTTATGGACACGAGAGTATCAATTTGTGTAGGACTTGATACCATAGTGTTAGATGGGCACCATGAGCGAATATTGAATTATATCCTTACATAAACTTAGTAATTACGTAACGACTTTTTGTTACCTATTGAAAGTAAGTAGTAAGTTACTTCCATGCTGGACTGGGAGTGAAAGAAAAACAGAGAATGTGCCAGCTGGATGTCCTTCTGGGCATGTTGTAAAAGACAGCTAAGGGATTGGAGGGTTTCAGATTGTAATTTAGGCGATGGGCTGCAACTTGTTACTATAGCAATATATATACAGATTTATCTGGAATAACCTTGTAAACTTGTCAGATGTGGTGGAACGACCTTTGTTTAGGTAGCTTACGCTCTGCCTACCCCACTAGGGATAAAAGCGTGATTTTATGTAAGTATTGAAAGTAACAGAAAGTATCGTCCCGTGGTCTGAGACTTGGGATCACAATCCGGAAGTCGTGGGTTTACAAAGTTAGTCAGTACTTTGTGTTTTTTTAGACTGTATTAACTGATTTGGCTGACAATAAATATAAGTTCAGAATAATAAGAAAGTAACTATTTATATCGGTATTTTGTATGTATATTCTCGTGGGAATAAAATATTGAGAAAGTAGCTTATTTTATTCATGTGAATAGAACTTTTACTAAAGCAAGAATTTTCAAAAACAGATTTTATAAGTTTATGGGTAACACACAAAGCTTTAAATTATGTCTAGATAAACATACGACCTTAACATTGTATATGTAGTGCCTCAATGTAAATGACCTAATGTTTCGATTTAAATAACCTGGACCCCCCTTAAGGTAGTTTATTTTAATCTATAGTCTATAACAATAATCGGTGGCTGAATGATTTGTTATACGTTATCGACACGATGCCATTTGCATAGTAGTCCGGATTCCGAGAGGATAGTGTTGGGACTTTTGACTTTTTATCGATTAAAATATATACCATGATAGACTGGGAGTGATTAAATAACATAGAATGTGCCCCTGTGCCAGCTAATCTGGGAGTGATTAAATAACATAGAATGTGCCCCTGTGCCAGCTAATCTGGGAGTGATTAAATAACATAGAATGTGCCCCTGTGCCAGCTAATCTGGGAGTGATTAAATAACATAGAATGTGCCCCTGTGCCAGCTAATTCTCATCCCAGGCATTTTATAAAAACCTGCTACGCGATTCGTGTTTTATATTTTGGCGATTGGCTGACAATCTGTCACTACAGAACGACACGGTTCTTAATGAACTTGAACGGGGGCGGTACGGTATGAGAACTGTCAAATCAATTTCAAATCTCAAGATGGCGGCGTTAGTTTTATTTTTTGCCACGTTCATTTAAAGTATAGTCGTCCTGTCTTTGAAACAATCTTGTAGACTTGTAAGTCGTGGCAGAACAATCTTTGTTTAGTTCTTGATGCTCTGTCTACTCCGTTTGGGATAAAGGTGTGTTTTACAGAAAAAAACAGTACATTCCATTTTGAAGTTAACAAGAAATTGTTAACTTCGAGAAATTGTTGTCTGCTTTTCTTCTTTTCGAGTGGGTATCGAGTCTATCGACTCGATGAACCCTGGTTTCAGAGTTTTTAAACCGCCTAGTAGCACAACTGATGGCCTCTGACATGGTTTGAGTAACGACCATTATCAAAGACAGCGACCGGGACCGACGGCTTAACGTGCCCTCCGAAGCACGATCCTTTTCTTTTTCGGACAATCAGGTGATTCAGCCTGCAATGTCCTAACCAAACTGGGGAAAAATTCACAAAGTGATAAATTCTCAAATATCAACTTTGTGTTTACCCCCTGGGAATCGAACCCAAGACCTCCGGATCAGGAGTCCATTGCACTAGCCACTAGACCACGGAGGCAGTTAAAAAAAAAATTGTGAAAAGATAACTAACTACCTATTTGCTTCGTAAATTTTTGTATTGTTTTAAATTTCATTTTTCCGTTAATAAAATTGAATGTTGAATAATTGTTTTGCCAGGCTCAACAATCCCGACATCCATTTCAATTTGAATGACAAATTCGCGGTTTTATTTTAAAACTGCTCTTTAAAATTGCAATATGGTTGCAATTTTGGGTCTAACTTTAAAAGGTTTATTTGGTTAATTTAATTAGCTTGAAACCATTTTGTGTTGTTGTTTGACACAATCCTTGAAATATGTTATTTTTAACCACTTTTGGTCTCATTTGTATGAAATATTTAATTGTTCCTAATTAGTACTGTGACAATTAGACAAGAAAGTCCTTAACATACCGACCTACATGTTTTAAAAGCGATGTGTTATGTAAATAGAAGTTAAGATTGTAAAGTACCTAAATTATAAAAAAAAAGCGAGCAGGCTAATTTATATCTGACTTCTAGTTCTACTAGGTACATAAATGTTTTACATATCATTCAATTAATTTTCCTCTTATTTCGAGTTTTGCTAAGGCAGTTGTGTACCTATATATTTCCCTTTTAAATCAATTAGCTTTTAATTCTTTTACCTCAAATATGGTATATTGTTTTCCTAAAAGGAAATGTAATTGGTATACCATTTAATGTCTTAGCAAAAATCCTGTTCCAAATACTTTATGAAACCGTTCCCTACCTACGTCACCAACTTCTAGGCGCCTTAAGAAATTCAAGAAACTTTCAGTAAATGATAAATTCATTCTTCGCACAAACTTCCAACTTCGCATTAATAGTCAACTAGAAGGAGGTAGATGTATATTTTATGTTCTGAGCTGAGCCGCGGGAAGCAGAGTGAAAAGTTTGTACAATTATACTGAAACTGTCGGTGGATATAGGCTTAAACTTTGTATGAAGCAACAAAATTTTCTATTCGTCTGGCTATTCTATACAAATAATAGTAGTTTCTAACCATACATACATATAATCACGCCTTTATACCTAACAGAGCGTAAACGACCTAAACAAAGGTCGTTTCGCCACGTCGGAACATTTTTGAGTGTTGTTAATATTGCTGTAGTGACATTTTGTCAGCCCATCGCCTAAATTGCAATATACCGAAACCCTCGGATTCCTTAGTTGGTTTTTACAGCATGCCCGAGAGGAAATACAGTTGGCACATACTATGTGTTTCTCTCGCTACCAGTCCAGCATGGAATAAGGTTCTAACCATACAGGCTAATAAGGGTATACTTAAGTACCAAAGCAGGCTAGGTTGGCTTTGTATTTTAGATCAAGAACTGTCTACCTACGGAATGTAAGGGACAGCGTCTCGCGAACTGGGGGTTGTTCAGTCAACAGAACTGAACAACTAACAAACTGAAAAAAGAAATGGTTTTCCATATACATTGTCTGATCGAGGTCGTTATTTTGTATGGTTTTTTCATCTCCTGAAAGAAAATCCTGGTGAAAGCTGTTTGCGGGACACTGTCCCTTACACCCGGTTTATTTTTATTTCGCACACACAGTTACTTTAAAATAGAGAAACCAAAATACTTGTACGTCACACATCGATGTTTATGGAAGCCATAAATTTTGCCGGGTGGTGCCTACGAACACACGATAGCTCAGGTTGTGTAGAGCAGAGATTTAGACTGAGGTCCTGCGTTTTATCCCACCCGTGTGAAACCTTTGGTACATACATACATATAGTCACGCCTCTATCCCTAATGGGGTAGGCAGAGCGCAAACGACCTAACAAAGGTCGTTCCGCCACGTCTGACACAGTTCGGAGGGTTATTCAAGATAGACTTGTATGTATATTCCTGTAGTGACAGGTTGTCAGCCCATCGCCTAAATTACAATATACTGAAACCCTCGGATCCCTTCGAAACCTCGAAACCTTTGGTCTCTATGCAATTTTTTTTATAATCATCATATTCCATTGGATTTATTTATTTATTTATTTATTTTACAGATTACATTAACAGTTCTTAAAACTAAACATGTAAACCATAGTCAAAAAATAGTTCTTCATACAAGTAATTAAAGCGTTGGAGGCGGTCACCGCCCGGTGGAAACATTAGATCAATCGATAAACGGACCCATCACTATGTTTAGCATTTTAACATGAATTTTACGTTGGCATAATTTTTAATTGCCGTTTTAATATTCTTCTTAACATTACAGAATGTTTCTCGGCCATATTTTAACATTAAATGCCCGAAAACGTTGTAATGAATTGGTTTGTTTTGCATTTTTTTTATTGAACAAAATATTAATGTGTGGTAATAGTCGTGAATTAGTTTTTATTATTATTGTTATCTTTCTTCGTGAGATCATCATTTTTAAAATAAATTATGTTTTTTTTTACTTCTGAACTGGACTCCATGCTGGACTGGGAGCGAGAGAAAAATATAGAATGTTCCAGCTGCTTTTCCTCCCGGGCATGCTGTAAAAACCAGCTAAGGGATCCGAATGAACTGGACTCGTTGCGATAAAAATAGCAAGGCCCTAGCAAGCATGCTCTATAATACTCATGTTGTCTGGGTAGCTAAAAAAGACAATATGTTACTTGACAATACTTAAAATTGATGGATCTCATTTATTATTTTTTATAAAAAGCCAATTCAAATTTAATAATCAAGTTAAAAACATAGAAGTTATTGATTTGAGTAGTCAATATTTACTGGCGAGTGACGTCATAACCCACGATTTTCATACATAAAAGCGTTCTTGACACTTCATAAAAAGTTGCTGATTTGACTAGTTAGAAACTAGCGTATTTAGTCTGTCTCTTATCATTAGTTTCTGGTCTGAAATAAATATTATTATGAGTAAAAATCCAGATCATGAGCTATTTTGTCACCCCTTGGTCGTCAAAACTAATGTTAGCTCATAAAATGATCATAAAACAATGCATTGGACATCAATAAGTAATAAATAGTATCATAAAAATATATGTGGCAACAAAAAATAAGATTTATCGGGGTGACCAAATTACTTATTTGCTCGTAAATAACTACATAGTAGTATTTTATTTCTTTGTAGAGATTTACATACATAAAATCACGCCTTTATCCCTTACGCTTCGTAAAAGGCGCTTTCGCCACGTCTGACAAAAATTGGGGCAATTTTAGATTGAAATGTGTATTGCTATAGTGACAGGTTGTCAGCCCATCGCCTTAATTACAATACACTGTAACCCTCAAATCCCTTTTGCTGACTTCTACAGCATGCCCGGGAGGAAGGGCAGCTGGAACATGCTATGTTTTTCTATCTCTCCCAGTCCAGGATGGAAGGCTGTAGAGATTTAGGTAGATAATTTTTCAAATTATTCATTTTCCTTTACTTAGAAGAAGTAACATTATATCAACGATAAGTTTTTATTCCATGCTGGCCTGGAAGCGAGAGAAAAACATAGAATGTGCCAGCTGCATTTCCTCCCGGGCATGCTGTAAAAACCAGCTAAGGGATCCGAGGGTTTCAGTATATTGTAATTTAGGCGATGGGCTGACAACCTGTCACTACAGCAATATACTTACAAATCTATCTTAAATAACCCTCAAAACTTTGTCCGACGTGGCGGAACGACCTTTTTTTGGGTCGTTTACGCTCTGCCTACCCCATTAGTGATAAAGGCGTGATTAAATGTATGTATGTATGTATAAGTTTTTATATTTTACGTTATTTTATCATCGTCATTGACCTTATACGTCTTTGACTGACGATTTAATCAGTCTCTGAGACAAAAAAAATTAATCAGTCTCTCAGTTGCTCAAGCTCTTTATTGTACCTTAAAAATCTTAAAACTAAAATACAAGAAGAATAAGACAATAGTGGCACAAAGGCAGACTTATCCCGTTAAGGGATCTCTTCCAGTCAACCATTGATAAACCCAGAGGAGACAATTATGCTTGCAGGTAAACTAAGATAGGTACTTGAAACGGTTATATAACGTGACATGGACAAAATAATGTACTTAACTACTCAAATTTGAACGCATAAATACTAGTTTGGTATAAAGAAATATTTTGGAGCTAAATAAAATACCATTTAGATTCCATTCCAATATTAACTATCGTATGTAATGAAGGTGAGTGCGAGTGTTTGTTAAATCATTTCTAAATACATACATACATAAAATCACGAATTTATCCCTTACGGGGTAGGCAGAGCTTTAAACGCCTCGTAAAAGGCGCTTTCGCCGCGTCTGACAATAATTGAGGGTAATTTTAGATTGTAATGTGTATTGCCATAGTGACAGGTTGTCAGCCCATCGCCTAAATTACAATACACTGTAACCCTCGAGTCCCTTTTGCTGTCTTCTACAGCATGCCCGGGAGGAAGGGCAGCTGGAACATTCTATGTTTTTCTATCTCTCCCAGTCCAGCATGGAAGTATTTCTAAATAGAGCGACGAATTATATTTTTTATTAGCAAAGTTTTTTAAAACCTTATTTACCCATCTATTTAGAATAGAATAGACATACATACATAAAATCACGCCTTTATCCCTTACGGGGTAGGCAGAGCGTTAAACGCCTCGTAAAAGGCGCTTTCGCCGCGTCTGACAATAATTGAGGGTAATTTTAGATTGTAATGTGTATTGCCATAGTGACAGGTTGTCAGCCCATCGCCTAAATTACAATACACTGTAACCCTCGAGTCCCTTTTGCTGTCTTCTACAGCATGCCCGGGAGGAAGGGCAGCTGGAACATTCTATGTTTTTCTATCTCTCCCAGTCCAGCATGGAAGTAAATAGAATAGAACATTAATATTTCTCTTTATTCTCTTTATTCTTTGTTGTACACACAGATAGATATTCTTAAAATTAACTTAATCTAGATACATTATGTACAAAGGCGAGCTTAACTCAAAATATTTGAGTTGTTTTCCAGCTTACCGTGTGAGAGGAAAATAAATATAGATAACAGCAAGAGTGTACGCAAAGACTACAATATGCTACATATAAATATCCTTACATTTCATCTTAGGAAGCAGAAAAACTACTTTACACATCTCTTGCTCTATAAATGGCCATTATTTCCCTAAAAACTGGGTTTATATAGGCCATAATTTCCCTATAATTTCTCAAATGCTGGACTGGAAGCTAGAGAAAAACATATTTTTTTTTTTTTGTGATAAGTTAATTATAATTTATTATTTTTAATATTTTTAATTGTGCACGTCGTATCTGCCTCTCAGGATGCTATTTCACTAGCCTAGGTCTGCTGGAAGAGATTTCTTTTTAGAAATAAGCTGTGCCTGTTGTGTTTTTGTTTTATATGTATATGTTCTTTGTATTTCATTGTGTACAATAAACTGTTAAATAAATAAATAAATAAAATAGAATGTGCCAGTTACGTTTACACGGGTTCAAGCATCATTTGCATACTTGTACTATTAGCGCCAAATACCTCGTTGCAATTTATGTATAATAACCCTTAGTTACTAATGTACTATTAAGAAAACTATGTAATCGCGTTACAATAATGTTCCTTCCATGCTGGACTGGGAGTGAGAGAAAAACATAGAATATGCCAGATGCATTTTCTCCGTAAAACCCAGCTAAGGGATCCGAGGGTTTCAGTATATTGCAATTTCGGCGATGGGCTGACACCCTGTCACTACAGCAATACACCTACAAATCTATCTTAAATAACCCTCAAAACTTTGTCAAACGTGGCGGAACGACCTTTTTTCAGGTCGTTTACGCTCTGTCTACCCCATTAAGCATAAAGACGTGATTAATATGTATGTATGTATGTACAATAATGTTGATACCTCACTATAGGATCTCAAATAAGAAGCGTTCGTTGACCTACAGACTTGTTTGTCTGAACGACAAATGACGGCTAATATACCCAGTTTTGTGATGAATTGACGTCGTATCATTATTTGGCTATGATCTTAGGGAGAACGCTTCTGAATAAAAATGTTTTTTTTTTTTGCTAGATTCGGTTCAATGACTGCTAAAGCGTTTTTCTCATTATGGATAAAGATTCACCCATGCTGGACTGGGAGCGAGAGAAAAACATAAAATATGCCAGCTGCATTTCCCCCCGGGCATGCTGTAAAAACCAGCTAAGGGATTCGAGGGTTTAAGTATATTGTTATTTAGGCGATGGGCTGACAACCTGTCACTATAGCAATGCACTAATCTATATACAAACCTATCTTAAGTAACCATCAAAACTTTGACAGACGTGGCAGAGCGACCTTTGTTTAAGTCGTTTACGCTCTGCCTACCCCATTAGGGATAAAGGCGTAATTATATGTATGTATTTCTTTTGTTTTCGTTCTGAATGGCATCTGTTGCAGCTACCATCCTAAAGTATACAGGGTGTAAGGGACAGCGTCCAACAAACTGATAGAAGTTGCTCAGTCAACGACACTGAACAACTTCCACAAGGAAAATCTTTCAGGAAGAGATAGAAAAAATGGCTTGTCCATACAAAATGTTCACCTCGGTCAGACTGTTTGTATGGAAAACCAATTTTCTTTATCACCTGAAAAAGAAACCTGCTGATAGTTGTTCAGTGTCGTTGACTGAGCAACAACTATCAGTTTGCGGGACGCTGTCCCTTACACCTGGTAGTTAACAAGACCAATCATGTCGCAAATAACATAAAAAAACGATAAAAACTGTTTTAATTAGTGCTTAGCTTCAATCAAAAAAAGGTTAATTCTTTTTAATATCTTATTTAAGTAAGTGCGCAACGCATTATATTGTGTCAATCAACTTTTTTCTTTATCATTATCTCAAACTTCATTAGTCTCAAAAACATGTTTTCTTAATTACTTGGCTTAAGTTCAGTAGCAAGACTTTAAAACAAAAAAAAATGGTCTTACTACTTTTTATCGAAGCATAACTAGGTTTTTATTAGGGTCACTTACCCAAAAGGCAAGAAATCTATTCAAATTGCGTTTTTTCATTATTTACTTTTCGTTTCTGGAAGTTCATCAAATATTCAGGTGCTAATCGAAAATTACGTGTAAATGTTTGTAGGGATAGAAAATTAAATATTTTTATTGGGTGGCCTGAAAAGTGCTATTGCAGTCGAATAAAATAAAAAAAACTAAATATCTTAATTTCATAGAAGAGATCTATAGGACGAGACCTTTGCCAAAAGGTAAACAGACAGCAAAGATAAATAACCTAATTGACACTTATTAAAATGTGTACTTGTGATAATAATTTGTTTGTAATGCTGTTGTTTCATAATTGTATGTAATGTTGTTTGAATAATAGGCTATTTTATTTATTATTTATTTAATCTACATTTCATTCCATGAAATTGACTTCCATGCTGGACTGGGAGCGAAAGAAAAACTTAGAATGGTTCAGCTGCATTTCCTCCCGGGCATGCTGTAAAAATCAGCTAAGGGATCCGAGGGTTTCTGTATATTGTAATTTAGGCGATGGGCTGACAACCTGTCACTACAGCAATATACTTACAAGTCTATCTTAAATAACCCTCAAAACTTTGTCAGACGTGGCGGAATGACCTTTCCTTTAGGTCGTATACGCTCTGCCTACCCCATCAGGGATAAAGGCGTGATTATATGTATGTATGTATGTACATTTCATCGAAATATATCCTAAAGCTATACCTATAGTAGTAGATACATGTTTTATGATAAAAGGCTGACGAACTCTTATTGAGTAGACACAGCGGGCCAATTCCAACCAATCACGGACGACACGTCGTTTGACGGCCCCTGTAAGTAATTCTCAAACTGTATGATATTATTTTCTTCCATGCTGGCCTGGGAGCAAGAGAAAAACATAGAATGTACCAGCTGCATTTCCTCCCGAGCATGCTGTTTACACTAGTTAAGGGATCCGAAGGTTTTAGTATATTGTAAAATAGGCGATGGGCTGTCAACCCGTCACTACAAATGTATCTTTAATAACCTTCAAAACTTTGTCAGACGTGGCGGGACGACCTTTGGTTAGGTCGTTTACGCTCTGCCTACCCCATTAGGAATAAAAGCGTGATTATATGTATGTATGTAACACATAAGGTCACGTATTTATCCTTTGTGGGGTAGGCATAGCGTAAAACGCCCAGTAAAATGCGTTTGCGCCACGTCTGACAAAAAGTATCGACAGACCATCGCCTAAATAACCAAACATTCTAATCCTCGAATCCCGTCTAGCTTTCACAGCATGCTAGGGAGGAGAGACTGCTGGCAAATTTTAAGTAGTTTTATCGCATCTAGTCCAGCACGTAAGTATTGTTAATAACTTTAATTATTTTTTTTTGTATTATATTAACAAAAAATCAAACACAGCAATTTAAGATAAAGAACGCAATAAAAACCTGATGATGTAAAAGGTTTTGGTAAATATTTGAACTAACGCAGAATCAATTTTTAGAGTGTCAAGTTTTAAATTCTTGTAGTGTTAAAAAAAATCCATTCAATTAATTTTAAACAACATGTTTTATTTACACTACTCATACATACATACATATTATCACGCCTTTATCCCTAATGGGGTAGGCAGAGCTTACACGACCTAAACAAAGGTCGTTCCGCCACGTCTGACAAAGTTTTGAGGGTTATTTAAGATAGATATGTAGGTATATTGCTGTAGTGACAGGTTGTCAGCCTGTCGCCTAAATTGCAATATACAGAAACCCTCGGATCCCTTAACTGGTTTTTACAGCATGCCCGGGAGGAAATGCAGCTGGCACATTCTACGTTTTTCTCTCGCTCCCAGTCCAGCATGGAAGTATACACTACTCAAGCCTATTTTTGTGCCAACTTATCTATCACACATTGAGGCACAGCTTCATTCTTATTAAAAAAAAGTATACCTAAAAAAATATTTGACGTTTAAGTCGTATACCGTAGTCGTAGTCGAGACGTAAAAGTACTACGTGATCATAAATTGAATTAGGTCTTCTAGGTCTTTAGAACGTTGTTGGTAACGAGTATTTAGTACCACATTTATTAATATTCCTTTTAGGTAATGATAATATTTTTATTTAGAGAACCCGATGGTGTAGTGGATAGGGCCGCTGCCTCCTGAGCGGGAGGTCGTGGTTCGAATCCCACCACGTACCAATGTGTTTTTCCGTTTTCGAATTTCATATGTACGTTTATTCGGTGCTTTTTTCCGTGCTTCGGAAGGCACGTTAAGCCGTTGGTCCCGGTTAATATCGTTTAATACCGTAGATATTAGTCGTTAAGCCATATCAGAGGCCAGTGCTAAGCATTGGCGGCTTGAAAACTCTGACCTAATCTAGGATTGGGTCTGGTTTCCCTTCTAGGTTGCAGAGGTCAGATGGCAGTCGCTCTGTGTAAAAACCAGTACCCTCGTTCAATCCCCTAGATTAGGAAGCCGACCCCGTGAGATACGGGATAAGGCTAGGGAGATGATGAATATTTTTATTAAATGCAACAATATCTTCTCATTTTCATACATAAAATCACGCTTTCATAAACACACGTCTTCGCCACGTCTGACAAATTTTATTCTCTGGTAATTTTTGAATGAACGACTGGGAGTTATGATAGTGATGGGTTGTCAGCCCATTGCCTAAATGGCAATACCTACACTGAAACTGAAACCTACGTTTTGTGGCTTTTGACATCTACAGTATGCCCGCGAAGAAAAGATGCTAGAACATGCTTATGTTTTTATATCGCTCTTACTTCCATGCTGGACTGGGAGCGAGAGAAAAACATAGAATATGCCAGTTGCATTTTTTTCCCCGGGCATGCTGTAAAAACCAACTAAGGGATCCGAGGGTTTCAGTATATTGTTATTAAGGCGATGGGCTGACAACCTGTCACCACAGCAATAGACCTACAACTCTATGTGTAATAACCCTCAAAACTTTGTCAGACGTGGCAGAACAACCTTTGTATGGGTCATTTTCGCTCTGCCTACCTCATTGGGATAGATGCGTGATTATATGTATGTATGTATATCGCTCGTAATGATACGATAATAAAATATTTCTAAAACTTTGAGAACCTCTGCCCAAAACAAGACCCTATTAACACTAGCATTCTTCAAATGTACATCGACGTCCGATGTTCAACAATTGTCACTTCAGACATTTTGTCTGTCCGATGTCACTTAATAATATTTTTTATCGAATCGACTCCATCTATCGACATTTCTTTTATTATTAGTTCGTCGACCGACTGAGTTTATTGCTACTGAATTAGAAGGTCAAAAAATAAATTTTGTAGGGAGAAGTTTTTGAAGATCGAACTCTTTTAACGATTGGGCGAAAAAGTTTGTAACTTTTTCTCTCTGTTATTTGGAATGCTTATGTTTTTCGTGAATAAGTATCAATAGAGTTAGGTATTGTTATTTAGATTGTGATGATGACTGCTTGTCGAATAAGCAGGTTTTTTCTATATACTGTTAAATTGTTTTTCAGTATAAAAATACAGAGTAGAACAGGGAGGCACTTTAACCAACATCGCATATAGTTTTTATTTTACTTTGCTATTATTTTTCATTTACATTAGTTTATTAGTGATGAATATTATCGACGAACATTGAAGACGTTCAAAAATGTAGGCTCGGGGTTTGTCAACGGAATATGGAACGCAGCATACTTAGAGTCAAACTGATCGATCGAGTTCGGAACTCAGTGTTGCGTTCCCAAACAAAAATTGTGGATGTAGCTCAGAAGCCCGCTTACTGAAAGTCTGATTGGGCTGGCCACGTCACTCGTATGCCAAACGAACTATGGGCTAGAAGAACTACCGAATGGCAGCACACCAATGCTAGGAGAAGACGTGGACGACCCTGTAAGAGATGGCGAGACGAGACTAGACACATATCTTACGGAATGCAGAGACTCGGCAAAAAATCAAGAAATGGAAGGAAGGGAGAGGGGCCTTTGCCCTGCAGTCTTCTTCTGTCGATGAACCCTGGTGTCAGAGTTTTTAAACCGCCTAGTAGCACAACTATCAGGCCTCTGACATGGTTTGAGTAACGACCACTATCAAAGACAGCGACCGGGACCGACGGCTTAACGTGCCCTCCGAACCACGAAAATCTTTTTCTTTTTCGGACAATCAGGTGATTCAGCCTGCAATGTCCTAACCAAACTGGGGAAAAATTCACAAAGTGATAAATTCTCAAATAACAACTTTGTGTTTCCCCCCTGGGAATCGAACCCAGGACCTCCGGATCGGGAGTCCATGGCACTAGCTACAAGACCACGGAGGCAGTTTGCCCTGCAGTGGGACACCACACGCTCATAAATAATAATAAATAAATAATTGAAGACGACCCAAGCATCGATCTACCATAGGTACTTTCAGAAGAACCACCTCTGAAAATATTCCTTGTCATGAAATATTAGTTGATCCTTTCTTTATGAAAATAATCAGTTAAAGCTATTTTATATAAGACTGATGACTTATAATAATTTGACTCCAATAAGTTTCGATGCTTATGTCAAATTTCGTTCAAAATTCACGTCTAAATTCGAAGTCTAAGTAAGTCTTAGACTCGCCAAATTATTAAGAAATTTTAAACAAAAGGACGCTTAAGACGCACTTAATACTGCAAAACTTTGGTTAAGTTATAAGTTTAAATACCTTAAGAACTTATGATTTTCAATACATTTTAAAGTTCAAATGCTTTCTCAGAAATAATCAAATTGCAAAACCTGCAAAGTTTGAAGAAAATACCTAAATACTAAATAAGCACCAAGCCTTTATTGAAGAATCATAAGTTCTTGTTTGTTAGCTAAGCCTTGAAATGTAACTAAACTATCGACCCGCCCCGGCTTCACACGGAAATTACCAGTGTTTCTTTACTATATTATGCATTATTATACATATCAACCTTCTTCTTGAATCACACTATCCATTAAAAGAAACCGCATCAAAATCCGTTGCTTTGTTTTAAAGATCTAAGCATGCATAGGGACAGACGGATATCCAAACATGGGAAACGACTTTGTTTTATACTATGTACATACATACATACATACATTTAGTCACGCCTTTATCCCTAATGGGGTAGGCAGAGCGTAAACGACATAAACAAAGGTCGTTCCGCATCGTCTGACAAAGTTTTGAGGGTTATTTAAGATAGATCTGTAGGTATATTGCTGTAGTGACAGGTTGTCAGCCCATCGCTTAAATTGCAATATATTGAAACCCTCGGATCCCTTAGCTGTTTTTTACAGCAGGCCCGGGAAGAAATGCAGCTGGCACATTCTATGTATCTCTCGCTCCCTGTCCAGCATGGAAGATATATACTATGCAGTGATACAAATACCTAAAGATATGTTTGTTTGTGGGTGTTTTCGGGAACTACTGGTAAAATTTCAACATTTCTGGCACTGGAATAGAGAGGGAAATATATCCCTACTATTTTATTTATTTACCTTCTAATATTTCGAGCTCACAACATAGAAAATAAAAATAGATTAGTACAAACGGTTTTATCGTTCAATCTGTGACATAATTACATTAAAATGTTAAACAAAGAATCATTTTTTCTAATAAATTGCTCTCTCTAATGAATGACGAAGCAAATCTTTCCTATTAGTGTTGTAATGGAGCACGTATTAGATATTTCTTTTTATGTTACTTTGTTCCCCGTGTGGTGCATCACCCCATAACATACATACATACATATAATCACGCCTTTATCCCTAATGGGGTAGGCAGAGCGTACACGACCTAAACAAAGGTCGTTCCGCCACGTCTGACAAAGTTTTGAGGGTTGTTTAAGATAGATTTGTAGGTATATTGCTGTAGTGACAGGTTGTCAGCCTGTCGACTAAATTGCAATATACAGAAACCCTCGGATCCCTCCCATAACTTCCCGTGGATGTCGTAAAAGGCCACTAAGGGGATGGGCAGCAGCGTCCCTGTGAATGGAAACCTTCTACTGCGCTCACCAATCCGCCTGCCAAGTGTGGTGAGTATTGCATATACCCCCAATTTTGGGGAGGCCCATGTCCAGCAGTGGACTGTTGTGGCTGAGATTGATAATGTTACTTTGTTGGCTTAATACCAAAATATAATTGTTTTACTCTTTATTGCACACAAGAAAACATACATACATACAATCACGCATTTATCTCTAATGGGCACACAAGAAAAGATGGAGTATAAAAATAAATAATAGGTTACAGCTTAGATTAAATACCTAAACCTTTTCTAGCGGAGCCACAGTAGATTAAGTACACAATATACTACGTATATGTTTATAGATTTTATTTATTGTGAATTTTAACTTTTAACCAATTTGAATTATAATTCTCCTTTAAACCAGTATATTGGACAGGGTTTTCAAAGAGACTTTATCTTGTTATCTTGTATAATTTCCGCGATGTTTTTTACATCTGTGATAGAACGCATATACTACACAATATTATGTTATTGTTATTCCTGTTATTTCTGCTATTCACATCACTCCCAACTTGCTCTTAATCGAATAATTCCAAGCTAACTTTTATTATAAATTGTCAGTATTAGCTGTTATTCTTGTTCCTGTTATTTCTGCTGCTATTCCCTACCATCACTACTAACTTACTCTTAATCAAATTAGTCCAGGCAAACTTTTATATGAAGTGTCAGAACTAGCTGTTATTGTTATTTCTTTCATGCTAGACTGGGACTCGGAGAAAAACATAGAATGCGCCAGCTGCATTACATCCCAGGCATGCTGTAAAGACCAGCTAAGGGATCCTAGGGCTTCTGTGTATTGCAATTTAGGCGATAGGCTGACAACCTGTCACTAGAGCAATATACCTACAAATCTATCTTGAATAACCGTTAAAATTTTTTCAGAGGTGGCGGAACGACCTATGTTTAGTTTAGGCCTACGCCATTAGGGATAAAGGCGTGATAATATAATTTAATTTAAAATATAAGTTAATCATAATTATATATGGACAAATAATTGCTAACAAGACTGTAATGTAATTTGGTCTGAAATAAAATCAATTTTATTTTTATATTTATACATACATACATACATATAATCACGCCTTTATCCCTAATGGGGTAGGAAGAGTGTAAACGACCTAAATAAAGGTCGTTCCGCCACATCTGACAAAGTTTTGAGGGTTATTTAAAATAGATTTCTAGGTATATTGCAGTAGTGACAGGTTGTCAGCCCATCGCCTAAATTACATTATACTGAAAACCTCGGATCCCTTAGCTG
The DNA here is from genome assembly GCA_949820665.1 of Scrobipalpa costella. Classification (NCBI taxonomy): domain Eukaryota; kingdom Metazoa; phylum Arthropoda; class Insecta; order Lepidoptera; family Gelechiidae; genus Scrobipalpa; species Scrobipalpa costella. The sequence goes on along the minus strand of OX463320.1, from coordinate 10,917,236 downwards.
GTTTTTACAGCATGCCCGGGAGGAAATGCAGCTGGCACATTCTAAGTTTTTATTTCGCTCTCAGTCCATTTTTTTATTTATTTATTATTATATGTATGTTGTTCCTGTTATTTCTGCTACTATTACCTACCATCACTACTAACTTACTCTTAATCAAATTATTCCAGACCTTTTATATGAATGGATAGTGAATGATGCAGCAACTTCACGATCTTCAATCTGCGTTATTTCTTTTAAAAGAAAATCAACTGCTTTTAATTGTAATTTATTGTTTTTTTCCTGTTGAAGCCGCATTTAGTTTTTATCTTCCGTTTCTTTGCACGAATAATTTAAGATCTTTTATCTTAAAATTGTCTAACATCAATATTCTTTAAGCTTCTAGGCCCCCTAAAATTATTTAATTAATGGCAATAATAAAAGGGGGAGCCAATGTAACATATGGGGCTTGTACCCTGAAATAAAGTTTATTTTTTTTAATTTTCTATTCACAAATTTTACCTGCCTTGTGCTTGGTTTTTTTTTAATTTCTTTAGAATACCTACTGCGTTGATCTTATACAAACTAAAAAATACATCTTAACTAGGTATTATTATTAGTATAGGTATATTATATTGCGTTTTCCGTTGACTTATTGATTTATGAATAGAATAAATACAGGATATCTTACATACTGGACTGGGAGCGCGAAAACATAGAATGTGCCAGCTGCATTTCCTCCCGGGCATACTGTAAAAAACAGCTTATGGATTTAAGAGTTTGTATATATTGCCATTGAGGCGATGGGCTGACAACCTGACACTACAACAATATACCTACAAATCTATCATAAATAACCCTCAAAACTTTGTCAAACGTGGCGGAACTACCTGTGTTCAGGTCGTTTACGCTGCGCTTACCCCATTATGGTTAAAGGCGTGATTATATGTATGTATGTACGTATTAATACAAGACACGCTTTTATATTCGCAACTACAAAGCATTTTTGGTCTATTACATACGCACATACAATCACGCCTTTATCCCTAATGGGGTAGGCAGAGCGTAAACTACCTAAAAAAAGCCATTCATTTCGCCACGTCTGACAAAGCTTTGGGTTATTTAAGATAGATTTTAAGATCCCTTTGAAGGGATGCCAGGGATTTGGATTAGGCATTTTAGGTGATGAATTTATACATACATACATACATTAAATCACGCCTTTATACCTAATGGGGTAGGTAGGGCAAAAATGACTTAAATAAAGGTCGTCCTGCCACGTCGGACAAGTTTTGAGGGTAATTACAGTTGATTATGATGTATATTGCTTAGTGACAGGTTGTCAGCCCATCGCCTAAATTACAATATACTGAAACTCTTGGTCTATTAAAGGCTGACAATCCAGTTATATCCAAAGCTCCTCCATGCATTAGTTAAATTAGTGAACTGTCCCTATGGAGGGTAACTTTGAGTTTAACCCTGTTTGTCATATTGCTGTAATCATGTTAATGTTTCCCACATTGTGATAAGCTTGACATTTTGACGCGGGTGTGTGACTTGCATTTATAATTCTGCATTAAGGACTATTTCCTGGTTAAAACTTTTGACTGAACACAGATAACAGTTTTGCCTGAACCTCTGTTAAATTTTATTTGTTTTTACGGGTATCGCGCATGAAGTCAAGTCTTATTTTTTAATAAGATGGACTGGGATCGACAGAAAAGCATAGAATGTTCCAGCTGAATCTCCTCCTAGGCATATTGTAAAGATCAGTTAAGGGATTCGCTGGTTTCAGTATATTGTAATTTAGGCGATAGGCTGACACTACAACAATAAACCTACAAATCTATCTAACGACCTACGTTTACGCTCTGTCTACCTCATTAGGGATAAAAGCGTGATTATATATCATTATCTCCCTAGCCTTACCCCGTATCTCATGGGGTAGGCTTCCTAATCTAGGTGGTTGATCGAGGGTACTGGTTTTTACACAGAGCGACTGCCATCTGACCTCTGCAACCCAGAAGGGAAACCAGACCCAATCCTAGATCAGGTCAGAGTTTTCAAGCCGCCAATGCTTAGCACTGGCCTTTGATATGGCTTAAAGACTAATATCTACGGTATTATACGATATTAACCGGGACCAACGGCTTAACGTGCCTTCCGAAGCACAGAAAATGCGCCGAATACACGTACATATGAATTTCTAAAACCGAAAAACGCATTGGTACATGGTGGGATTCGAACCACGACCTCCTGCACAGAAGGCAGCGGTCCTATCCACTACACCAACAAAAGCATGGTTATATGTATGTATACTTAATTAGAATGGAACCTTCACATGAATTCCTGACTGCGTAAACTGTTAAGGCTCTCCATCATGAGGATACATTTCCTCCACAGTTAAGGGGAGGCATCCCACGCACGCATTACCAGCTATTTAGATAACAAAACGTTTATTTTCACACACAAACCTGGGTAGTAAAACATTGTATCTCAGAATTTGTGTTTTTTCTGAGCTTTCGGTGTTTGTTAAATATAAATAATTTCGCTTAATTTTTTGGAACAGGTGGAATGAATAAAACAATATATTTTGACCTGTTCAGTATTTTGTAATTAGATTTTTTTTTAAGTGTGCAGTGTGTTCCATAATAAGTTGGGACGTTCAAGTTTATTAACGACCCGCACAGCCTAGTTGGCAGTGTATCTGCCAGCTACGCAGAGGGTCCCGGGTTCGATTTCCGGCCGGGCAGATATTTGGATGATGAGTTTAAATGTCTGATTCTTTGTCTGGGTGTTCTTTGTGGTTGTTTCTGTGTATGCCCATGGCACCCCGATACAGGGAATCCTAGTGGGGTCTGTGAGTGTGTTCGCTTTTAAATATTTATTACGATTAATTTCGCCTTCTCCATCGATTTATACTTTCAAAAGGCAGCGAAGAAAAAGAAAGCAATTAACCACCTACTAAACGAACATTAAAATATTATAAATTTTAAGATACACAGTTTTAGCAGCACACCGCGCAATATTTCCAAGTGGACAGATCTCGGACCGTCTTTGTGTGTGAAATATTATTATTAGCTGCGTGATTGTGACTGCCTATTCAAATACGGCCCTGGTGAGGTTACAACTCCCTGGTGTGGTTACAAGTACGTCTCTGGTAAATAATGGGGCCTAATTTTATTTGTACATCTACGTAGTTAGGTTTTCTTCCTCTTAGCGAGTGGATTCTCGAGTCTGAAGACCCGATGAACCCTGGTGTCGAGAGTTTTCAAACCGCCTAGTAGCACAGCCATTAGACATCTGACGTGGTTTGAGTAACGACCACTATCAGCGACCGGGACCGACGGCTTGACGTGCCCTCCGAAGCACGGAATCCTTTTTCTTTACGGACAATTAGATGATTCAGCCTGCAAAGTTCTAACCAAACTGGGGAAAACCTCACAAAGTGATAAATTGACAAATATCAACTTTGTGTTCTCCCCCTGGGAATCAAACCCAGGACCTCCGGATCGTAAGTCAATGGTTCTGACCACTAGACCACGGAGGCAGTTTTTATACATACATATAATCACGCCTTTATCCCTAATAGGATTAAATAAAGATAGATTTTTAGGTATATTGCTCTAGTGACAGGTTGTCAGCCCATCGCCTAAATTATAATATACTGAAACCCTCGGATCCCTTAACTGGTTTTTACAGCATGCCCGGTAGGAAAAGCAGTTTTTATACCTTGAGTTATACTAATTAGTCTGTTACATTCATAGTATACCCTTACCCAAGTACTTGTACAATGACTCTGCCTACCCCTTACATACGGTGACTTTTTCCTGAAGTGTTTGCTAATGGTGTCTGACAAATGCGTACTGAGGAATCTATTTGGAAAACTCTTGGATCCCTTAGCTGGTTTTTACAGCATGCCCGGTAGAAATGCAGCTGGCACATTCTATGTTTTTCTCTCGCTGCCAGTCTTTCCATTTCTTCCATGCTGGACTGGGAGTGAGGTGAGTTAAAGGATCTGATGGTTTCAGTATATTGCAAACTTAGGCGATGGGTTGACAACCTGTCGCTACTACAATTAACCTACAAATCTATCTTAAATAACCTTCAAAACTATGTCAGACGTGGCGGAACGACCTTTGTTTAGGTCGTTTACGCTCTGCCTACCCCATTAGGGATAAAGGCCTGACTATATGTATGTATGAAAAGGAGGCATCTTCGAAATGTCTTGTGTAAGTAAAGTAACTCCGTCGTAACGTAACGCTTACGACTTGAATTCAAAACTTAATTAAACCTTATCGCTACTCAACTTACGTACTAGGGATGGGACATATCTTAAAACGTTTTTTATAATGTATGTTTTTTTTTAAACTAAATTGTGTCAAGGGTATTAACTGTTAGCTTGATGTTCAGACTTAAACTTCCATGTTGGATTGGGAGCGAGAGAAAATAAAAAAATGTGCCAGCTGCATTTCCTCCCAGGCATGCTGTAAAAACCAGCGAAGGGATCCGAGGGTTTCAGTATATTGCAATATAGGCCATGGGTTGACAACCTGTCACTACAGCAATATACCTACAAATCTATCTTAAATAACCCTCAAAACTTTGTCAGACGTGGCGGAAAGGCCTTTCTTTAGGTCGTTTACGCTCTGCCTACCCTATTACCATGTAATTTTTCTAATCGAAATTGACACTATACATACATTCATACTATCACACCTATATCCCTAATGGGGTAGGCAGAGCGTCAACGACCCAAACATTGGTCGTTCCGCCACGTCTTGCAAGTTTTTAGGGTTAAAATAGAACTGTATACTGCTGTAGTGACAGGTTGTCAGCCCATCGCCTAAATTACAATATACCCTCAAAACCCTTAGCTGGTTTTTACTGCATGCCCGGGAGAAGATGCAGCTGGCACATTCTACGTTATTCTATCGCTCCCAGTCCAGCATGGAAGCTATCACTTGACATTATAGGGTTGTAAAAAACTGTACATCGTCTCTTACACCTTTTATTATAATCCTGGGCTTCTTTTGTGTTTAACAAATACCTGCCTATTATTTTATTACGCGTCAAAATCCTGTGAACAAAGGTTTTCATAGAAAACAAAATTAACAAACTGTATATAGGTACTGAAATTCACGCGTGTATTAAAGTGAGCACAAATACAAATATTTTATATCCAAAACTTTGAATATTTGCCAGGAATTGTATTTTCATAGGTTTGTTATTTTTAGAATTCCGATTTGATTAGTTTAGAATTCCTTTTTTGTTACTGGGTAAAACCCGCTACAGCATACGTATATTGCAATTTTAAACGACTAGGTTTCCGGAACCGGAAATCATAGATTCGACATGTAGAATTACCGTTCCGAAAGTTTTCTTTTTTTTTAATGATTAGACAATGGAACTCATTCATTCAGAGGCAGGCATTCTTATGAGAATGACGGAAAAACATCTAGTTTTGCACCTCTGTATAGAGTTCTCTCTTCGTTAGGATTTTACATACATGTATACTATCACGCCTTTATCTCTAATGGGGTAGGCAGAAGTCAATGATCCAAACAAAGGTCGTTCCGCTACGTCTGACAAGTTTTGAGGGTTGTTTAATCTAGATCTGTATATTTTTGTAGTGACAGTTTGTCAGCCCATCGTCTAAATTACAATGCACTGATCCCTTAGCTGGTTTTTATAGCATGTCTGGGAGGAGATGCAGCTGCTTCTTTGTTTTTCTATCACTCGATTTCATATCTAAGAGAGCGTCCCGCAAACTGATAACTGTTGACTGAACTGATACTCAGTTTACAAGATGCATATGCCATGTAGTTTCTAATACACAACAATAGATGTCGCTGTATAAATAGTCGTAAATTATAAGCCGGCGATGGTGAGATGTTCTCTAGTTTACATATAAGGTGTGAATCTGATCGAAACTTTAACTTTCAAGTAATTCTTAAAAGTACCCAATGAAGAACAGTAAATAAAAGTATATCCAAGTGCAAAAGTGTTCCAGTTATAGTAGTGCCTAGTAACAAGTGGAAGGTAGGAAGTAAAGTGCTGCGCTCAGGATCAGGGCCATGGTTTTATACAGTCAGTTTGTGGGAAACTGTCCCTTACACCTCAATTAATACAAAAAAAAGTAGCAGTGGGCTAACGGCTAGACAAGGCAGGTATTTTTTATTAGTTATCCGTTTACCATAGAAAAACCTTGAGTATATTTTTTTTTCAGGATGTTTTTTTTAAATTTATGCTACAATGTACCTCATCCCTAGCCGCCAGAGGGTGAGGGCCGGTCGGAATAACCCAGTAATTTTACTCTGTCGCCGACAGGGATCTCGTCCAAAAAGCGGCAGTTAAACTGTTAAATTCTCGCTAATATTGTATGAAGATGACGCGAGAGGGTGGAGTTCGCTTAAAGAGTTGTTTGAAATGAGATAAACGGCTCTGCCTCCGTGGTTTAGTGGTCTGAGTCTTGACTCTCAATCTGGAGACCATGGGTTCGCCACACAAAATTGTTATTTGTCAATTTATCACTTGTGCAATTTTCACCAGTTTGGTTAGGACAATGCGGGCTGAATCATCTGAATTTCTGTAAGAAAATGAGCTGTCGGTCCTGTTTGATGTCTTTGATAGTGGTCGTTACTCAAACCATGTCAGAGGATTATTACCTGTTTCTAATAGGCGGCTTAAATCTTTGACACCAGGGTTTTTTGGGTCGTTCGTCGACTCGAAAATCAACTTGTTATATAGAAGAAGCGATACTTAAACTGTTAAGTTCTTGCTAATATTGTACCCGCATTGAACTTCCATGCTGACCTGGGAGTGAGAAAAAACATAGAATGTGCTAGCTGCATTTCCTTCCGGGCATACTGTGAATACCAGCTAAGGGATCCGAAAGTTTCTGTATATTGCAATTTAGGCGATGGGCTGAAAACCTGTCACTACAGCAATGCTACATAAATCTATCTTCAATACAAAACCTTGTCAGATGTGGCAGAACAACCTATATTTAGGTCGTTTACGCTTTGCCTACCCCATTACGGATAAATGCGTGATTACATGTATGCATGTATGAAGATGACAAGACGGGATGGAAGAGTTGTTTTGGAATGAGATAAACGGCTTACAGAGTTGGAATCTTGGAAATTCGCTATCCAATTTGAGAACAGAAATTGAGCGACCTTGACACTTTTATGTTTATGTTCGTGGGTTCGATTTCCACGACATACACTTACAAAATTAGTTCGAAGTTTCAGCAAGGCATGTTAAGTTAAGCTGTCGGTTCCTGTCACTTTATCTGAGAGTGTTGTGCAGAAAGCTCTGACAAAAAGGTTCATAGGGTTGTTTGTGGACCTGACAGCTGATGCAACTAACAAAAGAAATGTAATATTACTTAGCTATTATTTTTTTCATATAAGTGATCGATCAATGAATATTATTCGATCAATTATCGTCGCTAGGAAAATTGTCTTATGAAAATTTCCCTTCGTGTACATTTCAAGGCGTCAATGCCTACATTTTCAACAAAAAAGGGCAACCTCTCCAAAACAAAGGTCACGCGGTAAAAGCATGTAACCACGAAATTGCACATTCCCCGGAATCGTATGGCAATTTTTTTTCCACTCCTGAATGGAGGTCCTCATATAACAATCTTTTTTACGCGCTTTTATGACCCGCCCGGTGTCGACGAAAACCGCTTAAGCCCGGGTGTACAATACAACAGAAAAACAAAATGTGCAATAATATGTTATAAGACTAATACATACATACATACATATAATCACACCTTTATCCCTAATGGGGTAGGCAAAGCGTACACGACCTAAACAAAGGTAGTTCCGCCACGTCTGACAAAGTTTTGAGAGTTTATTAGATAGATTTGTAGGTATATATTTCTGTAGAGACAGGTTGTCAGCCTATCGCCTTAATTGCAATATGTAGAAACCCTTGGATCCCTTAGCTGGCTTTTACAGCATGCCCGGGAGGAAATGCAGCTGGCGCATTCTATGTTTTTCTCTCGCTCCCAGGCCAGCTTGGAAGAACTACTAATACGACGAATAACTAGATACTTATTTGTGTGATTTTATATTAAGCTGGACTAGAAGTAGATTTATATCACAGAATGTAGGTACCAGTTACTTCGCATTTCGGACCTGTTTAAGTATTGTAAATAAGGTGGTGTGGTGGCAACCCGTCACTCATTGAAACGTACGCATTTCATTTTATAGAACTACCCCTAATAAGTACTTTTCATACGTTATAAAACGCCCTTTCCTATACTGTTAAAATTCTACCTACCCCGTGACATTAGGCTTGATTCTATAGGTATGTATGTATTTCGGTTAAAATTACATCAAAAATGTGTTCCCTGCCTTATGAATACATACTAGATTTTAAAATATGCATGGTGTTGCTTTAGTGACGTTTTTAAACGTTTTTGCCGTCGGAAATTCCATCTTGTTGCGTAGGTAACACGGTCCATAAAAAGTTATGTTTTTATGAATTTTAAAGGATAGCCATTTTTTTTGTAGTTATTAACTTTTTCTTAAAACTACGTTACAGAGATACGTATATTGTGAGATTCGTGTTGACTACATAAAATTCAAACTAAGACAGGATACGTTTTGCAATAGTGAATACTTAGGTACCTAACCTACTTACGCTATGCTATAAATCGCTTTATAAAGCGATTTCGGGATTAAAAGCGATATTAAGTATGGATTTGACGGGCCATTTTGTCTCGCTGTCACTCGCAAGTGCTGTTTATAAATACGGGCCTTAGTGCCAACTTTACTTTTAGTATTAATAACATGAACAAAGAGTTCCTTCTAAAACCTATCACCGTTAAGATGGAATCGTTCAGTTTTTTTTTATTAGAAATGGGTCTAGGTCAGGGATGACCGTGACAGAGTTGACGGTGGAGTGACCTCACACAAAAGATGCATGTTATGGTACTGGCAATCTCACACACTGACAGAACACAGCAAGCTGTTAGGCGCCGGACTCCAGTGAGAGGTTGGTCGCAAGCCAGGGGCTCCTAGCTGAGCCTACCACCGTTTTGTAGGGATCATTCAGCCGGATTTATTCACAGGCAGGTTGTGTTAAGGAGGTAGATCTCATCAAAGTTGGACTTCAAACTGGCAATCCTGTGACCTAAGATGAAATTTAGGATGAAGACTGAACCTTAATAGCAGAGATATTATATGGGTGCCATTAAAGTTTAACTTCCATGCTGGCCTGGGAGCAAGGCAAAAACATAGAATATGTCAGCTGCATTTCCTCCCGGGCATGCTGTAAGAACCAGCTTAGGGATCCGAGGTTTTCATTATATTCTAATTTAGGCGATGTTCTGGCAACCTGTCACTACAGCAATATACCTACAAATCTATCTTTAATAACCCTCAAGCTTTGTCAGACGTGGCGAATCGACTTTTGTTTGCGTCGTTTGCGCTCTGCCTACCCCATTAGGGATAAAGGCGTGATTATATGTATGTATAAAAGTTTAGGGGTGGGAAACATTGTAACGATTTTTTTAACCCACACTGTACGTATAATAATAACGTAACACTACACATAGTACCTTTTTCGCCATAATTTCGCAGTCAAACACATACCATGAATAAAACATAGTAGTTAACCAACGATTTGGTGTTAATTCACGTACAAAAACCTAGTTGGTGGGGACGAAACGACCCAAGGGTTTATGGGCAGTTAAGGAGTTAAGATCAGGTCACAGCGAGCGCAAAAATATCTGGACTTGCAAATCAAAGGGGGATAGATGGAGGCGGACAAAAAACTTTCAATTTTGGTTATATCATATTTCATATTTACAAATATGAAAAATTTGCTCTGGTCGTTTAAGATGATGGTTTTGTAAAAATTACCGGACAACAGAGTAGCAATTCTTCATTTTTGATCTGATTGTCTGTAAGAAAAAAGTTTCCGTGCTTCGGAGGGGTTGTTTCTTAAGCTGTCGCTCCCAGTCACGCTTTGCGAGTGGTCGTTACACAAACCATGTCATGAATTTAAAAAATGATGACACCAGGGTTTCTTGACTCTGAAAGTCCACATGAAAAGAGTAGAATAGAATTTATTGGTCATCAAAATTTACGTTGAAAGAGGCCGTATATACATACATACATACATACATACATATAATCACGCCTTTATCCCTAATGGGGTAGGCAGAGCGCAAACGACCCAAACAAAGGTCGTCCCGCCACGTCTGACAAAGTTTTGAGGGTTATTTAAGATAGAATTCTAGGTATATTGATGTAGTGACAGGTTGTCAGCCCATCGCCTAAATTACAATATACTGAAACCCTCGGATCCCTTAGCTGGATTTTACAGCATGCCCGGGAGGAAATGCAGCTGGCACATTCTATGTTTTTCTCTCGCTCCCAGACCAGCATGGAAGCAGGCCGTATATCACATTACTTATTACACCACATGCGACTAAAGGACGCTTTCTCTTGGTGTCATCATCATCATCATCATTCGCTTGCCCTTATCCCATTTACTTGGGGTCGGCGCTGTACGTTTTCTTCTTCCGTTCCTCCTGTCAGCCGTCAGTTTAACACTCAAACCTGTTTTAGACATATCATCTTTCACGCAGTCCATCTATCTTTTCTTTAGTCGTCCGCTCCCAACATATCCATCCATATTCAAATTCATTACCCTTTTGCCTATATGACTTTCATCCGTCCGCATAATATGACGCTTTCTCTTGGTGTGCCGCCACCTTAACCAAGGGTCTGAAATTCCCAGTTAGCAATTCTATCGCCGATCAGCATTGAGGAGAGCATTACTGATTGATATAGAGTATAGAGGGAGTTGGGAGCAATGAGATTTTGTAGCGCTTTTCCGTCGTTTGCGTTTTTAAGATTTTAATGAGAGAAACCCTTTGAAGGGATGCGAGGGATTTGGATTAGGCATTTTAGGTGATGAATTTATACATACATACATAAAATCACGCCTTTATCACTTACGGGGTAGATGCTATCACTCCCAGTCCAGCATGGAATAACCAATTTATCACTACTGTTAATACCTGCACATTAATATTTTTAATAACACTCAACATACCTATGCACAATACAAATAGACGCGTGATGCGTTCTAAGTTCGCAGTTTGTTTATGACATCACTAGCGACCCGCCCCGGCTTCGCCCGAAAATTATCAGTGTTTCTCTACTGTATTATGCATGTTATTATTTTATTTATTTATTTATGAGCCTGTGGTGTGGCGAGCGCTATCAATGGATCGTGATAAGTGGAAGGAAGGGAGAGAGGCCTTTGCCCTGCAGTGGGACACCACAGGCTCATAAATTATGCATGTATTATACATATATACCTTCCTCTTGAATCACTCTATCCATTAGAAGAAACCGCATCAAAATCCGTTACGTAGTTTTAAAGATTTATGCATACATAGGGATATAGGGACAGAGAAAGCGACTTTGTTTTATACTATGTAGTGACTATATTAAGTACCTACTTTTATTATTTACTCGTAATTCTGTACCTCCAAGCTTTGTTCCGTAGTAAATTTTCCCAACACTTTTTTCTTTTGTATGCTGCAAACGTACCCACTATAGCAATGTTTGGGCGCATATTTCTATACATACATATGATCACGCCTTTATCCCTAATGGGGTAGGCAGAGCATAAGCGACCTAAACAATGGTCGTTTCGCCACGTCTGTTTTGAGGGTTATTTAGATAGATTTGTATGTATATTGCTGTAGTGACGGGTTGTCAGCCCATCGCCTAAATTGCAATATACGGAAACCCTCGGATCCCTTAGCTGGTTTTACAGCATGCTCGGGAGGAAACGCAGCTGGCAAATTCTATGTTTTTTTATCGCTCCCATGCAAGCATGGAAGATTTTTTATTTTTTTATTTTCTCATATTTCTATCCTCCTATAAAAAGCACACTGTCAATATTTGGAGCCCGCTCCGTCCAATTCTGACGACCTGTCCATAGTCCATTGTGTTTTAGACAGATCGCGTCCATATGAACTGAAGGACATATTTCACTGGCGGACATTCGGATAAAAAACTGGGTGAAATGTACATACATACATACATATAATCACGCCTTTATCCCTAATGGGGTAGGCAGAGCATAAGCGACCTAAACAAAGGTCGTTTCGCCACGACTGACAAAGTTTTGAGGGTTATTTAAGATGGATTTGTACGTATATCGCTGTAGTGACAGGTTGTCAGCCCATCGCCTAAATTGCAATATACTAAAACTCTCAGATCCCTTAGCTGGTTCTTACAGCATGCCCGGGAGGAAATGCAGCTGGCACATTCTATGTTTTTCTCTCGCTCCCAGTCCAGCTTGGAAGTAATGCTGTGTGAATTGTGCTTGGTTATTACTAGCTAGACTACGAGTGGATGCACATGGATAGCATTTTTATCATATGTACATAGATCAACATACCCACTTTATCCCGGAAGGAAAAGCAGCTGGCTCATTCTATGTTTTTTATAGTTTACCGTCCAGCATAGAAGATATAGGAGGCTCTTATTTATAAATCGATCTCAAGATTGAAAGCGATTTGACAGGCTATATTGTACTGAAATGACATTTCTGATACGAACTCAAACTAGCTGTCAATCTCGAGTGCTGTTTATCAATACGGGACTAAAATTATCTGTGGAAAACGTTTTCTTCTTCGAGAAAATTTGATCGTAACAACTTGTTTTTTCTCGTTCTCAGTCCAACGTAGCAGTAGTTACTATTCGATGTTTAAAGCAATAAAATATTATTAAAGACACATCGTATTCCAAGTACAAAATTTGACTCTTTTCCAAAACCCCCCGACCCGGAAGCATGCTCATAAAACAATCACGAGGACTATGAGAATTTGGCTGCGATGTGATTTATCTGTTTTCACCAACTTACCAACTAGCAGTGGAAATGTTCCTGACAGTTGGGTGAATATTTCGCCATTTTGAAAAGCGAGTGCTTTGGCGCTTAGTTTATTCGTTAAAAACTAAACCAGGTATCTATGGCCCGGACGGACGCGGATGAGTGGCCTGGCTGTTGTATAAATTATTTTTATTTCCTGGTGAAAGTTGTTCAGTTTCCTTGACTGCAGTTTGCGTTAATTTTGTGATTTGGATAGAATTTATCAAGATAGATGTAATTAATTAATGAGTATCACTACTCACTACATAGTATAAATCAAAATCGCTTTCTCTGTCCCTATATCCCTATGTATGCTTAGAGCTTTAAAACTACGCAACGGAATTTGATACGGTTTCTTTAAATAGATAGAGTGATTCAATAGGAAGGTTTATATGTATAATACATGCATAATATAGTAGAGAAACACTGATGAGCCGGGGGCTGGTCGCTAGTAAAACATATTTCTAATTTTGACTTTTTTTTTTCAGGTAAGTGACAAGCAGAGTATTTCGTCTAGCGCTGTAATACAATCTAATTTGTAGGTAAATATACTTTTTGCTAAGTCAAATATCCTGATATCAGAGCTTTTAAACTTTCTCGATAGCGATAGGTCTATTCTATTCTTGTAGATTTTTCTGAAAGCAAATATCTTGAGAAATCCGTAATATTTACTTCCACAATACGGCAACTACAATCCAATAGCGACTATAAATCGTTTTCTAATCTACTGAAGCCACTCTTGGCGGTATTTTTCAAAACAGTTCTCATCCCAGATTAACTGACTCTGCAATATGGCCAATAGCTCTACCCTGGTCAATAAATCTTGCAAACCAGCTCCTCATTCATGCCAGAATAAGGTTGTTTCACACTAAGTATTTCGATACTTGCTTCTCTGCTGGGAGTTAAAACTAAGAATGTACTATCCGCTTCTGTTATATGACATTTACCTAAACCATTGACTCTGCATACTCCGTTTGTGATACTATGTGACGTGATTGAGTCTCCCATCGAGTAATTGTTTATTTGAGTTCGTTTTGTTTTGTCTCAGATTTTTTCAAGCGTGTAGAAGATGACTTTTATTAGCCGTTGAAACTATTCCTACCTATCAGAAGACTGCAGTTTAACATACATACATATAATCACGCGTTTATCCCTATTGGGGTAGGCATAGCATGACCTAAAAAATAGGGTCGTTCCGCTACGTCTGACAAAGTTTTGAGGGTTATTTAAGATGGATTTATAGGTATATTGCTGTAGTGTCAGCCCATCGCCTAAATTACAATACACTGAAACCCTCGGATCCTTTTCCTGGTTTTTACAGCATGCCCGGGAGAAAATACAGCTGGCACATTCTATGTTTCTCTCTCGCTCCCAGGCTAGCATGGAGCTGCAGTTTAATCTTCGTGTGAATGTGCCTTATAGCTCAGCTATTTATCCGGCTATCGTTCATTTATTTATTATCCTGATTCAGCTTCTTGCTAACAGCATACTGCTGTTTCCTTTGTAGTCCGTACACTCATATTACTAAGCTGTTTGTTATTATTCGCGGGAGAGGTATGCACACTCTACTATCCCCTTAGGGAAAGGCAGAGAGTTTACAGTCCATTTAAAGGAGTTTTTGTCTGCTGTGTCTAATTTCTGAAAGAAAAGTGTCGCTGTACCTAGTAGTCAACTTTTCGCTCAAGAAAGCTCAAGTTACTATACACTGAAATCCTCAGCTCCCTCTACTAATTTATATTCCCGGGTGGAGTAGCAGTTGGCACATTCTATGTTTTTATTGGTCCCAGTACAGCATAGTAAAACGGCAGCTCATGTGAATGTGCCTTACAGCTCGGTTATTTATCCGGCTATCGTTCATTTATTTATTATCCTGATTCAGCTTCTCGCTAACAGCTAACTGCTGTTTCCTTTGTAGTCCGTACGCTCATATTTCTTCACTATTGTTATTATTTACAATTACGCTACTATCCCTTATGGGGTAAGCAGAGTGTTAAGAGTCTAGTTAAGATGTTTTTGCCACATCTAGCATATAAGGCTAATTTTAATATAGACACCAGTTGGCAGCTTATTTCCCTCCCATTGTAACTCTCGACCTTCTTTGATAATGTGACCTTGCTCGAGAAGAGAAGCAGCAGGAACATTCTATGTCTTTTTATTATTCAATTCAATTCAATCATTTATTAATAAATAAAAATTTACTCGTCACTAAATTCATCAATTACATTTTTTTTAATCAAATTCAAAATTATCAATAATAAAATAAAAAGTAATAATAGATATATTTGTACTGATATTCAGATTTGTTTATTTGTGCAACTGGGGCAGTTAATTGTCAATGAATTCATTTATATTATAATATGCTTTTGTTAGTAATTCCTGTTTTAATTTATTTATGAAAATAGTGTTAGTTTTAGAGTCTTTTATTTCAGTTGATAATTTATTATACACTTTTGGTCCAATAGTATGAAGACATGAATTTGATTTAACTAGTCTGGAGATTACTTCCGGTCACACTTCCAGTCCAGAATGTAAGATGTCTTAGCGACATCTATTGAATGCATTGCAAACTGCAGCTCATGTGAATATGCCTTATAGCTCGGCTATTTATCCGGCTATCTTTCATTTATTTATTATCTTGATTTAGCTTCTCGCTAACAGCTAACTGCTGTTTCCTTTGTAGTCCGTACACTCATATTTCTTCACTATTGTTATTATTTGCTTTCATACTGGACTGCTCCCATGCTGGCCTGGGAGCGAGAGAAAAACATAGAATGTGCCAGCTGCTATTCCTCCCGGGTATGCTGTAAAAACCAGCTAAGGGATTTGAGGGTTTCAGTATATTGTAATTTAGGCGATGGGCTGACAACCTGTCACTACAGTAATATACTTACAAATCTATCTTAAATAACCCTTAAACTTTGTCAGACGTGGCGGAACGACCTTTGTTTGGGTCGTTTACGCTCTGCCTACCCCATTAGGGATAAAGGCGTGATTATATGTATGTATGTAAGTATACTGGACTGGAAGTGATAGGATATAATGTTCCAGTCGTCTCTTCAGCCGGGCAAAACTAGTCAATGGATGTAAGGGTTTCAGTAAGTTTTATTAAGGCGATAGGCAGCGATAGTCAATCCCATCTGAAGTGACCCGCAGATTTGTTAGTTTTTAAACTGTTATTGCTGTGCTTACTTCATAAGGGGCACAGACGTGACTATATCTACTACTTAGGTAGAATGTGAATGTGCCTTACAGGTCGGCTGTTTATCCGGCTATCGTTCATTTATTTATTATCCTGATTCAGCTACTGGCTAATAGCTAACTGCTGTTTCCTTTGTAGTTCGTACACACATATTTCTGAGCTGTGCTGTGTTATTATTTGCGGTAAGGGTTGAGTCGGTTTTAAAATGAAGGGTAGATTATGATGATTTTGAGTATCGCGGAAAATAGTGTACCTGAAAAATCATTTTGTAAAAATCTTGCCAAGCCTCGATTGTAATAATTTGTGAAAGAAATGTGTTAAAAAATTACTGCGAGCCAAAACCTATGCTAACTGTTATTGTAACTTTTTTAAATATTGTGTCTTTTGTAAATTTTCTCTCTCTTTGGCCCCAAGTTTTATTTTATTTAACTAGTTTCTCTAAAAAGAAGAATAATTAAATCCATCCATAGGTGGCTCTAATAAGTAGGATAATAATATGTTTAATTTACTCAATTGGATATATCATTACCTAACTGGCTTCTGTCGCCAGAAATTCTAGGTGATTCACCTCGAGACATTCCTACCATCCTTCCGAGACAATTAATGACAGCCGCCCGTCTGCAACCAACTGCCATCAAAGGGGGAATGTAGACGGGCGGCAAATAAACCGCTGATCGCAATACATGGATGTGGGGGTTATAGGTCGAGTCGGTAGGTGTTTGGTTTGTTAACTGTTGCGTGCAAAGAAACGTGGGTTAAAGGGAAGTTATGTGAAGTTTTAAATAGTAATTGGGCTTAATTCTGGATTCAATCGGCTAAATCTAAAATTAAAATCTATCTGTCACTTTCAGACTAAAATATTGGAGAAGGACAGGAGATTTATTCTCTCCGGTTTTTGGTTTATAGTCAGTGGTTTTATGCGTTATTTGTCATTTTTATCCGTCGTCATATGATATGGCGGATAAAATTGTCAGAAATACTGTGTAAATAGCGGACAAAGTGTAAAACCATAGAGTATAAATCGCCCGTCTATTTTCAACTTTATTATTTTGATAGTGACAGATAGATTTTAATTTTAGTTTTATCCGTTGGTATCTAGAATCGAGCCCATTGAGTAATAAGAAAGACCAGCTATGATAAATATCAAACTGTCATCAGGAGGTTTTTAAACCAAATGGCATGTACATACATACATATAATCACGCCTTTATCCCTAATGGGGTAGGCAGAGCGCAAACGACCTAAACAAAGGTCGTTCCGTCACGTCTGACAAAGTTTTGAGGGTTATTTAAGATAGATTTGTAGGTATATTGCTGTAGTGACAGGTTGTCAGCCTATCGCCTAAATTATAATATACTGAAACCCTCGGATCCCTTAGCTGGTTTTTACAGCATGCTTGGGAGGAAATACAGCTGGCACATTCTATGTGTTTCTCTTGCTCCCAGGCCAGCATGGCATGTAACTTGGCATATTAAGTAAAACATGAGACAACAAGTTCACACGAAAAAGAAAACATCACTACCATTGCGAGATTTGAATCTCGCTCGCATGTTGTTGGCATACATACGTATAATCACGCCTTTATCCCTAATGGGGTAGGCAGAGCGTAAACGACCTAAACAAAGGTCATTCCGCCACGTCGGACAACATTTTGAGGGTTATTTAAGATAGATTTGTTGGTATATTGCTGTAGCGTCAGGTTGTCAGCCCTTCGCCTAAATTGCAATATACAGAAACTTTTGGATCCCGTAGCTGGTTTGGTTTTCCCTTACTGTTGTTGGCGGTTGGTATATTTTCATGTTATCACTACATAGTATAAAACAAAGTCGCTTTCTCTGTCCGTATATCCCTATCTAAGCATGAATCTTTAAAACTACGCAACAGATTTTGATGCGGTTTCTTTTAATTGATAGAGTGATTCAAGAGGAAGGTTTATATGTATAACACATGCATAATATAGTAGAGAAACACTGATGATTTTCGTGCTAAGCCGGGGCGGGTCGCTAGTAGAACATAAAATAGTATTGTGAGTGCCAAATTTCACTAATTATAGGAATAGGTTTTTAATAATTTGAGAACGAATTATACCTACGTTTTGAATAAAAAAGCACAAAATTCAGAAAATGTACCTACTAATTTCGTACCAAAAATATAAACCAGTCTCACCCTCTTAGTCTTGCCATACCTACACAACCCTAAAATAACCATCTAAGTGGCAACATAAATTATATTAGAAAGCGATCATACCCTTAACACTTGCGCAAAACGACTCAACACGTTTCCACGTTCGCGCCATTAATCGTGTCTTATTGTACACTCACTGCAGCATACGACCGTATGTCGGTGTTGCCAGACTGGTCCAGGTATTTTTCCACTAATTAATTAAAATTGACTCATAGCGTTATGCTTTCGTGCAAGCTTTACTATGGATTCTTCTTTCTTGCCATCAATCGTGTCTTGTTGTACATGCACTGCAGCATACGGCCGTATTGATGGTGTTGCCAGACTGGTCCAGCTATTTTTCCACAAATGAATTAAAATTGACAGATAGTTTCATGCTTTTGTGCAAACTTTACTACGGATTCTTCTTTCTGGTTATCAATCGTGTCTTATTGTTCAATCAATGCAGCATACGGCCGTATTGATGGTGCTGCCAGACTGGTCCAGCTATTTTTCCACAAATGAATTAAAATTGACAGATAGTTTCATGCTTTTGTGCAAACTTTACTACGGATTCTTCTTTTTGGCCATCAATCGTGCCTTATTGTTCAATCTCTGCAGCATACGACCGTATGTCGGGGATGCCAGATCAGAAAAATTATTTGCCTAAATCTAATTCAAATTATTTTTCGACCGAAAAACACTTACTGTTGTACTTAAAATTTATCCACATTTTTTGTTTATCAATCGTGTAATATTGCACACTTACTGCAGCATACGACCGACTGTACAGTATTTTTTTTTGTGATATTCACTCATTCAAATTTGGCATACAATTTCATGATTACGTGCAAATTTCGCTATAGCTATTCTTCTTTTGTTATCTGAGTGTCGAATCATCGCTGGTTTTACAGTTTAAAACTGCATGGATGGGCCTCTGACGTGGTTTGTTTCACGACCATTATCAGAAAAGGCAGCGCTCGGCAATTGTCGTCGTCGTCGTCTCAGCCGATAGACGTCCACTGCAGGACATAGGCCTCCCCCAAGGACCTCCACGATGATCGGTCTAGCGCCTTCTGCATCCAGCAGCTTCCCGCGACCTTCACCAGATCGTCGGTCCACCTTGTGGGAGGCCTGCCTACGCTGCGTCTACCGTGCCAAGGCAGCCACTCCAGGACTTTCCTACCCCAGCGGGAGTCGGTCCTGCGAGCAATGTGCCCCGACGGTTGCCTGACGGTTGGAGGCTCTACTCTGGAAGTTGTCGACGAGTATGTCTACCTGGGACAAAAAGTCCAGTTGGGTAGGTCCAACTTTCAGAAGGAGGTCGATCGTCGAATCCAAATCGGCTGGGCAGCGTTCGGGAAGCTACGTAACATCTTCTTATCCAAACAACTACCGCAATGTCTCAAGACAAAAGTCTGGGACCAGTGCGTGTTGCCAGTGACGACCTACGGAACCGAAACGTGGCCACTCACAATGGGCCTCATAAGAAGGCTCAAGGTCACTCAAAGGGCAATGGAAAGGGCTATCCTCGGAGTTTCCCTCCGCGATCGAATCCGAAACGAGGAGATCCGGAGGAGAACCAAGGTCACCGACATAGCTCGAAGAGTTGCTCAACTTAAGTGGCAGTGGGCGGGGCACATTGCTCGCAGGCTCGGCGATTGAAACGCGAATTATATTAATTATTTTTTTACCAGCTCATTCAGATTGTCTTAACCAAATTAGGGACAAATCATCTTATCTAGCCTTAATCCACTGCTGTAAATTTTTTCTTTATCTCTTCTTGAGATTTCACTTGTTAAAGTCCCACACTTAGTGTGAAAAGATTAGATATGGCAACACTGCGTACCGTTCGACTATACAGTCTCAGGATTGTGTAACCTTGACGAAAGGTTCACAATAGGAGTTGATGTTTTGTTGTTTGGACCATATGTTTTTTTAACACTGTATGTTAGTACTTGCATGCTGGACTGGGAGTTAGAGTAAAACATAGAATGTGCCAGCTGTATTTCCTCTCGGGCATGCTGTAAAAACCAGCTAAGCGATCCGAGGGTTTCAGTATATTGTAATTTAGGCGATGGGCTGACAACCTGTCACTACAGCAATATACCTACAAATCTATCTTAAATTACCCTCTAAACTTTGCCAGACGTGGCGGAACGACCTTTCTTTAGGTCGTTTACGCTCTGCCTACCCCATCAGGGATAAAGGCGTGATTATATGTATGTATGTATGTTAGTAATAGTCTTATAGAGCCCGATGGTGTAGCGGATAGGACCGCTGCTTGCGGGAGGTCGTGGTTCGAATCCCACCACATACCGATGTGTTTTTCGGTTTTCGAATTTCATACGTAGGTACGTTTATTTGGTGCTTTTGCCGTGCTTTGGAAGGCAAGTTAACCCGTTTGCCCCGGTTAATATCGTTTACTACCGTAGATATTAGTCGTTAAGCCATATCAGAGGCCAGTACTAAGCATTTGCGGCTTGAAAACTGTCCTAATCTAGGATTGGGTCTGGTTTCCCTTCTGGGTTGCAGACGTCGGATGGCAGTCGCTCTGCATAAAAACCAGTACCCTCGTTCAATCACCTAGATTCGGTAACCGACCCCGCGAGATACAGGATAAGGCTAGGGATAATACCTGCACGCAAGCGGATCTAATGAACGCCAGCCGATCCGCAATTCAAGTGGCAACGTTCTGGGCCGCCACTTTGTGATAGTTACGTGTTCCATCGACACGATAAGAAGAAGAAGGCTAGGGATATGATGTTAGTAATAGTTTTATCTAAAAAAAAACGAATGATTTGTTTTGTTCAGAGATGTTCAGTGTGTTTCCTTGTTACATCCATATATAGATATGCACTGTTACACATTTCACCAGATTTCCCCCATAAGTGTTGATTGGACACAATATGCCCCACTCGAGCACTCTCTTGTCCCCCATGCATCCGTGCGTAAGGGCGTGAGGGCTGGAGTGCAGGTTCGAGGGTTTCCGGAGTCATTTGGTACTGTTGTCGAGCATTATGGTGCGCGTTGCGGTCTAGGCACGTCTAAGAGTCATCATCTCCCTAGTCTTATCCCGTATCTCTTGGGGTCGGCTACCTAATCTAGGTGATAGAACGAGGCACGTCTAAGAGTGGAACCTCCTAGATTTCAGGAAGTACTCAAAATGTTTAAAAAATGGCATTTCCATATTAAATGTTCACCTCGATCAGATAATTTATATGTTTTTTCACTCATTGAAAAAATAACCTGGTGATAGTTGTTCAGTGTCGATGACTGAGCAACCCCTATCAGTTTGCGGGACGCTGACCCTTACACCTGGTATAAGATATGATAAAAATACTTTATTGCACGTAAAAAAACAAATCATACAACACAACAGATAACAACAGAAGGGTCAGGGAGGGAAAGCTTGTGCAACCAGCAGCTAATAACTATTATGGTAGAAGACAAAATAGTTATCTCGTTCCTGTAATGTACAATGAAACACCATGGCTCTTAGACGATAACAAAGTCACTAAGATCATCTTAAGAAACAAACTTAAATTATTATTACTATTAGAGATATAAACAGATAAATATTAAATACATATTTAAAATAGTTGTAAATTTTATGCGTGTATGTGTGTGTGGTGTGTGCATGTGTGTGTGCGTGCGTGTGTGAGTGTGTGTGTGTGGTACTACTTAAAAATTGTTAATGATAGGTGCATGATTAGTAGTTAAGAGAGCGCTCTCCTCGCCAACAAACTGTTTCAGTTTGGCGAGATAGTTGTGTATGTTTATGTATGTATCTTTTTGTTCAAATAAAAAAAAACAAAAAGAAAACAAAGACAAGTAAATATCAGAGCAATGGGCTCTGATACAATACAATACAATATTCTTTATTGCACAAAGAAACACATACAACAGAAATGAAAAGGAACAAACGTGACAGTACAATATAGGCGGCCTTATTGCTAAAGCAGCAATTTATACCAGGCAACCTTTGGGTATAGAAATTGTACAAGCAGAAAGAAGTAAGCTGATATGGTTTTGTTACATTCATTTTGGTTGCCGATCTGGGATCTTTGATGCATGGAATCATCTTGTTGGTCATGATTGCATAATACAACCTGCATTGTCCTAAGTGAATAAGAAACAATCCGTCAGTGCTATTTGTTGATTGGGCTCGATATGCCCCCCTCAGCCCCCCAGCAGGTTCGAGGGTCTCAGAAGTAATTTGGAACTGTTGTCTGTCATAATGGTGCCAGATCGTCCCAATCAAATTAAAAAAAAAACTCCTGATCGAGAGTCTTTGTGATTTGTTTCCCTAGTAATCCAAGATCGAAGCCTTTGTTTTTCACTTCTAAGGGAAAAGACGGTTAAATCAACTATTTAAGTATAGAAGAATGATTCTACGTTATTCCGCTGCGAAAAGAATTGCATTTGCCGGAATAACAAACCAATTTATTTAATCTTTTTCAGGTCCAGACTAGTTCTCCTAACTCCTCGAAGACAGATACTAAAATAAATCACTTTACACTGCACGTCTTGTAGGAACACTGAGTAATAGATCTGTTTGAAAAACTGCAATCGATAACGAACAAAACGCTATCCGGGATAAGATGGAAAAACGTTTTTGATACCCTCTCAATAACGCTTACTATACTATCAAGGGGGTCTGAATCAAAATAGTTCGACAGGGATGGATTTGGAATAAGATTTTGTAAGGAAATCAAAAAAAGAAACTAAAATGTATTGAGCACCATTTTAAAATTATCGTAACTTTAAGCGCGCTTTGTTGGTAATATGGTACCAATATTTTTATAA
The DNA here is from genome assembly GCA_949820665.1 of Scrobipalpa costella. NCBI lineage: Eukaryota > Metazoa > Arthropoda > Insecta > Lepidoptera > Gelechiidae > Scrobipalpa > Scrobipalpa costella. The sequence continues at coordinate 10,894,174 of OX463320.1, read as the reverse complement.
CCACAAAATATTTCTAAAATACAAAATACTAAGCAGTCATCTTATGCATTTATACAAACCTTTAAATTTGCTGTCCTTCTCTAATATTTTTATTAACAAATCGTCGTGTTTGCAAAAATAAAACATTATACCTTAATCCCTCTCTGCCAATTTCTTCTTATTTCCCACCCAAATGAATAATGTCTGTGCCATTCGGCACGTGTTCGAGGATAGTTGTAAATGACTCGCCGAGAAACAAAGATGGCCGCCATTTGTAAAAACAAAAATAAAACAAGATGGCCGCCCCGCACGCGCCTATTCCGAAGATAACAGATTTGTCATTAGTGCTTTCTAATGGAACAATGTACGAGGAGTTTGGAATTTGTGTTTGTTTAGTTTTGTTTATAATTTTGCCTTTCCTTCCATACTGGCCTGGAAGTGATAGAAAAACATAGAATGTGCCAGCCTTCCTCCCAGGCATGCTGTAAAAACCAGTATATGGTTTTGTAGGTATTGTAATTTAGGCGATGAGCTGATAACCTGTCACTATAGCAATGCACATTTCCATCTAAAATTTGCCTCAATATTTATCAGATGTGGTGCAAAATGTAGATTTAAAACGTTAACTAACAGGAAATTACACAAAGCAGGTAATTTTTAATTTAAAATATATATCTGCAGTTCGAATCTACTCAGTAGAAAGGGTTACCCTTGAGCTATATGCCTGTTTCAACAGTACATCTGCAAAATGAAGTTCCGAGAATCGAATGCGCTGAAATATCGAATACCTTCTTTATTTATCCATTTTCCAAAATGTGAGTTACCCAGAATAAACGCAATTTCATTGAGCCCACACACTGATTAATAATTCATCATTGATTCGAATATTATTTGGTTTTCTTTTATTGTATCAACAAATAATAGATACTTGTACGTCAAACCAGACAGGACCACTCTAACCAATAGAAATAGTCTCAAAATCTAGAAAACGTCTTATAAGGTTACATCTTTCAGCCCCACTAGCATCCGTCTCCCCATTTCCATCATAACTCTGCATCCAATGCTGCGTTTTCCCTTCAACCTGCTAAAGTATTAAAAAGAAATACGTCAATGGAGAGAAAAATTCAGTGAATGTCAGGCTTTTCCGATTGTAGCTTTCTAAAAGCTGGATAAGAGGCTCTCAAAGTGTTTCAGGAGTTGACATCTACACCGGTTTAAGAGTGGAACTCAAAGTAGAGTGTGTCTCAAGATATTGGGTTATACATTGTGGATATTTTGAGAACATATGGCTCTGAGGAAGGTTTTTGTTATTGTGGGGTAGGGTAAAAATAACACCACCCTTCCGCACAAAACTGTATACCTCCTAACAATTTCAGATCATCGCCTACACCAAATTACTCAGGTCTCTTTACTGACTTTTACATAATATACCTGGGAAGAGACGCAGCTGGTACATTCTAGGTTTTTTTAACTCTCCCAGTCCATCATGAATGATAACATAATACTTGCTTTATAATATTCTGAATAGGTGGGATTAGTGAGATTTCGGATAATAATATGTTGAAGACCGAAATATTCAGTCTCTAGAGCGATTTAGGGGTCCTAAGTAGCTTATTATTCTGAACCATTCGTTTTCAGAAGCCCCTTACAATTTGTATGAACATTTTCACATGAGTGTGGAAGAAGGCTCTTTCTAAATTCTATGAATCAGTTTTATTGTTATTTTTTTTTCACCAATTGCCTGTCAATTTAATGTTTTGCAGTTACGAATTTTAACATATTTTCTGGAGTGTTTCTTTGGTCAAAATATCAATATAAATATAATAATATTTGTGTTTCTTCCATGCTGGCCTGAGAGCGAGAGAAAAACTGTATAACCATCTAAAGGGATCCGATGGTTTCAGTATATTGCAATTTAGGCGATGGGCTGATAACCTGTCACTACAGCAATGTACCTACAAATCTATCAATTTTAAATAACCCTCTAAACTTTCTCAGACGTGGCGGAACGACCTTTGTTTTGGTCGTTGAAGCTCTGCCTATCCCATTAGGGATAAAGGCGTGATTATGTGTATGTATGTAAAACCAATGCATCACCATACAAATACCATCTTCACCAAATTCTTCACACACCCCAATAAACAAATAAACAACCCGCAAATAAAATGAAACAACCCCTCACACGGATCAATCAATCACGCTGCCTATCCTGAATCCATCCACAACCCTTAAAGTTTGGGTGCCGCAGTCTGGCCTCATCCATCCGACGGTAATATCCTCTGTCTTTAGCCCACATCGATTTGTCATGAGGAACCCTGGAAGATAGACCAAGGAAAATGTATGGGAGCGAGTATAGATGGCAATGGATTAAGCTAATTTTGTCTCCTGTTTTTGACTGCATGTTTTTGATGCTCAGTAAAAATATTGCAACGTGTTATAGAACTCTTTCGTGCTAGATAATTCTTTCTGTTTTGTACTGCAGTGTTGGTTGTTTTCGAAAGAATAACTGCTAATCCTTTATGCGTTGATTGAATGGTCTTTTAGAATCTTATTTTAGTGGCGTTGCCTTCAGAAATTCAATGTCTTTGATACAAACTATGTCTTTCATACATACATACATACATATAATCACGCCTGTATCCCAAATGGGGTAGGCAGAGCGTAAATGAAATAAACAAAAGTTGTTCCGCCACATCTGACAAAGTTTTGAGGGTTACTTAAGATAGATTTGTACGTATATTGCTGTAATGACAGGTTGTCAGCCCATCGCCTAAATTGCAATATACTGAAACCCTCGTATCCTATAGCTGATTTTTACAGCATGCTCAGGAGGAAATGCATCTGGCACATTCTATGTTTTTCTTTCGCTCCCAGACCAGCATGGAATGCTACGTCTATCTTCAACTGATATTTATAAAACCTATGCTCACTCCTAATATTTTAATCGGTTGACAATCGTCGAACGAGTGTGGGATGGGAAATTAAAGAAGCCAATTCAACATAACATTGACGCGACCCAGCTGATTGTTTCCTATGGAGGATTGCAGGAAGACGCTAACATTAAGGTGGGGTTAGATTGTATATTCAATGTTGCTTTTTTAAATTAGAAAAATGGGTTTGCTTTCATGCTGGCTTGGGGGCGGGAGACAAAACATAAAATATGCCAGCTGCATTTCCTCCCGGGCATGCTGTAAAAACCAGCTAAGTGATCCGAGGGTTTCAGCATATTGTAATTTAGGCGATGAGCTGACAACCTGTCACTACAGCAATATATCCTACAAATCTATCTTAAATAACCCTCAAAACTTTGTCAGACGTGCCGAAACGACCATTGTTTAGCTTGTTTACGCTCTGGCTACCCCATTAGGGATAAAGGCGTGGAATTATGTATGTATTCTTGTATTAATATTGCTTTATCTAGCCAGTTTGTAATGTATGACTTACTCACATACGCATCTTATATAACATCCGCATTAATTTATTTTATTCGGTTATGTTAGTACCTGTAGTTGCCTGGAAAGAGAGAGGGGAGGCCTTCGCCCAGCAGTGGGACACTTTAGGCTAATATAATATAATAATATAATGTTAGTACCTACGCTAAGGTCTACCTTATAAGCTTTAAGCTCTAAAACAAGTATTTTTATCAGAATTTCCGCGCCAAAAAAGCACGATGATAGACTTAACCAAGTCATTTACAACCGCTTCAGATTTCCGTCCGCTAAAATGTTTGCCTGAAAAGAGGATGACTTTCACTTCTCTTCATAAAAGATAAGAGACTTGGGCCACTAAAAAGTGGTTTGATAAATTACGCCTCTCCCCTTCACTCTTATAAATGGTGTTCGCACTCTTTCCTTATATTTGCATTAAGGAATGCTTTGGGGCTGTTTTTCAACGTGTTTTTTCTCGGTTCCAAATGTTGGAGACTTTTTGATATATTGAATAAAAATCGTATTATGTTCGGCTTTTTGGGTCGGAGAGATTTCACTTCTTCGGATGTGATAAGTAAGGAAGCGGGGAAAGTTTTTTGAAGTTGTTTGTTTTTTACGCTAAATTGCTCAACCATACTTGATGAAATTTTTCAGATTTAGCCGGGTTTTAATGTGATTAGGACAGTTGATTCGAAAATGCTTCCATGCTGGACTGGGAGCGATAGAAAAACATAGAATTTGCCAGCTTCTTTTCTTCCCGGGTATGCAGTAGTCAGCAAAGGGATTCGGGGGTTACATTGTATTTTATGCGATGGGCTGACAAACTGTCCTTAAAGCGATACACATTTCAATCTAAAATTGCCCTTAATATTTTTCAGATGTGTTTTACGTACTGTCTACCCCATTAGGGATAAAGGCGTGATTATATGTATGTATTACCTTGACCAATCTTCTCGCAGGTGAAACTGACTTAACATTTAGCCAAGTACAAAAGCAAGCTGTCACTACGCATTATGCCCACCCATCCAAGCCCTGTCTGAGCTAGGGGTCACAGCACTGACCCTGCCCAACCTTCACGTACACAGAGCTATAACCACGTTCACTTTCATATGTACACGTTGGATAATATGTGGGTTTGTTTCTGAACATACTGGACTGGGAGAGAAAGAAAAACATAGAATGTTCCAGCTGCCCTTCCTCCCGGGCATGCTGTAGAAGTCAGCAAAAGGGACTCGAGGGTTACAGTGTATTGTAATTTAGGCGATGGGCTGACAACCTGTCACTATAGCAATACACATTACAATCTAAAATTGCCCTCAATTTTTGTCAGACGTGGCGAAAGCGCCTTTTACGAGGAGTTTGACGCTCTGCCTACCCCGTAAGGGATAAAGGCGTGATTTTATGTATGTATGTATGTATATGTTGAGATTATTTCACAATTCGGAATAACATTTTTTCATTTCATATACGTTGTTCTGACAAATGTTTGTTTAATTTGTTTTCGGATTCTCATAGGCCTTGACTTTTATCGATCAATATACCGATGAGTTTTCAATTTGTCTCAATTTATGTAATATGGACTTTTGTCAAAATTACATAAATTGAGACAAACTACAAAAGTAGTAATATAGTTTGATATCAATTACTTTTTGTGTAGACAATACAGAACCTGTGGAAGTTACAGGTATACAGGCTCATTAGTATATATGGATGGAGATGTAAATCTTATGGGGTAGGCAGAACGTCAACAACAAGTAGATGGGATTTTGGTTAAATCGGAAAAATACAAAACAGTTTTGCATATGCTAATAATTCAACATTATTCGTATAACACGTGTTAAACGAATAATATCGAATTGTCAGCTTACAGCTTCGCCACAATAATTTATACCTATTCGCGTGTATTTCCAAGGAATTGGCAGTGCATTCGAAAGCGGAGGTAGGTTTTACACTTAATTTAACACAACCACACGCTGAGACACGTCTGCAAGCTGCTCGTGTGTAAACAAGTTGGTAACAAGACGAATTGTGCAGCTATTGTTTGGTCTGTTCACTGGTTCAGAATTTTGAGTTTGAAATCAATGGCTGCGTGGGTAGGTTCATTAGCAGACTAGTCAAAGATATATGTGTATGCAAGCTTAATAGTATGTTCTTCTGATGTGTCCGTTGTATGAGTTATAGACTGAAACGAACCGATGCACACTGATATCAGAGTTTTAAACCATAATTTATTTATTTATTTAAAAAAAAACAATGCAGGTTTACAGTACAAAACCAAACACCCACATTGAAACTTAAATTATTGTACAGTTTTGCTTAGAAATAGATATAAAAATATGGAAATCTTATAAATACTAGTATTAAATAAATCAACATCTTGGACGTCTATCAAAAAGCTATTAAGAAGGGTGTTTTATATTGGCTGATTAGCCGACTTTTACTGCCGCTCAAATTTCAGAACATACATACATATAATCACGCCTTCATCCCTAATGTGTTAGGTAGAGCGTAATACAAATCTATCTTAAATAACCCTCAAAACTTTGTCAGACGTGACGGAAAGACCTCTGTATAGGTTGTTTACGCTCTGCCTGCCCCATGAGGGATAACGGCATGATTATATGTATTATTATTATTATTACTAGCCTGTTGTGTCCCACTGCTGGACAAAGGCCTCCCCTTCGATTAAATGTATGTATGTATAAAATGTTATGTGGAATTTGAGCGTGGGCAATGCATTTCTGTTGTTACATTTAGATGCAAAGCGTCTCTAGATCTCCGCAGAAACAGCAGGTGTTTCGAATGACGGCAATTTCTTCCCATAAGCCATAAGCTAACATGACCGTATGTTTGTCTAATAAACCGTGGCTATAATAGTTGCTTATCTTGGGTTGCTGGGTTAGAATAGCATTACTTTTAGATGCAGTTGAAGGTAGTCTTTTACTACTATATTTTATTGGTTGCATGCCAAAAAATAGACCAAAAATTGCGTTTTTGTGTTTCTTATGGCACGTTGAGCTGTTGTTCTACATACATACATATGATCACGCCTTTATCCCTAATGGGGTAGGCAGAGCATAAGCAACCTTAACAAAGGTCGTTTTGCCATGTCTGACAATGTTTTGAGGGTTATTTAAGATATATTTGTAGGTATATTGCTGTAGTGACAGGTTGTCACGCCACCGCCTAAATTACAATATACTGTTCTAGTATTCATTTTAAACAGTTATGTTAATTTTTTTGTAAAAATTTGCCTACCCATAAAATATTTTTAAGAAAGATTGTAAAAGACGTCAGAATTAAAAAGCTAGGTACCTACTACTTTTTATAATTCTTTAGGGAGTGTCACCGAAAAGGGTTGAATCGCGTTATAATCTATTAGTATATTTTTTTCGAATTTCTATGTGGGTATTTTATTTCATCCTACTAAATAATAAAATATGCAAACCTTTGAAATATTCCTTGCGTTGTTGCAGCAACAAATCTTCTTATATCTTAAGCTTATCCTTTGTATTCGTTGGTTTATTTCTACTTATTCCTGCTTTTAAAATTCTTTATCTACTTTGTCTACCACAGGAATGTGAACTGTTTCTTTTAAACGCAAACAAATTGTATCTAACCAAATAAAAAATACCACAGCTTTGTGCAAAGGTGAAAAATCTTGCTCTTTGAAAATATGGAACTTCTGCGTTTTACCTCAAGCGAATTCCCTAGTTAATTGAACAAAACATTTACCCACCATTATTTTAACATATTTTTATTTTGTTATCTTTGCGAAACTTATGTACGTACGGAATAACGTTGCATACAGCTTGGCCATTATAAATATATTGCCATTTCCATGAGGGAAAAGGTGTCATTTCAAAAGCATGCAGTCTTTTTAAATAATGAACACCTAAACGGACATCTTCTGAGCATGAATTTGCTCCACTGTCTAGTCATTGCCACTGACCTAGACTTAACAAAACTGCCTCCGTGGTCTAGCGGTCTGAGCCATGGGCTCTCGACCCGGAGGACCCGGGTTCGATTCCCGGCGGGGGACAATGACTTTGTGTTGTTGTTAGGACATTGCAGGCAGTTTGGTTAGGACATTGCAGGCTGATCACTTGATTGTCCGAAAAAAAAGATGATCCATGCTGTTGGTATGTAAATAGTCGGTCCTGCGCCTGATTTCTCTCTGGTCTTGCCAGTAAATACGTCCCATCAGAATAAGAGATTGAATGTATATAGAGGGCACCTGTGTATAGCGCAAATACTTGGGCACTAAAAACTAGTCTTGCGCAGTTGGCCGATCTCTGGGAGATTGGCCGCCATTACTGAAAATCGGTGGAAGTATTATTGTTAAAGTAAATAAAAATCTTCACACATTCAAATTCGCAAATAAATCCACCATTTTCCGAACAAGATTAAAGTACAACGCGGCTTGCCAAGTCAAATTTCTCACCAGTTCACACTACAGCGGGCCTGGAGCACCGAATTGGGAATAATAAAGTGTTTTCAAGACAAAAAGTGACTGCCTGCGTTGTCTAGTTGTCTGAGCAATGGGTTCCCGAGCCGAAGGTCATGAATTCTATTGGAGGATCGCAAAGTTGATAATTGTTAATTATGACTTTCGGGGATTGATGTATGTAACAACACTTGAACTCGTTTCACAATAATTTTCGTTGTTAATTATCAATTTTTCGCCCTAATCAGGGTAGGTTTGTGCCCTCGGTGAGGAAATATTGAGCTGATGATGCTGATCACTTTGTGAGATTTTCCTTAGTGTGGCTAGAACATTGCAGGCTAAATCACCTGTTTGTTTCGTCTCAGTCGCTGTCATTGATTGTGGTCGTTATACAATCCATGTCCGTGCGTATTAGCTGTGCTATTATATTAGGTGGTTTAAACACTCTGACACTAGGGTTGATCGACTCGAAACCCACACGAAAAAGAATGAAACTAGATTGGAGCACTTGGGAATAATAAACACTGACTCGACGGTCCTATTGTAAGAGCTTTTGGAGTGTTTTCTGCTCTGTTAAATAATGAGAGATTGATATTTTATGGCGAAGACTTTTTTTGGGATTTTCGCCGACTTTATTATGCTTCCATGCTGGACTGGGAGAGATAGAAAAACATAGAATGTTCCAGCTGCCCTTCCTCCCGGGCATGCTGTAGAAGACAGCAAAAGGGACTCGAGGGTTACAGTGTATTGTAATTTAGGCGATGGGCTGACAACCTGTCACTACACATTAGCAATACACATTACAATCTAAAATTACCCTCAATTTTTGTCAGACGCGGCGAAAGCGCCTTTTACGAGGCGTTTAACGCTCTGCCTACCCCGTAAGGCGTGATTTTATGTATGTATGTTTATTATGCTTGAATCGGGTTATGTTCTTGCATTTGGGTTTTGCGAGAATTCATTTCTGAATTTAATCACATCCATGATTGCCTACTTCTTAGATGTGCTTTTGTATGAAATGTGAAAAACGCTTTTTTGTATGAAAATAGCAAATTCCTTGGAAAATAGCGAGGTATGTTGCTCCTTGGTATATATCGTACTTCGTAAGTCAATAACTTCTATACTTTTAACTCAATTATTAAATCGAAATGCGTATATTTTTTTAAAATAATGAATAAGATCCACAATATTTTTGGTCAACACGTTTTCTATAAGAAATGGGTAGATAGAGGCTGAAATTATGGTGATGATAAGAAATATGATGTCCACAAACTCAAAGCCTTACTTCTCCTCAATCGCACAAAACTTCCCACCACCTTCACTGAACAAAACAAGCTATTTCGCATTAAAATGATTATCATTCCTTTGTTAACTCCAGAAGCAATTATTATTGGAGTATTATCATAATATCGTCGGGATCACGATACTATCTGATCGCAGTACGATCACGACTCTTGGCCAATGGGTAGCGGGCGAAACCCATCAAAGAACTAACTTAATGGGTAACAGGAGGTTGGAATGTAAGATTAGTGTGAGATCTTTGGATGCGGTATAATAATAATAGCTACTGAAAGACTTAAGCTTTCGAATTCAGAGCCTATACCGCAAGAAGATGTCTACAATAAGAAGATGAATACAACCACTTTCTGTTGCTTCTTGCTGTGTGGAAATGCATTTTATTTTATTTTGAATGGACCTATTTGCACCATACTTCTTCTGTCGAGTGGGTATCGAGTCTATCGACCCAATGAACCCTGGTGTCAGAGTTTTAAAACTGCCTAGTAGCACAACTATCAGGCCTCTGACATGGTTTGAGTAATGACCACTATCAAAGACAGCGACCGGGACCGACGGCTTAACGTGCCCTCCGAAGCATGAAATCTTTTTCTTTTCGGGCAATCAGGTGATTCAGCCTGCAATGTCCTAACCAAACTGATATCAACTTTGTGTTTCCCCCCTGGTAATTGAACCCAGGACCTCCGGATCGGGAGTCCATAACACTAGCCACTAGACCACGGAGGCGGTGCACCATACTACAGAGTGTATATAATGCGTCACCGGACTAAAGGCGGGGAGTTGCTACACGCAATCTACACCCTTAAATGCAAGTGGAAGAATGCCGAAGACCAGACAATGTGAAATAGAAAAAGCGGGAAAAGCGGACGCCATCATCAGACCGGGAAAACGCTGTTTCGGTCAGAAGGGCAAGACAGCCAGTGAAATTACATACACAAGAGACATTTCACCTTAGATCTCAAGGTGTGCAACACACTCTGCTATTTCACTAGGATCTAGTCGGATAGTAGTTGATGTTATAGGCTATGTTTTATGCTATCAGGTGGGCCGTATGCTTAATTGGAACATAAGAATAAAAACAGAATATAAATAGCATCTGTTGCCACTGTTGTTTTTACCACATCCGAACCCACCTGTTTTTATTACATCAAGACTAATGCAGTGAATTCGATACACCGACTAATGGAGGTGTTGCAACCAACGTACAGACAGTGATACCTGCTTTATATAGTTAATGGGTAATTCGCTTCATGGTTTATGTTCGCCGTGAATAAAACGGGTACAGAATAAGAAGGTAATAATTAAGTGTTATATGTATAGCAGAATCAATATGAATAGAGAAAAATATTTTTCTCGACAAACCGAGGTACCTATAGCTATTAGTTTATGTCAATGAAATCTGGTTCGTTTAATTTCACTAAGTTTGTGGAGCAGTCAAGTCATTATTGGAATAAATAAAATAAATATAGTATTTATATGTACATAATAAAGTACTGTCGAGTCATATTATAACGCCAACGGATAAATTTGGTAAACTGAAAATTACAATAAACTGAAACCTTTGGATCCCTTACCTGGTGTTTACAGCATGCCCAGAAGGAAATGCAACTGTCAAATTCTATCTTTTCTCTCGCCTCCAGGCCAGCATGGAAGTATTATGTACTTGATCAAAGATACAATAAACCAGTCTTAGTCAAACCACCGAGTCTCTTCTATCATCATCTCCCTAGCCTTATCCTGTATGTCACGGAGTCGTCTACCTAATCTAGGTGATTGAACGAGGGTACACAGAGCGACTGCCATCTGACCTCCGCAACTCAGAAGGGAAACCAGACCCAATCCTAGATTAGGTCCAAGTTTTCAAGCCGCTGTGCAAAGCACTGGCTTCTGATATGGATCAACGACTAATATCTACGGGGTTAAACGATATTAACCGGGACCAACGGCTTAACGTGCCTTCCGAAGCACGGAAAAAGCGCCGAATATACGTACATATGAAATTCGAAAAACCGAAAAAACACATTGGTACGTGGTGGGATTCGAACCACGACCTTCCCGCTCAGGAGGCAGCGGCCCTATCCACTACACCATTGGGCTCTCGTCTCCGCTCACGAAGTCTCTTCGATATGCCGAGCTTAATCATAACAACAGGTATTTCCTATTTGCCCACAATACTGCTGATATTAGTGGCTCAGGTCTCTCGAGTCCTGACACAATAAATACGTTAGTCTCCATCCGTAGCGGTGCCGGCTATAGACGATTGGATGAAGCAATTGCTGTTTGCTAGATGCACCATGGCTTTGAGATATAAGGGAATTTCCACAAGCCTTGAAAATATACATACATACATATAATCACGCCTTTATCCCTAATGGAGTAGGCAGAGCGTAAACGACCTAAACAAAGGTCGTTCCGCCACGTCTGACAAAGTTTGGAGGGTTATTTATGATAGATTTGTAGGTATATTGGTATATTGCTGTAGTGACAGGTTGACAGGCCATCGCCTAAGTTACAATATATAGAAACCTTCGGATTGCTTAACTGGTTTTTACAGCATGCCTGGGAGGAAATGGAGCTGGCACATCCTATGTTTTTCTGTCGCTCAGTCCAGCTTGGAATTCTCGCTAGTTGGTTAGAATAATGGTTCCCCTACTCTCCCGTCATGCGGCCTGCGGTCACGGCTTCGCTTCATTACTGACGCTCTCCAATCATAACTCTACAGGTATTGTGGAGTTTACTGTACCTTTGCACCAAATCGAATGTGTCTACGAGAAATGAGATTTTATGAAAAACTAGCGTTTCGCCCACAGTTTAATGAGTTTTCTTGTGGAAACGTAGATCTAACCTTTAGTATGTGTGCCAAGTTTCATTCCGATCCGTCTTATGGTTTAAACGTGATTGAGTATCATACATCCAAACGTTACGTATATGTTGATATTTGTAAAAAAGCGGACAGAAATTGAATGAGAAAGGCTGAAGACCGAGCTAAGTGGCGTGCCATGGGAGAGGCCTATGTCCAGCAGTGGACTGATGATGATGATATGTTTTGAGAATTTTGCAATTGTTCACTACATTTAAGTTGTCAGTCAACTCGTTACCACTCCATGTGCTGCAACCGATACGAAATATCGAAGTTATCGAAAGAAAGAATATCATGATAATAAAAATTTCTAATGACCCCGTTCACAATCAAAAGTTATGAATAATGTGACATTTGATAGGCTTTCACAGAAACACAATTTATGTGCCTAGCTGCGAAAGAATAGAAAATAGTTTCTGAACTCTTCGGACGAGGAAAATTCAAAACCTAATCCGAGTTTTTACTCCTAGAAGCTCGACACACCAAGAATCTTGGAAATCCTGAAACTTCCAAACAAAAATCCTCAAGAATCCAGTAATCTTGCTGAACTACTTAAACAACAATCTGGATCGGAAGAGGTCTTTATTTTAAGTTTTAATCATAAGTTTTGCCGCAGATGCGCTATTCTAATTTATATCTAAATGCGCAATAAGAAGAAGAGATAGTAGTCGGGAGAAATCACGATTTACCTACGTGCTTCGAGATGGTTTCAGATGGGGTGAGGTTATGTTGGTTGGCGGAGCGGAGAGCGGAGTGATAAACAAGTCAATAATCTGGCTTGTTCGGACTGAACTCGTTGAACCATCCGCATCGTGCCTAAGTTGAGCAAACAGAGCCTAAATACATACATCCATATACTCACGCCTTTATCCCTAATGGGTAGGCAAATCGTAAAGAACCTAAACAAAGGTCGATCCACGTCTGACGAAGTGTTGAGGGCTATTTAAGATAGATTTGTAGGTATATTGCTGTAGTGACAGGGTTACCTTATTAAGAAATATAAAATAAACAGTTTTCTATCAGACTAAAAGATTTTAAAAGTATTAAGTATTTTCCAAGAACAAAACAACTTTCAAATGTCGTTGAGGTATAGTTGTTCCGAAATACGTCAACCGAAAATTGTAACATTATTTGGTGCAGTGCATAAGTCCATCTATTTGTCAAGATTTTCATGCATTTCTTTTAACTTGATCCGATTTGTTAAGTTTAGTCCGACCGTTGTAGATGTTATGGTACATTCGCCCCAAACTTTTGATGTATGAAAACATCTGAGCAAGGTGTATGTCGAGCAGTCTCTTGACTGTTATCTGAGTATATTTAAAATTAATCCGCTCTCCGCTCCGCTCATCAATATGCTCGCCCTTTGGCAGCAAGATGCAACGAAGCCCTAACTTTTTCTCGACTGTTTACCTTTCTTTAATACCGGCTCTGCTCAAGTTTTGTCTTGTGAGTTTTAACTCGTAGCTTTTACGGTTCCTCGCCAAGCTTTTCTGTCTTGTGTTTGTGTGTTTTGTTATTTTTGCTCTTTATGTTTATGTTTCTGATATTCGCGTTTGTGTTGTTGTTTTGTTCGTTATTTATATAAGTTTAAGACAAAGGAGTCTGAAGTTGTATTTTAAGTTGCCGGAATTATTTATGTATTAAACGCGGCTAAAATATTACCTATCTTAATCTTTGTTAAGTTTATTGTAAATGCATGAAATGATCGGTTTTATCTACAAACGTCTCTTCGTCTTAGCGAGTGGATTCTCAAGTCGAATGGCAAACTGTCTATCACATAATCACGCCTAAATTTCATATGGGGTAGGCAGAATTTAATGAAAGCCGATATAGCCTAATCCAGTTTGTCAACTTATCGAAATAATTGTAATGCGAATGCGAAAAACCTAGGTATTGAAAGGCAGGATGCATTATTTTCTATCGCTTTCAGTCTAGCTCAAAAGAATCAAACTAAAAAAATATCGGTCACTAGTTTCAACTCGCCGTGCCAACAGGACCCCGTTATATAAAACCTTTGTGTCATACACTCTAGAACAGATGCAATGCATGCAGTTTTTGCCTGGCTGTGTTTGATGGAATAGACTTTTTCTAGGTCGTACTAGCTTTGGGTCAGGCGAATGTTTTCAAAACTGCACTCGGACGGAATACAACTTTAAAGGGTAGATATAGCATCGATGACATTTACCTGCCTCTGTGGTCTAGTAGTCTGTGCCATGGACTTCTTATCCGGAGGTCGTTGATTCGATTCCCACGGGGGGAACACAAAGTTGATATTTGTCAATTTGTATCTTTGTGAGATTTTTTCCAGTTTAGTTGGGTTAGGTCGATGCAGGTTGAATCACTTGATAAAATGAAACTATGTCAGAGGCCTATTAGCTGCGCTTTAGACGGTTTCGACTCGAAAACCCACAATTCAAAAACATGCGGAGATATGCATACATATAATCACGCCTTTATTCCTAATGGGGTAGGCAGACGACAGAACAAGAAAAAAGAAGAAGCAGTCTGTCGGTCTAAATCTGTTGTTAGATTTTGTATTGTAAGCATCCAAATCACTACGTATGACTTGGCTTCATAGTTTTATTACCCTTTTTTTAACCTCTATACTAACTGACAATCATCTTTTTGTGTGGGTGACAAATTGTTAATCGGACAATATTTTGTGAGATATTAAACTTTAATTTTGCCCATATTTGACTGGTGACCTGATATCCCATTTGAGTGTTGAAGCTAACGGCCATTCTTGTCACGTAGTTCGGTTCATATTTCTGATTAAAATTATCAAAATTCTAATAATCATCATCATTCGCTTGCCCTTATCCCATTTAGTTGTGGTCGGCGCAGTACGTTTTCTTCTTCCATTCATCCCTGACAGCCGTCAGTCAGTTCAACACTCAAACCTGTTTTAGACATATCATCATTTCATCCATCTTTTCTTTGGTCGTCCTCTCCCAACGTATCCATCCACATTCAAATTCATTACCCTTTTGCCTATATGACTTTCATCCCTCCGCTTTAACATGGCTATACCACGCAAGGCGATTTCCTCTTACTTTATTGGTAATTGGCGCAACTTTCAGACTTCCTCTTATATACTAATTCCTTATCTTATTCATTCTTGTTATTCCACACATCCATTTCAGCATGCATATTTCCGCATTAAAATTCTGAATAAACGGGAATGTCTTCCATGCTGGACTGGGAGGGAGAGAAAAACATAGAATGTGCCAGCTGCATTTCTTCCCGAGCATGCTGTAAAAACCAGCTAAGCGATCAGAGGGTTTCCGTATATTGTTATTTAGGCGATGGGCTGACAACCTGTCACTACAGCAATATACGTACGAGTACAAATCCATCTTAAATAACCCTCAAAACTTTGTCAGACGTGGCGGAACGACCTTTGTTTAGGTCGTTTACGCTCTGCCTACCCCATTGGGGATAAAGGCGTGATCATATGTATGTATGTATAAACGGGAATAATAAATAAAGTTTAAAAGAGGGTTACTTTAAATTAACGCTATTCCAAGTAAAGCAATACCTTTGTAAAAAGGTTTCCTCAAATCGCAACTTATCAAACAAAAGCCCAAAAAAGACACGTTTTTTTCCTCAAAAATTATATTTTCAAAGACAACACTAATGAACGCAATAGATTCAATTAAGGCATATTTTAATGAAGAAAAAAGCTTCTTCTCAATTAGTTTTATTATCTAAAAGGAATCTTGAGATTTTTTGGCTGAAAAAACATCCTTTGCGTCGGTAAATGTTTGAAATAATGAAGTGGGTTCCATGAAAGATTATTTTGTAAAAGAAAATTACTTAGGAGTGTCACCATCTTCAGTCTTAAATAATTATGTAGCGATGGTCGTTTTTTCTTCTACTAGAAAGTCAGTAGAGTTCTGCACCTTACCTTTGAGGCTCGCTCTCTCGTTAACTTTGTCACATTTTTTTTTTTTAAATATATATACATCTGACCTAACTAAAATCAAAACCAACAGAAAACTGCCTGTAACACAGTTATATCATAGCTAGCACAGGCTGTGTGTTTATAAAATACAAAACACTTTATTTCCACAAAACACAAACACAAAAAATAAAAACACACAATCAAGAATAACATAACAAACAGGACAGGTAGGCAAATATATATTTATTACATAAGTGGAAAAAGGTGTGGACACAGCTTGACTGTTTTTAAGTCCACCCTACGTCAGGTGTACAGAAGAGGATAGAAATGAACGTACAATAAATGTTTTTTTAATGTTTTCAATGTTAAACTTTACCAAATCAATATTTTCTTTATAATTTATTAGTAGTGATAATGATAGTCAATATTTGTTGGGTTCCCTGCCTCATGGTGACACGTTGTTCTCAAATTTAGTGTAATTAAGACCTCTTGTATTTCTTAATAAAAAGTTTTATACCTGGTGTAAGGGACAGCGTTCCGCAAACTGATAGGGATTGCTCAGTCATCGAAACTGAACAACTATCACCAGGAAATTCTTTCAGGAGATGAAAATAAAAAAAAAACCCATACTACCTGGATCAGACAATTTGTATGGAAAAGCATTTTTTTATCATATGATAGAAAGTTCTTTTATTTTTCATTTCCTGAATAAAAATCCTGGTGATAGTTGTTCAGTCTCGTTGCCTAAGCATCCCCTATCAGTTTGCGGGACGCTGTCCCTTACACCCCGTATATTAAGTTTGATAATAATAAAGTAAAAAACTGGGTGAATGTTACACACTTGTGCATTATGTTTCTGGAATCCTCTCATATTTGTTTTACTACTGTTAAATTTCCCAATAATATCTCGGTTTGCTATTACAAATATCTCAAACCGAACCTTGCAACTAGTAACATATCGCTACAATTAAACTGTCTGTCAGTTGTAATCTGACAACTGTTATTAGCAATTATTAATAGAGCTACAAGTGAGACCTTTCACTTGACAAAGCAAATATACAATAATTTATACATATAATTATATTGTAACAGGTCCATGTCTGTACATGGGAGATAAATAAGAAAAAGTAAATTAAGGGGTCTATAGAAGTCAAAAATACAGGTTTTAGAATGTTTGTCTGTCTGTCTGTATGTTTGTTAGCGTGTCACGTAACAACTGCTGTACCAAATCTAATGCGGTTTTTTGTTGTTGTGTTATTGAAGGTGTAACTTAGATGCTTATGATTTATTTTTATCGAAATTCCATCTAGAAGTCGTGATATAAAAAAATGTGTTGGTGATACAAACAAATATTTTGCTTCTGCATCCTATTGGATATAATATCAAAGAGGAGTAAATCCTGAGTTTAAAAAAAAGTACATGTTAATATTACAATAATACTAAACAAAAGATTTTTTTTCTAAATATATAAAAATTTGTAAAATTTCAATTTTTATATGCACGTTTATTTGGCGCTTTTTCCGTGCTTCGGAAGGCACGTCAAGCCGTTAGTCCCGGTTTATTTCCTTTAATACCGTGAATATTTGTCATTAAGCCATGTCAGAGGCCAGTGCTAAGCATTGATGGCTTGAAAATTTTGTTCTAATCTAGATTTGAGTCTGGTTTCCCTTCTGGGTTGCGGAGGTCAGATGTATAAAAACCATTACTCTCGTTCAATCATCTAGATAAGGTAACAGTCCACGTGAGATACAGAATAAGGAGATGATGTTCTAAACAGTGAAAGATACTAGAGGTAGATTGTTCTGAAAAATATACGCAATAATGGAAACGGCCGGTTGTTGGTGCACGGAAGCAAAATGTTTTATAGCCGAGTTAGGCAGTCGACTGCGAGAAAGAGGTAATTTGTAATTTTACCTATATTATAAGTGTACACGCCTTATCTGCCTTACTTATGCACTCTCACTACCGTAGGTCAGCTGTAAGAGATTTCTTTTTAGAGATAAGCTGTACCTGTTGTGGTATTGTTTTTTTTTTATATTTGTGCCCTATGTATGTTTATGACACATTACAATCTAAAATTGCCCTCATTTTTTGTCAGACGTAGCGAAAGCGCCTTTTACGAGACGTTTGACGCTCTGCATACCCCGTAAGGAATAGAGGCGTGATTTTATGTATGTATGTATGTTTATGTGTGCAGTAAATTGTTAAATAATAATAATAAAGAGGAGGTGACCCTCGCTCTGGTTCTTGGTGCAAAGGTTGGCCATAGCGATTCAACGCGGTAATGCAGCGAGCGTTATGGGGACCTTTGTGCCAGGATCGACCATTTGATTAGGATAAGTTTAGTTTTAAGTAACATTTTTATTTTGTATCTTTACATGTTGTTTGATCAAAAATATACTAGCACAACCACTCCAAAACCTCCATATTACAATACCTCCACCCCATTAGTGTCCAGCATAGCTCATTCATCTTTCTTAGCTGTAAGGAGCTCCCAGCTTCAATATTCTATCTATCATGCTTTTAAAAATTCCCCTTTATATTGGAAATTTACGACAGGGACCACTGTGTCGTTGGGATGTAGAGGAAGATAGGAAATTGGGAATTTATTTTGTGTTGTGAATTTTGTCGGGAAATATGGTTAAATAAATTTGTTTGGTTAAAAATGTTGTTTGGTATTTTGAAACAGATAGTTTATTGGTTGTTTTTCACCCATGCTAGACTGGGAGCGAGAGAAAAACATAGAATGTGCCAGCTGCATTTCGTCCCGAACGTGCTGCAAAAACCAGCTAAGGGATTTCAGTATATTGCAATTAAGACGATGACCGACAACCTGCCAGTACAGCAAAATACCTACAAATACATCTTAAATAACCATAAAAAACTTTGTCAGTCGTGGCGGAACGACCGTTTAGATCGTAATGCTCTGCCTACCCCGGGATAAAGGCGTGATTATATGTATGTATGTTTCTTTGTTCTACGGTTTGTTTGGTTTGTTCTGAGGTAACCGTGATGGAAGACGAGAAGCAGATTTGTACCTTACTTTACTGTACTGTACTGTTTGTGTAAGAGTTTTGTCTCAAATTTGCACACAAAACAGTAAAACAGTGTTCGGACACTGCTTTGTTTTTAATTTTTGTTATAACTAGGGAATCGTCTTATATCTGAACTTTTGTTACTTTTGTGAAGGGCAAACCTGAGACAAAACTCTTACTCAAAAACACGTAGACTTGTCAACCTCACTTTACAAAAAACACATACTTACATAAGACATCATCATCTCCCTAGCCTTGTCCCGTATCTCACGGGGTCGGCTTCCTAATCTAGGGGATTGAACGAGGGTACTGGTTTTTACACAGAGCGACTGCCATCCGACCTCCGCAACCCAGAAGGGAAACCAGACCCAATCCTAGATTAGGTCAGAGTTTTCAAGCCGCCAATGCTTAGCACTAGCCTCTGATATGGCTTAACGACTAATATCTACGGTATTAAACTATATTAACCGGGACCAACGGCTTAACGTGCCTTCCGAAGCAAGGAAAAAGCACACAATAAACGTACATATGAAATTCGAAAACCGAAAAACACATTGGTACGTGGTGGGATTCGAACCACTACCTCCCGCTCAGGAGGCAGCGGCCCTATCCACTACACCATCCGGCTATACATACCTACATAAGACATAACATGTAAAAAGAGTTCTACCAGTAGAGAGATAAGAAATTGTTGGTCAATTTAATCCACAGTTTCAAAAGTTAAGGGATAATTTAGTAAGGTAATTTACCTCCTGTTGTTACTATTAGATATCTATCGAAAGCACACCTAAACAATGCCCATTCTATCTCAGTGAGCATTCTAACACGATTAGACAGCCGGACAGGTGAGTCGACCATTATTATATTAAGCACTGACTAATGTAATAGTGATTAATGATGCGGAATATAGCTGACCTACTGTTGAGAAGTTATTTGGCAACGTTGAAGCGGAGATAGAGATATTATTGCGTTATTAGATTTTGTATTGCGTAGCTTCTACTCAAATACTGTTGAAACTTAAAATCCGTACTTCATTATTTTTTCTAGAGAAAAGGTATTTATTTATCGAGTGGTTTTTATAGTTGACGAAAAACCCGATGGTAATGGTGGTAATGATAGTAATAGCTAATAGGCCTCTGACATGGTTTGTGTAACGATCACTTTCAATGACAGTCACTGGGACGGACGGCTTAACGTGTCCTCCGAACCACGGAATCTTTTTTCTTTCAGACAGTCAGATGATTCATCCTGCATTGTCCAAGCTAAACTGGGGAAAAATCTCACAATATGATAAGTGGATAAATATCAACTTTTTGTTCCTTGGGAATTGAACACAGGGCATGCCCAAGATCTCCGGATTGGGATCCCTTGGCACAGACCACTAGACCACGGAGGCAGTTAGATGCAGACTGCTGAGGTAACCCTAACCTACAACTTACACCCGTATCAAAATTAATATCTTTAATACAGTGTATATACGTGGTTTCTCTGTAGTTCCGATAGACTGACCACAGCTCACATGAAACCTACCCATATTAACCACTCATACTTAGTCTTAGCACTGCGCTAAACTCGTATCAAAAATTAATATCTCGTGTATCCGGCTCGAAGGACCATCTGAACAGCATCTCACTACACGGCCGATGGGGGGCGTGGGGATAATTCACTGGGCCCCGCCCCGAACATGTGTTCCAAGAAATATTGCCTGATAGATACATTGTATGGTGAGTATTCGTTCTAGGGTATCGTGGATTAAAACAGGTTCTTCGAAATAGCTTTTCAAAGAAATTTTGGATACATTTTGACTTGTAACAGTGATATGAAGTCAAAAGATTATCCTAGAAAACTAAAATCATCTGTGCTTAAGTCATAGTTAAATTGTGAGAAAGAGTAGAAATATCGAAAGTGGATTTTGAGATTGGATAGTGGACTGTAGGTCTGTATTATAATATGTATTGATTTCTGCGATGTGGTTTGAATAAAAGAATCTTCTTCTTAGCGTATGGATGGAATACGAGAAATTGCATCGTAGCGGCCCAGAATTCAGCCACTTTCATTGAGTATTGACTGCCGTCCGATAAATTCGCTGGCGTACAAGCATAGGGGCACGCCGGGCACGATGTTAAGTGTGCCATGGTTTGCACTGCATCGTTTTTGAATTTCATATGTACGTTTATTCGGTGCTTCTTCCGTGTTTTTGTGTAAAAACCAGTACCCTCGTTCAATCCCCTAGATTAGGAAGCCGACTCCGTGAGATAC
This sequence comes from Scrobipalpa costella, assembly GCA_949820665.1. Lineage (NCBI taxonomy): Eukaryota > Metazoa > Arthropoda > Insecta > Lepidoptera > Gelechiidae > Scrobipalpa > Scrobipalpa costella. The sequence continues at coordinate 10,872,966 of OX463320.1, read as the reverse complement.
GGGATAATGCTATGGAGATGGAGATGGTTTGCACTCGCTGAATATAAAAGAATAAAACCGCCTAAGCCGACATCACAATTAGACTGCGTTTCTTGATTCTAATGTGATCAATGTATCATTAGTTTGTGTTTCTAGTGAAATATAATCATAAGTACCTAATTATTTAGGCATTATCTAGCATGTAGAACTTAAAAAAATATATTGAACTAGGTATCTTTTATGTTTCTAAATCAATGTCCTAGAAATATAATAAGCCATGGCCATGGCCTCCGCAAGAAAGGCTGGACAAAAATAACGGTTCCTTTCTTCCTATATTACCGACGTATAGGACAGTGTTTTCTTAGGTTCAGTGTCCTTGATATCTAGTCAAGTTGTATGGCCCTCCGAGTTTTATGCTTCACTTATTTTCAAAACAAATATGTGTTCGGGTTTGAATTTATGTGTGAAGATATTAGTGTTATTCAAAGTCAAAGTCAATTCATTTATTTCCAAATATATTCTTAAGGACAGTTTTAGAAAGTCACAAGCTAGTCTATAACGAAGAAAAATATATGTATGTCACAAAATTAAAAACAAACACTTTATTTACAGGGTACAAGCATCATACATTACATTACATGACATTCATTTTACAGTTTACAAAAATGTATCACAATGAAGAAGAAGCATGTGAAACTTCCCCTTCGTCGTGTCTTAATCTTACTTTTGGCCTTCCTTTTGCTCGAAATAGGGTTGGTGACGGCAATAGGTGCCAATTTCTTGTGCTTCACTGAAATATCAGAGCTCCATACATCATTGTCATTAGTACAGTTATCTGACTAATAGGCTTTCTGACATAATGAAATTCTAATAAAGGTTAATATTTTTGACTTACAATCCTATGTGAGATCCGTGAAATACCGTGAATTATAAGCATGAGTTGATAAATTCTATGCCTGTGTGAAAAGTGGTCAGTTACTTAGTACATACATATAATCACACCTTTATCTCTTATGGGGTAGGCAGAGCGTAAAAAACCTAAACAAAGGTCGTTCCGCCACGTATGACAAAGTTATAAGGTATATTGCTGTAGTGAAAGGTTGTCAGCCCATCGCCTACATTGCAATATACTGAAACCTTCGAATCCCCTACCTGGTTTTTACAGCATGCCCGGGAGGAAAAGCAGCTGGCACATTCCACGTTTTTCTCTCGCTCCCAGTCCAGCATGGAAGAAATACTTAGTATTTGTAGATAACTAGAATATTCAAAAGAACACTGTCAACAAATATGTATCGAATATTTTCTAGTTGGAAGCTGTCCGTGATGACGTCATAGTACAATCTTTACCGGCCAGGCGGCCAATAGAGTACAGACGCGTTCTTTTTTAAAACTTCCGCCACTTTATTGGACAATTTACGAGGGTATTTCGAAATATTTCTGAAAAGTGAGATAGGAATTTAAGGTTCAGTACTAAGTTGCTCTTTTTGGTTGCGGAGGTCAGATGGCAGTCACTCTGTAAAAACCAGTACCCTCGTTCAATCCCCTAGATTAGGAAACCGACCCCGTGAGATATGGGATAAGGCTAGGGAGATGATGATAGACGTTCTGAAAGATTACCTTAGTTTTTTCCTTCTCTGTCATAAACAGTTAACAATATTTTATCCTGACACGCAAAGAAGAAAGAAGATGAGCAGAAGTCATAAGCAAACAATACTGTTACTCCAGATCAATATATATCATATTTCTTCAATTACAGTCGAGCAGCACTCAAATCAACAGACAAATCGAGACACATCGGCAATGGTGCTCAAAGTTCGTCAATAAAATAACTTATCTGATAATAATGCCGTGAAAGACAAAGACGAATAACACAAGTAGAGTTTCTCACTCATTTCAGATAGTTATCACGTCTTATATCACGTAGTTTTGGCATAGAGTAAAAGGAACTTTTTTGTGAAGAAGCGACGTGTTTTGTGCTTTAGCGATTTGTGTTGTTGATGTCTCTAAAGTTGCTTGGTTTTAACAAATGGTTGCCTAGTGAAATGTATTTCGTTCCTAGCCACTATTAAAGGAAGTATTTGTTGTTTTTAAATAAAATGTCTTTAACAGTAGACATAAATATGTTGTCTTATGCTTTTCTACTAACAATATATATATACTTATACTATATATATAGTATAAGTACCTACTGTCATGTATGTAGGCGCCAACTAGCCAAGTAGCGCCCCGGCTTCTATATATTGCAATTTAGGCGATGATGGGCTGACAACCTGTCACTACTGCAATATACCTACAAATCTTTCTTAAATAACCCTCAACACTTCGTCAGACGTGGCGAAACCACCTTTGTTTAGGTTGTTTACGCTCTGCCTACCCCATTAGGGATAAAGGCATGACTATATGTATGTATGTACTATTTACGAAGGGGTCTTATGATAAGCTTTCGAGTACTTAATGAATACGAGTTTACTAGACTTTTTTTCGTAGATAAATAGCGGTCAGGCTGAATACACGTCATGGACTTAAGCAGTGAAAGGACCTACATTAAGAAGAGAATTACGCTCTTATATAAAAGTCTTTAGTGAAAGAAACAACCGAAGTCTTTCATCTCAGATGCTATAGGCATTTAGATAAAATACCCTTCTATTGTTTTACTATGTCCATCTAATATTACCCTTAGCACTTTCGCAATAACGCCCAGAATAGTTCCGAACTAAAACTTGGCAGTAATGAAAAATGTTCCCGGGGCATTCCGGGCCCTGACAAATGTCGTAAAGTTGGTCCCGCGTATCCCTGGGTTATTGCAATTTTGTGTTTGTTGCAAGCCCCGGGAAAAGTGCTAATGCGCTGAAGTTGAGGGATTGGCGAGCTCTCGCGGTTTTTGGACCAGCCGCCATTTTAGAAATATCTCTCAAGCTTCGAAAGGGCTTTTGGTTGGTGGAAATTTAGGTAGGTGTAGGTGAGATTACTTTGGTTTTCACTTAGTGCTTCGAATTCAAGATATATATTACTGGGTTTCGTTCGGAACATAAACAGTTCTGGGAACAACATACATACATATAATCACGCCTTTGTCCCTAATGGGGTAGGCAGAGTGTAAACGACCGAAACAAAGGTTGTTCCGCCACGTCTGACAAAGTTTCGAGGGTTACTTAAGATAGATTTTGTAGGTATATTGCTGTAGTGACAGGTTGTCAGCCTATCGCTTAAATTACAATATACCGATAACTGATACCCTCGGATCCCTTAGCTGGTTTTTACAGCATACCCGGCACATTCTATGTTTTTCTTTGGCTCCCAGGCCAGCATGGAAGTATTATTATTATTAGCACTTAGTGTTTCGAATTCATAACCTATTTTGCTGGGTTTCGTTCATTATAGGAACAAAATGTATATAGTTACTATAGGTGTTTCCAGGTAAGAACTTTTAAAGTAAGAATAGTTCTTTAATCAACGATCTAAATATACCGAGAAGGGAGAGGACTCCCAAATATAAAAAAAAACTAACCAAACTTATTACAGTCTACAATTTTCATGTTCATACTTCCATGCTGGACTGGGAGTGATAGAAAAACATTCAATGTGCCAGATGCATCTCCTCCCGAGCATGGTGAAAAACTAGCTAAGGGATTCGAGGGTTTCAGTATATTGCAATTTAGGCGATGGGCTGACAAACCGTCACTATAGCAATATAACACTTATATTATCTGTTATAAAATAACCTTCAAAACTTGTCAGACGTGGTGAAACGACCTAAGGAATAAAGGCGTGATTTTATGTATGTATGTAATTTTCATGTTTATGGAAAATAAGCTTTAAAAAAACAGATCCAATAATGATTCACATGCCTCGTCCCATCAAAATCCCCCAAAACCACGTGACTGATTAGCTCCGCAGCTGACTGACACTCGCAGTCACCAGTGACACAATACGGCAAGGTTTTCAATGAACATTCATACATACAAATAATCACGCCTTTATCCCTAATGGGGTGGGGCAGAGCGTAAACGACCTAAACAAAGGTCGTTCCGCCACGTCTGACAAAGTTTAAGGGTTATTTAGGATAGATTTTTACGTATATTGCTGGAGTCACAGGTTGTCAGCCCATCGCGTAAATTGCTCTATACTGGACCCTCTGAGCCCTTAGCTGGTTTTTACAGCATGCCCGGGAGGAAATGCAGCTGGGACATTCTATGTTTTTCTCTCGCTCCTAGTCCAGCATGGAAGAGAAAATGAACGTAGCTCAAAAATGGACCTAATTTTAACAACATGGTCATCGTCACCATTTACGCTAGATCTTTATTTGCCTCTTTGGACTGATCCGAATAATGTCTTGAGTTAGATTTTAAGGGGAACCTACAGTTGAAAGTGAATTTATCACTTTGTGATATTTTCCGCAGTTTGTTTGGTTGGTGAATCACATGTTTATCTTTAAGAAGAAGGATTCCGTGCTTCGGGCATGTTAAGCCCTCGGTCCCGGTCGCTTTCTTTTTTATAGTGGTCGTTATATAAACCAGAACAGATGTTATTAACATAGCACAGCTAGGTGTTTGAAAATTTCTGACACCAGGGTTCATCAGGTCGATGGACTTAAAACCAACCCAAAATAAAGAATCCAGATCTCCTAACATGCAGTCCCCGTTCGCGTTCATTTATATCTTTGTCGTGCCACTAGTGTCGCGGTGTCGGTGTCAACAAGTGACAGTGTTGCGTAGTGTCAAGTGTCAAGTGTCGGGGTGTCAGATTGCTATCGGCCGAGTGTCGCGTCAGTCAGTTTTGTGATCGTTATCGGTTTGGGCGGAGGAAATATCTTGGGAGATATTTGAATTTAGTTACGAAAAGATAGATTGATACGTTTTATTATTTATGCTGACTGCCTCCGTGGTACAGTGTTCAGAGCCATGGGCTTACGATCCGGAGGTCCTGGGTATCCCAGGGGGGAACACAAAGTTGATATTTCTATTATCAATTTATCACTCTTTTCCCCAGTTTGGTTAGGACTTTGCAGGTGATTACCTGATTGTCCGAAAAGAAAATGGATTCCGTGCTTCGGAGGGCACGTTAAGCCGTCGGTCCCTGTCGTTGTCTTTGACAGGGGTCGTTACTTAAACCATGTCATAGGCCACCAGGGTTCACCGGGTTGTTCGGCTCGAGAATCCGCTCGCTAAGAAGATGAAGAAGATTTAGGCTATTTCTGCCCCTGAGGTATAGACCGGATATAGACAACAATTCTGTTGATCTTTTTAAAGCAGAATTTCTAAAGATCTACCTACACGTACACGTGGGTACATAATCCACGTGTACCCTTTTTTTCTCCGTTGTTTTAGTTACTTGTATTTTTATCCTAAGTTGAAGACTATATCATAAAAGACTTTTTATAACTACCGAAATAGGCCGCCGGTTGTTACCTTTACATCCCACTTCATAACAACAACATCGAACACACGTATGCCGTATCTCGGGGGGTCGGTTATTTAATCTAGGGGATTGAACGAGGGTGGGTACTGGTTTTTACACATAGTGACTGCCATCCGACCTCCGCCACCCAGAAGGGTAACCAAACCCAATCCTAGATTAGTATATAGTTTTCAAGCCGCCAATGCTTAGCACTGGCCTCTGAATTGGCTGAACGACTTACATCTACGGTATTAAATGATTTTAACCGGGACCAATGGCTTAACGTGCCTTCCGAAACACGGAAAAAGCGCTGAATAAACGTACATATGAAATTCGAAAACTGAAAATTACATTGGTACGTGGTGGGATTCGATCCACGACCTCCACGCTCAGGAGGCAGCGGCCCTATCCTTTACACCATTGGGCTTTTGGGAATAACACCATCGTACCTGCTAATAAAAAATAAACTGTTTAATTGGGCTGGGTAATTGGGTGTAAACGTCTAAGCTTACAAAAATCCTTCAATGTAAAATACACAGAGAAGATTCATCCATAGTTTGCATATAAAATCACAACCAAACCCAATCAGATTCCAGACATACTCGCAGACAATATATCAGCGCCAATAATCAGATGGATTCCAACTTGAAAATATTTTCTAGTCTAGATAATCCGACAATCTTGCAACACGCTCAGAGTATGCAAATTCTAGTTGCGAGGTGAGACGGATAGATGACTCCGCGGAGACATATGGAGTGATGTGAAGTGGTATAGTGCAGAAGGCAGGGATGTGTTTTCCGTACTTTTAAATACTGATTCAAAATGTATGCTGAAATTGATAAGGAATGGGAAGTAATAAATACCAAATAGTAATGTTTTTCGTAACTTCTTGAATACCTTGCTTGATGGATATTTTCTAAAACGTATGCAAATTCTGGAAGCGAGGTGAGATGGATAGATGATGGTTTCGGAGAGATATGGAGTGATGTAAAGTGGTATAGTGCAGAAGGCAGAGAAGGAATTTTCTCGCTTTTTAATATCCAGAATATTTTTCGTGCAAATGTGTACAAATACTTATAATAACCTATTTTCGTGTAGTTTTTTTTTTAAAACATAAATATCTTATTTTAGAAAGCAACACTAGCCCGGCAAAATGCTAGACAGAAGAAGAAAATCATAATCATGACAAAGAACTCTTAACAATGTTTTTGGAACAGCAATAGCGAATAATTGAGCGACTGTTAACGCTATGGCCGTCGCTAAATATTGGCAGGGATTAAATTTTGTATTTGTTCCATGATACGAAGAAGAAGAATCAGAATGTTTTTGGCATCCTCTCAAACTCGCTCATAAGATCAATTTGATTTTACCGATCGTCGACAACGAAAGTTATAGTTTACCAACCCGTTCGTTTCTCGTTAGTTTCTAGCCCTTATTAACTTCTTCTAGCCCTGAAGTTCCAGTTGTCGAAGCTTCAACGAGCCACCTGGTATCTGAATCTGCAAGAAATTGCGTCCCCAGCTCCCGGTCTACACTGAACGAGTGAAGCGCGCGAATATAATGAGATGACGTCTCGTCTGATGCATTGGTTATATTTTAATGTTAATAACATCGACAGCCATTCAGGGAATATTTCATGCACCTCTTTGAGACATGTTGGGATTTTATTTTATGCATTTCGTTCTATGCTGGCCTGGTAGCGAGAGAAAAACGTTGAACGTGCCAGCTGCATTTCCTTCCGGGCGTGCTGTAAAAACCAGCTAAGGGATCCGAGGGTTTCAGTATATTGTAATTTAAGCGATGAGCTGATAACCTGTCACAACAATATACCTACAAACCTATCTTAAATAACTCTCAAAACTTTGTTAGACATTGCGGAACGACATTAGTCGTGTACGCTCTGCCTACCACATTAGGGATAAAGGCGTGATTATATGTATATGTATGTATTAAATAACTGGTAAAGATAATACAGGATCTTAGCTTAATATAGATGCAACAATCTCACCCAACTCTAAAAGCTTTGTTCAGAGGTATCCCGTTGCCATGACAACGGGCTGTGCTGGGGTTAGTGACCGTAATTACTCAGACGCGGTTAAGTTAGGCACCTCTGGTTTGTTTAAGAGGACGAAATTGAGAACCCTTGGGTCAGCTCTTAAGCAGATTTGTAAACCTACCGTACCTTGAAAATGTGGGAAATAGATTCCTTCCTACTATAATCAATTAATCATACAATCACGTCTGAATTTCTTACGAGGTAGGTAGCGCTGCAACGGTTTCATGCAAATCTGACACCTTTTTAGGAGCATTTCAGGTAAAAATACCAGTCTTTCACCTAAATTGCAACACATTTAGTAAGTCCTTGTCCTTGTCCCAGCAATATACCTACAAATATTATTATATATTATATTTTATCAACACAAATATATATTTATCCTAAATATTATATAGATATTTCTTTTTTTTTTTTTTTTTAATAGCCTGTAAATTGTCCAACTGCTGGGCAAACGCCTCCCCTTCATCTCTCCAAGCGTCTCTGTTTACAGCTTCTGTCGGCCACTGTTTGCAATAACCATCCAGGTCGTCTCGCCACCTTCTTCGGGGTCTTCCCCGTCGTCGGCGACCATCCTCCGGGATCCACTCAGTGACAGCGTTAGCCCGTTTTTCAGGGTTCATGCGGACGACAATAGATATTTATAATAAATAAATATATACAATACATATAGATGCATACAATATATAAATCTATCTTAAATCGTTTAACGCTCTGCCTACCCCGAAAGGGATAAGGGCGTGATTTTATGTATGTATGTATCTTAAATAACATTCAAAACCTCGTCAAACGTGGCGGAATGACCTTTGCTTAGGTAGTTTACGCTTTGCCTACCCCATTAGGGAAATAGGCGTGATTATATGTATGTATGTATTTAAGTCCTTGTTCCTCTCGACCTGGCTTCCTAGGGAGCACAAATAGCTGATACTTATTTTTTTTTATAGTTCTCAAATGAATGAAATGAATGAATATTGATAAAATTATTTCTTATCTTTCAATTCATAATTTCGATTTCATCAGTTGTCTTAATATTTCGATGGTATTATAATAAAGTAAAAACTGGCACCACTTGGTATGGGAATCGACCTCGCTACATCCTTAGCAGGTTCCCAGCTGCTTACTGCACAATCGAAGGAAGCCGTCATAGCGAGACGTAAATGGCAAACAATTGACGATCGGGTCGCGAAAAATCTGATAAAATATTGATACTTTTACATTATTCAACATGATACGGTGTAGTTTAAACCGTCTGCTTCTTCCATGCTGGCGTGGGAGCGAGAGGAAAACATAGAATGTGCGAGCTGCATTTCCAGAGTGGCATGCTGTAAAAACCAGCTAACGGATCCGAGGATTTCAGTATATTGCAATTTATGCGATGGGCTGACAGCCTGACACTACAGCAATATACCTACAAATCTATCTTAAATAACCCTCTAAACTATGTCAGACGTGGCGGAATGATCTTTGTTTAGGTCGTTTACGCTCTGCCTACCCCATTAGGGATAAAGGCGTGACTGTATGTATGTTTCAGAAAGAGGATGATGTATTAAAGACTGAAAACTCGGAGCAACACGGCCTTTTCGGATGGACTATGTTATTAGGGAATTAGTATTTAGGGAATCAATTAAGAAGGCAAAACAATATCACATTGTTGACTGATTGGTGGAAATAGGATCTTATAGGAGGTGAAATCTGAACAACCTCATTTTGGTTTTTGGCAGGGATTCTAGCCTGAACGTATGGTTGGATTTAGTATATTTTTTTACACACAAAGCCTATTATAGGTTCTTGAATTTACCCGATTATGTTCAACAATACTTTCAAACAAATAGGCTTACGCTTACTTTTACCCTATTTTTATCTAGTTCTCTTGGTCCTTTCTTTCTATCAAAACAACCCCATTGTGTGCAAAAGATTAGCACCAAAATCTTGGATCTTGACTTGACTGACTTGTAGCTGACAAATGATGCTGAGTTTGTTGAAGATAAATCGTATGGAGTGGGGGTGGGAGCTCTCTATGCTATTTTAGCAAAATCTTCTGGAAATAAAAAAAAGTAAGACAATTTTTTTTCTGTATTTTTGTGAAAAAGTTTACTGATTTTTCTAAGGTAGTTCTTATGCAAAAGTCTATGGTTTAACTAACTTACGTATGTTCTACGACATGAATAAAATTTCGTCTCTTCTGTCTCTTTTATCACTAAATGACGAACAAGTGTTATTCATACTGATAAGCCAACGACTACTCACTAGCTTGTTTAACGGAGGTGTTAGATTTCGACCTCTACATTTCGAGTCGAAACGTTGTTAGAACGTAGAAAATCGTTAAACAAACAAGTAAGTAGTCGTTGATTTATCTTCTGTCTTTTTTTAATATATTGATATCAGTGAGTCACATAACAGGTTTTTGTTAATGATTCAGCTCCCTTAGAAATAGTTACGTGTGCATTATTTCTAAAACCATTTCAAATCATAACAATGTTTAATACCGTAGATATTAGTCGTTAAGCCATATCAGAGGGCCAGTGCTAAGCATTGGTGGCTTGAAAACTCTGACCTAATCTAGGATTGGGTCTGGTTTCCCTTCTGGGTTGCGGAGGTCAGATGGCAGTCGCTCTGTGTAAAAACCAGTACCCTTGTTCAATCCCCTAGATTAGGAAGCCGACCCCGTGAGATACGGGATAAGGCTAGGGAGATGGAGATGAACAATGTAATTTTTCCCTACCTATTTCAATTTTGGGAAAAGAAGCAGCTGATACATATAATACGTTGTGTTTTATCGTGATGCCGAAAGTATTTGATTATATTTCTACTTTTCTAATGATTTATTTTTGTTTTTGTTTCAGGTAATTTAATATCACTGACAATACAATCCCCGGAGTACGTGAGTCTAAAAATAGGCCAATTAACCTACTTTGGAATCCAAAGACAGAAACACATTCTAATTAAAACTTCTGTGAAGATAACAGTTATATACGTTTAGTAGCGAAAAGGCCCGAAATGTTTGATAACATAAATCTGCATTTCCTTTTGTAATGCCACCATCTTGCTTTATAATCCTTTTAATTGTACCTAATCCTTATCCCTCGTAAAACAAGGTCGGTATTAGCTTGTTCTTTAGATTTGACTGTGGTTATAACAACTTTGTGCTTACGTTTATGACAGGTGAAGTTTGCGACGTATCTGGATTTGATGGCCAATAAACCCCTGAGTAGGCACGAAGATATCTGGGGGTTCAAAAGATCCCCAGTTTTAAGAGGGTTAACCCTTAATTAGAAATTGTTTTGTTAAGGGCTAAGAAGGGAAGGCCCATTGTAATTGGCAATCTATCTTTGCAGGCGTTCGTAGCTATTTAAAATCGTTATTAACGTTTTAAACTTGAATTGTGTTAAGCCCTTTAATTTTGGTTGTTCTTTGTTTTTCTCTTAAAGGATTGCTTCTAGGTTTATTTGTGGAAGCGATAACAAACAATCCTTGATAAATAGGTACTAAAATAGACTAATAGTCCTCTCCTCCCAACCGCTAAGCGTCGTCCTATCTCATTGAGACGGATTGAACACCAAATCTAGCAGCATTTTTAGTGCCTGAGTCTTGCGCAAGTGACAAATCTATTCCTTGAATCTCGATTCTGGTGTGGACACTAACGGGCTGGAAAAATATTAAAAAGGTAATCTAAAATATATCCCAGCATACCTAATACTTGGCTAATATCTGTGCTGAAAGTCTAGATCGAAAAAACAGTATACTGTGACGAGGTGACGAACGAATATTTCTAGAGTAAAATGAAAAATGGCAATTTACTGGTAATCTTTAGTACACAGACGACAGTCGGATCGTAAAAAACGCTGCGAGATATTTTTTCGTCCTTAGTAAATCGTTTACCTTTCCCAGTCGGCTGTCTTGGACAGGAATAATCGGAGACGCTGATAACGAACTGTTTATTCTATGGGAGAGGGAAAAAGGAGCTTGTGACACCGTTGTGTAATATATTTTTATTTGTGCTAGTTTTGGTGATTGATTCAGTCTATTTTGACTAGTGCTGACCAAGACACACACAGTCGACGATAAAACGAGTTCATCCAGAAGACAAAAAAAAACCCTAGTCCTGCACAAATCAGTTTGATGTTTTAGGTTGGCATCTATTTGGGCATGCCTTTTAGGCTTCTGCCTAACGATCGGTTATGACTCGGTCACCTCTTTTGAATAGAGGCTTTGAGTCAAGCTAAAATTCAATATCCATTATGAAAAACAAAAAAACTTTTGCGTTTTATCAAACTTGTCGTAAACCCTGTTCTAACTTGCGACTGTTTCTAGTTTGTTTAGAGTATCCTACCCACATGTTTATATGAAAAACCAACTGGTATAATCACAAATTTATGTTACAGTTCGGTGCAATAGGTATCCAGTTTTTTCGTCCGGTCTAAGGAGGCCTCGACAATGAGGAAAAAACTTTGTTTTTCCAAAACTCTCCACCACCGGCTTCTATTGACTTATTTACCCCCGGTATTTGTTCTCTATACTTTGCATTTAGGTTAAGGACGAGTGATATAAAAACTGAACTGACAATATAGATGGTATTATTGTTTGTTACGTAATAAATAAATGGGGGGATAAAGACCTTCTTCCATGCTGGACTGGGAGCGAAAGAAAATCATAGAATGTGCCAGCTGCATTTCCTCCCGGGCATTCTGTAAAAACCAGCTAAGGGATCCGAGGGTTTCAGTATATTGCAATTTAGGCGATGGGTGCCTGACAACCTGTCACTACAGTAATATACCTACCTAATTTAAATAACCTCAAATCTTAGTCAGACGTGGCGAAACGACCTTAGGTCGTTTACGCTCTAACTACCCCATTAGGGATAAAGGCGTGATTGTATGTATGTATGTATATAGACCTTTGCCCAGCAGTGGGACACATAACGTAACGGCTATATAAGAAGAAATATAAGATTAATAAATCATGTATTATCATAAATTATTTTGGTGGTAAAAAAAAAATCTTTAAAATTGTGGCATTAGATTTTGCGAAGACGGTTTATTTTACAAAAATTTAAATGATAATTTCAGTATCATTTCAAAAAGAAAAATATGTTATGTATCTGAATAATGAATAGAAATATTTTAAAGAAAGAATTCATTGTAAAAAGAAAATAGCGAAACCTTTGACTACATTCATTGTACACGCCCACGCACCATTTTAAACAGTATCACCAAAAAAACTTGTAGATTCTTTTTTCAAAAAACCTTTTTCTAAATAGAATACCTCTATCATAACAGTTTTTCTAGCACTCGTTTCCAATTCACAGAGCCGTAACGATATTTATCAGCGGACAATAGAGAGCCGTCAATTTCTCGTTGTTCGACTGCCTCTCAAAGGGTACGAATTCCTGAGTATTTTTTATCGTTTTCACGCTGTTATTGCCCTTACTATTTGTGCTAGGTTCGTTCAAACGGTAGAAGTAACTTACCTAACCTACTACCTAACCTAACGTACATACATACATATAATGATGCCTTTATCGCTAATGGGGTAGGCAGAGCGTTAACGACCTAAACAAAGGCAGTTAGGCTTCTTCCTGTGAAGCTAAAACTGAATGACGTTGTGATTCTTGGGTTCGATATCCCAAAGCATTTCTTTTTATATATTTTTTACTAATACGCAGGTTGGTGCCACTGTATATGTTTTCGTGATTATTACCTAAGGCTCGTATTTATGAAACGATATCAAAATTGAGAGTAATATTAGGTATGGATTTGACAGGCCAGTTTATACTGAAGTGAAATTTCTGATACGAACTCAAACTCGCTGTCACTCATGAAAGCTGATTATAAATATGGCCCTTAGTAGGTACGCTAAACACATAGCAATAAGTATAAAAACAACGTGCTGTAAATATTGGTTTAAACGGAATGTTTGTAAAATATTAAAACAAAGTTTCTGCAAAATGCACATTGCGAAACAGTTTCTTTCTCAAGTAAATAATCCTTTTTCATCAAAAGCGTACCAAATAGCTGTTTTTAAAGCTCTTAGCTACGTTCGAGTTATTTTAGTACCTCACTCATTGAAGTTCCATACTTTGTACTTTTATTTCGAGTCCCAAAGTACCGCTGACAAGACAATGTTACAGCGCTCCAGTTAGCTAATTGTACTCAACTTGTGTCGTAACTAGTACCAATAGCAGTAACAGTTGTACCTAGTATTGTAGTCACAGCTATTCACTGGAACTGCTAGAATTCTAAACAAGAGTTAGATAAGTTACATTGTTTCATTTTGGACGGCTGCGGAGAACCAAATTATACCAATATTTTAAAAATATTTTACATAAATACACAGAGTTATAGCTTATAGAGTAGGCAGAGTGCAAAAGCGTCTTAATAGACATTTTCACCACATACATACATACATACATATAATCACGCCTTTATCCCTAATGGGGTAGGCAGTGTTTCACCACATCTGACAAAAATATTATGGGTCTTCTTCTTCTGTCATGTGGGTATCGAGTCGATTGACCCGATGAACCCTGGTGTCAGAATTTTTAATCACAGCTAATAGGCCTCTGAGATGGTTTGTGTAACGACCACTATCAAAGACAGCGACCGGGACCGACGGCTTACGTGCCCTCCGAAGCACAGAATCTTTTTTCTTGTGTTGCTTTGTATTGTGGGTAATCTAAGAGGATTTTATCCAGGTTTTCAGCCCATTGCACTGAAAGTCATAACTTCCTCTAGGTACTTAATTTTTCTGCAGAGCGCCCGGGAACAAAAGCTTCTGGAACATTCTTTGATTTTTGTCAGTCCCAGTCCAGGGTAGAAGTAAAAATAGTTTTATCCACAAGATAGGTAAGTGCGAGTCAGTTTGACAACCTGTCACTACAATTTCCAAATAAAATAGTCCGTATTAAATTAGTAAACCACTTATGCTCTACGTACCCCGTAAGGTATACATTCAGGTCTGAATACGTGTATTTTTAACACCCTGTCTTCGTGCCCAACAGCTTTTTAATCACCAGTATTGCAAAGCTTATCCCACAAAAAGCTATATCATTTAAACGAACGCTACTCACACAGAATAAATCTAACTGTGGGTAGTTTTCACATAGGCGAGCTTAACACGCCGCCTCTCTTACAGTCTTGAATATAGGTTCCAAAATTTAGAGATTCCCAATTCGGTAAGGACAATACAAGTTGAAATGTCTATAAGTGCTCCGGAGACCACGTTAAGCCGTCGGCCTTGGATGCTACCATTGATACACAAACTATTTCAGAGTCCTATAAGATGTTACAAGTAGGCGGTTTAAAAACTGACATAAGGGTTCATAGGGTCAATCGTTGAATCGAAAAACCCGAACTCAACATACTCTTTTCTTGAATGACTCCCAAATCCATTGATACTCTGCTTACTCCGTAAGAAATACAGGCCTGTTTTTGTTCCCAATTGCTTTTTAATCATCAGTATTGCAAAGCTAATCCCACAAAAAGCTATATCATTTAAACGAGCGCTACACTCACACAGAATAAATCTAACTGTGGGTAGTTTTCACATAGGCGAGCTAAAAACGCCGCGTTTTTCACAGTCTAAAATATAGGTGTGACGTACATCCATATTTCTAATAAACACAATGGTTGCGAACTACCCGCGAGCGACTTCACTTCAAGTCGAGGTCCAGTAGTGGTTTCTTGTATTTTAATGCTACTACTGTGTTTCATTGGAATCTCAATACCTTGTCTCGGAATCTATTTGGAAATAAATGATTTTTCTTTGACTTTGAATAGTATCTATTATGTGCCTAGTCCACAACGCCACAATAGGTTTAAAAATACAAGAGTTTAGGATCATCCCATTTCATTGCGGAACATTCCAGAACACTCTCCAATGTTGTGGAATATTCTGGAATATTGCGGATCAATTTAAAGCGTTTTTTTGGTTGGAGCCACTTTTTTGTGGTAGGTAATTTTCTTCCATGCTGGACTGGGAGCGAGAGGAAAACATAGAATGTGCCAACTGTTTTTCATCAATTTCGGCCTTTATAATTTAGCCAAATAGCGTTTAAACTTTCAGTGTAAAAGCGGTAGAACTACCTAATCTAGAATAGATAATGAAAAACAACCTTGCGGTGGACATCTCAATAGCTCAGTACCGTCGGCAGAAAAAGTGCAAAAAGTTGTTAACGGGCGTGAATTTATGAACGTCGAACGCTTTTTGCTTTTGCTGACTCTCTTTCTCATACAGAGTAGTTAGTGCTTTGAGCGTTGGAGGTAAATTGGTTTTTTTTCTGACCGTACTGTTTTCAGTAGGTTGCTAATTGAAACCGGCGATGAAGCCTTGAGATAGGTATGACGTAGAACAAGGTTATCATCATCAGCTGCAATAGTTACTGCCTCCGAGGTCTAGTGATCTGAGCCATGGGCTCCCGTTACAGAGGTCGTGGGTTCGATTCTCACGGGGGAGGGGCACAATCACATATGTAAATTTATCACTTTGTGAGATTTTCCCAAGTTTGGTTAGGACAATGCTGAATCACCTAATTGTCTCTAAGGAAAATGATTGTGCTTTCGACGGCACATCTTGGTCCCACACAAACTATGTCAGAGACTTTAACTGTGCTATTTGATGGTTTAAAAGCTTGGACACCAGGGTTCGACTCGAAAATCCACTTGATAAGAAGATGTGATGCTATTCTAACCACACGAATAGAACTAGGTACATACATACGTACTATCACGCCTGTATCTCTAATGGGGTAGGCAGAACGTAAACGACCAAAACCAAGGTCATTCACACACGTTTGACAAGTTTTGAAGGTTGTTGAAGATAGATATGTATATTGCCGTAGTGACAGGTTGTCAGTCCATCGCCTAAATTACAATACACTGAAACCCTCAAATCCCTTAGCTAGTTTTTACCATGCCCGAGAGGAGATGCAGCTGGCACATTCTATGGTTTCTATCGCTCCCAGTCCAGCATGAAAGAAATAGAACTAGGTAGGTATTTTTATTCTGTAGAAAAGATACTTATTTTTAGATCTTTTCCTAGAAATATTGCAGTGCAATCCTTGTTGAAGAACTGTTTTATTTGAAAAAGTACAGTTTCTAGCAATTTGCTGGAAAAAGAGGAATCAGATTCGATATTTCCGGAAATGCACGTTCACTGAACCTAAAACAAAGTTAAAAGAAAATAAAAGTATTAAAAAACTAACATCTATCTGAGTATTATAAACAAAAAAGCTCAAAAAGGTGTCGGAAACGTGCATACATAAATATAAATATAATCATGCCTTTATCCCTAATGGGGTAAACCTTCTCTTTTCAGAATGTGCCAGATGCATTTCCTCCCGGGCATGCTGTAAACACCAGCTAAGGGATCCGAGGGTTTCAGTATATTGTTATTTAGGCGATGGGCTGACAACCTGTCACTACAGCAATATACCTACAACTCTTTCTTCAAAACTTTGTGAGACGTGGCGGAACGACCTTTGTTTAGGTCATTTTGCCTACCCCATTAGGGATAAACGCGTGATTATATTATGTAAAGTTTTTACAAAAGTAGGTTTGAACAGATATTGCCACATTTCTGATTTTAGGTCTTCACACAGACATGATGAAATGAAACGAATTTCATGTTGACTGCGGAACACTAACATAGGATATGAAAAAATCCTTCGCTCTCGATCCATCTCGCAATATCACGCGTACATAGACATTGGAAAGATTTGAGAGAAGTGAAGTATTTTCTCATTTATTTACCAATTTTCGTTCTTCATATTTGCACCATTTGCCATGTTATAAATAACGTAATATTAGACATTTATTTACGTCATCTTTTTGTTTGGTTAGTTAAAAAAATAACAATGTGAAAAAACACGACGATATCGCGGTCTATTATGGTTATGATAATAATAAGGTATGGTGTCGTTTTATGGGGAAATAGCATAGACGTAATCTGTACATTTACATCAAAAGAAATTAGGTAGACCTGTGTGGGACAGAACCCTAGGAATCCTGTACCTATTGTAGATCTCTTTTAGCTACCTAATTAATTCCTTATAAGGCATAATGTGATCATGTGAACTTTGCTTGGAACTTATTCTTGTTTGTGTTGAATAAATAAGCCATATCAGAGGCCAGTTATAAGCATTGGCTGCTTGAAAACTCTGACCTAATCTAGGATTGGGTCTGGATTCCCTTCCGGGTTGCGGAGGTCAGATGGCAGTCGCTCTGTGTAAAAACCAGTACCCTCGTTTTATCCCTTAGATTAGGTAGCCGACCCTGTGAGATACGGGAAAAGGCTAGGAAGATGATGGTGCCTGTCACTTCTCAATACAAAATTGACACAATCACCTAACCCTCGCTCCTCTCTTCCGATCCCCTATACATTGGAAGCATAGCCGAAATTCATTTATATGGTTCCGCTACGATCGGAACACCTCCAGGGAAATCGCGCTTTTATTCCTCCGCTCCGATCTATCTTGCAAACAATATCGGGCGTCAACCGTGTGCTAGCCTTATATCTTACAAGTTTACTGGGAACTAGGTGTAACATAATACCTACTAGAAAGGGTGTAAGGGACAATTTCCCTCAAAACTGGTACTCGAAAAGACTGAACAAGTTCCATGAAAGTAATGTAATGAAAATAGATATTTGCCATCACGCATAAGTACAAATAATCGAGGTGGTCATTTTTCCAAAAGTATTCTTTGTGAACTACTGTTACTTGTTACTTCCATGCTGGTCTGGGAGGGAGAGAAAAACATAGAATGTGCCAGCTGCATTTCCTCCCGGGCATGCTGTAAAATCCAGCTAAGGGATTTGAGGGTTTCAGTATATTGTAATTTAGGCGATGGGCTGACAACCTGTCACTACAGCAATATACCTAGAATTCTATCTTAAATAACCCTCAAAACTTTGTCAGACGTGGCGGGACACCTTTGTTTAGGTCGTTTACGCTCTCCCTACCCCATTAGGGATACAGGCGTGAATATATGTATGTATGTATGTATTCTTCGTGAATGAAGTCATCCGCATCTGTTAACCTGAAGCTGTCCCTTACACCCATTATTATATTCTACAGGTTTACTGAAAACAAGGTGTAAATATCAAAGAGGTATCTGTACTGAGATACTAAAGTTGTAGGTGGTTTGGCTTAGTGCTAAGCTTGCTTGGGGAAGTACCGAAGATTTAGACGACTAGACCACAGAAACCGTTTTAGATTCCTATGACAATAGTCTATTTTACATTCATCGGGTCTAGATTCGAAGGGTATTTGTCAATTCACCATGCTTGGCGAGAAGGATAAGAGTAGAAGAGAGTGACTCTTGTTACTCATTCCTAAAATTTATCACTTATGGTGATTCCTCCTGGCAAATAGTTGTTTTAGGAGCTTATTTGCCCTTAACGAATCATTGGAAAATTCTACGAAAATATACATCTAAGAAAATAGGCCTGCAATTGCAATACTTAATAATATTATTCTAGTTTATAAACAAGTATGTTTATAAAAACTGGAAGTAAAGCTGTTTTTATCAGTAAATTTGATATTCATTTTAAACTATTAGGAGCGCTTTCACGGTTCCTTCGGGAAATTATTCGTATTATGATTATCTAAAATCGCTTTTTTTATTCGTATTTTTTATGCAGTTAGCTTTTTTATGCGTTCTTCGCACATTATTGAGGCGGCCGCGGACGTAACCGCCACACTGAATCGCGCGTTGTTTTGATCGATATTCTAAGGCATTACGGGCGATGGTTGCATATCTTGAAATCTCCCTTGTCATCTGCCGGCATAAAACACCATAAGTACTCACCACCTAGACACTGTAGTCACCCACATCTCAAAGAGAGGGTATGATGCTACGTGTGGGTGCTATACTGTTCCAGCTCCACAAAGACAATATTTAGTCTACTATCTAGAAATATTAAGCAGCCTTATCCCGTATCGCACGGGTCGTCTACCTAATCTAAGTGATTGATCGAGGGTACTGGTTTTACACAGAGCGACTGCCATCTGACCTCCGCAACGCAGAAGGGAAACCAGACCCAATCCTAGATTAGGCCAGAGTTTTCATGCCGCCAATGCTTATCGATGGACAGTTCAAGACTGTCCATCGATATCATCTTTCAAAAAAAGAGTGAAAGAGCACTTCCTATCGCAACAAAATTAGTATTTATGTACGTAGGTATTTGTATTTATTATATGTATGTATTATTATTTATTATAGATGTTTATTTAAGTAACATATATGTATGTTTATGTAGGTTCTAGGTTATATGTATATGTAAAAGTCTACAGCGTGTACAGTCTTGTCCCCGTATATATTGTTATCTCATATTCAGTTTTACAGGTTGGCTGGAAGAGATCTCTTTATAGAGATAAGCTCACCTTTGTGAACTAAATTTAAATTTGTTTATTTATTGTAAATTTTTTGTACGCAATAAAGAATATAT
Organism: Scrobipalpa costella; assembly: GCA_949820665.1. Lineage (NCBI taxonomy): Eukaryota > Metazoa > Arthropoda > Insecta > Lepidoptera > Gelechiidae > Scrobipalpa > Scrobipalpa costella. Next base: position 10,853,093 of record OX463320.1, on the reverse strand, counting down.
ATGCTTAGCACTGGCCTCTGATATGGCTTAACGACTAATATCTAAAGTATTAAACTATATTAACCGGGACCAATGGCTTAACACGCCTTCTGAAGCACGGAAAAGCGCCGAATAATCGTACATATGAAATTCGAAAACCGGAAATCACATTGGTACGTGGTGGGATTCGAACCACGACTCAGGTCAGGTCAGGAAGCCCACTAAGCCTTGTATTATTCAGTCTTCTTCTTCTTAGCAAGTGGATTCTCGAGTCAAACGACCCGATGAACCCTGGTTATAAAACCTCTGATGTTGTTTGAGTAACGACCGCTATCAAAAACAGAGACTGGGACCGACGGTTTAATGCATGGAATCCATTTCCTTTCAGACAACCTGGTGATTCAGCCTGCAATACCCTAACCGAACTGAGGAAAACCTCACCAAGTGATTAATTGAGAAATATCAACTTTTGCGTGTGTCCCTGGGAACCGAACCCAGGACCTCCGGATCGCAAGCCCATGGCTCTGACCACTAGACCACGGAGGCAGTTATGCTTATTGAGTTATGATTATTGCATTCATAACACAGTGATAGATAAGTGGTAACATGTTACCTACATTACAGATGTAATGGAATCATAAATGATGGATTTTCATTGGAAGCAATGCTCCGTTTCTTTTGTTTTGTACAATATTTAGGTACTTAGGTTAGTTAATTGTGAAGGACAACTTGAAATATTCTTGAGGATTTTTTTTATTCAGCGGTGAAAGAAAAAAGAAAGAAAGAATATAATTTTATTTTGCTCCACAACATGTTACAAAATTAAACTTATCCTAAAATAGTAATTATATTGTGTAATGGGAACAATACATATATCTACAATATATCTTCCATACTGGACTGGGAGAGAAAGAAAAGCATAGAATGTTCCAGTTTCCCTTCCTCCCGGGCATGCTGTAGAAGTCAGCAAAAGGGATTCGAGGGTTACAGTGTATTGTAATTTAGGCGATGGGCTGACAACCTGTCACTACAGCAATACACATTACAATCTAAAATTGCCCTCAATTTATGTCAGACGTGGCGAAAGCGCCTTTTAGGAGGCGTTTTACGCTCTGCCTACCCCGTAAGGGATAAAGGCGTGATTTTATGTATGTATGTAATGGGAACAAAATTGGTCTCCACTCAGTATATGTGCAGGAAGCAGAAGCTACCTACAGCGCTGGTATTCTGTATGTGCAGGAAGCAGAAGCTACCTACAGCGCTGGTATTCTGTATGTGCAGGAAGCAGAAGCTACCTACAGCGCTGGTATTCTGTATGTGCAGGAAGCAGAAGCTACCTACAGCGCTGGTATTCTGTATGTGCAGGAAGCAGAAGCTACCTACAGCGCTGGTATTCTGTATGTGCAGGAAGCAGAAGCTACCTACAGCGCTGGTATTCTGTATGTGCAGGAAGCAGAAGCTACCTACAGCGCTGGTATTCTGTATGTGCAGGAAGCAGAAGCTACCTACAGCGCTGGTATTCTGTATGTGCAGGAAGCAGAAGCTACCTACAGCGCTGGTATTCTGTGAAGCCAAAACTCCGTATAAAGTCTCTTTGTAGAATGTTATATTTAGTTGCCTCTCGCGACATGATCTAGAGGGATGTTACAGATTTTTTCTCAGGTTATTTAAGGAAATTTTATGTAGAATGTTTTTCTAGAAGTAACCGCTATAACATTAATGCAGGATTATCACCCCCCCCGCCCCTTAAAGCTCGGCTGTCACCTTGTCACAGGCTAGACATGTTTCTTCTGGATACTACATACATACATACATATAATCACGCCTTTATCGCTATATCCCGATGTATGCATAAATCTTTAAAACTACGCAACGGATTTTGATGCAGTTTCTTTTAATGGATAGAGTGATTCAAGAGGAAGGTTTATATGTATAATACATGCATAATGTAGTAGAGAAACATAATTTGCATATAATTTGATAATTTCCGTGCGAAGCCGGGGCGGGTCGCTAGTAGCTTATAAGTTGCAGATAACAAGGATATGCATAAATCAAAACCCTCCATAAAGCTTTGCAAAAGGAACGCCACAATTATATTCGCTTTAAATTAACCAATTAGGTTTCTTCTGACTCCGTGGTCTAGTGGCTAGTGCCATGGACTCCTGATCCGGAGGTCCTGGGTTCGCTTCCCATGTGGGAATCACAAAGTTGATATTTGAGAATTTATCAAACCATGTTAGAGGCCTGATAGTTGTGCTACTAGTCGGTTTAAAACCTCTGACACCAGGGTTCATTGGGTCGATAGACTCATTACCCACTCGACAGAAGAAGAAGACCAATTAGGTACCAGATACTCTTATTATTGACTTACTCATAGTATGTTCACCATATTTTACGCTTTCGCACAAAATGTAAAGATAATTTTTCTTTTGGTTCATTACAATGAAAAATACCGTTACCAATAACGGTGAAATACAAAATTAAGTCATTACAGTGCCCTTTTACTTTCTGTCGTGTGACGAATCACAAATGTAGTAATCATAATAATCAGTTCATCAAACAATACCTCAATCGCCAGTGGTTAGATCATGATAATACTGAAGTTATATGACTTCCTTCCATGCTGGACTGGGAGCGAAAGAAAAACATACAAAAGCCAGCTGCATTTTATTTTATTTGGGAGCTTACAGCAACATTAACAATTTATACATACATACATATAGTCACACCTTCATGTCTAACAAATTATTCAAGTATATATAATAAATGCCAATTACAAGCTTCCACATATAGAAAGAAAATTGCTTAGTCCTAACTAAAATTTCTTAGTAGAAATAAGCTGTACCTGTTGTGTCGTTATTCCTTGTGTATTGTCTTTCTCATGTTACTTGTGTACAATAAACAGTAAATAAATAAATAAAAGTAATGAATAGGTAAAGTAACACATACAAATATGAAAACAGTTACACTAAACTAATACAAGATTCTGTGAAGTAATAATTAACGAGCGCATTTTTCATTGATCTGATACTACCACTAAATAAATCAAATCGGCTATCATCATTGTACTTATTTCCTCCCAAGCAGGCCGTAAAAATCAGCTAAGGGATCCGAGGGTTTCTGTATATTGCAATTTAGGGGATGGGCTGACAACCTGTCACTACAGCAATATACCTACAAATCTATCTTAAATAACCCTCAAAACTTTGTCGGTCGGGGTCGGTGACCTTTATTTAGGTCGTTTACGCTCTGGCTACCCCATTAGGGATAAAGGCGTGGTTATATGTATGGATGTAAAAAAAACGATTTATAAAATTGTAACAAATCTATAGTGCCTGAATTGAATCCGTTATGGTTAGTTAGTAGCAGACTTAACAGTCGTACTATAGAACTGAACCCTTTGCAAATTACACGCACCAAAACACACAAATTAACTTTGATGTGCTGAGACACACATACATAGGTATACGTACAACACAGAATGCCATGTATGTCAGTAGGTACGTAAGGGGCCCATAAAGAAAACATTATAGGGTGTTTATAAACATTAACGTTTAATAAAATCTCTTACATGGTGGCCTGGGAGCGAGAGAAAAACATAGAATGTGCTAGCCGCATTTCCTTCCGGGCATGCTGTAAAAACCAGCTAAGGGATCCGAGAGTTTCAGTTTATTGTAATTTAAGCGATGGGCTGACAACCTGTCACTACAGCAATATACCTACAAATATCTTAAATAACCCTCAAAACTTTGTCAGACGTGGCGGGACGACCTTTGTTTCGGTCGTTTACGCTATGCCTACCCCATTAGGGATAAAGGCGTGACTATATGTATGTATGTATCTATAATCGTTTTTCTGACTATTTTGTTTCTTTTGCACTAAATTTAAGATTTACTAGGTATGGATTATGGATGGATGGCAGATGGGGTAGGAAGGTGTTGTACTGGAAACTATGGGAAGGTCCAAGGAATGTGGTCCTCCATGAATAGGGTATATTTGCCATAGGTACCTACTCACCACGCCTGGTACATACATATAATCACGCCTTTATCCCTAATGGGGTAGGCAGAGCCTAAACGAACTTTGTTATTTAAGATAGATTTATAGGTATGTTGCTGTATTAACTGGTTATCAGCACATCTCCTAAATTACAATATACTGAAACACTCGGATCCCTTAACTGGTTTTTACAGCATGTTTTACTTTCGCTCCTAGTCCAGCATGGAAGTCAAACATGGAAGTGGAACGCGTCACGTAATTGTTATAATATCAGATTTTCTAACATCCTGTATGTATAAAGGAGCGTTCTCAAGTAGGTCCCATAATGTACATTTCTTTGATGGTAATAGGCAGAAAATGCGTCTCCGTTGGCCGCATTACGTCCCAGCGGAGTGTACGAAATGCATAAAGGTTAATTAAAATATTCAGGAAGTAGAATATCTTCGAAAATACGAATATTTTGAAACATGTACTTAGATGATACAGAGCCTGATGGTGTAGTGGATAGGGCCGCTGCGTCCTGAGCGGGAGGTCGTGGTTCAAATCCCACCACGTACCAATGTGTTTTTCGGTTTTCGAATTTCATATGTACGTTTATTCGGCGCTTTGTCCGTGCTTCGGAAGGCACGTTAAGCCGTTGTTCCCGGTTAATATCGTTTAATACTATAGATATTAGTCGTTAAGCCATGTCAGAGGCCTATGCTAAGCATTGGCGGCTTGAAAACTCTGACCTAATCTGGCATTGGGTTTGGTTTTCCTTCTGGGTTGCGGAGGTCAGATGGCATTCGCTCTGTGTAAAAACCAGTAGCCTCGTTCAATCACCTAGATTAGGTAGCCGACCCCGAGAGATACGGTTTAAGGCTCGGGAGATGATGACTTAGAGGATACATTATAGAAGAGAATAGAAACGCATTTATTCAAAGTAACACAGGTAACATAACACATAACATACAGACAAAAATAATTGAGTTAAAACAAACCAAACAAAAGGCAATTATGAACCGTAACCAATTGTAGCGCACATAGATGGCGCCACATCAAGATACAACAGTCCTAAAACGCGGTATCGAAGTTTGCTCGGCGATCTGCATGTATACAACTTCCGAAATAATCCAGTCGGACTCCGGTCCCCTGGTCACAGCACCCGACCAGACGGGTAATTACCCTTTTCCCATCCGTCATCACTAGGCCAACTGGCCTCTCAAGGAATGCTCCTAAACAATAAACCGTAAGGCCTATTACAACGCCGTCTTCACTTAATGCCTGGTTGTTATACTGACCACAAGACATAATTAAAAAGAAAAATAAAACATTATTAAATTTCCATGCTGGACTGTGAGCGAGAGAAAAACATACAATGTTTTAGCTGAATTTCCTCCCGAACATGCTGTCAAAATCAGCTAAGAGATCTGACGATTTCAGTATATTGCAATTTAGGCGATGGGCTGACAAGCTGTCACTACAGCAACATACCTACAAATCTATCATAAATAACCCTAAAAATTTTGACGTGCCGGAACGAATTTTGATTAGGTGGTTTACGCTCTGCTACCTCATTAGGGATAAAGCCGTGATTTTATGTATCTGTCTGTATCAATCCACTGCTGGACGTTGTTCTCTCTCTCGCAAATTCCAGCCTCCAATCTTATTATGAATATCCCGCCGCTCCATATGAAAGGTGCCTCCCACAAAATCATGTTTGCGTGATAAATATAATAAAAACAGGAGTGGCATTAATCAGTCCTCAAAACCTGTAACAACCGTCGTCCAAATTACCAGCTTTTCCCTCGCAGTTGGTCATCATGACTGGCTTCACGCCAAACTTATGAGATACGACCGTTTCGGCCTTAGGAAATGTCGCTGTTCGTGTAAGGGTCAGTTTACACCGGAAAGCGATACGACGCGACGCAGCACGAACTTTTCAAGAGCATGATACAATATAGAATTTTATTCACTAGCTTAGCTTTCACCCGCGTTAAGTGAGTTTTCCTGTGGAAATAAGGTTTGCCCTGCGAAGAAAAGTAGCCTATGTCCTATTCTAGAACCTAACTTATATGTGTGCTAAGTTTTATCCCGTTTCGTCCAGTGGTTGAAGCGTGAAACATTGAAATATTTGCAAATAGATAGATATTTCTTCGTAACTTTAAATATTTTACCTCTTCCCTGTTTGTACATTTTGGAAATAGCAAGTTTTGTCAAGCACCATTCTTATCTTTTATTGTTGGCCAAGGACGTTTCGAAACGGCAAAACATGCGATATCCCCACAGACTCGTTCTTGACACCATACCTAAAAGTGCAAGATACAATAGGAATTGTATGGTTATGTGTGTGAATGTTTATAACAATGTACCTAAATCTATAACGGATCAACCGCTTATTAAATTTAAACGCTCATTGCGCGATTGGCTTCGGGAAAAAAACTTTTACACAATGAAAGAATTCCTTGAATATAAGCATAAGCTACAATACAACTTACGTACATGCTATAGGGTGGACATGATAATTACGCTCGATACTTTTCCCGCCATCGGTTTACACCATTTAGAACTTGAACTTCCACTTTTGTTCTCAAGTTGCCCTCAACTAAAGCCTTCAGCGTGAATAACTGACATTCAAAATTGTTTTAGTTTTATTATTTGTCCATTTTTGGCTTTGGCTACTGGATTTATTTCAGCCAGATGACATTTAGTGTGTGACATTATATGGATATATTGTATTTCTATTGACATTTTATTTTTAATATTAATTGAATTATGCTGATTTACCTGAATTATACTTTGAAATTATGCATTTCTAAATTGAGCTAATGTTAGAACTAAATAGAGTGATTAAGATTGTACATGATTTAGATAATGTGATTTATAAATTTTCATGTAATTTAATTTATTTTTATCCTCTTTTCAATTTGCATGCTATTTGTAATGGCTAAACAGGAGGCTAAACTTATGTTTTTATAGATAACTGACCATCTTTCTATGTACCCTGTTAAATGGTGAATAAACGATTATCTTATCTTATCTTTCATTGGCAGAACTCTAAAATTCCGCGCGACGTATTACAGCTTGTCACTTTATGGTACATCGAGCTGCATCTTCAAGCGGCTCCGTTCCGCGTCGCGTTTCTTCCCGGTGTGAACTGACCCTAATTCTTTTTGTTTCTTTCTCTCGTTCCCTGTTCGCCGGTTTCTCTACGTCCCGATGCACTGAACAGAAATTTTCGGGATTTATTACTAGACTTCGCGGGATGCAGTTTTTGGATTGGAGAGGTGATAGGGCTATTAATTTTGTGTTGCTAAGTTTTCCATGCTAGACTGGAAGCAGGAGAAAAACATAGAATGTGCCAGCTGCATTTCCTCCCGGGCATGCTGTAAAAACCAGCTAATGGATCCGAGGGTTTCTGTATATTGCAATTTAGGCGATGGGCTGACAACCTGTCACTACAACAATATACCTACAAATCAATCTTAATTAACCCTCAAAACTTTGTCTCACGTGGCGTAACGACCTTCAGTTAGGTTGTTTAAGCTCTGCCTACCCCATTAGTGTGTGTGTGTATGTGTTCTTAGTTTTGGCTAACTGGAACCCTGATTTGGACACTTTGATTGATTCAATTGATACCAATTACCTGCCGTGTTGTACATCAGAGTAGATAATCTGAAAGATGGCTCGGAAAATCTGTCACCAGGGTTTATAGGATCGTTCGACCCACCAACCCACACGACAGAAGAATAACTGATTTGGTTCCTTGTTTCCTTTAATTTGGCGAGAGAATATTAACGGTTTTGCTGGCTCTGAATAACCTTGTATCTTGCTTAATCTTATGTTCTTATAAAAGAATCTATTATCTAGATTACAAATCCGTTCTAGAAAGTAAAAGATTTTTCTATTATTACATTTTATTCAAGAATAAAGAAGTAGCAATACGTTCAGTACGATGCAATGAATAATTTGTATTTATTTAATCAACATATTTTCCAGGCAAAAAGCCTTGAATCTCGATACCTTTGTTAAATAGCTTTTGATGTATTATTTATTCTGTAATGTACCAATATTTTTGTTGTAAAATATCAAAGGGCTTTCATTCGGTTATTTAATACAAAATGTTGGTTTGAATTTAATTATGAAATGTTTCCTGCTGAGAAAAATACCTTGACATTTACCGATGTAATAGAGTTATAATTATCTTCTGGTATTTTAGGTCAATGTCAATCTTATTCCAATCAGTTTAAAGAATTTTCCCTAAATGTGCAGTCTGGCCTGGGAGCGAGAGGAAAACATAGAATGTGCCAGCTGCATTTCCTCCCGGGCATGCTGTAAAAACCAGCTAAGGGATTTGAGGGTTTCAGTACATTGTGATTCAGGCGATGGGCTGACAACCTGTCACTACAGCAATATATCTTAAATAACCCTCAAAACTCCGTCAGAAGTGGCGGAACGACCTTTGTTTAGGTCATTGACGCTCTGCCTACCCCATTAAGCATAAGGGCATGATTTTATCTATGTATGTATATTTAGAATAGTTAGGGGCTAGGTTAGGATGGGCGATAATCTCCATAAAGCAGCGGCACAGATTGGATGAGAAGGTCTGAAGAATGAGTTCAGTGGAGTGTCTTTGGAGAGGCTGAGTGTGTATAGCAGAGGATCGACAGGCTTATGATGACTATGTGCCAGGATTAGGCCAAAAAGAGCATTAAATAAGAAGCGGTTTGAGCGTCGGAAACTGGCATGGTACGCTGCAAGGTCGTGGCTTCAAATCCGTCCTGAGCAACTTCTTTGGTGGCGATAACTATGGCGCACCCATAAGTAAAAAATATATAATTTACTTAAAACACAATCAATCCGGTCCAACAGACTCAGCGATTCATAGTTCGTTGTTGTAACAGGAAGAAAATTGTTAATAACCCACCCACCGCCGACGGCAATCTTTCTATACATACATACATAAAATCACGCCTTTATCCCTTACGGGGTAGGCAGAGCCTGAAACGCCTCGTAACAGGCGCTTTTGCCACGTATGACAAAAATTGAGGCAAACTTTAGATTGTACATACATACATAAATCACGCCTTTATCCCTTACGGGGTAGGCAGAGCGTTAAACGCCTCGTAAAAGGCGCTTTCGCCACGTCTGACAAACATTGAGGGCAATTTCAGATTGAAAAGTGTATTGCTATAGTGACAGGTTGTCAGCCCATCGCCTAAATTACAATACACTGTAACCCTCGAGTCCCTTTTGCTGACTTCTACAGCATGCCCGGGAGGAAGGGCAGCTGGAACATTCTACGTTTTTCTATCTCTCCCAGTCCAGCATGGAAGAAATTTATAAGGTTCTAAATTATCCTTATAACTATTACTTGAATCTGTTGGGTCGGATTTTGAATTCATTGTGTTTTTAGTGAGTCTTTTTACTGATGGAGGCGCCACTTAGGCCCTATAGCCACAATTTTTTTCAAGCTAAAAAAATAAAAGTTTAATATTATTAATTTGTTTGGAGTTGTTTAATAACAAAATTTTGTCCCATTTATAAAGCAGACCGCCCGCGTTTACGGAAATGGACCTATTTCCTATACGGCAAACATCAATGGTTTTGATGGCGCCCATTCAAAACCAATTGGTAATGTTATAATATTTGTATGACAGATTGATAGGGAAACTTTGTGGGATCAAAGGAATTGGATATGTTGTATGGTTTCCGTCATAGGGCTTCTGTTGGGTTAGGAGAAACGAGTCATGATCATGATAGCTGTCAAAAAGTTTGGTGGACTTTTATTTTATTGGGTGGGCTTTCCGAGTTGACAAACGTCCCGATGAACCCTGGTGTCAGAGTCTGATCGTTCTCTGCCATGGCTTGTCTAACGACTATTTTAGATTAGATAGGCCATGTAAACTGGGATCCAGAGGGGGCCCTCTGAGTGCTTTGATTTGGGTTAGGACAATGTAGACTGTTTAAATCACTTGATGACGCCGACCGAACGGCCACTTTTATGATGTACAAATATTTAATTCCACAGAAAAATCTAAATGGCTTTTAGAAAAAAACAATGCATGACGAAAACGAACGAACTAAATCTGAACACAGAATCTAACTCCACAAATTCTAACAAAAATATAATAGCAACAGCACACAGAGCTCTGTCGGCGAAATAGACCAGTGCGCTAACCGGGTTACTAAGGCAAGTACTGTCCCCTCCACTATCCCACTAAACTACTGTACCTACTTACTGTGTTGCCAGACATTTTGATTTCCTACAAAATTTGGGAATTCGACCTAACAGTTTGTTGCTAAATGCGCTTATTAGCTCTTAGCTGTGCTATTAGGCGGTTGGAAAACTGTGACACCAGGGGTTTTTTTTTCCATTCTAACAACATACATACATACTTACATATAATCACGCCTTTATCCCTAACGGGGTAGGCAGAGCGTAAACGACCCAAACAAAGGTCGTTCCGCCACGTCTGACACAGTTTTGAGGGTTATTTAAGATATTTTGTACGTATATTGCTGTAGTGACAGGTTGTCAGCCCATCGCCTAAATTACAATATACTGAATCCCTCGGATCCCTTAGCTGGTTTTTACAGCATGCCCGGGAGGAAATGCAACTGGCACATTCTATGTTTTTCTCTCGCTCCCAGGCCAGCATGCTAACAAAGTGGCGTCTAATTGTCGCCATATTGTTTTTTAACAAAAACATGTCACTGATACACTCGCATGGTTACGACGAATCGATTGACGTAAAAAAAAAGAAAAAGCAAACATGCATAGATAGCGTGATAAATACATTACCCTTCTGTGCTTTGCAAAGTCGTGTAAAAAGACGGTTTTCGATACTAGAGGACAACAATTAGGATGTAATACTGGAATGTTCAATCACAGCTGGCAACCCAGTCTACTTAACTGGCTTTCAGTGCTTTCAGCTTTTCCTTTGTGCAGCTGCATCTGTTGCACTGTATGTCTCGATTACGGTATGCGTTTGGTGCATCGCCAACAGTATAGCCCTGGACTTGCAGTTTATATGTGTGCTGGCGTGTGTGAGTTTAAAAACTCTGATATCAGGGTCGTTCTTAAATACGGGGTGTAAGGGACAGCGTCCTGCAAACTGATAGGGGTCGCTCAGTCAACAGCCACTAGGATTTTTTTTCAGGAAATGAAAATAAAAATTGGAATTTTCATACAAAATGTCCATTTCGCTCAGACAATTTGTATGGAAAATCCATTGTTTTTCACTTCCTGAAAAAACATCTTGTTGATAATTGGTCAGTGTCGTTGACTAGGCAACCCCTATCAGTCCCTTACACCCGGTATATGAGAAAGTTTAGGTTGATATTGTCAATTTATCGTTTTGTGAGATTTTCCTAAATTTATATTTTTATGAACTCTACAAAGTAATAATATGTCACAAAGTTGCACTATCTGTCTGTCACACACATGGTATTGTAGCTGGGGTCATAAAATCTCATATTTTATGTAGTTGTAGAGGTATCGGTACAAAGGCAAATAGAAATACAAATAAGTTAACCTGTAGTTTTTCTAACTCAGATTTAGGAAACTGTAAACAAAGTTTCATGTCTTTTTATTCAAAAACACATATCAAAAATAAATGATACGTACATAAATACATACATATAATCACGCCTTTATTCCTAATGGGGTAGGCAGAGCGTAAAAGACCCAAACAAAGGTCGTTCCGCCACATCTGACAAAGTTTTGAGGGTTATTTAAGATAGATTTGTAAGTATATTGCTGCAGTGACAGGTTATGAGCCCATCGCCTAAATTACAATATACTGAAACCCTCGGATCCCTTAGCTGGTTTTTACAGCATGCCCGGGAGGAAATGCAGCTGGCACATTCTATGTTTTTCTCTCGCTCCCAGGCCAGCATGGAAAAATAAATGATGTGTGTTTGCAAATTAGTTAAATTACTAAAACTACTATTTTATTATGTTGTCATAACTAATAGCTAAAACTTATTTTAGAAACATGATCTTCGATTAAAATACGTGGGACACTCAGAAAGTTTTGCGACACTAAAAAAAAATGTTCTACAGGTACATATATTTTTATTATATCTTTTCAAAGTACTCTCCACCAGCCTCTATACAAAGATTCATGCGTCTGAACCAGTTTTCAAAACACTTTTTCCAGTCCGCCGTAGACACCTCGTTTACAGCCTGCTCGAACGCAGCCAGCGCATCTTCCGGCGACGAAAATTGTATCCCCTAGAGCTGATTTTTTATTTTTGGAAATAAAAAGAAGTCACACGGTGCTAGATCAGGGCTGTAAGGAGGGTGACCCAGGAGTTTGACTGGTGTGCTGTCCAGGAAGTCCCTCGTTTTGAGCGCGGTGTGTGCAGGCGCATTGTCGTGGTGGAGCAGTAGTCCGCGGACCCCCGGGGTTTGGTCGCTTGTTGCTCACAACAGAAAAAAACTTCTGGTAAACATTTGGTAGTATACCATTCGGCGTTAATGCTTCTTTGATCTCGTAAGGGAATTGAGGCCAAGTGGCCAGTCAAATTAAAAAAGCTGGAGATCAAAATCTTCCCCCCGCTTCGAGATCGCTTCACTTTGGTAGGCGTTGGTTCATTTTGAAACGCCCAAACTGTCGACTGGTGCTTGGTTTCTGGATCGTATTGATAAATCCAGGACTCATCACCTGTTACGATGTCGTAAACACGCCGAGACGAGCCTGCTTCAAATTTGTTCAGCATATCACGGCACCATTCCACCCGGGCCTGCTTCTGAGCGTCTGTGAGGTAGTGCGGCACCCAGCGCGATACTATCCTCCTCACGCGAAGATGCCCTTGTAGAATCTCGTGAACGCTTCCCGATCCAATATTTAATATGTGCTGAATCTCCTGATATGTAATTCGCCTATTATCTTGGATTAAATTTTTCACTGCTAGCACGTTTTCTTCCGTAATAGCCGTCAAAGGGCGACGGCTTCTTTCTTCATCCCCCAAGGTTGGTCGACCGCGCCTAAATTCGTTATACCAACGATACACGGTTGCCTTTGATGGGCTTTCATCCATAAATGCCATTTGAAGTCTATCGAACGATTCATCCGGTTTCAGGCGACACTTGAAATCGTAAAAAATCATAGCTCTAAAATGTTCCCGGCGCAGATCCATTTTTCAGTAAGACACGATACTTTGAATTGGCTCGCAAAAAATGTGGAGGGAAATTTTGAAAATGGAACATACATATTTTTACTTACAAGTAATCATATTTTCAAAAAAGATTCTAACCGGCCAGTCTGCCATATATAAAAACTATTTATCGCAATACTTTCTGAGTGGCCTGGTACATGACACTTTGTTTACCTTTATTCTAAAACTGACTTGGAAATATTAGTATATTCAAAATACAACACTGATTTCTATATATCCCGTTTCTGATATTATGATTTTGAGTATATATTTTCTATAGAAAAAATAACATTGTGTGTTCATTTGGAAACAAAAAATAGTTTCGTCAAAATAAATGAAGAATTTTAATAACAACATTGTAGTTTTTCCGATCCATTGATTGAACAATATTTCTATGCACATATTTACTACAAAATAATGTATACTAATATCAGCTATCGATTTACAAGCTTTGTTTATTTAAGTCTAGGTAGCGTAGAACTAATTGGACGAAAACATTATTAGAATATTCATTAGGCAAAACATAGTACACTTATATCCTATACCTAATATATAGATCTACATATACATTCGTATAATTATTCCCCGAAGCCTATGGTTGTTCTCGTGTCATATCAGCTTTTTCTGTCAAAATATCTGTCATCCATAATACCGAAATTTACCCAAATCCACTGATATGGCTTTAGAACATTCACAAAACAACGCAGACAACATGACAGACAAACGGATTTGCCCTAATCGGTGTGATATTCAGCCGTCAATCATTCTGATGGGCCGCCGACAAAAATTGGTTGACGAATATTTTTATATTTTAGAAGCTGGAGTGTCAGTACCGGATGTTTCGTGGAATAGGTAGAGAAAATAAATACTATTTACCTACCTTTCCGTTTGAAATATTTTATTTTCCATTCTATGTTTGAATTCTGTTTCGAAATACATAACCATAGTTCTCGCACGGTCGGCTAAAATCGTCCAAGTACTAAAAACAAAGGCAGTCTATAAAAATGGCCGCAGTTCAATAAAATATTGTGGACCGATTCAGTGTTCTCTGGTCTGACTGAAGCTCTTCTTTTATTTTTGTTTTAGGATACCGCTGTTTTGCTTTGAACACCCTTTGTTTGAATGTTATAGTTTATCGATCGTAAATAAACAAGATGGACATATTTTCAAGGATTCAAGATATGTCGTGAGTTTTATATTTAAGATTAGGTACTTCACTTATGACGGAGTGTTAATAGTTTAGAATTGTAATTGGCCCTTTTTAATTGTTGTCTGTAATAAACATACATACTTATGGAGATTCAGAAAGCAAAGGTATTTTCATAATACCATATCGTGCTATCATAATGAAGCCTCTGTCTTTTGGTAACAAATAAGTTTCCTCTGGATTCTAGGCAAGAAGTGACAAGTTAAGGTCGACTTAGAATCAAACTTATTCTAAAGCTTTTTGCGTTTAAGAATATAAAAGAAATGTGTTTATTCTTAGAAAATAAGCAAACAAAATACAAACAGGCAGACAAAACTATAAAATAATAATAAAAACAAACCATAATTAATTACATAAAAACAATACAAAACTCAACAGTTACTAACTAAGAAATGCTTTTGACTCAGCATAATGTTGCAATAAACCATAAGGCTCATTGCAACGCTGTTTTTCAGCCAACACCAGTTTACGATTACGTGCTTTATATATTGGTAGAATATGTATTAGTAGTCACAATAGATAATACCTTTTTTTACCGTTTGCATTGACTTGACCTCCCCCAACGTATGAGACAGGATACAAAGTGATTCAAGCCACTTCTGGCACTTAAATTTGGAAGGGACACCTAATGTTTCTTTTCAAATTTCGACATACATACATACATACATATAATCACGCCTTTATCCCTAATGGGGTAGGCAGACCGTATACGACCTAAACAAAAGGTCATTCCGCCACGTCTAACAAAGTTTTGAGGTTTATTTAAGATAAACTTGTAAGTATATTGCTGTAGTGACAGGTTGTCAGCCTATCGCCTAAATTACAATATACAGAAACCCTCGGATCCCTTAGCTGATTTTTACAGCATGCCCGGGAGGAAATGCAGCTGAAACATTCTAAGTTTTTCTTTCGCTCCCAGTCCGGCTTGGAAGTCAAATTTCGACCCATGTTCTTTTCAGAAAGTTGTTCAATTTCATAGGTAGGTCTTTTTTCAAATTTAGTTAGTGTGGTGAACCATTTTTTTCACACTCAGTGTATTGTCTGAATTATGTCATAACTTTACAAGGCGATTTTACCGTACTGAACCCATGTATTAGTTAACCATTCGCACACCGCTTATATTCGTTTTGTTTTGCGAATACGATAACCACCATTCGTCTGCGTGCGAATGTTAAAGCGGAATATTGAAAAACTGACAGCTTATTCATAAAATATGTCCGGGCCAGACGATGGGAAACGCTTTTTTTATTAAATTACTTTTTTTTACGAATGCCCCGTTTTAATTCGGTTATTTCGATAGATTGGTTTTGATTTGAAGTACGCGAAAGCTTTTTTAATTATTTTCTTTGGCACTATTTTTAACTTACATAAATATAATCACGCCTTTATCCCTAATGGGATAGGCAGAGCGTAGACGACCTAAACAAAGGTCGTTACGCCACATCTGTAAAAGTTTTGAGGGATATTTAAATTTGTAGGCATATTGCTGTAGTGACAGGTTGTCAGCCCATCGCCTAAATTGCAATATACTGAAATCCTCGGATCCCTTAGCTGCTTTTAACAGCATGCCCGGGAGGATCTATGTTTTCTCTCGCTCCCAGGCCAGCATGGAAGTAGTATTTTTAACTTGAATGTAAAATTATAGTAAAAGGCCTTAAATTAGGCGATTTTTTTCTTTTTCTGAAATAGTATTTGGGACAGCCAGAAGAGGATAAATTTGAGTAAATATACTTAGGTACCTACTCATAAATTTTGTTTATCATATTTTTTGTAACATACCCTACATACTGCATTTAAAGATATTTGACATCTCTCGCCAATTTGCAAATACCCATATATAAAGGCCCTTGTCTTGCAGTGGAATGTTAGGAAATGTCTATATTCTCAATATTTAGTTGTCTTTTCCCTTAAACCCGTCTTTTACTTCCTTTATACCTCACGTCTATGAAGTATGGGGTATTAAAACATAATAAAACTCGCGGCCCTACAATAATTTTTGTATGAAGCTACAATTTTTTACAGGAGTGCTTGGAATATTAATGTTCAGGTGATATTGTGGTATGATGTACTGGCTTGGTAGCTCAGTGGATAGTGTCCCAGTACGATGGTTAGAGGTTGTCAGTTCAATTGTTCCATAAGGCAAAGGCTTTTTTCAAATGTTTGTTAAATGTAGGTGTTTTCTATATAATTAAAAATGTTATTATGTAGACCCATAGATATGTCTATAATAGCGTGGGAGATAGTGGAAATCCTACTATAAAAACGTACATTTCTGCCCTAAATGTTTTCCAAATACATACATATAATCACGCCTTTATCCCTAATGGGGTAGGCAGAGCGTACACGACCTGAACAAAGGTAGTTCCGCCACGTCTGACAAAGTTTTGAGGGTTGTTTATGATAGATTGGTAGGTATATGCTGTAGTGACAGGTTGTCAGCCTGTCGCCTAAATTGCAATATACAGAAACCCTCGGATCCCTTAGCTGGTTTTTACAGCATGCCCGGGAGAAAATGCAGCTGGCACATTCTATGTTTTTCTCTCGCTCCCAGTCCAGCATGGAAGTAAAGTTTTCCAAAGAATGCCTTTAATCTGTTTTTATTTTCAGTTAATTTAGTCGTTAAAAAACCTTAACATTTTTAAGGTAGCGTAGGTAGATATCGTAAAAAAACCAAAATACTATTCACATAAATTGATTATATTCTATTGTGTTCGATACAATTGACATCCATTCGACAATTTTATCGTTGACACTTTAGCGTTTAATAAAAACCCATAAAACTCGTCAACCATAACCCTTTGTGACCTCATCCTCTAAACTGAGGTAAAAAAAAAACAAATCTAAATCACGTATTTACATAGACGAGCAGCAGGGAAACTGCTACGCTATCTAAAATGCAGTAAATGTGCAGTTGTTTTAAAGTTGAGAACAGCACTTACTAATAGCCTAATTTTAAAGCCATTGACTCGATAAGATAAAGGAGAAACAAACGAAGAAGCTGTCATGCTGAACAGTATGTTCAGCGTAGAAGGCACATAGGAATACTGCAAACTTCCAATTTTGCAAGTTGCCATAATAGCGTGCATAATAGCTATGCAGGGTTTACCAGTATTCTCTGCCTCCGTGGTCTAGTGGCTACTGCCATAGAATCCCGATCTGGAGGTCCTGGGTTCGATTCCCAGGGGGGAAACAAAAAAATTGATATTTGAGAATTTATCGCTTTGTGAATTTTTCCCCAGTTTGGTTAGGACATTGCAGGCTGAATCACCTGATTGTCCGAAAAGAAAAAGATTTCGTGCTTCGGAGGGCACGTTCAGCCGTCGGTCCCGGTCGCTGTCTTTGATAGTGGTCGTTACTTAAAAAACCATGTCAGAGGCCTGATAGTTGTGCTACTAGGCGATTTAAAAACTCTGACAGCAGGGTTCATCGGGTCGATAGACTCGATACCCACTCGATAGAAGAAGAACCAGTATTCTCGACTGCAACAGAACTTCAAATTACAAGTCTGTTTGCAGTCCATCTGTATTTGTAAAGTCTTACAAAAAACTTAAAATGACCGAGTAAATAGAGCTATAACTGCAGTAAATGATCAGTAAATTCTCACAAAATGTCAACTTGTATTCGAAAAGGGTAATTTTCGTTGATTTTAACAGCTACTTTGGCTCTTTGATTTGGCTATTTTAACCTCTATTATCTTTCACAGTCGGTTTCTTCATGCTACGATGCCTTCAAAGATTTTTGTATAAAACCTTCTTAAATTGCGTATTATTACAGTTGGAATTTGAATGAAACAGTTTTGATATGCGGCTATTCTTTGGAATCAAAAGAATATGATTGCTTTTGTAGAAATGCGATGTAAATTATAGATGTTGCGTGAGATTTTAGGGTTGCACTGGGTTTTGTAAAGTTTTTGAAACGATTATGTCGATTTGTAAGTAAACGTGTAAGTTCTTATCCCTTTGTCAAAGGTTTTGCCGCCAAAAAAGGAATTAAAATTGACACCTATGATGAAGTAAGATTGATAACTTTTTATTACATACATACATATAATCACGTCTTTTTCCCTAATGGGATAGGTAGAGCGTAAACGACCTAAACAGAGGTTGTTCCGCCACGTCTGTCAAAGTTTTGAGGGTTATTTAAGACAGATTTGTAAGTATATTGATTTGGTGACAGGTTGTCAGCCGTAAATTACAATATACTGAAATCTTCGGATCCCATAGCTAGTTTTTACAGCATGCCCGGGAGGGAATGCATCTGGCACATTCTATGTTCTACTCTCGCTTTCAGCCCAGCACGGAAAAAGTTTTAATTACTGTTACCTTTAATACTCAAGACCGCCGTACAAGGTACAACGCATCTATTGTGTATTGTATGTCATTTTGTATTTTTTGTGTTAAATAAAATTTGTATGTCCAAACTGTCCAGTGCAAATTGTCAAGCGTTCTTCCGCCCATGACGAAATGTCACATTCTATATCTGACAGCGTAAGGCAATGAAGGGAAATTAGGATTGTGTTTGATTTCCCACAAAATGTAGCAACTTTATGTATAGTATTTATTTGAGTGTCATTAATAGACTATTTGATTTGTCATTGTTACGGTTAATACTGAGTTAGGTCGGGATACTTTTTTATAACCATTTAATAAGATTATTATTTTGAACGGGATTACTACCACGATTATTTCATGCGATTTGGTCACGAGCAGATTGGCGAGGCGAATGTTGCTATCTTCTAAGGGAAACCATATATATCGGTCTACCCTCTTTTGGACGCGACGACTGAATAACCAAGTAACAATAAATATGATCGTGGTATTAATTGTGGTCAAAATTAGAATCTTATTGTAATTAACCAATGTCTTGAATCTTTTTTTATTCTTTTTTCACTGAACTTTGGCAAACTATAAGTACCTAGTTAGTGCATTGAGTAAATTGCATTTTAAGTGTTACATGAAACAAAATAAGATTGAGTAGTCATTTAACTAGGCCCGTCTATCTATTATAAAGGCTCAACCCATCTTAAATTGCTTACTTAATTTAGTCGTGTTAACTTTATCAAAGTACCTATCTAAGTTGATTGACTTTTATCGAAGTTATTATACCAGGTGTAACGAAAAACAAAAATTGGCTTTTCCATACAAATTGTCTGATCGAGGTGAACATTTGGTATGGAAAAGATATATTTTTAACTTCCTGAAAAAATGTCCTGCTGATAGTTGTTCAGTGTCATTGACTGAGCATCCCCTATCAGTTTGTGGGTCGCTGTCCCTTACACCTGGTATGTATTGTACTTACATTCGGATCAAAACAGAATATTACCTAATGTGTTTAATTTTGAACAAGTTGAACATACATAAATCACGCCTTTATCCCTTACGGGGTAGACAGAGCTTTTAACACCTCGTAAAAGGCGCTTTCGCCACGTCTGACAAAAATTGAGGGCAATTTTAGATTGTAATATGTATTGCTTTAGTGACAGGTTGTCAGCCCATCGCCTAAATTACAATACACTGTAACCCTCGAGTCCCTTTTGCTGACTTCAACAGCATGCCCGGGAGGAAGGGCAGCTGGAACATTCTATCTCTCCCAGTCCAGCATGGAAGAAACAAGTTGAAACGAATTTAAAAACGAAACATTGTATATTCATCTAGTTTTGGACACGGGCGGCTAGAAACGGGTGTTTAGGGTGCTGTAACTATTACAAAGTGCTAGTGCGCCTCATAATGTCGTTTTAATGACCCGAACGGTCGATTAGGGTGCACCGAAATTATCTAATAACCTTTATTTCCCCTACTGGTTATTTTGTTGACAAAGTTTTGAGGCTTATTTTAGATAGATTTGTAGGTGTATTGCTATAGTGACAGGTCGTCAGCCCATCGCCTAAATTGCAATATACTGAAAACCTCGGATCCCTTAGCTGGTTTTTACGGCATGCCCGGGAGGAAATGCAGCTGGCACGTTCTATGTTTTTCTCTCGCTCCCAGTCCAGCATGGAAGAATGAGATTAACTCCGGTATTTTAAGTGTTGTGTTTTCTCACGGTCAAAGTTAAACATATTTATGATCTGAAACACTTTTTACTTATGTAATAGAACGTCTTTTGTATCTGATGAGATTACCAAACCCCGAAATAAAGGGAAAAAATTAGGTCTAGGTAAAAGGTGCAGGTCAAAAGGCGAAGTGTAATAGGGCGGCCATTTTCTGAATCGCTGAGCAGATTGACATCACGACGCCAGCGATCAATCGGGAAGCGACGCGGAGGGACGAGTGATTTAGCGGGACTAGTGGGGAAGGACGAAAGGATCGGTTTTATGCCGTATTAGGGGAGTGAGAGTCTGTCTTGTGGTAGGAGGTTGGATAATATTATTGATATTATATTAGTAAGTATTAAAGTTGAATAAAAGAGAAAATTTGGCTTAAATAATTTGCTATATAGAGTAGTTATCCAATTTTAGTGGTGTCGCAAAAGATGACTTAAAATAAAGTCCATTCGTTGCCTAAACCTCCTAAAGGGACTCCTACTAATTACCAAAAACTTCTGCCTTATTGTGGCAATATAACAATGAATTTATTTCTGCGGCCATACTGGAAAGGTCAGATTAGGGACTGAGGGTTTGATCCAGAGTATTGTAATTTGACTGGTTTGTCACATCAAATTTTCCTAAAGCGATCCCCAAAGATTGGCAGATCCCCAATAAATGACGGGTTACTAAAGGTCTGTCTTCCCCGTAAGTAAATTCAGGTGGCGATAGTAAAAAAAACATAATTCAATAAAAACGTAGTGAATTAAAAAACCGGTCCAACAGATTCAAGTGTTAGTAATTAAGATAATTTAGAATCTTATAAATTAGCTATTCATAGTTCGTTATAGTAACAGGAAGGAAAAAAATCTAATAACAGCCACCAACGGCAATATTTCTTCTTGTTACTACAACGAACTAAGAAACGCTAATTTATAAGGTTCTAAATTATCTTTACAACTATTACTTGAGTCTGTTGTACCGGATTTTCGATTCATTGTGTTTTTAATGAAATATTATTTTTATATACTATACTCACCTTAAGATTCTTCCATGCTGGCCTGGGAGCGAAAGAAAAACATAGAATGTGCCAGCTGCATTTCCTCCCGGGCATTCCGTTAAAACCAGCTAGGGGATCCAAGTATATTGTAATTTAGGCGATGGGATGACAACCTGTCACTACAGCAATATACCTACAAATCTATCTTAAATAACCCTCAAAACTTTGTCAGACGTGGCGGAACGACCTTTGTTTAGGTCGTTTACGCTCTGCCTACCCCATTAGGGATAAAGGCGTGATTATATGTATGTATGTTATAAATTAGCTTTTCATAGTTCGTTATAGTAACAGGAAGAAAAATACTTTATTACAACTAAGAAACGCTGATTTATGAGGTTCTAAATTATCTTTACAACTATTACTTGAGTCCGTTGGATTGGATTTTTGAGTCATTGTGTTGAGTAGTTGTAGTTTTTTTTTCTATTATTATTAATGGGGGCGCCACTTGGCTATTATAGTCACCTTAAGAAAGACTCGCACCGTAATGACTCGATCCTGTTATATGCTACGTTTACGGTGGTACAGGCGCGGGGCAGAACTGAGTAATTTTCGTAGACAGCAGAGCGTGGCCACGCCTCTGCTTGCGAACAAACGCATTTAAGCCGCGTTTAGAGTGGGTTAGTACTAGATGCTAGTAGATATTAAGTAAGTAAAAGTAAGTTCTTCCATGCTGGCCTGGGAGCGAGAGAAAAACATTGAATGAGCCAGCTGCATTTCCTCCTGGGCATGCTGTAAAAACCAGCTAAGAGATCCGAGGGTTTCAGTATATTGTAATTTAGGCGATGGGCTGACAACCTGTCACTAAGCAATATACCTTCAAATCTATCTTAAATAACCCTCAAAGCTTTGTCAGATCGTTTAGGTAGTTTACGCTCTGCCTACCCCATAAGGGATAAAGGCGTGACTATATGTATGTATGTAAAAGTAAGTAAAAAAGTCTTTATTACCAAAAATACACGATTGAAAAAATATTCATTTTAACATGCAATCTTAACATGCAAATTAGCTAGCCAAAAAAGTAAAAAATAAAACAGTGTTTGGCAATGGGTACTAATCTCAGCATAATGCCTAGCGCTGATTTTCATACCAGCCACTTAGTGCTTATATGAATATTTGGCAGTTGTTTACATATCTGCATAAAGATAATGTAGGTATGGATAA
Source organism: Scrobipalpa costella (assembly GCA_949820665.1). Taxonomy (NCBI): domain Eukaryota; kingdom Metazoa; phylum Arthropoda; class Insecta; order Lepidoptera; family Gelechiidae; genus Scrobipalpa; species Scrobipalpa costella. The sequence goes on along the minus strand of OX463320.1, from coordinate 10,830,521 downwards.
TCATAGTCCCACGTGGCACGTGTAATCGATTTCAGAAATAAACGTGGGTTCCTCCGGAGTCTACCGGGTTTTCCGTGTGGGAGTGAATGCTAGTGGTTTTCACCATTACCTATGTAGGTAAGCAAGCTCGTTCCAACGTCAACACAGTTTCTGACACCTCTTTAGAATTGACGACCAAAGATACCGCAAAAGTACTTTGTTTATAACACATAGTGCCCATGATAAATTTAGGCGACATTTCATTTGAAATGTATTTTGGCTACTCTTTCTTAGAAACCAGATATAAACAGTTTTACATGGCGTTTCGGCCCTTTCAGAACTTTCGATTAAGACAAGGTTGTATTTTTACTAACATAAACTTGAGCTACCTCTTCTTAAAAACCAGCTAAGGGATCTGAGGGTTTCAGTGTATTGTAATTTAGGCGATGAGCTAACCACATGTCACTACAGCAATATACCTACAATTCTATCTTAAATAACCCTCAAAACTTTGTCAGACGTGGTAGAACGACCTTTGTTTAGGTCGTTTACGCTCTACCTACCCCATTAGGGATAAAATCGTGATTGTATGTATTTATGTATGTACCTCTTCTAAACGAGGCACGAAGGCGCAGTCTAAGAAAGCAATCCGTTCAGGAGCCGTAAGTATGGTAGCCTTAATTGCCTATACGATTGCCTCACTTTTGTCCCACTTTGTTTGTTTAATCGCACGGTTTGTATGGGCTTGTATGGGAGTCGTTTCTATACGGGAATTGGTGCGCGGTTAATTTGGTTTGTGTTTTGTTATGGGTATATCTGTTATTAGATTGGTTAAAGGTACTTTATCTATATATAATAATATAGGTAATTTGGGTTGGGATGACATCTACCTCCTAGTGATCCACCCCGGGCAACGGCAACACAGGCTTGCCTGTGAATAATTCCAGCTGAACGATCCCAACAAAGCGATGGTAGGCTCCGCAAGGGCCCCCCTGGTTCGCGACCACCCTTTCACCGGAGTCCGGCGCCAAACAGCTTGCTGTGTTCCGTCCGTGCGTGAGATTACCAGTGCCATAACAGGCATCTTCTGGGTGAGCTCGCTCCATCGTCGACTTTGTTACGATCATTCCTGACCTAGTGTCTAGAGTCAAAAGAAAACACATTTAAACAAATAAAAAAAAAGAAAAAAACCTATCTATGTGTAGGTATATGAAATGGTTTACAAATTGTAGTACCTAAGTACATTGATAAGTAGCTCTGCGAAAGACTGATTGTCATGACAATCCCTTACCACATCAGAACGTCATAGATGCAATCCGATCATACATACGTACATACAATCACGTTTTTATTCCTAATGGGGTAGGAAGAGCGTAAACCATCTAAGCAAAGGTCTTTCCGCCTCGTCTGACAAGGTTTGAGGGTAGTTTAAGATATATCTGTAGGTATATAGCTGTAGTGACAGATTGTCAGCCCATCACCTAAACTACATTACACTGAAACCCTCGAATCCCTTATCTGGTTTTTACAGCATGCCCGGGAGGAAATGCAGCTGCCGCATTTCATGTTTTTCTCTCACTCCCAGGCCAGCATGGGAGAAAAAGTATGCAAGTTCTATTTACCTTTTCCTTTGAAGCCTAGAATCAGTACGCAGACCGAACTTCCAATCTTTTAAAAGGCAGACATCAAACGAATATTCCTTTACCCCACTTGCCGCAGAAGTGTAAGAATCAGCTACTTTGCTGTACACTTTCTAGCCGTTTCAGACAAATTTCAAGCAATTTCTTAGGCTATCCATACTTTTCTATTGCATTTAAATGTGATTTTATAGCTGGTAAGCTGCCTAACATATTAGAATAAGGGAGCTGACTAAGTAAAAATCCTTTTACTGACAATGTACTATATTTGAGCAATACCGGGACAGCGTTCCGCAAACTGATAGGGGTTGCTGAGTCGCCGAAACTGAACAGCTATCATCAGGAAATTCTTTTAGGTGACGAAAAAAATTTCCTATACAAAATGACCACCTCGATCAGACAATTTGTATGAAATATAAATAAAAACTTGTATAGTTGTTGGATAATTGTTCGTTGACTGAGCAATCCCTATCAGTTCGCGGGACGCTGTCCCTTACTCCCCGTATAGCATCTACTGTCATACATACATACATATAATCACGCCTTTATCCCTAATGGGGTAGGCAGAGCGTAAACAACCTAAACAAAGGTCGTTCCGCTACGTCTGACAACGTTTTGAGGGTTATTTTAAGATAGATTTGTAGGTATATTGCTGTAGTGACAGGTTGTCAGTCCATCGCCTAAATTACAATATACAGAAACCCTCGGATCCCTTAGCTGATTTTTACAGCATGCCCGGGAGGAAATGCAGCTGGCCCATTCTATGATTTTCTCTCGCTCCCAGGCCAGCATGGAAGTAACTACTGTCATCTATTTTAAAATGTATGCATAGGCAATCCCTATGGTTTTTAAAGAGCCCATTTGATAACAAGTCTTATCAAAACCTAACTCGAAATCTAGTCTAGTGTAGTTTAGTTTTGCTCAAATTGAAACTACCACCTTCAAATCGTGAGCTTGCAATTCATAAGGTAGTTAAGTTCTTGGTATCAAAATTTCAGAGTCTTGCACGAGCTGTTCGTAATTTCCCACTTGGTTTCAGGCAATTAAGGTTTGGAACCTTGGTGTTTCAAAATACGTAGTAATTGGAAAGTTCCAAAACTTGGAGAATTTTCCCAATAAAAAGACAATTCCATGCTGGACTGGGAGCGAGAGACAAACAGAACGTGCCAGCTGCATTTCCTCCCGGGCATGCAGTAAAAACTAACTAAGGGATCCGAGGGTTTCAGTATATTGTAATTTAGACGATGGGCTGACAACCTGTCAACTACAGCAATATACCTATCTATCTTAAATAACCCTCAAAACTTTGTCAGACGTGGCGTTACGACCTTTGTTTAGATCGTTTACGCTCTGCCAACCCTATTAGGGATAAAGGCGTGATTATATATATGTATGTTTGTATGAAAAGACAATTTCCTTCATCCATGTACTTAAAAACGTAAGGGTGGGCCCTTCTTTTTCGTTTTTGTGCTGTTCGTTTTTTCTGTTTCATTTTTGTGGCGTGTTAATAAATCCTATTGAAAGGTGTACTGCAGAACTTAAATTAGGATTTAAGTACTTCCTTGAGTTCTACTTTTATTCTTGACATTTTATTCTATAATTTTGCCGATACTTCTTTTCTAATATTTTCCTTTGAACCCTTTAAAGGTGGAAATAGTGTCTCAAATTGAATTTGCTGCCATACCTTCGCGTCATCCTCTACAAAATTTCACTTCATATGCGCAATATGTGAAGTCGTCGCAATTCGTAAGCTCGGGATCGGTCTAGATCTAGATATCTACCGTCTAGATTCTAGATTTCACACTTTGATATTTTCGCGGATGAATAGTCGGCTGATCGGCAAAGGATGTCTACTGTGCGTGAAATGCTCACGAGGAATTTGTGAAGGATTGTCGTCTTAGATCTATTATATTTTCTATCTTTATACCTATTTTATAACAAAAGTAGACTTTTTTTTTTTTATATTTGATAGGCAATCATTTGTCCGCCACTTAGCGGTTACTGTATTTTATTTTTGTATGTGTGTGTTCTGAAAACATCATCATCTCCCTAGCTTTATCCCGTATCTCACGGAGTCGGCTACCTAATCTAGGGGATTGAACGAGGGTACTGGTTTTTACACAGAGCGACTGCCATCTGACCTCCGCAACCCAGAAGGGAAACCAGACCCAATCCTAGATAAGGTCAGAGTTTTCAAGCCGCCAATGCTTAGCATTGCCCTCTGTCATGGCTTAACGACTAATATCTATGGTATTAAACGATATTAACCGGGGCCTTCCGAAGCACGGAAAAAAACACCGAATAAACGTACATATGAAATTCGAAAACCGAAAAACACATTGGTACGTGGTGGGATTTGAACCACGCTGGATAGGGCCGCTGCCTCCTGCTTAGGAGGCAGCGGCCCTATCCACTACACTATCGGGCTCTCTATGTGTGTGTTCTGAAAACTAGGCTAGGTGAATTTAATGTGTACAGTACAAAATCTGTTTGGCCCGCCATGCCAGTTATAAATTGTCCTTTTTACTTCACATACGTAGGTAAGGTACATAGATAAAGTCGCATGTAAGTAGTGTGTTAACGCTTTTCCAGCGCGGATTAAATATGACGGGGCATTTTAGATATGACGGGAGAGCCCGATGGTGTAGTGGATAGGGCCGCTGCCTCCTGAGCAGGGAGGTCCTGGTTCCAATCCCACCACGTACCAATGTGTTTTTCGATTTTCGAATTTCATATGTACGTTTATTCGGTACTCTTTTCGGTATTTCAAAGTCAAAAGTCAAAGTCAAATCATTTATTTCCAAATAGATTCCTAAGAACACTTTTAGAAAGGTACAAGTGAGTCTATTACAAAGCAAATTATATCTATGTCACAAAATAAAATAAATCTATATCACAATGAAGAAGAAGCATGACAAACTTGCACTTTGCGCACCTCCCTTCGTTTTATCTTATTCTTACTTTTGTCCTGCTTTTTGTTCAAAACTTCGGAAGGCACGTTAAGCCGTTGGTCCCGGTTAATATCGTTTAATACTGTAGATATTAGTCGTTAAGCCATATCAGAGGCCAGTGCTAAGCATTGGCGGCTTGAAAACTCTGACCTAATCTAGGATTGAGTCTGGTTTCCCTTCTGGGTTGCGGAGGTCAGATGGCAGTCGCTAGGTGTAAACCAGTACCCTCGTTCAATCCCCTAGATTAGGAAGCCGACCCCGTGAGACACGGGATAAGGCTAGGTAGATGATGATTTTAGATATGACTGTATTACTAAAGTGATAGGTGGTCACCTATCAATGTTGCAATAACCTTTTGGCTTAGACGAAACCTTTTGGTCAGTCTACTGCCTTTTGCAGTCCCCTGGAATATACATTCTTTGTTTTTTTTTTTTTTTCGTCCAGCCTTAAAGTTCTCTAACCTCACGTCACCGGACCGTTTGTCCTGTGAACCAGAAAAATCTTTTCATGATGTCAGCTCCGCTGTTTCGATTCGTTTTTCGTCATCTTCTTCATTATGAATAATTCAGGACACCATTTGCCTTTTTTCTTTCTGTGACCTCACTGGCTGGGTATACTTAATGTAGGTTTTTGGGTTTATGTATATCGTAGTTTTTTGACACCATTGTTGTTGATTAATGAATTTTCATTCGAATCCAAAATGGATTGGATGTTGTATTTTTTTCTTATTAATAAGTTTAGATCTTCTTCCATGCTGGATTGGGAGCGAATGAAAAACATATAATATGCTAGCTGCATTTCCTCCCGGGCATGCTGTAAAAACCAGAAAAAGGATCCTAGGGTCGATCAGCTAGGAACCTGTCACTACAGAAATATACCTACAAATCTATCTTAAATAACCCTCAAAACGTTGTCAGACGTGGCGGAACGCCCTTTGTTTAGGTCGTTTATGTTCTTCCTACCTCATTAGGAATAAAGTCGTGATTATATGTATGTATGTAGATACTAAATTGGTTTTCAAACCTTTAATTTGTTGTTTTTTTTTCAGGTAAGCGTCAACTGTGACTATATTATAGAAAAAAGTAATCATCTTCGTCTGTGGTAAGCCATTAAGATTGATTCTCATTTTTTTAGTTTATTCACGTAATAAAAATAACAAAATAAGCTGAATTTCACGAATTTAATATCGTATTTTAGTAAAGCTGACGAAATTCTCATTTATTATTTAAAGCTAAACAAAAGTATATTTTGAACTTCTTCTTAGCGATTGGATTCACAAGTCAAACAACGTCCCGATGAACCCTGGTGTCAGAGTTTTCAACCCGCTTAGTAGCACAGCTATTAGGCCTCTGACATAGTTCTGGTATATTCTGATGTCGGTACATTTTTTGTTATTTTATTTACTAGCGACCCGCTCCGGCTTTGCACGGAAATTATCAGTGTTTCTCTACTATATTAGGTATGCATGTGTTATACATATAAACCTTCCTCTTGAATCACTCTATTCATTAAAAGAAACCGCATCAAAATCCATTGCGTAGTTTTAAAGATTTATGCATACAAAGGAACACACAAATCTGTAAACTTAACAAACGAAACACAATCACGTTCGCAGCTACCGATAGGATTCCCTGTAAAGGACATACAAAATACAAAACAAAATTAGATGGTTTTTAAGGGTGTTAGATGGTGGGCTTACGATCAGGAGGTCCTGGGTTCGATTCCCAGGGGCGGGGACAAAGTTGATATCTGTCAATTTATCACTTAGTAAGGTTTTCCCCAGTTTGGTTAGGACATTGCAGGCAGAATCACCTGACTGTCCGAAAAGAAAAAGGATTCCGTGCTTCGGAGGGCACGTTAAGCCGTCGGTCCCGGTCGCTCTCTTTGATAGTGGTCGTTACTCAAAACCAAGTCTGAGGTCTAATAGCTGTGCTACTAGGCGGTTTTGAAAAACTCTGACACCAGGCTTCATCGGTTCGTTGTTCGACTCGAGGATCCACTCGCTAAGAAGAAGAAGGGTGTTAGAATTAGGTGGCGTGGAGATCGAACCCCGACCCTTTCGCACTGAAAGCAACTAAACGTACCTACATACTACCTTATAACGTATCGTAATACATTACTTTGAAACAACATTAACCTTTTCATAACTTATATAAACGCCCAAGGTACTGTAAATAGGACAAAATATGATTCGTAGCGAAATGTCAGTTCGCAAAGGGGCCGTTTCCCTGTTCACGGCCTGATATTAAAAAGGGTGCTAATGTCGTAGAGTTAAGAAGGCATTAAGATATAGAAGACTTTTATACATAGGTATACCTTCCATGCTGGACTGGGAGCGAGAGAAAAACATAGAAAGTGCCAGCTGTATTTCCGCCCGGGCATGCTGTAAAAACCAACTAAGGGATCCGAGGGTTTCAGTATACTGCAATTTAGGCGACGGGCTGACAACATGTCACTACAGCAAAATACTTACAAATCTATTTTAAATAACTCTCGAAAGTTTGTCAGATGTGGTGGGACGACCTTTTTAGGTCATTAAGGCGTGTAAATTAACTGTAATTTCCTTACAGCTTATTCGCTTTACTATTGCGGAAAATATTTTACCTTCTCCAAACGTTTTTTGTCCTCTAAATGTTTTACGCCGGCTGCCACAAGTAATAAACTGTTTCAGTCTTTAGAAAGGTATCTGGGCTTTATTTAAAATGTTTCATAGTAAAAAATGGAAAAACATCCCTGGGGCTTGCAAAACGCGAAATGTTTTGGGGGGCCTTTTTTTTCAAGGCTAGCCTTTTTCGTCCACAGTCGTGCTGTGTCGACTTTTATTACTGTGTTTTTTGTGTGACACATATTGTGACAGAATGGGACACACTTTTTCTTTGTCATTGACCAACAATGGAATAGAAATGCTAGCAGTAACAGTACTGGATTTAATTAAGGTTAAATAAGGAAGTGATTTCGGAAGAAAAATACTTACAATGTAGGACATATTTAAAAAAAAATAACAGACACTGCTTGACATATCTTTTCATATTGTCTAAAATGTCACCTTTTTATACGTACAGTTCCTAATATTCACTTCTCCTAGCAGATAGACCCTTTAAATGGTTAAGACAACGCGTTGGAGGATAATAAAATATTACCTTCCAACGAACTATAGCTTGAGCGCCTTATCTTTCTCTTCCCAAGGATACACGCACACATCTTGCCTTTCAAAATTAATTAGTCCTATTTAAAAGACATTCCTCCTAAACTCTTAAATAATGACTCCTCTTAGATTATGCCGGAGGAGGCAGATAGATGTATGACATCGTTATCTGACTATTAAAGGGCGTTTAAAAATAATTGATTAAAAACAGCATTGGGATCGATTTTGTCCTTTGTTGTTCATTTTGTTACTCACTTTATAATTTTATATTGATTTTTCTTATGATGATTTCATTGTTTAGAAAAATCCGTATCCATAATGCTCTTTTGTCGCCTGTTCAAACTTTGAACTTTACTGTTTCTTAAATCATAGCCACATTGCTTTTTTGGCAGATTAAAGAAAGAAAGAAAATAATTTTATTTTGCTCCACAACACAATAACAACATGTTAGGAAATTAAACTTATCCTAAAATAGAAATTATATTGTGTAATGGGAACAAAAATGGTCTACACTCAGCATATTATGTGCAGGAAGCAGAAGCTACCTACAGCGCTGGTATTCTGTGAAGCCAAAATGAAATGAAATGTGGACAGCAAACTTGTTTCCATCATTCAATATTAAAAGTAGTTTATAATGATACAACTAAATTCAGATACAAACTAATAAACTTTGGACTTAAATGAGATCTATAATAAATATTTAAAATTTGCAAAAATTATATATATTTTTTTTTTATATTTAATTTTTTTAATTTATATTATTTAAATATTAACACTACTAGACCGATACGAAATACGAGATTCGAGAAATATTTTTCTGTGAACATCAAAAGATACCTATTAGTGAAAATCATGCTCGGAGTTTTCACTGTTTCGGGTCGTTGTACGAAGCGAAAAACCCACTCCTCAAAAAGAAGAACTGTAAATACGCGTTCAGTGTTTTTTATAAGTTACCTATGAAGTGTCAAACGCTGAGTGCAGCAGAATGTTACGTCGCGTTTGGCGCTACATAATTAGAAAGCTGACATTTCCAAATAAAAACTTAGCACTTACTTGCAATGAAGCTGCTCCCTCTTCAGATTTCTTCACCATCTTTTTGCTGGTTGCAAAATAAGTCTTCGTATAAATCGCGGATGGTTCTTGGTCCATTTTCCTCACTCCCCTGTCCATACATCACGGCGCTTAGCGTGATGGCCTTCATTGCCCCCAAGCTACCCTTAACACTTTCACTGCCTGCCTGCTTCATTGATGTAAAATGCAGTTGTTGCTTAGTTGAGGCCATAGGGGCAACAAAAATGTTGAATTTACTCGATGCTTCTGTAACTGAGAAGTACTGGACAAAATGTAAAAGTGTGTTCTTATTTCAGACATAGTGATAATAGTTTCTAGTAGACTTCTTCTTCTTTCTGGTCGTTCCCTCAATGCTTAGGATCGTGACTGTATGTCAATCTTCTCCACTGGGTCCGGTTCTGTGCCAGATGTACCGCTCCCTGTATCTGGCTTCCAGACTCCTCCTTGAGTTGGTCCACCCATCTAGCTGGTAGACTTACCGAAAAAAAATTAATGAGGTTCAAATTTCATCTCGACAGAAGGCAGCATTTATAGCCCAGTTACTAACAATCACAGTATCATATTATATTCAAATGCTCATGCTTATGAGATAATAGAGCCCGATGGTGTAGTGGATAGGGCCGCTGCCTCCTGAGAGGGGGTCGTGGTTCAAATCCCACAACGTACGAATGTGTTTATCGGTTTTCAAATTCCCCAGTTAATATCGTTTAATACCGTAGATATTACTCGTTAAGCCATGTCAGAGGCCAGTGCCAAGCATTGGCGGCTTGAAAACTTTGACTTAATCTGGGTCTGGTTTCCCTTCTGGGTTGCTCAGGTCATATGGCAGTCGCTCTGTGTAAAAGCCAGTACCCTCGTTCAATCACCTTGATTAGGTAGCCGATACGAGATACGGGATAAGGCTAGGAAGATGATGCTCATGCTTTTGAGGACCTTCATGTAATGCGAACACCCTCGTTTAAATTAATCTTGTATGGTATTGCGGAATACAATACAATATCACAGTTAGTTATAATATGTATATATTTATATTAAATAGCATTATATTATGCTTATTTATTTTATAAGTATATACAATCAATATTTATTAGTAGGAATATTTAGCATATTAGTCAAGTAATTGTGTTTGTTCTTGTTTATATAATTTAATATAATTTATCCATTTTTGTTCCTAATATTTATACACGTCGTATCTGCCTTTCAGAATGCTATTTTAGTAGCCTAGGTCTGCTGGAAGAGATTTATTTTTAGAAATAAGCTGTGCCTGTTGTCTTTGTTTTATATGCATATGTCCTTTGTATTTTATTGTCTACAATAAACTGTTAAATAAATAAGGACTTGTGAGCCTCGTCTTCAGCAGCTAACGTGTTGAGCGCGCCCAACGTTTTTCTTTTCAATTTACGACTACCCTCAGTTGGAAATTGTGTAATTAATAGCCTCTATCATTTATTAGGGTTAAAGAGTATGCTACTTTGTTTCAATGTTTTTTGTTTTGTACCCATTTAATTGCTTTTGAAATAATATGCTCTTTTACACAATTTTCTTTTCAAAGAGGAAAATAAAAAAAAAATACTAGCCTTTTAATACAATATTACTTTGAATCCCTTTTACATTAAAAAGCTTACAAGTGAAGAAGAAGGCTAGTCTATAGCAGATACTGTGAGCTATCTTCAGTCAAATGTACAGAAATTGTATTATAAATAATAATAATAAATTGTATTTATTAAAATAAAAAACATTTAAATAAAACAAGCATTTAACAACGATCCCCGCACTATTTATAGTGATAATAATGAAAATTGTATAAAACTAGTTTTACACATAAATTAATTTCAGGAAAAAATATAATTTTAGGAAAAAAAGCTTGCATGCTGGCCTGGGAGTGAGAGAAAAACATAGAATGTGCCAGCTGCATTTCCACCCGAGCAAGCTGTAAAATCCAGCTACGGGATCTGAGGGTTTTAGTATATTGTAATTTAGGCGATGGGCTGACAACCTATCACTACAGCAATATACGTACAAGTCTATCTTAAAAAACCCTTCAAACTTTGGCAGACGTGGCGAAACGACCTTTGTTTAGATCGTTTACGCTCTGCCTACCCCATTAGGGATAAAGACGTGATTATATGTATGTATGTATGTAAAAAATAGAATTGGATCATGATGGAAACAAGGAATCTAGAGTCAGTGTGGGTTAAGAGTCTACGGTGGGTCCAAACAGTTTCAACCTGCTTGAACCCACCGTAGATTCTTAACCTGTCAGTTTGACATTCAACACTTCAAATGATATAAAATTTATTAAACACAGTTATTCTGTATTCAAAAATATATTTTCCTCCCTAAAATGTTATGTATCATTTATTTAAGAAATAAACCGGATTTTTTATATTTCGGTCCAAACTGTTTCATCCTGCTTGAATCCACCGTAGATTCTTGACCTGTCAGTTTGACATTCAACACTCAAGATTACTTCAAATTATATTAAATTGATCAAACACAGTTACTCTCTATTAATAAATATATTTTTAAGTGCATCATTTATTTTAAAAATAAAACGGATTTTCTTATATTTACTGAATACAAATTGAACGCACCGTAGATTCTTGATCTGTCATTTTATCTATCTCCTCATTCCGTATTCACACTTAAGAGTGAAATATATTACGTACAGTGAAGAAAAATATATAGATATATTTTTATTCCAGTATAAAATGCCTACCCCATTAGGGATAAAGGCGTGATTATATGTATGTATGTATAAAATGAATTTATTGCAGATTTCGAGATCCATACAGTACTTAGTTATCTTTACATAGGTACAAACACGATTTTTTAAAGTAATCAACATTTCTTAAATTATATGAGATATTAATTGCTACTTCAGTTAATGTTTACAAGCCAGATACCTAGTATTGTTATTGTTATAAAAGAGTTCCTGATACATCCTACTGAATTCAAAATCAGGGTGGGTCAAAACATTTAAATCATGCTTTACCCATAGTTGATTCTTTACTTGTCAATATGAGCTATCTCCCCACCTGATTAGCAATTTATTTTATTTAAAAAAAATATTTTTTCAGAGGAAATATAAATATCTAGAGAATCATCTTCCTACAGACGATTATTAATACATGTGTTTTAATTGTTTTATTTATTTCAAAATTTTATTATATACCTAGTAAAATATGTGTTCTCCTTCAACCAACAGATAGACAAAAGCCCTTGTACCTATGATAAATATTCTAATGCCTATCTCTTTTCTCTTCAAGTAAGCACGAAGAGCAAACTACAAGTCAACCATACTACCTAGACACTTCCCATTAAACAAAGTGTATACAGCCCGGTGTCTTCTTGAACTTGCAACGTAGAACAAAATACATTTCGACCAGCTTACATGGATACATCGCGTAGTAAAAGATTTTATGTATCAAAGTGTCTTTTGCAACTGGTGGTGCTGAACACATTGCTATGCATGAAAACTGTAAGTTAGCACACGAGAGGGAAATTTAACATAAGATAAGTCGCAGGACCAAATAAGATCTAGGCTGTAAATGCTGTGAATTTAAGATCTGGAAAGGCAAATTTTCGAGGCTGAATTCGTACCTTTATCCGGAGAGGAATTTAGAGTGAAATTTGCGTGTTTGTGGTTTGCTAATATAAATTAGATATTCCCGTAAAAATGGTAATAATTTTTCTGCATAAAAAAATATTTTATGTACTCCTATTTAATGTAACTTTTAAATGGTGAAAGTTTTATTTTAAATCTCTCTGGTTTTTAACATCAACATGAATTGAGAATCATGTAAATCACTACATAGTATAAAACAAAGTCGCTTTCTCTGTCCCTATATCACTATGTATGCTTAGATCTTTGAAACTACGCAACGGATTTGATGTGGTTTCTTTTAATGGATAGATTGATTCAAGAGGAAGGTTTATATGTATAATACATGCATAATATAGTAGAGAAACACTGATAATTTCCGTGCGAAGCCGGGGCGGGTCGCTAGTATACTATAAGTTTCATTTTAGTTACTGAATTTTTAACAACGCCAAAGATATTACGTTTTATTTTTCTACCCTTCAATAGTGCAAATTTTATCATCCATTCTTCCTTCCTGGGCCGTTTCCTGAAAACCCTTCCGGTGAATAAAAAAAAAACAACCAGAAGCCTTTACTTTTCTCAACCGTTACCGTACTCAGATTTAATAAGATTGCTTAAGGGGATCCCTGATGCACGCCAACGCCCTCATCAGTAAAAAAAAAATTACTTACTGATAAATTAACGGATATTCCCTTGTTTGTTTAACGGAGGTGCTAGACCTCTACGTTTCGACTCTTTACGAAAGTCTTCTTCATAGAGACTGAAAATTACACAACACCGCCCGCCATTTGTGATGTCGAAAAAAAACACTTGTTTTATTTATGTATCTTATTTATTTCTTCCATGCTGGACTGGGAGAGATAGAAAAACATAGAATGTTCCAGCTGCCCTTCCTCCCGGGCATGCTGTAGAAGACAGCAAAAGGGACTCGAGGGTTACAGTGTATTGTAATTTAGGCGATGGGCTGACAACCTGTCACTACACATTAGCAATACAAATTACAAACTAAAATTGCCCTCAATTTTTGTCAGACGCGGCGAAAGCGCCTTTTACGAGGCGTTTAATGCTCTGCCTACCCCGTAAGGGATAAAGGCGTGATTTTATGTATGTATGTATGTATCTTATTTATTAAGAATTTTTATAATGGTTATAAAGGAAAACATTCAAATAATAGTGTAACAAAATCCTTAAAAATTAGGTTTATTCGTGCACTTAACATTTAACGTCGGCACTAGGCAACATTATACTCTCACTGTTCGTCGTTTAGTGATAAAATTACTTACTGAAAACGCAATGAATCGAAAATCCGGTAGATCAGATTGAAGAATAGGTACCGAAGTTTATTTTAAGCATTATATATTAATAATTCAGTGTTCACTGCAGTTACAGATAGCTAAAGTGTTAAAAGTGGCAATTTTTCTCAAATTTACTATCTGTAACTTTTTTGTATTTGTATGTTTGTATTGTAACTACAACGAACTATAAGTTGCAACTTTATGAGGTTCTCAATTACCTTCATTGCTTTAACCTCAATCCGATCTACCGGATTTTCGATTGATTGTGTTTTCAGTGATTATGTATTTTACTGATGAGGGCGCCACATAGCCCAAGGGAACTCCTTAAATAAAATTTGCTCGCATCTGCCGTTCGTTACGTTCTATTTCGTTACAGTTACCCTTCGTTACACCTTGTCCCTTGTGTTACTTATTTTATAAAGGTTTTGTACAAATGTTGGCTAAAGTGCGTCCCTTACTCCCCTCGCGTTATAGCGGCCATCAAAATCTCTTTCGAATTTGCTTTCATTTCTTGTATAGGGTACTCTCACTATAATATTTTGAATTATAACAATTTTCTTTTGTCACTTTTTGACATAATTTAATATGTAATTTAATCTAGGAAACTAAACGAATATTATAGCATGATTCCCGTAATCTAAATGTACATACATACATACATAAAATCACGTCTTTATCCCTTACGGGGTAGGCAGAGCGTTAAACGCCTCGTAAAAGGCGCTTTCGCCGCGTCTGACAATAATTGAGGGTAATTTTAGATTGTAATGTGTATTGCCATAGTGACAGGTTGTCAGCCCATCGCCTAAATTACAATACACTGTAACCCTCGAGTCCCTTTTGCTGTCTTCTACAGCATGCCCGGGAGGAAGGGCAGCTGGAACATTCTATGTTTTTCTATCTCTCCCAGTCCAGCATGGAAGTAAATATCTAAATGTATAATACTAATATACCAATAAGATCTTCATGTCACTACATTTAAGGTAAATAAATATTTAGATTTTGACTTACGGGTTTGGTAGAGCATCAGGAAAATAATGAGGTTAGTTTCTTCCATGCTGGACTGGGAGAGATAGAAAAACATAGAATGTTCCAGCTGCCCTTCCTCCCGGGCATGCTGTAGAAGTTAGCAAAAGGGATTCAAGGGTTACAGTGTATTGTAATTTAGGCGATGGGCTGTCAACCTGTCACTACAGCAATACAAATCATCACAATCTAAAATTTGCCCTCAATTTTTGTCAGACGTAGCGAAAGCGCCTGTTACGAGGCGTTTTACGCTCTGCCTACCGCGTAAGGGATAAAGGCGTGATTTTTTGTATGTATGTAGTTACAGGATTACCTTTCTCCGTGGTCTAGTGGCTAGTGCCATGGACTCCTGATCCGGAGGTCCTGGTTTCGATTCCCAGGGGGGAAACACAAAGTTGATATTTGAGAATTTATCACTTTGTGAATTTTTCCCCAGTTTGGTTAGGACATTGCAGGCTGAATCACCTGATTGTCCGAAAAATAAAAAGATTTCGTGCTTCGCATGGCACGTTAAGCCGTCGGTCCCGGTCGCTGTCTTTGAAAGCGGTCGTTACTCAAACCATGATAGTTGTACTACTAGGCGGTTTAAAAACTCTGACACCAGGGTTCATCGGGTCGATAGACTCGATACCCACTTGACAGAAGAAGAAGAAGGTATAAAGTTGTCAGCCCATACCTTGAAGTCATTTGGTTTCTAAAGTATGCCTGGAAAAGAAGCAGTTGGAATTTTCTTTGTTTTATGGTTACAGTATGCAAGAAAATGTTGTAGATTTGCTTAATTAATGGTTATGTCTCACAAGGGAATAGAACCCTCCATCCATGCTGCAAGATATCCGTTTTGAGATAGACATTATTAGATATAAACCCCATTAGGGATATACGCGTGATTTTATGTATGTATTATTAGATATACACAGTTTCATAATGATAGATTTTTAAGTATGTAAGATAAGATAAAACTAATTCATTGCATATAAGAAATATTCATATAACACAATAGATAACACAAAGACAAGTACAACACAGGCGGCCTTATTGCTAAGGTAGCAATTTTGTCCGGGTAACCTTTGGGTAAAAGAAAAATGCGTAGTAGAAAGCGTAGTAAACCTTAATAAAACTGTTTTACCTACAGCCATGGATCGAATTCAGTACCCTCATCGTTAATAAACCCTCCTAACCGACTATACTATAGCACAGAATATATAATAGTACTACATACAGAATGGCCACTCACCTCACATTCCCCAGTCCGATATACGTCACATTCCGCGCCGGATTGTGGGTCACATTGTGTGTACGCTTAGCGGGCATGGCGCGCGCATATTTCCCGGTGTAACGGAAATAATAAAGTTTTGTGTTCCAAAGATGGTTAGGTACTGTTCCGTGTACGGATATCTTTCTACCACAAGATATGACTCCAATAGGAACTTTTTGAGATTCCCAAGTGATGAGATACGGTAAGTACCTAACTTCATACAAAATATGCAACCGAAGCTATTCTAACTATTCAGATACAGTGAACTACTTTAAAACGGTGATTTAATCAAGAACCAGATTAATCAAGTGATGATTATGACCGGTATAACAAAATTTGTCAACCCTTATAACTCGCACACAAACACATGCCAAGTGCAACATGCCGTCTGTCGATGTAAGACCAAAATGACATTGTAGTTAGGAGTGTCCGAGCTGTGACTATAGTACACTTCGTCAAATGAAACACCCAAGGTTTTTTCGCAGCACTATACTCGGAGCCCCTCGGTTCCTGGCTATCAGACCGGGATCTTGCCTCGGGGATGTCTGGTTAAACACTCATTCGGTTCAACACCTTTTGTGGGAATTTTTATTGGTATGGCAACATTTACACGAAGAGATACTAAGGGAAATTGAGCTGGGTGGATGTGACTTTTTAAAATTCATTAAATTTTGATAGCAAATGTCAACAGCATACAATATTCTCGTTCTTCCTTTTAAAATTAATATCCATCCTCTTATAGTTCTTAAAAATGTGTTTTATTTTTCATAATTAACCAGCAACTAATCCCTTATTATGGCAAAGTTTTTAACCGCAAAGCGCATACGTCATTGTTTTTGAGTTTATACCAAAAGCATTTTCATGAGTTTTGTATTGTTACATCGTAATGTTGGCGGAACTTTTATTGTACATATGTTTTTATTTTTTGTTTTCACAGCTTTTAGTTCTAATTGAATAATATTAGTAAAAGCTAATGCTATGCTAATGATTCTCTATTACCGCATCCACTACCTCTCACATCCATGTATTAAGGAGGGGTGTATTCGCAATTTAAAAGATAAGATCCACCGAAGACGGTGCCCTTAAATTATTCAAATAAAATCCGGAGCGGTATCTACGATTGTAAATTTCGCGTACAGATGTGTTTTACACTTGAAGACACGGATAATTGTAGGGTAGGTAGGTGTTATGAGGTGTCTTCGAGGCATTGATCGTGTTATCGATTATGGAGAAAGGGTGTTGCGATAAAAGATAGATTGTATTACAACTTTTTATGTTAGTTTTTTTACTGGAAAGAACCGTCTTTCGTGGTCGCTTGTCTTTAATAGTGAGCAGTACACGAACCACTGACTGTGGTTAATAAGGTGATTTAAAAATCTCTGACATCGGGGTTCATCGGCTCGTTCGACCAAATAACCCTCGCCAAAAATTTACTGGTAAGAAAGGCGGTAGTTTCTAACTAAAAGACTTGTGATCTGATGTCATATTTTTGCTATGCATTTGTTGGATGCTAAAAAACGGTAATTAGATAACCCAATAACTTGTTGGTCAACATGATTATGATATTATTTATAATAACAGTTTTTCTTTCCCTTGGAATTTTCTAAGCAGCAAGAATAAAAATAAAATATTTCCCAACATACTCTTTTTTCGGTTTTCGAATTTCATATGTACGTTTATTCGGTGCTTTTTCCGTGCTTCGGAAGGCACGTTAAGCCGTTGTTCCCGGTTAATATCGTTAAATACCGTAGATATTAGTCGTTAAGCCCTATCAGAGGCCAGTGCTAAGCATTGGCGGCTTGAAAACTCTGACCTAATGTAGGATTGGGTCTGGTTTCCCTTTTGGGTTGCGGAGGTCAGATGGCAGTCGCTCTGTGTAAAAACCAGTACCCTCGTTCAATCCCCTATATTAGGAACCCGACCCCGTGAGATACGGGATAAGGCTAGGGAGATGATGATACTCTTTTTTTACCTTGTCCGCAAGTGCTTGCTAAAGCCCCGCTAAGACAAAGCGGGTGGTTGTGACAGCACCTGCTCTCTTATTCTCATAACCTCACACAATATCCTTAACTTGGCAACAAAATACACTGCCACGTGAAAAGCGAAGTGTTAATGGGCTCCACGCATTACGCAAAACATGGTTTAACTGTTTCGCTGCGATGTGAGCTTTTTTTTTACGAAAATAAAACGTCGTTGATTCCTTATTAAGATTGTGTACTTTTGTATTGTTTACTCTTCCATGCTGGCCTGGGAGCGAGAGAAAAACATAAAATCTGCCAGCTGCATTTCCTACCGGGCATGCTGTAAAAACCAGCTAAGGGATCCGAGGGTTTCAGTATATTGTAATTTAGGCGATGGGCTGATAACCTGTCACTACAGCAATAAACCTAAAAATCTATCTTAAATGACTATCAAATCTTTGTCAGACGTGGTGGAACGTCCTTTTTTTAGGTTGTTAACGCTCTGGCTTCCCCATTAGGGATTGTATTTATAAATGACCTTTTTTTTTTTAATTATACTGGTATTATGTTTAAACTTAATTGAATAATTTTATGCTTTTTCATTGTTTAGAAAACAAAAACTCCCGACCTATCCAACTAGAAACAACGCAGTTAAAGGGTTAAAGGCTTGATTAAACAAAATATTTTCCTAAGTTGGATTTAGTTATGTTATGGTACCTACTCAATAACTTTTCTGGGAAAATGTAATTCTTCCACAACTCTTTTTGGAATAAACTTGCCATTTCATCAAAGATTACCTCCGACAGGCCCTAAAAAGGCCCATTCCACCATCACTCTTGTTATAAGACCTAGGATTCCTATCCTAGCCTATCCATATTGGTACTAAGCCAACTGTCAATCAGGCTTACTAAGGTAATATATAATGCCCATTCTATTGTGGATACATCGTTTATTTCGTCTTACATTGCTTGCTTCCCCCGTGGTCTAGTGGTCTGAGCCATGGGCTCCTGATCCGGGAGTCCTGGGGACGAACACATGAGTTGATATTTGTCAATTTATCACTTTGTGAGATTTTCCCCAGTTTGGTTAGGACAATGCCGACTGAATCATTTGATTATCTAAAAGAAAAAAGATTCCGTACTTCGGAGGGCGTGCTTCTGCTGTATTTGATAGTGGTCGTTACAAAAACCATGTCAGAGGTATATTAGCTGTGCTAGCGGTTTAGAAACTCTGACTCCAGAGTTCATCGGGTCGATCGACTCGAAACCCAAACTAGAAGAGAAAGAAAGAGAGACCTAAGTCTTGCCCGGCCAGCAATGTATGAGAAACCGTTATACAATGCGATGCCGTCTCAAAGATTCTACCTCGTTACCCATAATAGAAGGATTACCATACTGAGGCCTAGCATGCTATTTCTGTGGGCTTAACATGAAGTTCTGAGGTAATTTCCAAGGATGTCAGACGGTATCGGTACGGGAAGCTTTGCAATGATGAAAGCTTTGACAGTTGTTTTATACATACATATAATCACGCCTTTATCCCTAATGGGGTAGGCAGAGCGTAAATGACCTAAACACAGATCCGCCACGTCTGACAAAGTTTTGAGGGTTATTTACCATATATAACATATTTGTGGGTATATTGCTGTAGTGAAACTGAAACCCTCGGACCCCTTAGCTGGTTTTTACAGTATGCCCGGGACGAAATGCCAATGCGGATACGAATTGGATACGGATGTAATCTAGATGAGTGCACAATCGCCCTTAAGCTACAACCCTTCTTCTTCTTCTATGTCGGGTTACAATGATGATGATGAATAAGATATGTTGGTGTGAGATTTTACCTAGACCTCTGACATGAATAGAATATAAAAGTAAGCAAACAAAATACACACAGGCAGACAAAACAATGAATAAATAAGAAACACAAATCATAATTAATTATCATCATCATCTCCCTAGCCTTATCCCGTATCTCACGGGGTCGGCTACCTAATCTAGGGGATTGAACGAGAGTACTGGTTTTTACACAGAGCGACTGCCATCTGACCTCCGCAACCCAGAAGGGAAACCAGACCCAATCCTAGATTAGGTCAGAGTTTTCAAGCCGCCAATGCTTAGCACTGGCCTCTGATATGGCTTAACGACTAATATCTACGGTATTAAACGATATTAACCGGGACCAACGGCTTAACGTGCCTTCCGAAGCACGGAAAAAGCACCGAATAAACGTACATATGAAATTCGAAAACCGAAAAACACATTGGTACGTGGTGGGGTTCGAACCACGACCTCCCGCTCAGGAGGCAGCGGCCCTATCCACTACACCATCGGGCTCCTTAAATCATAATTAATTACATAAACACAATACAAAACTTAACAGTTACTTACTAACTAAGAAATTGTTTTGGCTCAGCATAATGTTGCAATAAACCATAAGGCTCATTGCAACGCTTTTTGTTCAGCCAACACCTGACACACACATGACATGGTTAGTTTCAAAATTGTCACGGACCTATGGTTTAACAAGTCTTTCGAAGCACGGAATCATTTCACTTGTTCATCAATTAAGTTCTTCCATGCTGGACTAGGAGCGAGAGAAAAACATAGAATTTGCTAGCTGCATTTCCTCCCGGGCATGCTGTAAAAACCAGCTAAGGGATCTTGAGGATTTCAGTATATTGCAATTTAGGCGATGGGCTGACAACCTGTCACTACAGTAATATACCTACAAATCTATCTTCAATAACCGTCAAACTTTGACAGACGTGGCGGAACGACCTTTGTTTAGGTCGTTGACGCTCTGCCTACCCCATTAGGGATAAAAGCGTGATTATATGTAGTATATATGTATCAATCGAGTTATTCAGCCAGCATTGTTCTCAGGCCGATGTTGCCTAACTTTTGAAATCGTAAAGATCACCACCTCAATATTCCAACAGTTGCTCGACGTTTCGAATAATCAGCCTTCATGTAACGAAGTTAACTGAAGTTAAGCACATGTCTCCTTACGATTAAATCCCAGCTGGTTGTCTCGTGATTAACTTAACAAATTAGGCAGACGAGGTCCCAAGCAGGGCTTGGAAACGGTTTCAAAGAAACCGGTTAATAAATGCCTTTACTGGTTTTTCGAAAAGAAATCGCTCAGAGCGTGTTGGGGAGCAAGCGCTTCAAAAACCTTAATAAACTGGTTTAACCCAAAACTGTACACGTTTCGTCATGGGCAGTTAAAGTTGATGACGAGAATCAAAGAGTGACCGACAAAACCGGTGAAAACTGGTTAATTGATGCGAAACCTTATAATTTTGATACATACATACATATCTTTATCCCTTACGGGGTAGGCAGAGCGTTTAACGCCTCGTGAAAGGCGCTTTCGCCACGTCTGACAAAAATTGAGGGCAATTTTAGATTGTAATATGTATTGCTATAGTGACAGGTTGTCAGCCCATCGCCTAAATTACAATACACTGTAACCCTCGAGTCCCTTTTGCTGACTTCAACAGCATGCCCGGGAGGAAGGGCAGCTGGAACATTCTATGTTTTTCTATCTCTCCCAGTCCAGCATGGAAGTAATTAATATAATTTTGATATCTTAAAGAAACCGGTACTGTTCAGTTTAGGGTAGAGCCAAACCGTAACGAAACGCTCCAATGTACTTGCGCTGATACCGGTTTGAAAAATTTACCGGTGAACAAACCCTGGTCCCAAGTCAGGTGGTACTTGCAATTCTCTATCTCTTCTCGCATCTTCTTCTGTCGAGTGGGTATCGAGTCTATCGACCCGATGAACCCTGGTGTCAGAGTTTTTAAACCGCCTAGTAGCACAACTATCAGGCCTCTGCAATGGTTTTAAGTAACGACCACTATCAAAGACAGCGACCGGGACCGACGGCTTAACGTGCCCTCCAAAGCACGATTTTTTTTCTTTTCGGACAATCAGGTGATTCAGCCTGCAATGTCCTAACCAAACTGGGGAAAATTTACAAAGTGATAAATTCTCAAATATCAACTTTGTGTTGTCCCCTGGGAATCGAACCCAGGACCTCCGGATCGGGAGTCCATGGCACTAGCCACTATACCACGGAGGCAGTTAACAGTCTTCTGGCATAATTATTTGAAAACATCAGCTACTTAAAACGGATTCTATTTTTGGAGGTGATCAAAACAGAAGCTGCGATGAAGCAGTACCTACAGTTCTCGAATTGTTTTCCCATGGAAATTTGATAAAGAAGAATAGATTCTTCTTCTTCGAATCGATAGGTAATAGGTATATCAGTTTGGCCCAGTATTTTGCAATGTATTCTCATCCGGATAGATCTGATTATCGTGACCAAAAGGAGGCAACTGATTTCGGAGACGGAAAACAGCAAACTGCTTGGCACCGGAGTCCTATTAGAATGATTCAACCCTTAAATTGGATTTTCCGTTTGGACTGATATCGAAGTAGATTTTCCCAGATGTATTCAGAACTTAAACTATGTTATCAGCTTCCACGCTGGACTGGGAGCGATAGAAAATCATACATTGTTCCAGCTGCATTTCCTTCCAGGCATGCTATAAAAACCAGCTAATGGATCCGACGGTTTCAGTATACTGTAATTAAGGCGATGGGCTGACCCAACAGCAATATACCTACAAATCCCTCAAAACTTTGTCAGACGTGGCGGAACGACCTTTGTTTAGGTCATTTACGCTCTGCCTACCCGATTAAGGATAAAGGCGTGATTATATATATGTATGTATGTAACTAGGTCGGTATCTATTTGTAACCTTCAGTAGGGGTTGGTTAAGACATCGTACGCCGTGTATAATTAGATTCTGCATATCAATATGGATGCTTCATTATCACGTGCTAACGCGTGACTTTGGTGATAATATGCAACACGAGTGAGATTTCTGCACGTAGTTTATCATAAGATACCAGGTGTAAGGGACAGCGTCCCGCAAACTGATAGGGGTTGTTCAGTCAACGACACTGAACAACTATCAGCAGGTTTTTTTCGGGAAGTAAAAAAAAATGGCTTCTCCATACAAAATGTTCACCTCGATCAGACAATTTGTATGGAATTCCAATACGCAGCTGGCACATTCTATGTTTTTCTCTCGCTCCCAGTCCAGCATGGAATATATAACCTTAAATATTTGACAACAAGGACCAACCGCTAGTTCCAAAAGTTCTCAAATTCCTTCCCAAGAGTTCCTTCGTCATTCCCAGATTAACACCCTTTATAATCCAATGCCAAAGATGTCTAACATCCTTTATAACTCAATACTCAGATGTCTAGAGCAATATTCGTCACCTGACCGGCTTTCGGAAGAGGTTAGGCTGAGTTGACTAAACATATTAATGGATTTTACATTCATGTTGGACTGACGATGAAACATAGAATGTACCAATTAATTCTCTTCCTGGATTTACTGTAAATGCCATACATACATAAATAAATATAATCACGCATTTAATAACACGCGCCTAAAGGGGTAGGCCAAGCGTCGACAAGCTAAATAAACGTTTTGAGGGGTTATTTAAGATAGATTTGTAGGTATATTGCTGTAGTCACAGGTTGTCAGCTCATCGCCTTAATTGCAATATACTGAAACTCTCGGATCCCTTAGCTGGTTTTTACAGCATGCCTTAGAGGAAATACTGCTGGCACCTTCTATGTTTTTCTCTAGCTCCCAGTCCAGCATGGAAGAAAAACCAACAAACTTTAAAAACCAACCGTGTTATATTACAGTTATAGATGAGCTGAATACTTATCACTAAACAAGCTAATTTGCAATGACCATAATATACCCAGACAACTTAATTACTTTTGTTTCGCTTTTGACGCTCTATTTACCCCGTAAGGGATAAAAACGTAATTTGATATGTGGGTGATTGTTTATGTACAGGAACTAGTCAAACTCACATGTAATTTTTTTTTTATTCTTACTAGACAATTCATTAAGTAGCAAAGCTAATTTGATTCACCCCTAAACCATTGCAACTTTAAGTCGACAATTGCTTTTTTCCTTCACTACACTTACGGACAAAGAAACAAAACAAACGGAAATTAAACGAACCCGAAAGAAACTCCTAGGATCATAACTAGGATTTGAGAAGTGTTCTGCTTAATTCTTCGTCTTGAACAAAACTTGATTATATTTTTTTATTCACATAAGTAGCTTGTATGTCGACTGGTAAATATACCGCCATAAACCGAGTCGACTAGATTTCTATTGCTAATTATTTTCTATTTTCGAGACATTTGACTCGGTTTATGGCGGTATAATCAAGTATTGTTCAATATGAAGCAGATTGCTCCTTTGTTTTGTTTTAATGTAAAATAAAAAAATTGGTACGTAGACAGGAAAGATTTGTTTTCGTGTGTATGTATGCTATGTCTGTAAAGCATAAACTCAAAAACTGCACCAATGTCAAAAATTCTTTCATCATTAGAAAGCTACGTTTACCTTGAGACTACTTTTTACCGCGGAAATATATCTGATTCTTCCATGTTGGCCTGGGAACGAGAGAAATACATAGAATGTGCCAGCTGCATTTCTGCTGTAAAAACCAGCTAAGAGATCCGAGGGTTTCAGTATATTGTAATTTAGGCGATGGGCTGACAACCTTTCACTACAGCAATATAGCTACAACTCTATCTCAATTTAACCCTAAAAACTTTGTCAGACGTGGCGGAACGAACTTTGTTTTGGTGTGGTTGTATGTATAAAAATGTCTGATTCCCATGGAAAAATCATTCAGCTGGGTGAAACTGGGTGTTCTTTTTCTATGCACTGCAGTGTAGATGGTATCCACAGGAATGTTCCCGCAGGTTCGCTAGGGTTTTTAATTAACCTGCAGATGGAGTATCGGGGTTCGAGTCCCGGCCCTTGCGATTCCACACATCTAATGCCCAGTTAGTTTAATTAGTTTTTGATCATTTTGGTAGTTTAGATTAAAATTGTTTCTGTGGTGAGTGCGGAATTGTCTACATAGTTTTTAACAGATTTTTTGTAGGGTCCTTCTTAGCGAGTGGATTTTCGAGTCAAACAACCCGATGAACCCTGGTGTCAGAGTTTTCAGACCGCCTAGTAGCACAGCTTTTAGGTCTGTGACGTGGTTGTATGTTTTGATAAGAATAGAACGTTAGAAACTTATTTTCAATTAAAATGATTAGGAATTTGTTCTCAATTGACTGCTTAGTACCTACTCGTTGAAGTTAGCCCTCACCCAAGATCCAATTTGCATTATCTAGATTTGCCAATATCACCCTATTTGTAACCATATTAGGTATATGCTAAGTCTGGTTACAATATATTTTAGTAATCACAACTAGAATGCAATAGGGTTTCCTCCTTATCTTCACTTCCTTACTAATATTATAAATGCAAAAGTAACTCTGTCTGTTACTCTATCACGCCTAAACGGCAAATCGGATTTTAATGAAATTTGGTAGCGACGTAGGTGGGATCCTGAGAACGGACATAGACTACTTTTTACTGCGGGAAAACATCTCATTCCCGCGGGAAGACTCCTTTATCGCGGGTTAAACCGTGCACGGAAAGCTAGTAGTATACGAATAAATACTCGTATTTGTAGGAAATAGTTAGAAACACTTAGGTACAATAATAAGAATTCAGTCTAGGTCGAGGGTGACAGAGACACTAGACTTTTTCTGGATGAGTACGCTCTTTCGATAAGGGCCATAATCTGTATGCATTTGGAAAACAGTGGTAGCTTGGATCCACTATTTTGTCGTGTGCATTATGTATGATGATGACTCGAAGCGGTCAGTCCATATTGATGGGATAGCAACTGCGTTCAGTTACACTTGATAGCCCTCTGTGTAACCCAACATCTGACAGCCCTGGGGCCTAGTCCTCATGTCTGTGTTACCTACCGTTCGATTGACCATCGGCAAATTATTGCCTGTAACGTCCTAACCTAGCCCTCAATACGATATTCATTCCGTTACACTAGCCAAAACATCTGACAGCCCTCTTGGGCTAAAACCTCTCGTGTATGTGTGTGTACTACAATGTACAAATCGATTGCCCATTGCCCATCGGCGGACCATTGGCTAAAGACGTCTTGTCTACCCTAACCAGCAGGTACGATTATACTTCCAGTTTGACCAGAATTTAGATCTGAATTTACTTTTAACGAAAATAATATTTGTATTGAAAGAGGGGAGGCCCTGCAGAGGGACATATTGCAGGCTACATAGAAACAAAAAAGGGTTTGCTAGTTAATATACTGCAGACACTGAGTCGACGATAGAACAGGCTTACTCAGAAGAAGTCTGTTTCCCTCTTACTTTGAAGAGTTGAGGATTTTATGCAATCTTATATGGAAACTAGAACATCTGGCAGCCCTGGGGCTAAAAGCTCTCGTGTATGTGTGTGTACTACAATGTACAATTCGATTGCCCATCGCCCATTGGCAGACCATTGGCTAGGGACATCGTTACTGGCGATTACTTCGCATCACCTTGCTATATTACTCAAGGTTGTAGGTAGGTACAGATATTACGTCTGATTTTGCCTCTATGGTCTAGAAGTCTGAGCCAGGGGATCCCAACTCAAAGGTCGCGGGTGCGATATCCTCGGTGGGAACACAAAGTTGATATTTGTCATTTGACAGCCCGTTAAGACGGTTATGTCTCTCCTGATTGCCCGAAAAATAAAAATTGATTTTGTGCTTCGGAGGGCACGTTAAGTCGCTGTCTGTTGGTCTGATGTCAGAGGTCTATTATCTGTTACTATTAGGCGGTCCAAAAACTCTGACACCAGGGTTCATCAGTTGACCATTGGTTAGGGACGTCGTTAGTGGCGTACACTTCGCCTCACCTTGCTATATGCCTGAGCTTGTGTAGATATAACATCTAATAAGACTGGCAGGAATATATAATGTATGGAATAATTTTAGTAGTGTGTAAGCATAAAGATAGCAATCATTTTCGTAGTAAAAATATTAAGTCAGATACTCCTTCCTAGCATAATGCCTTCAAAAGTACATTGATGCTAAATTAAGGCCTGTATCCTTTAAGGGACACACACATAATCACGCCCTTATCCCCAATTGGGCAGGCAGAGCGTAAACGACATGTACAAAGGTCGTTTCGCCACGTCCGGTAAAGTTTTTAGGGTTATTTAAGATAGGTTTGTAGGTATATTGCTATTGTGACAGGTTGTCAGCCCATCGCCTAAATTAGAATATACTGAAACCCTTGGATCCCTTAAGTGGTTTTATAGCATGCCCGGGAGGAAATGCAGCTGGCACATTCTAGTCCGGCATGGAACACCGGCTACGGTTTAATAAGAATAGGTTTTACCACTTAAGGAGTATTTTAGACAGAATTTTGCTGATTATTACCTACTACAAAGATGGCTTGTCATCCCACCACCTAGATTTCAATAAACAGGGACAGAACTTAACAGTTTACTTGTGAAGAAACAGCTGGTAAATTCTATGTTTTTGTCTCGCACCCAGGATGTCATGGAAGAGCAGAAATAATAATCCTAATAAGCAAACAGATTGACCATCTGCGTTTTCCGCTAATTAATCCGCTATCTTGAATATTTCGATTTACATCTCTGCTTCGTTTTAATGGCTAGAGGGCAAGGGGTAGAGTTGTATTGTTGCTTTATCGATAAAACGGGAGTAGATGAAATGTTAAAGGAGCAAATTATCACTTAAAGCACATAACATTCTCAAGTCGAACAACGACCCGATGAACCCTGGTGTCAATATCTCTTATCTCTCAATCTTCCCTATTGATCACCTATGTAGAGCATCATTGATCTATTTAATTTTTCCCGAGTGTACCTAGCAATTATTAATTTTATTAAATAATTTTAATTTAATTTAGTGAAGAGGTACTGTTTTTTTTTATAAATTGGATTGGAGCAGATATTTTCTGTCTCGTTGTCTTTAATAATTAGTAATTTTATTATATCTTGCGATATTATTTTTAGTTCTTCCATGCTGGACTGGGAGCAAGAGGAAAACATAGAATGTGCCAGCTGCATTTCCTCCCGGGCATGCTGTAAAAACCAGCTAAGGAATCTGGAGGTTTCATTATATTGTAATTTAGGCGATGGGCTGACAACCTATCACTACAGCAATATACCTACAATTATATCTTAAATAACTCTCAAAACTTCGTCAGACGTGGCGCAACGACCTTTGTTTAGGTCGTTTACGCTCTGCCTACCCCATTAGGGATAAAGGCGTGATTATATGTGTATGTATGTTATTTTTAGTTTTGGACTCTTAGGCATTTGGTTTTATGTTAGAATGTGTGTGCGTTCCTTGCGTTACACTAGATATTATCTAAGAACATCGATACCAGCACATTACTAGAAGGCCCTTTTAATAGCAGCAATCTATGATCACGGTGCATATTGTGTGTAACAAATACAAAATATTTTCATACATATTCTGTTTATTTTCGGCTCAAAAAGTGTACGTGTTTATTTCTTGCGCTGTGCTTAGATATCTAAGAATATCGATACCAGCACATCACTAGAAGGCCCTATTAATAGCAGCAATCTATGATTACGGTGCATATTGTGTGTAACAAATACAAAACATTTTCATACATATTCTGTTTATTTTCGTCTCAAAAAGTGTACGTGTTTATTTCTTGCGCTGTGCTTAGATATCTAAGAATATCGATACCAGCACATCACTAGAAGGCCCTATTAATAGCAGCAATCTATGATTACGGTGCATATTGTGTGTAACAAATACAAAACATTTTCATACATATTCTGTTTATTTTCGTCTCAAAAAGTGTACGTGTTCGTTTCTTGTGCTGTGCTTAGGTATCTAAGAATGTCGATACCAGCACATCACTAGAAGGCCCTATGAATAGCAGCAATCTATGATCACGGTGCATATTGTGTGTAACAAATACAAAACATTTTCATACATATTCTGTTTATTTTCGTCTCAAAAAGTGTACGTGTTTATTTCTTGCGCTGTGCTTAGATATCTAAGAATATCGATACCAGCACATCACTAGAAGGCCCTATTAATAGCAGCAATCTATTATCATGGTGCTTATTACGTATAACAAATTCGAAACATTTACTGATGGCCTCCAGCGATCTAAGGATTATGGCTGGGTTTTCGAGCAAATGGAAAACGATAGTCATCGTGAATCAACAATGATTGGGATTTGTAGAAATTTAAATCACGCCCTGTAGGAGTAGGCAAGGCAGACCGGTAAAGGCATAACGAAATCCGTTATTGTAGCTTTGTTTGTGAGATTGGTTAAGACATTTGCAGGTTGAATCACCTGATTGTCCGAAAAGAAACTAGGATTCTGTGCTTCGGATGGCACGTTAAGCCGTCGGGCCCGGTCGCTGTCTTTGATAGTAGTTGTTACTCAAACCATGTCAGAGGCCTAATAGGCGGTGTGAAAACTCTGATACCGGAGTTCATCGGGTCGTTCGACTCGAGGATGCACTCGCTAAGAAGAAGTTGTAGCATCAAAGGCGTATTTTAGACAACTTGATGTACTGTTTCTTTATTTATTTATTATTTATTTATTTAACAGTTTATTGTACACAGAAACATACACAGAACAATTACATAGGAATCAAGACACAACAGGTACTGCTTATTTCTAAAATGAAATGTCTTACAGCAGACCTAAGAAGTGAATACAAATTAGATACATGAACAGTAAATAAGGATATACCTACTTAATTACACTATACTACGATCATACAATAAGTAAATAAATTATAATACCTATAAATATATTAAATACTCTAAATAAATATAACTGAAATAAATAAATATATACATACCATAGATACATATATATATATACAATATATAAATACATACTACGGATTACGCAGAGAAAGATAATAATTCTTTCTGATGAAATAAGCAGCTGGAACATGAAAGGTGAAATTTCGTTAAAACATTGTTGTCTTATTGAAACACAAAAGTGATTATTTGCAATACTTTAATAGGTATAAATAATTAAGCCTACACCCACACATATAGATCTACAAGTTTGGTGATAATCGTGACATAAATTGATTTTAAGTAACTTATTATTATGACATTGTATTTGAATTATTTGATTTTTGATTGTATTTTATTTAATTGTATGTTATGATTGTGACCAAAATTGAATCCCTGCTAAATTAAATAACGTAGTTAGGTTAATACTAACAAAATTGGATCTGTGTTGTCTGAGAAATAAACTATTCTATTCTATAAAACTGCGCTATTGTTACCTCTGCCTACCTCGTATTTATAAGCGTGATTTTAGAAGCGTATTATTATTGGTACGTATCTTCTTATCATGTTCATTCATACCTCAGTTAATTTAATAGGTACGATTTTTTACGTTTAGTACCATGAATGATTTTTTTGTTGTGCGGCGGCGCGGACATTGACCCTAGATAAATTGAAAGATTTTAAATATTTATATTTACTTAGATTAATACGTTTTAATCTTGTTTTAATGTAAGTCAGTCTGAAGTAATTAAAGTATGTATTGAGTATTTAGGCACCGATGACGTCCATGCTGGACTGGGAGAGATAGAAAAACATAGAATGTTCCAGCTGCCCTTCCTCCCGGGCATGCTGTAGAAGTCAGCAAAAGGGACTCGAGGGTTACAGTGTATCGTAATTTAGGCGATGGGCTGACAACCTGTCACTATAGCAATACACTTTTCAATCTAAAATTGCCCACAATTTTTGTCAGACGTGGCGAACCGCCTTTTACGAGGCGTTTATCGCTCTGCCTACCCCGTAAGGGATAAAGGCGTGATTTTATGTATGTATGTATGATGACGTCACACTCTTCACGCTGCCGCCTTATCGTGTCGCGCTGTTGCCAAGTCGCGCGCATTTACTGACGGGGAGTTATATCTGTCTCTCTCACTCTCGTGGCTCGCGAAACGGTTACCGGTAAGCGGGGGTCGGGCGGCGGGGAGGGAGACGCTACGCGCAGTTGTCTAGCGACTTCCGTGCCGAGTGATACGTATTTATTCGCTTTATTTCACGCGTAACTGCTGTAAAATTATTGCTTTTAATGGTATTATTGTGTTAGTAAGCTGTGTGGAATAATGCTTGTTTGATATAAGTGGCTTTTACGTACTGAAAACTTGAGAACGAAAGTGTGTCTGTGAATTGTTGGGTAGCTAAACAAAATGGCGTCGAATATTAAAAAAGCGTCGTCAAAATCGAAAACAATGCCGGACCCTGTAGTCAAAATTGAAGTCATGCCAGAAACAATGCGATTGATATCAAGATTGCTGCAAAAGTGTGAGGAAGAGAAGAAACGTGTCCATTCTGATATTAATTTAGGCGATCCCATAGAAAGAGCCGCCAACTACACAGGTTTACATAAAGATGTGATAACGAAGATTTCTAATCAGATGGAAACGGGTGAAAACTTTTTTGAACTGGACGTTGAAGAAATAGACCGGAACGTCATTCAAAAAGCATTGATGAGTTTTTACTTCAATGATGATATATTGCCGACAACACGACAGCTGTTGTATGTTGATATAAGGATGTTCAGAAAAGAATTGCTCAAAATGAACTACATGTGGAAGAGAATACCTAATCACGCCCTGGTGGTCATTGAAAGACCTACGACAGTATTTGAAAGATACCATTACTTAAAGCGAATCATAAAATATCGCAATGAAAACCGGGTGATTGTATTTGTTGATGTAAATTTCTTATGCAGTGGCGATTTTTTATCAGTAAATGATACTAACGAGGATGAGATCGAAGAGGAAAATGGATATTTTATGTATGCTATTTCAAAACATCAAGTTTATGCTTTAGAGGGAGTCGCGAATGCGCCTTTTAAGAAGGAGGTTTTTGAAGATTGGGTACGTGATACACTCTCCATACACATTCCTCCTAAAAGTGTAGTTGTTATGAACAACGTCAAATACAGCAACGAAGAGATTCGAATTTTACCGACTGAAAACAGTTTAAAGACAGAAATGATCGAGTGGTTAGAATACCACGATATTCCTTGCAGTCCGAGCATGTGTAAGATGGAACTGTATTCACTTATCGAAAATTTCACTAACAACATCGACAAATTGTACAAAATTGATAAAATTTTGAATATTCGCAAACATGATGTTCTTCGAGTTCCGAATAGTGTCAAAAACCTCACACCGACAACATTTGTTCGCGATTTAGTGAAATTAAACTTGGAACATTCTAAAAATCAAGAATGTATTGATGTGGACGTAGATTATTTTGAAATAGTTAAAGATATAATGAACAGAATTGACGAGAAAATACTTACAGAATATGATGATTATGTTTCGCATGAAGAACAGGCTACGTTCGACGCCGATTTGAAACTAGATGCAAAATTTGATCGTATGTGCAATAATATGAAAACAATGTTATTTTGTACCACTGAAGCAGACTCCGACATACCTACATTAAGTGATTCTGATTAAATATGATGCTCGCTCCAATATTTAGCTACGATTTCTACCCAATTTCTTTAAACTACAAACACTTTTTTAAATTTATATAATAAGTAATTCTTGTGATACTTACTTACTATAAAAACACTCACAAGATTAAACTACAAGTTGATTATTTTATGGTATTCTTTCATTTCAATCCTCAATAAAAAACTGTATCGTACAAATATACATACATATAATCACGCCTTTATCCCTAATGGGGTTGACAGAGCGTAAACGACATAAACAAACAAAGTCGTTTCGCCACTACTGACAAAGTGTTGAAGGTTATTTAAGATGATTTGTAGGTGTATGCTGTAGCGACGTCAGCCTATCAATTAAATTGCAAAAAAAAGGTTTCAGCGTAAAGCAGCAAGGTAGAGTTATTGTTAAGAATTGGCGGACAAAATCCTGATTTTCAAGAATATCGTGTTTTTTTATATAACATACATACATAAAATCACGCCTTTATCCCTTACGGGGTAGGCAGAACGTAAAACGCCTCCTAAAAGGCGCTTTCGCCACGTCTGACATAAATTGAGGGCAATTTTAGATTGTAATGTGTATTGCTGTAGTGACAGGTTGTCAGCCCATCGCCTAAATGACAATACACTGTAACCCTCGAATCCCTTTTTTTCCCTTTTGCTGACTTCTACAGCATGCCCGGGAGGAATGCCAATTGGAACATTCTATGTTTTTCTTTCTCTCCCAGTCCAGTATGGAAGTTTTTTATATAAGTAGGTAAATTATATTATTTTACATCAACATTTAAATTAAATTATTTCTATTTTTAAAATAAAATATTGTTTTGAATTGGAAACTAATTAATTATATGCACATGACCTGATTGTATAATTGAATTGTATGTAGTGAGTGAATTTTGAAAAAAACGTATATACATACATACATATAATCACGCCTTTATCCCTAATGAGGTAGGCAGAGCGTAAACGACCAACACAAAGGTCGTTCCGCCACGTCTGACAAAGTTTTGAGGATTATTTAAGATAGATTTGTAGGTATATTGCTGTAGAAACAGGTTGTCAGCCCATCGCCTAAATTACAATATACTGAAAGTCTCGGATCCCTTACCCAGGCCAGCATGGAAGATTTTCGAAATAAAAGCTGTTATTATTAGGTTTATTAAACTAAATGTAACTGAGGTGTCTGAGGTTGGAACGAGCTTACTCAAGCAGACTAGAAGCTACTGATTTTCCTAAACACCAACGGGATACAGCAATAATATAAAATACATACATTTAATCACGCCTTTATCCCTAATGGAGTAGGCAGAGCGTAAACGACCTAAACAAAGGTCGTTCCGCCACGTCTGACAAAGTTTTGGGGGTATTTAGTTTTTTACGTAATAGGTATATTGCTGTAGTGACAGGTTGTCAACCCATCGCCTAAAGTGCAATATACTGAAACCTTCGGATTCTTTAGCTGGTTTTTCCAGCATGCTCGGGACGAAATGCAGCATTCAATGTTTTTTCTCACTCCCAGTGCAGTTTACGCTCTACCTATCCCGTTAGGGATACAGGCGTGATTATATGTTTGTATTAAAAGAACAGGCTCAGTTTTAAGTAGGAATTCTATAAGTATTATAGAATAATCAGAAACTCCGTTATTAAATATTCTTGTCCATAAACCCTTTATCAATCTGTCAACTGTCGGTCCCTTTCTGACCCTTATTAAAACTATACCCCTCTCTTTCTATAAAAACAGGATCGTACGCGCATATCCTTTTTAGCCCGTCAGAGTTTTTTTTTATTATTTAGTCCAACACGTCCAGTTTTACATGACCTTCGATGGTAAAGCTTTTGTATAGGGTTGTATATGTTTGCAAAGGTCAGTTTGTTTTGGTGTATTTTTGTAGGTATCCAATGTAAGTCGGTCTTACGGCTTAAGAGTATGTTGTGACTAGGAAGGTCAAGTAATTGTGGTTTCTGATAAAGTTATTCGAAACGTAGGTGTTTCATTATAGGCTCTGTTTATTAATTCAATACTTAGTTTTCTGTTTTATTTGGGATGTTTGTGTGTGCTTATCTTTAATTGAATACATTTATTATTTGAACGCTGCTCTATAAATGTTTATAGGAAAGATATTGGTTACTTAGCTGCATAGCGGCAGCGATTCTGTCGTAGACTCAACTTAACTTATTTTATTTTGGGTCTGACACTTTTTATAATTTGAATAAAATAAGATATTTTCCGTTCTTCGGAAGGCACGTTAAACCGTTGGTCGATCGTTTAATACCGAATATATTAGTCGCTAAGCCATGTCAGAGACCAGTGGTAATCATTGCGGCTTGAAAGCTCTGACCTTATCTTGGATTGGGTCTGGTTTCCCTTCTGAGACGGAAGTCGCTCTGTGTAATAACCAGTACCCTCGACAAGCACCTAGATTCCATTTCCACTGGTGCCTGGCCCTAGATTAGGTAGCCGACCCCGAGAGATACGGGAAAAGGCGACGGGAGAGGATGGATAAAATAGAGGCAGCACCACAGCAGCTAATTTTAATCCTGTCAAAGTGACATTACACGCCTAAAAAAGATGGCATGCTAGATGGTCTTATTTAAAGCAATATACATCACGGTCATCATCTCCATGCTGGACTGGGAGAGGTAGAAAAACATAGAATGTTCCAGCTGCCCTTCCTCCCGGGCATGCTGTTGAAGTCAGCAAAAGGGACTCGAGGGTTACAGTGTATTGTAATTTAGGCGATGGGCTGACAACCCGTCACTATAGCAATACATATTACAATCTAAAATTGCCCTCAATTTTTGTCAGACGTGGCGAAAGCGCCTTTTACGAGGCTATAAACGCTCTGCCTACCCCGTAAGGGATAAAGGCGTGATTTATGTATGTATGTATGTCATCATCATTATGATATTTAAGAGATATAACTCTTGTCGGTGTAGCTAAGATTATATTCAGCTGTTGTTATTCTGTCACTATTTAATTTAAATTTTAGAAAGTGACAGATCTAAACTAAGGTCAGTTAAGTCGTGTTTCCATCAGAATCGGCACCAGTGGTAACTATGCTGGATATTATGTACAAGTAATATGTATATAATGTAATTTAACCCTGCTATTCAATAGAGGTATTTATTCTTGTTCATAAACGCAATATTCGCTTTTTATCTGCAAGATCTTCGTTTGTTTTGTTATTACAATTTGCCGCCTCCGTAGGGTAGTGGTGTGAGTTTTGAACTCATCATCCGATGGTCTTGGATTCTATTTGGGTTACATACATGCATAATGTCAAGCCTTTATTATACCCCTTACGGGGTAGGCAGAGCGTAAACGCCAAGTAAACTGAGTCCACATCTGATAAATACCTGTAAAGGGTAATTTTAGATCGAAATGTGTATTGCTATAGTGACAAGTTATCATATCAGCCCTAACTATTATATCGCCTAAATCTCAACATGTCTGGGAGTAGAAGCAGCTGGCAGATTCTATGTTTTTGTTTAGCTCCCAGTTTAACCTCTTATAGGACGTAACGTATAGATATAATGTTTCTTTATTATTTTTGAAAGACCTGTTAACTTTTGTAGAATAACCCGCGTATCTCAGATTCGGTTTCTAGCCCTGCCCTGTAGGTATTATTCTAGGACACCTATTATATTATTCTAGCTAGGAACCCGTCACGATTCTGATGTAAAACAATTTAGGCAAATTACTTTAATCTCGACAAACCGATCTACGCAATGCAATTTGTTTCTACTAATACTGTGAATAGGTTTGTCAGTTTGTTTATATAAAATGAATCCTGGTGTCAGAATTTTAATAATAAGCTAATATTCTTCTCTTCTTCTTAGCGTGTCGATGGAACACGAGAAATTACATCATAGGGGTCCAGAATTCTGCTACTTGTCGTCCATTAAATACGCTGGCGTGCAGGAGTTGGGGCACGCCGGGCACGATGTCATGTGTACCATGGTTTGCACTGCACCGCAAATACAGACTACATCGGGGCTTGCCGAAAATCCCCACCTGACCATATTTAAGCCAATATGCCTCTGTCGTGGTTAGTGTAACGACCACTACCGACCGATACATTTTAAGTATTTATAAATACGTATATAAATCTTTAAGG
Organism: Scrobipalpa costella; assembly: GCA_949820665.1. Lineage (NCBI taxonomy): Eukaryota > Metazoa > Arthropoda > Insecta > Lepidoptera > Gelechiidae > Scrobipalpa > Scrobipalpa costella. Next base: position 10,794,028 of record OX463320.1, on the reverse strand, counting down.
TATATATTCTGGGCCTCTGTTTACATTATTTAACATCTACTAATGTAAATATTGCCTGAAATAAAATGATTTATTATTATTATTTTAATACTCAAAAAGAAGAAGAATACGCCTTCATTCTTAAGTATTGGTCAGAGCTTCAACGGTTTATTTAATGCAAGTGTGATGGATGAACCTTTCAGCCTGTTGGCTAAAATTGCGACACAATTATTTTTACAGAACGCCAGCCGATCCGCAATTCAAGTGGCAACACTTTGTGATAGTTACGTGTTCCATCGACACGATAAGAAGAAGTTCAAATAAAGTGGGTACATTTTTTTTCGTCGGAGTTCAGCTTTGAAGTAAACAAAACCGCAAAAATAACCTAGTTAGGTAAAACATAGCTCAAGCTATCATAGTTCCCACGAGTAAGTAATTGCCTAGGTGCCATAACTTAGCTCCAACTTATAACCTAGGTGGTAACTTGTACGCTTAGCCGGTTACTTTTGATTGTTGAGCCCGGCCAAGTTAGAATTAACCGAACTGCATAGTAGTTAACTGTTACATAGGTTAACTTAAACTAACTTGGAATTGAACAAAGATGTTTGAGTTGTTTGGTTTTGAAACTATAATAAGCAGTTTTGTTTTTGAAAAGGTAAAGGTAAGTACTCCAAGCTATGGCTGATTGTAAGAAAAAAATTGAAGTTCTTTTTCGTAATGTAAGTTTTGCTGCTAGTTTATTGAGTAGATTGTCAGGTCATGGTCAGGTCCAAGAAGAGAGAAGGAGAGCCCGATGGTGTAGTGGATAGGGCCGCTGCCTTCTGAGCGGGGGGTCGTGGTTCGAATGCCACCACGTACCAATGTGTTTTTCATATGTATGTTTATTCGGCGCTTTTTCCGTGCTTCGCAAGCCGCGTTAAGTCGTTGGTCCCGGTTAATATCGTTTAATACCGTAAATATTAGTCGTTAAGCCATGACAGAGACCAGTGCTAAGCATTGGCGGCTTGAAAACTCTGACCTAATCTAGGATTGGGACTAGTTTCCCTTCTGGGTTGCGGAGGTCAGATGGCAGTCGCTCTGTGTAAAAACCAGTACCCTCGTTCAATCACCTAGATTAGGTAGCCGACCTTGAGAGATACGGGAAAAGGCTAGGACGATGATGTAATTATAAATATCTTTTATTTCAGTTCTTATACTTATAATATGAAATGTTAAATAATAATTGTTTCTATTGACATATAATATTAATTATTATGATATAAAGAGTTTGAGTATGATGATGGTCAGGACTAAGAACGATTCGATGGATCCTGGCTTTAGGTTATACATTTTTACACCTCTGACATGATTTTTGACACGAAATGATACCGATTTCCTGACGGTCAGCCAGCATGGAGGAACATTAACTTTATTTATAAGTTTTAACATACATACATACATATAATCACGCCTTTATCCCTAATGGGGTAGGCAGAGCGTAAACGACCGTTCCACCGCGTCTGACAAAGTCTTGAGGGCCATTCAAGAAAGATTTGTACGTATATTGCTGTAGTGATACGTTGTCAGCCCATCGCCTAAATTACAATATACTGAAACCCTCAGATCCCTTAGCTGGTTTTCACAGCATGCTCGGGAGGAAATACAGCTGGCACATTCTATGTTGTTCTCTCACTCCCAGTCCAGCATGGAAGATATAAGTTTTAACCTGGTTTCAAAACTAAATAAGAATATCTAAGAAAAGCTGCCAAACTGAAACTTAACCTAGAAGAGATAAAAAAAAACTGATCTATCAAATACTATAAAGGTAATTGATGATGCCTACCCCATTAGGGATAAAGGCGTGATTATATGTATGTATGTATGTATGTATGTAATTGATAAACTGCCCACCTCACCAGAGAATGCAAAGTGTTATATGAAAAAGGCTACAATTAGGGATCCGAGGGTTTCAGTATATTGCAGTTTAGGCGATGCGCTGACAACCTGTCACTACAGCAATATACGTACAAATCTATCCTAAATAACCCTTGTCAGACGTGGCGGAACGACCTTTGTTTAGGTCGTATACGCTCTGCCTACCCCATTAGGGATAAAGGCGTGATTATACGTATGTATGTACTATTTACTGTTATGTTGTAGGGAAGATACTGGTAACAATTCGGCGTGCAAAAGACACGACTTTACTAATATAAGTCCTTTTCTATCATGAGAGAATTGAAAGGGACGGCAATTATATTAGTTGAGATTTAGTTACTTCCATGCTGGACTGGGAGAGATAGAAAAACATAGAATGTTCCAGCTGCCCTTCCTCCCGGGCATGCTGTTGAAGTCAGCAAAAGGGACCCGAGGGTTACAGTGTATTGTAATTTGGGCGATGGGCTGACAACCTGTCACTATAGCAATACATATTACAATCTAAAATTGCCCTCAATTTTGTCAGACGTGGCGAAAGCGCCTTTACGAGGCGTTAAACGCTCTGCCTACCCCGTAAGGGATAAAGGCGTGATTTATGTGTATGTGTGTGTGAGATTTAGTTCAGTGGTGTCCGTCTGAATCGCTACCACAAACTTTAATAACCACCTAAACAGTAGAACTTACTAAGCAACAAACCGTATACAACACACAAGAGACTTAATCCTTAATTTTCCTTGGATTCAATTTACTAAGGGTTAAACAAGTAAACAGAGACCCATGTTAAGTTGTAAATATAACTTTGAGATTCACTGACATGCGTAATTAACTTACAGTTAAGTAGGAGACGAAGGCTATGCATTAGGAGTTAGGTTAGGATAAGTTAAACAAATTAATTTCGGTTTTGTTTAGAGAGCCTTAAATACAACTTGCTGACATGAACGTAACTTAAGTGTCAATGTTATTTTAGATTGTCAGTTATAATTATTGTGAAATTATGCTGAATTAGAAGTTCGTAAGTAATTAAGCTTAGTTTTGTTTGGTGGTTATGTATGATGAACTATTCCATCTAACAATGTTATTTTGGAAAAGTTATTTAAACCGCTTAATATTTGAATCAATAATCTAAAATTGCCCTCAATTTTTGCCAGACGTGGCGAAAGCACCTTTTACGAGGCGTTAAACGCTCTGCCTCCCCCTAAGGGATAAAGGCGTGATTTATGTATGTATGTAATATTTGAAAAACGACACTGTCTAAAACAGCACTCAAAAGGAGCCTATCATTGTACAACATTGAGATGATCCAGGCTGCAGTATCCTAACTAAACTGTGAATAATCCCTCTAAAAGGGGATTGAATCCATGACCTCTTGATCGAGAATCTAAAGATACATACATACATACATACTATCACGCCTGTATGCCTAATGGGGTAGGCAAATCGTGAACAACCCAAACAAAGGTCGTTCCGCCACGTATGACAAGTTTTGCGGGTTGTTTAAGATAGAACTGGATATTGCTGTAGTGACAGGTTGTCAGCCCATCGCCTAAATTACAATATACCCTCGAATCCCTTAGCTGGTTCTTACAGCATGCCCGGGAGGAGATGCAGCTGGCACATTCTACGTTATTCTGTCGCTCCCAGACCAGCATGGAAGCTCTCTCAAAATCCAATGGTCAGACCAATATACCACACTCGACAGAAGAAGAAGAACCACAGAGGCAGCTAAACTTCAACGTAAGGGCGGTTTTGCATTGCTCCGTATTCAGTTCGAATCTGAATCGTATTCGTGAAATTTCCAAATAAAACGGATATCAATGGGTGTGCAAGCCGTCATACATTTACTAGGAAAGCTAATTCAGATCTGAAAATATTCGGATACCGATTTGGACCGGTGCAAAAGCGCTCTTACACATACAACCCACATCCATTAATTCTACAAAACAATTTTCAACTTAACAAAATCAGTCTTTATCGCAAGTCTTAAAATGTTCAGTACTTTACCGTAACATAAACCTGATTATCAATTTCACTTAGAAACTATCCCGTATAGTCTTCGCCATTAGGTCGAAATTGCCTCGCCTGGAGTTCATGATAATGGCTACACCATAATGACCAGAGAGGCTATTCCTATAGCATCTTTGAAACACCTGTCCTAACATAGTATTAATGTTTAGTACGGTTACGGGCAAACACTTACATAATTGTACCTTTACATACATATAATCACGCTTTTAAATACCAATGGGGTAGCAAGAGCGTAAACGACCTAAAAAATGGTCGTCCCGCCACATCTGACAAAGTTTTGAGGGTAATTTATGATAGATTTGTAGGTAAATTGCTGTAGTGACAGGTTGTCCGCCTATCGCCTTAATGTCAATTTACTGAAACCCTCGGATTCCTTAGCTGTTTTGTACCCAGGAACATAAACTTTATAATTATTTTTTCCATGCTGGCCTGGGAGCGAGAGAAAAAATTGAATGTGCCAGCTGCATTTCCTCCCGGGCATGCGGTAAAGACCAGCTAAGGGATCCGAGGGTTTCAGTATATTGTAATTTAGGCGATGGGCTGACAACTTGTCACTACAGCAGTATACTTACAAATCTATCTTAAATAACCCTCAAAACTTTGTCAGACGTGGCGGAACGACCGTTGTTTAGATAGTTTACGCTTTGCCTACCCTGCATTAGGGATAAGGGCGTGATTAAATGTATTAATTTTCATATTTATCGCGATTTTCTTGGAAATCAGGATCATTTTTGCATTCCTTTCTATGTAGGTACTAGAAACTCTTGCTCGTGTACGCTGAAAACCCCGCCCTATTTGCATCTGACAGGTCTTCAAATGTGCCAGTTGCATATTTTTTCATACGTTTCCGCCTTTTGACCCGATTTCACGGGAGATTTCACTTTCATAGCTTTAGTAGAGTTTTAGACTAGGTATTATTTTATAACCATTTGTACTTAACTGTGTTTTTTTTTTTGTTTTTAGGTAAGATTGGCGGTCTATAAACAAAACTCACATTCTAAATAAATCCCCATGGGTAAGTGCGTAACAACAAAACTTAAAAATACTGTAAAATGATAATGTGTGTAGAAAGCAATAATAAAGTCGTCTCGGGCAGGACTAGAACCTGCATCTTTCGGAATGCCGTTCCATCGCTCTGCGAACTGAGCTACAGAGGCGAGGAAGTAGCTGCTTTTGACAAATTTATCTTCGTCTTTCTCAAAAGTATAAAGTGATAATCTTTTAATACTGCAATTAATCTTTTATACATGTATTTCTCCGTTCGATATCGTTTATGATTTATTAATAATCATAGAAAAGTACATTCATTACTTTAAAAGTTGAAAAAAAAGCCATGTATGGTCGAGTAAATTTAATGTAAGGGAGACCATGTCTTTCGGAAACTTCTCATTTTGCGAGGAAACGACAACAATACACTTAAAAATAAACATCAAACTTAAAATTCCTCCATAATATTTTGACATTTAAAATTCGCATGGCGCCTTCGACAGTCGCATATTCTATTAATTCATTTTTTTTTAACTATCGCATTTTGCCTTTAAAATTATAATATTTAAAGGCACTTAAAAACACCTAATCCAGACTAGTGTATACTTTAAAAACTTCGTACAATGGTCGGCATGGTCCTTATTGTCGGTTGGAAAAATTGCCGGCCGCTGCGAATTCGAATACCGAAAAGAATTGATGTATACTTTACTTTTTTTTAATAATGAAGCTATTTCCGAGCAAGTGGGAGAAAAAGATACATACATATAATCACGCCTTTATCCCTAATGGGGTAGGCATAGCGTAAACGACCTAAACAAAGGTCGTTGCGCCACGTTTGACAAAGTTTTGAGGGTTATTTAAGATAGATTTGTAGGAATATTGCAGTAGTGACAGGTTATCAGCCCAGAGAAAAAGATATTGGTTTATTTCACCTCTCATCATAAATGCAACAGAAATAAAATTTACCAATGAGATATTAAATTAAGCCTTTGGCATGTTTTTTAAAACGTTATTATTTACTTTAACATTTCCTTTGAATCACTTCCCGCTTGAAAACACGTTTTCCAATTAAATGGAATTAAGGACTGTTTCAAGATGCATCCAATTATTTCCATTTAATTGAAATTTCTAAGAAGATAGTTGACAGTATTGCGATTGTTGTGTTTTATGATGAGCTTTTTTTGTGTTCTTTTTATTTGTCATATCGGAAAAATTTATACCGATTGACGGACTAGGTGCAATAAAAAACATAGAATGTTCCTGTGGCTTCCATTCCCAGGCATAGGTACTGCAGAAACTAGTAAAGGAACCATGTGTAGTTATTATTTTGTGTATTGTTATTATGTCACTACTGCTACACATACGTATCTTTTTGAAATTACTCTCAAAATTTGCTAGATGTATCGCAAACGACTTTCATAAAAATCCGTTGGAACATCATCTTCCCCGTAAGGTACTCATACGTGACTTTAAGTACGTAAGCATGAGCTCAGCAATCCTCTTCATAACCAATGAAGCCGGAGCCAAGTATCCTTGAGCAATGAGGGTGTCAGGTCTGGCTGGTGACGGAGAATGATGAGATGGCCACGGACATACGGGACTGATTCTCGTCAGGGCACTTTAGTAAGAGACATGCGTAAGAGACATTATAAGAAAGGAACATTTTGCAAAAGGGACTTTATAAGGCAGGGACATTTTCGATAGGGATATTTTGCGAAAGGGTCATTTTGGGTAAAGAACAATTATTTACGTAAAGGACTTTTTGCGGAAGGGAAAATTTGCGGCATTTAGCGACAGGATCAATTTTCGATATTTTGCTAAAGGGTCATTTTTCGAAAGAGACATTTTGCTTTGTTACCTGTCTACCCCATAATCACGAGGACAGCAATCCTCTTCATAATCAATGAAGCCGCAGCCAAGTATCCTTGAGCAATGAGGGTGTCAGGTCTGGCTGGTGACGGAGAATTATGAGATGGCCACGGACATACGGGGTTGCTCTCGTAAGAGCAGTTTTGTCTAAAGGTCTAAGCTTTGGGTTCTTGATTCGGAAGTCATGTTACTATCATCAATGTTTGAATTTGTTCTTTGTTACTGCTGGCTAAATTACATGCTTGACTTTGCTGACTGTGCTTTGGAGGGCACAATGAACTACAGTGGCCGATCTGAAAGTCCTTGAACAGGCTTCGGACTCAAGTTGGCAGAAGTAATAAAAACATGGTCGGGTAGGGATTTTCGGCAAGCCCCTATGTAGGCTGTATTTGCGGTGCAGTGTAAATCATGGCACTTGACATCGTGCCCGGCGTGCCCCAACACCTGTATGCCAGCGGATTTAATGGACGGCAGCTTATCCGCAATACAAGTCGCTTAAGAAGAAAAATGGGTTGTTCGTTCCGAAAATACCTATACATACATACATGATAGAAAAAAAAATGAATTTATCAGCAGTACTGCTCCATCATCATCTCCCTAGCCTTATCCCGTATCTCACGGGGTCGGCTTCCTAATCTAGGGGATTTAACGAGAGTACTGGTTTTTACAGAGAGCGACTGCCATCTGACACTTGCAACCCAGAAGGGAAACCAGACCCAATCCTAGATTAGGACAGAGTTTTCAAGCCGCTAATGCTTAGCACTGGCCTCTGATATGGCTTAACGACTAATATCTACGATATTAAACGATATTAACCGAGACCAACGGCTTAACGTGCCTTCCGAAGCACGGAAAAAGCACCGAATAAACGTACATATGAAATTCGAAAACCGAAAAATACATTGGTACGTGGTGGGATTCGAACCACGACCTCCCGCTCAGGAGGCAGCGGCCCTATCCACTACACCATCGGGCTCTCTCCACTACACCATCGGGCTCTCATCAGCAGTACTGCTCCATACATTAAAAAATCTGTCATCAAAATCTCAACTACCTAAAACACAAAATCCTCCCATATACTCCCACTTTCCTCATCTATTCAGCCGTCCAATTCACCTCAACCCCTACCACATGCGATTTCTCACACAACTCCTCGACCTCACCCATGTTTCAGAGGTCCTCATATCCTGGTCGTGGAACACCAGACATTACCTGGATGCCTCCACGACACTAGTAATGTTCTACTAATGTAACAAAGTACTAAAGGACCATAGTACATATTTTATGGGGTAGATAGCGAGCATAATATACTTAAGGTTAAGGGTACGCTGGGATATGAGATTGGTACTGTTAAGTGGGATGGTTTAAGGGGCCCTTTAACATACATACATATAATCACGCCTTTATCAATAATGGGCTGGGCAGAGCGTAAACGATCGATCAATGGCGATCTGAATAAGTTTTGAGGGTTATTTCAGATAGGATTTATAGGTATATTGCTGTAGTGACAGGTTATCAGCCCATCGCCTAAATTGCAATAAACTGAAACCCTCGGATCCCTTAGCTGGTTTTTACAGCATGACCCGGAGGACCTGCAGCTGGCGCATTCTATATTTTTATCTCGCTCCCAGGCCAGCATGGAAGAAGTATACCTACAAATCTATCTTAAATAACCCTCAAAACTTTGTCAGACGTGACGTTTATTTAAGGCCAACTGAAAAGTGCAGTAAGTAAAAAAATACGTTTTTCGCTTACGACGTTTGAACTAAAGTTTAAGGTATCTTGTATGATAAATATACTGTAATACTAGTATACTTGCATTGGAAAACACGGTTATCAGAAACTTGATTATGATGAATTATTACCTTGTGAGACACTGAAAATAAAACATACTTAATGTGCTTTGCATAATTAGAAAATAACTTACATACATACATAAAATCACGCCTTTATCCCTTACGGGGTAGGCAGAGTGTAAACGACGAAAGTAAAGGTCATTTCGCCACGTGTGACAAGTTTTGGGGGCAATTGTAGACTGAAATGTGCATCGCTATAGTGACAGGTTGTCAGCCGATCACTTAAATTGCAATGGACTGAAACCCTCACACTCTTTAGCTGGTTTTTACAGCATGCCTGGGAGGAAATGCAGCTGGCACATTCTTTGTTTTTCTCTCACTCCCAGTCCAGCGTGAAAATAACTTCTTAGTAGAAAATAAAATAAGTACGCTAACGTTCCGTAAATAACTTAGAAACATGATAGGATAAGAGGGTCGTTAGAGTTCACGGACATATTGTTAGAAATACATAAAATATTTGAAAACATTAGATTGTCTGTCTGTTTGTTTGTTGGTTCCGACATCGCAAAATATTCTGAAATAATTTCGATTTTCTTTTCGGTATTTTAAAAATTCATAGGTATTAAAATGATCATCATCATAATCTCCCTAGCCTTATCCCGTATCTTACGGGTCGGCTACCTAATCCAGGGGATTGAACGAGGGTACTGGTTTTTACACGGAGCGACTGTCATCTGACCTCCGCAACCCAGAAGGAAAACCAGACCCTAGGTATTAAAGAAACCTTATAAATTTTGGAGAGGGTATTTTGCAATTAATATTGACAACCCGTCACTAAAAATCATGGATATTACACTCCATCTGAATAAAAAAAATAACTTTTGATCTGACAGACTTGGCGAATTTTATTAGCCTATTGAAGCTCTGCCTATCTATTTATTGTGTATCTGGTTACGATGATAAGTACAATACAATACAAATACATTTATTATACACATAAGTAGGCATTGATATAAAAATCTACGTCTTTGCGAGTGGATTCTTGAATCGATCGACCCGATGAACCCTGGTGTCAGAGTTTTTAGTAGCACAGCTGTTAGGCCTCTGACAAGGTTTGAGTAACGATCACTATCAAAGACAGCAACCGGGACCCGACGGCTTTGATAGTGATCGTTACTCAAACCATGACAGAGACCTAACAGCTGTGCTACTAAAAACTTTGACACCAGGGTTCATCGGGTCGTTCGATTCGAGAATCCACTCGCTAAGAAGAAGAAGTAACGGCCTCTATCAAAGACAGCGACCGGGACCGACGGCTTAATCTAGTAGTAGTCGCGGGCTTAAGATAGTATCTTCAAAGAATGATATCTTACATACCATCTCCGTACTTCTTCAATAATAAGTAACATGATATTTTATTAGAGTATTTACCTGTAATCAAAAGACCAGCTTGTGAAGACACTGGGAATCTGCCGATGCGCGGTTATTACACTTTGCTTGGGATACGCGCACATTGATAATCTATTTTTATGTGCGCATATGTGTAAGTGTCATGTGTGTTATATCAGTATCTTATGTACTTGACTTCTAGTTATTTGATTGGTATTTAGGGATGTTTATGGGTAATATGTATTTTATTCTGGGCAAAATATTGTAATATGAGTAAAATGTTATTATTTTGTTGATTGTTGTTCTTTTGCCAATTAGGTTATTAATAAATATTGTCTCATGATATGTTATGATAATGGTTATGTTATTTGTGTTAGAACATGCAAGGTTTAATCATCTGATTGTCTAACAAATTGGTAAGATTCCGAGCTTCAGAGAGCATATTTGGCTGTTTATTCAGGTTGCAGTATCTGATAGTTGTGGCTATAAAAATTACCAAGGTCGTTCAACACGATAAAAACTTTAATTTCATTAGGAAAATTAATGAGTCAGTAGGTATCTGGCTCCGCGGTCTAGTAGCTACGATCCGGAGATCCCGGGTTCGATTCCCAGGGGAGGAACACAAAGTTGATATTTGTAAATTAGCACTTTGTGAGACTTTCTCTAGTTTGGTTAGGACAAAGCAGGCTAAATGACCTGATTGTCCGGAAGAAAAAAACATCAGTGCTTCGGAGGGCACGTTAAGCGGTCTGTCTTAGATAGTGGTCGTTACACAAAACCATGTCAGAGGCCTATTAGCTGCCCTATTAGGGTCGATCGACTCAACACCCACACGACAAAAGAAGCAGAAGAATAGGTGCATTATACATAAACGTATTGCCTTTCTCTCCACTAAGACATGTTAATAAATTTAGCATAGAAAAGAAAAAATCTACAATCAGAGTTGAAATTTTCCATTCCCGATCCGCTATAGACCGACGCGAATAGCGGGCTGAGGTGAGGTTCAAATATATTCCTTTGATATTTAAATCTTGGCCTAATGAAATGATCCCACGGGATTCCGTGTTGGAAAAATTGTATGCGGCGAAGATATTGATTCGAGTTGGGAATTTTAAAATGTTAAGATACTGCACTTTGCATCGGAGGTGAGTCGGTGGGTATTGGAAATAAGATTTGATCGTGTATTCCATGAAATATACCTACAACATACATACATATAATCACGCCTTTATCCCTAATTTTCTTCCATGCTGGCCTGGGAGCGAGAGAAAAACATAGAATGCGCCAGCTGCATATCCTCCCGAGCATGCTGTAAAAACCAGCTAAGGGATCGGAGGGTTTCAGTATATTGTAATTTAGGCGATGGGCTGACAACCTGTCACTACAACAATATACCTACAAGTCTATCTTAAATAACTCTCAAAACATTGTCAGACGTGGCGAAACGAAAAGACAGCGACCGGGACCGACGGCTTAACGTGCTCTCCGAAGCACGAAATCTTTTTCTTTTCGGACAATCAGGTGATTCAGCCTGCAATGTCCTAACCAAACTGGGGAAAAATTCACAAAGTGCTAAATTCTTAAATATCAACTTTGTGTTTCCCCCCTGGGAATCGAACCCAGGACCTCCGGATCGGGAGTCCATGGCACTAGCCACTAGACCACGGAGGCAAATAAACTGAACAAACTAAACGACCTAAACAAAGACCACGTCACGTCTGACAAAGTTTTGAGGGTTATTTAAGATAGATTTGTAGGTATATTTCTTCCATGCTGGCCTGGAAGCGAGAGAAAAACAAAGAATGTGCCAGCTGCATTTCCTCCCGGGCATGCTGTAAAAACCAGCTAAGGGATCCGAGGGTTTCAGTATTTTGTAATTTAGGCGATGGGCTGACAACCTGTCACTACAGCGATATACCTACAAATCTGTCTTAAATAACCCTCAAAACTTTGTCAGACGTGGCGAAACGACCTTTATTTAGGTCGTTTACGCTCTGCCTACCCCATTAGGGATAAAGGCGTGATTATATGTATGTATCTATGTTAAAGCGAAAATTGCCAAAAAATGGCGTCCCTTGAGCCTGTTTTTAGCCTGACCAGCAGTCATTTCCCGAGCTCATCAGTGAAGATATTAAAGGATGACGAGGCCACTTCGAGCCTGGCAAATGATGTGGAAGCAATGACAGCAGGGGGGGGAGAGTGATAGGTTTGGGGGGGGGGGGTTGTTTTGGTTTATACGACTTAGTTAATCTGTGGTTATATACTTGGTTGAAATGTTGCTTATAGTCGTAGGTAGCAGAGTGGAATAGATAGATGTAGATAATTGGAAAGGCATGGTAGTGCTGGAAAAACATAGAATGTGCCAGCTACATCTTCGTCCAGGCATACTGTAAAAATCAGCTAAGAGATTCGATGGTTTCAGTGTATTATAATTTAGGCAAAATGCTGACAACCTGTCACTACAGTATTATACAGATCTATCTTAAACAACCCTCAAAACTTGTCAGACGTGGCGGACCTTTGTTTGGGTCGTTGATGCTCTGCCTACTCCATTAGGGATAAAGGCGTGATTGTATGTATGTGTGTTTGTAATATGCTTTTTATATGGTTCGGGACTAGTCCTGGACCGAGCTTAATGTCTTGAAGTTACCGAGCCCTTCGAAACTCGTAATCATCTTACTTGTCGGACTGTCAGATGATATGATCTACACTGTCTTAACCACACCGGGAAGAATAATAACAATATTTATTTAACAATTTATTGTACACATGGTCATACAGAGGACACAAATATAAAAAAAAACAAAAGCACAACAGGTACAGCTTATCTCCAAAAAGAAATCTCAGCTGACCTACGGTAGTTAAAGTGCATAAGTGAGGCAGATAACTTAAAAATATTTGTCAACTTTGTTTGTATCCTTGGAGAGTGAACCCTTGAGCTCGAGTTCGAGTGCCTAAGGATCTTTCTACTGGACTTCAGAAGCAGTTTATACATATAAGTATTATAAAGCATTATTCACCTTGATCTAAGATAAGCTAGTCTATGTACTGGTTAAAGCTTTTAGGCTAAGCTCAGGCACACACCTGCACTGAAACATCTAGGAGGAAGTAAGCCGTTTAACATTCAGCCTCTTAGAGTTTCCAGGTATTAGGCTAAAGTTTAAAAGAGCTTTGAGATCAAAATAGATCTAAATTGTGCACATTATTCTACCATACTGGACTGGGAGCGAGAGAAAAATATAGAATGTGTCATCTGCATTCCCTCCCATGCTGTAGAAACCAGTTAAGGGATCCGAGGGTTTCTGTATATTGAAATTTAGGCGATGGGATGACAACTTGTCACTACAAATCTATCTTAAATAAAAATAATAATAACTCTTCCACGCTGGACTGGAAGCGAGAGCAAAACATAGAATGTGCCAGCTGCATTTCCTCCCGGGCATGCTGTAAAAACCAGCTAAGGGATCTGAGGGTTTCAGTATATTGCAATTTGGGCGATGGGCTGACAACCTGTCACTACAGCAATATACGTACAAAACCATCATGAATAACCCTCAAAACTTTGTCAGACGTGGCAGAACGACCTTTGTTTAGGTCGCTTACGCTCTCCCTACCCCATTAGGGATAAAGGCGTGATTATATGTATGTATGTATGTATGTAAATAAAAATAACCCTCGAAACTTTGTCAGACGTTGCGGAACGACCTTTGTTTAGATCGTTTACGCTCTGCCTACCAAATTAGGGATAAAGGCGTGATTATATATGTATGTAAGTATAGACCTAAAATTCTATATAATGTAATTCAGACAATAGTATTTATCAAGCCGTTACTTCGTAAGGGATATATCTACTAAAACGAGGTTAGTCATATTATCTGAAACGGATATCACAGAAATTCGAATCCTCGTATAGGTAATCAACTTTCATCCATACACGAGCCAATAACGATAAAGAACAACATCCTTAATCCGCGATATAATAAGAAAAAGATCATCTTTCCAGGAATTACATATGAGGGAACTATCCGGGCCCTCTCCGACAATAAAACCTCTTCCATAGGCCCGCAAACTGGTGTAGTCTGGGATATATATACCTGGAAGAGACTCTGACTATGTAAGGAAGGATGTAAAGATCGTAGCAAGTGGAAAGATGTGGTCTTTAACTACCGCTCCGGGAAAGAGGCGTGATTTTATGTATGTAAGAGACTGAGAATCTTTCAAGAAAATTCACACAGAGCAGACGATGACTAAGCTTCGTAAATTGTTAGCAACCAGACTCAACGCAATTTTATTTGGTAAATCACTACATAGTATAAAACAAAGTCGCTTTCTCTGTCCCTATATCCCTATTTATACTTAGATCTTTAAAACTACGCAGCGGATTTTGATGCGGTTTCTTTTAATGGACAGAGTGATTCAAGAGGAACGTTTATATGTATAATACATGCATAATATATAGCCGGGGTGGGTCGCTAGTCTTAATATAAATAACAAATGAGCGTCCTGGCCACAATCATCAGAAGGTAGAGCAGGGTTTGCTACTTTCGGGTAATACAAACTACTGGAGAGAAAAAAGCAGGTAATAAGATAGGAAGGTCTCTTTTTATCTCAAACATGCTTTCGAGTTTTCGAAACGTGGTGTACCTAGCTCTAAATAAGCGCTCTCATCGCTTCCAGATTTGTTTATGTAATTTTTTTCGTAGTTGCATTGAAAGAAATAAAATGCAATTAAACCAATATTGTTTGGCATAGACGATGCCGCTTAACGGAGTATCCTCGTTCAATCACCTAGATTAGGAAACCTATCCCGTGAAATACGGGAAAAATCTACGGAGACGATGATGATAAATTATGCCTCTTCAAGTATATACATATCTGTGTCAATGTAGGGGTTGTTATTAAAAAGGCTCCGCACAATCAGACGGCGTCTCAGCGCGCTCATTTCGGTCTCGCGTCCAATTACCAGCGCGCGCTTTGAGCGCACTTACTGTGTTTATAAAACACGAAGCGTGTGAGAAAAGAAATCCTAGTTGTGTGGAAATAGTATACATATTATAAAGATAAATACCAACGCTGATTTTGCTAATAAGAAGTCTAGATTTCTAGAAATAGTGTTACGACTACTAGCGCGGTCTTCGAGCGCATTAACTGTGTTTATAAAACACGAAGCGTGTAAGAAAATAAATTCTAGTTGTGTGGAAATAGTAAATATATTATAGAGATATTCTAAATGCCCATTTGCCCATCTCGCTGATTATCAGAGAAAAAACAACTAGATTTCTGGAAATAGTTTTACGTCCAATTACTAGTGCGGGCATTGAGCGCACTTACTGTGCTTATAAAACACGAAGCGTGTAAGAAAAGAAATTCTATTTGTATGAAATACATACATACAATCACGCCTTTATCCCTAATTGGGTAGGCAGAGCGTAAACGACCTAAACAAAGGTAGTTCCGCCACGTCTGACAAAACTTTGAAGGTTATTTAAGATAGATTTGTAGGTATATTGCTGTAGTGATAGGATGTCAGCCCATCGCCTAAATTGCAATATACTGAAACCCTCGGATCACTTAGCTGGTTTTTACAGCATGCTGGAATAAAGATATATACCTAGCTACTATGTCCACATTTTATTCCATGCAGGAATGGAAGAGAAAGAAAAACATAGAAGGTGCTAGTTGCATTTCTTACAGCATGCTGTAAAAACCAGCTAAGGGATCCGAGGGTTTCAGTATATTGCAATTTAGGCGATGAATATAGAGATGATGAATATAGAGACGACCCGCGCAGTCTAGTTGGCAGTGTACCTGCCTGCTACGCAGAGGGTCCCGGGTTCGATTCTCGGCCAGGGCAGAAATTTGAATGATGAGTTTAAATATCTGTTTCTGGGTCTGGGTGTTCTTTGTGGTTGTTTCTGTGTATGTCCATGGCACCCCGATACAGGGAATCCTAGTGGGGGCTATGAGTGTGATCGTGTTTTTTTTTTTTTTTTTATGTCCATTCCTCGCGGATCGATTCCACAATCTTGCAATTCAAAATGCAACAACAAGAATTTTACAACATTTGAAATTAAATAACCCAACGTATGTTTAACTTTTATAGCCGCTTTATGAACTTGCAGATTAATTAAATTTGGTGTCCGACCACTGGAACTTTGCGGGCCCTTTTGCCACCCTTTGCGGGCCCCTTTTATTTATGGCCCTGTTTTTGACAGGCACAGTATGGAGCGAAATCGTTCTAAGCCTTTGTGTATAAGTTACTTATAAAGTCGAGTTGAGCGGTATAATAGTTTTTCCGTATATAATAAACTGCTGCCATGCTGGTGAGAAAAATATATTAATAATTGTAAATTACAAGTCAAAAATTATAAGCACTAAGTATATCACATTAATAATAATCATTTAAATTGTATTGCTATCATTATCATTAAAATTAATAAAATCATTATAACTATAGAATACCTGTTCGACAAGCCAACGCTCAAGCCGTGATTTAAAGCTATTTGATAGATAGAATATAGCTAGAATGTGCCAGCTGAATTTCCTCCCGGGCTTGCTGTTAAAATCAGCTATGGGATCCGAGGGTTTTAGTATATTTCAATTTAGGCGATGGGCTGACAACTTGTCACTACAGCATTATTTTTACAAATATAGCTTAAGACACCCTCAAAATTCTGTCAGACGTGGCGGAAAGACCTTTGTTTAGGTAATTTATGCTCTACCTACCCTAGTAGGGATAAAGGCGTGACTATATGTAATTTAATTTTAATTTAACAGTTTATTGTACACAGAAACATACACAGAACAATTACATAGGAATCAAGATACAACAGGTACTGCTTATTTCTAAAATGAAATGTCTTACAGCAGACCTAAGAAGTGAGATAGCATAAGGATATACCTACTTAATTACACTATACTACGATCATACAAAAGTAAATAAATTAAAATACCTATAAATATATTAAATACTCTATATAAATATAACTGAAATAAATAAATATTTACATAACATAGATACATACATATATATATATATATATATATATATATACATATAAATACATACTACGGATTACGCAGAGAAAGATAATGTTCTTTGATTCTCTTTTTGAAAACAGCGATTGATTGGCTGTCGCGAATAGTGTGCGGGAGAGCGTTCCACAATCTAGCTGCATGGACTATGTATGTATGTATGTATAATAAACAATGATACAGTATTTTAGCACTGAAAATAAAAAAACTTGGTTAATTGATTTAGGAACTTGTTTACATACGAGCACATCAAGTAATATGATTGAAACAATAAAGTTAATGTTAAGATCAATTATTCTGTTGATTGAACTTGTTAATGGTTATCATGTAACTTGATTAATTTAATTCTAAACATTATTGTCAGAAACACATTACTTTATGTGCTCAATAAGTACGTATATATTTTTCAGTGTGTTAGTCTATAGTAAGTAAACTCTGAAATTACTGAGCCGATTCAAAAAGACGTAGGTACGTACAGCTAGACACGCCTCTACCTAACTCTACGGAGTAGGCAGAGTGACAACAGCTAACAGCTTGGTAAGGCCAGTTCGATTCAAATTATTCTTCTTCTTAGCGAGTGGATTCTCGAGTTGAACGACGTGTAATTGTTTAATTTTTGTGATTGAAAGTTCAACCGAGGTTAAATACCACAGGAAAATAACTTTTTTTACTACTTAAGAAGCCAATTACGAGCGAGAGAAGAACATAGAGTGTGCCAGCTGCATTTCCTTTCGGACATGCTGTAATAACCAGCTAAGGAATCTGAAGGTTTCAGTATACTGCAATTTAGACGATGACCTAACAACCTGTCTCTACAGCTATGTACCTACTAATCTATCTTAAATAATCCTCAAAACTTTGTCAGACGTGGCGGAACGACTTTTGTTTAGGTCGTTTTCGCTCTGCCTACCCCATTAGGAATAAAGGCTTGATTATATGAATGTATGTAAAAAAAAAATATCCTACTTAGGAAAACAAGTCTACTAAATTTTTAATCTATTACCTTTACCCTAAACCGTGCACATATCCCTATAAGGTTGGAATCACCCGTCACTACCTGACAAGGACAGATGGTGGGTCGGCCCTCAATTTGTTTCAGGTTAATGGCGGTACTATCTACCGCCAATAGGGGGCGTTTTGTCTCACTTGTTCTTCCATGCTGGTCTGGGAGCGAGAGAAAAACATAGAATGTGCCAGCTGCATTTCCTCCCGGGCATGCTGTAAAATCCAGCCAAGGGATCCGAGGGTTTCAGTATATTGTAATTTAGTTACCTGTCACTACAGCAATATACCTAGAATTCTATCTTAAATAACCCTCAAAACTTTGTCAGTCGTGGCAGGACGACCTTTGTTTAAGTCGTTTACGCTCTGCTTACCCCATTAGGGATAAAGGCGTGATTGTATGTATGTATGTTCGTACCAGGCGAGTATGTAACCGAAGAATTAACGGTCAGTCGATCAGAATATCTTCGGACCACCACCTTTGGACCATTACCATTGACGGTACTACTGGTATCTGAGGAGCCCGATGGTGTAGTGGGTAGGGCCGCTGCCTCCTGAGCCAATGTGTCTTTCGGTTTTCGAATTTCATATAAACGTTTCGGAAGGCACGTTAAGTCGTCGTTCCCGGTTAATATCGTTTAATACTGTAGATATTAGTCGTTAAGCTATGTGAGAGGTCAGTGCTAAGCATTGGCGGCTTGAAAGCGAATCTATAATTGGGTCTGGTTTCCCTTCTGGGTTGCGGAGATCAGATGGCAGTCGCTCTGTGTAAAAACCAGTACCCTCGTTCGATCCCCTAGATTAGGTAGCCGACCCGCGAGATGATGGTACTACTGGTATCTTTTTTCTGTTAGGGTAGTGTAAAAAAATACGGTACCATGCCGGAAATAGACTTTTGTGGGAGTGCCAGTGCGTTCTTGATGAACTCGCTTCATCGTCAATTCGTCACCTGTGGGCTCAATAGCTTTTGAAGAATCTTATTGGCAATATTTCTTCCAATAATTCTTCCATGCTGGACTGGGAGAGATAGAAAAACATAGAATGTTGCAGCTGCCCTTCCTCCCGGGCATGCTGTAGAAGTCAGCAAAACGGACTCGAGGGTAACAGTGTATTGTAATTTAGGCGATGACTTGACAACCTATCACTATAGCAATACAAATTACAATCTAAAATTGCCCTCAATTTTGGTCAGACGTGGCGGAAGCGCCTTTTACGAGGCGTTTAACGCTCTGCCTACCCCGTAAGGGATAAAGGCGTGATTTTATGTAATGGCAATAGGACACAGATGGCCAGTAGTATGAGATCAATGCTCGTGTGAAGACGTTTTTCTGATTATTTTTTCTACTGTGGAGCCTTTGTTGTAATATTTTATGAGTTACTGTTTTGGCTAAACTAGTTACTAGTTCTTTGGCGTAACTTTGGAACGAAATAAGAGTGAAATTTCGTTTAGTAGAAAGATAGACCTAATCCTGCTTATAACTTTGGTTTCGAGAGAAGGCGACTTTAATGTTCATTGCCCGACATTGGCGTCTCGCAACATGATTCTAATTCTTAGCTAGTGCTGTCACTTTCTTCACTTTGACATTAGAATAGGATAGCAAATAAACACATGACTTTGACATTCCTAATCTGACATGAGACTGCTTATTTCACGTACAATAAGGAAGCATAGTCTATGGTCAGTTCTTATCTAAAGCGTCTTACGTAAGATTAGGAATGTCAAACACATGAGTTTATTTGCTATCCTGTCCTTATGTCAAAGTTAAGAAAGAGACAGCTATAGCTAAGAATTAGTTAAGGATTAGTGCGCCCAGATTTGCCGCCATTTTTCACTCTTGGTCTAGATAGATCCTTCTGCTCTTCTGAGGGAGCAGCTAGCATCAGGCAGCGGCATCCGACATTTTTGTTGTATTTTTCTCTCAGCTTTTCCCACGGCAAGAGACTTTTCCGACGATCAGAAGAAAGCTTATGATAATCGTCCTCACAAATTTTATTATTTTCTCCTTATGAATTGAACCGACAAATCGACCAGGGTTAAGCAGCTATCTGTGTTCGATCAATCTCTCTCATTCTTCTCTGGACTAGAGTTAAGACACAGAATATATAATAGTACTACATACAGAATGGTCATTCACCTCCCTTCCCCAGTCCGACATACGTCACACTCCGCGCCGGATTGTGGGCCACATTGAGCGTACGCTTAGCGGGTATGGCGCGCGCATGTTTCACAGTGTAACGGAAATAATAAAGTTTTGTGTTCCAAAGATGATTAGGTACTGTTGCGTGTACGAATGTCTGTCTATCACAAGATATGACTCCAATAGGAACTTTTTTAGATTCCACAGTGATGAGAGATGGTAAGTAAATTCATACAAAATATGCAACCTTATCTATTCTAACTATTCAGTTACAGTGAACTACTTTAAAACGTTGGTTTAATCAAGGCCAGATTAATCTAGTGATGATTATGACCGGTATAACAAATTTTGTCAACCCTCATAACACGCACACAAACGCACGCCAAGTGCAACATGCCGTCTGTCGATGTTGACCAAAATGACATGATAGTAAGGAGTGTCCGAGTTGTGGTTAAGAGCAACCTCATTGCAAATAAAAAAATATATTTTAAAATCCGCTAAAATATAATGCATTAAAACAGAAGAAATGAAGTTTACATAAAGGTATGCAAGGGCGAACTTATGTCTATGAAGAGATCTCTTTCAGCTAACCCACTGGCAGTTGAGAGAATGAGAAACATTTAAGGGGCAAGACAAAAATACAATGCAATGTCAAATGTCGCGAGAAGATGATAAGTATACAATACAGTCTTCTTCTTCTTAGCGAGTGGATTCTCGAGTCGAACGACCCGATGAACCCTGGAGTCAGAGTTTTCAAACTGCCTAGTAGCACAGGTAATAGGCCTCTGACATGGTCTCAGGAACGACCACTATCAAAGACAGCAACCGGGTCCGACAACTTAGCGTGCCCTCCGAAGCACGGAATCCTTTTTATTTTTCGGAAAATTAGGTGATTCAGCCTGCAATGTCCTAGCCAAACTGGGAAAAATCTCGCAAAGTGATAAATTGACAAATATCAACTTTGTGTTTCCCCCCTGGTAATCGAACCCAGGACCTCCGGATCGTAAGCCCATGGCTCTGACCACTAGACCACGGAGGCAGTTAATACAGTCCTGTATACCTAATACTTTTTGAATAGCTGTAGAGTAGAATTGTAATGCAAACTAGTTGGTTCGTCGCCCACCAGGAAAACAGGCCTTTTCTTTGAAGATTAATCCTTAAATACGATTACTGCTGTCTGCCGTAGCCTACCGAAGTTCGCTTCGGAACATCGAGCCTTATTAGTACTCAAGGGAGCTGGTGTAATTAAATATTCTGTTAGATACCCCATTTTGATTATGGGCGGTGTTGAAAGTTTTTGGAATAAATAAACAGGTTGCGTTGTTACCGAGTTGGGATATCATCACCTTAGATCTTCTATGCTGGCCTGGAAGCGAGAGAAAAACAGAATGTGCCTGCTGCATTTCCTCCCGGGCATGCTGTAGAAACCAGCTAAGGGATCCGAGGGTTTCTGTATATTGCAATTTAGGCGATGGGCTGACAAACTGTCACTTCATTAATATACCTACAAATCTATCTTAAATAACCCTCAAAACTTTGTCAGACATGGCGAACCTTTGTTTAGGTTGTTTACGCTCTGCCTTCCCCATTAGGGATAAATTCGTGACTATATGTATGTATGTAGATCTTCCCGCGGGTGTTGTAAAGGGCTCTATCCAGGAAATCGCTGGACAATCGTTTTAAGAATGGAATATACCCCTCCAAGTGGGGAGGCTAATGCCTTGCCATTGCCCATCAGGGGACTATATTATATGATGATGAAGCAAGTTGCTGTCTGGTGCCCAGGATACTCTTCCCGGGTAGGTTGTACGTACAAGGCTCGCAACAAAGGTGTGGGCTCAAAACCAGCGCTGGTTGGTATTACTGACCAGCATATGCTGAGCCCATTACCCATTATGACACTAGCTTAGCTAAAATACTGTAACTATTTTGTTGTTGTATTTTGTGTCTGTGTTGCAATAAGTATTTTTTTACTTTACTTTATTTAAGTCAGCTTAGGATTTCGAGTTAAAATTAGGTAATGGGAATCAGTGTTTCCTGTACGTATTTACACTATATACTATTCCTTATATTATTATTATTTTAAACAGGCAGTGAGTTGTTATCAACTGATAAGGCATCCAGTTGACCACTTTATGCTTTCGAAGTTTGTTTAAATTTGTCAAATCTGTTTTTGAACTGGTTAACGTTAACCGCAGAAACCACTTCTTCTGGCAGCTGGTTCCACTGACTTACAACTCTGTTTGATAAAAAATGCCTGTGCGGGTTATTATGAGAAAAAGTTGTGGTCAATTTTATTTTACGCGCCAATCCAAAGCCAAACGTGATGAGTCCTCTAATAATGCAAAAATCCATAGAATATATTCCATTTTTGGATTGTAAAGTTGATCATGTAAGAAAAAAGAAATAAGGTGAACCAAAAGCTCCCCTTTGTTATGAGCGAGACAAAAACTACACCAGAAAATCGGTATTAATTCGTTCCTCAAGAAAGTCAGGTGACTATTCTTTCATTATTAAAAAAAGCGCAATTAAAAAACTCATTAAATCCATAGCTGAGACAAGACTGGCGCTAAGTGAGGACTGTGATACGACAAGGTATTTCGCTCAGTGTCCCCAGTAAGGGGAGGAATAAACTAGCGATTTTGCACCGAAAACTATTTGAGTCTTCCATGCTAGTAGTTTGGGAGCTAAAGAGAAACGTAGAATGTGCCAGTTATTTATTCTCCTGGGCTCACTGGGAAATATACTTGCTATTAGTTGATACCAACAATTATTTAGAAGTTTTTTAATTTGTTTGTACCAGCTTTGTACTTTAACTACATGCATTGTATAATAACATTCTTTCTGATATGCAGGGTTGTCTGGAAGAGGTCGTTTAAAGCGATAATCCCGCCTTTGCACACATGTTTTATGCTTGTTCTCTAAAATGTTTATGTGCAATAAAGAGTTTATCTATCTATCTATCCTTCAGGCAAGTGGTTTTATCCGAAGCTGTTGAAGTTGAACCGTGGGAATGTGGTATTTTCCCGTGGTAAAAATTGCAGATCTGTATACACGTACCGAAAATCAAAAAAATCTCCAACCTTTTTTTGTTGGAGCATGCCAGTTAAGCATCAAATTCACATGTTTTTCTACATATTCAACGAATCATCGTCATACTTTAGTCAATTTCCTAAAATATTTAAGAATAATTTTAATTAATTATATACCTATTACCTTCTTCGCATTCCGCCCTTTGAACAAACTTAAAATCACACCAAAGTCTAGAGCATACATATGCGGAAAGAAATATTTTTTCTAACCTATACTTTCTGATAAAAAAAAATCCTTTCCTGCTGATAAATCCTGAAAAATACCTGCGGCTTAGTCGCTCGTTTATTGCCGCCCTTAATGGCGTATAATAGTGTTGTGTTTGTGCAATATCATTCGTTGCACTCAAACTGCAGCGGATAATAACGCCTCTGACAGAGATAGATAAATACTGGATGAGACAAGATGAATGCGACATTTTGTACTACTTAGATGATCTTGTCATGCCACCAGCTGACGGTTGGTAAAGACACACCAAATTATTCCTACTTATACACATACATATTATCACGCCATCATCCCTAATGGGGTAGGCAGAGCATAAACGACGTAAATAACGGTCGTTTCGCCACGTCTGACAAAGTTTTGAGGGTTATTTAATATATAGGTATAGTGCTATAGTGACAGGTTGTCAGCCTATCGCCTATATTGCAATATACTGCCCTCGGACCCCTTAGCTGGTTTTTACAGCATGCCCAGGTGGAAATGCAGCTGGCACATTCTATGTTTTTCTCTCGCTCCCAGTCCAGCATGGAATTTAAAGTTCCTACTTATACTTACTTAAATTTAGACGAAGGCAGAGTTGACTGAACTATATTTGTTGATGGAACGATGTACTCGTAACCAAAAGCCTTAAATTAATATATAGTTCCTTCCATGCTGGACTGGGAGAGATAGAAAAACATAGAATGATTCAGCTGCCCTTCCTCCCGGGCATGCTGTTGAAGTCAGCAAAAGGCACTCGAGGGTTACAGTCCATTGTAATTATTTGTAATTTAGGCGATGGGTTTGACAACCTGTCACTATAGCAATACATATTACAATCTAAAATTGCCCTCAATTTTTGTCAGACGTGGCGAAAGCGCCTTTTACGAGGCGTTTAACGCTCTGCCTACCCCGTAAGGGATAAAGGCGTGATTTATGTACTTTCCCTTCCCACAAACCGAAGGAACACAGTAAGTTGCTTGCCGCCGAACCCTGGTGGTTGCAAACCAGGCTTACCTTTAGCATCGTTCAGATGGACTTATCCACATCATTTTAAATGTTGCCTGCGTGGACCAGAAGCAAGAATCTCCAAAATTGAAGATCACTAAAAGAATAAAATAGTCATATGTCGTGACTGCGCCGACGCTGTTGTGGGACCGAGGAAGCGGTGGCGGGATGAGCTGGTCGACTACGACCCGAACAGGTCGGTAACAGCCATGGACCGTGTACTCTGGAAAGAGCATGGGGAGGCCTTTGCCCAGCAGTGGGACAGTTTAGGCTGATATAATAATAATAATGTCGTGACTATTTCTAGTGTACTTTTAAATAATAAATCCATCCCTTTTTTTTCATTAATCGGAGAGATAAGACCTCGACGTTTACAAAGGTCTTCCTTAGGGGCACAAAGTGACGCACCACACTCGTCTCAATCTTCAATGTTGTTTCTAATGTATTTTTTATTTATTATTATTTGTCTCAATATTTACAGCAATATACGTACAAATTCATCTTAAATAACCCTCATAACTTTGTCGGACGTGGCGGAACGCTACGCTCTGCCTACCCCATTAGGGATAAAGGCGTGATTATATGTATGTATGTATCTACAGACCTTTCTAGTAATTTCTTTACATCTTAGTCGGTTGTGTTTTTACTGTCGCTACAATGGGTTTCCGGGTCCGCTTCTTATATTTCCAGTTTTCAACGCTTCGCGGCGACTGGATTAATATTAAAATTGGTACTTTATTTCCTTGCTTTCCTTAAGGAAATAAATCCTGGAGAATGGTTTTTGAATTGTTCTATGCTGTTTTTACTTGGTAAGCTGTGATAAATGGTTGGATGATAGTATTTTGTGGTCTAGTAGTATTTAATTGTTTTCTGCCTTGTAAGAAAATATTTTGGCATTACTTTATGTATTTTACTTCTAATGTTTTAATTACTTCTTTATAAATATAATAAAACGTATCACTTAATCTACTCTAAGCTATTAAAACCCCGAGACCGCTTGCCAGGTCCTGTCAAAGCCACTCCGGAAAACCGCACCCTTAGGACGTAATCCAAAAACTCAGGCTCGACCTAAAATACCCACAACTCAGTGCCAAACAATAGGTTCCCCAATTACTGTAGAGAGATGGTATTTATAAATGGCAATGGGGTCGATTCAGTTTAGACAGAATTTGACTTATTTTAATTTGGAACTGTTATCACTACATAATATAAATCAAAGTCGCTTTCTCTGTCCCTATATCCCTATGTATGCTTAAATCTTTAAAACTACGCAACGGATTTTCATGCGGTTTCTTTTAATGGATAGAGTGATTCAAGAGTAAAGTTTATATGTATAATACATGCATAATATAGAAGAGGAACACTGGTGATTTCCGTGCGAAGCCGGGGCGGGTCGCTAGTTTTCTATAATTTGAAAAAAAAGAGACAACGACACAACAGCTGATTATACATACATACATATAATCACGCCTTTATCCCTAATGGGGTAGGCAGAGCGTACACGACCTAAACAAAAGGTCGTTCCGCGACGTCTGACAAAGTTTTGAGGGTTGTTTAAGATAGATTTGTAGGTATATTGCTGTAGTGACAGGTTGTCGCCTAAATTGCAATATACAGAAACCCTCGGATCCCTTAGCTGGTTTTTACAGCATGCCCGGGAGGATATGCAGCTGGCACATTCTATGTTTTTCTCTCGCTCCCAGTCCAGCATAGACGTAGCTGATTATAATCATGTCAATGTGATGTATATTGCTTTAAATAAGACGATACCATCCAGCATGCTGTTTTATTTTAGGTGTGTAATCATCTGTTGTGTTGCTGTCTCTATTGTATTCAAATTATAGAAAGTGACAGGTCCAAACTAAAAAAAGTTATGTTAAAAGTATGAAAAGCGGGATAGAATAGAATATACGTTTATTTTAGCCACCTCATAAATTACAATTGCTTAAATGTAATTGTACAGAATATCTTAGTGTCTGTCACGCCTGTAGCCCTTACGGGGTAGGCAGAGCGTTAAACGCTTCGTAAAAGGCGCTTTCGCCACGTCTGACAAAAATTGAGGGCAATTTTAGATTGTAATGTGTATAGCTATAGTGACAGGTTGTCAGCCCATCGCCTAAATTACAATACACTGTCACCCTCGAGTCCCTTTGGCTGACTTCTACAGCATGCCCGGGAGGAAGAGCAGCTGGAACATTCTATGTTTTTTCTATCTCTCCCAGTCCAGTATGGAAGTAATTTTAATAGTAATTAGGCAGTTGGCTTCGATAAAGAGGGAGTGACCCCCTCTCTGGTACCTTCTTAATTGAAGGTTACCGCGGTAATGCAGCGAGCGTTATGGGGACCTTTGCGCCAGGTTCGACCAGGGACGGGCTATTTGAGTAGGTTAAGCTTAGCTGTAAGTGACATCATATTGTATTTTGACATGTTTGTGTATTCTTCTTCTTTCACTTAAGAGCTGGGCTCTTGTAGGTGGAGCAACTTCCATTCTTGTCTATCATTGGCCACTTCTTTGATATCCTGATACGACTTGGCATTTACTTTTTCCTTTACTTGACGATTCTCTCTTCTTTCTTAATTAAATAAAATTTTAATATGTTAGTTAAGTTGTCTCTAAAACAGAATCGACACCATTATCGTACCCTCCAAATAGACCAACTAACGGAGATACCATCACTAGACAATACAGAACATTATTTATTACAGCAGAAGCAAAAAGAGGGTTCAAGTTGAGCTAGGAGCGATAAGGCATAGAAATGTGAAGATGAAGAATGAAATAGAAAGAGGACTAGAAGCATAGACCGGCGATGCTTGCGGTAAAAGAATTTAAAAACGATTGTTGGCACAAAATGCTTCTTCAATGCTGGACTGGGAGCGAGAGAAAAACATAGAATGTGCTAGCTGCATTTCCTCCCGGGCATGCTTTAAGAACCAACTAAGGGATCCGAGGGTTTCAGTATATTGCAATTTAGACTGACCACCTGTCACTACAGCAATATACCACCCTAAATAACCCTCAAAACTTTGTCAGACGCGGCGGAATGACCTTTGTTTAGATCGTGTACGCGATAAAGGCGTGATTATATGCATGTATGTATAGTACAAAAATAACAAAGTGTCCATACACTTTAAAGTTGAGCTGATCTATTTAAATTGTGAGATCCATATTTTCTTATTCTTTGACCCATGTTAGATAGATGGTATAGATTATAATCTACGTATATGTGTGCTTTTACTTTAATGCATTCTCACTTTTGTTGGGTTGCATCCTTATTTTTTAAAATATGTTAATGTTGAATTTTTGCGCTGGCAAAAGTATACAACAGTAGCAACAGGTCAAGATGGACTCAACTTTATACACTCATAAGTATATCAAATTCCATCCAAGACACATCTAGCACGGTTCTATAATCTATGGTTAAATAAATTTGCTGGTGTGGGGCAGGATCGCATTTTTTAGGGCCCTAAAAATCTAAAAGGAAGGATGTGGGTGGATCCTTCCCATAATTATAGAATTAAGAATGCATGAGTTATTTGAGGGTCGATTTGTTCGGTAGGAGAAACGTGATGTTAAATTAGTGTGAAAGCCGATTAGGGGCTATGGATATATTTTTGTTGGGATATTTTCGTGAGAGTGACTTAATTTTTCGTGCGTGTTTCTACAACGATTATTTTTGTGTTTCAAATTTTATCTATAGATATTTTTACAAATCTCCACCGACTGGCTTTAATTAAATGATATCATGCTATATTACTTATACTCAAAATACTTATGATTCACAATGATCCTTAGTCGCAACATGTGCTTTTCTTATAATGGAACGATCGCAAAATGACCTTGTTAACATTTTTTGTAGACACAGCAAGATCGATCTAAAAGGGATGTTCTGTGAAAGAAACATTTTGCGAAACCAGGGACATTTTGCGACGAAACCTGATAACCCTGTTTAAGTTTAGGAGAACACATACTCTTTCGAATACTAACATTAACAAACTGAATAGCAGCAGAAGTGAAAACGACCAATGAAAACCGCAGTTTCGCAACTAGCGCTAGTTCCGCCAATCCCAACTAAAAACTAAAACTCAGCGCGATTCGAAAAATCTCGGCCCGAATTGGCGTTGGCACAAAATCTGTTGAACATTTAAATTTGAGAAATGCGACTTGGAAGCGGATTTAGTGCTACAGAGTTGGATTTATGCTGGACCTTTGCATAAATTGCAAGTCCCTGTTAAATGTATCCATTTCACGCTGACACTTTTTAAGGGAAGGTTTCGTTGTTTCCGAAAATCGCTGCGCTGGAAGAAGAAGGAGAGAAAGAGTTGGATCTCAAACAGGTCTATTGCCTGGCACAGATAGACGGTAAGGTCAAATTTCATAGACCATTATCTTGCAAGCTGGTTTTTCCGCCTAGTATGAATTAAAAAAATAATTGTTGCCATATCTTTTCCTGTTTTTGAGAATAAAATCTTCTGTTTAATAATTTGACTATCACGCAGAAATTACACCAAAACCACATCCGTTGCAGTATTACTCCCAAAAATTGCAAATCGCATTTTTGAAACGGCGCCTTAACATCTTTCGTGGCGTCGCTCCAAGCCGCGAGTGGCCGCAGATAATAGAGCGTACCTTTTTAAGTTATTTTTAAGTATATTTTCAATTTCTTAATATTTAGAATTCATTTTAGTTAGTTTCTGTCAGCAAAACCTAACCGATGCAACATCGCTCACCAAAATCGCGATTCGCATTCTCGAAACGGCGCCTTAACACCCTTCGTGCTTTGGCGTCGCTCCAAGCCGCGAGTGGTCGCAGATGACGGAGCGTCTCGGACTCGTTATCGCTAACGTTTCGTGTACATGGACGACAGATGGGCAGTTGCAGACCGACGATAGATAAGTGGTTGCAGACCGACGGCAATTTTTTTTTATGTAACCTGTATCGTGTCCCAATGCAGGGCAAAAGGCCACACGCCACATGTCTCCAGCTTGGGTAGCTGAGTGCCAGTCTGGTAGGAATGCCTCCAAGCATCTCTCCATCTTCTGCCTCTTCCAGCAACCGCGCACCCCGCCGGCGGGGTCGCGGAGGTCCCTCCTTTGCTCCCCACTTTGGGGTTTACCGGCACGTACCGGGTAGATTCTCTCCGATAAGGAGTTCCCAAGGCAACGCCATAAGCCGAGGTTCGAGCCCTAGTGGGCGCCCTTAGGCAGTTGCCATTCCACTTAAGGGTGTAGATTGCGTGTAGCAACTCCCCGCCTTAGCCCGGTGACGCATTATATACACTTTGTAGTATTTTGCAAACAGGTCCATTAAAAAAAAAAACTATCTTCTGCGAGGCCGGCCTCTACTGCGACGGCCATCTTGTGTGTTGTGCAGCCACTCTAAGCCCATCTTTCGGCAGACATGTCCAACCCAATTCCACTTCAGCTAAGCAGACTTTTGGCCAACATCAATTATGCCAGGTTTGGAGTGGAGAGTTCTTCTGTCGAGTGGGTATCGAGTCTATCGACCCGATGAACCCTGACGTCAAAGTTTTTCAACCGCCTAGTAGCACAACGATCAGGCCTCTGACACGGTTTGAGTAACGACTACTATAAAAGACAGCGACCGGGACCGACGGCTTAACGTGTCCTCCGAAGCACGAAACCTTTTTCTTTTTCGGACAATCCGGTGTTTTAGCCTGCAATGTCCTAACCAATCTGGGGAAAAATACACAAAGTGATAAATTCTCAAATATCAACTTTGTGTTTCCCCCCTGGGAATCGAACCCAGGACCTCCGGATCAGGAGACCATGGCACTAGCCACTAGACCACGGAGGCTTGTTAGTGGAGAGTTGTGTTAATGCTACTCTCCATGGCACGTTGGCAAACCTTAAGTTTGGACTTTTGTGCTTCTGTCCATTGACAGGTCATTACTATCTTTGTGCGCCGTACGGTAGGAATTAAAAATACGCATGTCGCCCAGTTTTCGCTTCAGTGACAGTGGAAGGTCTGCCTTTTTTAGTTCTTTCACTAGGTGGTTTAAAAACTCTGACACTAGGGTTCATCGGGTCGATAGACTCGATACCCACTCGGCAGAAGAAGAAGCTCTTTCATGGACCAGAAGCTCTTCCAGGCGTTTCGGATCCGTCTTGCGATCTCTTTGTCTCGCCTGTTTTTGATGCTATCTGGCCCAAATAAGTGTATTTGTCGACATTAGGTAATATTTGCTTATTTTATTCCTTATATTTTGTGATTTCCATGCAGGACTGGGAGCGAGAGAAAAACTTAGAATGTGCCAGCTGCATTTCTTCCCGGGCATACTGTAAGAACCAGCTAAGGAATCCGAAGGTTTTGGTATCTTGCACATTAGGCGATGGGCTGACAACCTGTCACTACAGCAGTATACCTACAAATCTGTACTATAAAACCCTCTAAACTTGACAGACGTGGCAGAACGACCTTTGTTTAGGCAGTTTACGCTCTGCCTGTCCCATTAGGATAAAGGTGTGATTATATGTATGTATGTATCTCTCAATCAGGGACCCGTCACTTCCTTTGGGTGAGAGCTGAAAAGCAGTGTTGTTCTTTATGAGCAATCATACACTGAGCTCTGACCCTCTGCATCGTTATCACACATGCAACAAAATGTAGGCACTACATATGTTAATATCCTTTTCTTTGTTCATACCTGTTGTTTGTTTTTCTTATTTTGTTACATGTGTGTTGTTTTTATGCAATAAACGTTTATCTATGTATTTTGTGATTGCTTATTTGATATGCCTTCTTGTACAGACAAAGAGTTAGAAAGAAATTTAGGTTTCGCACTAGGGCACTATAGCACCTTAGTGATGCAGACGCGCCTAGAGCGAGGATCTGGAGGAAGGCGATGGAAACGGGAGCAGAGATAGTCAGGAGTGGCAGGATTGTGAAGGATGTTGTAAAAAGTGGTCAGGATCTATTAGTTTCCCTACCATTGTTTTACCATTGTCTTTAGGATTGTTGCATTCGTTTGTTGCGTGTGACATAGTTTAGCCGCGATGCAACAATGTATAGTTTGACGCAAATTGAAGACGCACGTGTGTCCGGCCCGTCAGCACACCGGTGCTAAATTGTACCGATAATTGCGCCGTTTCCTGCGAGTCCTGTGCCAATATTGTACCGTAATGGCGGAGACATGCTAATATTTTAACTACACCCCGTATGTTCGGTCTTACTGCTATTGCTGCAGTGACAAGTTTCGGACGGTTTCTTCCATACTGGCCTGGGAGCGAGAGAAAAACATAGAATGTGCTAGCTGCATTTCCTCCCGGGCATGCTGTAAAAACCAGCTAAGGGATCCGAGGGTTTCAGTATATTGTAATTTAGGCGATGGGCTGACAACCTGTCACTACAGCAATATACTTACAAATCTATCTTAAATAACCCTCAAAACTTTGTCAGACGTGGCGAAATGACCTTTGTTTGGGTCGTTTACGCTCTGCCTACTCCATTAGGGATAAAGGCGTGATTATATGTATGTATGTACAAGTTTCGGACAATTATTGGAAATACATTTATGCTTGTGCTTCGGAAGGCACGTTAAGCCGTTGGTCCCGGTTAATATCGTTTAATACCGTAGATATTAGTCGTTAAGCCATATCAGAGGCCAGTGCTAAGCATTGGCGGCTTGAAAACTCTGACCTTATCTAGGATTGGGTCTGGTTTCCCTTCTATATATAGGTCAGATGGCAGTCGCTCTGTGTAAAAACCAGTACCCTCGTTCAATCCCCTGTATTAGGTAGCCGACCCCTTGAGATATGGGATAAGGCTAGGGAGATGATGACTTTCCTACTTTTATCGGTGAATCCCAGCTGTGTTTGTGCAAAGGAATGTTACAAAATAGATAATAAAATACTGCCGATAAACTCTACTCTTTTACAACAAGAAATCCAAGTTATTTGCCATATAAACATGTACCTACGCAAAAATCAAACCCCTTACGCATTCCCGTCGCACACGTAACCCAGTTTTTGTATTGAATATTACAAGTCACGCGTGAAATCGTTGCGAACCGGAAAACCTGATGACCGAAAAACCAGTTGACCGGCAGCCGAATAACCGGAAGAACCGGTTATCCGGAAGAATCGGTTATCCGATGACCGTATACCTCTATCACCATCTTTCCGCCATATTTTGATGGAATTTTATTTTCCGAGGCGATGGGCGTAAGTGATGAGAGGAGTGTTCGAGTCAATGGTTTTGTTCGTAAATATCTAGGTATAAATCGAACAACAGAAAGGAAAAATACTTACTTTACTTCCATGCTGGACTGGGAGAGATAGAAACACATAGAATGTTCCAGCTGCCCTTCCGCCCGAGCATGCTGTTTAAGTCAGCAAAAGGGACTGGAGGGTTATAGTGTATTGTAATTTAGGCGATGGGCTGACAACCTGTCACTATAGCAATACATATTACAATCTAAAATTGCCCTCAATTTTTATCAGACGTGGCGAAAGCGCCTTTTACGAGGCGCTAAACGCTCTGCCTACCCCGTAAGGGATAAAGGCGTGATTTATGTATGTATGTATGTAGAAAGGAAAAATGTGTAGGTACCATGTAGGTAACATTAAATAAAACAATATGCCTGTCAGTCATTGTTTCAGTACCTATATTTGCTTGAAAAATAATGATATTAACATCAGCCTTAGTCAAAATGTTGAGTTTCATATCTAAAAATAATATAATAATATTTATTCGTCTCTTAAATATTTGTATGGATTAGATCAGAACCATATTTCTGAAAATCGTAATGAATTTCATTAAAATGCTGCTTTATTATTTTACAAATTTAATTATGTTTGTCCCACACGGCTTAGACAAAACACACATACGAGCAGTTACAGTTTTAATATTAAAAGGTTTTTTTACATCAATTCCAGATTATCTAAATTGTATTGTAGTCCATTCCACATTACTATAATGATCTTTATTCAGTGTTTTTGGATCTGGATTCTCAAAATTCACCAGATTAACCACAAGAGAGACATTTTTCATTATATATTGAGACATACTACCGACGAGGTTCATACCCATCATTTGCCATATACTGCCTTCATTTTTTATATCATTTGTAGGATTTGTAAGCGTCGTAACATTTGCTTCTATTGTTTTATAACCTTCTCTAGGAATAACGACTTTCTTATAATGTACTTGACGTAGCTTAGGGTGTATTTTAGGTACAAATATTGAAGATCGTAATGTTGGCTTACATTGTTTTTCTCTAGCTTTATCAAAAGCTGCTATAACCATATTGTGAATTTTATCTGCAAGTTCGTCAAATTCGTTTTCTATACCTAGTACTTCTAAAGCTTCTTTAACTTTAATGTTATTTACAGTATTGTTGTAGTCTTCAGTAGATCTATTATTATTGTCCTTAGTTTCGCGTTTTTTCCTAATTGTATTTTTTGTTTCTTTTATTCTTTGTTTATAATATATGCTTTTGCATAATTTTATATCTGCTTGATGGTCACGTAGTTGACATTCGCGTTTGTATGAAATGTTAACCATTTCAAAGTGAAGTTGGTTGACTTCGTAATGATTTCGAGAAAGATTTTGATCCTGAAAATAATTTTAGTTTGTTTGTTTAGTATGTGACTTTGTTACTTTACAGATTAATAGGTACATACATACATAAAGTCACGCCTTATATTCCTTACGGAATAGGCATAAACCGCATAGTGAAAG
Source organism: Scrobipalpa costella (assembly GCA_949820665.1). Taxonomy (NCBI): domain Eukaryota; kingdom Metazoa; phylum Arthropoda; class Insecta; order Lepidoptera; family Gelechiidae; genus Scrobipalpa; species Scrobipalpa costella. The sequence goes on along the minus strand of OX463320.1, from coordinate 10,759,892 downwards.
GCGCTTACGCCACGTCTGACAAAAATTGAGGAAAATTTTAGATTGTAATGTATTGCTGTAGTGACAGGTTGTCAGCCCAGCGCCTAAATTACAATACACTATAACCCTCGAATCCCTTTTGCTGACTGAGAGGCATCTTCTATCTTTCCCAGCCCAGCATGGAAGAATTGATTGAATGGAAGAATTAATAGGAATATACCTGAATTCTATTGTCGAAAGTTGGATCTTCATCGTTCATATTAGTTTTAAAAAGAACCCCTAGACTTCTTATGATGTTTGTGTTGATTTCTGTAGATTTTAAACAATCATAACCAATGGTCACTTTCTGTAAAATAACAAAAATTAAACGATGCAGGTCGTAGACAAATTCACATACATACATATAATCACGCCTTTATCCCTAATGAGCAGAGGTCGGAAATTCGGGTGCAAAAAAAGTAAAAACCCACTGTTGGAGCTACTGAGAGTTACTACAACCACCTTTTTCAAGATGTTTAGGGCCCCAGTTTATTTTTCTTTATTAAATTGTTTTAGTAATGCCAATGTGTTCTTTGCGTCAATATAAGTCCAAAGTGTTCGCAATTTCTTTTTATATTTGTTTTAATTTGAAAGATATAAGTAGAAATGTGTTTTCAATGTACTGAAAAATATTAAAAGTATAAAAATATCATTTGATTGTTTGATATTTTTATTGAACACCATTTAGAAATGATTTCTACGATGCTTTTATTATTTTTACACAAAAATTTGAATGGGGCCCTCGGGGGCCCAAAAGCGTTTGATTTCTTTAAATAAAATTGCGGAGTAAATTAAAATTAAAATTCGTATTTGGCAAGGTTAAGACAAGATAAACGCTTTTTACTCTTGTAATTTTTTCTCTACGATTGATAGTTTCAGGGTAAATTGATGTTGAAGTTAGTAGGACACAATTGTTCAAGACCAAGCCAAGTAGTTGTTTTTATGGTGAAATCAGCTAGGTTAAGAAGAGATAGGCACTTCTCTTTCAAGAAAGATTTTTTTCTCTACGGTTGACAGTTTCACAGTGAATTGATGTTAAAATTCCCTGGACACAATTTTTGGGCCTGGAAGCCCCAAAGCGTTTTACTGCTTAAACATTACTATACTTTTTTCTTTCGTTGTGAAACTATTAAGGTTCATTGTAAGCACCTAAATCCTTAAAATAAGACCAGTCAAGCACTCGCATATATATATAAAAAGAATTTTACCGGATTCGTCTTTATTTTATATTTTACAAATAAGTACATACATACATATAATCACGCCTTTATCTCTAATGGGGTAGGCAGAGCGTAAACGACCTAAACAAAGGTCGTTCCGCCACGTCTGACAAATTTTGAGGGTCATTCCAGGTGGATCTGTATATTGCTATAGTGACAGGTTGTCAGCCCATCGTTTAAAATACAATACTGAAACCCTCCCTGGGTTAGCCGGTTTCCAATAAGTATATCAGAGAAAATACTTGATACTAGGTTACATGTAATACACTTTTGATTTTGTGTACTTGCCATATTTTACAAACCAAAAATTAAGACAATACATCCTAAACGCATTTAGACAGATACAGTCAATATGCTGACCTTGTCGCACATACTCAAAGAGAGAGATAGACAGGGACAAGGATAGAGAGAGACTGGGATACACGGTCGAAGTGTTAAATTTCCTAGAAATATTTATTTGAAAGACACATACATGCTGGTTCAATATACTCTCTCTCTCTCAGTATATGCGACAAGGTCAGCGTATAGAGCTGCATCTGTTTCAATTTGTGAAATGTTGAAAGTACACAATATTATGGTCAAATTTTATAAAGAAAGCCAAAAGTATTTCACGTAAGTTAGTAACAAGCATATAATTGTTAATTTACTATGAAACTATCAACCGTAGAGAAAAAAATACAGGAGCAAAAACGTTTATCTTGTCCTAACCTAGCCAAATAAGAATTTTAATTTTGTTTTTTTCCGTAATTTCTTTGTTTAAGATGTAAAATGCTTTGGGCCCCCAGGCCCAAAAATTGTCCTAACAACTTTAACATCAATTCACTGTGAAACTATCAACCGTAGAGAAAAAATAACAAGAAAGAGAAGTGCCTTGCCTATTTCTTTTTAACCTAGACGATTTCACCCTAAAAACCACTACTTTGCTTGGTTTTGAACGATTGTGTCCTGCTAACTTCAACATCAATTTATCCTGAAACTATCAACCGTATAGAAAAAATTACAAGAGTAAAAAGCGTTTATCTTGTCTTAACCTTGCCAAATACGAATTTTAATTTTAATTTTCCCGCAATTTTTTTTAAAGAAATAAAACGCTTTTGGGCCCCCGAGGGCCCCATTCAAATTTTTGTGTAATAATAATAAAAGCATTGTAGAAATCATTTATAAAGGGTATTCAATAAAAATATCAAACAATCAAACGATATTTTTATATTTTTAATATTTTTCAGTACATTGAAAACTCATTTCTACTTTTATCATTCAAATTAAAACAAATATAAAAAAAAAATGCAAACAGTTTCGACTTATATTTACGCAAAGAACACATTGGCATTACTAAAACAATTTAATAAAGAAAAATAAACTGGGGCCCTAAAAATCTTGAAAAAGGTGGTTGTAGCAACTCTTAGTAGCTCCAACAGTGGGTTTTTACTTTTTTTGCACCCGAATTTCCGACCTCTGCTAATGAGGTAGGCAGAGCGTTAACCTAAACAAAGGTTTTTCGCCACGTCTGAAAAAGTTTTGAGACTTATTTAAGATAGATTTGTATGTTTATTGCTGTAGTGACAGGTTGTCAGCCCATCGTCTAAATTGCAATATATAGAAACTCTTGGATCCCTTAGCTGGTTTATGCAGCATGTTCGGGAGCAAACGCGAGCTGGCACGTTCTATGTTTTTCTCTCGCTCCCAGTCCAGCATGGAAGAATCTATCAAAAATCACCATTCGGATTAAGTCAACAGTGAGCTTACTCCGGCAGATATCGCTACTTAGGGCATCAACACACAGGCGTCACTTACTGCGCGCAAGGTTGCGCTCAACATGCTGTCAATGCTTTTTAAATTGCCTACAACACAAATGCGTCACTTTACGCTCTACACAGATTGATTAACTCTACGTCGGCTCATCCCTCTGCCAGTACGCGCGCGTAGAGCGTAAGATAACGCATGTGTGTTGTAGGCAATGCAAAAAGCATTGACAGCGTGTTGAGAGCAATCTTGCGCGCAGTAAGTGACGCCTGTATTTATTTATTGGCAGTATCATTTTGGCACTGATATAAACTATACTTACGCGTAAGTTTTTGTAAGTTTTACTATTAATATAGCATCGTCTTTCTGCAGTAGGGTTTTCCACTAATAAGACATGGTCTTTTTTTTCTAGTTGAGATGTTAGAGGTACAAACTTGACACATGTTTTGGATGAAAACATCATGAAACAGGCCATAATTGAAAATATCTGTTGTTGGTCTGAAAAATATAGATAGGTACTTTTATAAGACTCCTTTTTCAATATATTTAGTTTATTGCTTACAAAAAATATACAGAAATTACAAAATAATTGATGTAATTTACTTCGATTCGTATTTAATTTTACATACCATAGTGTTTTGGGTCTATGTAGTAAGGAATAGTCGCTTTAGGCCATAACATTTCTGTAGTCAAAAAAAGGTTCAAAAAAAATATTAAAGCACTTGTTTTAACACTGATCCAATTAACAGGAATAATCTAGAATCTCCCTCCTGGGAACTATCGTGGCCGATCTGGAAGTCCTTAAACAGGCTTCGGACTCAGGTTGGCAGAAGTAAGGAGAACATGGTCAGCTGGGGATTTTCGGCAAGCCTGTATTTGCGGTGCAGTGCAAACCATGGCATACTTGACTTGGTGTCCCATCTGTCCATGGATTTAATGGACGGCAGGTTATCCGCAATACATACAAGTCGCTGAATTCTGGTCCTCTATGATGTAATTTCTCGTGTTCCATCGACACGCTAAGATAATCATAGAATGTGCTAGCTGCATTTCCTCCCAGGCATGCTGTAAAACCAGCTAAGGACTCGAAATGTTTCAGTATATTGCAATTTTAGCGATGGGCTGTCAACCAACATACATACATATAATCACGCCTTTTTCCCTAATGGGGTAGGCAGAGCGTAAACGACCTAAATAAAGGTCAGATTTGAGGGTTATTTAAGTTCAATTGCAACCAACAACCAACTGCTACAGATATACTTACAAATCTCCCTTAAATAACCCTCAAAACATTATCAGACGTGGCGGAGCGACCGTTGATTAGATCGTTTACGTTCTGCCTACCCCTTTAGGGGTAACAGCGCGATCATAAGTATGTGTGTATGTTTAACTTCTAAAACGACTGGATTAATTAAATAAATATCAGGCAACGAAATGTCTTATTTGTTATTGTTTTTAACGACATTAAAAAACTTACTATATTCCATCAAATTTCTAATTTTACTCCGGACTAAACTAAGAATTACTAAATAAACTGTGATGTATAGATAAACTTTTGACAATACTTTCATTTTTACACATTATTACTAATTTTAAACCAGGCAAAGACAGCTCTCATTAAACTACAAATATAATCTGATTAAAATGTTTGCATTCTAAATTAAAATTAGCGTGAAATTAAAAGTTATGGGAGCGTTATACAGAAAAAGTAATAATTTTAGTTTTTCTAGATTTAAGAATTATACAGATGGACGTGAAAGTCATATATCATAATATTATTTAAGGTTTTCCACAATTTTGATGCTAAAGTTCATTTTTAAAAGTCACGGTTATCAACAAAAATAAATAAAATAGGGAAATTACCCCGTCGCTACTCATTTTTGGGTGAGTGTCCAATTTTTGGATGCAGTTTCAATGCCGGACACTCACCCAAAAATCGACAACCAAATAAAATTAATATGCGTTGTCCATTTTAATCAAATTAATACATACACTCACGCCTTTCCGTATCTGTAATAGGGAGGCAGAGCGTAAACGACCTAAACAAAGGTTGTTCCGCCACGTCTGACAAAGTTTCGAGGGTTGTTTAAGATTAATTTGTAGGTATATTGCTGTAGTGACAGGTTGTCAGCCCATCTCCTAAATTGCAATGTACAGGATCCCTCGAATCCCTTAGCTGGTTTTTACAGCATGCCCGGGAGGAAATGCAGCTGGCACATTCTATGTTTTTCTCTCGCTCCCAGGTCAGCATATACAGCACGGGTTGTAAGTAACCGATCTTCAAAAATATACTACATCAGCAACATTGCGGCTAAAATGATTTTTTTTAAGGCTAATTTTGTATTTTTTTTAGGATCGGGTAACTTATTTCCCATTTAATATTAACATTAATCGTAAATCTGGGGTAATCTGTTATTTGCTCAATAATTCTAGCCCTAAGCGTTATGTACTAATAGTTTGTAAAGAGCTGTTGATTATCTTAATAAAATAAAAAATAAAACATTAAGTTTTCAGTTCACTATATAAATAATGAACTTTTTTATAACTCTGGCTGTCGCTTAATGTTTTAGTATATTTGCTTGCTTATTCTATCTAACATTGAAAATTAATTATGTTAGACATAGTTAAAATTATGAGTTTCATACCTAAAATTATTTTTTTGTCCCTTAAATATTTGTTAGGATTAGAAGTTTATTTCTGAAAATGCTCATGAATATCATTTAAATGTTGCTTTATTATAACGGTTAATTTACAATTAAAATTATTAAGTTAGCCTTACGGCTCTACAAGAAGTACATTTCCTAGCAAATGGAGAGTGTGACATAGATGGTAACGCAATTTAATTTAATTATAGTAGGAGTAGTCTTACGTCATGGCCTATACAAGAATACGTGAAAGCACAGGTATGCTTAAGTCTTAGATCAAATATAGTTATACTCGTAGAAACACAAACGGCGATCGAAAAATGGCACCAAAAAATCAAAGCATATGCCCTGTTTTTATGTCAGTCGCTATTTGACAAATCGAACTTAATTTTATTAGCAGGTCCGTATTGAAACTTTTAGTAAACCACTCTTCGACCCTTTTGCACATAGTTTCCACGTTGCCACGGTTTGAGCTTGATCCTGTATAGGACCCATATAACTATATTGGATTTACGTATACTTATTTTAATTCTTTACACGAAAACGGTTACAAAACCGATTAAGGTTAACAAAAAACACAGACAGCACTAATGCATAAGAGCGTATTCAGTAGGATTCCACATATTTATAATAAGCTACCTGAAGAAATACAAAACTGTGATATCCTATCGAATTTTAAACGACTACTCTATGTCTTTTTAGTGACAAAATGTTATTATAAATTGGAAGAATATTTAAATTATACTGACATTAAATAATTAATTAATCTATGTTTGAGTTTATGATGATGACATTGTGTATAATTTTTGATTTAATTCGTTTTATAATCTTTTATTTGTTTCATGTGTTGCGTTATGTAATAGTTATTTTAATTTGTTTTATTTTTTAATTGTATATGTGCATAATATTGTATGCCAATATGACGGGACATAGTTGTACATTTTTATAATATTTAACACCATTGTACATAGGTTCACCATTAATAAATTTCATTTCACTTAATTTCATTTCATTTCAAGTTTAAAGTAAGCTAAATATTGATATCAGATTATTTAAATTGTATCGTAGTCCATTCCACATTGCTATAATGCTCTTTATTCAGTGTTTCAGGATCAGGATTTACAAAATTCACCAGATTAACTACAAGAGATACATTTTTCATGATATATCGAGCCATAGCTACTAAAATGTTTAAACCAAACAACTACGATTGACCGTCTTTTTCGTTTATTTCACTTATATGAATTCGTAATGTTGGGTTACAATGTTTAGCTCTAGCTTTATCAAAAGCTGCTTTAACCATATTTTGAATATTATCTACAAGTTCATTAAATTCGTTTTCTATACCTAGTACTGCTAAAGCTTCTTTAACTTTAATGTTATTTACAGTATTGTTGTAGTCTTCAGTAGATGCATTGTTATTGTCCTTAGATTCGCGGTTGTTTCTAATTGCATTTTTGTTTCTTTTATTCTTTGTTTATTATTTACTCTTTGACATAATTTTATATCACCTTGATGATCGCGTAGTTGACATTCGTTCTTGTATGAAAAGTTAATCATTTCAAAGTGAAGTTGAGGAAGAACTTGATTCTGAAAATAATTTTGTACTGAGGATTGTTTATTATGTGACTTTATAACTTTACTTCCATGCTGACCTGGCAGCGAGAGAAAAACATAGAATGTGCCGGCAACATTTCCTTCCGGGCATGCTGTAAAAACCAGCTTTGGGATCCGAGGGTTTCAGTATATTGCAACATAGGCTATAGGATGACAACCTGTCACTACATAAATATACCTTAAATAACTCTCTAAACTTTGTCAGACGAGGCAGAACGACCTTTGTATAGGACGTTTGGGCTCTGCCTACCCCATTGGGGATATACCTGATACATATTGGGGGTATACCTGAATTCCATTGTAGATATCTAGGCCCTTTGTACAGGACAAAGCCATTGCTGGTAAAGTCTGCACATGATTGAAGCTAGCGGACGGGTTGTGAGGACGCTCGCGGTTGCGAGGCGTTGAAAAGAAGAGCTCTTGTTTCTGTCTGATTTATTGTATGAAATGCTGGCTATTTTATATTGATGTTACGTTATACACACAATGATAGTATTATTTATGTATTACATGCGTGTAAGTTACAAGCTCAGCATGTCACGCAGTATTGTCAATAATATGTAGTAAGCAAGTCGATGACCTGCGCGACATGCTGAGTAAGATGGTTCGAGTTGGCTCGAACAACCTTATTGTTGATGTCGCTATCCAACGCACTTATCCCTAGGAATTTCATGATGATTGTATTTATTTCTGGAGATTTTAAATAATCATGACCTAGGACCATAGGATAAATTAAACGATATACCTTTTAAACCAATTCAAGAACCACTTATTTTCTGCAGTGGACTAGGAATGATATTGCCACTTAAGGCGGCGATATGGCCTAAGTGGCGCCCTCATCAGTTAAAAAAATGTAACTCACTAAACACAATGAATCGAAAATCCGATCTAACAGACTCAAGAAATAGTTATAATAATAATTTGAATCACTAATTTATAAGGTTCTAAATTATCTTAATTACTATTACTTGAGTCTGTGGTACCGGTTTATCGATTAACTCCTTTTTTTCTGAATAATGTTTTTTTTACCGATAGGGGCGCCACTTAGGCCCTATCGCCACTTAAAGCGGCATATCTTGTAAGAATGTGTCATCATTATTAATCATCATTTTAACAGTGGACATATGGGTACTGATATAAACTGCAAGAACTTAAGTGTACTTTGTAGTATGTTTTACTATTAATATAGCATCGCCTTTTTGAATTAGGATTTTCCACCAATTAGGCTTGATGTGTTTTTTCTGGTCGAGTCGTCAAAGATAAAAACTTGACACGTGTTTTGGATGAACTTATCATAAAAGAGGCCATAATTGAAAATATCTGTTGGTGATCTGCAAAATATCAGGAAGTTCTTCAAATTTAAATTTCTCCTTGAACCAACCCTGTGGCAATAGATTACATGCATATAAAAAATATTTAGTGTATGTTTTTTTTTTGTTTATTTTTTATATCCCAAATTATAGTACATCAGTGAAAACAGAATTAAAATTGATCCAGAAATCACGGAGATACACCATTATAAAGCAAGGATTTTTTTTTTTGCTTTGAAACGACATTTTAATTAGTATAGCGCTCCTGTCATTTGACGTCCATTGCTAGTTCGGATCTCGCATTTTAACCGACCACTTTAAAGCGTCATAACTCGTAAACTAATTGTTATTTTGCAAAAATTCTTTTACATCCGTTTATTAATGGTTATAGTAATAATTATGGATATTTTTTAAAAAAGTCATGTAATTCCCTATTTCGGGATGGAAATAATGTTGATTGAAATTTTATTTATCTTACCATAGTGGTTTGGGTCTATGTAGCAAGGGACAATTGCTTTGGGCCATAATATTTCTGCTATCAAATAAGAGACACAATATTAATTGACTATGGTTATTCTACCTATATTTTTTTTTATATATTATTATTTTATAACAAAATATTTCAATGATAAGATTAGATTTATTTATTTCCTACTATCAATTTCATAATTAAATTACAATAATAATAAAAATGAACGAGGATAATATTATCGTCAAAAAATAATTTTGTAGTTGTTAATGTCAAACAAAAGTAAAATAAATAAAGGTCAACCAAGTGTCTATAAGAAAATCAATATTAAATATCATTTTGTAAAATATAAGCTTATTTACCTCAAAATAAATAGTTATTTACAATCTTTGATTACATTTCTAAATTCACTTTGAACTAAACTAAGAATTCCAATTACAATTACAATTGATCTTTTAAATTGCTCTTTGCGGAAGTTCACAGAAACGGCACTGAATTGTTTTTCAATTGAATAATATTTCATAACTAATGTAAGTAATATATATATATATATGTAAACAAAATTATTAAGGTCCTGTAAATAAATAAATAATAAATAAAATAAGTAAATAAACTCTGAAGTATGAATAGAATTAAGATATTATTCTCATTTCTAAAATTTTTGTTAGGATTATAAGTTTATTTCTGAAAATGCTCATGAATATCATTAAAATGTTGCTTTATTATAACGGTTAATTTACAAAATTTTATTAAGTTAGTCTTACGGCTATACAAGAAGTACATTTCCTAGCAAATGGAGAGTGTGACATAGATGGTAACGCAATTTAATTTTATTAAAGTAGTAGTAGTTATTCGTCATGGCCTATACAAATAGAAGTGAAAGCACACGTATGCTTAAGTCTTAGATCAAATATAGTTATACTCGTAGATACACAAACGCCGCTTGAAAAGTGGCTCCAAAAATCAAGGCATATGCCCTGTTTTTATGTCAGTCGCTATTTGACAAATCGAAATTAATTTGATTAGCAGGTCCATATTTAAACTTTAAGTAAACCACTCTACGACCCTTTTGCACAAAGTTTCCACGGTGCTACGGTTTGAGCCTGATCCTGTATAGGACCGTGGATCAAAAACTATATTTGATTTAAGTATACTTATTTCAATTCTTTACACGAAAACGGTTACAAAACCGATAAAGGTTAACAAAAACACAGACAGCACTAATGCATAAAAGCGTATTCAGAGCGTTATAATAAGCCACCTGAAGATTTACAAAACTGTGATATCCTATCGAATTTTAAACGATTACTCTATGTCTTTTTAGTGACAAAATGTTATTATAAATTGGAAGAATATTTAAATTATACTGACATTTAATAATTAATTAATCTAAGTTTGAGTTTATGATGATGACATTGTGTATTATTTTTGAATTAATTCGTTTATAATCTTTTATTTGTTTCATGTGTTGCGTTATGTAATAGTTATTTTAATTTGTTCTATTTTTTATTGTATATGTGCAAAATATTGTATGCCAATATGACGGGACATAGTTGTTCATTTTTATAATATTTAACACCATTGTACATAGGTTCACAATTAATAAATTTCATTTCATTTAATTTCATTTCATTTCAAGTTTAAAGTAAGCTAAATATTGATTTCAGATAATTTAAATTGTATTGTAGTTCATTCCACATTGTTATAATGCTCTTTATTCAGTGTTTCAGGATCAGGATTTACGAAATTCACCAGATTATCTATAAGAGAGACATTTTTCATGATATATCGAGCCAGAGCTCCTAAGATGTTTAAACCAAACAACTACGATTAACCGTCTTTTTCGTTTGTTTCACTTATATGAATTCGTAATGTTGGGTTACAATGTTTAGCTCTAGCTTTATCAAAAGCTGCTTTAACCATACTGTGAATATTATCTACAAGTTCATCAAATTCGTTTTCTATACCTAGTACTGCTAAAGCTTCTTTAACTTTAATGTTATTTACAGTATTGTTGTAGTCTTCAGTAGATGCATTGTTTTTGTCCTAAGACTCGCGTTTGTTTCTAATTGCATTTTTTGTTTCTTTTATTCTTTGTTTATTATTTACTCTTTGACATAATTTTATATGAGCTTGATGATCGTGTAGTTGACTTTTGTTCTTGTATGAAAAGTTAATCATTTCAAAGTGAAGTTGAGGTAGAACTTGATTCTAAATATAATTTTGTACTGAGGATTGTTTATTATGTGACTTTATTACTTTACTTCCACGCTGACCTGGGAGCAAGAGAAAAACATAGAATGTGCCGGCAACATTTCCTTCCGGGCATGCTGTAAAAACCAGCTTTGGGATCCGAGGGTTTCAGTATATTGCAACATAGGCTATAGGTTGACAACCTGTTACTACATAAATATACCTTCAAATCTATCTTAAATAACTCTCTAAACTTTGTCAGACAAGGCAGAACGACAATTGTGTAGGTCGTTTGGGCTCTGCCCACCCCATTGGGGATATACCTGGTACATATTGGGCGTATACCTGAATTCCATTGAAGATATCAAGGCCCTTTTTACAGGACAAAGCCATTGCTGGCAAAGTCTGCACATGATTTAACCTAGCGGACGGGTTGTGACGGCGCTCGCGGTTGCGAGGCGTTGAAAAGAAGAGCTCTTGTTTCTGTCTGATTTATTGTATGAAATGATGGCTATTTTATATTGATGTTACGTTATACACACAATGATAGTATTATTTATGTATAACATGCGTGTAAGTTACAAGTTCAGCATGTCACGCAGTATTGTCAATAATATGAAATAAGCAAGTCGATGACCTGCGCGACATGCTGAGTAAGATGGTTTGAGTTGGCTCGAATACCCTTATTGCTGATGTCGCTATCCAACGCACTTATCCCTAGGAATTTCATGATGATTGTATTTATTTCTGGAGATTTTAAATAATCATGACCTAGGACCATAGGATAAATTCAACGATATATCTTTTATACTAATTCAAGAACCACTTATTTTCTGCAGTGGACTAGGAATGATATTGCCACTTAAGGCGGCGATATGGCCTAAGTGGCGTTCTCATCAGTTAAAAAAATGTAATTCACTAAACACAATGAATCGAAAATCCGATCTAACAGACTCAAGAAATAGTTATAATGATAATTTGAATCACTAATTTATAAGGTTCTAAATTATCTTAATTACTATTACTTGAGTCTGTGGTACCGGTTTATCGATTAACTCCTTTTTTTTCTGAATAATGTTTTTTTTACCGATAGGGGCGCCACTTAGGCCCTATCGCCACTTAAAGAGGCATATATTGTAAGAATGTGTCATCATTATTAATCATCATTTTAACAGTGGACATATGGGTACTGATAAAAACTGCAAGTACTTAAGCGTACTTTGTAGTATGTTTTACTATTAATATAGCATCGCCTTTTTGAATTAGGATTTTCCACCAATTAGGCTTGATGTGTTTTTTCTGGTCGAGTCGTCAAAGATAAAAACTTGACACGTGTTTTGGATGAACTTATCATAAAAGAGGCCATAATCGAAAATATCTGTTGGTGATCTGCAAAATATCAGGAAGTTCTTCAAATTTAAATTTATCCTTGAACCAACCCTGTGGCAATAGATTACATGCATATAAAAAATATTTAGTATATATTTTTTTTCATTTTTTTAATATCCCAAATTATAGTACATCAGTCAAAACAGAATTAAAATTGATCCAGAAATCACGGAGATACACCATTATAAAGCTAGGCAGTTTTTGTTGCTTTGAAACGACATTTTAATTAGTATAGCGCTCCTGTCATTTGACGTCCAATGCTAGTTCGGACCTCTCTTTTTAACCAACCACTTTAAAGCATCATAACTCGTAAACTAATTGTTATTTTGCGAAAATTCTTACACATCCGTTTATTAATGGTGATAGTTATAATTATAGATATTTTAAAAAAGTCATGCATATTCGCTATTTCGGGATGGAAATAATATTGATTGAAATTTTATTTTTCTTACCATAGTGGTTTGGGTCTATGTAGCAAGGGACAATTGCTTTGGGCCATAATATTTCTGCTATCAAATAAGAGAGACAAAATTAGTTGCCTATGGTTATTCTACCTATATTTTTGTTTTATATGTTATTATTTTATAACAACATATTTCAATGATAAGATTAGATTTATTTACTACTATCAATTTCATAATTAAATTACAATAATAAAAAAATGACCGTGGATAATATTATCGTCAAAAAAACAATTATGTATTTTTTTATGTCGAACAAAAGTAAAATAAATAAAGGTCAACTAAATGTCTATAAGAAAATCAATGTTAAATATCAATTTGTAAAATAAAAGCTTATTCACCTCAAAATAAATAATTACTTACAATCTTTGATTACATTTCTAAATTCACTTTGAACTAAACTAAGAATTCCAATTACAATTGATCTTTTCAATTGGTCTTTGCGGAAGTTCACAGAAACGGCACTGAATTGTTTTTTATTTGAATAATATAATAGAAATGAGAATATTATCTTAATTCGATTCATACTTCACAGTTTATTGACTTATTTTATTTATTATTTATTTATTTACAGGACCTTAACATTTTTTTTTTACACATATATATATATATATTATAAATATATATATATATATATATATATATACATATATATATTTATATATGTATGTGTAAAAAAAAAATGTTAAGGTCCTGTAAATAAATAAATAATAAATAAAATAAGTCAATAAACTGTGAAGTATGAATCGAATTAAGATAATATTCTCATTTCTATTATTTTTGTTAGGATTATAAGTTTATTTCTGAAAATGCTTATGAATATCATTAATATGTTGCTTTATTATAACGGTTAATTAACAAAATTTTATTTAGTTAGTCTTACGGCTATACAAGAAGTACATTCCATCTCCGGGGTACGAGACGCCGGTTGGGTGTCCACCCTTATGTTGTCGACATTCCAAGTTTTCGCACAAAGCGGTACGCTTCTACATTTTTATTGCGAATGGCCAAAGTGTGGAACTCCCTGCCTGCGGATCTATTTCCGGAACGTTATAACCTGGGCCTTTTCAAGGCGAGAGTGAACAGGCATTTTCTAGGCAATCATGCTCCATCATAGTCTACATCATCACTTACCATCACGTGAGATGGCGGACAAATGATTGCCTATCAAATATAAAAAAAAAAAAAAACATTTCCTAGCAAATGGAGAGTGTGACATAGATGGTTACGCAATTTAATTTTATAAAAGTAGGAGTAATTTCACGTCATGGCCTATACAAGAGTACATGAAAGCACACGTATGCTAAAGTCTTAGATCAAATATAGTTATACTCGTTGATACACAAACGGCGCTTGAAAAGTGGCACCAAAATATCAAGGCATATGCCCTGTTTTTATATCAGTCGCAATTTCGTCGAACTTAATTTTATTAGCAGGTCCATATTGAAACTTTAAGTAAACCACTCTTCGACCCTTTGCACAAAGTTTTCACGGTGCTACGGTTTGAGCTTGATTCTGTATAGGACCGTGAATTTATATTTAAAATAAGCTAAATATTGATTTCAGATTATTTAAATTGATTGTAGTCCATTCCACATTGCTATAATGTTCTTTATTCAGTGTTTCAGGATCAGGATTTTAAAAATTCACCAGATTAACTACAAGAGAGACATTTTTCATGATATCATGAACTATAGCTCCTAACATGTGTAAACTAAACAACTGCGATTCACCGTCTTCTTCGTTTGTTGTACCTATAGAAATTCGTAATGTTGGGTTACAATGTTTAGCTCTAGCTTTATCAAAAGGTGCTTTAACCATATTGTGAATATTATCTACAAGTTCATCAAATTCGTTTTCTATACCTAGTACTGCTAAAGCTTCTTTAACTTTAATGTTATTTACAGTATTGTTGTAGTCTTCAGTAGATGCATTGCTATTGTCCTTAGATTCGCGTTTGTTTCTAATTGCATTTTTTGTTTCTTTTATTCTTTGTTTATAATTTACTCTTTGACATACTTTTATATCAGCTTGATGATCGCGTAGTTGACATTCGTTCTTGTATGAAAAGTTAATCATTGCAAAGTGAAGTTGAAGAAGAACTTGATTCTGAAAATAATTTTGTACTGAGGATTGTTTATTATGTGACCTTATTACTTAACTTCTATGCTGACTTGGGAGCGAGAGAAAAACATAGAATGTGCCAACAGCATTTCCTCCCGGGCATGCTGTAAAAACCAGCTTTGGGATCCGAGGGTATCAGTATTTTGTAATTTAGGCGATAGGATGACAACCTATCACTACAGCAATATACCTTCAAATCTATCTTAACCCTCAAAACAGACGTGGCAGAACGACCTTTGTTTAGGTAGTTTGGGCTCTTCCTACCCCATGGGGGATATACCTGATACATACTGGAGAGTTTACCTGAATTCCATTGTAGATATCTAGGCCCTTATTGTTGATGTCGCTATCCAACGGGCGTATCCCTAGGAATTTCATGATGATTGTATTTATTTCTGGAGATTTTAAACAATCATTACCTATGGTCACTTTCTGTAACATAGGATAAATTAAACGATACACCTTTTATATTAATTCAAGAACCACTCATTTTCTACAGTGGACTAGGAATGATATTGCCACTTAAGGCGGCGATATGGCCTAAGTGGCGTCCTCATCAGTAAAAAAATTGTAACTCACTAAACACAATGAATCGAAAGTCCGATCTAACAGACTCAAGAAATAGTGATAACGATAATTTAAAACCTTATAAATTAGCGATTCTTAGTTCGTTGTAGTAACTGGAAGAAAAATTGCGAATAACAGCCACTAACGGCAATTTATCTTCCTGTTACTACAACGAACTATGAATCACTAATGTATAAAAATAAGGTTCTAAATTATCTTTATTACTATTCCTTGAGTCGGTGGGACCGGTTTATCAATTCACCCATTTTTTTGTGAATAATGTTTTTTTTCTGATAGGGTGCCACTTAGGCCTTATCGCGACTTTAAGAGGCATATTTTATTTTAAGAATGTGTCATCATTATCAATCATCATTTTAACAGTGGACATAATGGCACTGATATAAACTGCAAGTACTTACGCGTTCTTTGTAGTATGTTTTACTATTAATATAGCATCGCCTTTTTGAATTAGGATTTTCCACCAATAAGGCTTGATGTGTTTTTTCTGGTCGAGTCGTCAAAGGTAAAAACTTGACACATGTTTTGGATGAAAACATCATGAAAGAGGCCATTATTAAAAATATCTGTTGGTGATCTGCAAAATATTAGGAAGTTCTTTAAATTTAAATTTCTTCTTGAACCAACCCTGTGGCAATAGGTTACATGCATATAAAAAATATTCAGTATATGTTTTTTTTATATCCCAAGTTATAGTACATCAGTGAAAACAGAATTAAAATTGATCCAGAAATCACGGAGATACACCATTATAAAGCTAGGCAGTTTTTGTTGCTTTGAAACGACATTTTAATTAGTATAGCGCTCCTGTCATTTGACGTCCAATGCTAGTTCGGACCTCTCTTTTTAACCAACCACTTTAAAGCATCATAACTCGTAAACTAATTGTTATTTTGCGAAAATTCTTACACATCCGTTTATTAATGGTGATAGTTATAATTATAGAT
The DNA here is from genome assembly GCA_949820665.1 of Scrobipalpa costella. Taxonomy (NCBI): domain Eukaryota; kingdom Metazoa; phylum Arthropoda; class Insecta; order Lepidoptera; family Gelechiidae; genus Scrobipalpa; species Scrobipalpa costella. The sequence goes on along the minus strand of OX463320.1, from coordinate 10,743,171 downwards.
ATTTTAAAAAAGTCATGCATATTCGCTATTTCGGGATGGAAATAATATTGATTGAAATTTTATTTTTCTTACCATAGTGGTTTGGGTCTATGTAGCAAGGGACAATTGCTTTGGGCCATAATATTTCTGCTATCAAATAAGAGACACAATATTAGTTGCCTATGGTTATTCAACATATATTTTTGTTTTATTTATTATTATTTTTAACAACACATTTCAATGATTAGATTAGATTAGATTTATTTATATCCTGCTATCAATTTCATAATTACATTACAATAATAATAAAAATGACCGAGGATAATATGATCATCAAAAAAATAATTATGTAGTTGTTTATGTCAAACAAAAGTAAAATAAATAAAGGTCAACCAAGTATCTAAAAGAAAATCAATATAAAATGTCAATTTGTAAAATAAAAGCTTCTTTACGTCAAAGCATAAATAATTACTTACAATCTTTGATTACATTTCTAAATTCACTTTGCACTAAACTAAGAATTACAAGTAAATAAACTGTGAGGTATGTATAGAATTCAGATAATATTCTCATTTCTGCATATTACTATTAATATTAATCTAGGAAAAGACCGCTCTTATTTAAATACTAAAGTAATCTGATTTTAATATTTTGAATAACAAATTAAAATTAGCGTATGATTGAAAGTTAATGGTGCGTTTATAGTTTTTTTTATCAATATTTGTAGTTTGTCGCGATAAAAACTGACCATTATTGTATACTTGTTTTTTAAAAAAATATTTTTTATTTTAATTGCAAAACAAAACTTAATTTATAAATCCAATCCAATTCAAGAACCATTGGTTATGCACAAGTTATAGTTCTTTTAATGAAACTTTTATCATGTGGTTGTTTGACGCGATAAAACCTGGTATAATATTTTTTGCAGGCCGTGCATGCTGTAAAAAACAGCTAAGGGATCCGAGGGTTTCAGTATATTGTAATTTAGGCGTTTCTAGCTGTTGCTTAATGGTTAAGTATAATTGCATGCTTATTCTATCTAACATTGATAGCCTATACAAAAATACGTGAAAGCACACGTATGCTTAAGTCTTAGATCAAATATAGTTGTACTCGTAGAAACACAAACGCCGATTGAAAAATGACACCAAAAAATCTACGCATATGCCCTCTTTTTATGTCAGTCGCTATTTGACAAATCGAACTTAATTTTATTAGCAGGTCTATATTGAAACTTTAAGTAAACCAGTCTTCGACCCTTTTGCACATAGTTTCCACGGTGCCACGTTTTGAGTTTGATTCTGTATGTAGGACCGTGGATCTATAACTATTTTTATTTTGTATTACCAGGAAAACCAACAGCTATTAATATAAGAGTACTTAAAATTAATACAAGACAGAAAGCCAATTACAGGTTTTCACCAATATTTGATTTAAATTTTTAAACTAAATTTAGTGAGCTAAATATTGATTTCAGATTATTTAAATTGTATTGTAGTCAAATCCACATTGCTATAATGTTCTTAATTCAGTGTTTCAGTATCAGGATTTTAAAAATTCACCAGATTAACTACAAGAGAGACATTTTTCATGATATCATGAACTATAGCTCCTAACATGTGTAAACTAAACAACTGCGATTGACCGGCTTCATCGTTTGTTGTACCTATAGAAATTCGTAATGTTGGGTAGCTTTATCAAAAGGTGCTTTAACCATATTGTGAATATTATCTACAAGTTCATCAAATTCGTTTTCTATACCTAGTACTGCTAAAGCTTCTGTAACTTTAATGTTATTTACAGTATTGTTGTAGTCTTCAGTATATGCATTGCTATGGTCCTTAGATTCGCGTTTGTTTCTAATTGCAGTTATTGTTTCTTTTATTCTTTGTTTATTATTTACTCTTTGACATAATTTTATATCAGCTTGATGATCGCGTAGTTAACATTCGTTCTTGTATGACAAGTTACTCTTTTCAAAGTCAAGTTGAGGAAGAACTTGATTCTGAAATTAATTTTGTACTGAGGATTGTTTATTATGTGACCTTATTACTTTACTTCCACCCTGACCAGGGAGCGAGAGAAAAACATAGAATGTGCCGACAGCATTTCCTTCCGGGCATGCTGTAAAAATATAATATAATATTTCTACTATCAAATAAGAGACACAATATTGGTTGCCTATGGTTATTCTGCCTGTATATTTGTTTTATATATTATTATTTTTTAACAACATATTTAAATAATTAGATTAGATTTATTTATTTCCTACTATCAATTTCACAATTAAATTACAATAATAATAAAAATGACCGAGGATAATAGATCGACAAAAAAACAATTATGTAATTTTTTCAAAAGTAAAATAAATAAAGGTCAACAAAATGTCTAAAACAAAATCAATATAAAATATCAATTTGTAAAATAAAAGCTTATTTACTTCAAAATATTAGTAATTACTTACAATCTTTGATCACTTTGAACTAAACTAAGAATTACAAGTAATTAAACTGTGAGGTATGAATAGAATTTGTATAAGATTCTCATTTCTTAAATTTTTGTTAGGATTAGAAGTAAAATATTTGTTAGGATTCGAAGTTTATTTCTGAAAATGCTCATGAATATCATTAAAATGTTGCTTTATTATAACGGTTAATTTACAAATTTTATTAAGTAAGTCTTACGGTTATACAAGAAGTACATTTCCTAGCAAATGGAGAGTGTGACATAGATGGAAACGCAATTTAATTTTATAATAGTAGGAGTAATTTCACGTCATGGCCTATACAAGAGTACGTGAAAGCACACGTATGCTTAAGTCTTAGATCAAATATAGTTATACTCGTAGATACTCAAACGCCGCTTGAAAAGTGGCACCAAAAAATCAAGGCATATGCCCTGTTTTTATGTCAGTCGCTAATTCACAAATCGAACTTAATTTTATTAGTACGTGCATTTTGAAACTTTAAGTAAACAACTCTACGACCCTTTTGCACATAGTTTCCACGGTGCCACAGTTTGAGCTTGATTCTGTGTAGGACTGTGGATCTATAACTTAATTTGATTTAAGTTTAAAGTAAGCTAAATATCGGTTTCAGATGATTTAAATTGTATTGTAGTCCATTCCACATTGCTATAATGCTCTTTATTCAGTGTTTTAGGATCAGGATTTTCAAAATTCACCACATTTACTACAATAGAGACATTTTTCATGATATATTGAGCCATAGCTCCTAAAAAGTTTACACCAAACAACTCCGATTGACCGTCTTTTTCGTTTGTTTCACTTTTATGAGATCGTAATGTTGGGTTACAATGTTCATCTCTAGCTTTATCAAAAGCTGCTTTAGCCATATTGTGAATTTTATCAACAAGTTCATCAAATTCGTTTTCTATACCTAGTACTGCTAAAGCTTCTTTAACTTTAATGTTATTTACAGTATTGTTGTAGTCTTTAGTAGATGCATTGTAATTGTCCTTTGATTCGCGTTTGTTTCTTACTGCATTTTGTGTTTCTTTTATTCTTTGTTTATTATTTACTCTTTGACATACTTTTATATCAGCTTGATGATCGCGTAGTTGACATTCCTTCTTGTATGAAAAGTTAATCATTTCAAAGTGAAGTTGACGAAGTACTTGATTCTGAAAATAATGTTATACTGAGGATTGTTTATTATGTGACCTTATTACTTAACTTCCATGCTGACTTGGGAGCGAGAGAAAAACATAGAATGTGCCAATAGCATTTCCTCCCGGTCATGCTGTAAAAAGCAGCTTTGGGATACGAGGGTTTCAGTATTTTGTTATAAAGGCGATAGGATGACAACCTATCACTACAGCAATATATCTTCAAATCTATTTTACATAACCCTCAAAACTTTGCCAGACGTGGCAGAACGACCTTTGTTTAGGTCGTTTGGGCTCTGCCTACCCCATTGGGGATATACCTGATACATATTGGAGAGTTTACCTGAATTCCATTGTAGAAATCTAGGCCCTTATTGTTGATGTCGCTATCCAACGGACGTATCCCTAGGAATTTCATGATGATTGTATTTATTTCTGGAGATTTTAAACAATCATTACCTATGGTCACTTTCTGTAACATGGGATAAATTAAACGATTTACCTTTTATACTAATTCTAAAACCACTCATTTTCTACAGTGGACTAGGAATGATATTGCCACTTAAGGCGGCGATATGGCCTAAATGGCGTCCTCATCAGTAAATAAATTGTAACTTACTAAACACAATGAATCGGAAATCCGATCCAACAGACTCAAGAAATAGTGACAATGATAATTTAGAACCTTATAAATTAGTGATTCTTAGTTCGTTGTAGTAACTGGAAGAAAAATTGCGAATAACAGCCACCAACGGCAATTTATCTTCCTGTTACTACAACGAACTATGAATTACTAATTTAAATAGTTCTAAATTTTCTTAATTACTATTACTTGAGTCGGTGGGACCGGTTTATCAATTCACTCCTTTCGTTGTGAATTATGTTTTTTTTACTGATAGGGACGCCACTTAGGCCTTATGACCACTTTAAGAGGCATATCTTCTTTTAAGAATGTGTCATCATTATCAATCATCATTTTAACAGTGGACATAATGGCACTGATATAAACTGCAAGTACTTACGCGTACTTTGTAGTATGTTTTACTATTAATATAGCATCGCCTTTTTGAATTAGGATTTTCCACCAATAAGGCTTGATGTGTTTTTTCTGGTCGAGTCGTCAAAGGTAAAAACTTGACACATGTTTTGGATGAAAACATCATGAAAGAGGCCATAATTGAAAATATCTGTTGATGATCTGCAAAATATTAGGCAGTTCTTCAAATTTAAATTTCTCCTTGAATCAACCCTGTGGCAATAGATTACATGCATATAAAAAATATTCAGTATATGTTTTTTTTTCATTGTTTTGATATCCCAAATTATAGTACATCAGTGAAAACAGAATTCAAATTTATCCAGAAATCACGGAGATACACACCATTATAAAGCTAGGCATTTTTTTTTGCTTTGAAACGACATTTTAATTAGTATAGCGCTCCTGTCATTTGACTTCCATTGCTAGTTCGGATCTCTCATTTTAACCGACCTCTTTAAAGCGTCATATCTCGTAAACTAATTGTTATTTTGCGAAAATTCTTTTACATTCGTTTATTAATGGTTATAGTAATAATTATGGATATTTTTTTTAAAAGTCATGTAATTCCCTATTTCGGGATGGAAATAATATTGATTGAAATTTTATTTTTCTTACCATAGTGGTTTGGGTCTATGTAGCAAGGGACAATTGCTTTGGGCCATAATATTTCTGCTATCAAATAAGACACACAATATTAGTTATTCCTATTGTTATTCTACCTTTATTTTTGTTTTATTTATTATTATTTTTTAACAACATATTTCAATGATTAGATTAGATTAGATTTATTTATATTCTGCTATCAATTTCATAATTACATTACAATAATAATAAAAATGACCGAGGATAATATGATCATCAAAAAAATTAATAATGTATTTTTTATGTCAAACAAAAGTAAAATAAATAAAGGTCAACCAAGTGTCTAAAAGAAAATCAATATAAAATGTCAATTTGTAAAATAATAACTTATTTACGTCAAAATATAAATAATTACTTACCATCTTTGATAACATTTCTAAATTCACTTTGAACTAAACTAAGAATTACAAGTAAATAAACTGAGAGGTATGTATAGAATTCAGATAATATTCTCATGTCTGCATATTATTATTAAAATTTATCCAGGAAAAGACCGCTCTTATTCAAATACTAAAGTAATCTGATTTTAATATTTTGAATAACGAATTAAAATTAGCTTATGATTAAAAGTTATTGGTGCGTTTACACAGTCTTTTTTTATAAATATTTGTAGTTTCTCGCGATAAAAGCTGACGATCATTGTATCCTTGTTTTTTAAAAAATATTTTTGTAATTTAATTGCAAAACAAAACTTAATTAATAAATCCAATCCAATTCAAAGAACCATTGGTTATGCACAAGTTTTAGTTTTTTTAATGCAATTTTTATCATGTGGTTGTTTGACGCGATAAAACCTGGTATCATAATTTTCGCAGGCCGTGCATGCTATAAAAAACAGCTAAGGGATCTGAGGGTTTCAGTATATTGTAATTTAGGCGATTCTAGCTGTTGCTTAATGGTTAAGTATAATGCCTGCTTATTCTATCTAACATTGAAAGCTAATACTGTTAACATTAGCCATAGTTAAAATTATGAGTTTCATAGCTAAAAATAATTTTTCGTCACCTAAATATTTTTTAGGATTAGTAGTTTATTTCTGAAAATGCTCATGAATATCAATAAAATGTTGCTTTATTATAACGGTTAATTAAATAAAAATTATTAATTTAGTCTTACGGCTATACAAGAAGTACATTTCCTAGCAAATGGACAGTGTGACATAGATGGTAACGCAATTTAATTTAATTATAGTAGGAGTAGTCTTACGTCATGGCCTATACAAGAATACGTAAAAGCACAGGTATGCTTAAGTCTTAGATCAAATATAGTTATACTCGTAGATACACAAACGCCGATTGAAAAATGGCACCAAAAATCAAAGCATATATGCCCTGTTTTTATGTCAGTCGCTATTTGACAAATCGAACTTAATTTTATTAGCAGGTCCATATTGAAACTTTAAGTAAACCAGTCTTCGACCCTTTTGCACATAGTTTCCACGGTGCCACATTTTGAGTTTGATTCTGTATGTAGGACCGTGGATCTATAGCTATTTTTATTTATTTTTATTTCGTATTACCAGGAAAACCAACAGCTATTAATATAAGAGTACTTAAAATTAATACAAGACAGAAAGCCAATTACAGGTTTTCACCAATATTTGATTTAAGTTTTCAAACTAAATTTAGTAAGTTAAATATTGATTTCAGATTATTTAAATTGTATTGAAGTCAAATCCACATTTCTATAATGTTCTTAATTCAGTGTTTCAGTATCAGGATTTTAAAAATTCACCAGATTAACTACAAGAGAGACATTTTTCATGATATCATGAACTATAGCTCCTAACATGTGTAAACTAAACAACTGCGATTGACCGTCTTCATCGTTTGTTGTACCTATAGAAATTCGTAATGTTGGGTAGCTTTATCAAACGGTGCTGTAACCATATTGTGAATATTATCTACAAGTTCGTCAAATTCGTTTTCTATACCTTAGTACTGCTAAAGCTTCTGTAACGTTAATGTTATTTACAGTATTGTTGTAGTCTTCAGTATATGCATTGCTATGGTCCTTAGATTCGCGTTTGTTTCTAATTGCAGTTTTTGTTTCTTTTATTCTTTGTTTATTATTTACTCTTTGACATAATTTTATATCAGCTTGATGATCGCGTAGTTAACATTCGTTCTTGTATGACAAGTTACTCTTTTCAAAGTCAAGTTGAGGAAGAACTTGATTCTGAAATTAATTTTGTACTGAGGATTGTTTATTATGTGACCTTATTACTTTACTTCCACGCTGACCTGGGAGCGAGAGAAAAACATAGAATGTGCCGACAGCATTTTCTTCCGGGCATGCTGTAAAAATATAATATAATATTTCTGCTATCAAATAAGAGACACAATATTGGTTGCCTATGGTTATTCTGCCTGTATATTTGTTTTATATATTATTATTTTTTAACAACATATTTAAATAATTAGATTAGATTTATTTATTTCCTACTATCAATTTCACAATTAAATTACAATAATAATAAAAATGACCGAGGATAATAGATCGACAAAAAAACAACTATGTAATTTTTTCAAAAGTAAAATAAATAAAGGTCAACAAAATGTCTAAAAGAAAATCAATATAAAATGTCATTTTGTAAAATAAAAGCTTATTTACTTCAAAATATAAGTAATTACTTACAATCTTTGATCACTTTGAACTAAACTAAGAATTACAAGTAATTAAACTGTGAGGTATGAATAGAATTTGTATAATATTCTCATTTCTTAAATTTTTGTTAGGATTAGAAGTAAAATATTTGTTAGGATTCGAAGTTTATTTCTGAAAATGCTCATGAATATCATTAAAATGTTGCTTTATTATAACGGTTAATTTACAAATTTTATTAAGTAAGTCTTACGGTTATACAAGAAGTACATTTCCTAGCAAATGGAGAGTGTGACATAGATGAAAACGCAATTTAATTTTATAATAGTAGGAGTAATTTCACGTCATGGCCTATACAAGAGTACATGAAAGCACACGTATGCTTAAGTCTTAGATCAAATATAGTTATACTCGTAGATACTCAAACGCCGCTTGAAAAGTGGCACCAACAAATCAAGGCATATGCCCTGTTTTCATGTCAGTCGCTTTTGACAAATCGAACTTAATGATATTAGCACGTCCATATTGCAACTTTAAGTAAACAACTCTACGACCCTTTTGCACATAGTTTCCACGGTGCCACAGTTTGAGCTTGATTCTGTGTAGGACCGTGGATCTATAACTATATTTGATTTAATTTAAAAGTAAGCTAAATATCGGTTTCAGATGATTTAAATTGTATTGTAGTCCATTCCACATTTCTATAATGCTCTTTATTCAATGTTTTAGGATCAGGATTTTCAAAATTCACCACATTTACTACAATAGAGACATTTTTCATGATATATTGAGCCATAGCTCCTAAGAGGTTTATACCAAACAACTCCGATTTATCGTCTTTATCGTTTGTATCACTTATTATGTGAGTTCGCAATGTTGGGTTACAATGTTTATCTCTAGCTTTATCAAAAGCTGCTTTAGCCATATTGTGAATTTTATCTACAAGTTCATCAAATTCGTTTTCTATACCTAGTACTGCTAAAGCTTCTTTAACTTTAATGTTATTTACAGTATTGTTGTAGTCTTCAGTAGATGCATTGTTATTGTCCTTTGATTCGCGTTTGTTTCTAATTGCATTTTTTGTTTCTTTTATTCTTTGTTTATTATTAACTCTTTGACATACTTTTATATCAGCTTGATGATCGCGTAGTTGACATTTGTTCTTGTATGAAAGGTTAATCATTTCAAAGTGAAATTGACGAAGTACTTGATTCTGAAAATAATTTTATACTGAGGATTGTTTAGTATGTGACCTTATTACTTCACTTCCATGCTGACCTGGGAGCGAGAGAAAAACATAGAATGTGCCAACAGCATTTCCTCCCGGGCATGCTGTAAAATCAAGCTTTGGGATCCGACGGTTTCAGTATATTGTAATTTAGGCGATGGGCTGACAACCTGTCACTACAGCAATATACCTTCAAATCTATCTTAAATAACCCTCAAAACTTTGTCAGCCGTGGCGGAACGACCTTTGTTTAGGTCGTTTCTGATCTGCCTATCCCATTGGGGACAAAGGCGTGATTATATGTATATTGTTACTTTAGAGTATAATAGGTATACCTGAATTCCATTGTAGAAATCTAGGCCCTTATTGTTTGTGTCGCTATCCAACGGACGTATCCCTAGGAATTTCATGATGATTGTATTTATTTCTGGAGATTTTAAACAATCATGACCTATGGTCACTTTCTGTAACATAGGATAAATTAAACGATATACCTTTGATACTTATTCAAGAACCACTCATTTTCTGTATTGGACTAGGATTGATATTGCTACTTAAGGCGGCGATATGGCCTAAGTGGCGCCCTCATCAGTAAAAAAATTGTAACTCACTAAACACAATGAATCGAAAATCCGATCCAACAGACTCAAGAAATAGTGATAATAATAATTTAGAACCTTATAAATTAGCGATTCTTAGTTCGTTGTAGTAACTGGAAGAAAAATTGCGAATAACAGCCACTAACGGCAATTTATCTTCCTGTTGCTACAACGAACTATGTATCACTAATTTATAAGGTACTAAATTATCTTAATTACTATTACTTGAGTCGGTGGGACCGGTTTATCAATTCACTCCTGTCTTTGTGAATTATGTTTTTTTTACTGATAGGGGCGCCACTTAGGCCTTATCGCCACTTTAAGAGGGATATCTTCTTTTAAGAATGTGTCATCATTATCAATCATCATTTTAACAGTGGACATAATGGCACTGATATAAACTGCAAGTACTTACGCGTACTTTGTAGTATGTTTTACTATTAATATAGCATCGCCTTTTTGAATTAGGATTTTCCACCAATAAGGCTTGATGTGTTTTTTCTGGTCGAGTCGTCAAAGGTAAAAACTTGACACATGTTTTGGATGAAAACATCATGAAAGAGGCCATAATTGAAAATATCTGTTGATGATCTGCAAAATATTAGGAAGTTCTTCAAATTTAAATTTCTCCTTGAACCAACCCTGTGGCAATAGGTTACATGCATATAAAAAATATTCAGTATATGTTTTTTTTATATCCCAAGTTATAGTACATCAGTGAAAACAGAATTAAAATTGATCCAGAAATCACGGAGATACACCATTATAAAGCTAGGCATTTTTTTGCTTTGAAACGACATTTTAATTAGTATAGCGCTCCTGACATTTGACGTCCATTGCTAGTTCGGATCTCTCATTTTAACCGACCACTTTAAAGTATCATAACTCGTAAACTAATTGTTATTTTGCGAAAATTCTTTTACATCCGTTTATTAATGGTGATATTAATAATTATGGATATTTAAAAAAAAGTCATGTAATATTGATTGAAATTTTATTTTTCTTACCATAGTGGTTTGGGTCTATGTAGCAAGGGACAATTGCTTTGGGCCATAATATTTCTGCTATCAAATAAGAGACACAATATTAGTTGCCTATGGTTATTCAACATATATTTTTGTTTTATTTATTATTATTTTTAACAACACATTTCAATGATTAGATTAGATTAGATTTATTTATATCCTGCTATCAATTTCATAATTACATTACAATAATAATAAAAATGACCGAGGATAATATGATCATCAAAAAAATAATTATGTAGTTGTTTATGTCAAACAAAAGTAAAATAAATAAAGGTCAACCAAGTATCTAAAAGAAAATCAATATAAAATGTCAATTTGTAAAATAAAAGCTTCTTTACGTCAAAGCATAAATAATTACTTACAATCTTTGATTACATTTCTAAATTCACTTTGCACTAAACTAAGAATTACAAGTAAATAAACTGTGAGGTATGTATAGAATTGAGATAATATTCTCATTTCTGCATATTATTATTAATATTAATCCAGGAAAAGACCGCTCTTATTCAAATACTAAAGTAATCTGATTTTAATATTTTGAATAACGAATTAAAATTAGCTTATGATTAAAAGTTATTGGTGCGTTTACACAGTCTTTTTTTATAAATATTTGTAGTTTCTCGCGATAAAAGCTGACGATCATTGTATCCTTGTTTTTTAAAAAAATATATTTGTAATTTAATTGCAAAACAAACTTAATTAATAAATCCAATCCAATTCAAAGAACCATTGGTTATGCACAAGTTTTAGTTTTTTTAATGCAATTTTTATCATGTGGTTGTTTGACGCGATAAAACCTGGTATCATAATTTTCGCAGGCCGTGCATGCTATAAAAAACAGCTAAGGGATCTGAGGGTTTCAGTATATTGTAATTTAGGCGATTCTAGCTGTTGCTTAATGGTTAAGTATAATGCCTGCTTATTCTATCTAACATTGAAAGCTAATACTGTTAACATTAGCCATAGTTAAAATTATGAGTTTCATAGCTAAAAATCATTTTTCGTCACCTAAATATTTTTTAGGATTAGTAGTTTATTTCTGAAAATGCTCATGAATATCAATAAAATGTTGCTTTGTTATACATACGTACATAAAATCACGCCTTTATCCCTTACGGGGTAGGCAGAGCGTCAAACGCCTCGTAAAAAGGCGTTATCGCCACGTCTGACAAAAATTGAGGGCAATTTTAGATTGTAATGTTTATTGCTATAGTGACAGGTTGTCAGCCCATCGCCTAAATTACAATACACTGTAACCCTCGAGTCCCTTTTTCTGACTTCTACAGAATGCCCGGGAGGAAGGGCAGCTGGAACATTCTACGTTTTTCTATCTCTCCCATTCCAGCATAGAAGATTGCTTTATTATAACGGTTAATTTAAAATTTAAATTATTAAGTTAGTCTTACGGCTCTACAAGAAGTACATTTCCTAGCAAATGGAGAGTGTGACATAGATGGTAACGCAATTTAATTTTATTATAAGTAGGAGTAGTCTTACGTCATGGCCTATACAAGAATACGTAAAAGCACAGGTATGCTTAAGTCTTAGATCAAATATAGTTATACTCGTAGATAAACAAACGCCGATTGAAAAATGGCACCAAAAAATCAAAGCATACGTAATGTTTTTATGTCAGTCGCTATTTGAGAAATCGAACTTAATTTTATTAGCAGGTCCATATTGAAACTTTAAGTAAACCACTCTTCGACCCGTTTGCACATAGTTTCCACGGTGCCACAGTTTGAACTTGATTCTGTGTAGGACCGTGGATCTATAACTATATTTTATATATTTTTACTTTGTATTTCCAGGAAAACCAACAGCTATTAATATAAGAGTACTTAAAATTAATACAAGACAGAAAGCCAATTACAGGTTTTCACCAATATTTGATTTAAGTTTATAAACTAAATTTAGTAAGCTAGATATTGATTTCAGATTATTTAAATTGTATTGTAGTCCATTCCACATTGCTATAATGTTCTTTATTCAGTATCCCAGGATCAGGATTTTCAAAATTCACCAGATTAACTACAAGAGAGACATTTTTCATGATATATTGAGACATAGCTCCTAAGAGGTTTATACCAACCAACTCCGATTGACCGTCTTTTTCGTTTGTATCACTTATATGAGTTCGTAATGTTGGGTTATAATGTTTTTCTCTAGCTTTATCAAAAGCTGCTTTAATCATATTGTGAATTTTATCTACCACTTCATCAAATTCGTTTTTTAAACCAAGTACTGCTGAAGCTTCTTTAACTTTGATCTTATTTACAGTATTGTAGTCTTCAGTAGATGCATTGTTATTGTCCTTAGATTCGCGTTTTATATTTTAAATTGTATTATTTGTTTCTTATATTATTTGTTTATTATTTACTCTTTGTTATAATTTTATATCAGCTTGATGGTCGCGTAGTTGACATTCGTTCTTGTATGAAAAGTTAATCATTTCAAAGTGAATTTGAGAAGGTACTTGATTCTAAAAATAATCTTATTACTTTACTTCCATGCTGACCTGGGAGCGAGAGAAAAACATAGAATGTACCAGCTGCATGTCCTCCCGGCCATGCTGTAAAAACCAGCTTTGGGATCCGAGGGTTTCAGACTTTCAGTATATTGTAATTTATGCGATTCTAGCTGTCGCTTAATAGTTTAGTATTATTGCTTGGTTATTCTATCTAACATTGAAGTCTAATAATGTTAACATTAGCCATAGTTAAAATTATGAGTTTTCATACCTAAACATAATTTTTTGTCACTTTAATATTTGTTAGGATTAGAAGTTTATTTCTATAAATGCTCATAAATATCATTAAAATGTTGCTTCATTATAACGTTTAATTTACAAATTTTATTAAGTTAGTCTTACGGCTATTTTTATTTTATTTGTTCTCAATTCCTGTTGTTTTTGTTTTATCTGCAATAAATAATATATCTATCTATCTATCTATACAAGAAGTACATTTCCTAGCAAAGGGAGAGTGTGACATAGACGGTAACGCAATTTAATTTTATTATAGTAGGGGTAGTCTTACGTAATTTTTTTCATTCAAGTCTTAGATCAAATATAGTTATAAATACACAGGAGCCGCTTAAAAAATGTTACAAAAAAAAATCAAGGCATATGCCTTGTTTACATGTCAGTCGCTATTTGAAAACTTAATTTTAGTAGCAGTAAAGTCCATATTGAAACTTTAAGTAAACCACTCTACGACCTTTTAGCACATAGTCATCACGATGCCACGGTTTGAGTTTGATTCTGTATAGGACCGTGGATCTATAACTATATTTGATTTAAGTTTAAAGTAAGTTAAATATTTATCTTCATGGGCGCCAGCAGTGTGTGAAGACAGATGATGGATCATCGGACTGGTCAAACTTATCTGCTGGTTTTCCGGAGGCGGCACTCTTTCTCCTCTTCTATTCTCAATATTTATAAACAAAATTTCAAAAGTCATTTCTTTTTCCTAGAATCTATATGCAGATGATTTACAAATTTACAGTCATTTTTCTTTGACTGACGTTAGAAAGGCAGTTGATGCTGTCAATGCATATCTTGCTGCTGTGCAAGGATGGGCAAGGAGTTTTGGACTACTTGTAAATGCTACCAAATCTCAGGGAATGATTGTCGGTAGCAGCAGGCTCAGTTGTAGGATTAAGGTTGCAGATCTACCTAAGATTTTTTATAATAACATATGCATTCCTTATACTGACAAAGTTAAGAATCTGGGGTTGATTTTGGACTGTGATTTGTCATGGTCGGCATAGGTGAATGAGGTTAATAGACGTATGCATTATTCATTCCATTCTCTCAAACGACTCCAAAATTTCCTTCCTTTTCATACTAAAATTATGCTTGCACAAGCTCTTCTCCTTCCCATCCTCGGTTATGCTGATGTCTGTTATCTGGATGCGACTCAGGAGCTGCTAAACAAACTTAAACGATTACAAAACCTAGCTATTAGATTCATTTTAGACTTCACAAATTTGATCACGTCTCAGATTTTCGCGCTCAACTTAAATGGCTCCCTATCCGACTTCGTCGTGATGTGCACGTCCTCACCGTCTTGTATAAAATCATTCATGACCCTTTATCTCCTGAATATCTCCGCTCCCGATTCCGATTATTACTTCCTGACCATCGATCTAGGCGCGCCTGCATCACAAAGGTGTTGGAGGTTCCTGGATTGAACACCAAATTCTTTTTAAATTCTTTCACTGTTAGGGCCATCCAACTTTGGAATAAATTACCGAAATCTCTACAAGAGAGTCCCTCGAGTTTCACCTTTAAGAAGAGACTGAAAGAGCATTTTATGAGCTCTCTTTGACATTCTTATATATATCATATTAATATTGTTATGTATTAGTTTATTTTATTGAATTATATGTGTATTAGTATTACTATAATTATTAGCCTTATGACGTTTATTATACCTGTTCCCGTGATTTTCCCTTCTTTCATCCTTATTC
Organism: Scrobipalpa costella; assembly: GCA_949820665.1. Lineage (NCBI taxonomy): Eukaryota > Metazoa > Arthropoda > Insecta > Lepidoptera > Gelechiidae > Scrobipalpa > Scrobipalpa costella. The sequence goes on along the minus strand of OX463320.1, from coordinate 10,727,952 downwards.
CATTGTCACCAAAGCTCTTTACATCCGCACTGGAGGAGGAGGTATTTCGGAATATAAATGCAAAATGGGAAGGCAAGGGCATTGACGTCGGCGCAGCGAAGCTGACAAACCTTCGTTTCGCGGACGACATTATCTTGTTTTCATCAACAGCTTCTGGCCTACAAGAAATGCTTCAAGACCTTAGCAAGGCAAACCTTGAGGTTGGATTGAAGATGAATATGACAAAGACCAAGATTATGGCAAACAGAGCTGAGCATAGGGTAGAAGTGGATGGGCAGAGAATTGTATATGTCAATGAGTACATATACTTGAGCCAAATAGTCTCTTTCCAGGCACGACAAGACAAAGAAGTCGAAAGACGGGTCGAAAACGCCTGGAAAAGCTATTGGTCCATGAAAGAGCTCATGAAGGGCAATCTGCCAATCACATTAAAGCGACAACTCATGGACATGTGCATTCTTCCCACCCTTACCTACGGAGCTCAAACTTGGTCTTTAACTGACATCCAAAAATCCAAACTCAAGGTTTGTCAAAGAAGTTTGGAACGCAGCATACTCGGGGTCAGATTGATCGACCGAGTAAGGAATACGACGCTGAGATCCCGTACAAAAATCTTAGACGTAGGTCAGAAGGCAGCTTTCCTTAAGTGGGATTGGGCTGGACATATCGCTAGGATGCCGGACGCACTTTGGGCAAAAAGAACTACACGTTGGGTCCTTCTTAATGCGAGACGGGCACGAGGTCGTCCCAGAAAAAGATGGCGAGACGAGCTAGACGCACACGCCCGAAACTGGTTCAAAGAGGCTCAAGACTGGGAGAAATGGAAGAAGGGGAGGGAGGCCTTTGCCCTGCAGTGGGACACCTCAGGCTGTTAATAATAATAATAATCATCCTCATTAGGTTGGCTGGAAGAGATCTCTTATAAAGATGAGCTCGCCTAATGTTTTGATTTGAACTTAAAAATCAAAACATTAGTGATTTTTAAGTTTTCTTTTATGTTTAATTCTTAAAACAATAAAGAATTTAATAATAATAATATTGGTTTCAGATTATTTAAATTGTTTTGTAGTCCATTCCACATTGCTATAATGTTCTTTATTCAGTGTCCCAGGATCACGAATTTAAAAATTCCACAGATTAACTACATGAGAGACATTTTTCATGATATTTTGATACAAAAGTCCAAAGCCGATCTTTTCAATCACCTTCGATAGATAGCCTTCTTCGTTTGTATCACTTTTATGAGATCGTAATGTTGAGTTACAATGTTTATCTCTAGCTTTATCAAAAGCTACTTTAACTATATTGTGAATTTTATCTGCAAGTTCATCAAATTCGTTTTCTATACCTAGTACTGCTAAATCTTCTTTAACTTTAATGTTATTTACCGTACTGTTGTAGTGTTCAGTAGATGTATTGTTATTGTCCTTGGATTCGCGTTTTTTTCTAATTGCATTTTTTGTTTCTTTTATTTTTTGTTTATTATTTACTCTTTGACATAATTTTATATCAGATTGCTGATCGCGTAGTTGACATTCGTTCGTGTATGAAAAGTTAATCATTTCAAAGTGAAGTTGAGGAAGTACTTGATTCTGAAAATAATTTTTGACTGAGAATTGTTTATTACTTCACTTTCATGCTAACCTGGGAACGAGAGAAAAACATAGAATGTGCCAGCAGAATTTCCTCCCGGGCATGCTGTAAAAACAAACTTTGGGATCCGACGGTTTCAGTATATTGTAATTTAGACGATGGGATAAAAACCTGTCACTACCTTCAAATCTATCTTAAATAACCCTCAAAACTTTGTCAGCCGTGGACGAACGACCTTTGTTTAGGTCGTTTCTGATCTGCCTATCCAATTGGGGACAAAGGCGTGATTATATGTATATTGTTACTTTAGAGTATAAAGGGTATACCTGAATTCCATTGTTTTCCTTCTTGTTTGTGTCGCTATCCAACGGACGTATCCCTAGGAATTTCATGATGATTGTATCTATTTCTGGAGATTGTAAACAATCATGACCTATGGTCACTTTCTGTAACATAGGATAAATTAAACGATATACCTTTTATATTAATTCTAGAACCACTCATTTTCTGCAGTGGACTAGGAATGATATTGCCACTTAGGCCATAAAAAATTGTAACTCACTAAACACAATGAATCGAACATCCGATCCAACAGACTCAAAAAATAGTGTTAATGATAATTTAGAACCTTATAAATTTGCGATTCTTGGTTACATTACTGATTCAACGAACTATGAATCACTAATTTATAAGGTTCTAAATTATCTTAATTACTATTACTTTGGTCTGTGGGACCGGTTTATCGGTTCACTCCGTTTTTTAAAAGGCCACTTTCAAACCCACTTTAAAAGGCATATCTTCTACTTAGAATGTGTCATGATTAACAATCATCATTTTAACAGTTATGACATAATGGCACTGATATAAACTGCAAGTACTTACGCGTACTTTGTAGTATGTTTTACTGTTAATATAGCATCGCCTTTCTGAATTAGGATTTTCCACCAATAAGGCTTGATGTGTTTTTTCTGGCCGAGTCGTCAAAGGTAAAAACTTTACACATGTTTTGGATGAAAACATCATTAAAGAGGCCATAATTGAAAATGTCTGTTGGTGATCTGCAAAATATTAGGAAGTTCTTTAAATTTCTTCTTGAAACTTCCAACCCTGTGGCAATAGAGTACATGCATATACAATCTTTTCAGTAACTGTCATTTTTAATATTCTTCAAATTATAGTAACATCAGTGAAATCAGAATTAAAATTGATTAAAAATCACGGAGATACTCCAATATACAGCTAGACTATCTATCTCTTTTTAACGACATTTTATATGGAAGTAGTAAAGCTCTCCTGTCATTTGATGTCACATGCTAGTTTGGACCTCTCTTTTTAACCGACCACTTTAAAGCATCATAACTCGTAAACTAATTGTTATTTTGCGAAAATTCTTTCACATTTGTTTATTAACATACATACATAAAATCACGCCTTTATCCCTTACAAGGTAGGCAGAGCGTCAAACTCCTCGTAAAAGACGCTTTCGCCACGTCTGACAAAAATTGAGGGCAATTTTAGATTGTAATGTGTATTGCTATAGTGACAGGTTGTCAGCCCATCGCCTTAATTACAATACACTGTAACACTCGAGTCCCTTTTGCTGACTTCTACAGCATGCCCGGGAGGAAGGGCAGCTGGAACATTCTATGTTTTTCTATCTCTCCCAGTCCAGCATGGATGTTTATTAATGGTGATAGAAAAAAATATGAATAGGTATATAAAAATAGTCATGCATATTTTTTATTTCGGGATGGAAATAATATTGATTGAAAATTTATTTTGCTTACCATAGTGTTTTGAGTCTATGAAGTAAGGGACAATTGCTTTGGGCCATAATAGTTCTGCTATCAAATAAGAGACACAATATTAGTTGCCTTTGGTTATTCTACCTATATCACAGAATATATAATAGCATACCTATATTTTTGTTTTATTATTATTTATTGTTATTTTGAACAACAGACTTCAATGACTAGATTAGATTAGATTTATTTATTTCCTGTTATCAATGTCATAATAACATAACAATAATAATAAAATCCGAGGATAATATGAACGTCAAAAAAAATATTTTTTAATTATGTCAAACAAAAGTAAAATAAATAAAGGTTAACAAATTGTCTAAAAGAAAATCAATATAAAATGTCAATTTGTAAATTAAAGCTAATTACACAAATGAATATTAAAGTCATAATAAAATATAATAACTTACTATCATTACAATAATAATAAAAATGACCGATGATAATACATACATACATATAATCACGCCTTTATCCCAAATAGGGTAGGCAGAGCGTAAACGACCTAAACAAAGGTCGTTCCGCCACGGCTGACAAAGTTTTGAGGGTTATTTAAGATAGATTTGTAGGTATATTTCTGTTGTGACAGGTTGTCAGCCCATCGCCTAAATTGCAATATACTGAAACCCTCGGATCCCTTAGCCGGTTTTTACAGCATGCTTGGGAGGACACGCAGCTTGCACATTCTATGTTTTTCTTTCGCTCCCAGGCCAGCATGGAAGTTAATATGATCGTCAAAAAAATTATTATGTAAAGGTCAACAAAATGTCTAAAAGAAAATCAATATAAAATGTCAATTTGTAAAATAAATGCTTATTTACGTCAACATAAAAATAATTACTTACTATCTTTGATTACATTTCTAAATTCACTTTGAACTAAATTGAGAATTACAAGTAAATAAACTGTGAGGTATGAATAGAATTTTGAAAATGTTCTCATTTCTGCATATTATTATTAATCCAGGAAAAGGCTGCTCTTATTCAAATACTAAAGTATTCTGATTTTTATATTTTGAATTTCGAATTAAAATTAGCGTATGATTAAAAGTTATTGGAGCGTTTATACAGTCTTTTTTTATAAATATTTGTAGATTGTCGCGAAAAAATCTGACGATCATTTTATCCCTGTATTTTTTTTAATTATTTTTAGAATGTAATTGAAAAACAAATCTACATACATATAGTCACGCCTTTATCCCTAATGGGGTAGGCAGAGCGTAAACGACCAAAACAAAGTTCGTCCCGCCACGTCTGACAAAGTTTAGAGGGTTATTTAAGTTTGATTTGTAGGTATATTGCTGTCGTGACAGGTTGTTCGCCCATCGCCTAAATTACAATATACTGAAACACTCGGATCCCTTAGCTGACTTATACAGCATGCCCAGGAGGAAATGCAGCTGCCGCATTCTATGTTTTTGTCTTGCTCCCAGTCCAGCATGGAAAAACAAATTCAAATTAATTAATCCAATCCAATTTATAGAACCATAGGATAGCCACAAGTTTTAGTTTTATTTTAATGAAACTTTTATCATGTGGTTGTTTGACGCGATGAAACCTGGTATCAGAATTTGCGCAGGCCTCTGACGTGGTTTGTGTACCACTACCAAGACAGCAATTGCAACTGCCTCCGTGGTCTAGCGGTCTGTGGGCCCATCGATCTGGAGGTCCCGGGTTTGATTCCCGGCGGGGGACAATAACTTTGTGTTGTTTTTTCTAGATTGGTTAGGTTAGGTTAGGCATTGCAGGCTGATTACCTGATTGTCCGAAAAGTAAGATGATCGATGCTGCCCATTCGCATGTATAAATAGACAGTCCTCTGCCTAATTTGTCTCTGATCGTGTCAGTCAATCTGTGCCATCAGAACAAGGGATTGAAGGAATAGAGAGTGCACCTGTGTATGGCGCAAACATTTGGGCACTAAAAACTGGTCCTGCGCAGCTGGCCGATCTCTAGGAGGTTGGCAGCCGTCACCGAAAATCGGTGGATGGTATATTATTATTATTACCAAAGACAGCAACCAAGAGCATTTTGGTTCCATAGGTCACATAAACTTCCATGTTGGACTGGGAGTTTGAGAAAAACATAGTATGTGCCAGCTGCATCCTCCCGGGCATGCTGAAAAAGCCAGTTAAGGGATCTGACGGTCTTTGTATAGTTCCATTTAGGCGATGTGCTGACGATCTGTCACTACAGCAATATACCTACAAATATATCTTAAATAACCCACAAACCTTTTTCTGACGTGGCGTAACGTCTTTTGTTTAGATCGTTTACGCTCTGCCTATCCCATTAGGGATGAAGGTGTGATTATATGTATGTATGTATGTAGGTCATATCAAATCACACGAAAAACCACAAAGGTTTATCAGATAAATCACGATAGAACCGATCCCTTAATTGTATTGGGCAGTCGTAAATCTAATTTTACTAGTTCGTGTTATGACGGTTCATTAAACGGGTGATTTAGATTGTAGGGTCGCAAGTTTGATTCCGAGACTAGGTATATAGTTAGTCATATTTATTGTTCATGGGTTTCAAAGAGTACAGCGTATTTAAAAAAATATATGTGCAAAAGCTGTTGTAACAATTTATATTGGGCTCGATTCTAGATTTGCCGGCTAAAACAAAAATTTATATGTCACCTTCAGACTAAAAACATTGGAAAATGACAGGAGATCTATTATCTCCGGTTTTTTATTTAAAGTCGGTGGTTTTATGCGTTATCTGTTATTTTTATCCGCCGTCATAAGATATGGCGGATAAAATTTACAGAAATACTGGGAAAATATGCAAAAGGGCGTTATAAGTTAGCGGACAAAGTGTAAAACCATAAAGTATTAATCACCTGTCCTTTTTAAATTTTATTATTTTTAAAATGACAGATAGATTTTAGTTTTAGCCGGTGAAATCTGGAATCGAGTCAATTACCTACCTATTTAAAGTATTGCAGTGGGACCATACAATTGTACCATACAAGGACTACAATTTTGAGTCTTATATTCTGTCATCTTAGTCTAGCTTCCAAGCTGGACTGGGAGCGATAGAAAACATAGAATGTGCCAGCTGCATCTCCTCCCGGGCAAGCTGTAGAAACCAGCAAAGGGATTCGAGGGTTATAGCATATTGTAAGTTAGGCGATAGGCTGACAACCTGTCACTACAGCAATATACAGATCTATCTTAACCTCAAAACTTGTCAGACGTGGCGGAACGACGTTTATTTGGTACGCTGACGCTCTGCCTACCACATAAGGGATAAAGGCGTGAGAGTATGTATGTATGTATATTCTGCACAATTCACTTGTAGGTACGCATATTTAAATTCATAGTGGGTACTGTTGTAAATCGTTTTCAATATAAATATTAAACTTTTTTTTTTATATTTTAGTATATCTCGTAGGCGACCACAGATTAAATTAGCAGAAACAAACTTCATTTAAATAGGTTATAAAAAAACAACTCTATTTTTTTTTACCGCGAACAGACACGCAATGGGTATAATTTATCTAATTTAAGAGCAGCCTATATACAGGGTGTAAATAACTAACATCGACTCGCGTGTGGGCCCGTATTTATTGTCCGTTCGGGATATGAATCACCTGTATAACACGCGATGTTGAGTGTTGATGGGTTGAAATAGAATATTGAAAAAATGTATACTACAATTCTTCTTCTTCTGTCGAGTGGGTATCAAGTCTATCGACTTGATGAACCCTGGTGTCAAAGTTTTTAAACCGCCTAGTAGCACAACTATCAGGCCTCTGACATGGTTTGATGACGACCACAATTAAAGACAGCGACCGTGACCGACGGCTTAACGTGCCCTCCGAAGCAGGAAATCTTTTTCTTTTTTGTACAATCAGGTGATTTAGCCTGCAATGTCCTAACCAAACTGGGGAAAAAATAACAAAGTGATAAATTCTCAAATATCAACTTTGTGTTTCCCCCCTGGGAATCGAACCCAGGACCTCCGGATCAGGAGTCCATGGCACTAGCCACTAGACCACGGAGGCAGTTATATTCTACAATTTGTATTTGTAAATCTTTTGTTAAAAGTGTATTTGGAGACAAGAGAAGGCATTCTAAGCAGAGTGAGGAAGATTTTCTGACTAAAAAAAATATTTAGCATTAAACATTTTATAACCTTCTGCTTTATAACTAACTCTTGTGCTTCGAAGGGCACGTTGATCGTCACTCAAACCACGTTTTAATCACAAAATATTTGGGATATTAGATCTGACAACCCACGCGATAGAACAAATTCATTTTATGAATTAAGTAGGTAGGTGTATTCTATAGAATAAGAATAGGTATATTCTTTGTAAGTTGTTCGTGTTTGTACTAAATTTTCCTTTTCTTTTTGTTCCAGGTATGAAAAGGACTTAGAAAGCATCGAATTCAATGAAATCGAACAAACGAGACATCCGATGCATTCTTTATAAATACATTTTCTGTACACCGGTCTTCCAAGAGCGAGTTCTATTTCCGAACTCGGATCACGATCTTAAACCTTTTCAACTATGCAAAACACTTAACAATACCTCTATTCTGTTCTATTGAAGCGTTGTGCTTCTTAGATACTGTTGATGTGTACTTAGATACGTTTTCATGTGTTTTATATATGTATATATTTTCTATTTAGCTATCCTATTTTCTATTAACTTCCATTCTGGCCTGGGAGCGACAGAAAAACATAGAATGTGCCAGCTGCATTTCCTCCCGGGTATGCTATAAAAACCAGCTACGGAATCCGAGGGATTCAGTATATTGAAATTTAGGCGATGGGCTGACAACCTGTCACATACAGCAATGTACCTACAAATATATCTTAAATAACCCTCAAAACTTTGTTAGACGTGGCGGAACGACCCTTGTTTTGGTCGTTAACGCTCTGCCTACCCCATTAGGGATAAAGGAGTGATTATATGTATGTATTTTCTATTTCTATTTCTTCTATTTCTATATAATGATCGTACTTTTCATGAACGTGGTTAAAAGAGAAACTAACGCCGCCATCTTAAGTTTCTTCTTGTCGTGTGGTTCTAAAGTTTTTAAACCGCCTAATAGCACAGCTAATAGGGTTCTGACATAGTTTGTGTAACGACCACTATCACTACTACCACTATCGACGACTTAACGTGTCCAAAGCAGGTAATAGTTTTTCTTCCAGGCAATCAGGTGATTCATCCTGCATTGTCCTAACCAACTGGTATATACCATAAAGTGATAAATTTATAAATTTCACTTTGTGTTCGTCCCTTGGGAATCGAACCTAGGACCATCGGATCGTGAGCCCATGGCTCAGACTACTAGTCATATTTGACAGGCATTTGACAGTTCTCTTTAGACTGCCGCTCCCCCGTTCACGTTCATTGAGAACGGTGTCGTGCCGTCTAAACCGATTTATGTGAACATATCAAAGGAATTATATTATATATTACTTCCATGCTGGACTGGGAGAGATAGAAAAAACATAGAATGTTCCAGCTGCCCTTCCTCCCGGGCATGCTGTAGAAGACAGCAAAAGGGACTCGAGGGTTACAGTGTATTGTAATTTAGGCGATGGGCTGACAACCTGTTACTATGGCAATACACATTACAATCTAAAATTACTCTCAATTATTGTCAGACGCGGCGAAAGCGACTTTTACGAGGCGTTTAACGCTCTGCCTACCCCGTAAGGGATAAAGGCGTGATTTTATGTATGTATGTATGTATCAAAGGAATATAGTAGGTTAGAGCTTTCTTTTCATAACAATGAGGCATGTTGTACAAAACACTTTGAAAGTGGTGTGAGGTATAAGAGAGAAGCTCAAAGAAGGAAACAGGTGTGTATTGTATGTAACTGTAAGGATTAAATCTATTTTTTACGAACCGAGCCTTAGATATCAAGATATAATTTTAAGACTAACCAAACCAATGCATATTTTGAAGGAATAAAAACAGAGTTAGGAGTCTGCCGGAGTTGTAAAATGCCATACAAACGTAGTTTCGCTTTTATTCCTAAACAGTAAAACCATACTTTGTACAAATTATATGAATTATCTTCTTTGACAAAGTCTCAAAACGCGCTTCTTCTTACAACTTGTGCGTCAGACTTTGAGTACATTCACACCTGTATTCAACGGGTCCAAGTATCTAATTGCGTTTATATCCTGTTTGGGCGTACCTCTTGTAGAATCTTTGAATATTAAAATGTATTTTTAGGAAGGTATTATACAAATCGCGGCGGTAAGATACCAGAGTTGATATGGGAGTGTCGCTTCTATATTTAATGTTCAATATTCTTTGACTCTTCCATGCTGGCCTAGGAGCTAGAGAAAAACATACAATGTGCCAGCTGCATTTCCTCCCGGGCATGCTGTAATAACCAGCTAAGGAATCCAATGGTTTCAGTACATTCTGTCACTACAGAAATATACCTGCAAATCTATCTTAAATATCCCTCAAAACTTTGTCAGACGTGTCGAAACGACCTTTGCTTAGGTCGTTTACGCTCTGCCTACCCCATTAGGGATAAAGGCGTTTATGTATGTATGTATGTTTATTCTTTGACACGTGTGGTAGTGGCACACTCTGGACTCTTGTAAAAAAAAACGTTTTGGTCATACATCTATAGGCGGCATGCTGCACAGACGCTGCGTTTGTGTGCGTGCTAAAATACATACATACATAAAATCACGCCTTTATCCCTTACGGGGTAGGCAGAGCGTTAAACGACTCGTAAAAGGCGCTTTCGCCACGTCTGACAAAAAATTGAGAGCAATTTTAGATTGGAAAGTGTATTGCTATAGTGACAGGTTGTCAGCCCATCGCCTAAATTACAATACACTGTAACCCTCGAGTCCCTTTTGCTGACTTCTACAGCATGCCCGGGAGGAAGGGCAGCTGGAACATGCTATGTTTTTCTATCTCTCCCAGTCCAGCATGGAAGGCATGCTATAAGGGTTGATATATTCTGTTATTGCTGTCATAGTTATTCTCATTTGAATAAACAGGCGCCTAAACAACGTGAGTGGTAGGTAGGCACTTACTTAATCAACATTAAGTGAGATACTGACGCTCACGAATAAACTGATTCTTTGCAAATTCGAACGAAAACATAATTCGCATAAAACAATTACTAAATAACGCGAAACAATCACGTTATATCTGTTATTTTACCATAAAACACTCATGTGCTATATGGTCTTCTTCTTCTGTCGAGTGGGTATCGAGTCTATCGACCCGATGAACCCTGGTGTCAGAGTTTTTAAACCGCCTTGTAGCACAAATATCAGGCCTCTGACATTGTTTTGAGTAACGACCACTATCAAAGGCAGCGACCAGGACAGACGGCTTAACGTGCCCTCCGAAGCACGAAATCTTTTTTTTTGCGGACAATCAGGTGATTCAGCCTGCAATGTCCTAGCCAAACTGGGGAAGAATTGTCAAAGTTATAAATTCTCAAATATCAACTTTGTGTTTCCCCGTACCTCCGTATCGGGAGTCCATGGCACTAGCCACTAGACCACGGAGGCAGTGGTATATGGTAAAATAACTATATCCCTATGTATGTTTATACACTTCATAGTCATCTTAGTCAGCAATGTACATCATCGTAATAATTCACAAGTTTTAAATCTCACTGCCCTCAACGTGAAACCTCACAAACTGGTAAATGGAAAAATATCAACTTTGTGTTCCACCCCTGGGAATCGAACCCAGGACGTCCGGATCGTAAGCCGATGGCTCTCACCACTAGACCACGGAGGTTATTAATCATAATAATACCACACACGATATTCATACATGTTTGTACCTTGTCCTATAACTGCTTAAATAGTACCTCGTATTTTGGCATCGAAACAACAATGGCGGCCCTTTGTACGCAAATCATAATAGACTAGCATTATATGTGACCTATTTCGGAAATTGGTTTCCCTACGTCGTAAATTAAACGTATTAAATGGGTGGAATGTGGAAATGTTACATACATACATACATATAACCACGCCTTTATCCCTAATGGGGTAGGCAGAGCGTAAACGACCTAAACAAAGGTCGTTCCGCCACGTCTGACAAAGTTTTGAGGGTTATTTAAGATAGATTTATAAGTATATTGCTATAGTGACAGGTTGTCAGCCCATCGCCTAAATTGCAATATACTGAAACTCTCAGATCCTTTTGCTGGTTTTTACAGCATGCCCCAGAGGAAATGCAGCTGGTACGTTCTATGTTTTTCTCTCGCTCCCAGTCCAACATGGAAGATTTTTCAATTCGGTGATTAAAAGCATTTCTTGAATTCTTCGTTTTCTATGACCGTTTTTATTTTATGCAATTTAAAAATTAGACAGTCAAATATGTTTTATCAAAGACGACTACGTTATAAGAGCCTGATGGTGTAGTGGATAGGGCCGCTGCCTCCTGAGCGGGAGGTCGTGGTTCAAATTTCATATGTACGTTTATTTCGCGTTTTTTCCGTGCTTCGGAAGGCACGTTAAGCCGTTGGTCCCGGTTAATATCGTTTAATACCGTAGATATTAGTCATTAAGCCATATCAGAGGCCAGTGCTAAGCATTGGCGGCTGGAAACTGTGACCTAATCTAGGATTGGGTCTGGTTTCCCTTCTGGGTTGCGGAGGTCAGTCGCTCTGTGTAAAAACTAGTACCCTCGTTCACTCCTCCGATTAGGTAGCCGACCCCGGGAGACACGGGATAAGGCTAGGAAGATGATGAAAGGCGACTTCGTTACAATAATAATAATAATGCGGATGTCTCGCATCTATAGTTTTTTAAATCTGATGCAGTATTAAAAACTCAATGCTTGCAGGGCGATGAAGTACTTGTATGTTAATAATAATTATTTCACGAATAAATATTTGGTCGAGTTAACGGCTACTAAAATTCTTTATGACCTTATTTATGTAGTTATGATGTGTGAAGTTTTGTTTAGGGTTTATCTCCATTTGTTGGACATAATAAGGGTGTAACTTGTATGAATTTCGTCATAAATAGAGTCCCTCAATGTTAGACCTGAGGGCGACATACATACATATAATCACGCATTTATCCCTAATGGGGTAGGCAGAGCGTAAACTGAGGACTAAATGAAACCCATGTCCTGACCATGAAGTAAAATTTGATCCGTTGGTCTTCTTCTTAGCGAGTGGATTCTCGAGTCGAACGATCTGATGTACCCTTCAAACCGCCCTCTGACGTGGTTTGAGTTGAGACCACTATCAAAAGCAGCGACCAGGATCGACGGTTTAACGTGCCCTCCTAAGCACGAAATCCATTTCTTTTCAGACAATCAGGTGATTCGGCCTGCATTGTTCTAACCGAACTGGGGAAAACCGTCCAAAGTGAAAAATTTACAAATATCAACTTTGTGTTCCCCCTGGTCCATGGCTCTGACCACTAGACCACGGAACAGTCCAGCATGGACCGGGGGTCATGGGATTTCTGTTATTATTGCGGATAGCATTAGGTATACCTACTCTTCGCTTACACCATGGAAAAACTATGGTGTCAGATCCGGCTTAATGAGATGATTTGTTGGTAAGGTAAATGTCTTCTTCCATGCTGGACTGGGACCGACAGAAAAACATAAAATGTGCCAGCTGTATTTCCTCCCGAGCATGCTGTAAAAACCGGCTAAGGGATCCGAGGGTTTCAGTATATTGCAATTAATGCAATGGGCTGACAACCTGTCACTTCAGCAATATACCTACAAATCCATCTTAAATAACACTCAAAACTTTGTTAGACGTGGTGGTACGGCCTTACTTTAGGTCGTTTACGCTCTGCCTTCCCAATTAGGGATAAAGGCGAGATTATATGTATGTATTTATGTAATTGTAGTTTTCTTATGGTGCAACAATAGGAAATCAAAATAGGTCCAGTAGATTTTTTGAGATTATTTGCAAACATACGAAGTTTCTTCCTTTTCAATTCAATTCAACAGAAAACAGTGACCCTTTGGGTATGTAGTACTATTATATATTCTGTGCTTTGGGTTCTCATAGTTACATAAAAACCAGTTCAACAATTTTAGCGCAGCCATTGCCGAGAATATAAAAACGAGAGTTAATCCCTGAACTGTTATCAGAGAGTGACCTTAGAATTAAGTTTCACTTCATATAAACCCAAGACGAGTCTAAAAAAAGGAATGGTAATACCGGGTGTAAGGGACAGCTTTCCGCAAATTGTAATAGGGCTTGCTTGTTTAACGAAACTGAATAACTTTCACCGGAAAGTGCTTTCGGGAAGTATATAAAAACCATTATATTCCCTAGGTAAACAAAATGACCACCTTGATCAGAAAATTTGTATGTTGGAAGCCATTTTTTAATTAATGAAAGAATTCCTTTGTGAAAGTAGTTCAGTTTCGTTGACTGAGCAACCTCTATAATTTTGTTAGAAGCTGTCTCTTACACCCTATATAAACCCGAAACGGGTCTAGAAGAAAAAAAACTGATAACGAGTGTAAGGATACGACAGCTTCTCGCAAACTGATAGAAGTTGCTTGGTCAACGAAACTGAACAAGTTTCGACAGAAAATACTTTCAGAAAATTAAAAACAAAAAAGACTTTTCAATTCCCCATGCAAAATGACCACCTCGAACACACAAATTTGGATGAGGAATTTCTCAATGTCGGAATGAATTTCTTAGCAAAAGTTGTTTAGTCTCGTTGACTGAGCAACCGCTACAATTTTGTAAGAAGCTTTCCCTTACACCCTTTATAATTCCGAGACGGGTCTAGAAAAAGAAATAAGGTTCCCAAGTGCATAAGAAAGTCGCTTAAATTTAACATCACGTAAGATAAGACTGTTGACCGTCTAGTGAGAAACTTTCTATTTTGTCTCTACATTTTATGACGTACTAGCGACCCGCCCCGGCTTCGCACGGAAATTATCAGTGTATCTCTACTATATTATGCATGTTTTATACATATAAACCTTCCTCTTGAAGAAAAAGAAACCGCATCAAAATCCGTTGCGTAGTTTTAAAGATTTATGCATACATAGGGATATAGGGACAGAGAAAGCGACTATGTTTTATACTATGTAGTGATAATCAGGCCTGTAATCCCTGGCGGAATGAAAATAGATTTTTTCAAGTTCTCTTTTAGTTAACTATGTTAATTGATAGACTTAACGGAAAACATCATCATCATCTCCCTAGCCTTATCCGGTACCTCACGGGGTTGGCTACCTAATCTAGGAGATTGTACGAGGGAATTGATTGATTGATACAGAGCGGCAGTCGGTCTGATCTGACATGACTTCTTCTTCTTCTGTCGAGTGGGTGTCGAGTCTATCGACGACTAATAACTACGGTATTAAACGATATTAACCGGGACCAACGGCTTAACGTGCCTTCCGAAGCACAAAAAAAAAGCACCGAATAAACGTACATATGAAATTCGAAAACCGAAAAACACATTGCTACTCCTTAAAATTTACTTATTTGTCTTAAACGGTTGACACTTTTGAACCTCTGTTAATCCTATAAGTGGTTCTAGACACGTGTGTAAGTTCTACTTGTAGTTCGTTCGATGAACCTGCAAGGTGCTAGATGAGCTTTGGCTGAGCTGGACAAACACAATCAGCTGCACGATGCAGTGTTAGCTGAGGTGCCATCTTGCATGTGAGGGACATTTTCATTTTGTCGGGTAACAGGTACACTGCCTCGTAAAAACATCAGTATATTTTTAGTTTATTTATTAATTCTTCCATGCTGGACTGGGAGCGAGAGAAAACCATGGAATGTGCCAGCTGCATTTCCTCCCGGGCATGCTGTAGAAGCCGGCTAAGAGATCCGACGGGTTTAGTATATAGCAATTTAGGCGATGGGCTGCTAACCTGTGACTTCAGCAATATACCTACAAATCTATCTTAAATAACCCTCAGAACTTTTCCAGACGTGGCGGAACGACGTTTGCTTAAGTCGTTTACGTTCTGCTTACCCCATTAGGGATAAAAGCGTGATTATATGTATGATCCCCGATCTGAAATGTTACCTCACCACGGGAAACGTCCCCCGCGCCAACGGGTACGCAAGCATTTTCGACTAGGCGGCAGCACACACACAAACCCACTTCAAACCGGCGCATGTAATACGAAAATCGGTGGCTTGTATGGAGTGCACGCCCTGTGCGCTAGCGTTAAAACTCCTCTAACCAGACTACAGTAAACCTAATAAATAAAGGTGAGCGCACACGGGTTGAAACTGCCTCCGTTGTCTAGTGGACTGAGTCATGGGCTCCCGATTTAGAGTTCGTGGATTCGATTTCGCGGGGGGAACACAAAGTTGATATTTGTAGATTTATTACTTTGTAGAATCTTCCCCAGTTTGATTAGGGCTAAGCAGACTGTCTGAATTGAATGTCAAGAAAACGAAGGGTACTTCGGTCCCAGTCATTGTCTTTGATAACTAGCGGTATTTACACAACACCATGTCAGAGGCTTACTAATAGGCGGTTTAAAAACCCTGACACCGGGTTCATCGGGTTGCATGACTCGAAATCCTGCTTTATAAAAAGAAAACCAAGTAATGGATAGCGATAAAACCATCTCCTCTAACCATACAATCATATAATCACGCCTTTATCCCTAATGGGGTAGGCAGAGCGCAAACAACCCAAGCAAAGGTCGCTCCGCCACGATATTTAAGATATAATCATATTGCTGTAGTGACAGGTTGTCAGCCCATCGCCTAAATTGCAATATACTGACTCCCTCGGATCACTTAGCTGGTTTTTACAGCATGCCCGGAAGGAAATGCAGCTGGCACATTCTATATTTTTCCTTTAGCTCCCAGTCCAGCATGGAAGACCACCCTCTAACCAGACTAAAGTAAACCTAATAAGTAAAGGTGAGCGCACACCGAGTGAAAAATTCCAAGTGGCGACGTTCTCACATTCTGTCTGAACTAACATTGTTAGCTAGTGTAGACTTAGCATTCTCTCCAGGGTCTGATGTAAGTGGGGACTTTCCATGCTGGTTTTTCTCGGATTGGGTATAGAGAGATGTCTTTTGGGAAGATTTTTTGAATGAAAAATCATTACAAATATAAAATAATCATTCGTAACTAACGTGCTCTCCAAAGCGTGAATTCATCAAACTTGATAATGAATCAGACTTACATATAACATCACGCCTTTATCCTTAATGGTACCCCAAAAAGCGTAAACGACCTAAGAAATATCTTTTCGCCACTTTTGACAAGCATTGAGGGTGATTTAAGACAGATAGAGAGGTTGAAATTACAATACATTGAAACCATTGGAGGGTTTTAACAAATGGAAGCAGAAGTAGCTAGCACATTCTATGTTTTTCTACAGCTCCCGGTCTAGCATGAAAGATTGTCCACCAAATAGGATAAAAACATTTCTGCTAATTTATACCTACGACTTTATGCCCAAAAAAATAATCATCAAAATAACGTCTTTTAATTCAATTAACAACTAAAAAAGCACATTAAACCTGGCAAAAAATCTCACTCTTCCAATCAATTACTATAACTGGTTGTAAAGATTGATTCCTTATCGATATTATCTTAATCGTCTCCTTAACAAGCAATCGGCAATCATCTGCATAATGAGTAATGACAAACCTGATCTTATGATAATGAGTTTTGGGTACTGTTCTGTGAGAATAGTGTGTTGACGACTTTCTTTGGAGTTCCTTGGGTTAAACATAAACTACCAATAAGGCAATTTGCTAATAGGAATTTTATAAAAAAGATATTTGGTGAAAAAGGGACGTTTTGCGAAAGGGTCATTTTGCAATATAGTCAATTTGCGATGTAAGGTTCGTTATTTCTACGATCGCTCAGTACCTACCCTAAAATTATTTCTTAAAATTATTTTCTATTTCATTTTTTAAATAAATTGAAAGTAATGCAGAACCTTACAATGTTTAAGTTCGTTGTCTTGTAAATTGGCAAGAAATTTCTTGAATAGATTTTAATAGCTCCACTTTCATTTCCTTCCATCTGTCAGACAACAGTTGACTCTTTAAAGTTAATTAAATCTAAATAATCGTAGATTTGTACAGTTTATAACCCTAGGAACTTGTTTAGAAGTTTTGACTTCCTCTTTATAGATTTGACCACCCGTGGTAATAACTGTTGGCAATGTTACATACATACATACATATAGTCACGCCTTTATCACTTATGGGGTAGGCAAAGCGTAAACGACCTAAAAAAACGTCGCTCCGCTACGTGTGACAAAGTTTTGAGGGTTATTTAAGATAGATTTGTAGGTTTATTGCTGTAGTGATAGGTTGTCAGCCCATCGCCTACATTGCAAAATACTGAAACCCTCGGATCCCTTAGCTGATTTTTACAGCATGCCTGGGAGGAAATGCAGCTGGCACATTATATGTTTTTCTCTCGCTCCCAGTCCAGCATGGAAAAAGTATTGTCAATGTTATCTATCTATATTCACGTATTTATACCAAACAGGATAGGCAGGGCGTCAACAACCTTATAAAGTGTCCCCGTATATATTGTTATCTCATATTCAGTTTTACAGGTTGGCTGGAAGAGATCTCTTTATAGAGATAAGCTCACCTTTGTGAACTAAATTTGATTTTTTTTATTTATTGTAATATTATTGTACGCAATAAAGAATATATATAGAGAAGACTTCATATTTAGGTGACTATGACACCTGGGTTCATCCAATCGTTGTCCAATTCGAACACCTACACGATAAGAAGATAGCAGTATATTGTTTATTTATTTCATAAGTATATATTATTAATATTTATTAGTAGGATTATTTAGCATATTTTTCAAGTAATTGTGTTTGTTTTTATTTTTTTAGTGATAAGTTAATTATAATTTATTGTTTTAAATATTTTTAATTGTGCACGTCGTATCTGCCTCTCAGAATGCTATTTCACTAGCCTAGGTCTGCTGGAAGAGATTTCTTTTTAGAAATAAGCTGTGCCTGTTGTGTTTTTGTTTTATATGTATATGTTCTTTGTATTTTATTGTGTACAATAAACTGTTAAATAAATAAAATAAAATAAGAAGAAGAATATATCAAAGACATGTTAACTTTTCAATTTTACTAAAAGCCATTTTAAGTTCAAAACCAAGAAATCTTTCTGGCATTGGAGGCCCAAGCTAATGCAATATACAGACGCCAGAATCCAAAAGTATTCACCAGTATGTAAAGTCAGAATAATCACTTTCTTTTTTTTTAATTCGTCCCATTTTGTAATTGAGACAGGCTAAAGCTTTT
Organism: Scrobipalpa costella; assembly: GCA_949820665.1. NCBI lineage: Eukaryota > Metazoa > Arthropoda > Insecta > Lepidoptera > Gelechiidae > Scrobipalpa > Scrobipalpa costella. The sequence goes on along the minus strand of OX463320.1, from coordinate 10,709,314 downwards.
CGCCATACCGCCTATTCATACCGTTAAATATTTCTGTCATAGTGTTTTAAAATTAACTTCTTTCGTAATATGTTTTTAGTCAAATCATAGAAAATATTTCGTTCGTAACCTTCAAAATCATCACTATTACAACAGTTTTCTTTTTAATATCTAGTCGTGTGTGAGTTAAATAGACATTATAAGTTCAAACCCAAGGATTCAAAACGGAATCATTGCACATTTCAGTTTTATTTTTCTGGCATTGGAGGCACAAGCTAACGCAATATACAGCCAAGTGCGGAGTCCAAACAGCTAGTTCGTTAGTTGCGCGCCGAAACTCAATTTGGAACGCGAAGACTGCGCTATTTGTTTAGTTCTTTGTTACACCCGGTATGTGTGGGGGTTTTCCACTGTTACATTCAAATGTTTGACGCCACATATTGCTGGACTGAAACTGAAAGAAAAACATAGACTGTGCTAGCTGCGTCTTCTTCCGGTCCTGCTGAAAAACCAATAGTTTTTAAATCGCCTAATAGCACGGCTAAGATACCTCTGACATGGTTTATGTAACAGCCACTATCAAAGACAGTGACTGGGACCGACGGCTTAACGTGCCTTGCGAAACAAGAAATCCGTATTCTTCGAGACAATCAGATGATTCAGCCTACACCGTCCTAAGCAAACTGGGGAAAACACACCAAGTGATAAATAGACAAATATCAACTTTGTGTTCCCCCTGGGAATCGAACCCAGGACCTCCAGATCGCGAGTCATGTCTCAGACCTCTAGACCACAGACGCAAACAGAAGACTGCGCTATTTGTTTAGTTCTTTGTTACACCCGGTATGTGTGGGTGTATTCCACTGTTACATTTAAATGTTAGACGCCACATAATGTGCGGTCCTCTTCTTCTTTCTTTTTCGTGTCAATTTCGTGTCGGTCGGCCCGATGGACTCTGGTGTCAGAGTTTTTCAACCGCCTAACAGTACAGCTAAGAGGCCTCTGACAATCAGGTTATTCAGCCTGCATTGTCCTAAGGAATCTGGAAGAACATCACTAAGTGATAAATAGACAAATATCAACTGGGAATCGAACCCAGAACCTCCGGATAGCGAGCCCATGGCTCAGACCACTAGATCATAGAGGCAGTTTCAGAAGACTGCGCTATTTGTTTAGTTCTTTGTTACACCCGGTATGTGTGGGTGTTTTCCACTGTTACATTCAAATGTTTGACGCCACATATTGCTGGACTGAAACTGAAAGAAAACATAGACTGTGCCAGCTGCATCTTCTTCTGGTCCAGAGAAGTGACATGCGTTTTCTAAAAAGAAAAAAAAACAATGGCGCAGTAACAAGTTAACCTGATGATCTCTAACTTGAATTTGGCCATCATTTAGTTAGATCTAGATCACAAGATAAAATCTAAATCTCTATCGGCAAGCCTTAGATCTAACAAGGCAAACGAGCGTAAAAATCTCCGAGATATAGATCAATCGCGAACTAAACCTGATGTATTTATAGACTGTACCAATTCCCATAGAACAACAGTATCCCAAGAAATCCTTCTTACGCCAAACGGATCTGGGATACATGTCCCAACTAGCCAGTTTAAAAAGATCTCTACAGGTAAGTCATTCAGTAGGTAAAGACGGTCTATCTAAAATGGCCGTGGATCTTTCGCTGTGTATACCAACAGCATCCAAAGGTAATTGTGATCATGAATCAATCCTATCTTGAAATCCGTCTATCGATATCGAAATCTTCCGATTGTTTTGTTCCTTATTCGTTCCATTGCGTGTTTTGTACTTTACAACAGGCTTAAGTCTGTTTTACGTCGCGTTAGGAAAGGGTTTCTTGCGATGTGGCAAGTAAGTGAAGGATACAGTGGTAGAGAGTTGGAAGCATAGGAAAACGATAGTTTACGACAGTAATACGGCGAATTCCGGCCTATTCTAAGGCCTATCGCCTGTCACTATAATAGAATGAATGTTGTGATTTGTAAGTCGTATTAAAGCTAATGCGAAAAGTGTTTGTCGGCAATCGCGGGAACTATTCCTAAGAAATTGGCAATTGGATGATAAAATACCTTACTATCATTGAATCCATGGCATCCAACAACACCAAATCAAATGGGTTTCTAAGTGAGTACATGATTCTATCCTTCATCCTTATAAATACTTACTTTCAAAAGCATCGCCATTTATTAAAGAATTTTACTTTTTCAATATCATATAGTTACCAAAATTGAAAGTTGGCACTTTTCTCAAGTTTGGCCTGATTTTGCAATATGACTGCTGAAGAAAAATATCGTTGTGTTTACACAAAAACTTCACGCTGTCGAACTTTTCATATTCTAAAAACTTTGTATTTTTATTTGAAGTTAGTCTTGTACAAAATCAGCTGGCTCGTGCGTGAAATCGCACTTTTATACGGCAAGTTTTACAACAGTTTAAAAGACCTATAAAAATATAAATTCCAGCTGAAAGTGTGAATCGTAAACAACCTCAAACTTATTGCAGCCCGCATCCGCAATTCGGAACTTTTATAGTTTTAAATCGATGACGTCACCGAGATATTTTCCCGTCTATTGCTGTTCCGAAATGTGCTCCGAGATGCACGTTTAGCGGAATTTTATTCAGTGTTTGCTTTACGGATACTACTGGCTGGTTGGAGCGTACGTTCGGGTTTCGTTCGAAATTTGAAAATTTAAATAGCAGTTCTCGAAGTTGCAACGTTGTTGTTTTTATGGCGGTTTCTTTTCAAATCCTTCTGCGAGATGGCGGATACATTTCTTTGCTATTCCATACTAAAGTAGGTTACTAGAGTACATTGAAATTGGTCGAAATATGAAGTCATATACCAGGACACAGTAGCAGGCATCAAAATAAGTTATAATGGGTATTATGAAAAAGAAATTAGGCCTTCCCATACAAAATGATTCGAGCTGCGTACACCATTGTATGGGAGGGTCATTATTTATTCATATTTCGACCTATGATCCTCGGAAAAAGTTGTTCAGTTTCATAGGTAGGTTCATATCCTAAAGGTTGGTCAGTTTTTTTTTACACCCGGTTTTCATAGGTAGAATAAAATTTTCTATCTGGAACCTGAATAATTTGTCCGTGCTTCAGAAGGCACGTTACCTAAGCCTTTGGTCGCGGTTAATATCGTTTAATACCGTAGATATTAGTCGTTAAGCCATGTCAGAGACCAGTGCTAAGCATTGGCGGCTTGAAAACTCTGACCTAATCTAGGATTGGGTCTAGGTTCCCTTCTTTACTGCGGAGGTCAGATGGCAGTCGCTCTGTGTAAAAACCAGTACCCTCGTTCACTCACCTAGATTAGGTAGCCGACCCCGAAAAATACGGAATAAGGCTAGGGAGATCCTGAATCACATGTAACAATAATGATCACACTCCAATTAACAGAATTTCACAACTTAATCATTCTGAATAACTCATAAATTTAACAATATTTTAGCGTTAATTCAAATTAATTAGGGGCAGTCAACCAAATTCACTACTAACTAAAATGTCCAAGTACAAATTGTATGGCATTAGGTAATTAATGGGAATTGTATGGAATTAATAATTTTGAATGCTGGCAATTTCTCCCAAATACTGGGGACTAATTAGTGGAGTATCCCGTGAGAGACGAAATCAAAATTTGCCTAATAGAACTAATGCTGAGTCGATAAATTATGACCCTGTTTACACCGTTACGTATCATCCTGGAAAATGATTTGTTTCCAGTTTTGTAAAGACAATGCAGGCTTCTTCTTCTGTCGAGTGGGTATCGAGTCTAACGACCCGAAGAACCCTGGTGTCAGAGTTTTTAAACCGCCTAGTAGCACAACTATCAGGTCTCTGACATGGTTTGAGTAACGACCACTATCAAAGACAGCGACTGGGACCGACGGCTTAACGTGCCCTCCGAAGCACGAAATCTTTTTCTTTTCGGACAATCAGGTGATTCAGCCTGCAATGCCCTAACCAAACTGGGGAAAAATTCACAAAGTGATAAATTCTCAAATATCGACTTTGTGTTTCTCCCCTGGGAATCGAACCCAGGACCTCCGGATCAGAAGTCCATGGCACTAGCCACTAGACCACGGAGGCAGTTGAATGCAGGCTGATTCACCTGATTGTTTGATATATATTCTTTATTGCATTAAAATACAAGAAATAAAGTTTACAGAAAGGTATGCAAGGGCGAACTTATCTCTATGAAGAGATCTCTTCCAGCTAACCCACTGGCAGTTGAGAGAATGAGAAACATTTTAAGGGTAAGACAAATACAATGCAATTTTAACTAAAAATTACTCTAAAATACACGAAGTAGAACTATTAAACATAATAAATCAATAAGATTAAATCAAACAATACATACATATCTAATACTTATATATCGTATATGCATAATAGATACATAAACTACAATACATAAATACGTACATTAAACTTGTTCAGACAAGAAGTGCTCTTTTAATCTATTTTTAAAAACGTAAATAGACGGACTTTCTTGAGTACATTTTGATAAGGTGAGATGATTCTTTGCTTTCTTTGGAAGTTAAAACCACCACGTCAGACGTCTATTAAATAACTTGGTTTTAAATCTCTGAATCATGTCGTTGGATCCAACAAAGGAAACGAATCTACAACCTTCAGATTAGACAGCAAATTTCAAACACGCTACACTGTACCGATATATCATAACATAACATAAAAATACTTAATTGCACGTAAGAATACAAATCATACAACACAACAGGAGACAAGTACAACATAGGCGGCCTTATTGCTAAGGTAGCAATTTCTTCCAGGCAAGTTTTGGGTGAAAGCAAAATGCGTAGCGGTATCCCAACAGGTGATCCGGGTCATCGTAATTATTTGTCCAACGAGCCCACTCGAATTACAGCTTAGAGCGTTGCTAAGGAAGGGATAGTTCAAGGGAGCCCTCAAATAGGTAAACAAGTTTGGGAGTAATGGCCTTATTAGCCAATTTGTTATTTGAGCAAGCATTTTGTTTTGTCACAGAATATATAAAAGTAAGTACTAGGGTTTTGTTTAGTCTGGTGCCCAAAGATAATAAATTCATCATCATCTTCCTAGCCTTATCCCGTATCTCACGGGGTCGGCTACCTAATCTAGGGGATTGAACTAGGGTACTGGTTTTTACACCGAGCGACTGAGAATAAATTGTGATAATTAATTAATGTTTCTCCCATGCTGTTTTGGAAGTAAGAGAAAAACATAGAATGTGCCAGCTGCATTTCCTCCCGCTCATGCTGTAAAAACCAGCTAAGGAATCTGAGGGTTTCAGTATATTGTAATTTAAGCGATGGGCTGACAACCTGTCACCACAGCAATATACCTACAAATATATCTTAAATAACCCTCAAAACTTTGTCAGACGTGGCGCAACGACCTTCGTTTAGGTCGTTTACGCTCTGCCTACCTCATTAGGGATAAAAGACAGGTTGTCAGCCCATCGCCTAAATTACAGTATACTGAAACCCTCGGATCCCTTAGCTGGTTTTTACAGCATGCCCGGGAGGAAAAGCAGCTGGCTCATTCTAAGTTTTTCTCTCGATCCCAGGCCAGCATGGAAGACATTAGAGCAATATTATACTGTCTGTATATACGTGGGACACTCAGAAAGTATTGCGACACTAAAAAAAATTGTTCTACAGGTACATATATTTTTATTAAATCTTTTCAAAGTACTCTCCACCAGCCTCTATACAAAGATTCATGCGTCTGAACCAGTTTTCAAAACACTTTTTCCAGTCCGCCGTAGACACCTCGTTTACAGCCTGCTCGAACGCAGCCAGCGCATCTTCCGGCGACGAAAATTGTATCCCCTTGAGCTGATTTTTTATTTTTGGAAATAAAAAGAAGTCACACGGTGCTAGATCAGGGCTGTAAGGAGGGTGACCCAGGAGTTTGACTGGTGTGCTGTCCAGGAAGTCCCTCGTTTTGAGCGCGGTGTGTGCAGGCGCATTGTCGTGGTGGAGCAGTAGTCCGCGGAGCCCTGTGTTTGGTCGCTTGTTGCTCACAACAGAAAAAACTTCTGGTAAACATTTGATAGTATACCATTCGGCGTTAATGCTTCTTTGATCTCGTGAGGGAATTGAGGCCAAGTGGCCAGTCAAATTAAAAAAGCTGGCGATCAAAATCTTCCCCCCGCTTCGAGATCGCTTCACTTTGGTAGGCGTTGGTTCATTTTGAAACACCCTAACTGTCGACTGGCGCTTGGTTTCTGGATCGTATTGATAAATCCAGGACACATCACCTGTTACGATGTCGTAAACACGCCGAGACGAGCCTGCTTCAAATTTGTTCAGCATATCACGGCACCATTCCACCCGGGCCTGCTTCTGAGCGTCGGTGAGGTAGTGGGGCACCCAGCGCGATACTATCCTCCTCACGCGAAGATGCCCTTGTAGAATCTCGTGAACGCTTCCCGATCCAATCTTTAATATGTGCTGAATCTCCTGATATGTAATTCGACAATTATTTTGGATTAAATTTTTCACTGCTAGCACGTTTGCTTCTGTAATAGCCGTCAAAGGGCGACCGCTTCTTTCTTCATCCCCCAAGGTTGGTCGACCGCGCCTAAATTCGTTATACCAACGAGACACGGTTGCCTTGGAGGGGCTTTCATCCATAAATGCCATTTGAAGTCTATCGAACGATTCATCCGGTTTCAGGCGACACTTGAAATCGTAAAAAATCATAGCTCTAAAATGTTCCCGGCGCAGATCCATTTTTCAGTAAGACACGATACTTTGAATTGGCTCGCAAAAAATGTGGAGGGAAATTTTGAAAATGGAACACACATATTTTTACTTACAAGTAATCATATTTTCAAAAAAGATTCTAACCGGCCAGTCTGCCATATATAAAAACTATTTATCGCAATACTTTCTGAGTGGCCTGGTATATAAAGTTTGCTCTTCAACCACATGAGCAAAATGCGATCGAGCTCAGAGCAGCCCCTGTCTAGGTCAGTGTATAGTTTAGCATTACGCTTCCCGGTACACTACGGTGTGACAGAGACTTTGTCGCAATGCGCCCATCACCGGCAGTATATATTAACTCGGTTGCATTCCGAACGAAATCGCTCGGAAATAACCTGACGAGTCGAAAGCCGATGATTCGAGTTCGAATACGATGCCAGCCATTAGTTTATTGCCGAAATCTCCGATATTGAAGGCGTATTTTTAAGAGGATTTCAATATTTCGCGAAATATGAAAAGTGAAGGAAAAATTTGGAATGAAATTGATATTTTTCGGTGAAACTATCGAAAGCTTTAGATAGATTTTTGTATTTTTTAGGATATGCGTTACTAAAAGTTTTTGTCATGTCTAATATTAATTCTTCCATGGTGGCCTGGGAGCGAGAGAAAAACATAGAATGTGCCAGCTGCATTTCCTCCCGGGCATGCTGTAAAAACCAGCTAAGGGATCTGAGGGTTTCAGTATATTGTAATTTAGGCGATGGGCTGACAACCTGTCACTACAGAAATATACTTACATATCTAGCTTAAATAACCCTCAAAACTTTGTCAGACGTAGCGGAACGACCTTTGTTTGGGTCGTTTACGCTCTGCCTACCCCATTAGGGATAAAGGCGTGATTATATGTATGTATGTAATATTAATCTTTCGTTTTTTTTTTGTATTGATATATAAATTGTCACTCGCAAGCTTTAATATACTTACATATAATCACGCCTGTATCACTAATGGGGTGGGCAGAGCGTCAACGACCCAAACAAAGGTCACTGCACTACGTCTGACAAGTATTGAGGGTCATTTCTGTAGTGACAGGTGCTCAGCCCATCGCCTGAATTACAATACACTAAAACCCTCGAATCCCTTAGCTGGTTTTTACAGCATTTCCGGGAGTGCAGCTGGCACATTCTATGTTTTTATCTCACTCACAGGCCAGCATGGAAGATGGAAGCTTTAATATATTTAAAATTTGAAGATAAATTTTGCTGTTAATAATAATAAGCACAAACATTTTTCCTTACATCTTTTTAAAATATCGTCTACATATATGTATTTCACTCGTAACAAATAAAGCCTCACTTCTTACAATTTTCTACACCAGTGGATACTGTTTTGTTATTCCGGGCATAGAGTTATAAATCTGGTCGTCAAATCTCAGTCACGCCCGTACGGAGCTTCTGTGAGTTTTTCACGGGGACATGTCTAGTATCTGCTATCTGCTAGCCACCTTTTATTTACTTGGTGTTTCATATTTTTAGATGGGGCTTTCTTTGACAAAATACATACATACATATGATCACGCCTTTATCCCTAATGGGGTAGGCCGAGCGTGAACGACCTAAACAAAGGTCGTGTCGCCTCTTCTGACAATGTTTTGAGAGTTATTTAAGATATTGCTGTAGTGACAGGATGTCAGCCCATCGCCTAAATTACAATATACTGAAGACCTCGGATCCCTCAGCTGGTTTATACAGCATGCTCGGGAGTAAATGCAGCTGGCACGTGGAAGATAATATAAATAAACAATATAAATACATTTTACTCGTTTTAAGGTATCGGTAAGTTTTTAAATAACGTGACGATTACTAATGATATTTCTGTGTTTTTGTTTCAGGTAAGAAACATTGCAGTCAGGGATTCACCTTTAAACGGGAGTAGTGAGTTAAAGCTTCCATCAATGAATATTAAGCACTTTCGCGGTTATTTCTTTCGATGAACCTTGGTGTCTAGAGTTTTCAAACCACCTAGTAGCACAGTATTAGACCTCTGACATGGTTTTGATTAACGACCTCTATCACTATCACAGATAGCGACCGGACCGACGGCTTAACGTGCCCTCCGAAAAACGGAATCCTTTTTCTTTTCGGACAATCGGTCGATTCTGCATGTTATGTCCTAAGCAAACTGGGGAAAACCTCACAAAATGATAAATTGACAGTTATCAACTTTTGTGTACCCCCCAAAATCGAACCCAGGACCTCCGGATTATAGGCCCATGGCTCTAACCACTAGACTAAGGAGGCAATTATTTTCACTATAATTATTAGACATTTTACGGGTTTCTTACCGCGATTTAAATTATTTGATGAGTTCCCGATATTTCGATGCTGTTACTAACATCATGATCACGGGTAGACTAATTTAAAAATTCTCATCAAATAATGAAATGGTAAGAATCCCAGAATGAAAAAAGAAGTAAATTGTGTCATAGTTATAGTGAAAATTAAGCAATTTAAAAACTTAGCATATAACAGGATTTATTAGCTCGTCCTTCGAACCCGACACCTAATCTACAGAAAAAATTACAATTCTTTGTTTCTTTAGGAAACTTAGTTTATTTTTCTTATATACAGTCATTCCCAACAGTCCATTTAAAGTAGAAGAAGCCGTATTAAATATCCTTTCCCAGAAGAGGGAGACAGCTTTTCCTACTTAGATTTCTGTCTTTAAAATCGCATTATCTCCCTATTTTCCCGGCTCTTGCGACCAACTTGCTTTTTACAGCGTTCTAGTTTCTTGGATAACTTCGATTTGTTATTTTTCTTCTTCATATTATTTTAAAACTTCTATTGCGTTTTTATTTTGTCATCTTCGCGGCTTTCTTCTATTCGTATTACTTTAGAATTGATTGTTCTAGTTTATAGAATATCATACATACATAATAATCACGCCTTATCCCTAATAGGGTAGGCACAGCGTAATCGACCTAAACAAAGGTCATTCCGCCACGTCTGATAAAGTTTTGAAGGTTATTTAAGATAGATTTGTAGGTATATTGCTGTAGTGTCAGGTTGTCAGCGCATCGCCTAAATTGCAATATACTGAAACCTTCGGATCCCTTAGCTGGCTTTTATAGCATGCCCGGGAGCAAATGCAGCTGGCACATTTTGTTTTTTTCTTTCGCTCCCAGTCAAGCATGGAAGAACATTGTTTATCTTCTCTTCCAAATATACCTTATTTGTGATCTATACTTTGTTAAATTTATTCTTATCCTTCTTTTCTTACACTTCTTACTATCCTGTGTTAATCTGCCGAGATCCTTCGAGATATAAATTTAGCCCCGCTTCTTGTCCTTTTTTGCCACATTTTACTTCACAAAAAGACACAATTGAATTTATCTTATTCAGCCTAACCTCAAAATTTCAGCGTCCGTATTGAATAGCGAACAGTATGCCGTCTTTGCCAAACGCTTTTCAATGAAATTTCAGTGTTGACTCCGTGAGAGCACTCTGCCAAAACATAACCATGGTCTTTGCCAGATTTAGTTTTGCTCTGGAAATTTTATAAATGTGTTAGGGTAAGAGGGTTTTTGAAAAGAGATGTTATATTTTAGAGATCTCTTTACTCGACTGGATACTAAGTTGGCGCGATTTGGCTCTAGCGACATAGATCTTCCGTAAACGTTTTATCTTTCGGCGTGTTTCCTTTCTTTTCTTTCGTTTAGTTTTTTTTTATTATTAGTAATGGGTTTGCTCTTGACTCTAGACACTAGGTCTGGGATGACCGTGACAGAGTCGACGATGGAGCCAGCTCACCTAGAAGACGCCTGTTGTGGCACTAGCACGCACGAACCGAAGGAACACAGCAAGCTGTTGTGCGCCGGACTCCGGTGGTCGGGTTGCGAGCCAGTCGGCCCTTTCCGGAGCCTACCACCGCTTTTTTTGGTATCGTTCAGTGTTGCCGTTGCCCGGGGTGGACCACTAGAAGGTAGATCCCATCCCATCCCTTAGTCGAGCGACAGTTCACATAAAATCTTTCTTGTTTTGTCTATAGGACCTATTTTTAGGATTAATTTATTTAATCTCGAATAAAATTTCTTTTTGCGTCCGTTTTGGCAACTGAACATTTACATACATACATACATAAAATCACGCCTTTATCCCTTACGGGGTAGGCAGAGCGTAAAACGCCTCCTAAAAGGCGCTTTCGCCACGTCTGACATAAATTGGGGGCAATTTTAGATTGTAATGTGTATTGCTGTAGTGACAGGTTGTCAGCCCATCGCCTAAATTACAATACACTGTAACCCTCGAATCCCTTTTGCTGCATATGCTTATACAGCATGCCCGGGAGGAAGGGCAACTGGAACATTCTATGTTTTTCTTTCTCTCCCAGTAACTGAACATTTTCTGTATAAAATTCAAAGGGCTATTTTTATTTATCGTCGAATCGAGTTCGAAAACATTAGGCATTTTTTTAATACAAAGATAGTCTGAATTTATCAGTAGCTCTAGTTTATATATCTATAGCATTCTCTATTATACCGGGTGTAAGGGACAGCGTCTTGCAAACTGATAGGGGTTGCTCAGTCAACGACACTGATCAACTTCCACCAGGAATTTCATTCAGGAGATGAAAACAAAAATGAACTTCGCGTACAAAATGACCACCTAAATCAGACAATTTGTATGGAAAAAGATTTCATTTGCATTCTCCCTTCGATTATAGTAACCAAAGGTCTCAGGGTCAAAATACCTCCAGCGGGAATTAATGTAATGAAATATCACTGATCCCTCCCACTGATTTTCGGTGACGGCGGCCAATAGTCCAGAGATCGGCCAACTGCGCGAGGCTAGTTTTTAGTGCCTAAGTGTTTGCGCAACACACAAATGCACTCTCTATTCCTACAATATCTTATTCTGTTGGGACAGATTGATTGACACGACCAGAGAGAAATCAGGCGCAGGACTGTCTATTTACATGCCCATCTGACACCATGTATCATCTTACTTTTCGGACAATCAGGTGATTAGCCAGGAATGTCCTAACTAGAAACAACATTCAAAGTCATTGTACTCCGCTGGGAATCGAACCTGGGACCTCTGGATCGTGAGCCCATGGCTTAGACCGCTAGACCAAGGAGGTAGTTAGGGTCAAATACCTCCAACTAAAATTACGACAGCCAGAACCAATAAAGTTAAAAGTTCCAAAATATCTATGACCAACCCTAATTAAATTTAAGCTCACCTCAGTTACAATAACAATTGAATTTGATGGTAATTGCCCTGTCTATACGGTTCAAATTAATTTAATAATAACAAACGCTTTACATTCCAGGTACGGCTTTGCTACTATTATCCTGGACTTTAATTTTGAAATAGGGTTGGGGCGTTTGGACGAGGTGTTGAAATGTTTAATTTTACATTGGAATTAATTAGTTTAATCTTTTGCAGGAGTTCTGTTGGACTTATAAATCGTTTATTTTTCCTTAATAGTTTATAGTCAACAGATTTGTATGATAAAATTAAAAAAAATATAAAGAATATAAGGTCATGTAGGGTAAGTGAAACATAGAGAGAAATGAAACACTATATCAGTAGACTAATAATAATGTCGTCATCTCCATAGCCTTATCCCGTATATCACGAGGTCGGCTACCTAATCTAGTGGGATTGAATGAGAGTACTGGTTTTTACACAGAGCGACTGCCATCTGACCTCTGCAACCCAAAAGGAAAGCCTGACCCAATCCTAGACTAGGTCAGAGTTTACAAGCCGCCAATGCTTAGCACTAGCCTCTGACATGGCATACTTTTGTCCTTCTTATTGTTCAAAATAGGGTTTGTGACCGCAATGTGTGCCAATTTCTTAGGCTTCACTGAAATATAAGAGCTCCATACATCTTTGTCATTAGTATAGTCATCTAACTTATAATAGGCTTTCCGACATAATGTGTTTTTAATAGTATCTTTAAATTGATTTTCTGGCAAGTTTAATATATGGTGAGGTATTTTGTTATAGTATTGTATACTTAGACCTAAAAATGTTTCTTTAACTTTAACTGTAGCTTTGGCGGTATTAACTTTAGCGGTATTAAGCGATACTTGGTAATCCTAGATTAGGTCAGAGTTTTCAAGCCGCCAATGCTTAGCACTGGCCTCTGACATGGCTAAACGACTAATATCTACGGTATTAAACGATATTAACCGGGACCAACGGCTTAAAGTGCCTTCCGAAGCAAGGAAAAAGCGCCGAATAAACGTACATACGAAATTCTAAAACCGAAAATCACATTGGTACGTGGTGGGAGTCCACTACACCATCGGCCTCTTTTAGACTAAAAATAATATATATACATTTCTACTGAAATTTTCATAACATTTTGCAGATTTCAGACAACAACGCTTTTGATTCAGTTCAATTCAATCATTTATTACACGTCATTCGTCACGATTAGTCTGATGAAGCTCTGATACCTTTAAAGGGTTACACTTCCCTCTGTGTTTCACTTACCCCACGTGGCCTTAGTCATAGACTGATTGATCTTCTTCTGTCGAGTGGGTATCAAGTCTATCGACCTGATGAACCCTGGTGTCAGAGTTTTTAAACCGCCTAGTAGCACAACTATCAGGCATCTGACATGGTTTTGAGTAACGACCACTATCAAAGACAGCGACCAGGACCGACGGCTTAACGTGCCCTCCGAAGCACGAAATCTTTTTCTGTTTCGGACAGTCAGGTGATTCAGCCTGCAATGTCCTCACCAAACTGGGGAAAAATTCACAAAGTGATAAATTCTCAAATATCAACTTTGTGTTTCCCCCCTAGGAATCGAACCTAGGACCTCCGGATTAGGAGTCCATGGCACTAGCCACTAGACCACGGAGGCAGACTGATTGATGTTACATCTTTACTAACAGTTTTGCTAGTGTCTTATAGTCTTTTTTCAGTTAGCATGGTTCTCCTGACAACAGGTAGAAAATATAAAAACATCACAGGTGCGAAAGAGACTCCTTTATAACTGTCAAAAAATGATCGCGTTTGACATGTGGCAGGATGTGAAAAACGGTATAATTTGCTTTGCCTTTGGGAGAAGATGATTTCCTACTTTTGCAAGAGGGCGGGTTTGCACTGCTTCGTACTCGGTTCGTATCCGTGAATTTTTTTATGGATTGGCGCGAAAATGTTTGACAGCTGCCATATATTTTACTCCTTACAGCGTCAATTTATTTTACTCCTCTGTTTCCTATTGCCTGGAAGATATTGCTACATTAGCAATAAGGCCGCCAATTGTACTACTGTTCTTTTTAGCAATTTGTTATTTCTGTGTTTTTGTGCAATAAAGTATATTGTATTGTATTGTATATTTTTCACTGATACGGATGTGAATACGGAGAAGTGCAAAACCGCCCAGACTCTTCTATACTCTCCATACTAATTCTAAATATGGGGTTTAAGGGACAGCGTAGCTCAGTCAAAGGAACTGGACAACTATCAGAAAGATTTTTTTTTAAGTGAAAAAACAAATGATTTTCCATTTAAATAAGATAAGAGAAGAATATACTTTATTGCACAGAAAAGACACAAGAGAAAATAAAATTAAATGAAACATATAGTAGTATAAATAGGCGTCTTATTGCTAAGCTGCAATTTCTTCCAGGCAAACTTAGGGTACAGGAAAATTAAATTTTTACTAGTGGGCTGGTATACATTTTAGGCAATATATTGTATAGGTAAGTAAATAAATTGTCTGATTGAGTTGATCATTTTGTAAGGGAAGTACTTTTCTTTTTTGGCATCTCCTGAATTTAATAGTGACAGTTGTTCAGTTCCGTTGATTCAGCAACCCCTATCAGTTTGCGGGATGCTGTCGCTCACACCCGGTATAATTTCCACACCAAATAGCACATCAATTACTTCGCTACATATTGACATGACAAACAAACACTCTTTCTGATTTAATGTGTAAGCATTGATGATTCTAAGGCTTGTATTTATGTAGCGATATCAAACTTGAGAGCAATAATAAATATGGATTTGACAGGCCAGTTTGTACCGAAATTACATTTCTGATACGTACTCAAACTCGCTGTCACTCATGAGAGCTGATTATAAATACGGCTCTAAGAGTACTGAATGAAAATATCCATTATCGTATCGAGTGAATAATCCATACATAAGTAAGTAGGTAAAAAAAAAGGCAAGTCAAACAAATTTTCCGCGATTCCCGTACAACCCCAAATTCTATACGCAAACAAAGACAGCCCTGGTGGCCCATAAATACTTAACTTACGGAATTCCGGCTACAGTATTCGTTCCGGTATTTTGTTTATACCAAAAACATTCTGTAAAAAAGTGCCAAGCCTCGTGACAACTTAAACAAAAAAGTTGTGAAATCCTAAAGTACTACGAGTAAATCAAGTTTGAAGAGTAAATTATAGAAATTCTATTGATAATTATTAAAAAACAAAAAACTAAATTGAAGTGAATTATTGAAATTCTAATGTAAATTAATTTTAGAGACTAAGTAAAGAAAGGCCTTTGCCCAGCAGTGGGACACTATCGGCTAAATAAGAAGAAGAAGTAAAGAAAGTCGCTCTGTGTCGTTTTGAGCTAACCATAACAACCATTTGAGGTTCAAGCATTTTTTATCTATATATCATGCCATGGACAATGGCAGCATACTTCCATGCTACTCCCATGCTGGTCTGGGAGCGATAAAAAAACCATAGAATGTGCCAGCTGCGTTTCCTCCCGAGCATGCTGTAAAAACCAGCTAAGGGATCCGAGGGTTTCCGTATATTGCAATTTAGGCGATGGGCTGACAACCCGTCACTACAGCAATATACATACAAATCTATCTAAATAACCCTCAAAACATTGTCAGACGTGGCATAACGACCATTGTTTAGGTCGCTTATGCTCTGCCTACCCCATTAGGGATAAAGGCGTACATACATATAATCATATGTATATACGCAATATTTCGGCATATTACATATGCATATGTATGTATGTAATTTAAGCGTTCTAGTGCAGGTATCTCACTTCTAAGTTAAATAGGGGCCCAAATATGCCGAAATATTCCCAGAAAAGAGTAGAACGGCCATGCTCGCTTCGCTCTCAACTTGGCGGAGGCAGTATCCGTGCCCCCAGACGCCCAGATAAGTTGTTTTGTGGACCGGTATGCCAGCGTTTCTTTGAGGCAGGTTTGAGAAGATAGCACAATTACTGTAAGCTGAAGATTAAATTCATTGAAATGCAGAACTATTCTCTCAAACTCTTTGATAATCAGAAATGGTTATATACATACTGATTTATCCCTAATGGGGTAGGCAGAGCGTAAACGACCTAAATAAAGGTCGTTCCGCCACGTCTGACATATTTTAGGGTTATTTAAGTTAGACTTGTAGGTATATTGCTGTAGTGACAGATTGCCAGCCCATCGCCAAAATTGCAATATACAGAAACCCTTGTATCCCTTAGCTGGTTTCTTCCATGCGCGACTGGTAGTGAGAGAAAAACATAGAATGTGCCAGCTGCATTTCCTCCCGAGCATGCTGTAAAACCAGAAATAGTTATAATTTAATGAGTTTCATCTACTTATAGTCCCAACATGATACATACTTTAATTTAATGTGTTTATTGAAAGTTTCCATCACTACATAGTATAAAACAAAGTCGCTTTTTCTGTCCCTATATCCCTAATTCCCTATGTATGCATAATTCTCTAAAACTACGCAACGGATTTTGATGCGGTTTCTTTTAATGGATAGAGTGATTCAAGAGGAAGGTTTAAATGCATAATACATTCATAATATAGTAGAAAAACACTGATGATTTCCGTGCGCAGCGCAGATTTTGTATATAAGTAGGTAGGTATTTGTGTAATAATAATAAACATAATAATAATAAACGTTTATTTTCTCTCTACATTTTTACATATTAGGTAAACTATAATACTTAAAGTATTTTAAAAGTTGTTACGTGCAACATAAAATGTAGAGAGACAGGAGTCTTAAACTAGGTAGACCCTGTGCTATGAGGCTCCTGGTCTCCCTTCGTACCTGAACTTAACTGTCTCATTTATACATAGACATCAGTATACCCAGTACATATTTTAAACCTATTGTTACATAAAAAAAAAAAAACAAACAAAAATAATTATGTACCTATTTATGTGTGAGAGAGAGTGAGTGTATGTGTGTTAGTGGGAGCTCATTCTATTTGTATTAATATTTTTTTCTGTATCGTCATAGGATAAGCCCAGCAACCAATTTTCAATGTCTTTTTGCAACCTTACTTAAAGTTTACTAGTTAGTTTTGTTTATTTCTGCACTAGCTTTACAGATTGTAATAATATCCACGATATACCGGTATTAAATATTTTCTGTGTTAAAAATCTGCGGGGTAATGTTTTCATTTCATTTATTACATACATACATATAATCACGCCTTTATCCCTAATGGGGTAGGCTGAGCGTACAAAGGTCGTTCCACCACGTCTGACAAAGTTTTGAGGGTTATTTAAGATAGTAGAAAAAATAAAGAAAAAAATAAAACAAAGATTTGTAGGTATATTGCTGTAGTGACAGGTTGTCAGCCCATCGCCTAAATTACAATATACTGAAATCCTCGGATCCCTTTGCTGGTTTTTACAGCATGCCCGGGAGGAAATGCAGCTGGCACATTCTATGTTTTTCTCTCGCTCCCAGGCCAGCAAAGAAAAAAAAAACATTTATTAAGCCATAAATTACATGTAATATACAGTTCACATCATATAAATAAGTTCGGCACAGTGTAATTTTACCTACTAGGTTTAGCTTATATTTATAATTGTATTTAATGTATACAATTATAGTTAAAACAGAAATGTATTTTTGTAATGGTGAAAGATTGCATTGATTGAGTTTATTAATAAAGTTAGCTCACATACATAATACCACGGGAGAACTAGTGGTATTAACTATAAGTCATCTCACCAGCATTATTCCATATCTCACGGGGTCGGCTACCTAATCTTAGTGATTGAACGATACTGGATTTTACACAGAGCGACTGCTATCTGACCTCCGCAACCCAGAAGGTAAACCTGTCCCAATCCTAGACTAGGTCAGAGTTTACAAGCCGCCAATGCTTAGCACTGGCCTCTGGCATGGCTTAACGACTAATATCCATGGTATTAAATGATATAACCGGGACCGAAGGCTTAACGTGCCTTCCAAAGCACGGAAAAAGCGGCCAAATGAACGTACATATCAAATTCGAAAACCGAAAAACACATTTGTTCGTGGTGGGATTCGAAAAACGAGTTCCCGCTCAGGAGGCAGCGGCCCTATCCACTACACCAACAAAGTCAAAAGTCAAAGTCAAATCATTTATTTGCAAATAGATTCCTAACAACACTTTTAGAAAGTCACACAAAATAAAATAAAACTATATCACAATTAAGAAGAAGCATGATAAACTCGCACTTTGCGACCCTCCCTTCGTTTTATCTTTTTCTTACTTTTGTCCTTCTTATTGTTCAAAATAGGGTTTGTGACCGCAATGTGTGCCAATTTCTTAGGCTTCCCTGAAATATCAGAGCTCTATACATCTTTGTCATTAGTATAGTCATCTAACTTATAGTAGGCTTTCCGACATAATGTGTTTTTAATAGTATCTTTAAATTGATTTTCTGACTAGTTTAATATATGGTGAGGTATTTTGTTATAGTATTGTATACTTAGACCTAAACATGTTTTTTTTTACTTTAACTGTAGTTGTAGCGATATTAACTGTAAGTACCTACGTAATATTTCCTTATATCCTTCAATTTCATCGAACTTTACGACCCATGTCAGTCAGTAGCCCTTTATAAAACTATCTAAGATGGCGAATGTTCTCTTATAACTTGTAACCATTGCTGGCCATGTGGTCTGAGGTGAAATAGCATCAGCCTATCTCTTCTCGCAGATATCAAAGACCAGAGATTAGCCTGTCTGTTGTCAAAGTTGTTTAGCAGTCAAATGGCTTCTAGCTTTGCTTAAAGGTCATTCATATGTTATATTTTAAATATGAATAATTGCGGTAAACTTGCTCTTTTGATATGTTTTGTATTGGGTCCGCCTAGATAGTATTTATCCAGATTTGCAGCAGTCTGAAATTCTCGCGGGCAGGTGGGAGTTTTTTTTTTAGTTTTGTGTTAACAAATCGACGTTGGAAGGCGTGAGTGTGCATATGTAAGGGCATTTTCAGCTGGTTCTAAAAATATATCACACTGTTACATAAAACTGGCATCTTCTGGGTGACCTCGCTCCATCGTCGACTCTGTCGCGGTCATTCCTGACCTAGTTTCTAGAGTCATGAGCAAGCCCATTTAAAAAAAAATGGTCAATGCTAAAACCAGCAATAGAACGTAAAATGTCGCTGTTACCTTAAGTCCATCAGTCAGTCACGTCTCCCACCAATAGATGGTGAAATATTAACTTACTCTGGCAACACCGTCGACTGCTACATTTGAAAACTGTTATAGAACATGGATATGCTGTTTACCGACATGTTACTTTGGTGTAAAGTGAAATAGTTGAACAAATTCTAAATCTAGACTACTTGTATTCAACATTTATTTGGCATATCACTACTTCATACAAACATAAATACATATAATAACGCCCCTATCCCTAATGGGGTAGGTAGCGTTAACGTCCTTAACAAAGGTCGTCTCACATTTACCGCTTAGATTTGAGATTTTGAGATACAATTTCTTTTGGATAGAGCTAAGTTACTACGGATAGCCAGTAGGATTTAAGTCACATTTGCATGACATTTTAGGTTTTTATGTCACTCTACATCTAACCATGCTGGCCTGAAGAACATAGAATGTGCCAGCTGCTTTTCCTCTCGGGCATGCTGTAAAAACCAGCTGAGGGATCCGAGGTTTTCAGTATATTGTAATTAAGCCGATAGGATGACAACCTGTCACTACAGCAATATGCCTACAAATCTATCGTAAATAATCCTCAAAACTTTGTCAGACGTGGCGGAACGACCTTTGTTCGCCTACCCCATCAGGGATAAAGGCGTGATTATATCTAACGGTTTTTCTTAAATATCTTATTATTGCGTTAGCAAACGACGTACAGTAGCAGCTCATTTTCAAGAAAATTGTTCAACCAGAAATTCTCAATTCAGTAAGTAAGTCCTTCAAGGCTCTCAAATTTTCCCTTGGAATCTGTGAAACCCATTTAGGTCAAATTTGTAATGAAATGATGTTCCGAAACTTCAGCATGACAAAATATTGCTCAAAAAATCTTGAGTAACTACGACTCCCTTCGATATAACTTAATTATATCGTACGGTTAGGGCTGCCAACATCGCTTACCTTTTTTTTTTTACTTGAAATGGGTTTGCTCTTGACTCTAGATACAAATGTCAGGGATGACCGTGACAGAGTCGACGATGGAGCAAGCAAACCCAGAAGATGCCTGTTATGGCACTGACAGTCTCACGCACCGACGGAACACAAATAAAGTGTTCAAATTGTTTAAATAAAGATTAGTCAAATCTATTAAGATACTTTTATTTTGTATTTAAAATATATAAAGTCTCACCATTATGAAAGATATATTACTGTAGTGACAGGTTGTCAGCCCATAGCCTAAATTGCAATGTATTAAAACCCTCGGATCCCTTAGCTTGTTTTTACATCATGCCCAGGAAGAAATGCAGCTGTTACATTCTATGTTATTTCTCTCGTTCCCAGTCCAGCATGGAAGAATTTGACCTGAAATATTTAAGTTTATTTTTAAGTTCAATGCGACAATCCTACTTGTGACTTTTAGATCCCATTCGTATTTTTCAGAAGTCGCTGAAATTTTCATTAGATATCTTGTTTCCCTCTTTTTTCAGAGGGTGGAAGTTGGGCACTTCTTTGCGATTTGTTTTCCTCTAATTAACTTGGTTTCCAGAAGTTAAATTTCCACGGGGACTTGAGTTTTGGTGTCGTTTGTCAGTTTTTGATTATGTTCTCGGTTTTGGGGGTAATTTAAAAGGTATAATGGGCCATAGGATTGTCAAAGTAATAAGTTGGGGATAATAGGCAGAATTTTTCCTAGAGATTTAATTTGATGTATTTTTTCATTACACATGATATGCTACATAAATTATACTCTTCACTGCAGTGAAAAAAATGCTTGTTTAAGTACGAGCATATAAAGTAATGTGTTTAGTACAATAATGTTAAAAATAAAATGAATCAAGTTACTTGATAACCTCTACGAAGTTCCTAATAATTTCAATCAACAGAATCATTCATCTTAACATTAACTTTACTGTCTCAATCATATTACTTGATGTGTTCGTATGTAAACAAGTTCCTTGAATGAATTTAACCAAGTTTTTTTTTATCTTCTTCTTCTTCTGTCGAATGGGTATCGAGTCTATGGACCCGATGAACCCTGGTGTCAGAGTTTTTAAACCGCCTAGTAGCACAACTATCAGGCCTCTGACATGGTTTTTGAGAAACGACCACTATCAAAGACAGCGACCGGGACCGACGGCTTAACGTGCCCTCCGAAGCATGAAATCTTTTTCTTTTCGGACAATCAGGTGATTCAGCCTGCAATGTCCTAACCAAACTGGGGTAAAATTCACAAAGTGATAAATTCTCAAATATCAACTTTGTGTTTTCCCCCCTGGGAATCGAACCCAGGACCTCCGGATCGGGAGTCCATGGCACTAGCTACTAGACCACGGAGGCAGTTTTTTTTATCAGTGAGGTCCCATCTATCGCTATCATATCCTTTTCCCATATAGATAAATCGCATTGAGCTACGAACGTATCTGCCTGAATTATTATTAGATGAACCAAAATCAAAGTAGTTACTTTTCTTCCTTACTTTCGTTGGCTTACTTACTTTCTTTTGCCAGAAAAACAATATAAGTCGCCTGTAAGTACGTACACAAAAGTGCTGGCTTGTTTGAAATGTATTTGTTTGCAGTCCTCCTTCGCTTTCATCTGTTTATTCATTGGAGATCCACTTAGCATTGCAAAATACATTTATTTACTTCGAGCACTGTATAAATCAACGCTCTCGACCGACAGTTAGGGAAAACCGAACGAGTTTCTGGGCTAAATGCGGATTTATTTCATTGGTGTTTTTTTTTTTAAATTTAGTGCAATCATAGGTATAGTCACGCGTGTACCCCTAACGTGATAGGCAGAGCGTAACCGAACTAATACATACATACATATAATAACGCCTTGATCCCTAATGGGGTAGGCAGTGCGTAAACGACCTAAATAAAGGTCGTTCCGCCACGTCTGACAAAATTTCGAGGGTTTATTTAAGATAGATTTATAGGTATATTGCTGTAGTGACAGATTGTCAGCCCATCGCCTAAATTGCAATATACAGAAACCGTCGGATCCCTTAGCTGGTTTCTACAACATGCCCGGGAGGAAATGCAACTGGTACATTCTATATTTTCCTCTCGAACAAGCGGCTCTCTCTCTCGGACGGTATGGAAGAAATACTCACGTATGCACATATAAACTGAAACCCTCGGATCCCCTAGCTGGCTCAGCTGATGTTATTATTAGCCAAATTCAGGTAGATTATGGGTTTAAAATGTATCCAGGAATTTCACTGCCGCTGATAATCTACCAAAAAGTTTGTTTCAGTAATCATAGCCATTGCATCTCTGCAATTTTCAGCGAGCCAAGTTTCAAAAGCTTCCTTAATACTCAATTTCACTGCATTTTCAGTAATCGAAACCGACAGGGCGGTTGAAACCTCTACAAAAATGATCCCCAATTATTTCATCCCGAATCCCGACTCCGTACCGATTTTCCCGTCCCGTCCTCAGACCAAATGATATGTGAAGATAGAACTCAGTGAAGAATTTTGTGAGGCTGGGTAGAACTTTATCTTATGATAAGAACACATATGATAAGAAAAAAACTAACTGCCGCTCTGCAATTGCGAATTCACGCCAAATTTAACCTTATATAAGAACTAAGAATTATTATGATACCCCACCCCCATGACTCGTTTTTTAGGTCTCACAACAGTTTTGTGTAAACCACACACTACACTTGAAGTTGGCTTCGATTTTCACATGTTTTTTTTTTATGAATTCATGATCACAGCAACAACTACCTACCTACTCACATAGTACATACATATATATAGTCACGCCTTTATCTCTAATTCGGTAGGCAGAGCGTAAACGACCTAAACAAAGGGCGTTTCACCACGTCTGACAAAGTTTTGAGGGTTATTTAAGATAGATTTGTAGGTAGGTATATTGCTGTAGTGACAGGCTGTCAGCCCATCGCTTAAATTACAATATACAGAAACCGTCGGATCCCTTAGCTGGTTTCTAGAACATGCCCGGGAGGAAATGCAACTGGCACATTCTATATTTTCGTCTCGCTCCAAGGCCAGCATGGAAGAAATACTCACGTATGCACATATATATATGCAATCGTCTGGCTTCACTCTATTGAAATGATATTTTAATTGAAATTGAATTGTTATAATATAAATTAGTTATTTTTATGAATTTGATATTTAAAACCATTGACTGAATATCACTTTTACTTTTAAAATGATTTAGTTTTGTAGGAATTTAAAGTTTCTTTTATTCATAATATATTCACTATTATTTTAAATTGAACCATGAAATTATTTTTAGAAAGCATGTAATTGAAGTATGTAAGCTCTCTGGCGCAATATTGCGATGCCCTGACAGGGTGTCACATCTAATTTAAACTACCATCTAATTTACTCTTAATTTAAGACTGTACATTACTATTAATGACAATGCAATAAATAAATAAATACTATTGTTCGCCGAGCGCAGTCTTCACTTTGTCGAAGGTCTGAGCTGATGTCCTAATCGAGTCCCGCGTTGAACATCCCGCCATAATCCTCGAAGGAATTTCCCCCAAAATGGCGTCTGAGCTGCAATACCGCCAGATCGTTCAATTTTCGTCTTGAGCTAGTTTTCGAAGAACAATAAGGTGAGGAATTATTTATGTAGGTTTCTTCCATGCTGAACTGGGAGCGAAAGAAAAACATTGAATGTGCCAGCTTCATTTTCTCCCGGGCATGCTGTAAAAATCAACTAAGGGATCCGAGGTTTTCAGTATTTTGCATTTTAGGCGATGGGTTGATAACCTGTCACTACAGCAATATGCCTACAAATCTATCTTAAATAACCCTCCGTGGTCTAGTGGCTAGTGCCATGGACTCCCGATCCGGAGGTCCTGGGTTCGATTCCCAGGGGGGAAATTCTCAAATATCAACTCTGTGTTGATATTTGAGAATTTATCACTTTGTGAATTTTTCCCCAGTTTGGTTAGGACATTGCAGGCTGAATCACCTGATTGTCCGCATAGAAAAAAGATTTCGTGTTTCGGAGGGCACGTTAAGCCGTCGGTCCCGGTCGCTGTCTTTGATAGTGGTCGTTACTCAAACCATGTTAGAGGCCTGATAGTTGTGCTACTAGGCGGTTTAAACACTCTGACACCAGGGTTCATCGGGTCGATAGACTCGATACCCACTCGAAAGAAGAAGAAGAACCCTCAAAACTTTGTCAGTAGAGGCGGAACGACCTTTGTTTAGGTCGTTTACGCTCTGCCTACCCCATTAGGGATAAAGGTGTGATTATATGTATTATTTAGGAATCACGAGGATTCGGGGTAAGGATAGGTTTTAGCTGGTTTCTGAGAATATTGCAAGATGTTACAAGGAAAAGTATGAGATGTGTATGCTTTCGACAAAATGTGATTGAAAACTGTGAACCCTAGATATTTAACTTGCCATATAAATTCTGAACTATATATATATTTTACGTTTCATACATTTTGCACCCATATTAAACGCACCCATATTAAATTACATTATAGTTGAACTGCGTTTAATTATCTAGATTATTTCAACCGACACACTTTAATCGATTTACTTTTCCGTATATAATATCAGAAATAACCGATACACTCCAAAGAACACACTCTCAACACACCGCAACACTAGCCCTTATGTCCATATGAATAAAAACTACACACAGTCCAGTTTCATTAGGTGTTCTGTGTACAAGCAAACAGACCATTAATCAAATACACGTGTGACCTATAGGATCGGCTGATCGATGTTAGTAATGTACCGAAACATCGTGTTACGTCATATAGAAAAAAATCACGTTACAAAAATCCATACGGGGTTGGAAGCGGGTCAACAGCATACATACATATAATCACGCCTTTATCCCTAATGGGGTAGGCAGAGCGTAAACGACCTAAACGAAGGTCGTTCCGCCACGTCTGACAAAGTTTTGAGGGTTATTTAAGATAGATCTGTAGGTATATTGCTGTAGTGGCGGGTAGTCAGCCCATCGCCTAAATAGCAACATACTGAAACCCTCGAATCCCTTAGCTGGTTTCTACAGCATGCCCAGGAGGAAATGCAGCTAGCACATTCTATGTTTTTCTCTCGCTCCCAGGCCAGCATGGAAGTACCACTAATACTATATTTTATTAGTTTTTTAGCGCTCACAATTATATTTTTATTTCATACAATATGAAAGAAACAAAATAACAAATTCGTTTCTGGCAGGATTCGAACCTGCGTCTCTGGAATACCGGTCCAGTACTCTGTAGGTAGCAATACCTATGATAGTCCGGTACATCCAAATTATAAAGTGACTTATGATTTTTTTTTATAGAATGTTAGGTTTTAATGGTAACTGGTTTCGTCATTTCCTAGCGTCATGTATAATATTGGTGTGTAAATGCCATTTAAGACAATGATGTGTTAACATATTTTAAAATGTCCCTTCTATAAAATTTCACCATAGACCATAGATTGCTTCTTCCATGCTGGTCCGAGAGCGAGAAAAAAACATAGAATGTTCCAGCTGCCCTTCCTCCCGGGCATGCTGTAGAAGTCGGCAAAAGGGACTCGAGGGTTACAGTGTATTGTAATTTAGGCGATGGGCTGACAACCTAGTCACTACAGCAATATAATAACAAATATTTCTTTAATAACTGTTAAAACTTTGTCAGACATGGCGGCACCACCTTTATTTAGGTCGTATCCGCTCTACCCCATCAGGGATAAAGGCGTGACTCTATAAGTATAGGCATACTTAAAAATTGATAATGATAGGTGCATGATTAGTAGTTAAGAGAGCGCTCTCCTCGCCAACAAACTGTTTCAGTTTGGCGAGATATTTGTGTAAGTTTATGTATGTACCTTTATGTTCAAATAATAAAAAATAAAAATAAAAAAAAGGTATGTATCTACCATAGATTGCATAAAATATTTTTTATATTGAATTGGATACCCATACCCGTTTCTCGTATAAAAGGCTGCAATCCAATGAAAGCCTACTTTTAATCCCTTTATAGATTGTCGGGTTGCGTTGCTTGTTTTATTATTCCGGACCATTCGGTTTTCTATTTTCGTTTTTGGTTACGAATGTGTTAATGGTTTTTAATCTCGTACATTAATAGCTTTTAGTCGCTATAGTGACTGCATAGTTGTGAAAAAATAATATAGTGTCGCTTGTATGTCAAACGGGGTTGGCAGAGCGTCAACGACTTTATCGCCACGTCTGATTTGTTTTGCGGGTCATTTTAAAAGAAGTTGCTAGAACATTATGTGTAACTTTATCGCTCCCAGTCCAGCAAGGAAGGTGCTTTATTTCTATTATATCTATGGCTTCACATAGATTCATCACCAGTCAGTCCACAGCTGGACTTGTGCCTCTCCCATGGCACGACGTAGCATAAACCGTTTTAAGTGAACTGCCTACGTGGTTTAGTGGTCAGAGCCATGGGCTTACGATCCGGAGGTTCTGGATTCGATTTCAAGGGGGGAACATACATACATACATACATAAATCACGCCTCTATCCCTTACGGGGTAGGCAGAGCGTTTAACGCTTCGTAAAAGGCGCTTTCGCCACGTCTGACAAAAATTGAGGGCAATTTTAGATTGTAATATGTATTGCTATAGTGACAGGTTGTCAGCCCATCGCCTAAATTACAATACACTGTAACCCTCGAGTCCCTTTTGCTGGCTTCAACAACATGCCCGGGAGGAAGGGCAGCTGGAACATTCTATGTTTTTCTATCTCTCCCAGTCCAGCATGAACACAAAGTAGATATTTGTCAATTTATCACTTTGTGAGGTTTGCCCCAGTTTGGTTAGGACATTGCAGGCTAAATCGCCTGATTGTCCAAAAAAAGAGGTTGTCGTGCTTCGGAGGCCACTTTAAGCCGTCGGTCCCGGTCGCTGCCTTTAATAGTGGTTGTCACACGGGCGGTTTAAAAACTCTGATACCAGGGTTCGTCCGGTCGTTGTTCCACTCGCTAAGAAGAAGAGTAAACCTTTGAAGCTCTGCCTACACCGTAAGGGATACAGGCGTGACTATCATGTCGGTATATTGGAGCCGAATGGGCAAAGTGAATGCGGCTAGGCTTAAATTAACGAGATTGTTATCCGTGCTATCGCGCTACACTATTATAGGGATTGTGCTCTTTGCTATAGGGCTGTGCTTCTTCTACTGTCCATGTGTGGTATTACATACATACTTACATAAATCACGCCTTTATCCCTTACGGGGTAGGCAGACCGTTTAACGCTCGTAAAAGGCGCTTTCGCCACGTCTGACAAAAATTGAGGGCAATTTTAAATTGTAATATGTATTGCTTTAGTGACAGGTTGTCAGCCCATCGCCTAAATTACAATACACTGTAACCCTCGAGTCCCTTTTGCTGACTTCAGCAGCATGCCCGGGAGGAAGGGCAGCTGGAACATTCTATGTTTTTCTATCTCTCCCTGTCCAGCATGGAAGAAAGTGGTGTTAGTGTTAGTGTTTTTATACCGCCTAAAAGCACAGCTAGTAGGCTTTTGACATGGTTTCTGTAACGACCACTCACATAGACAGCGACCGGGACCAACGGCTTAACGTCCAAAGCACGGAGTCCTTTTTCTTTTCGGACAATCAGACGATTCAGTCTGGAATGTCCCAAACAAACTGAAGAAATCTCACAAAGAGATATATTAACAAATATCGACTTTGCGTTCCCCCCTGGGAATTGAACCCAGGACCTCCCGCAGTAATCGCCGCCTACAATTCCATCGGTCATTACCTGCGCATCGGAATTCAGTGGTCACACATCTGATATACATTGCCGTGTGTTTGCGTTAAATTGTTTCAATATTGAATAGTTTTAGTGCGTTTGTATGTTTGTCCGTTAGTTTGTACCATCTTCATTACTAAACGGCTGAACGGATTTTGATAAAATTTTGCAAGATGATAAATGGTATCCTGAAGACGTGGAAAACGACGGTGGAAATTAAGCTACCTTAAGGAAATAAACACTTCACTAATAAACGAATTGAATTGACTACCTTAGTTACGAAGTTGGTTCGCAATAATTGACGCCAGTGAATATTTGATGGTGTCGATTCGTTTTTCGATTTTCCATGCTGGACTGGGAACGAAAGAAAAACATAGAATGTGCCAGCTGCATTTCCTTTCGGGCATGCTGTAAAAAACAGCTAAGGGATCCAAGGGTTTTTGTATATTGCTATCTAGGCGAGAGACTGAAAACTTGTCACTACAGCAATATTTGTACAAATATATCTTAAATAACCCTCGAAACTTTGTCAGACGTGGCGGAACGACCTTTATAAAGGTCGTTTACGATCTTCCTACCCCATTAGGGATAAAGGCGTGGTATATGTATGTATGTATGTCGATTCGTGGTGACATCCCTATTCGACTGGTCATTTCCTGCGCATCGGAATTCAGTGGTCACACATCTGATACACATTGCCGTGCGTTTGCGTTAAATTGTTTCAATATTCAATAGTTTTAGTCGGGAAATAGAATTCCTATTACTAAATAGTGTAGGTGGTCTGTCGGTTTATGGGTGGTCGTTTCGGTTAGACTAGTTTAATAAAAAAATAATGTTTTTTTGTCTTATCGATGCTATACGAGGTTTTACAATGTAGTGGCTTAGTACTTAGGTAGCCACATGTATTGCGGATCAATTAAAGTTTATTAGTTTTTTATTAACACAGCTTTATTTCTAGAGCCCGATGGTGTAGTGAATAGGGCCGCCGCCTCCTGGGGTCTTGGTTCGAATCCCACCAATGTCCTTTTCGGTTTTCGAATTTCATATGTACGTTCATTCGGCGCCTCTTCCGTGCTTCGGAAGGCATATTTAGCTGTTGGTCCTGGTTAATGTTGTTTAATACCGTAGATATGAATAATAATAATAAATAATAATTTTATTTCCGGCAATATTTACATTAGTAGATGTTAAATAATGTAAACAGATGCCACCAACCACTAATACTATATTTTATTAGTTTTTTAGCGCTCACAATTATATTTTTATTTCATACAATATGAAAGAAACAAAATAACAAATTCGTTTCTGGCAGGATTCGAACCTGCGTCTCTGGAATACCGGTCCAGTACTCTGTAGGTAGCAATACCTATGATAGTCCGGTACATCCAAATTATAAAGTGACTTATGATTTTTTTTTATAGAATGTTAGGTTTTAATGGTAACTGGTTTCGTCATTTCCTAGCGTCATGTATAATATTGGTGTGTAAATGCCATTTAAGACAATGATGTGTTAACATATTTTAAAATGTCCCTTCTATAAAATTTCACCATAGACCATAGATTGCTTCTTCCATGCTGGTCCGAGAGCGAGAAAAAAACATAGAATGTTCCAGCTGCCCTTCCTCCCGGGCATGCTGTAGAAGTCGGCAAAAGGGACTCGAGGGTTACAGTGTATTGTAATTTAGGCGATGGGCTGACAACCTAGTCACTACAGCAATATAATAACAAATATTTCTTTAATAACTGTTAAAACTTTGTCAGACATGGCGGCACCACCTTTATTTAGGTCGTATCCGCTCTACCCCATCAGGGATAAAGGCGTGACTCTATAAGTATAGGCATACTTAAAAATTGATAATGATAGGTGCATGATTAGTAGTTAAGAGAGCGCTCTCCTCGCCAACAAACTGTTTCAGTTTGGCGAGATATTTGTGTAAGTTTATGTATGTACCTTTATGTTCAAATAATAAAAAATAAAAATAAAAAAAAGGTATGTATCTACCATAGATTGCATAAAATATTTTTTATATTGAATTGGATACCCATACCCGTTTCTCGTATAAAAGGCTGCAATCCAATGAAAGCCTACTTTTAATCCCTTTATAGATTGTCGGGTTGCGTTGCTTGTTTTATTATTCCGGACCATTCGGTTTTCTATTTTCGTTTTTGGTTACGAATGTGTTAATGGTTTTTAATCTCGTACATTAATAGCTTTTAGTCGCTATAGTGACTGCATAGTTGTGAAAAAATAATATAGTGTCGCTTGTATGTCAAACGGGGTTGGCAGAGCGTCAACGACTTTATCGCCACGTCTGATTTGTTTTGCGGGTCATTTTAAAAGAAGTTGCTAGAACATTATGTGTAACTTTATCGCTCCCAGTCCAGCAAGGAAGGTGCTTTATTTCTATTATATCTATGGCTTCACATAGATTCATCACCAGTCAGTCCACAGCTGGACTTGTGCCTCTCCCATGGCACGACGTAGCATAAACCGTTTTAAGTGAACTGCCTACGTGGTTTAGTGGTCAGAGCCATGGGCTTACGATCCGGAGGTTCTGGATTCGATTTCAAGGGGGAACATACATACATACATAAATCACGCCTCTATCCCTTACGGGGTAGGCAGAGCGTTTAACGCTTCGTAAAAGGCGCTTTCGCCACGTCTGACAAAAATTGAGGGCAATTTTAGATTGTAATATGTATTGCTATAGTGACAGGTTGTCAGCCCATCGCCTAAATTACAATACACTGTAACCCTCGAGTCCCTTTTGCTGGCTTCAACAACATGCCCGGGAGGAAGGGCAGCTGGAACATTCTATGTTTTTCTATCTCTCCCAGTCCAGCATGAACACAAAGTAGATATTTGTCAATTTATCACTTTGTGAGGTTTGCCCCAGTTTGGTTAGGACATTGCAGGCTAAATCGCCTGATTGTCCAAAAAAAGAGGTTGTCGTGCTTCGGAGGCCACTTTAAGCCGTCGGTCCCGGTCGCTGCCTTTAATAGTGGTTGTCACACGGGCGGTTTAAAAACTCTGATACCAGGGTTCGTCCGGTCGTTGTTCCACTCGCTAAGAAGAAGAGTAAACCTTTGAAGCTCTGCCTACACCGTAAGGGATACAGGCGTGACTATCATGTCGGTATATTGGAGCCGAATGGGCAAAGTGAATGCGGCTAGGCTTAAATTAACGAGATTGTTATCCGTGCTATCGCGCTACACTATTATAGGGATTGTGCTCTTTGCTATAGGGCTGTGCTTCTTCTACTGTCCATGTGTGGTATTACATACATACTTACATAAATCACGCCTTTATCCCTTACGGGGTAGGCAGACCGTTTAACGCTCGTAAAAGGCGCTTTCGCCACGTGGTCATTTCCTGCGCATCGGAATTCAGTGGTCACACATCTGATACACATTGCCGTGCGTTTGCGTTAAATTGTTTCAATATTCAATAGTTTTAGTCGGGAAATAGAATTCCTATTACTAAATAGTGTAGGTGGTCTGTCGGTTTATGGGTGGTCGTTTCGGTTAGACTAGTTTAATAAAAAAATAATGTTTTTTTGTCTTATCGATGCTATACGAGGTTTTACAATGTAGTGGCTTAGTACTTAGGTAGCCACATGTATTGCGGATCAATTAAAGTTTATTAGTTTTTTATTAACACAGCTTTATTTCTAGAGCCCGATGGTGTAGTGAATAGGGCCGCCGCCTCCTGGGGTCTTGGTTCGAATCCCACCAATGTCCTTTTCGGTTTTCGAATTTCATATGTACGTTCATTCGGCGCCTCTTCCGTGCTTCGGAAGGCATATTTAGCTGTTGGTCCTGGTTAATGTTGTTTAATACCGTAGATATGAATAATAATAATAAATAATAATTTTATTTCCGGCAATATTTACATTAGTAGATGTTAAATAATGTAAACAGATGCCCATAGAATATATACCTTACATACCAACATACATATTTATAAATACTTAAATACTACTTCGACATTAGTCCTTAAGCCATTTCAGTGCTAAGCATTGGCGACTTGAGAACTCGCTCTGCCCTAATATAGGATTGGGTCTTTTTTCCCTTCTGGGTTGCGAAGGTCAGATGGCAATCGCTCTGTGTAAAAACCAGTACCCCCTAGATTAGGTATCCGACCCTGTAAGATACAGGTTAAGGCTAGGGCGATGAAGAATTTCTGTTTTTACAGGCAAATCTGTGATTTCGTTGTATTCTATAGATCTAACCCAAAACTAATAAAGTAAATAAAGTCGTTGGTACAAAAACTATTTTGAAAATTTTTAATATTGCGTACGTGTATATTAGCCGTAAGCCTCTTTGTAACAAAACTAATATAAAATGAAATCACAATGATAACTTACATAAAAATACCTTTCTCGAATATGCAGCTTTAAAATGGGCTAATATTTTTTTTCTAAAAGCCACAGACGTATAAAGATCGACGAAGTGATAGTCTCAATGCAGATGATACCAATTCCAACCAACCAATCTACTCCATATTCATTAAAGCTATCACTATTTAGTTACATTTGCATGATTCCACGAGCTCGCTTAGTTTGATGTGACCTTTAGTTATTCACCCTCTTTAGGGCCAGTGAATTAGCGGTTTTACTTTTTTGAATGGGGGATTTTTAATTTTTATTACAGTATAACAACCTGGTCACCCGAAAATAGCGCTTTTCCTTTTCCAAAAAGCAAAGAAGACTGTGGTTTTAATTAATGGGTTACCTTACTTCAAGAGTTTTTGAAGCGTAAATATTTTAAACATACATACATATAATCACGCCTTTATCCCTAATGAGGTAGGCAGAGCGTAAACGAACTAAACAAAGGTCGTTCCGCCACGTCTGACAAAGTTTTGAGGGATATTTAAGATAGATTTGTAGGTATATTGCTTAGTGACAGATGGTCAGCCCATCGCCTAAGTTAATTATTTGAAAAACCGTCTTTAAGCCCTCAGATGTGGTTTTTTGGATCGACCGCTATCAGATCTTCCTTAGCCAGTGAGTATGATTTCAGAGTGGGAAAGAGTTCCCACAACTTTCAAACTGAAAGCCCAAAGCTATAACTACTTGATAACAGACGGAATTAGATTTAGATTTTTGTATACTGTTGCTATTTTTGTATCATCATCTCCCTAGCCTTATTCCGTATCTCACGGGGTTGGCTACCTAATCTAGGTGATTGAACGAGGGTACTGGTTTTTACACAGAGCGACTGCCATCTGACCTCCGCAACCCATTAGGGAAACCAGACCCAATCCTGGATTAGGTCAGAGTTTTCAAGCCGCCAATGCTTAGCACTGGCTTCTGATATGGCTTAACGACTAATATCTACGGTATTAAACGATATTAACCGGGACCAACGGCATAACGTGCCTACCGAAGCACGGAAAAAGCGCCGAATAAACGTACATTTGAAATTCGAAAACCGAAAAACACATTGGTACGTGGTGGGATTCGAACCACGACCTCCCGCCCAGGAGGCAACGGCCCTATCCACTACACCATCGGGCTCTATCATATATGTTGTTATTTTTGTATCTCAATAAAATATATCTTTCTTAGTGGCCACAGAAAACCTTAAGTGGAGTATTCTTACTATCCTTTGGTCCCTTCGGGGTGTGTTGATCTTGACTTGATGGATTTCAATATCGGATACTTATTGACTTATTAAGAGGGTTTCCAAGACCTTGTTGCAAAATTTCATGAGGAATTGTTTGTGAGAATTCTCTGTTGGATTGATGTCTATGTTAGCTATTTGAGCTATTTTCTTGATAGTAACTTATGAATTATACCGGGTGTAAGGGACAGCGTCCCGCAAATGGATAGCGGTTGCTCAGTCAACAAAAGTGAACAACATTCACCAGGAAATTCTTTCAGGAGATGAATAAAAATACTTTCCCATACGAAATGACTACCACGAGCAGACAGTTTGTATGTTTTTTTTTACATTTTCTGAAAGATTTTTCTGGTATTAGTTGTTCAGTTCCGTTGATTGAGCAACCCCTATCAGTTTGCGGGACGCTTTCCCTTACATCCGGTATTAAGTTTAATAATAAATTAAACTTTTTTGGGTATCACTTAGCTGTAACCAGCTATGAGAGAAATACATAGACTAAAATAACTAATAAAATATACATACATACATAATATTCACGCCTTTGTCCCTAATGGAGTAGGCAGAGCGTAAACGATCCAATCAAAGGTCGTTCCGCCACGTCTAACAAAGTTAACAAAGTTACTTAATATAGATTTGTAGGCATTGCTGTAGTGACAGGTTGCCCTTCGTCTAAATATCAGTATACCGGAAGGGAGCGCGAGAAAAACATGTAATGTGCCAGCTGCATTTCCTCCCGGGCATGCTGTAAAAATCAGAAAAGGGATCCGAGGGCTTCAGCAATTAGGCGACAGGCTAACAACCTATTACTACAGCAATATACTCGTACCTACCAATATATTTTTAATAACTCTCAAAACTTTGTCAGACGTGGCGGAAGGACCTTTGTGTAGGTAGTTTACGCTTTGCCTATCCCAATGGGGATAAAGGCGTGATTATATGTATGTATGTAAGCAACTTGAAACATGTGGTCTCTGCCTATCCCTCCGGGAAAGAGGCGTGCTTATATGTATGTAGATAGAAATAAGTTAAGGCCCGGCAAATGCATTCACTCCAGTAAATAAGGGGAAACTGTCATATGTAGGTAAATGGTAATCACGCTGCTTCTCCCGGGACCTAGAAAGTGGAAACGGGGTCAGGGTCCGTGACGTCACGGGGCGTTCATTATTAAAATGGGCCGAACTTGTTTACTTCAGGCTTAAAAAAAACAGGTCTGGAGGCTGTCGAACGTAAATATTTGGTTTGTATACATACCTATCTATAAAAAAAGTATACCATATTTTTTTTTGATTCTGCGCATGAAAC
Organism: Scrobipalpa costella; assembly: GCA_949820665.1. Classification (NCBI taxonomy): domain Eukaryota; kingdom Metazoa; phylum Arthropoda; class Insecta; order Lepidoptera; family Gelechiidae; genus Scrobipalpa; species Scrobipalpa costella. The sequence goes on along the minus strand of OX463320.1, from coordinate 10,674,528 downwards.
TGACAAAAATTTGCCCAAGGAACATAGTTCGAAAAATGAAAAATAATTGGACCTCCCATACAGATTGACTCGAGCCGCTGGCATCCTTTGGATGGGACTGGCAAATTCTTTTTTCATTGTGTTCTTTGTGGAAAGTTGTTCAGTTTCATGGGAAGAATCGTACCCTAAATTATGGCTAGCTATTTTTTTTACACACTGTATAATGAGAGGCCAACTAATACTAATTTTAATTATAAGTTATAGGCCAACTATCAAAAGCTTTGTAATTTTTAGAGGCAATTTAAGGAATTTTCGGTTAATTGAATGAAATTGTCTGCCCTCTTCAAAAATCGGTTGGGAGGATTCTTCTTCAATTTTCATTTAAATTATACAGGCTGTAAAATAAGTACTGCGTCCGTTTAAACCACTTAATGCGTAAGAAGTAAGTCCATCAAACAGAAAAGAGTAACCCTATCTCTACGCACGCGCCACTAAGGCGCGGTGCGTGCCATAGGGTTGCGTAACTTATTTTTACTTACGAATTTAATAAAAATAAAATATTTTTAATTATTTATTTAATGTGTGTTTTGTGTTGTATATCACTTATAGGAACATTACGTGGTTGAAAGGAACACATAATTTTTTTTAAAGCCTGTATTTACAGACTCCGGTTAACCGAAGTTTTCCCATCAACGCCGCGGTTACTACAGTCAAACATGTGGTGTACGAAATATATTAATTTCCCTGTAAATTCTGAAGATCGAGTGCTAATGAAATAACTTGGTTTAATCATCCGTCCATTGTCCAGACAGGCGACCTCCAATGTGGCCCCTACCACATTTTTATTTCAGCATTTGCTCTACCGTGAATTATTTTTTCTATCAGCGAAAGTAATAGTCCTACCACATATTTTCGGAGATGGCGGCCAATCTCCCAGAGATCGGCGAAGTGCGCAGGACTAGTTTTTAGTGCCTAAACTCCATACCGACAATAAGTTACCTTTACGCTGAGAACGTCACATTTTGCGAGGAGTCTACCAAAACTTGGTTCACCCTATTCGTATTTCAGCAACCTTCGCCCTATAGTCTACCCATGGTTGTGTGAAATCTCCTATCTACTTTAAGACACTATTTCGTTAAGATAAGATTAATTTATTTGCAAGGTAAAAAACCAAGTTTACAATTAGTATGCAAATCAGTGTACAATAGAAACATAAAACACAATTAATCATAATAATAACGAATTAGGTATTTAATTTATAATTTCATATAGATAAGCATGTCAAATGAAAATTAATTAATTAAAGATGCTGTCTTAAATATATTCAAAAATAATGATCATTCATTACAATTCTAGCATGTCAAAAATTCTTACAATATTCAAAGTATTTATATTGGATAATACTTACTTACTTCGCTGGCTCAGCGACCCGTAGTGGATCTTGGCCTTCCACTATAGGAGCTTCCAGCGATCCCTGTCTAGAGCAGTTTCGCGCCAGTTGGCTTCGACCAAGGACTTGTAGGTTCTTTTGCAACTCGTCACTCCAGCGGTAAAACGTATTTGGGGCAACCACAGGGACTATTTGGTTATGATATGACCTAAACCTACTCTATCTCGATTAGTTCAATTAAATCGTAAATGAAAATTAAAAATAAGTTTATTTAGTTTTTGAACCTTATGTTCTTCTTCTTCTGTCGAGTGGGTATCGAGTCTATGGACCCGATGAACCCTGGTGTCAGAGTTTTTAAACCGCCTAGTAGCACAACTATCAGGCCTCTGACATGGTTTGAGTAACGACCACTATCAAAGACAGCGACCGGGACCGACGGCTTAACGTGCCCTCCGAAGCACGAAATCTTTTTCTTTTCGGACAATCAGGTGAGTCAACCTGCAATGTCCTAACCAATTTGGGAAAAAATCACAAAGGGATAAATTCTCAAATATCAACTTTGTGTTTCCCCCCTGGGAATCGAACCCAGGATCTCCAGATCAGGAGTCCATGGCCCTAGCCACAAGACCACGGAGGCAGTTAACCTTATGTTAAAAAAAACACATCTTCCAGAATCGAGATATCCTAGTAAGTCTCTCGATGGTACATCGATCTGCTATACGAAAGTGTCTGAATTAAAAACTTTTTCAATCACGTCGTAGCGACACTTCCTTAAGCAGGAGGAAATCAATCTCGGAGACCAGACGGATTTTTAATGCGGCATTTCCAATTTTATTGAGTTCCCAACTTGTAATGACTTGTACCCGACAATTAGGACTTTATGAAGTTAGAGGGTTTTCAGCCTTGGAAGTCTTGGGACTTACATACATATAATCACGCCTTTATCCCTAATGGGGTAGGCAGAGTATAAACTACCTGAACAACTGTCGTTCCGCCACGTCTGACAAAGTTTTGAGGGTTATTTATGGGTATATTGCTGTAGTGACAGGTTGTATAGCCCATCGCCTCAATTACAATATACTGAAACCCTTGGATCCCTTAGCTGGTTTTTACAGCATGCCCGTCTATTGAGACATTTATAGAGCGAACATGAAAGTTCTTCTTAGAGAATAATAATTAGTTATTTATCCTATATATTAAATTAGTTAATTATAAATATATATAAGTTTATTTTAGTAGTATATTGTTTAAGTATTAAGTTGAACTTAGCATACACTATCCCGCTGGTAGAAATGATAGAAATTGCTGCTTTAGCAATAAGGCCGCCTGTATTGTACTGTTTTTTTCCTTACTTTTTTACTGTATGTGTTTGTGTTTCTTTGTGCAATAAATTATCTTGTATTGTATTGTATTGTAAATGCAGCTGGAACATTCTATGTTTTTCTCTCGCTCCCAAGCCAGCATGGACGACATGCTCTCGATATAACTACATTATCAGCCAAGAAGATTAACTAGCAGTAACATAAGTAGGTGCGTATTTTATTCCTTCCCCTCCAACCCCTCTGATACAACGACAAGGTTTTAATTGAACGTGGCAAAAAAAGGAACTAAGCCTCTGAGCCATAGGCTCTCGATTTGGAGGTCTTCGGTTCAATTTCCAGGGGGGAGAAACTTTATATTTATCAATTTATCACTTTGTGTCATTTTATCCACTTTGGTAAAGACAATGCGGGCAATCACCTGGTTGTGTGGAATAAAAAAGATTGCAGGACGTTAAGCCGTTGGTTCTGGTCGCTGTCTTTGATAGTGCTCGTTACACAAACCATGTCAGAGGCTTATTAGATGTGCTATTAAGCGGTTTACAAACATCTGGTCGATCGACTCGTAACCCACAAAACAAGAAGAAGAAGATTTTAATGTCAATTGGTCAAAATGGTCTTTGAAATGGTGCGACCGATAAACGCACTCCACAAGAAGTAAGTCATTTTGATAGTTTTCCATACAATGCAGTGCCCCGCCCACGTTCATATAAAGAGTTGTCGTGCTGTACTCAAGATGGCTACATAAATCCTGTTTGTATTTTTACATCCAAAGATTTATTTCTCTCTGGCCTTGAATCCGGTTTCATCTTGAAAGGGTTTTTGTTTAAGTAATCTTGTTTTGAGACATTTATATTTAGAAATTGAAAGATTTCGGTGACGGCTGCCTGTCTCCCAGAGATCCAACCATCTGCGCGGGACTTATTTACAGTTTTAGTGCCCGAGTGTTAGCGTAACATACGCTGCACTCTCTATCCTTCATACTCTTATTCTGATCTCATAGGACAGACACGACCAGAGAGAAATCAGACGCAGGATCGACTATTTACATGCCTATTGCCCATTCGGCAACATGGATGGATCATCCTACTTTGATCAGCCTGCATCCTAACCAAACTAGAAACAACAACACAAAGTCGTGTTTCCATGCCGGAAATCGAACCCAGGACCACTAAATCACAGAGGCATTTAGTATATACATACATATAATCACGCCTTTATCCCTAATGGGGTAGTTAGAGCATAAACGACATAAACAAAGGTCGTTTCGCCACGTCTGACAAAGTTTTGAGGGGTATTTAAGATTGATCAGTAGGTATATTACTGTAGTGACAGGTTGTCAGCCTATCGCCTAAATTGCAATATACAGAAACCCTCGGATCCCTTAGCTGGTTTTTACAGCATGCCCGGGAGGAAATGCAGCTGATACATCAGTATATCATGTCAATAAATATATAAGAGTGTGTTTGTTTGACCCATTTTAACCTAAGACCCCGATATTCATTAAATTGTGAACTAATGCAGCTTGCATCCCGTAGACAGGTAAATTTATTACCGCAAGAAAATATTTTGTTCTTTGAAAGAAACATGAAACATCTGAAAAACAACCACTTTGAGGAATTTATTCGGTTCTTTATAAAAGACTAAGTACTCGGGTTTGCTGGTCAAAGAATTTTGTTAAGAATGTTTTTTAAAAGAACTAAGGAATTTTTGCCGCAAAGATGAAAGATGGGGTTAAGATTGCCGTTAGAGTTGTTATGATTATTGTATGTATATTTATTTATGAGTTTTACCTGTTATTTTCCATGCTGGCCTGGGACCGAGAAAAAAACATAGAATATGCCAGCTGCATTTCTTCCCGGGCATGCTGTAAAAAGTAGCTAAGGGATCTGAGGGTTTCAGTATATTGTGGTTTAGGCGATGGGCTAACAATCTGTCACTACAGCAATATACGTACAAATATATCTTAAATAACCCTCAAAACTTTGTCAGACGTGGCGGAACGACCTTTGTTTAGGTCTTTTACGCTCTGCCTACACAATTAGGGGTAAGGGCGTGATTATATGTATGTATATGTATGTTTGTATATTTATTCATTTTTAACTGCTTCTTCTTAGCGAGTGGATTCTCGATTCGAACGACCCGATGAACCCTGGTGTCCAAAATATTTTACCGTATGTGATATGAAGTGAATAGGCTTTTCTGGATCAACTTGCCTGTATTTAGCTTATTTATAAAAAATCATCCCATAACTAGACCGCCCTAAGTATTTTTCCATTTTCGGCAATTACCAGTATCTTAATTTGCCAAAACATAAAAAATAATTAAATTCTCTAAACTTGAAATCGCCCCGGGTCTACCTTTCAAGACATGACCGGGCCAGATTGGCAATTATAAAAAACGGGCCCAAAATTGTCCCCGATAAAAAAGGGGACAAGATTGTTAGAGCTTGAGAGATGGGTGCTCGTACAGTCAAGGCTTGAGGCGTAATTTTTAGCTGATTTTGTGTTGATGATTAATCTTCTTCATCTGTGCATGTCGCGGCGAATCAATTTTTCTCAGCCTAAAAGGTTGCCACACAAATTGCGTTTGGCGTGGCCGCCCAGAGATCTTCTAGCGTGCAGGTGTCGGGGTACGCAGAGCAGTGCAGGAGGATGTGAGTCATACTTTGTGGGACAGCACCACAAACGCACTGTTAAACAAAGACAAGTAGGAGAGTTTGGCACTGAAAAGAGCCGTTTTGTTGAGTTCGTCCCTGAGAAGGGCCGTTTTTTTGAGTTTGGCCCTGAACAGGGCCGTTCTGTTAAGTTTGGCCGTGAAAAAGGTCGTTTTGATGAGTTTAGAGAGTTTAAATTTATCTTCCATGCTGGACTGGGAGCGTGAGAAAAACATAGAATGGGCCAGCTGCATTTCCTCCCGGGCATGCTGTAGAAACCAGCTAAAGGATCCGAGGGTGTCAGTATATTGCAATTCAGGCGATGGGCTGACAACCTGTCACTACAGCAATATACCTACAAATATATCTTAAATAACCCTCAAAACTTTGTCAGATGGGGCGAAACGACCTTTGTTTAGGTTGTTTACGCTTTGCCTACCCCATTAGGGATAAAGGCGTGACTATATGTATGTATGTATGTTAAATTTAAATTTGCCATCGTGTTACGAGGATCAGTCAGCCTATCTCCGTTATGGTGTCTAGCTGCTTCCAAGGTGCGCCGCGGGGAGGTTCGTTTAAATGATTAACTTCTTCGCTCGATAAGTATACAAACGAGCTTCGGTTTGGTTTGGCCTATGATGATAAGGCATTTGGATCTGACGAGGAAATATAAACTGGCACGGGATTCCGATGGGAGAGTGGTCGGCGTTGGCGCAAGCCAGGCGACCCTACCATCATGGGATCGTTAAGTCAAAGTGGTCCTGAGGCTTGGCTATGTCACGTTTTGCTTGGGCTTAGCTGCCATTAAGAAGATCTCATACTCATTCATACTCCATCTAAATGTGATGCTTACGGCGTTGCATGCGCCCATAAGAGAGTGGCTTCTCCTCCCGGGCAGGCTATTTAGAAGATGTCAGCAACGAAATTCGAGGGTGACAGTGTATTGTAATTTCAACGAGCTGACTTCTGGTTCATCGGATCGATAGACTCAATACCCACTCGAAAGAAGAAGAAGAAGGACGAGCTGACAACCTGTCACTATCGCGATACATTTTAAGTATTAAATATTGATGATATCACAGGGGAAAAACTTGCACCGGGTGATTCGTTAACAACAGTCCGGATGAGTCAGTTGATAGATGTTTGATCCAAGCAGGGACTGCCGTACGCTATGATGATGATGATGATCTGAAATATTTTGTCTGACGTGGCGAAAATGCATTTACTGCTCGTGGTACGCTCTGCTTATCCAGTAAGGGATAATGGCGTGACTTAGTAGAAATTTGTTGTTTGTTGACTGTTTTTCACCAGCCAAGCCAAATTATTTGTATGCCGAAGAGAAAGTGGATCTTGGCCTCCGACTTTAAAGTGCGCTATTCTTCTTTATTGTGTGCCAAACCTGAGTCGAATACTTGCAGGTCTTTTAGGTCTTTGGCGACTTCATCATTCCAGTGATATCCTGGACGCCCGAATGGTTGACCAAGATAGGCTTTCTTTGCGGCTCGATCCTCTCCCATGCTTTTGGGTCGCTGAGCCAGCGAAGTAAGTAAGTAAAAATCCTGAGCCACTTACTACGATGAAGATTCTCAAATCTTAAAGCATCTCTTAACAGGTGTCTAAATCTGTACACCATTCTTGAATGGATGATAATCCATCTCGCGTTTCCAGCAAAAGTTTAAATGAATATTACGTATTTTTGTGTAAGTTGTAAATTGTGTTTTTTGTGTAATAAGATGACTTTTAAACTTAATTTCAACTTTAATGGCTTATTTTCTTGCGATGTGGCCCTTTAAAGAAAGTTCAGGCATTTACCTATTTGACTTATAATTGTGGCATTTCTTTTAAACAGTATTATACTTCCATGCTGGACTGGGAGAGATAGTAAAACATACAATATTCCAGCTGCCCTACCTCCCGGGCATGCTGTAGAAGTCAGCAAATGACCTGACAACCTGTCACTACAGCAATACACATTACAATATAAAATTACCCACAATTTTTGTCCAACGTTGCGAAAGCGCCTTTTACAAGGTATTTTACGCTCTGCCTACCCCGTAAGGTATAAAGGCGTGATTTTATGTATGTATGGTAATATACCCGGATGTTTATCCAGAAAATAACAACTTTTTCAAGAAAGGTGTAGATAAATTTACATAGGTACATACATCAAATCACGCCTTTATTACTGACGGTAAAAGGCGCTTCCACCACGTCTGACAAAAATTGAGGGCCATTTTAGATTGTAATTTGTATTGCTATAGTGACAGGTTGTCAGCCCATCGCCAAAATTACAATACACTCTAACCCTCGAGTCCCTTTTGCTGACTTCTACAGCATGCCCGGGAGGAACGGCACGTGGAACATGTTTTTCTATCTCTCCCAGTTCAGCATGGAAAAATCTCCCAGTCCAGCATGGTAGATAAATTTAGAAAGACATATCTACGCAACTAGTTGAAAATACAACTGCCTCGTCGATCTTGTCATTTAGGTTATGAGGTCGACAACTTACTGTTAACCCAATTTTTTTTTGTATTGTGACAATTTCTATTTCTATCCCAAAGCCAATTTTCCTCAGCATTTGCTTACGACCCCAAGCCTATATCGTTGCAGAAATCCAACGAGACATAAAGGGTCTTAACAAAAGATCTTGAGGATAAGTATACAGGGTGTTACCTGTCTCAAGAACTTAAGCTTAGGATTGTTTTCACGTTTATATTCAAGCTGTATTAGACACTTGTGTGGATTGTGGATTTGGATACGAATACATTTAAGGAGTTGAATTTTGAAGGGAATAAGCGATCCGAGGGTTTTAGTTTATTGTAATTTAAGCAATGGGCTGCCAACCTGTAACCACAGCAATATACCTACAAATCTGTCTTAAATAACCCTCAAAACTTTGTCCGACGTGGCGGATTGACCTTTGTTTAGGTGGTTTACGCTCTGCCTACCCATACATACATATAACCACGCCTTTATTCATATTGGGGTAGGCAGAGCGTAAACGACCTAAACTAAGGTCGTTACCCCACGTCTTACAAAGTTATAAGGGTAACTTAAGATAGATTTGAAGGTATACTGCTGTAGTGACAGATTGTCTGCCCATCGCCTAAATTTCAATAAACAGAATCCCTCGGATCCCGAATCTGGTTTTTACAGCATGCTCGAAAGGAAATGCAGGCACATTATAAGTTTTTCTCTCGCTCCCAGTCGATGGAATTAACTCCATGCTGGACTGGGAGCGAGCATTGCTTACCCCATTAGGGATAAAGGCGTGATTATATGTATGTATATATTAGACACTTGTGTAGATTGTGGATTTGGATCCGAAGGCTTTTAAGGAGCTGAATTTTGAAGGTAACGACCCTTTAGAGTGATTTGAGCTTTTCTCGGTAAACAATATGGAGTTGCGTTCACCCTTAAGGTTGTTGAATATATTTTTTTTTTTTTTTTTTATATATATAGGCGAGCATTTGTCCGCCATCTCACCTGGTGGAAAGTGACGATGCGGACTATGTTGAAGCATACTCACCTATGTAGTGCCTATTCACTCTCGCCTTGAAAAGGCCCAGGTTATATTGTTCCGGAAACAGATCCGCCGGCAGGGAGTTAACGTTGTTTACAGTAGACATGTTGTGTATCATCGTAAAGAAATCTATTATCGTGAAGAAACTATGATAAATAATAATAATTAATAATTATAGACTTTGAATGTATTTTGACGACTTTAATTATAGTAAATTATTCTTAGTTTTAGTTTGGTAATAATTTGGCCCTTTGTTATTCTTCCATGCTGGCCTGGGAGAAATAGAAAAACATAGAATGATCCAGCTGCCCTTCCTCCCGGGAATGCTGTAGAATTCAGCACAAGGGATTCGAGGGATACAGTGTATTGTAATTAAGGCTATGTGCTGACAAACTGTCACTACAGCAATACAGGTTACAATCTAAAATTGCCATATGTTATTGTCAGACGTAGCGAAAGCGCCTTTTACGAGGACTGTTACGCTCTTTCTATCCCGTAAAGGATAACGGCATGATTTTATGTATGTATTTTGAAATTTCAATGATATCACTTGAACGTTCTATTATACATACATATAAACACGCCTCCTTCCTGGAGGGGTAGGTAGATACTACAACTTTCCACTTGCTACGATCCTTACATACTTCTTTCGCTTTTTCCTTTATCCTATTATGAATGCCTCAAATTATTTAATGTGCATTAATTTTTATACCAATAATTGACTTTTGGCAAAACATACATATAATCATATAATCACGCCTTTTTCCCTAATGGGGTAGGCAGAGCGTTAACGACATATAAGAAGTCGTTTCGCCACGTCTGACAACATTTTGAGGGTTATTTAAGATAGATTTGTACGTATATTGCTATAGTGACAGGTTGTCAGCCCATCGCCTAAATTGCAATATACTGAAACCCTCGGATCCCTTAGCTGGTTTTTACAGCATGCCTGGGAGGAAATGCAGCTGGCACATTCTATGTTTTTCTTTCGCTCCCAGTCCAGCATGGAAGAAAAACATATTTATTTATTTATTATATAACTTATTCTTCTTTATTATATAACAACAATTGACTTTTTTAGAAAGCTAAAAACTTCGAGGTTGGTTCAAATCCGCTAAGCAAGCCCAAAATTTTCAGCTTCCGAATTATTTTTCTTTCTTACGTAACACAGCCACTTTCCCACGAATGACTACTCTCTAACACAACCTTGTTCCCTCGCATAAAGGGTCAAATTTGCATGTGTCCACAGTCACACATTATCATTCCCCTCATTTTCGCCGCGATTCCACTCCCCGGGAGTCTTATTTCTGAACCGCTCGTATGAAAACTGAAAACGCATACGAAAATCATTCGTGTACGAAATCCAATTCTCTCACACACGATTTTACGTATTTTTGAAGTAGAAGTAATCTGTGTTGCCAATAAAGTCTAATACCATAAATTGTTTTCGTTCTACGCAGTAGTACACCTACTATACCACCACTACTACTAACAAAAATCGTTGATTTGAAAAACCGGTAATGAATCGCAGAGAAACGGAACGTAAATTCAAGTAAATTAAAAAGTTAAAGTGTCACTTGTCAAATGATTGCTGTGTCACTGTCATGATCATAGACTGATGATGATGATCTTTCCGACCGATTTCGGTCATGGCGACTACTTCGACTCTTAGTTGGTGCGGCGCTCGTGCGCCCGAAAGTGGCTCACGTAGCCGATTTTCGCCTTGATCATAGACTACTTAGGTTTCGAGTAGTAGAAAAGAAAACGAGTAGTTTTGACCACTCGTTGCAGAGTCGCATACGTATTATTATAGCTAGCCTACTAGATCCCACTCCTGGGCAAAGGCCTCCCCCGCGGTCTTCCACTCATCACGGTCCAATGCAACCTCTGTCCAATTTTTCAGATAGGCGTCGAGATCGTCAAGCCATCTTTTCTGGGGTGTACCTCTTCGCCGAAATCCGCATACGTATGAGTATAAAAAAATAATGATTTTGGGATTTCGTATGCGAATGTTGCTTTTTCGTATGCGAATTCGGATACGAGCGGTTCAAAAATACGACTCCAGGTCGTTTAGTGACACCCGCGACACATTCACATGATACCGTCCCTGGGCATATTCACAGTTTTTTTTGTGTAAAAGAATGTCTTGAAATCTTTGTCTCAGGTAAGATTTTCTCCTTACACACGCTGAATATTTTATGTTGTGTAAGTGGGTCATTTGAAACCGAGTGTAGAATTATGTGTGTGAATTTCTTTGCCGGGACCTCCCGGGACTGAATTTAAATAAAAAAACATAAAATTACAATACATTTTTTTATTTTTTATTTATTAAACTAAAGGTAAGTACATTTTTATAACTAATATATACTCGCCAAACTTAAAAGTTTGATGGCGAGATACGCCTTAATGTAATTTCTTACACCTACCTTAAATTAACAGCATGCTTATAAATATATATATATATATAATATTATTACTATATATATAGCTGGAAACCCACTCACTCACTCACTCACTGACTGACATAATTGTTCTCCCAGAAGGAGGGTCGGGGGGTAAAAGTCGTGTATGGGAAAAGTGTGGAGGTGGTTTTGGTGAGTATAGGAAAATTCCGAAATCTTGGAAAACTGCTCCTCATCATGGAGTGACCCTGCGGCCTGGCTAAACTATAAGAGGTAGGGGGGTGGTTCTCAAACTAATTTTGGAGCACACCCTGGGCAGTTTCAGATTTTGGTGAAAAAAGTCCAAAATGGCGGAAAACAAGATGGCCGCCATACAAAATAAAAAGTTGAAAATCTCGAAAACGGTTGGAGATAGAAGGGGGGTGTTCGACCAAATGTCATAGAGGGCGTTGGGGGTCAAGTGCCAGTGGTCGCGAAAATCCAAGATGGCGGATCCAAAATGGCGGCCGAAAAAAAAGTTGCTCTGATCGGGATGAAATTTTACATGCGGATGGTCCTCGGGGAGCTTATTTTATATTTTTGGTTTGTTTTTTGTTTTTTCCATTTTTCAAGATGGCCGCCATACAAGGGTATTTTGTATGGGGAGCTTGTTTTGGCTCTGGCGTGGAAACGGTGTCCCCGAGGGGGGGGGTCGCCATACTCTATATTGTTCTACTCCGGGGTAGGCAACTTTTGGTATATGTCAAAATTCAAAATGGCGGAATCAAAATGGCGGCCGGGAGGCAATTTGCTCCGATCCGGCTCAAAATCGATATCTGAGGATTTTCTGGGTCAATGATTTTATTTTGATGGTTTTTTTTGTGACTCTGCCATTTTTAAAGATGGCCGCCCTACAAAATGTTACAGGTAAATCATGTATTTCATTGTATCGTGGAAATTTTTGCAGGTGGGTTGGTAAATTCTTAGAAAATATGGTAGGTATGTATGAGGACAAAAATAGTGTTCGTCAAAATTCCAATATGGCGGATCAAAGATGGCGGCCGGGAGTCAAGTTGCTCTGATCCGGCTGAAAATCGATATCTGGTGGTTGTCGGGGTCGCTGATTACAGATCTGAAGTTTTTTTTGTGACTTCGTGCATTTTCAAGATGGCCGCCATACAAAAATCACATCCAGCTCGCGGGCTGCTTTAGCTGCCCGCGCACCTCGCACCCCACCCGCACACCGGCTCGCGGGCTGCTTTAGCTGCCCGCGCACCCCGCACCCCACCCGCACACCGGCTCGCGGGCTGCTTTAGCTGCCCGCGCACCTCGCACCCCACCCGCAAACCGGCTCGTGGGCTGCTTTAGCTGCCCGCGCACCCCGCGGCCTACCTGGACACCGGCACGCGGGCTGCTTTAGCTGCCCGCGCACCCCGCACCTCACTGGCATATCGGCACGCGGGCTGCTTTAGCTGCCCGCGCATCACGCAACTCACCTGCGCACCCCGCACCATACCCGGACACCGGCACGCGGGCTGCTTAAGCTGCCGGCGCGCTACGCACCTCATCAGTAATTTGACATGTTATAAAAAACAAAATGGCGGCTAACACTATTCTTGCTCCGATCTGGGTTGAAATCGTAGGTTGGGGTTTTTGGGGTAGCTGATCATATATTTTTGGTTGTTTTTTTGCATTTTGAAAATTTTCAAGATGGCGGCTGTTAAAAACAAAACTTGCTCTGATTTGACTCAAAATTAACATCTGCGGGTTTCTTGGGTTTCTGATATCTGGTTTGAGATTAATTTTGAAATATTTTGATTTTTTAAGATGGCCGCCATACAAAAAGAACATGTTAAGGCTAGAAATTTAATTTAATTAAAAACTTGCGCCGCCCAACAAAACACCGCAGGCACAACGACCGCGGGCTGCTTTAGCAGCCCGCGCACTACGCAACCACTAGTTATATATATATAGCTGGAAACCCACTCACTCACTCACTCACTCACTGACTGACATAATTGTTCTCCCAGAAGGAGGGTCAGGGGGTGAAAGTCGTGTATGGAAAATGTGTGGAGGAGGCTTTGGTGAGTATGGGAAAATTCCGAAATCTTGGAAAACTGCTCCTCATCATGGAGTGACCCTGCGGCCTGGCTAAACTATAAGAGGTAGGGGGGTGGATCTCAAACTAATTTTGGAGCACACCCTGGGCAATTTCAGTTTTTGGTGAAAAAAAACCAAAATGGCGGAAAACAAGATGGCTGCCATACAAAATAAAAAGTTGAACATCTCGGAAACGGTTAGAGATAGAGGGGGGGTGTTCGACCAAATGTCATAGAGGGCGGTGGGGGTCAAGTGCCGGTGGTCACGAAAATCCAAGATGGCGGATCCAAAATGGCGGCCGAAAAAAAAGTTGCTCGGATCGGGATGAAATTTTGCATGCAGGTAGTCCTCGGGGAGCTTGTTTGATATTTTCTGTTCGTTTTTAGATATTTCCATTTTTCAAGATGGCCGCCATACAAGGGTATTTTGTATGGGGAGCTTTTTTTGGCTCTGGCGCGGAAACGGTGTCCCCGAGGTGGGGGGTCGTAATACTTTGTATTGTTCCTCTTTGGGGTAGGCATGTTTTGGTAAATGTCAAAATCCAATATGGCGGATTCAAGATGGCGGCCGGGAGTCAATTTGCTCCGATCTGGCTCAAAATCGATATCTGGGGGTTTCCGGGGTCAGTGTTTTTATTTTGGTGGTTTGTTTTGTGACTCTACCATTTTTCAAGATGGCCGCCATACAAAATTTTGTAGGTAAATCATGTATTTCATTGTATCGCGGAATTGATTGCAGGTAGGTTGGTTATTTCTTTGAAAATACGGTAGGTATGTATGAGGACAAAACATTGTGTTCGTTTAAAAATCAATATGGCGGATACAAGATGGCGGCCGGAAGTCAATTTGCTCCGATCCAGCTCAAAATCGATATCTGGGGGTTTCCGGGGTCAGTGTTTTTATTTTTGAGGTTTGTTTTGTGACTGTACCATTTTTCAAGATGGCCGCCATACAAAATTTTGTAGGTGAATTATGTATTTAATTGTATCGCGAAATTTATTGCTGGTGGGTTAGTAGTTTGTTTGGAGATATGGTAGGTATGTAATAGAACATTAAATTAAGTTTGTCACAAATACAATATGGCGGATCCAAGATGGTGGTCAGGAGTCATGTTGTCATCCGGCTTAAATTCGGTATCTGGGGGTTTTTGGGGTCGCTGATTATAGATCTGAAGTTTTTTTTTATGACTACGTAAATTTTCAAGATAGCCGCCATATAAAAGTCACATCCGGCACGCGGGCTGCTTTAGCTGCCCGCGCACCACACACGTCACCTGGTCACTGGCACTTGGGCTGCTTTAGCTGCCCGTGCACCCCGCGCCCTACCTGGACACCGGAACGCGGGCTGCTTTAGCTGCCTGCGCACCCCGCACTCTACCAGGACACCGGCACGCGGGCTGCTTTAGCTGCCCGCGCACCACGCACCTCAACTGCACACCGGCACGCGGGCTGCTTTAGCTGCCCGCGCACCCCGCGCCTCACCTGCACACCGGCTTTAGCTGCTCGCGCACCACCCACCATACATAGAAAAACAAAATGGCGAATTTAAGATGGCGGCTAAAACTTATCTTGCTCCGATCTGACTAGAAATCGTAACTTACGGGTTTAAGGGGATTTTGAGAATTTTCAAGATGGCGGCTGATAAAAACAAAACTTGCTGTGATTGGACTCAAAATTGACATCTGGGGGTGTTTTTGTTTTCTGATTTCAGGTTTGAGATTGTTTTTGACTATTTGTGATTTTTCAAGATGGCCGCCATACAAAATCAAATTGAAAGGGCCCGAATGAAATTATAATTAAAGACTTGCGCCGCCCAACAAAACACCGCAGGCACAACGACCGCGGGCTGCTTTAGCAGCCCGCGCACTACGCAACCACTAGTATATATATATATATGTATATCTAATAAAAAAAAATAGCGATTAAATACAAAAATATAACATTGCTCAATGACTTTCATTTAGAAGTGAGTCCCTTAATTTTGATTTTAATACCCCTATACTACTTAACTTACTATACATACATATAATCACGCCTTTATCCCTAATGGGGTAGGCAGAGCGTAAATGACCTAAACAACGTCTGACAAAGTCTTGAGGGTTATTTGAGATAGATTTGTAGATATACAGCCGTATTGATAGGTTGTCAGCCCATCGCCCAAATTGCAATATACTGAATCCCTTAGCTGGTTTTTACAGCATGTCCGGGAGGAAATGCAGCTGGCACATTCTATGTTTTTCTTTCGCTCCCAGTCCAGAATGGTAGTTGTAGCTGACATCTAAATTATACCTATGTTATACTCGTTGAAATGTCATCCGTTTGAAAAATTACTGATAAAACTGATAAACTGTTTACATGAAACATGGATCGAATTTTATTGTGAAAAGGAATCGACTATTCTATACTATTTTCAGTTCTACTTTCAGATTGTTTTTTACCAAAGCTTACCTTTTTTTTTGTTAAACTGTATTTAGATAAACTTGTTCAGTTGCATCAACAGAATCATATCTTTTCCGCTTTTGTATCTTATTTACGGCCTTGATATTCTCAAATACATGACTTTATAAATAGGAGAGGTATTTAAACGTATCTAATTATATTTAATAGAGTCAATTAAAACGGTACCTACTAATTATAGTAGGATAACTAATTATCTTGAAATTATCTGTAATTGGGATGGATATACAATAATTAGTTAAAATGACAGTCAGTAAGGCATAAAAAAAAACAGAGATAATCTTATATATAAGTACCTACTGAAATAAAAACAATGACGATATTTTTTTTCAATTTGTAGCTTTTAATTCTGTTCATCCATGCTGCCCTGGGAGCGACTAAAAAACATATAATGTGCCAGCTGCATTTCCTCCCGGGCATTCTGTAAAAACCAGCTATTGATACGACAGTTTCAGTATGGGTATGAAAACCTGTCACTACATACTAATATATCTTAAATAACCCTGAAAACTTTGTCAGACGTGGCGGAACGGCCTTTGTTTAGGTCGTTTACGCTTTGCCTACCCCAATAAGGATAAAGGTATGATTATATATATGTATGTAATTCTGGTCTCTAGGTTAGGGTTAAAAGGGACAGAGAGTATGCCAGTTTATTGTAACTAGTACATACATACATACATACATATAATCACGCCTTTATCCCTAATGGGGTAGGCAGAGCGTAAACGACCAAAACAAAGGTCGTTCCGCCACGTCTGACAAAGTTTTGAGGGTTATTTAAGATATATTCGTAGGTATATTGCTGTAGTTACAGGTTGTCAGCCCATCGCCTAAATTGCAATACACTGAATCCCTCGGATCCCTTAGCTGGTTTTTACAGCATACCCGGGAGGAAATGCAGCTGGCACATTCTATGTTTTTCTCTCGCTCCCAAGCCAGCATGGAAGTTGTAACTAGTAGATAGCAATAAGGAAAAAAATAATCATTTAAAATTGAAGATTATCTCAATGATTTTCTATGGATCAAAAGAGCATCCTTTTAACTTATTATTAAATTAACCTATCTCAAAGGAAATACCATTGACGACATTTATACTGAGTTTCCTGTTTGTATTTTATCTCTTTAATAAATAAGAGCTTTTTTGGTGTCCGATGGTTTAGTGGATAGGGCCGCTGCCTCCTGATCGGGGAGGTCGTGGTTCGAACCCCACCACGTACCAACGTTTTTCATAATAAACGTTTATTCGGTGCTTTTTCCATGAAGGCACGTTAAGCGGTTGGTCCCGGTTAATATCGTTTATATTAGTCGTTAAGCCATGTCAGAGGCCAGCGACTGCCATTTGACCTCCGCAACCCAGAAGAGAAACCAGACCCAATTCTAGATAAGTGATATTAGTGACCTAATCTAGAATTAGGTCTGGTCGCTCTGTATAAAAAACCAGTATCCTCGTTCAATCACCCCGTGAGATACGGGATAATGCTAGGGAGATGATGGGTTATGTACAACAATATCTGCCGCCGTTTGTACCAACAAGTAGAAATTAAAAGCTAATTTCATTGAACATTAAATGTCTTTTTGAAATTCAGGCGAATATGAATTCTGCTATTAGACGTTTATTCTGAAGCGATATCAAATAACATTCCACTGAATGAGATTCCTTAAATCAAATTGAGCATAAAAGCGATAATATCAAGCGTGGTTTACGTTCTACTAGCTTTCCGCCCGCAGTTTCATCCGTGTGAAAAGTGTTTTTTTTAAGATGTTTAGCATTCACAATGCTATTTTATTTCATATAATATGAAAGAAATATAATATGAGCCCTGACCGAAAGTTAGTAGTTATTATTATCTTTCTTTCATATTATGTGTTAAATGTGTTGCCCGTGGAAATTTAGGTTTTCCCGGATTGCTGCTATTCCGGGATCAAACCTATGTATGTGCCATCCCGATCCATCCAGTGGTCGAAGCGTGATTGAGTAACAAACAGCCAAACATCCAAACTTTCACATTTATAATATTAGTAGGATTGTTTTCATTGTACATAAATTACACTAAGGCATATTTCAACATACATATATATAATCACGCCTTTATCCCTAATGGGGCAGAGCGTAAACGACCTAAACAAAGGTCGTTACGATATATCTGACAAAGTTTTGAGGGTTGTTTAACGTAGAATTGTAGGTATAAGTATATTACTGTAGTAACAGGTTGTCAGTCCACCGCCTTAATTACAAAATACTGAAACCCTCGGATCTCTTAGCTGGTTTTTTGCAGCATGCCCGGGAGGAAATGCAGCTGGCACATTCTTTGCTTTTCTCGTAAAGGCACATTTCAATGTCCCATCAAATACAGTTTCGGCCGAATCTATCTGCATATTGTACTGCTAAAGTAACAGGATGTCTTGTTATAAATGACTGAATAACAAAACCTTCGGTCTTTTCAACTGACTTTAACAGTACTCCCTGGAAAAAGGCATTTAGTACATTGTACACCGAAAAAAATCTTGTTTAAATACGAGCTTATAAAGTAATGTGTTTATGACAATAATGATAAAAATTAAATTAATCAAGTTACTTGATAACCACTACCATGTTCTTATATATTCAATTAACAGAATAATTGATCTTAACATTAACTATATGCCTCAATCATATAACATGATGTTCTGCAAATTAAACAAGTTCCTTGATCAATTTAACAAAACTTTTTTTTTTCAGTGTATGTTTTTAAGTAAATAAATAAAAACTGTTCACTGCACAAACGTTGATTAAAATATTTTTTTAAAAGCAGTCTTATCGCTAGAGTTGTGTTTGAGTATTGTTTTTGTTATCGTACTTGCCCATACAAAACTGATTAGAAAATGAAACCAACACTATTTGTACAAAAGTCTTTATTGTTTGTTCTAATCTTGACTAGGCCACACTATACCCTCAATCCAATCAATATATTTTGACACTCTAGTGTACACTCCAGGCGCCATCTTTCTTCCACAGTCCCGTCCAAATGACGTCACGCCGACAATCGTATGTAAAGGAAACGTTTTCACACAATCCACTCTATCTATGAACACTTGTAAAGGACCTCCAGAGTCGCCCTGGCAGGTATCCCTGCCTCCATGGACGTAATCGCCAGCACAAATCTGCTTCTCAATGATACCTTGAGCTAGAGTCTTCCGTCTGATCAGAGGTTTCATAGACACATTACAGATGGCGTTGTCAATTCGGTCTACGTCGACTTTCATTAGGGTCTGACTGGTCGCGGCGACTCCAGATGTTGTGGTTCCGAAGCCAATGACAGTCAGTGGGAGGTCTTTGAAGTCGTCAACGGTTGGTAAGCAAGCGATGCGAATGTCCCTGCTTAGGATAAAACTCGGTTGAGCACTCATGAGACAAATATCGTGGTACTTTGAAGGTGGTTTGTAATCTGGATGTGGAATGATATCTTTGACAAATCTCTCTTGAGCTAATTCTTCGACTTCGTCGAATTCAAAAGTTGCTGTACCAACTCTCATGATTCTTGCTATTCCATTTTCAGGATCTTCTTGACAGTGAGCTGCTGTCAAAACCCATTTATCACTGATAAGACTACCACCGCATTTCCATACAGGTTCTTCTCTGGTTTCCTTCTGGAACCCTATCAGAACCATATGAGGGTATAGTAGCAAATCTATAGGCACTCGTATTTTTGTTTTTGGATATAAAACGTTATGGCATTCTAACATTGATTGTCCGTAGGATTTACACGCTTGAAACACCTTATCACCAACTTTTGCGTCCGATAACATTGTCCATAACGAAAAAACACTGTTCATTAAAAAAAAACTTAACGTTTTTGTAGGTTTAAACCGAATCATTTGTGTAAAAGACCGTTCCGTGTTACAGAACCGCGATTACTAAATTTTGTATGGTAGATAAGAAGTATATGCCTAGCTACCTTTATACTGGTAATAGTAGTTCTAGCTATGGGTGACAGAATGTCTTATAATTATAAATATGGAGAATAAATAGGCTACCCGCAAACAGGTAGGGTTTACTCAGTCATCGAAACTGAATAACTGTCAACGCGATTTTTTTTTCAACAATAAAAAAATCTTCCCCATACAAAGCGGTCCCTCTGTATCATACGATCTGTATGGGTAAACCAACATGTTTTTTTTCATATCCTGAGAGAATTTGTTAGTTAATGTTGTTCTGTTTCGCTGACAGCAACCGCTGTCAGTTTGCGGAAAGCTGTCTCTTTCACTGTCTTCTTCTTCTGCCTAGCGTTTTTCCGGCCTGATAGGGTCCGCATTCCGGGTTCTTCTACTCCATCTAACTACTCCCGGTCTTCGGCATCCGCTGGTGTGAGATCGTTCTCTTCCAAGTCCGCTTTTACGACGTCTAGCCAGCGCTTCTTTGGTCTGCCGCGGGATCTTGGGCCTTGGACAGTGAGGTCGAGTGGACATTGTCTCTTTTACTGTATATCCAAAAAATATTTCATAACAATGAATAGGTACTAATCTTTGCAATGGCTTTTTTTGCCAACCCTATCCCAACCGACTAAAATCGATATAGGTAATTAAGTTTTACACACGTGTTATACGCTATTTTATTGATTTAATTAAGCCCTTGAGTGATTCATATACTTCAATACTTTATAGTTTTAGTTCATTGGCTTGTGTGGTGCTTGGAAACCATTCAAATTCTTCGCAAATTAAATATGATCCGAGGTAGAGGTGTTGCGTTTCATTAGAAATCGAAATACTAGTTCATAATTAGTAGTATTGCTATCGCATTAAGGCAGCAACACATGCATCACTCAGGCGATGCACACATCGAGCTCAGCGTTACGTCGCTTAGCGCAGATATTGTCTATGTTCCATTGTTCAAACCTATTGCTCTGTGGTTTAAACAATGGAACGACGTAGCGCAGAGCTCAATGTGTGCATCGCCTTACTGCGCGCAAGGTTCTGCTCAACACGCTGTCAATGCTTTTTGCATTGCCTACAACACTCATGCGTCACATTACGCTCTATGCGTGCGTAGCGATGAACTCTACGTAGACGCATCCCTCTGCCAGTGTAAGGTGACGCACGTGTGTTGTAGGCAATGCAAAAGCTTTGACAGCGTGTTGAGCGCAACCTTGCGCGCTGTAAGTGACGCATGTGTTTTGCTGCACTTAGATGAAGGGTCTGGGGTGCTTTACACTTAAAGATAGCTTTCGGTCATTTGCTCCCAGCACTAGGAGTAATGATCTGCGGCCTCTACTATTACCTCCAAAATAGTCTATACTCGTAGTTTCGAGGCAAGCGTTAGCTGGCATATACGTAACCCAAACACTTTCAACTCATACTTATGTTGCGGAAGCTGTTTTGTATTGATTTCTTCAACTAAAATATCTTATCATATTTCTATGACATTTACATCATTCAAATTCAAGTTCTAATATTTTCAAATCGCTCTCCACCCGGAGTCTCATGAACGCCCCTTGAAATCGACATGAATTTCCCAATATCTGGAGCTGTTATTGCCGAGCTGGCAATACTTGCAAAAACTAACACCGATTCTGTTTGAACGACGTTCATCGACTAGCAATTTAACCCGGCTTCACTTGTCGCTAGGGTGGCCATGATATTTGCTGAAAATTACACTTTAAAAATCAGAGGGATATACAAGTGGGAAAAGGCCCCCTTGTGGGGAGGCCCACTCTGCGGAGATCATGCCTAACGGCTGCTCCTAAAGAGTTGGATTCCGTTCCGATCCAAACAAGCTAAGTTCATAAAACACTTGCAAAAAAAGACTTTAAAAATTGCCTAAAATTTACTAAATAGAACTATAAAGTTGCTACCTTTCCGGCTAATACACAGCTCAAATGATGGTTGTGTACCTTATGTCGTTCTAGTTTAGGGCGTGAAAGTCATGAATGAGGTTGGAACATAAGCTGAATGTATAAAACTGATCAAATTCTATGATACTTCCATGCTGGCCTGGGAGCGAGAGAAAAACACAAAATGTGCCAGCTGCATTTCCCGGGAGGAAATGGCATGGTGTAAAAACCAGCTAAGCGATCCGATGGTTTCATTATATTGTAATTTAGGCGATGGCCTGACAACCTGTCACTACAGCAATATACCTCCAAATCTATCTTAAATAGCCCTCAAAACTTTGTCAGACGTGGAGGAACGACCTTTGTATATTTACGCTCTGCCTACTCCATTAGGGATAAAGGCATGATTATATGTGTGTATGTTTGTAATTCTAATCTGATCTGATCTTGGGTTTATTTTCGGTTATTCTATTTGTTTATTTGATTAGTTATAGTTATAGTTAGACAATACATTTTAAGATAGTTGCCTCTTAGGTATGTTTATTTCCTTTTACTTCTGCTTACTCATGAGGGAAAATGGACACCCTACACACATAAGTTGAGTACCTTTGTACTTGAGCAGTTCAAACATTTGGAATAAAGATTGTCGCTAGCATAGTAGTGAGTGCCAACTTTAATATGTCGTCTTAGAGAGTTATTTTATTAGTTTTTAAATCAAATAGAATTTTGATTTTATAATATTAGACTTTATAATAATAGTGAATAGTGATAACCGAACAACATAAATCCAACACTGATAGGACCTATCAGCATATATATGCTGCCTGTCCTCAAAATAATAATAATAATAATAAATTCGCGGAAACTTCTAACGAGTGATTCTGCTGAACTGGTGCGCATCGTGGGCCAGCGCTTGAGGGACCAGGAATCCTATTCCTGACCCGCTCGTATGAAAACGCATATGAAAATCATTCGTATACGAAATCAAAACGTATTTTTGAAGCAGTAGAAATCTGTGTTGCCAATAATGTCTCATACCATAAATTGTTTTCATTCTACACAAAAATACACCTAACAATCGCTGATTTGAAAAACATATATACATACATCCATATAATCACGCCTTTATCCCTAATGGGGTAGGCAGAGCGTAAACGATCTAAACAAAGATTGTTCCGCCACGTCTGACAAAGTTTTGAGGGTTATTAAAAATAGATAGCCTAAATTGCAATATACAGAAACCCTCGGTTCCCTTAGCTGGTTTTTACAGCATGTTCCGCACATTCTATGTTATCCCTCGCTCCTAGTCCAGCATCGCCAAGGATATTGTAGGTAAAGCATCGCAGAGAAACGGAACGTAAATTCAAGTAAATTAAAAAGTTAAAGTGTCACTTGTCAAATAATTGTCTGTGTCACTGTCATGATCATAGACTACTTAGGTTTCCAGTAGTGGAAAAGAAAACGAGTGGTTTGGACCACTCGTTGTAGAGTCGCATACGTATGAGTATTCAAAAATAGTGATTTTGGGATTTCGCATGCGAATGTTGTTTTTCCGTATGTGAATTCGGATTTGAGCGGTTAAAACCTATGACACCAGGCGCAGATCCTCGCGAGGCCTTCTTCCTCGCTCAGAGGATCTCTCTTGCAGTGCAGAGATGAAACGCCGCCAGTATCATGGGCACATTTGGGAGTAGACCTTTCCTAGGCGGTCTCTTTAATTAGTAGTGAAAACTGAGCATCGCATTCTTCCATGCTGGACTGGGAGCGAAAGAAAAACATAGAATGTGCCAGCTGCATTTCCTCCCGGGCATGCTGTAAAAACCAGCTACGGGATCCGAGGGTTTCAGTATATTGCAATATAGACGATGGGCTGACAACCTGTCACTACAGCAATATACTTACAAATCTATCTTAAATAACCCTCAAAACTTTGTCAGACGTGGCGGAACGACCTTTGTTTAGATCGTTTACGCTCTGCCTACCCCATTAGGGAAAAAGGCGTGATTGTGTGTGTGAAAACTGAGCATAGGTGGCACCTTTAATAGTAATAATGATTTGTGTCCAAAATACAAAAAAATATATGAATATTTTACGTTAAGAGGAAATGGCAAGTGATCCTCCATTTTATAACCCAAAATATTAAATATCAAACTAAGCATGTGAGCTGTGTGTTACAAATGTTTCTAACGTGGCCACTTTAAGCACATGTAATACAAAGCTTACATACTAATTCATATCATCTCCCTAGCCTTATCCCGTATCTCACGGGGTCGGCTTCCTAATCTAGGGGATTGAACGAGGGTACTGGTTTTTACACAGAGCGACTGCCATCTGACCTCCGCAACCCAGAAGGGAAACCAGACCTAATCCTAGATTAGGTCAGAGTTTTCAAGCTGCCATTCGGGACCAACGGCTTAATGTGCCTTCTGACGCACGGAAAAAGCACCGACTAAACGTACATATGAAATTCGAAAACCGAAAAACACATTGGTACGTGGTGGGATTCGAACCACGACCTCCCGCTCAGGAGGCAGCGGCCTTATCCACTACACCATCGAGCTCCCTAATAGGCTTAGATACTTATTATGAATTATAATATTGTGTGTTATTAAATGGAGAATTACCTGTGATTTCCGCTAAACATAAAATATTCATGCAAAATGTTTGTATTTTGGACACAATTAATTGTAAATTGACGTCGCCACAATTCGCCCCTTAAGTTGACGAAAATTTTATTATTTATATTTCAGTTTAAATTATGACTATGACATTTATATTTTGACATTAATTGAATAAATAATAATTTTTTTACTTAGTGATTCTTAAAGTAAATATAATTTCTATCGGAAAGACTACAAAGAAATTAATTAAGAGAATTATTAAACAAGATACTCATTTTATTCCTTGTGGTAACAAAAACCTATCAAGTTTCTTATTCTCAGAACTGCCTGTAGGAAAATTGTAGGCGCCTGGAAACAACGTCAAAAGATGTTGTCCTAGCCAGCACGTGTAACAATATTTAGCTAACAAAATAATTTTAAACAGGGATTTTCTTGTATGGTCTTAGTCCAAAATATCTTGGTCCTGTGGTCTACCGCTGACATGACGACAGTGGAAGTGAAAAAAAGTTTTTGAATTCAAACGGTCAATGACTTTTAATAGTCAATAAAAAAAGTTGAATTCAAAGAATATCAGGCGAAAGATGTTTAGCATTCAGGTTGAAATTGTAGTTTTTTTTTTCAGCAGACAGGGATCTTTTTACCAGTTTAGGGCGTCGTCTTTCAGGGTGTGGATCATTATTATTTTTATTATTATTTTCAGCCTGAAGTTTCCCACTGCAGGGCAAAGGCCTCCATCGTCCCTCCATTTATCCCGGTCATGTTTTAAAACCAGCTAAGGGTTTTGAGGGTTTCAGTATACCTATTATAATTGAAGCGATGGGCTGACAACCTGTCACTACAGCAACATACATACAAATCTATCATAAATAACCCTCAAAACTTTATCAGACGTGGCGGGACAACCTTTGTTTAGCTCTGCCTACCCCATTAGGGATACAGGTGTGATAATATGTATTTATGTATGTAAGTAGGTAGAACAAAGCGGCTGTTGTGATATAATAAATTATAATAATAAGTAATTTAGGTACTGTTGGTTAGTAAACACAATGCTAGTAGCAGGCGGTTCGAAAACTTTGACAGCAGGGCTCTTCGGGTTGTTCGACTCGAGAATCCACTCGCCAAGAAAAAGAAGTAAACACAATTTTTAATCTAACTAGTAGTCCAGGTCAATGCCCTCAACAAACAAAATTTTCTTTATAGGTTTGTTCAAAGAGCGCAAACTAAATACCTAACCTGCTTCAGTTTTTCAGTAGAATTCTTCAGCTCCCAAAGAGACCTGTTTCAAAAGAGTAAGACAAAACAAATATCAAAACGTTTGTTTAAAATCACAGCCGAAACATCTCCCAAATGAAATATGAAAAAGGTAAAAAGATATAGTGTTGCCAATGTGGTACTGTTTTAACAGAAGATTTTTTTTTCAGCCCAGATCCAAATCATCATAATAAGAATGACGAATACTAATCAAATGAATGAGCAACTTTTTATGAAATGTCAAAAAGGCTTTTTTGTATGAAAATACTGAGGCTCGTAATTATGAAGTAATATCAAACTTGACCCTTTTTCTGTAACTGCAGTAGGCAACACCGAAGAGGCAGAATTTCGGTTCAAATGCAGGCACCCACATGGCTCTGATTGGAGGCAGTCTTTTCTTTTGGACTTCATTGTGCTGGCAAGGGGTTCTTTTCCTATTTCGACCTATATTTCTTAAGAAAAGCTATTCAGTTTCATAGGTAGATTCATACTCATTAATAAGTGTGGTCAGCCAGTATTTTAGCAAATTTTGCCCTCGCAGTAGGCAACACCGAAGAGGCAGAATTTCGGTTCAAATGCAGGCACCCACATGGCTCTGATTGGAGGCAGTCTTTTCTTTTGCACCTCCATTGTGAACGGAAAACGGGTTCTTTTCGGCTCCGAACGGAAAAATGTTGCCGCATTTGATTGCTTGTTTGCTTTGGACTTTGTTTTTGTAGTTTTATTAACGAATACGAAAATTGATGAGGCGGTAAATAGATAGTCTTTAAACATGTAGCGTTCACGTAATTAATACCCTTTCAGATATAATACTGTATTCTAACATCATTATTTTTTAGACCCAAACTTATAACTTATGTATATGTTGTCATGTAAATCTATCTTAAAGAACCCTCAAAACTTTTTCAGTCGTGGCGGAACGAACTTTGTTTACGCTCTGCCTACTCCATTAGGGATAAAGGCGTGATTATATGTATATATGTGAGTATATGTCGTGCTGTAAAAAATAATTTAAGAGGAAGGGAAGAAAACATTAATTCATCTATCAATTTGCATTGTAGTAAGTTTAATCAGAAAACATAATTTATTTTTATTTTCCGAAAACATTTATCATGAAATTTTCACTAGAAGATTTATAAATCTATTCACAAGAGCATTTTGACCTAAAAACCTAGAACTAAAAGTAGGAAGTATTTGACTCATTAAACTCGTTGAGATAAACCGGACAGTCGCCTATCTAGCCTTTACGCTAGTTGGCAGAAAAAAACCGGCTTTGGCACGGTTTCTTTTGAACTATTTAGCTAGAGGGAGTTAATTATTTTTACTGATTGGCTTGTGTTTTGTTTTTGGGCTTATCTGTCACGTAGTTCAGTGCTTTTCTTCGCAATAAATGCAATATCAATTTTGTCTGTGTTCAAAAGATTGCTGTGACTTTTTAAACCAGTAAAATGACGTAGACACACTCACTTGCACTTACACACACACCCACACCCACACACCCACACACACTCACACACCCACTCACACACACACTCACACACCCACTCACACACCCACTCACACACACACTCACACACACACTCACTCACACACTCACACACACACACTCACACACACACTCACACTCACACACACACTCACACACACACACACACACACACACACACACACACACACACACACACACACATACATAATATTGTAGTATAGACCCTCAACAGCCCACATCGCAGTATGCACACGCGCACATTCACATTATACATGCACACCTAGCAACTCCACAAGCAGAAACCCAAGATCCCATTTCCATTACAGTTTTCAATGAAAGTTCAGCTGAGCATTATCCTGGAAGACCTTGAACGGAACGATCTCGTCCGGATAGGCACGAGTTGCGCACTAATTGTAAAACTTGGGGAGAACTCCAGCTTTCCACGGCACTAATGAGATCGTACCTATGATGTTTGCGTGCTGCCCAAGTTCTAGTATTCGTGCGCTGAAAGTTTCGCCACTCTGTGGTATCATTGTTTTGCTGGAGAAGTTTGTGTGGTTTCGTCGTTTCAGATATATTCTGAGTTCGGAGGGTACTGGAGTGAAGGCTATCGAAAAGTGCATCCTGTGATAGATGTGAGTACATACATACATACATATAATCACGCATTTATCCCTAATGGGGTAGGCAGAGCGCATACGACCCAACAAAAGTCGTTCCGCCACGTCTGACAAAGTTTTGAGGGTTATTTAAGATAGATTTGTAAGCATATTGCTGTAGTGACAGGTTGTCAGCCCATCGCCTAAATTACAATATACTGGTACCCTCGGATCCCTTAGCTGGTTTTTACAGCATGCCCGGGAGGAAATGCAGCTGGCACATTCTATGTTTTTCTCTCGCTCCCAGACCAGCATGGAAATAGATGTGAGTGGTGACCGTTTAAAGGTATGCTTAGGATTCAGTCAAAACAAAAGGTAAAGAGATCTGTGTCGTGATACACGTGCACCCTATATTGCAGTTTTTAAAGAGCTTGTTAAAAAATATGTTCTACATTCTCCTACATATCACCTGATTGACTTAAGTAATTACCAACTGTGTATTAATTATATAATCGAGATTTTTTTTTTGTTTTTTACAATCTCACTTCCCCCTCCGAATGAAATATTGCATTTTCCTCCCTCTTATAGCATATTATATTAGTTTATAATATTATAATTGTACTTATGTATTAGTCTATTGTACCTATTCGTATTTATGTAACTAGTAAGTACTTTGTCTATGTATTCTATTTAAATTTATAACGATAGTAACTGCACTATCCCGCATAATATTAAAAAACTACTCCTTTACCCAAAGGTTGCCTGGCACAAATTGCTACCCTAGCAATAAGGCCGCCTAATTGTACTCTGTTTGTTTTGTAATGTTTGTTCCTGTACAATGTGTTGTTTATGTGCAATAAAGAATATTTGTATTGTATTGTGATAGACAGATAGCTATACTGTATCCGGAGTAATGTGATGGAAAACCGTCCTGAATATTGGATTGTCATTTAGTTCCACATTCCTATTCAACATAAAACATTTACTACAAAACCTAACATCTTTACTTCAACAATGCTGACTGTACCACGCGTTTGTGCGAACTCCTTTTATTAGTATACCCTACCAGTTACAGTACCGCCACAAAACAGATAAACCACACTAGGGAACTCCCTCCGTGGTTAAGTGGTCTTAGCCAAATCTGGAGGTTCTGGGTTCGATTTCCAAAACACAAAGTTGATATCTGTTAATTTATTAGGTACTTTGTCCGATTTTCCCCAATTTGATCAGCACATTGCAGGCTTAATCACCTAATGTACTTTAAGAAAATGGAGGGCGCTGTCTTTGATAGTGGTCGCTGTGCTTTCAGGCGGTCTAAAATCTCTAACACCAGGGTTCTTCGGGCGATCCACACGAAAAGGTCGTAACAGTTACAGTACCGCCAGCAAAACAGATAAACCACAGTGCACCAGGGAACTAGGTTATCTCGTGCAGTGGACATTAGGCGGGCAGCCAAACGTCTCACACAATTACTGGCCTAATAGCCTGGGGTAGCGTCAGCAAATAAGTTTAAGTATGTTCTATTTTGCCAGTCGGTACTGGGTTAGAGTAGCATCGCCCTATTTCAAACTAAAGGTATCTTAATAACTGGCCTAATAGTCTGGGGTAGCGTCAGCAAATAAGTTTAAGTATGTTCTATCTTGCCAGTCCGTACTGGATTAGAGTAGCATCGCCCCATTTCAAACTAAAAGTGTCTTAATTACTGGCCTAAAAGTCTGGGGTAGCGTCAGCAAATAGGTTTAAGTAGGTATCTTCAATCTTGCCAGTCGGTGCTGGGTAAGAGTAGCATCGCTATTTTAAATACATCATTTCCCTAGCTTTATCCCGTATCTCTCGGGGTCGGCTACCTAATCTAGGTGATTCAACGAGGGTACTGGTTTTTGCCCAAAGCGACTGCCATCTGACCGCCGCAACCCAGAAGGGAAACCAGACCCAATCCTAGATTAGGTCAGAGTTTTCAACCCGCCAATGCTTACCACTGGCCTCTGATATGGCTTAACGACTAATATCTACGGTATTAATCGATATTAACCGGGACCAACGGCTTATAACGTGCCATCCGAAGCACGTAAAAAGCGCCGAATAAACGTACGTATATGAGATTCGAAACACGACCTCACGCTCAGGAAGCAGCGGTCCTATCCACTACACCATCGGGCTCTTCAAACCATACATTCATATAATCACGCCTTTATCAGCAGAGCGTAAACGACCTAAACAAAAGTCGTTCCGCCACTTCTGACAAAAGTTTTGAAGGTTGTTTAAGATAGATTTGTAGGTATATTGCTGTAGTGATAGGTTGTCAGCCTATCGCCTTATTTGCAATTTACAGAAATCCTTGGATCCCTTAGCTGGTTTTTACAGCATGCCCGGGAGGTAATGCAGCTTGCACATTCTATGTTTTTCTCTCGCTCCCAGTCCAGCATGGAAGTATCAAACCAAAGGTGTCTTAATTACTGGCCTATTAGCCTCTGGATAGCGACAGCAAATAAGTTTAAGTATTTTCTATCGTGTAAGTGTGGTTTTAGGTTAGAAAAGCTTCGCTCCATCTTATACCTAGGGTGTTTTAAAAGTTGACATATACATACATATAATCACGCTTTTATCCGTAACGGGGTAGGCAGAGCGTAAACGACCTAAACAAAGGTCGTTCCGCCACGTCTGACAAAGTTTTGAGGGTTATTTAAGACAGATTTGTAGGTATGATGCTGTAGTGACATACATACATACATAAAATCACGCCTTTATCCCTTACGGGGTAGGCAGAGCGTAAAACGCCTTGTAACAGGCGCTTTCGCCACGTCTGTCAAAAATTGAGGGCAAATTTTAGATTGTAATAATTTGTATTGCTTTAGTGACAGGTTGTCAGCCCATCGCCTAAATTACAATACACTGTAACCCTCGAATCCCTTTTGCTGACTTCTACAGCATGCCCGGGAGGAAGGGCAGCTGGAACATTCTATGTTTTTCTATCTCTCCCAGTCCAGCATGGAAGAAAGTGACAGGTTGTCAGAAACAAGCTAAGGGATCCGGGGGTTTCTGTATATTGCAATTTAGGTGATAGACTGACAACATGTCACTACAGCAATGTATCTACAAATCTATCTTAAATAACCCTCAAAACTTTGTCAAACGTGGCGAACGACTCTGTTTAGGTTGTTTACGCTGTGACTACCCCATTAGGGATAAAGGCGTGATTATATGTATGTATGATTATTAGACTTATATGTTCTCCTTGGTAATCGAACCCACGCTCTACGAACTAGAGCCCAAGTCTGAGACCTTTAAATAGTGGCGGGTAGTAGATAAATTAAAGTATCGAATTACATGAATTTAAAACCCGGTGTGAAGAGTAATTAATGTTCTCGGTCGCCGTGTCGGCAGGATGGTTAGTAGAGTTAGTCGTATTTTGTTACAGAACTATACCGGGTGTTAACTGCCTCTGTGGTCTAGTGGCTAGTGCCATGGACTCCTGATCCGGAGGTCCTGAGTTCGATTCCGAGGGGGGGAAACACAAAGTTGATATTTGCGAATTTATCACTTTGTGAATTTTTCCCCAGTTTGGTTAGGACATTGCAGGCTGAATCACCTGATTGTCCGAAAAAGAAAAATATTTCGTGCTTTGGAGGGCACGTTAAGCCGTCGGTCCCGGTCGCTGTCTTTGATAGTGGTTGTTATTCAAACCATGTCAGAGGCCTGATAGTTGTGCTACTGGGCGGTTTAAAAACTCTGACACCAAGGTTCATCGGGTCGACAGATTCGATACCCACTCGACAGAAGAAGACAGAGTGTTAGAAGCAACTGTTCTTCAATAAAATTATGCGGTTTATATCTGCAATAATTCGTTTATACAACAAACAATTCGTTTTTAGGTTATATGTATATGTAAAAGTCTATTGCGTGTACAGTCTTGTCCCCGTATAGGTATATTGGTATTTCAGTTTTACAGGTTGGCTGGAAGAGATTTCTTTATAGAGATAAGCTCACCTTTGTAAACTAAATTTAAGATTGTTTATTTATTGTAAACTTTTTGTACACAACAAAGAATATAATAAAAAATAATTCCGATGATAGTTTTTTAGAGTTTTAATTATGGCTCATATTTAAATCTTAGTTATTTCTTAGTTAATTCTATTCAAAATAATTGTTTTTTACAATAAGTAGTTAATATAATTAACGATGTTAATATAATTAGCGATGAACTCTACGTCGGCGCATCCCTGTGCCAGTACGCGTGTGAACAGAACCGCGCAGTAAGTGACGCCTGTGTGTTGCTGCCCTTAATCTCATTATGACCTTACAAATTGTTACAACGCAGTGAAACAGTAAAATATATACATACATACTATTTTATATACAACGCATGTATCCCTAATGGGGTAGGCAGAACTTCAAACACCCAAACAAACGTAAAAAGAATAGATTTTTAATGTAGGTAAGTATTATTGTTTCAACGTCATCATATTTATGGGATCAAAACATGTATTAGAAAATTTATTATGGAAAGCATAATTATTTTTTCGTATAATAAACAATAATATCCTGTAAGTTCGAAATTGGTTTAATAAAATAAGTAATCAAATCCATAAATATTTTACTTGTAAAATCAGCCAAACAAAATTGATTATCAATTTTAATAATTGTATCCAAAATATTGAGGGAATTTGATTTGTAAATCCTGAGTTCACTGAATTTCGATAAACACGTGAAGTTTTCAATTTATTGATCAGATTAAACACAATTTCTGATACAAATTTGTAACTTTGTAACTGCCTCCGTGATCTAGTGGTCAGAGCCATGGGCTCACGAACTGGAGATCCGGGGATCGATTCCTAGGAGGGAAACACAAAGTTGATATTTGTCAATTTATCACTTTGTGAGGTTTTCCCCAGTTTCCCCAGTTAGAAGAAAAAAGCTTCTGTGCTTCGGAGGGCACATAAAGCCGCCGGTCCCGGTCGCTAGATAGAGTTCTTTGATAGCGGTTAAAAAACTGTGACACCAGGGTTCATCGGGACGATCGACTGGGACCCACACGACAGAAGAAGTAGAAGAAAATTAAACACAATTTCTGATACAAATTTGTAAGTTAAATACAATTTTGTTGTTTAACTTGATGATCGAGGCAAAGTTTGCTGAGCCCTTACACCTGACGAATTAATTTTATTTTTTGATAAAAGAGGTCGAGGAAGGTAATAATTTTAATGTTTATCGAGCAGGTTAGATAATTATCGGTTTATTTTAATTTACTTATTAGCTAGAAAGGAAGTGAAATTATCATGTGCATTAAAGATTTCCTTAATCAACTTAAGCGAAGAACACTGTTCCTTATTATAAGTTACATCACAAGTCTTTTTAAACTAGAAGATTAAAATAAGCAATTATTTCTGGGTTTCGTCTTCTTTCTTCTCTCAGGGACACACTGAATATGCGCGTTCGGAATCCGGTTATTGGCTGAGCGCTGTACAGTTGTCCGCTACCGGCGGCAGGACTGTACTTGCGTTTGGGTTTGAGCCGCGTAAACAATAACTGGTCGATCACTAAAGATACTTACCGAGCGCCGCCGTGATGACGATATCAGGGCGCACGGATAAACCTCTATACAGGTTTTTGTTACGTGCCTTATGTAATCGCTATGTAGATCTTTTTTTAAATGTAATAAATAAATAAATAAATAAAAAATACATACATACATATAATAACGCCTTCATCCCTAATGGGGTAGGCAGAGCGTAAGCTTCCTGAACAAAGGTCGTTCCGCCACGTCTGACAAAGTTTTGAGGCTTATTTAAGATAGATTTGTAGGTATATTGCTGTAGTGACAGGTTGTCAGCCCATCGCCTAAAATACAATATACTGAAACCCTCGGATCCCATTGCTGGTTTTTACAGCATACCCGGGAGGAAATGCATTTGGCACATTCTACGTTTTTCTCCCGCTCCCAGTCCAGCATGGAAGAAACAAATCTATCTTACAAAATAAAAAAAATGCGCTTCAGCTTATCACTAAAAAGCAATAGCGCGCTAGAATCGGCCACAAAAACAATACTTCTAACACGTTCAAATATTCATGGCCTGTCCCTAAAGAGTCCCGACCCCCTACCGCCCCGGAAGGGGGGTTGTGCCCCCCTCAAAGTGGGTCAAGTATGTGTCCGCTTTATATGCCGACTGTACCAGTATTTGGGAAACACGAACTGCGCGTTTTGCAAAAGGATACTGTGGTGTTTTCTATTGTTTAGTAAAACTGTGGACTTCTTTTGATATTTTAATAATTATTCTGACGTATATTGCGTTTCATTTAAGTGATTTAATTTAATTTAAATTTATTATTTGCTTTATAATTTCATTTATTGATTTTAATTTTATCATTATTTAAATAATTGTTTAAGTCTTTTTAATTAAGTATTTTTTCTGCTTACAGTTGTTCTTCCATACTGGACTGGGAGAGAAAGAAAAACATAGAATGTTCCAGTTGCCCTTCCTCCCGGGCATGCTGTAAAAGACAGCAAAAGGGATTCGAGGGTTACAGTGTATTTTAATTTAGGCGATGGGCTGACAACCTGTCACTACAGCAATACACATTACAATCTAAAATTGCCCTCAATTTATGTCAGACGTGGCGAAAGCGCCTTTTAGGAGGCGTTTTACGCTCTGCCTACCCCGTAACGGATAAAGGCGTGATTTTATTTATGTTATGTATGCAGTTTTTTTTTTTATTTTGCAAATATTGTGTCACCTAAATTGGATTGCATGTCAGTACTATTTAGAAATAAGTTATTTTGATCATTGTTTGACGTGTTTTTTGCTGGTGTACCTTAATAAATAAAATACAAAATACAAAATTTCCTTAACTATTATGCACAAGGTACGATTTTATAGTAATAAACTTACGAAATCTACTACTATTATCATTAAAATATTATAATTTGGTGGTCAGATTCAATATTTATGTATAATGTAAAAACCTATGACGTTAACCTACAAATCTATCTTAAATAACTCTCAAAACTTTGTCAGACTTGGCGGAACGACCTTTGTTTAGGTTGCTTACACTCTGCCTACCCCATTAAGGATAAAGGCGTGATTATATGTGTTCAAACCTACCTGAAAAACTTAGTTTTAAACTTTACAAAATTAGCAAATAGTTTTGATTACTATACAGAATTTAAAAAGCGTCAACGACAATAAAAATTCTTGGATTATAGAATATCTTCATTAGCAACTTTAGTGCTTACATCAGCTTTTAATCTATTTCCTAGCTAAGAAAGTACGTAATTACAAACTTAGCAAGACCTAAAGAACTAATGACCCCTAGAATGCTGAAGTTAGGACAAACTTCGTAGAGGCAATCTGCCTGCATTCAAGAAGTTATCATTTGCGTGCCAGTTTTAAGTAATTAGGCTTTCTTTGTTGAGGGTAATTAGTAAGGAAACACTTTGCTGATATCTTCTAAACTTGCAAGACTTTAAAGACTTGATGTCGCTAAATCTCAAAATTGTGTACAGTAACATACATTCATACATAAAATCACGCCTTTATCCCTTACGGGGTAGGCAGAGCGTTAAACGCCTCGTAAAAGGCGCTTTCGCCGCGTCTGACAAAAATTGAGGGCAATTTTAGATTGTAATGTGTATTGCTAATGTGTAGTGACAGGTTGTCAGCCCATCGCCTAAATTACAATACACTGTAACCCTCGAATCCCTTTTGCTGTCTTCTACATCATGCCCGGGAGGAATGGCAGCTGGAACATGCTATGTTTTTCTATCTCTCCCAGTCCAGCATGGAAGAATAGAGTACAGTAAAATATGCATAAATATAATGCAAGAAAAATTATTTAAAATTCTGTTTTGCTCGACTGTAAAAAGCAGAGGAATTGGCTGTATGGGAATGTACCAGCTGTTTTTCTTCCCGGGACTACTTAAAAAAATCAGTAAAGATACGGTAATTCAGACGACAGACTGTCACTAACTACAGCTATACACATCGTTGCTAGAATGATTTAATTTTCGATTATTTTTTATTTAAACTTTTGCCGCTCTGCCTTTGTAGCAACGGGCGTGATTTTGATTATGTATCTTTTAGACCCGTAGTGATAGACAGCACTTGAGACTGGCAGCTAGTTTGAGTCCGGGTCATTCGACTCGAGAATCCACTCGCTAAGAAGTACCAGAAATGTCATTTCAGTACAAAACGACCTGTCAAATAAATAATATTACTCTCAATCTTGAGATTGCTTTATAAATACGACCCTAAAATACTCACGAAAGATCTACCCAGTCACAAGTCCGAAGTTTACGTATCCGCCGTCCCCGGGCGGAATCTACATGACAATGTGAAGTTAGTCGACAATACAAGTTTTATTTTCACACAGACTTTGGCTTTTTTTCCACTAGACGGCACGATGACGATATTGTCACGATACCGTGACTGTTTTGGGGAGCCTGATGGTGTAGTGGATAGGGACGCTGTCTCCTGCGGTGTTGGTTCGAATCCCACCACGTATCAACGTATTTTTCGGGTTTCGAATTTCGTATGTACGTTTATTCGGTGCCTTTTTCCGTGGTTTGAAGGCACGTTAAGCCGTTGGTCCCGGGTAATACCGTTTATATTAGTTGTAAAGCCATGTCAGAGGCCAGTGCTAAACTTTGGCGGCTTAAAAAAATCCTAATCAAAGATTGAGTTGGGTTTCCCTTCTGGTTTGTAGAGGTCAGATGGCAGTCGCTCTGTGTAAAAACCAGTATCCTCGTTCAATCCCCTAGATACCTAATCTAATCTAGGTATCTACTAATCTAGCTACCTAGCCGACCCCGTGAGACACGGGATAAGACTAGGGAGATGATGACCGTGGTTCTGTTTTCCGACTATATCTTGTTTTACTCTGAGCGCGTGCTACGTACCTACGTATACATAACACATTCAGTTTTGTAAGCTGGCGACGATACTAGTGGAAATCTATGGAGGCAATTTGTATGCGCTCAAAATCACTACATACATACATACATATAATCACGCCTTTATCCCTAATGGGCTAGGCAGAGCGTAAACGACCTAAACAAAGGTCGTTCCGCCACGTCTGACAAAGTTTTGGGGGTTATTTAAGATATGTTTGTAGGTATATTGCTGTAGTGACAGGTTGTCAGCCCATTGTCTAAATTGCAATTATACAGAACCCTCGGATCCCTTAGCTGGTTTTTACAGCATGCCCGGGAGGAAATGCAGCTGGCACATTCTATGTTTTGCTCCCAGTCCAGCGTGGAAGAATCACTAAATCTTAACTAAAATCTTACCTATCATTCTCTATTATAAGAGAACAGAAAAGGACGGCAACGATTTTAATCAAGATTTAGTTAAGTCGTGTCCTTAAGGAATCGGTACCATTGTCGTGCCGGCAAGTGGAAAATCAATACAATACAATACAAATAAATACAAATATTCTTTATTGCACATAAACAACACATTGTACAGGAACAAACATTACAAAACAAACAGAGTACAATTAGGAAAATCGTGGCATATAATTTCATTGATTTTCCACTCCACGGTATCGACATTACCGTGCCGTCGCAATTGCCGTTGACGTGTCGTCTAGAGAATAAAACGCCATTTCGATCATCCTGAATAAACTTGATACGGGATCGGTCAACTGGATATATGGCTATTGTATGGAAGGTTTTGTCCCGTTTTGTTGGCCGGCCATTGGAACTATTTACATTTTTATAGCTTTATATTTCATTGCCAAAGATCGAGAGAGTTGGAAGAAGGATGGGGAGGCCTTTGCCCAGCAGTGGGACAGCATAGGGTAATAATAATAATAGTAATATTTGATTTGTAAATCTTTCCACTTCTGGACTTCTTTCGCATGGAGCGATAGAAATATATAAAATGTATATGAGTGTCCTAGCTTGCTGTTCTTCAATGCTGGACTGGGAGCGAGAGGAAAACAAAGAATGTGCCAGCTGCATTTCCTCCCGGGCATGCTGTAAAAACCGGCTAAGGGATCCGAGAGGTTTTTTATGGGCTGACAACCTGTCACTACAGCAATATACCTACAAATCTATCTTATATGAAGCTCAAAACTTTGTCTGTTGTGGCAGAACGATCTTTGTTTAAGTCGTTTACGCCCTGCCTACCGCATTAGGGATAAAGGCGTGATTATATGTACCTATATATGCATGTAGAATTTTTACCTAATTTTAACGAAATAAATACAGAGTTTATTTTCCATTATTAATTTTAACGCGGATTTTCAGTCAGTTCATATTTTTGCGTCTCGTAAATTTAATCACTCGAAACTTATAATTATAACTTCGTTTCGTTATTATTAAAAGTTATTTGTGTTTACAGTACAATTTTGGAATAACAATTTTAATAATCTCACTGTAGATTCAGAACTACAGAAGAACTACGGACTATAGAAGCTAAGTGGCGCTGCCATCAGTAAAAATATCATAACTTACTAAAAACACAATTGATTGAAAATCCGGTCGAAGAGTTTCATATAATAATTATAAAGATAATTCAGAACCTTATAAATTACCGATTCATAGTTCGTTGTAGTATCAGGAAGAAAATATGCAACAAACTGCCTCCAACGACAATTTTTCAAACGAACCGCTCATTTGTAAGGTTCTACATTAACTTTATAATCATTACTTGAAACTGTTATGGAAATTATCTTACTAACTATCACTTGTGTCTGTTGGACCGGTTTTTCGATTCACTACGTTTTTATTGAATTATGTTTTTTTACTGATGGGGGCGCCGCTTAGGCCCTCTCATCACCCAATGGGCTCAATTCTAGATTCCACCGAATAAAACTTAAATTAAAACCTATCTGCCACTTACAAAATTATAAAATTGAAAAAGGACAGGAGATTTATTCTCTATTGTTTTACACTTTGTTCGCTATATTTTGACGTGCTTTTGCACGTTTCTCCAGTATTTCTGTCAGTTTTATCCATATCATATGACGGCAGATAAAAATGACAGATAACGCATAAAACCACTGACTATAAATCAAAAACCGTAGAGAATAGATCTCCTTTTCAATGTCCTTTTTCAATGTTTCCAATGAAAGTGACAAATAGATTTTAATTTTAGTTTCAGGCAAATCTAGAATCAAGCCCAATAAGAAATGTATTTGACAGTTTGTGTTATTATTTACGCTCGGCAAGTACATGCAAACAAGACAAAGTGATATTTGATTGAAGCTGAGGTAAATTTTCAGGCTCCAAAGCTAGCGTATGCAGAACCGTCTTACTGCTTCCGTGGTTTAGTGGTGAGAGCCATGGGCTACCGATCCGGAGGTCCTGGGTTCGATTCCCAGAGAGGGAACATATATACATACGGGGGAACACAAAGTTGATATTCGTAAATAAATCACTTTTTGGTTAGGATATTGCAGGCTGAATCACCTGATTGTCCGAAAAGAAAAAGGATTCCGTGCTTCGGAGGGCACGTTAAGCCATCGGTCCCGGTCGCTGCCTGTGACAGTGGTCGTTACAGAAACCATGTCAGAAGGAAAAACAATATAACCAGGAGTCGAACCAGCGACTGTTATAATTATGCCAGTTACCCGGCTTAGACCCGTATAATGGGCCCTTTTCGCATCGAGTAAACATCGTCATTACGTGTATACATACATATAATCACGCCTTTATCCCTAATAGGGTAGGCAGAGCGTAAACGACCTAAACGAAGTTTTGAGGGTTATTATAAATAGATTTGTAGGTATATTGCTGAAGTGACAGGATGTCAGCCCATCGCTTAAATTGAAATATACAGAAACTCTCACATCCCTTAGCTGATATTTAGAGGAATGCAGCTGGCACATTCTATGTTTTTCTCTCGCTCCCAGTCCAGCATGGAAATGAACTTGATGCCATTAAAACAAGCTCCGTAAATATTTAATTTAGCTCACAAGCGTCCTATACGCAGACTATTCAGAACTTCAACGATGTATGTGCTCTAAGGAAGCTTACGCGTACTTCCTAGCCCCGCCCAACAAACCACGCTAAACGATCAATTTCCTGTCTTTTCACGTCTGACATGACAGCCTTAAGACAAAGGCCTTAATTCCACGGTTACCAATTAATTGGTTATTTCCAATTGAATTGAGTTCAATTGAAATTGAGTTTACAAGAATAGAGCATTGTCGAACGCTTGATTAAATTCGAAGGAGTTCCCATTATGACGATTATACATTTGTATTGTTTAAGTTATTTGGAAATTGTAATGAGAAGAGTTCGAGGTTAAGTTGTATTTTTCAGAAATACAGTTAATTCAATATGTTTGAGCTTTTAATTTGAACTAAAACCTGCAAACCTTTGGAACCTACAAAATCAACTTAGACTCTGATTAAGAGTTGGCTAGATGCCCCATTTTACCGTGGAAATAATTTACTGGTATAAAAAGTGAGTGATATTAGGTACTTCTAGTAAATAGCATTCTGCTAAACTACATTAAATTATTGTTTCTCTACTATATAATGCATGTTTTATACATATAAACCTTCCTCTTGAATCACTCTATCCATTAAAAGAAACCGCATCAAAATACGTTGCGTAGTTTTAAAGATATAAGCGTGCATAGGGATAAAGGGACAGAGAAAGCGACTTTGTTTTATACTATGTAGTGATTTGTAATTACAACACAAGCATAGGCATATTTCCCCTTTAATATCATTCTAATTTCACAATTCACAAAACTGACGATAGCTAGCATTTATTTTGCTCCCTTCTTTTTGATTCAGACATGGTCAATGAATTATGCACAGTTCAGCCAAGTGGCGTTTAGGCCAATTTGCCATGTGCATAGCTTCACACGTTTAAGGCCTACGTACACAACACGGTGGATTATATTTCTTTTTGCAAGCAGAACATAGAAATTCGTAAAATAGTCACGGTATATTGGTATATACCGTCCATGCTGGACTGGGAGCGAGAGAAAAACATAGATTGTGCCAGCTGCATTTCCTCTCGGGCATGCTGTAAAACCCAGCTAAAGGATCCGAGGGTTTCTGTATATTGCAATTTAGGATATACTGACAACCTGTCTCTACAGCAATATACTTACAAATATATCTTAAATAACCCTCGAAACTTTGTCAGACGTGGCGGAACGACTTTTGTTTAGGACGTTTACGCCCTGCCTACCCCATTATGGATAAAGGCGTGGCGTGGTAGGTTTTGCAAAATTACTCAACACCCATAATCCATATCTATCTATAGATTCTGCAAAATGAAAAGCCAAAAGATAATATGATGAAAAAATAATATGAGTGTGAAGAGAATTAATTCTATATCTGTAACTAATAAAATGGCACTACATCTTACTATTTTTAAAATGCTTCTATTTTCAAGAAAATAGCAGTGTTATAATATTATTATTATATGAGAGCTCGATGGTGTAGTGGATAGGGCCGCTGCCTTCTGAGCGGGACGTCGTGGTTCGAATTCCACCACGTACTAATGTGATTTTCGGTTTACGTTTATTCGGTGCTTTTTCCGTGCTTCGGAAGGAACGTTAAGCCGTTGGTCCCGGTTAATATCGTTTAATACCGTAGATATTAGTTGTTAACCCATATCAGAGGCCAGTGCTAAGCATTGTCGGCTTAAAAACTCTGATCTAATCTAGGATTGGGTCTGGTTTCCCTTCTGGGTTTCGTAGGTCAGATGGCAGTCGCTCTGTGTAAAATCCAGTATCCTCATTCAATCTCCTAGATTAGGAAGCCAACCCCGTAAGATACGGGATAAGGCTAGGGAGATGATGAGCAGTATTATAATATTTCCTTCTTGACATTTTCTTATTTTATTTTATTTTATTTTCAGGTAAGATTGTTGCTGACGTTTTACAAATAGCTGTGTTTATAAACATCTGGTTTGTATTAGTTTAAACAAATACTTTTTTAAATATTAGTAAGTACCTGTTAAAGGTATCTATGTAGGTATACTGTTGTCAAGTAGCAAAGACAAGCTATGTGCCAGCTGTATTTCCTCCCGGGCATGCTGTAAAAACCAGCTAAGGGATCCTAGGGTTTCAGTATATTGCAATTTAGGCG
The DNA here is from genome assembly GCA_949820665.1 of Scrobipalpa costella. Classification (NCBI taxonomy): domain Eukaryota; kingdom Metazoa; phylum Arthropoda; class Insecta; order Lepidoptera; family Gelechiidae; genus Scrobipalpa; species Scrobipalpa costella. Next base: position 10,632,903 of record OX463320.1, on the reverse strand, counting down.
ATGGGCTGACAACCTGTCTCTACATCAATATACCTACAAATCTATCTTAAGTATCACTCAAAACTTTGTTAGACGTAGTAGAAAGACCTTTATTTAGATAGCTAACACTCTGCCTACCCTATTAGGGATAAAGGCGTAATTTTATGTATGTATGTAAGTTTTAGTCGATTTTAAATTACATAGTTATTTCCGGTCGTATACTGATGCATTTTATACGATACTCAATTAAGGTAATTTCGCACCATATGTCAGTTCTCATGGTGACAATGACTACTAGTTAATATCAAAGTAGTAATTGATAGCGATTCTGACTCTCACATTTCTAAACTAATATTAATAACTAACATTTTGGGCTTGATTCTAGATTTGCCGGCTAAAAGTAAAATTAAAGTCTATTTGTCACTTTCAGACTAAAAACATGGGAAAAGGACAGGAGATCTATTCTCTCTGGTTTTTAATTTATGGACGGTGGTTTTATGCGTTATCTGTCATTTTTATCCGTTTTCATACGATATGACGGATAAAATTGACAGAAATACTGGAAAAATATGCAAAAGTGCGTCAAAATCTAGCGGATTAAGTGTAAAACCATAGAGTATCACCTGTCCTTTTTAAATTTTATTATTTTGAAAGTAACAGATAGATTTTAATGGTAGTTTTAGCCGGAATATCTAGAATAAAGCAAAATACTGACCAATTTTTTTTACAAATTAATAAGAAAAGAGATGGAAAGTCTTATTTTCTTAGAAGTCAACTTGTAAAACTTTTCTGTCTAAAGAAGAAAGCAATTTCAATAGAGGCGTTAAATATTTTAAGTTTTGAGCAGGTATAAATAAATATAGGCTTTAGTTTTGTAGTTACATCATTTATTTAATGCATAATTTATCTCGTGTTTCTTTAGGTATTAAACTAGGAGGTAGATAATAGTTATAGAAATAAGTTAAAATTAGTTAACAAAAGACCGAGGATATGATGGCGGGATGACTTGGTCGACTTTGAACCCAACTGGTTGGAAACAGCCATGTATCGTGTTGCCTGGAAAGAGAGAGGGGAGGCCTTCGCCCAGCAGTGGGATACTTTAGGCTAATATAATAATACAGAGCGAGTATCCGCATGATGTTCACATCACAATACATTATTTGGTATAAAAAGGCCTCTGGTCTGTTAGCTTTGGCATCACGTATGCCTCAAAGGACCGGGTCCCTGTGGGCCCGTGATACTCAAAAGTATACCAACAATAATAATAAAAGTTTACAAATGAGTTTATCAGAATTGACATCATGAAATTACATAGAAATTAGACAGCAAGTATCAGAACGCCAGACACTTCAGTTAGTATAGAATTAGTGATTTAAATTATTCAGAAGACATTACTTACTTAACTATGGATGTGATGTGTGGAAACTACAACTAGTACAATGCAAATGAATACTTACATACATATAATCACGCCTTTGGCCCTATTGGGGTAGGCAGAACGTAAACGACCAAAACATAGGTCATTCTACCACGTCTGACAAAGGGTTAGTTTTTGAGGGTTATTTAAGATAGATTTTGTAGGTATATTGCGATAGTGAAAGGTTGTCAGCCCATCGCCTAAATTGCAATATACAGAAACCCTCGGATCCCTTAGCTGGTTTTTACAGCATGCCCGGGAGGAAATGCAGTTGGCACATTCTAAGTTTTTCTCTCGCTCCCAGGCCAGCATGGAAGAAATCACATTAATCATATTATAATAACTGCGTATTTCTTATATTTAAATTATATTTCTAATAGAAGTGAGTTGTTTCTACATACACAAAGTCATGTATTTTCCTCTTAATAGTAAAAGGCGCTTTTGCCACGTCTGACATGGTTATAGAGTCATTTTGGAAAGTATGACCTATGTAGTGCTATAGTGATAGGTTGTCAGCCCTTCACCTAATCACAATGCTCTGCGCAGACCCTCGAATCACTTTCCTGATTTGTAGAAGTACTGTAAAGTACGCCCTGGAGGCAGAAAAATCTGGCACATTCTAGGGTTTTCTTTTGCTCCCTGTCCAGCATGAAAGATTATGACCAATAATGATGACAGTATAATCTAGAACTCATTAAGATTGAACTGAAAGGGTCTAATACTTCATAGGTATATGCTCTTCCATGCTGGTCTGGGAGCGAGAGAAAAACATAGAATGTGCCAGCTGCATTTCCTCCCGGGCATGCTGTAAAAACCAGCTAAGGGATTCGAGGGCAATATATTGCAATTTAGGCGATAGGCTGACAACCTGTCACTATAGCAATATACCTATAATATCTTAAATAACCCTCAAAAAATTGTCAGACGTGGCGAAACGACCTTTATTTAGGTCGTTTACGCTCTGCCTACCCCATTAGGGATAAAGGCCTGATTATATGTATGTATATGCGTGAAAGGTTACCCATTCCATCTAATCAAACGCCCTGTATGACCTTTCATAACCTAGCAATTTTATTATCATTAATTTTTACCATACAACTTCTAACAAACATTGCGCAATAGATTTTTTACCATAAAACCACATGTTAACTATCTCTATTAAAAAAAAAACCACCGTAACATACAAACTGACCTTCAAGGGAAGTTTTTTTAAAAACATTCCATACAAAATAACACGTGGGACCCTAACTGATGGAGTTAACTTGACCGTAACGAAAGTTACAGCTGTTGTGCCCCCTTGACAAACAGAAGGTTAAATTTAACCACCAGTTAGACAAATGGGGTTGGTGTAGATATGTAGCTGTAAATTGTTTAGGAGATTAGATTTTTTTAACTATCCGTTGGTTGGTAACGCGTAAAAGGTAGATTTTAAATGCTTACATACATATAATCACGCCTATATACCTCATCGTGTAGGCAGAGCGTAAATAACCTACACACAGATTGTTCCGGGTAATTAAATATACATTTGTAGGTATATTGTTGTAGTGACAGAGTGTCAGCCCATCGCCTAAATACAAAATGCTGAAACCCTTGGATCCCTTAGCTTGATTTTACAGCATACCCGGGAGGAAATGCAGCTGGAAAATTCTGTGCTTTTCTCTCGCTCCCAGGCCAGCATGGAAGCAATCCAAAATACACAACATTTTTATTTAGATTATCTTTATTAACCACCTGGTCAAAAAGGTACTTTAGTTAAAATAACAGTGTTTCGCGTGTTCAACCCATAAACCATTAAACTTAATTTGTTTGGTTTAACTAACCATCATTAATTTGGAGGTTTAGGGGAACAAAACGGCTGGCGTGATCGTAATTTCCAAACGATTATTTCGAACACTGGTTAAGTTGTAAGTAGGCGGTTAAGTATTGAGATTAGGTTAACTTATAAGATAGGATAACGTTATAATTTTTTCTTCCATGCTGGACTGGGAGCAAGAGAAAAACATAGAATATGCCAGCTGCATTTCCTCCCGGGCATGCTGTAAAAACCAGCATAGGGATCTGAGGGTTTCAGTATTTTGTAATTTAGGCGATGGACTGACAATCAATCATTACAGCAATATACCCACCAATCTATTTTAAATAATCCTCAAAACTTTGTTAGACGTGGCGGAACGACCTTTGTTTATGTCTTTTAAGCTTTGCCTACCCCATTAGGAATAAAGGTGTGATTATATTATATATCATAGAAATGTTGTGTAGTTAGGTATTAGGTTTAATGTATTTCGGTTGTTGGTAACAATACCTAACATGTTTTTTTGCGAAATCTAATGCTTCTACCGAATCTAATCTTGTTTGTTCTGAGTTGCCTTGAAGAAATCTAATAAATAAAATATCTGCCTATGTGTTTGTCTTAGACTGAATAAATGTATATACCTTAGTTTATTGGGTCGCTCAAAGACCTTACTTAGAGCACGAGTAATGCTAGTAACTTTATAATATTATAGTAATTTTATATTGCATAAACGTATATACCTCTAAAGATATGCATATATTTATTTTAGTTTTTAGTTATTCTTTTTTTCACTTTTCTATGTTTGTTGTATTTAAATTATTTCCTATACTTTAACACTACTCTCTTCTCTTTACATTCTCGTCTACCCAAAGGATGTCTGGAAGAAATCGCTTCCAGCGATAAGACCGCCTTTGTGCACATTAATATAAGATTATTTTTGTGTTTCTTGTTTTTTGTGTACAATAAAGTGTTTTTACTTACTTACTTACTAGGTCATACTCGACTGCCTCCGTGGTCTAGTGGTGTGAGCCATGAGCTCTCGACCAGGAAGTCTCGGGTTCGATTCCCAGCGGGGGACAATTAATTTGTGTTGTTGTTTCTAGTTTGATTAGGATATTGCAGGCTGATCACCTGATTGTCCGAAATGTAAGAAGATCCATGCGGTCGGATGTGCATGTAAACAGTCGGTTCTGTGCCTGATTTCTCTCAATTAAACTGTCCCATCAGAATAAGAGATTGAAGGAATAGAGAGTGCACCAGTGTGAAGAGCGTACACTTGGGCACTAAAAACTAGTTCTGCGCTGTTGGCTGATCTCTGGGATATTGGCCGTCGTCGCCGAAAATCGGTGGGAGAACTATCATACTCGACTTGAAACCCACTTTAGAAGAAGATCATACTATTCAGATACTTATTTTATTATTATACCGGATGTAAGGGACAGTGTCCCGCAAACTGGTAGGGGTTGCTCAGTCAACGAAACTGAACAACTATCACCAGGAATTGCTTTCAGGAGATGAAAAAAAAAATTAACTTTCTATACAAAATGACCACCCCGACCAGACAATTTGTATGGCAAACCAATATATTAGTGTACACTTTCTGAAAATAAAAAAATCCTGCTGATAGTTATTCAGTTTCATTGACTGAGCAACCCCTATCAGTTTGCGGGCCGCTGTCCCTTACACTCCGTATCTTACAACATAATGTTTATGGTAGTCGACTTTCGTTTTAGGCATTTGTCACTAGTTGTCTATTTTACAAACCTTATAATTTTCCGCATCTTGTAGAATTGTATACACGATACTTCAAAAATTAAGGGTCGAGAGCAATCTTGAGTGTAGATTTGACAGTTCGTTTTGTACCGAAATAACATTTCTGATACGAACTTGAACTTGCTATCAGTCTCAAGAGCTGATTATGAAAACGGGCCTTAGACTCATATCAGCAAATAAACTATTCTACATACATACATAAAATCACGCCTTTATCCCTTACGGGGTAGGCAGAGCGATAAACGACTCGTAAAAGGCGCTTTCGCCACGTCTGACAAAAATCGAGGGCAATTTTAGATTGAACAGTGTATTGCTAATAGTGACAGTTTGTCAGCCCATCGCCTAAATTACAATACACTGTAACCGTCGAGTCCGTTTTGTTGATTTCTACAGCATGCCCGGGAGGAAGGGCAGCTTTCTATCTCTCCCAGTCCAGCATGGAGGTAAACTATTCTCTATGCCGTATTTTCAAACTAAAACAATGCTTCTCCCGGTAACGAATTCAAAAGGTCGAGAAACGTCTAGAATGTACGTGTTCTACTTCCTTATCCAGCAGAATTGACTCCAAATCGAATCGGATGTCAGGATCTACTGGCTTGGCAGACAATAGCTCTTCCAGCACACCTGGTAACTTTACTTTGTTGATAAAATACGATTTTACAAGCAGTCTGATAGATTTAAACTACTTACCTTTAAAGATAAAAGATAAGATAAAATTCTTTTATTTACTTACCTTTAAAGATAAGATAAAATTCACTTATTTCCACTCTAGCACAAATACAAAAAAAAACAAATAGGTACATTATCTTAAAACTTAATAATATTATTGCAACTTAATCATATTATAAGTTTAGGTAGTTCAATAGTATTTTTCCATTTCCACCTCGAAAAGAACACATTTCGCGCCTAAATTCCTTGAGTAAAATGCCTTTTTATTCTTAAGAGAGGCAAAGTAGCTTTTTAATTATTTAGAATGAGGCAATGGAGGGGATAAGGTTTAAAAGTCATATTTTGACATAAATAGCAACGAATTTTTTTTTCACCCGTAACATAAGGAAAGGTGAAAAGCTTGAGCCCATGAAGCCTAAACATTAAAAATAAAGTTTAGGGGGTGCGTTTCGAAAATTATTTTAGCCTTAAATTTTAATTTGTGACGACTTTTTTGTTACGTTTTACTTTTTGTTATATTTAAAAACTAGATTATGATGTTGTCTGTAATACTACATACTATACTATATACATATTATACTAAAAACTATAAAATAAATAACATTTACTATTAATTTTAGAATAATATTTTTTTAGGTGTTGTTGCAATTCCGAAACGCAACTTAAAAAATAAACAAAATTTTCTTACTGGAAGTAGGAAAAGTTGTATGTAGCACACGAGAGCAAATTCATTTACATCTCGTGCTTTGAATCCTTCGTTGAGCTTAGGATACTATTTTTGAATCACTCGCATCGCTCGTGATTCAATTTTAGTATCCTTCGCTACCTCAGGATTCAAAATCAGCACTCGCAGTAAAATCGAAGTTTGCTCTCTAGTCGAACAAATAACTATTAGTTATGTTATTTATTTATTTTTTAACTATAGGTCATGCGCCTGCAATAAACAATTTTTATTTTATTGTTTTATTTGTAGGAACTTAAGCGGAAAAGGGTGTAGGTACATGACCTGAGTCAGAGAAGGAAAAAACGATGCAAATACATAGATCAATTGAATTAATTAAATTTTAACAGTGATATTATAATTGAAACAATATAAAATTAAAACAAAGTAATGTAAAGAAAATCTGAATACAATTTTATAAAACATTGGTTACCTTATGTATCGGAATACATGATAAATTGACCTTGCCAATTTATATAGTCTGTTATTATGGAAATACTACAAAAATGGGGCTTAGGGATAAAGGCGTGATTATATGTATGTATGTATGTATGAAATAATAAAATCTTCATGCTGGACTGGAAGTGAGAGTAGAACATAGAATGTGTCAGCTGCATTTCCTTCCGAGCATGCTGTAAAAACCAGCTAAGGGATCCGAAGGTTTCAGTATATTGTAATTTAGGCGATGGGCTGACATCCTGTCGCTACAGTAATCTATCTTAAATAACCCTCAAAACCTTGTCAGACGTGGCGGAACGACCTTTGATAAGGTAGTTTACGCTCTGCCTACCCCATTAGTGATATAGGCGTGATTATATGTCTGTATGTATTAAATAATGGAATTAATTAACGCTGCAACAATCATCTGAACAAGATGTCGTGGCCAGTGATGATGTATAAAATACATACATACATATAGTTACGCCTTTATCCCTAATGGGGTAGGCAGAGCGAAAACGACTTAAATAAAGGTCGTTTCGTCACGTCTGACAAAGTTTTGAGGGTTGTTTAAGATAGATTTGTAGGTATATTGCTGTAGTGATAGGTTGTCAGCCCATCGCCTAAATTACAATATACTGATACCCTCAGATCCCTCAGTTGGTTTTTACGGCATGCCTTCGAGGAAATGCAGCTGGCACATTCTATGTTTTTCTCTCGCTCCCAGGCCAGCACGGAAGAAATGTATGAAATACCGCAGAGTTAAATGGTTGCCCTGTGTAGTGATTTAATATGATGGTGAAAACTAAAAATAACTGTGTCCAGCGTAATCTGACCTCCACGAGCTATATCTAAGCACGTGCCGAAGTGCTGACGGCTGAAGGTTAAGTTTTGTTCAAGGATTTCCGAAAAAATCCTAAATGTCCCAATTAATTTTAAGGAAATTGGAAATTTACTTAGAAGCTACTAATCGAATCTACTGTTAGAACGGAAAATAAACAGGTAAATTAAATAATAAATCTTTATCACAATAAGGTTAACAGAAAACATACAAAAATAAATCGTATTTACGTATCTACAACAAAACGAAACAACTCCTTGACATTTTCCGAACGAAAACATAACCCGCAATAAACCTTTCCCTATTTTTTCGCCACTTTTCGCGGAAAGGCGGGAATCGTAAAAAGTAACGTTTTATAGGTAAGAAGGCGTTATCGGTTATATCGTGAGGGAAAAATGAAAACTAAATAAGAGTCGCGCTGCCGTCAAATATTGGCAAGCATCTGCTATCAAAACTTTGGGAACACAGATGTTTGGTTGCTGGATGAGACAAGCAAATATTTCTGAAAATATTAGAAAATTTCAAATCAAAAATTCAACCGCTGACGGGATTTGAACCCGCGTCTTTGGAAAGCAAAGCGCGTTTATTTAGAAATAAAATAATACTGTGAGTGCAAAAAGCTATTACAAATGAAATATTTACTACATTACGTAAGTTAACGTTTAATTTTTTTGATGTATGCAGAAGGAGAGTGGAAGACCGATAATTTTTGAGAATTTTGTGTGACTAAGAAAGAAGAAAATGTTGAAATACAAAATACAAATACATTTATTATCCACATTTATAAACAGCAACTAGTTACACATATTCACAGACATTTAAAACAAACAAAATCAGTACATTTACAAAAAAAAATATTTGAAATTATGGCTGATAAAGAAGAACTGAAGGTACAACGTCATATTGCTGCGAAACCAAATATTATTAAAAGGGCAACATATTACACTTTGCACCTGAGGTTTCGGCGTGGCAATCCACACTCTATCTCAAACAGAAAAATATATTGATAGTAATTTCACTGACTTCCTTCCTTGACTGATAAGAAGAGTGAACGCAGCGTACGCACTACGCAGACTGAGTACCATTGTTCAGTCTGCATACGCAGTCGTTCTGCTGCTTTTCGTTTAGTATCCCTGGTCCAGCTAAAAGACAGGCCAGGCAGGGCAACCCGCAACAAAAGCGTCTTACTTATAACTATTTATCAGAATTCTGAATTCTTTGCATAGCGAGATTAAGCGCTATGGCGGCGTAATAGTGGCTAAGCTCCAACCATGCCTGTTCGTGTGTATTGTTGGCCCACTTATTGCCTTATCCGCCGATTTCTCGCTTTTTCTTATAACGTGTTATGTTCAATTATTCCTATTACCAACCAAGTCTCTTCTAGCTCCCTTTCTACTTTCGGCCTTTGTGGCCGAATGTTGTAGGGTTTTTGCCTATATTGATATTGTTTGTCTGACTAATCAAATACTAATACATTTATTATCCACATTTACAAACAGGAACTAGTTGTACACATTCACAGACATTTAAAACAAACAAAATCAGTACATTTACAAACATAATACACATAAGATATACCTATTATTATAATACACAAAACAAAGTGGATAAATGGTGTGGGCACAGCGCATTGCTGATTTTAAGCCCACCCAAAGTCAGACGGCTACCAAGAACTACTAATCTTGTCTCTTCTAGTATTTTCTCTATATCCGTATTGGATATTCACGTGTGTATTGTTGGCCCAGTTATTGCCTTAGCCGCCGATTTATCGCTTTTTCTTATAACGCGTTATGCGCAGTCGTTTCAGTTATGTTTGTCTTTTGTCTTTGTTTCGCGTAGGCAGTTGGGATCCCGAGGATTTTTGGTGATTTTGTTTGAGCTTTCTGGAACAAAGAAGTTTTATAATTAGTTCATACTCCCGTTTACAATGTAGGATTATAGCAATAATATAACTGATGAGGACCTCACTTAATTTGGGCTGTATTTATAATCTGCCATGCTGGATTGGGAGCGAGAGAAAAACATAGAATGTGCCAGCTGCATTTCCACCCAGCTGCAAAAATAAGCTAAGGGATCCGAGGGTTTCAGTATATCGCAATTTAGGCGATGATGGGCTGACAACCTGTCACTACAGCAATATACCTAACAAATCTATCATAAATTACCCTCAAAACTTCGTCAGACGTGGCGAGACGACCTTTGTTTAGGTCGCTTAAGCTCTGCCTACCCCATTAAGGATAAAGGCGTGATTGTATGTATGTATGTATTATTTATTGTTTCCAATATTTATAATTGTGCACGTCGTAGTATTATATATTCTGTGACGTCGTATCTGCCTCTCAGAATGCTATTTCACTAGCCTAGGTCTGCTGGAAGAGATTTCTTTTTAGAAATAAGCTGTCCCTTTTGTGTCTTTATTTTATATGTATATGTCCTTTGTATTTAATTGTGTCCAAAAAACTGTTAAATAAATAAATAAAAAAAATCTTCGATGGTGTGTCCAGGTTTCAAGACGATGTTTTCCTTCACTGTACTAACAGAGAAGAATCTGAATTTACCGACAACAAATAAAACAACCGCCATCTTGGAAATCTCCAATAGACAACAGGTGCCAGCAATAATAACATTCAAATTATTGGCGAGATGGCTTCAAAAGCTTTCTGGTAGAAACGTAAGCGGATTCCCGAAAACAACTTTGACAGAGGTAATCCTAGTTGAAATTTGAAAGCTTGGAAGACGGATTAATTCGCTAGCATTAAATGATATTATAGATTTCGTCAGTAACTGTATTTTTACGTTTCTAAGGCCCGTATTTATAATCGACACTTGAGATAAACAGCTGGTTTGAGTTCGTATCCGGAATGTCATTTCAGTACAATATGGCCTGTCAAATCTATACTTGATATCGCTCTCAATCTTTATAAATTTGAGCTTTGGTATTGCTTTTGAATCTATTTTTTTTCTTTTATATTTAAGTTGTAATTTTCTTTTCATGTTCGGTTCAAGGCTGACTTAATTTTCGTTCTATAAATAACTTGAAGGATGAATGGAGAGAGGTCTTTGCCCAGTAGTGAGATGATGTAGGCCAAGTAAGATAAGAAGAAGAATTTACTTAGCGCCGTGATTTTTCGTGAAATCTTCGGAGCAGATTAGTTTATATTTTTGAAAATATTATTTTATGGGCAGTTTGGGACTTTCTAATGACTACAACAATAATACCCAAGTCTTCTTCTGTCGAGTGGGTATCGAGTCTATGGACCCAATGAACCCTGGTGTCAGAGTTTTTAAAACGCCTAGTAGCACAACTATCAGGCCTCTGACAATGTTTGAGTAAGGAACACTATCAAAGACAGCGACCGGTATCGACGGATTAACGTGACCTCCGAAGCACGAAATCTTTTTCTATTTCGGACAATCAGGTGATTCAGCCTGCATGTCCTAACGAAACTGGGGAAAAAATCACAAAATCACAAAGTGATAAATTCTCAAATATCAACTCAGTGTTTCAGTATTTTGCAATTTAGACGATAGGCTGACAACCTGTCACTACAGCAATATACCTACAAATCTACCTTAAATAACCCTCAAAACTTTGTCAGACGTGGCGGAACGACCTTTATTTATGCCGTTTACGCTCTGCCCTACCCTATTAGGGATAAAGGCGAGAATATATGTATGTTTGTAAAAATACAACTAAAACTAACAGAAATAGCTTACAAAAATAATTGGTACACATACTGCAATTTGGGATAATACTGAGCACATGAAAGGGGATTTTCCATGGGCATTTGTTATTACTACAAAAACACGGTTAATGCTATTCATTCTGGAACCCCACTTGAATTTAGGGGCCCGTGGGTATTCTTCTTCTTCTGTCGAGTGGGTATCGAGTCTATGGACACGATGAACCCTGGTGTCAGAGTTTTTAAACCGCCTAGTAGCACAACTATCAGGCCTCTGACATGGTTTTGTGTAAGGACCACTATCAAAGACAGCGACCGGGACCGACGGCTTAACGTGCCCTCCTAAGCACGAAATCTTTTTCTTTTCGGATAATCAGGTGATTCAGCCTGCAATGTCCTACCCAAACTGGGGAAAACTTCACAAAGTGATAAATTCTCAAATATCAACTTTGTGGTATTGGGGTAAACTAACATGTCACTACATAGTATAAAACAAAGTCGCTTTCTCTGTCCCTATATCCCTATGTATGCATAAATCTTTAAAACTACGCAACGGGTTTTGATGCGGTTTCTTTTAATGGATAGAATGATTCAAGAGGAAGGTTTACATGTATAATACATGCATAATATAGTAGAGAAACACTGATAATTTCCGTGCGAAGCCGGGGCGGGTCGCTAGTGCATAATAAAATGCCAAAAGTGGAGATAATTTGGATGAACGTGAGATCAATAGAAATATAGATTTGTCTAGACTAGACTATGCTTGGTTGTACATAATATACTCCATTAAAAAAGGAAAAATAATTGGGTATACAACTTCGAAAAGACTTTGCCTCTAGCATGTCAGTAAAAGAAAAATATGTTAGAAGTACTTGGATAAACGAACGAGTTTTGTAATAACATTTTATTTATTAAGATTTCTTTTGTTTTTCTTTTTTAAATATTTTCGTGATTAACCGATCGAAACACTGATGTTAAAGGACGAAGTACTTACCGAGCTATCAGGCTCAAGGTATAGGCGTGACTGCAGCGACTAGATTCTATAAACATCGCGTACCTACTTATTTGGCACCGTTTTGGCATAAAAATGAATGTAAATAAAATTAACTTCCATGCTGGCCTGGGAGCGAGAGAAAATCTTCGAATTTGCCAGCTAAGGGATCCGAGGGTTTCAGTATATTGTAATTTGTTTATGTCGTTTATGCTCTGCCTACCCTATTAGGTACAAAGGCGTGATTATATGTATGTAATAAATTCTTCTACGGAACCACAAACGCAACCAAAACTACCACAACTCATACGGTTGACTAACAACCCTCTTTATTTGTCTTATCCACCGCACTATGCCAGAATAGATGGAATTTAGCTGACATTGATTGCGTAATGAAATAAAAGCTTGCTGCCATAATTTAATAAGATTTTCTTTGGGGTGGAGTGGGATCATAGTTGTAATATTAATTTTCTTGCGGTATTAGTCATATTTACTTCTATGCTGGACTGGGAGAGATAGAAAAACATAGAATGTTCCAGCTGCCCTTCCTCCCGGGCATGCTGTTGAAGTCAGCAAAAGGGACTCGAGGGTTACAGTGTATTGTAATTTAGGCGATGGGCTGACAACTTGTCACTATTGCAATACATATTACAATCTAAAATTGCCCTCAATTTTTGTCAGACGTGGCGAAAGCGCTTTTTACGAGGCGTTAAACGCTCTGCCTACCCCGTAAGGGATAAAGGCGTGAATTATGTATGTATGTATGTATGTATTAGTCTTATTTATTGGTCGCGTAAGTGTCGACTTGCTAAAAACACAAAGATAAAAAACTGTGGGTATACCTACTGGTCTAGAGATATTTTTTATACATACATAAAATCACGCCTTTATCTAATGGGGTAGGCAGAGCGCAGGCGACCTAAGCAAAGGTCATTCCGCCACGTCTGACAGGATTTGAGGGTTATTACAGTTGATAATAATGTAGATATATATATTGCTATAGTGACAGGTTGTCAGCCCATCGCCTAAAATACAATAAAGTGAAACCCTCAGATCCCTTAGCTGGTTTTCACAGCATGCCCGGGAGGAAATGCAGCTGGCACATTGTATGTTTTTCTCTCGCTCCCAGTCCAGCATGGAAGAATTTTTTATCAGTCATATAAATTAAAAACGCCGTACCTGTCTTGTTTGACGGTCTGTCGAAAATTCTGTGCTTTAAAAGACATTTTAAGTAGGTATTTTGCCATGTTCAATCTCTTTTAAAACAGGTAAAGCCCGGCTCGCAAAGCTAGTAAAATAACTTAAAACTTTCACAGACAGTTAATAGCAATCTAATTCGAAACATAAGTAGTATAAATACGCATAAGTAAGCAATTTATTTGAAAACAACCCATTATAATGGGCAAACACATTCCTTTGAAAAGCAAATAATTTTCATACCTAAATTCAGTTTAGGAGACCGTATAAAAGGACTGCATATTAATATTGCAGCAAAATTTCTTTGACAAAGCGAACTAATATTTGAACATATTTTTTAATAAAACACGTCCCATGCAAGTTGCGAACAAACAAAATCTAATGTTTATTCTATACAGACTTTTGAAAAATTCATTTTAGTAAACACAGAACACTGTTTCGGGGAATTTGGGATATAAAAGCTGTAAATATGAGATATGTGGTAGAGATACTGAAGCTACTTTTAGTGCGGGAAAATTTCTGATTACCGTCGTAAACTCATTAGGACTAAGTATACCTAGTGATTGATCCTATTTCTATGTTCCATGCTGGACTGGGAGCGAGAGATAACATAGAGTGTGACAGCTGCATCTCCTCCCGGGCATGGTGTAAAATCCAGCTAAGGGATCCGAGGGTTTCAGTATAATTGCAATTTAGGCTGACAACCTGTCACAACAGCAATATACTCACAAAACCATCTGAATTAACCCCCAAAACTTTGTCAGACGTGGCGGAACGACCTTTGTGTAGGTCATTTGCGCTCTGCCTACACCATTAGGGATAAAAGTGTGATTATATGTATTTCTATGTTATACATGACATATTATATAAGAGGCATCTAATTCATAGCTTCAACTACTTCTGCAGTTTTATACCGATTTGAATAAACCTTTTTCAGTAAATAGCCGTTGCTTTTGTATTCCTTTGTGCATGTAAAATCTATCCACCTATACAATTTGCTATTATATCTATTTTTTGTTTTAATCAAAAAAGGACACTGTTAAGGGACTGTTTCTAGTTATATCTATACATATAATAAATCGCTAGAAGGGTCGTGTCTGTACATTGAATATTTTTTGAAAAAATAAAATTTTTTTTTTAGAATTTTTGTCTGTCTGTCTGTATGTATGTTACCACATCACGCCAAAACTACTGAACCAATTTCAATGGGATTTTTTTTATTCAACTCAGAGTTACCCAGGTTGCAACTTAGGATACCTAAAATCACGCCACCTCACATAAAGGGTAGGCAGGAAATTTGAATTTGGGTATTTTTTAACCAATTTCGATCAAACTTTTTTTATTCGACTGATTGTTATCTAGAAAAAAACAAAGGATTATTTACAGTAAAAATCATGAAAATCTAATCAAAAACTTTAGCACTTTTTATAGGTCCGCCACTGACTTCTACATGACATTATGTTAAATTTAAAACGAAAAATACATCGCTGTTTAAAATCATAACCACCTCGCGTACGGAGTCGCGGGCACAGCTAGTTGTTAATATTTGAAAAGGTTAGTTGCCTTCGACATTCATACGATTTTTCTAAAATAAGTCTTAATATTTGTTTAAAAAATTATATATACTTATTGCATGTGCATTGAACCGAAAAATCATGTATGTTTTCTCAAGTTTGAACTTAAAAGTACCTAGATGTTAATATTTAATAACTATAGAAACAACAGCCATATTTGTTTCAATTCAAAATACATACAAGTAATCACGCCTTTATCCCTAATGGGGTAGGCAGAGCGTAAATGACCTAAACAAACGACTGGCAAAGTTTTAAAGGTTATTTAAAATAGATTTGTAGGTTATATTGCAATATATCTAAATTGCAATATTATGAAACGCTCGGATCCCTTAGCTGGGTGTTATAGCATGCCCGGGAGGAAATGCAGCTAGTAAATTCTATGATTTTCACTCGCTCCCAGTCCAGCATGGAAGAAATGCAAAATACATCTTCCGAAAATCGAACCAATTACCTTCTTCTTCTGTCGAGTGGGTATCGAGTCTATCGACCCGATGAACCCTGGTGTCAGAGTTTTTAAAACGCCTAGTTGCACAACTATTAGGCCTCTGATATGGTTTGAGTAACGACCACTATCAAAGACAGCGACCGGGACCGACGGCTAACGTGCCCTCCGAAGCACGAAATCTTTTTATTTTTCGGACAATCAGGTGATTCAGAAAAAATCACAAAGTGATAAATTCTCAAATATGAACTTTGTGTTTCCCCCCTGGGAATCGAACCCAGGACCTCCGGATCAGGAGTCCATGGCACTAGCCACAAGACCACGTAGGCAGTTAGTTACCACCAATTACCTAAACATCAAGTAGGCAGTTAGTTACAAAAATCTAAAAATTAATGAACACAACAAAAAAAGTAATCTCTTGCTAGGATTTCTTAACAACAACGTTGTTTTGTCTAACTTTTAATTAATTCATCTCGGCGTAAGATAACAGGAAAATCTTTATCGTATACGAGAGTGAAATTACATATTTTCACTTCGGTTTTTTATTTTCTCACTTATTATAAATTCCTTATTAAAGATGGTGTAGTGGCTAGGGCCGCTGCGTCCTGAGCGGGGAGGTCGGGGTTTGATTCCCACCACGTACCAATGTGTTTTTCGGTTTTCGAATTTCATACCTGTACGTTTATTCGGCGCTTGTTCACTTTAAGCTGTTGGTCCCGGTTCTTCTTCTTCTTTGCGTGTCGATGAAAATAAAAATAATATATTTTAAACCATTTTGGACCAGTGCGAAGCCACGAGCACGGCTTCATCGGTGGCTTTCCACAGGTCCTCCAACGGTCCCGGTTAATAACATAACATAAAAAATCTTTATTGCACGTAAGAATACAAATCATACAACACAACAGATAACAACAAAAGACAAGTACAACATAGGCGGCCTTATTGCTAAGGTAACCTAGACCTAGACCTGAACAAACCTAGTCAAATAAGTACCTTAAATACATTACATATAATACATAAACTAAGTTCAAGCTACTACATTAATATTTGTAAATTAAACTTCTTCTTCTTCTTCTGTCGAGTGGGTATTGAGTCTATCGACCTGATGAACCCTGGTGTCAGAGTTTTTAAACCGCCTAGTAGCACAACTACCAGGCCTCTGACACGGAGTAACGACCACTATCAAAGACAGCGACCGGGACCGACGGCTTAACGTGCCCTCTGAAGCACGAAATCTTTTTCATTTTCAGACAATAAGGTGATTCAGCCTGCAATGTCCTAACCAAACTGAGGAAAAATTCACAAAGTGATAAATTCTCAAATATCAACTTTGTGTTTTCCCCCTGGGAATCGAACCCAGGACCTCCGGATCAGGAGTTCATGGCACTAACCACTAGACCACGGAGGCAGTTCAATTAAACTAATAAATAATAAACTAATACATAAACTAATGGAAGATAGGATAATGCAAACTACAAGCAGAACTATAGTTTAATACCGTAGATATTAATCGTTAAGCCATGTCAGAGGCCAGTGCGCATAGGAAAAGTACCTATTTTTATCTGACCACTACCGAAACTTGCCAAATTTGTGTGTGTAAAATAATAATTCTGTATACAATACATACATATAATCACGCCGACCCCGTGAGATACGGCATAAGGCTAGGGAGATGATGACATACATCTAATCACGCCTTAATCCCTAACTAGCGACCCGCCCCGGCTTCGCACGGAAATTATCAGTGTTTCTCTACTATATTATGCATGTATTATACATATAAACCTTCCCCTTAAATCACTCTGTCCATTAAAAGAAACCGCATCAAAATCCGTTGCGTAGTTTTAAAGATTTATGCATACATAGGGATATAGGGACAGAGAAAGCGACTTTGTTTTATACTATGTAGTGATGCCTATCCAGGCAGAACGTAAACGACCTGAACAAAGGTCGCTCCGCCACGTCTGACAAAGTTTTGAGGGTTATTTAAGATAGAATTGTAAGTATATTGCTGCAGTGACAGATTGTCAGCCCGTCGCCTAAAATGCAATATACTGAAACCCTCGGATACCTTAGCTGGTTTTTAAAGCATGGCCGGTAGGAAATGCATCTGGCACATTCTATGTTTTTCTTTCGCTCCCAGTCCAGCATGGAAGAAATTAATCATCATTCACATGCATTTACTTGAAAATTTAAAAAAATATGTTTTGCAAAAGAACAGTCAAAGTTGTCAAACACCTAAAAATTTGCCCTCCATAATTTAATTTTATAGGTATGCTCGCAGACAGTATCAATTCCACCCATTAAGCCCTTAGTTAAAATTGTCTAAATACCTTCCTAACTTTGCGGGTAAAATTATTTCGCTTCTATTAAAAAAAAGTAACCGACGCAGTTTATGTTTTATGTTATTGTGCTCATTCATATGATGAGATTTTCAAATATTTATGCGACAGATAAAACATAATATCGGTATGTACATTTTCTTTTTTTGTTATGGTATGTCGTGTTGGAAATGAAATAAAGGTTTTATCTATCTATCTTGTCTATTTTTACAACGTATTTACCATGTAAGAGTTAATAAGAAAAACAACAAACTTGATTAATCTGGAACTGCATAGAATTAAGATAATAATTTCATGTGACAATAACATCTTTTACAAACGAAACTATAATCAATTCAGCCAAACGTCCTCCGTTTGTTTAATCGATTTAAGTTAACAAAGAATTAGCTAAACAGTAACCCTTCTCTTCTTTGTGATGGCGGATAAAAAAGAAACAGAATTATGCTCGCGCACGGTGGTCGGTTGACTACAAAAGTTAAGGTGGAGTTTCTTGCATCACAATTGGGTTCCGTTGCACATATGTATTGTATTTTAGATAAGTGTTACATATATACATATAATCACACATTTATCCCTAATGGGGTAGGCAGAGCGTAAACAACCTAAACAGGTCGTTCTGCCAAGTTTTGATAAGATAAGATAGATCTGTTGTAAGCCTATCGCCTAAATTGCAATATACAGAAACCCTCGGAGCCCTTAGCTGGTTTTTACAGCATGTCCGGGAGGAAATACAGCTGGCACATTCTATGTTTTTCTCTCGCCCCCAGTACAGCATGGAAGAATAAAAGTAGAAGATAAGTGTTGATCGCAAAATTTCTGCTATGAGGGAAATTATGGAGATCAGAATGTTTCCCGTTGGTAAATAATATTATGTACCTAAGGCAAACTCGCGGCTTAGATTTTTTTCATGTTGAATTTTAACTCTTCTTAGACAAGCCGCTGGCTTTTTTTTTACTTAGCCTGAAATGTTTCATTTATTTTCATTTATTTATAAATTACACATTCAAGTACACAGTCATAACAGGTTTGCACCTAATTAACTATGCTTAACACTAAAATAAATTACCTAAGTACATACATACTTTAAAATGTCCCACTGTAGGGCAATGGCCTCCCCTTTTATTTATTTTTTGTTTTAAATATGGTTAGGTAGGGTTAGGTGTGTAAAAGTATATTTTATTTATTTATTTACAACTTTAGTTATTATTTTATAGGATAAATTTATGTAGGTATATAATTATATATACATTTATTACTATATGAACACCACTATAGTAATGTGCAACATCAATCTACTTATAAAAGCACGCACAAAACAACTACCGCATATTCTTATAAGCACTAAGGGGCTGGTCCGAAAATCAGCGCTAGGCATTATGCTGATATTAGTACCAGTATTTTAATTATGTTTGTACCGAAATGTTTTTCTGTGACATATTTCTACTACGTATCCCCAAAAACGAAAATGGCCGATTTTAATTAAGCATCCGAAAGAGCTTGGTCAAATAAAAGTGTTGTTCTTAGTTCATTTTTGTTTGAACCCTTTTTATGGGTGCCACTATCAGCTCGTATCGAGACCTTGGGTTGTTGAACAAATACCTTGGTACATACAAACATATAATCACGTCTTTATCCCTAA
This sequence comes from Scrobipalpa costella, assembly GCA_949820665.1. Lineage (NCBI taxonomy): Eukaryota > Metazoa > Arthropoda > Insecta > Lepidoptera > Gelechiidae > Scrobipalpa > Scrobipalpa costella. The sequence goes on along the minus strand of OX463320.1, from coordinate 10,613,402 downwards.
CGGGGTAGGCAGAGCATGAACTACCTAAATAAAGGTCGTTCCGCCACGTCTGACAAAGTTTTGAAGGTTATTTAAGATAGATTAGTAGGTATATTGCTGTAGTGACAGGTTGTCAACACATCGCCTAAATTACAATATACTGAAACCCTTGGATCACCACTTTGTTTTTTTTCAGAAAGTGAAAAAAAATGGCTTTTCCATGTAACCAATTTTACTTTTCACTTCCTGAAAAAAAATTTAATTACTTCCATGCTGGTCTGGGAGCGAGAGAAAAACATAGAATGTGCCAGCTGCATTCCCTCCCGGGCATGCTGTAAGATACAGCTAAGGGATCCGAGGGTTTCAGTATATTGTAATTTAGGCGATGGGCTGACAACCTGTCACTACAGCAATATACCTAGAATTCTATCTTAAATAACACTCAAAACTTTGTCAGATGTGGCGGAACGACCTTTGTTTAGGTCGTTTCCGCTCTGCCTACCCCATTAGGGATAAAGGCGTGATTATATGTATGTAAAAAATATCCTGGTGGAAGTTGTTCAGCGTCTTAGATTGAGCAACACCTATCAGTTTAACGGGATGCTGTCCCTTACACCCCGTATGATCCAAATCGAATACTTGATAAATCTGATCTCCTAACTAAATCAAATCAACTAAATCTGGCTAGATTTAATCTAAATAGTCCTGCATTTGCAGTTTCGGAGACAAACTGCCTGAACTATAATCCAGATCACTGATCAATGTTTTGGGCGCTTGGTTCATTTGATTTTATGTTTCTAGTTAAATTATTAATCCTTTTTGAATTATTATAGGACTTTAAGTCAGTTTCGGGATTATTTTGATTAATTTGTTACTTGAGAACTTTAAATTATTGTAGTCAAGAACAGTAATGTAGTTTGCATTACTCTCCAAATCAACTTGCACAGTTTTCTTCGCAGTTGATGTTTTCTCGTTGGAGTAAAATATTTATTTACCTGCGTTAAAATTCAACTGATTAAGTTTACTTAATTATTAAAACTGTTTCAGATGTTTGAAAATAAGACGAGTAGATTTGATTTTGTTTATTTTACAAGCGGTTAAAAAATAAGAAAAGCTATTTTAGTTCCTTGATTCTTAAACTACATAGCTCTTCTGCCGGACTTTTCTACTCTACTTTGCCTGGTCTTCGGCTTTCGCTGGTGTAAGATCGCCGTTTTATTCTATTCCGTTTGGGTACTTTAGTAAAAAAAAGTGTACCTGTCAAATAAATAAACGACACACCGCAGTTTAATGACGTCACGATCCAGTGGCGGCCGCGCAATCAGCCGCCACTGTTCGTCGCAGTCAACAAATTGTGGAATAACGTGCCGCTATATATTGCAGTCCCCTCGGGGAACAATAGACCTTTTCGGCTGCGGCGAGAGGCAAGATTCTTACGGGAGTGTTGGGTAGGGGTGTGGTTGTGTATTACGGTTTTCAAAGTGTTTTGCGTTTTAACTGGAGGAAGAGAAAACGAAAATGGTGTATTGATAACTTATGGCTAAATACAATGTTTCGCTGGACTTCGTACTAGTTTAATAAACAATGAATATTTAATTGGAATTATTGTTTGAAAATGAAAATGGTCTATTTTCTATAATGATAAGACAAAGTTTGTTTATCTGTAGGTTTACGAGCGTGTGAGAAATACATTTATATTTTAACTGAAGTAATATTTAGTTCAAATGATTTATCTTCATTTTATAATATAAATCAAAGTCACCTTGTTGTTTATTTATTTAGTTTGTAACTCTATCAAACTTTATATAAAAAAACTTTGCATCGTTTGTATTCGAGTCGTCAAAAAAGATTTTTTGAGATCTTACTTTGAATTGACTTTGAACGGTAATTATTTCAACAAAAATCAATTTAAAATAAATAAGTTACGTTTTCTGATATTTGCACAACTGTAGGATCAAGCTGGACTGGGAGCGAGCGAAAAACATAGAATGTGCCAGCTGCATTTCCTCCCGGGCATGCTGTAAAAACCAGCTAAGGGATCCGAGGCTTTCTATATATTGCAATTTAGGCGATGGGCTGACAACCTGTCTCTATAGCAATATACATTCCAATCTATCTTAAATAACCCTCAAAGCTTTGTCAGACGTGGCGGAACGACCTTTGTAAAGGCCGTTTACGCTCTGCCTACCCCATTAGGGATAAAGGCATGATTAATATGTATGTATGTATGTAGGATCTGAAAATAAAATACCACTTAAATTAGTTAAGAATGCATAGTTTTATTAAGTTCTCGTACTTCTGTAATATTTAATCAATATTTATAGTATATGAATTAATTCATAATGAGGCCTTTCTTTTGATTTTAAATTATTATACAAGATTCCACGCTACACGATGTGTCCCTTATAATCTAAGGGCCCCACTCCACTGCAAGCCCCGCCATATTTGTTTAGCTCCCTAAACCAACCTCTCATTCCTCTTGTTTATATTTCATTACTACATGTGCTATCCAAAATCGGTATTCATATTCGGCTCTAATATTTTTGGAGAGCAGATGTCTATGAGTTATAAGAGGCTATTCATAGAAGATTGGGGGATTTTTTTGGTAGTTATAAAATGGTGAAATGATTGGGATTAAATTGGTGGCTGAGGGAGATTTTAATATCGCATATGTGACTTTTTGGATTGATCAATATCGGAGTGAATTTGGCAACCGAAAAATTAAAGATTAGAAAAATACTATTGACGATATGAAATGAACATTTAGATTAATGGGTGCGCCTGTGGGGCCATATATATTTATCGTAGATGTAATTAATATCAAATATATCAATAAGATGTCAAAGAGGTCACTATATATGCAATGTGTTAACTGTCAGTATCTTTGGAACTTTACCTGGATACGGCGTGCTAGAGGACGTTTTTAATTTGTAATTTTATTGTATTTTGCATGTCTGTTTTAAATAAATTAATAATTTTAAGGCGTTATAATAGATATGTAATAAAAAACAAACATCAACGTATGTTTTTTTGTTTGAACGATATTGTATTTTACAACAATATTTAGATATTCCTAGAATATAGAATTTAGCTATACCTACGTTTAGAATGCAGAATTTGCGGTGAGTGACCACCGAGGCGCGACGTGCGGTCGCCGATGGAATTCCTTGTGGACACATCGCAGACATATTGGAGAATGCGTGCCGTCAATGCGGTTGTTATAGAGTAGAATAGAAATATAATAGAATTTAGAACCTGTAGCCTTCTTAAAGTAGCTTAGTTTTTAGATACCTGCGTACCTTAAAAGGGTTTAGTTTCTTGAAACCTGCGTTCCTTGAGGTAGTTTAGTTTTTAGAAACGTGCGTACCTTGAAGTGGTTTAGTTTTTTGGTAACTTTGGCTCCTGCGTCTTTAAAAGAAACGATAAGGTCAATGTAAGTAGAGTTACAGAGTATAGAATTTAGCTATACCTACGTTTAGAATGCAGAACGAGGCGCGACGTGCGGTCGCCGATGGAATTCCTTGTGGACACATCACAGACATATTGGAGAATACGTGCCGTCATTGCGGTTGTTATAGAGTAGAATAGAACAGTCTCTTTAAGAAACAATACAGATAGTATAGCTATAGACACAGAGTCTGTTTTAACGAGAGATATAGGTAGCTATAGATACAGAATATAGAATTTAGCTAAACATTTAGAATTCGGAATATGTATATGTACCCTTATTGCGTTAGTAATAGAGTTGAATAGAGTATTATCTTTAAAAGACACGGTAAAGTGAGTAGAGCTATTGATACAGAATATAGAATTTAGCTATACCTACATTTAGAATGCAGAATTTGCGGTGAGTGACCACCGAGGCGCGACGTGCGGTCGCCGATGGAATTCCTTGTGGACACAGCGCAGACATATTGGAGAATGCGTGCCGTCTTTGCGGTTGTTGGTTGTAGACTGGAACTGTGAAATGCATTGGATCTTCACTACATAGTATAAAACAAAGTTGCTTTCTCTGTCCCTATATCCCTATATATGCATAATTCTTCCATGCTGGCCTGGGAGCGAGAGAAAAACATAGAATGTGCCAGCTGCATTTCCTCCCGGGCATTGTAATTTAGGCGATGGGCTGACAACCTGTCACTACAGCAATATTCTTACAAATCTATCTTAAATAACCCTCAAAACTTAGTCAGACGTGGCGGAACGACCTTTGTTTGGGTCGTTTACGCTCTGCCTACCCCATTAGGGATAAAGGCGTGATTATATGTATGTATGCATAAATCTTTAAAACTACGCAACGGATTTTGATGCGGTTTCTTTTAATGGATAGAGTGATTCAAGAGGAAGGTTTATATTTATTACATGCATAATATAGTAGAGAAACACTGATGATTTCCGTGCGAAGCCGCGGTGGGTCGCTACTCGTTCTTAGTATATTTATTGAAAAATATTTTGTTCATGCACCCACTTTTATGACCCACCAACCAAACACCTACCTTTTACCATAATATGTTTCAAAGCTAAGTAGCCGTACCAGGCTGGTCAGCGCACTGCCTATTTCCTTTATACGTGTCTTTATGCCTTCGTCGAGTTTTAGGACGCGCGAATAGATAGGGTCATACCTTTTTGCTTATTTTAAGTATTACTCCGTGCTTTGGAGGGCACGTTTAGTCGTCGGTCCCGGTCGCTGTCTTTGATAGTGGTCGTTACACAAACCATGTCAGAGGCCTCTTAGCTGTGCTATTAGGCGGTTTAAAAACTGACACCACGGTTCATCGGGTCGATTGACTTAATACCGCACAAGTTGACGTGATATTTACTAATTGTGTTTTTTTTTTGTTTCAGGTAAGAAACCATGGAGCTATTTGGGCAATCGAGAATGATACGAGTACGTGTGACTGACTCATAGTATCAAGGATAACAAGTAAATACATTCAGATTTTCCCTTCTTACCTTATCTCATTCACTGGAAATAGCACGTATTATGTCGCTGATAAAGTGACGGATCCACCCACACACCCAGGGCACCCGCCTAGAGCCCGTCAAGGCTTTAAATGAACATAGGGGTGGGGGGCGCTGTGCAGTATTAGGAGAACTGTCAAATCTATTTCAAATCTCAACATAGATTCTTCTTCTTCTTCTTCTTGTCATGTGTGTTACGAGTCAAACGATCTGGTGAACCATGTGACTGGTGTCAGAGTTTTCAAACCGCCTAATAGCACAGCTAAGACTCCTTTGCGATGCGAAACGACTTCTCTTAAAGACAGCGATTTGGAGCGATGGTTGAACGCCCTCTGAAGCATGGAATCCTTTCTTTTCGTACAATCAGGTGGTTCAGCCATTGTCCTAAACAAACTGAGTAAACTACACAAAGTGGTAAACTAACAAAATATCGACATTGTGTATGGGAATCGAACTCAGAACCTTCGGATCCGGAGCCCATGGCTCAGACCAGTGGACTAACACGCTGCAGTACAAGAAAGTCCGTCAAATATCAAGATGGCGGCGTTAGGTAGTTCCATTTTTAGCCACGTTCATTTAGATCGTTGTCGTACTGTACTTACCATTTGACAAAAGTGCCAAAATGGCGGTTCTGGAAATGACACATTCACGTTACACCTCATTACCGTTCGCGCGTCGGAAATGCGTTTAATTTTTCACTTGCCGATTTTAAATTACAAAGCTTTGGATCGGAATGCAAATGCGACTGCCTTCGTGGTCTAGTGGCCTGAGCCATGGACTCTCATTTCGGAGGTTTAGGATTCGATTTTCACGGGAATACAAAGTTGATAGTTGTCTATTTAGGTCACTTTGTGAGATTTCCCCCAGTTTAGTCGGGACAGGACGAATTACCTGATTAACTGTAAGAAAAATCGTGTTGCGGAGGGCACATTAAACCGTCGGTTCCGGTCGCTGTCTTTAATAGTGGTCGATGCAGAAACCATGTCAGAGGCCTATTAGCTGTTTGTTACAATTTAATTTTTCCATTGCCGATTTCTAATTACAAAGCACGGATCGCAATGCATTGGTACGTAGTAATTTTCGCGCCTAAATTCAGTTGCCCGTTTGAATTTGGAGTGCGAATTTGGAGCTAATTTGAAAATGGAATACATTCTGACAAGCTAAGCTATGTGTTGGAAGGGTCATGCCATGATCGGTGGGTGATTTGACTCTTTGCTCTTTATGCAGGAATTTTTGATATTTCCATAATATATACATGAGGATTTTATCGGTTTGGATACACTAATTGCCTTTCTATTAATTTGTCGTTGTTTTTTGGTAAATTAAAGCTTTCCTTTGCGGCTGGATACGTTTTTCTGTGGAAGTGCATTTTGCTGAGGTAAAAATTTATGGACTTAGATGTCTCCAGAAAATGAAAACTTCTTCAGAATACCAATCGATCATTCTACTGAATTTTATCAAAATTCGTCGAGTCCTTAAACAGGATAAATAGAGTGAATCAAATAGAGAGAAACTGAGAGTTTCAATAACTGTAAATTGTTCGAAAAAGCACTAAACAAAAACCATTTCAAATACATATGCAAATAAATCTCTTTTCACTTCAGTTAGTCACCAGACTTTTGAATGATTAAAATCTAGCCTCATGTTTGTACTGGGTACAAAAAACCCGGTTTCCAATCCATCCCGATTTGGAAATCACAAAGGCTCGTTTCCACAGAATATATTTAGCGGGAAAACGTAATTTTGGCGCCAAAACCCGGCGGGTGAACGATGACGGCCCGTTCGCAGACTCGTTTGCATTAATACGCCCTGGATTCCGAATTCGAAATTTCACCAGCCAGTATCTTTGTTTGTTGGAATCGAATGTTTTTTTTTCTAGTTATGGTTGTGGTCAGAATAAATAAACGCAAGTGTAAAAATCGATAGAGGCAAATCCAGAGCATCGGCAGAGTTCTCTTTTTATAACTGTACGTAATTTTTTTTAAATCGTAGTTATGTAATATATGAGTGTTACAATTTCTTCTACTTAGACAATATTTACACACTATTAAATAAATATTTCAATAAAAACAAATATACTGATACATATCTTATGATAAACTAATACATAATATATGCTACATAAGATAGGATACTCTACGTTATATATCAGAGAAATTGGTAGATAGAATATCACTACATATACTTACTTAAATGATACTTATAAATTAGACAGCATACAACATACATACATATAATCACGCCTTTATCCCTAATGGGGTAGGCAGAGCGTAAACGACCCAAACAAAGGTCGTTCCGCCACGTCTGACAAAGTTTTGAGGGTTATTTAAGATTTATAAGTATGTTGCTGTAGTGACAGGTTGTCAGCCCATCACCTAAATTACAATATACTGAAACCCTCGGATCCCTTAGCTGGTTTTTACAGCATACCCGGGATGAAATGCAGCTGGCACATTCTATGTTTTTCTCTCGCTCCCAGGCCAGCATGGAAGACTGACAACCCTTGATTATAATTCCACCGAGGATATTTTAAAAATAATGACTTAATTACATATAATACGTTCATATTATTATTTATTTTTATTTACTATAGGTACACACCAATATATTATTATGTTTGCATATACCATGTATATTTATGGGATAATGGCAAAGGAATGATACATACATACATACATAAAAACACGCCTTTATCCCTTACGGGGTAGGCAGAGCATAAAACGCCACGTGAAAAGCGCTTTCGCCACGTCTGACAAAAATTGAGGAAAAATTTAGATTGTAATGTGTATTGCTGTAGTGACAGGTTGTCAACCTATCGCCTAAATTACAATACACTGTAACCCTCGAATCCCTTTTGCTGACTTCTACAGCATGCCCGGGAGGAAGGGCAGCTGGAACATTCTATGTTTTCCTATCTCTCCCAGTCCAGCATGGAAGATAATGATGATATACCATGTATATTTATTTCATTTACATTAATTTACGATTTGATCAATAATGTAGTTGACTGTCCAGCGTTGGTCGCGCGAGTAGGGCTACGTACACCCGCAGTTCGCACTCGGCATGCACGGTTGTTGTATGAACCTCGTGTAAGTACTAAGAATAGATGCCTACATGAATCTAACTTATAATGCACAGAGCTTGACATGTTTCATATGAACCGGATTTTGTTCCGAGGGAAATTAACAGAAACTATAAAGATTTTGGATTGTGTCGCTATTTCGTAACAATAATATTCTTCTACAACCATCACAAACACTTTGCATCTCTGTACACACGCACACACACACACACACACACACACACACACACACGCACGCGCGCGCGCGCACACACACACACACACAAACACACACACACACACACACACACAGGCACGCATACACATTCTATTCATACATCTTGCACTCAACTACAACAACACAAAATAGGCTTAAACTTGTTTTTGTTTTATTGTTATTTTTACTTGTTTATTTTCTTGTAATTTGGCCCAAAGTCCAAATAATTTATATTTTAATCTGGAAGAATCTCTTAATCTGGCTTGTAAATATATTAATACTCTTTTAATGAACTCTGGTGCTGTGAATTTTTTCTATGAATTAAGTAAAATGTAAAAAATAAATTTATCATAAAAAAATAAATATTAGCCAATTTTTTTTTCACTAATGTCATGTATAACACATGTCTTGCTTTTAATAAGTTCTAATTTTAACTACTTTACCAAAATTGTATGTAACCTTGTGAAATAAATAAATAAATTAAATGAAAGCAAGCGAATTCACAGTCCTAAAAGCTATTTGCAGTATATTATTATTTAACCCGGTTTTCCTTGCAATTACAACGATTATGAGCCAAGAAACTGGGTTAAGACAAAATTGAATTAGAGCGAGATTTATGTCGGGTTCGCAGGTGAAAAACGGTAGACCCAACATGTAATAAGGAACTCGCGACCTCTACCGTAGGTATATCTAGTTAAGATTGTGTAGGTACTTGAAATAATCCTTGGAAGATAGAATTTTACTCTGTTAAAGAGTATATGAATTGTAATTCTTAATTTGTTTAATTTACAAAACATAAAAAAAACATAACGTAAAAATTATTTCAAACCCTACTATCATAAAATACAATAAATACATATAACTACATAAATAGTAAATAAATACATATATAGTTATAAATATATTATATTAATGTAATAATACATAATTAATGTAAATAACACATAACTAGTAAACATATTAAAAAAAATATGACAATAACAAATAAATTTGGAAGAGAAAGATAGTAGGTACTATTTACTCGTTAATGTTCCTACTGCAGTCCAGGAGTTATGGTTTTTTTAAAGTTGTTGACGCACTTCTTACTCTGCAAAGGGTATAAGCATGATTTTATGTATGTATTTATACAAAAAGCCATACTATAATTGCAGCAAGGAGGAATTTGAACTGGGTGCGAGAGAAAAACATAGAATGTGCCAGCTGAATTTCGTCCCGGGTATGCTGTATAAACCAGCTAAGGTATCCGAGGTTTTCTGTATATTGCAATTTAGGCGATAGGCTGACAACCTGCCACTACAGCAATATACCTACATCATCATCATCATCATCATCATCTCCCTAGCCTTATCCCGTATCTTACGGGGTCGGCTACCTAATCCAGGGGATTGAACGGGGGTACTGGTTTTTACACAGAGCGACTGCCATCTGACCTCCGCAACCCAGAAGGAAATCTATCTTAAACAACTCAAAAAATATGTTAGCGTGGCGGAATAACCTTTGTTTAGGTCGTTTACGTCCTACCTACCCCATTAGGGATACAGGCGTGATTGTATATAATTATATGTATGTATATATGTAATATGCACCATAAATATCCATAATAGCAGCAAGGACAAATTTTGAAACTGCCTAATTTACCTAATATGTAAACATAAACAATGTTAGCTAGTAATTATGAATTATTTCATAATTACTAGCTTATTTTGATTTCAAAATACGAATTAACAGCATTCCATTATGAGATTAACATTGTAACCTAATTGCACAAGGTTTTAGGTGACATATATTTCCCGAAACCATTCAATACGATCCTGTTCCATGCCATTTCGGTTTAGTGTTGCCAGCTTTAAAGTATCAAAAAATAATTAAAGAAGAAAAAGGGAAAAAAACAGTGGGAGTTTGGCGCCAAGCATCTTACTGTATTCTGCCGATTGTGCCAGGGCTTTTGAGATTTCTCGTTCGTTTCATCGTTGACGATATCACGATTATCTCCGGCATTTACAGAGTCAAGAACTTGTGGATTGTTTATAAAGAAATCCTATCATTTTACAACACGAAAGTATAAATCGCTTGATCATATACCGTGTAGTGCCAGGTTCAAAAAGCAACACCCCATCTCTCCCAAAGGGTGTAGCAAAATTTTGTATTTATTCTGGGAACGGACCTAGTGTTCCTCCCACGATTTTACTTCTACTGCCCGCTGCAACCCGCATACTAATGTCAAAGTCAGATCATTTATTTACAAATAGATTTCTAAGAACACTTTTAAAATACATAGAGAGCCCGATGGTGTAGTGGATAGGGCCGCTGCCTCCTGAGCGGGAGGTCGTGGTTCGCATCCTACCACGGGCCAATGTGTTTTTCGGTTTTCGAATTTCATATGTACGTTTAATCAACGTTCACGTTAAGCCGTTGGTCCCGGTTAATATCGTTTAATATCATAGATATTTGTCGTTAAGCGTGTCTGAATCCCACCACGTACCAATGTGTTTATCGGCTTTCAAATTACATATGTACATTTATTCGGTGCTTTTTCCATGCTTCGGAAGGCACGTTAAGCCGTTGGTCCCGTTTAATATCGTTTAATATCATAGATATTTGTCGTTAAGCGTGTCTGAATCCCACCACGTACCAATGTGTTTATCGGCTTTCAAATTACATATGTACATTTATTCGGTGCTTTTTCCATGCTTCGGAAGGCACGTTAAGCCGTTGGTCCCGTTTAATATCGTTTAATACCGTGCATTTCAGTTAGTAGTTAAATCATGTCAGAGGCCAGTGCTACGCATTGGCGGCTTGAAAACTCCTGACCTAATCTAGGATTGGGTCTGATTTCCCTTCTGGGTTGCGGAGGTCAGGTGGCAGTCTCTCTGTGTAAAAACCAGTACCCTCGTTCAATCCCCTAGATTAGGTAGCCGACCGGAATATGGGATAAGGTATCTCCCAAGGGAGATGATGATCTGGCAACACCATTCCATTTTCCCTCTAATAATTCTACTCGCGATTATCGTTGCGGTTTTTGAACGCAACTCGCAGCGTTTCAGTGCGGTTTTGATCCGATGCACCCTATACACTGTAGTTGTTTTGTTTTTGAACGTATTTTCGGTTTAATTTAACATAAAAATGTGGTTGGTGTGAGGTCTTTGGACGGGTTCTTTGGCCTTGGTGGTCACTTAAGGACGTCCATAATTTTATATAGTAACATGAATTGAAACTTAAACACTCTTACTTCTTAATGAATTCTGTATAATATATATAATCACGCCTTTATCCCTAATAGGGTAGGCAAAGCGTAAACGATCTAAACAAAGGTCGTTCTGCCACATCTGACAAAGATTTGAGAGTTATTTAAGTTAGATTTGTAGGTATATTGCTGTAGGTTCTCAGCCCATCGCCTAAATTACAATATACTAAAACCCGCGGATCCCTTAGCTGGTTTTTACAGCATGCCGGGGAGGAAATACAGCTGGCACATTCTATATTTTGCTCTCTTTCCCGGGCAGTATGGAAAAATTTACAACTAAATAGCTATTGTATTGCTTATGTTCATATAATTCGAATCTCTAAAGGCAACAAATTTTATTTACTTAATTAAAAGAACGCCCTAAGTTTAGGTTCGAGCTCCAGTGGACGCCCTATGATACTTAGTTGTCGAAAAGTTGCAAGATGTAACTTTCTACTGCACCTCCCAAACAACTGCCAACTACTATACTACTTTCAACTGCCTCCACCATGGACTGAGACCATGGACTCCTGATCCGGAGGTCCTGGGTTCGACTCCCAGGGGGGAAACACAAAGTTGATATTTGAGAATTGATCACTTTGTGAATTTTTCCCAGTTTGGTTAGGACATTGCCGGCTGAATCACCTGATTGTCCGAAAAAGAAAAAGATTTCGTGCTTCGGAGGGCACGTTAAGCCGTCGGTCCCGGTCCCTCTGTCTTTGATAGTGGTCGTTACTCAAACCATGTCAGAGGCCTGATAGTTGTGCTACTAGGCGGTTTAAAAACTCTGACACCAGGGTTCTTCGGGTCGATAGACTCGATACCCAGAAGAAGACTGCACCTACGCTACGTAGTGATCCTAGACCAAAAGAGTTTAACCCATAAAAAAAAATCCACCTTGCAATTATCGCTCTATCACTTCCAAACACACTCACCAACAATGGCTCATAAAGCAAAGCGTTAAGTTGCTTTCCGAAATGCGGCATCATCGCATTCCCAATAGGGCTGAAGCGCGGTGATTTGTGACTCGTTGAGTTGGTTTGTCCCATTTGTCGGTCTGTGGCCTATTTGACCGGTTCGTTCCACTTGGCTCTCAATACACTGTTCTCGGACTCACTAATAATGCATCAATGCTTAATAGTTATGTCCGAAATGCGCCATCACCGCATACCCAATAGGGCAGAAGCACGGTGATTTGTGACTCGTTGAGTTGGTTTGTCCCATTTGTCGCTCTGTGGCCTATTTGACCGGTTCGTTCCACTTGGCTCTCAATACACTGTTCTGGGATTCACTAATAATGCATAGTTATGTCCCAAATGCGCCATCACCGCATTCCCAATAGGGCAGAAACGCGGTGATTAGTGACTCGTTGAGTTGGCTTGTCCTATTTGTCGCTCTGTGGCCTATTTGACCGGTTCGTTCCACTTGGCTCTCAATACCATGTACTTAGCAAATATTACAAGTCAACTTACGATACCACAGGGTTTATATTAAATGCTGTCTAAGGTAAGGTCGTGGGGAGCCCAACTTAGTAAGGTTTTCAAATGCCGATGGGCTCTTGACCCTAGTCTAATTGAGTCAGTGTCCAACTGATTAGCCTGACAGATTCTGCGCAAGAGCGAAAATCAAAGTCATCAAGATCTGAAAAACAGCTACATTGCCACACGCCTGTGGACTACGTTGAATCACAAGATACCCGGTTCCTCGCGGACCTAAGCCTGCAATTTTTTTTTGTTTATAAATTACAAATCTTTAGGGCCCAGTGGAATAGCCAATCGGACGTGCGAGTGGTATCATTCAGTAGCCCATTCTGGTTTGGTGGGCAAATCGTCGGGACCTCGGTAATTCGGGCGCGGATCTGTAATCCCTAAAGAGGCGGGCGTGCCCGGCACGTGAATCGCATATGTGGCTATTTCGCGACCAATGTGTTTGGGACCAATCGGAACTTAATTAGGCAATCAAAAATATGCAGACGCAAAATAACTGTTCAAAAACAGACTATAACGAAAATGGTGTTGCATTCTAAACATGCTGGTCATAGTATGTGTGTATCATTAAAATATAATGTAACTATTTGCAAGCAAAATTGATGTAACTAAGTTAATTCTTCTTCTTCTGTCGAGTGGGTATCGAGTCTATCGACCCGAGGAACCCTGGTGTCAGAGTTATTAAACCGCCTAGTAGCACAACTATCAGGCCTTTGACATGGCTTGAGTAACGACCACTATCAAAGACAGCGACCGGGACTGACGGCTTAACGTGCCCTCCGATGCACGAAATCTTTTTCTTTTCGGACAATCAGGGGATTCAGCCTGCAATGTCCTAACCAAACTGGGGAAAATTCAAAAAGTAATAAATTCTCAAATATCAACTTTGTGTTTCCCTCCTGTGAATCGAACCCAGGACCTCCGGATCGGGAGTCCATGGCACTTGCCACTAGACCACGGAGGCAGTTAGTTACTAAGTTAATTAATAAATGGGGACACCTAGTTGCACCAAAACGCTCATGCAAATATTGATGTTATATTAAAATGAAATCAATATAAAATAGATTAGAGAAATTTCACATCAAATATCATAATATTTACGTGCCATTTTTAGCGCAACTGGATGCTGTTCTCTTATAACTGAATTATGATACATACATACATATAATCACGCCTATATCCCTAATGGGGTAGGCAGAGCGTAAACGACCTAAACAAAGGCCGTTCCGCCGCGTCTGACAAAGTCTTGAGAGCCATTCAAGAAAGATTTGTACGTATATGTTGTCAGCCCATCGCATCGCCTAAATTACAATATACTGAAATCCTCGGATCCCTTAGCTGGTTTTTACAGCATGCCCGGGAGGAAATGCAGCTGGCACATTTTATGTTTTTCTGTCACTCCCAGTCCAGCATGGAAGATCTGAATTATGATCTTGTTAGAAAAAAGTAGACTTTTGTTTTAATTTGAAATCTCCAGCTACTATCTAATATTCAAACTTACTAGTTTTCACCCCTTCTCAAAAATACGAGCCTTAGATATAAACAGGTTTAGTAAAGTGGTCCAATCACAAGCCTGGACTAAAGATGGCGCAAATTTTACTTTTACAATTCTTAAGGACCTGCGTTTATAAATAGTAGAAAGTATTTTATTTATTATTTATACTTTGTACTTATCTAGCAACTAAAACTCACTAGTTTTTTACCCCTTCTCAGAAAGAAGAGAAGTTCACCTTAGAATATACGCAAATTTACTTTTATAATTCTTAAGGACCTGCGTTTTTACTAGAAGGAACTACATATGTAGCTACTAAATAATAGCCAAAGTAACTAGTTTTTTTACCCCTTCTCAGAAAGAAGAGAAGTTTACCTAAGAATATAAGCAGGCTAAGTAAGGTGGTTCCTGGATTAAAGATGGCGCTAATTTACTTTAACATTTCTTAAGGACCTGCGTTTTTACTAGTAGGAACTACATATGTAGCTATTAAATAATAGCCAAACTAACTAGTTTTTACCCCTTCTCAGAAAGAAGAGCAGTTCACCTTAGAATATAAGCAGGTTAAGTAAGGTGGGTCCCATCACAGGCTGTTGACAGTGACACGGGTATAGTCACTGAATTAAACACGAGACAGCCCTACGCATCTTCCAGCCATTTCTGGAGAAAAATGGACAATGTTTTTTTTTTAATGTAGGTAATAGGGAAGTTGACCTATATCTCAAGATGATGTGATGTGTGTGCTTTTGTTTTGATAAGACTGGGGTATTTATGAGAAAAGTCTATGATAAGGTTTTATTTGCCTGCGAATTGCCATTCTTCCATGCTGGCCTGGGAGCGAGAGAAAAACATAGAATGTGCCAGCTGCATATCCTCCCGAGCATGCTGTAAAAACCAGCTAAGGGATCGGAGGGTTTCAGTATATTGTAATTTAGGCGATGGGCTGACAACCTGTCACTACAGCAATATACCTACAAATCTATCTTAAATAACTCTCAAAACATTGTCAGACGTGGCGAAACGACCTTTGTTTAGTTTGATTACGCTCTGCCTACCCCATTAGGGATAATAAGGCGTGATTATATGTATGTATGTATGTATGAATTGCCATTTCAAGGTGGAATGCACTAGAATCGAAACGGGTCATTTTAGTCCGTCTTTGATAGTGATCGTTACAACAATGTACAAACATCCTTATAATCACGCCTTTATCCCTGATAGGGAACCCAGTGCGTAAACGACCTAAATAAAGGTAGTTCTACCACGTCTGACAAAGTTTTGAGGATTAATTAAGATAGATTTGTAGGCATATTTCTGACAGGTACTCAGCCCATCGCCTCAATTGCAATATACTGAACCCCTCGAATCCCTTAGCTGGTTTTCACAGCATGCCCGAAAGGAAATGCAGCTGGCTCATTCTATATTTTTCTCTCGCTCCCAGTTCAGCATGGAAGAAACAAACAAAACAAAAACTTTAAGTGGTCTTAAACCTCTTACACCAGGGTTCATCGGGACGTATCAAATGTCAGTAAAAGAATAAGGTTACGATGACCAAAGAGGAACAGAAACCAGCAATTATCGGGACCTGACTCTTTCAATTTATATCTCCTGATTAAATACTGAAGCAGTTATTTTACTGTTTGGGACAAAAGGCTGAAGCGGTTCTTTTTCGATCCTATTAGTTGAAATTCTTATAAGGAATAAATAATCTCTTTTCCAACTAGTCTTTATAGGAAATTTTAACTGAACTGAAAGAGTAATTTTCTTTGGTTCGCTTTGCGTTTCTTTTCAAAGTACTGTAATCCTGTTAAAGAATTAATGGAATATAGATTCCACAGTTCTTTGAATACCTTAGTTTGCAAGTGTTTGTTATTATGTTTTTTTCTAGTATCCATTTAATAAGAAACCTACAAAGTACTTTGAAAGGGTAATTTAGTACCTTCTTCTTTTGTTCTTCCATGCTGGCCTTGGCGCAAATGAAAAACAAAGTATGTGGGCATGCTGTAAAATCCATATAAGGGATCCGAGGGTTTCAGTATATTGTAATTTAGGCGGTAGGCGAACAACCTGTCACTACAACAATATACCTACAAATCAGACGTGGCGGAACGACCTTTGTTTAGGTCGTTTACGCTCTGGATTTTTACTCCATTAGGGATAAAGGCGTGACTATATGTATGCATGTATTAAGTCCCATTGAAGAAACTAGTAGGTATAGGTATCGGTGGATCTTGATCATATTTCAATTATTATTGTAAATGTAGGTTTACCGGGTGAAAGAGACAGCGTCCCGCAAACCCCTATCAACCCCTATCAGATTGTGGGACGCTGTCCCTTATATATATATATATATCTGAGCCGATTTCAGCTACAGCGACTGCAGGACGGGCTCAGCTGCTAGCGTTTCGCTGCTCCGCGCGGTCGTGTGCTCGCATATACCTGCTGCTGTAGCCAATTTTGGCCTTAAAGGTCCTTGAGCACTTTGGGCAGGTGAGAACGTCCCTTACACCCCGTATTTAGGCGGCATAACGTGGTACTGTCCAAATGATGGACTGATTTTTCTATTCCGATAAACAGGTGATGGTGATATTAGCCAGCATTTAAAAAAAAAACAGTCTCTATATTTCTTCCTAGTAAGTCCGCTCTATAAATTGACTCCAGATTAAGGCGGAATTTCGTATCCAATATAATAATACCAAAAGAAAGATAAAACTCCAAATCTCCCAAGCTAGTCTTATACAAAACAGGAAGGTGTTTAAATACCTTCATAGAACCTAAACTTAATCAATAAACTGTACGAGTATTTTTTATTACGACCGATCAAAAACATTTTCTAAGAAAGTCACGCCGACAAAGTTACGTTTTCGCCTCATTAACTAGAAGCGTCATAAAATGTTGGTCTAAAGTGCATTTCATGGACGGTAAAAATTACTTTGTCAGGTTATTTTGTGTTCGGTTCGGTATCGAGTTGCTATCACGATCTTTTGGGATCGAATCGACACGTCACGACTTTATTTTTTTATAGTGTTTTAAAAATAAAAGTCGATTGATGGATGTTTTATGACTGACCAGCTACCCATCCGTGACTCGCTAGTATTATTAGTATTACAACGGAAGTAAAATACTTTTTTTATTAATCATTTCATCAATATGATGCACAGAAAATACCTCTTTGAAAATAACTCAAAGAACTACGATTAACAATTGTAATTTGTTAATTCTTCCTTGCTGGACTGGGAGCAAGAGAAAAATATAGAATGTGCCATTTGTATTTCCTCCCGGGCTTGCTGTAAAAACCAGCTAAGGGATCCGAGGGTTCTTGTATATTGCAATTTAGGCGATGGGCTGACAACCTGTCACTATAGCAATTTACCTATAAATGTATCTTAAATAACCTTCAAAACTTTGTCAGATGTGGCGAAACGACTTTGGTTTAGGTCGTTTACGCTCTGCCTACCTTATTAGCGATAAAGGCGGGATTATATGTATGTAATTCGTAAATTATGCTTTTTAGGCAACAGACCTTTGACCTATCTTTTTTAGAAGTGCCTTTAGAAGTACTATTAAAGTCAGGTGCCCAACCCTTTTAAAAACATACATTTTATAGTAGCAATAACAAACAAAATATGGAATACAAGATGTTATTTGAAAAACAGTCGTAAAAATTAATAAAACCCACATGAAATGTCGGAGTAGTTTTGATGTTAAAATGATATAAAATGTGCGTTGCCATAAAAATATAAAAACAAACAAATGTTCTCGTTAATTTTTCCTTACATAAAATCAGCTGCATTATAAGGATGTTCAAGAGGGTTCAGTATAACTTTTGAAGTTTATGTTATTATATGATGTCAGATCAGTATTGTTGCATCGGGTTGCAATGGCTTTATTAAGTACAATCAACAGATAAAACAAAAAAAAATACTAAATTTCATAGATACCTAACTTAGATTATCATGTATCTACACTCTGCCTACCTCATTAGGGATGGAAGCATAAGGAAGAAACCCTAAAAACTCCTTCTCGAACTACTAAAGACAGCAATAAAACAGTAACAAAATGGTAATGGAGCAGATACGAGGACTGGTTAGTGGCGCCCCCTGCCGCGAGCTTTTGGTTTTAAATTATTTTAAATTTCGAACTGCTTTCTTCCCAACGCCCAGCGGGGTCGCCTATTAATATATGTCGCTTCTATTTTATAGGACTATTCTTTTTCTGTGGGGAATCGATTTATTAAATAGGTGTACAGTTCTCAACAGTTGTTTAAACCCTATGATATTTCCTATGAAAATTAATGATTTTCCCGAGGGAGCCTTTGTTAAGATGGTAAAAGTCCCTTTGGTAGTGCAGTATTCTTAGAGTTAATTCGATTCAAACAACAAAATATTTTTTAAATGCTTATAATAAAGATGGTTTACATATCATACAGTTTAAAATCTCGACCCTTATCTCATTTTTGTAAAAGAAAAGTATCATTTAATAAATTAATCAGCTTAATAAATTATAAAGCATTGGACACTATAAATATTATAATTTTTTAATAAAAATTAAAGCAAAAAATAAGTTCTTTTGAGACATAAATTAAAATTCTTTTTAAGTAAATTAAAATTTGGAGCGTGTTTATATTAAACGTGTTTATCTTTTAGTTTAATTAAATTTGGCATTTTAAGAAGCTTAGTAGGGGAATGCACTGTTATAGTTAATTACAATAGTCTGTGCCTTGTTGGAGGTCGTAAGTTCGATGTATATTTATTTTGCTTCATTTTTTCAAAAATAAAAGAAATAAAGTTATTTTTTTCATGTAAGGTGAATCAAATAGTGTTCAAAACCCCAAGATAAACCATGTCAGAGGTGAAATGGGTAATTTTGATAGATTTTCAACTGGAAGATAGTCCACTTAAAAGAATAGGAATTCTAAGTTTGTATAAGTATACATACGTGGGACACTCAGAAAGTTTTGCGACACTAAAAAAAATTGTTCTACAGGTACATATATTTTTATTAAATCTTTTCAAAGTACTCTCCACCAGCCTCTATACAAAGATTCATGCGTCTGAACCAGTTTTCAAAACACTTTTTCCAGTCCGCCGTAGACACCTCGTTTACAGCTTGCTCGAACGCAGCCAGCGCATCTTCCGGCGACAAAAATTGTATCCCCTTGAGCTGATTTTTTATTTTTGGAAATAAAAAGAAGTCACACGGTGCTAGATCAGGGCTGTAAGGAGGGTGACCCAGGAGTTTGACTGATGTGCTGTCCAGGAAGTCCCTCGTTTTGAGCGCGGTGTGTGCAGGCGCATTGTCGTGGTGGAGCAGTAGTCCGCGGAGCCCTGTGTTTGGTCGCTTGTTGCTCACAACAGAAAAAAACTTCTGGTAAACATTTGGTAGTATACCATTCGGCGTTAATGCTTCTTTGATCTCGTAAGGGAATTGAGGCCAAGTGGCCAGTCAAATTAAAAAAGCTGGCAATCAAAATCTTCCCCCCGCTTCGAGATCGCTTCACTTTGGTAGGCGTTGGTTCATTTTGAAACACCCAAACTGTCGACTGGCGCTTGGTTTCTGGATCGTATTGATAAATCCAGGACTCATCACCTGTTACGATGTCGTAAACACGCCGAGACGAGCCTGCTTCAAATTTGTTCAGCATATCACGGCAACATTCCACCCGGGCCTGCTTCTGGGCGTCGGTGAGGTAGTGCGGCACCCAGCGCGATACTATCCTCCTCACGCGAAGATGCCCATGTAGAATCTCGTGAACGCTTCCCGATCCAATCTTTAATATGTGCTGAATCTCCTGATATGTAATTCGCCTATTATCTTGGATTAAATTTTTCACTGCTAGCACGTTTTCTTCCGTAATAGCCGTCAAAAGGCGACCGCTTCTTTCTTCATCCCCCAAGGTTGGTCGACCGCGCCTAAATTCGTTATACCAACGATACACGGTTGCCTTGGAGGGGCTTTCATCCATAAATGCCATTTGAAGTCTATCGAACGATTCATCCGGTTTCAGGCGACACTTGAAATCGTAAAAAATCATAGCTCTAAAATGTTCCCGGCGCAGATCCATTTTTCAGTAAGACACGATACTTTGAATTGGCTCGCAAAAAATGTGGAGGGAAATTTTGAAAATGGAACACACATATTTTTACTTACAAGTAATCATATTTTCAAAAAAGATTCTAACCGGCCAGGCTGCCATATATAAAAACTATTTATCGCAATACTTTCTGAGTGGCCTGGTACATAATCACGCCTTTATCCCTGATAGGGTAGGCAGAGCGTAAACGACTTGAACAAAGGTCGTTTACGTCTGACAAAGTTTTAAGAGTTATTTAAGATAGATTCGTTGGTATATTGCTGTAGAGATAGGTTGTCAGTTTATCGCCTAAATTATAATATACATAAACCCTTGGATCCCTTAGCTGGTTTTTACAGCATGCCTAGGAGGAAATACAGCTGGCACATTGTATGCTCTTCTCTCGCTCCCAGTCGAGCATGGAAGTATAGATATAACTCTTACAAAAGAACGACTGAACAAGTGAGTTGACCTGGAATAGCATATAGGATTCATTAAACAGCTGAAAATTATCACTTTAATTTTTCCATGCTGGACTGGGAGCAAAAGAAAAGCATAGAATGTGCCAGCTGCATTTCCTCCCGGGCATGCTGTAAATACCAGCTAAGGGATCCGAGGGTTTTTGTATATTGCAATTTAGGCGATGGGCTGACAACCTATCTATTAAATAACCCTTTATTCTTTGTCAGAAGTGGCGCAACGACCTTCGTTTAGGTCGTTAACCTGTAATTACAGCAATATATACAAATCTATCTATTAAGTAACCCTCAATGCTTTGTCAGAAGTGGCGCAACGACCTTCGTTTAGGTCGTTTACGCTCTGCCCACCCCATTAGGGATAAAGGCGTGAATATATATATGTATGTAATTTAGTCATGGCGAAAGCTTTCATTATGATTTGTATGGGGTCCAAGAAATACGATGTCGTCTAAATAAAATATTATTTCATACATTGCCGTCTCCCTACACAGTAACGGTAAACAAAGCGCCATGTTTCCTTTGTCGATGCTTTTCTAATTATACCAAACAGCCTTTGAAAAGACTCCATTGCTTAATTATTCATTTACGACGCAATACCGCCCTGGTGTACAATTTTTGGAAGTCGATGGTTCGAATTGTCACCATATTGTGACTTAGTACATACACATAATCACGCCTTTAGCCCTATCGGGGCCAAAACAAAGGTCGTTCCGCCACGTCTGACAAATTTTGAGGGTTATTTAAGATAAATTTGGAGGTACATATATAGCTGTAGTGAAAGGTTGTCAGCTCATCGCCTAAATTAAAATATACATAATCCCTCGGATCCCTTAGGTGGTTTTTACAGCATGCCAGGGAGGAGCTGGAACATTCTATGTTTTCCTCTCGCTTCCAGTCCAGCATGGAAGAATGTTATATATTGTGACTTATTATGCATTGTTTACTTAACTATTGAGAACGACTAATGTTATTTATTTAACAGTTTATTGTACACAATAAAATACAAAGAACATATACATATAAAACAAAAACACAACAGGCACAGCTTATTTCTAAAAAGAAATCTCTTCCAGCAGACCTAGGCTAGTGAAATAGCATCCTGAGAGGCAGATACGACGTGCACAATTAAAAATATTAAAAACAATAAATTATAATTAACTTATCACTAAAAAAATAAATCAAACACAATTACTTGAAAAATATGCTAAATAATCCTACTAATAAATATTAATAATATATACTTATGAAATAAATAAACAATATACTGCTATATAGATTAAATGCATACATATAATATATAAATAAAATTATATATTATATATAGTTATTCATAGTTCTGCGTAGTGTATGACGGCTTCCTAACTGCCTCCGTGGCCTAGCGGTCTGAGCCATAGGCTCTCGACCCAGAGGTCCCGGGTTCGATTCCCGGCGGTTGACAATGACTTTGTGTTGTTGTTTCTAGTTTGATAAGGACATTGCAGGCTGATCAACTGATTGTCTGAAAAAGAAAATGATCCATGCTATGAGGGGCATGTAAATAGTCGGTCCTGCGCCTGATTTATCTCTGGTCGTTGCAGCCAATCTGTCTAATCAGAATAAGAGATTGAAGGAATAGAGAGTGCACCTGTGTGTAGCGCAAACACTTGGGCACTAAAAACAAGTCCTGCGCAGTTGGCTGATCTCCGGGAGATTGGCCGCCATCACCGAAAATCGGTGGGAGGACTATTATGACGGCTTTCTACAAGATAGTGACTGCTTGACTGCTCCCGTGGTCTAGTGGTCAGAGCCATGGTTTTGTCATACAATAAGGCTTGAACCATACATAAAATCACGAGTTTATCCCTAATGGGGTAGGCAGAGCAAAACCGACATAAACAATGGTCGTTCCGCCACGTCTGACAAGTTTTGAGGGTTATTTTATTACAGAAGATTATGCACCTATATTGCTATATTAACAGGTTGTCAGCTCATCGCCTAACTTACAATATGCTGAAATCCTCGAATCCCTTAGCTGGTTTTTACAGCATGCCCGGGACGAGATGCAGCAGGCACATTCTATGTTTTTCTATCGCTCCCAGATCAGCATAGAAGTTAAAGGCTTGAACCCATAGCCTTAAAATCGATAGTCCGAGACTCAGACCAAAGTGCAAGTGAATATTTGAATCAGTGACAACCCAAAATAAATCTCCAGAAATCTCTAAATATTAAGTAACGTTTAACAAACCGCCAGGAAGTGCAAAAGGCATAAAATTCAAAATGTGATTTGTTCATTTCGAAATTTTGAATGAAACGATCCAACTTTTTAACAAAAGGTTTTACAAACAAATTCCGTTTGAAGAATGAATAAAGTTAGGCTTTTCGGCGGCGAAGGAGGTTGCGATGTTGCCAAGTCTGATAATTTTGAGCTCTCCGAATGTTTTACAAGTTTTCGGGGCCAGAATCTACGGATTCTACTCGAGGAGGTCGAGATTGAGTTTGTACCTTCATCTTATTCATCGCCTAAATATTTCATTAATTTGAATGATCTCCATGCTGGACTGGGAGTGAGAGAAAAACATAGAATGTGCCAGCTGCATTTCCTCCCGAGCATGCTGTAAAAACCAGCTAAGGGATTTGAGGGTTTCAGTATATTGTAATTTAGGCGATAGGCTGACAACCTGTCACTACAGCAATATACGTACAAATATTTCTTGAATATCCCTCAAGACTTTGTCAGACGCGGCGGAACGGCCTTTGTTTAGGTCGTTTACGCTCTGCCTACCCCATTAGGGATAAAGGCGTGATTATATGTATGTATGTATGTATGAATGATAAATTTGGTTCATTTTGAAGAAAGTTTTGGTCAGTCAGTAGAACCGTGCGTGACAGTAAGCGTGCATGGAAAATAAATATGAATGTAGGATGGTTAATTAATTTAATTTATTCAATTTTATTCAATAACACATGGTAGGTAAGAATATTACAATACAAGAGTATGATGTAGACGTAATAATCCTAGGGTTATAGTTTTTTACAGACTTGTGTACTTACGTCTTTATAAAATATTTTTCGCATAAGAAAACAACATTTGCATTACCACCCATATAACAACAATATTAGATTAAGTTTTGTTATATATGCAACTTGCTTGATACATATTTATTTAGTATATAGTAGAAAAAACTAATATTTCTAATATTTCCTATAGGAATTTAACAGTAATTTGCAAAGTGCTAAAGAAATAATTTACAATTTTTTTTTTTATTTTTTTTTATTTAATTAAGGTAATCAACAGCTCTTTACAAACTATTAGAACATAACGCTTAGGGCTAGAATTATGGAGCAAATAACAGATTACCCCAGATTTACCAAGGGCAGAGTAATTAAAGTTAACTAGCTTACAATAAGAATAGGTAACATATCTTAAACTTAAGTAATAAGTGGTTATAAAACTAATACTATTAGCAGAGTATGAAACACTTCAGCTGTGTGGTCTAAATATAGAATAACGTATTTAAGACGGTAGGTAATCGTATCGCATCAAGTGTGACCCTATTGCTATGAATGTAGGTAGATGAAGCGAAAGAAGTTTGTAATCATCGTAGCAAGTGCAAGGATACTCATAATTTCGGGAACAATGAGAAATAAATTGTAAAGGTAAAAAATCGTATAAATATTTCTTGGTAATTTTTGACTTTACTAACAGTGATAAATTTCTTCATTACTAAACATTTACTAGATTAGGTATATTAGAAAAGAAACAAGATAAAGTTAATAAGAACTAACAAGATTTCAATCTGAAAGAATCTTATTAACGACTAATCAGAAAAAAATATTCCATAAAATAATGTCTTATAAAAAATGACTTATTTTTTCACTTGGCAACACTGGCCAGGATCCTGAGCATTTACCAACTTGAGGGGAAAATTAAAATTTGATTTTTTCATAGAAGCACCCCTTTGAAACACTAGAAGCGCTCATTATAAAAGTTTTCAGACGAGAATTTGTGGCATCAAATTTGAAAAGTTTATGTTCTTTGATTTACTTGCAGATTTGTTTTACACTGGCAATTTTTTGAGATTTAATTTTTAGTTTTACGAACACTTTTTTGTGCCTTAATAATTGTTTTGTTTAGAGTGAAAGGCCGAAGATGAATGTCGAAGAACATAAAACGCATCGGTTCTTTGTTGATCACTATTTCGTCTTCATTAGGACTCATCAGATGCGGAAGTGACCGCATAACAGTTGGTTTGCAAGTGTTTTGCTCTTGTGAGCTTAGCTTCCTATGCATTGTCTTGACAGAGATAGAAGTGGGAAAGGGCCCCCTTGCGGGAAGGACCACTCTGCGGAGATCATGCGTAACGGCGGCTCCAAAAGAGTTGGATTCCGTTCCGATCCAAACAAGCTAAGCTCACAAGAGCGAAGCACTTGCAACCTAATTCTAACAAAATGTGTTTGGTTTATTTAATGATGACATAATATTTTAAGTGTGCAAAGTATTGACACTTGGTACCTATTCCCGCTTACAGCTACGCATTTTTCTTTCGCCCAAAGGTTTCCTGGAAGAAATTGCTACCTTAGCAATAAGGCCGCATATCTTGTAGTTGTCTTTTGTTGTTATCTATTGTGTTGTATGATTGGTTTTCTTACGTGCAATTAAGTATTTCTATCTTATCTATATCTTTGACTTTCATAATTCGGAAAAACAAGACATATTTCTGTGGATCTAATTAGTTTTATCATCTTACATATAGAATAGTAAGACTTGAAATACTAAGTAGAAAGAAACATGTTTATTTTTGTGTTTCTAGATTTTTGTGTACAATAAGTGTTTTCTTCCATGCTGGACTGGGAGAGATAGAAAAACATAGAATGTTCCAGATGCCCTTCCTCCCGGGCATGCTGTAGAAGTCAGAAAAAGGGACTCGAGGGTTAGTGTATTGTAATTTAGGCGATGGGCTGACAACCTGTCACTATAGCAATACACATTACAATCTAAAAGTGCCCTCAATTTATGTCAGACGTAGCGAAAGCGCCTTTTACGAGGCGTGTAACTCTCTGCCTAAATAATAAAGGCGTGATTTTATGTATGTATGTTGTGTAAAGTGTTTTTACAATAATCCTAAAAATAACAAACATAAAAAATAGGAATAAAACCCCTTTCAAAGTTTACCATATTCCTGATCCACTTACTTCATTTTACAACTAAAGTACAACTCAATTTTCTAAATACTTTGTAAAATTCATAGGAAAAGCGAATCAACCCTGTTGTAAAGCAGTTTTTACAGCCACATAAAATATCTTAATAACAGAAATTGCAAGGGCGTTACTCCAAACATGCAACAAAGTTAAACTTGTTAAGAAATGAGACTACCTACTTATTTACCTAACTATTTCATAAAATTGCTAATTATACGGTAGAACTAGTACTCACAAAGGGCGCAAAGTTTCGTTTTTCAACGGATCTGTAGTGATTTTCACTTGTATGTGTGAGGAATTACGTCGTTTTTTGACTAAACTATTCGAATGAATGCTATTCTAAGGGATGTTCAGATGCAACCGTTTTACTTAACGCTAAAAGTCGTAACTGCATTTCCTGTTCACGCAATTTCTTACTTTATTTTCGGTGAGACAAAACGTGTTTTCGGGTGTACGTGGAAGTGAAGTTTGAGTCGAATAGTAGGGTGTGTTCAATATGCCTTTGGGACATGCGTCTCTATTGAACGAAGTTTGTACATCCGCCCTTTTTTCTGTACACCAGATGTCTGAAAACAGGGTCTTTTGTGTGTGCATCTGAGTGCCCAATTATATTGTTAATTTTGCAAATATTAAAGCTTTTGAAATATTACACGCTGGCACGAATAATAAGCCATTATGGGGGTTGAAGTTTTAGCAAATGGTAGGATTTCGCGAGTGTCGGGTTTCGTAATTTAAGGTGAGAAGGAATGAATGAATGAGTGTGTGAAGTACTGTCGGCTATTTATTTTGATTCGCATTAGTAGCTTACACTATTGAAGTGACGACAAATTACGAGTATTTTGGCTATTTAAATTCGTACTTAAGTGAAGATTGGTACTTGAGCTTTTTCGCACTTTAGCGAGTAGCGTAATTTTATACATTGATACATCAAGTCACATGTTTATTCCTTACGGGGTAGGCAGAGCGTAAAACGCTTAGTAAAAGCTACGCCAGCTAGCCACGTTTGACAAATATTGAGGGGAAATTTTATATGGAAATAGGTATCACTTTAGTGACAGGATGTCAGCCCATCGCCTAAATTACAATGTACTAACCCTCGAATCCGTTTTGCTAAATTCTACAGCATGCCCAAGAGGAAGGGCAGCTGAAATATTCTATGGTTTTCTATCGCTCCCAGTCCGACATATACTGTCGGCGATTTTGATTCGCTTTAGTACTTTACGTTTTTAAAGTAAAGACTAATTTATAAGTACGTCGATAAAAAAAAACGTAGCTCGCAGAGATTCTCTCTCTAAAACAATTTGTTAAGACAACTAATTACCTATACAAGTACGTTTAGGTATGTTAGAAGAGGAGTGTTTATACAAGGTTAATTGCCATAGCCCCATCCCCGATGAATAATAGATATAACAAGGTTATATTGATTACGGCACAGTTCCTTTATCTCATGAGTGCTGTTAGTCCGTACTTGTGGTTTTGCGAAGAGACATACGCACTTGTGTGCGCAACTATAGGTTTTCTATGGCGAATTCACGCACACCAAAGCAATGTGTGCGTAGTAATATTAGCACACACAAGTATCAATAAGGTCATCAACACTCAGGCGTCACTTACTGCGCGCAAGATTCTGGTCATCTCATTGGCAGAGGAATGCGCCTACGTAGCATTAATCGCTACGCGCGCGCCGAGCGTAAGATGATGCATGTGTGTTGTAGGCAATGCAAAAAGGATTGACAGCGTGTTGAGCGCAACCTTGCGCGCAGCTAAGGGATTCGAGGGTTTCACCAGCACGGGCGCGCTGTAGAATCCAACTAAGGGTTTCGAGGGTTTCACAGCATATTGCAATTTAGGCGATAGGCTTGTCAGCCATCATTATATTTATTTATTAACTGTTATTTTTTTAATGGAACACCAACAGTACACATATTACAAAAAAATATAAGAAAATACAAATATTAGGACACAGCCTGATATGAGTACCAATTACAGGTGAACACAGCATTCTTAAAAGGTAATACAGTAAATTAAAAGGAATTTAAGTTACAAGTTGACAAAATAAAAATAATATTAAATAAAAAAAGAACATTCAAAAATTCAAACATTTCAAAAGAGAAAACAAATTACAAAATCAATTTAAAATTTTAAGAAAAATCTACAATATAATTAATTAAATGTTATGTTACAATTTTGCTATATTATAGCAAGCAATAAGCATACATAATCATTTGTAATAACCCTCAAAACTTGCCAGACGTGGCGGAACAACCTGTGTTTAGGTAATTTTTGTTCTGCCTACTCCATTAGGGTTAAAGGCTTGATTTTATGTTTTTAGCTTTTCTAAACCAACTAAACAAAACCAAACTAAACTTAATTCGATTTTAGTTGAACAAATTGACACAGTTTCAACACAAACTCTGTTTACAATATACCTAACCTAACCGCATAAATTAAAATTTTAACACAATAAATTGGTTTTGATTTCAATAAAATATCACAATTTAATTAAATGAATCTTTACTTTCCAGTTAGTTGTGTTAATTTGAGTTATATTTCGATTGAGCCCGCAGCGGTGTTTTCATCATTAGCCATATTCTTTTTCATAATTGGTTTTAATATTGCAGGCCGAATGACCTGATTACCTGGAAGAAAAAAGATTCTGTACTTCGGAGGGCATGTTAAGTCGGCCACAATCGCTATCTTTGCTAGTGGTCCTTACACAAACCATGTCAGAGAAAACTCTGACACCAGGGTCCAGGGATCATCTGGTCGATCGACTTGACACCCACAGTCCACACGACAGGAGAATCTCTGACCTAAACTAGGGTCAAGATCGAGAGCAAACCCATTTAAAATATATTACATACATACATAAAATCACGCCTTTATCCCTTACGGGGTAGGCAGAGCAATAAACGCCTCGTAAAAGGCGCTTTTCACAAAATTTGAGGGCAATTTTAGATTGAAAAGTGTATTGCTATAGTGACAGGTTGTCAGCCCATCGCCTAAATTACAATACACTGTAACCCTCGAGTCCCTTTTGCTGACTTCTACAGCATGCCCGGGAGGAAGGGCAGCTGGAACATGCTATGTTTTTCTATCTCTCCCAGTCCAGCATGGAAGGAATAAAATATATTAAGAGCCTTATTACTAAATCATGAAACCCTTCGCAAAAACCCAACAACTTAGCATCGCAAATGTAGAAATTGAATCAACAAATATCTAAAAAAGTTAAGAGTTCAACATCACGTAAATAATTCTCGTGAAAAATAACGAAATGAAAAAGTCTACGAACCGATGTCAATTTTCGATTCGCACTTAGGTCGCGAGTATTTTTTTTTTTGAATAAATGAAAAAAGCTACGCGAATATTGTTAAATTGTAATGAAGGACGCAGAATATTTAAGATACATCGTGGTGTCAAAACATCGAAGCATTGCAGTACCGTTTCTATACAGTTACCGTTAGTTAACTGCCTCCGTGGTCTAGCGGTCTGAGCCATGGGCTCTCAACCCGGAGGTCCCGGGTTCGATTCTTTGTGTTGACTTTGTGTTGTTGTTTCTAGTTTGGTTAGGACATTGCAGGCTGATCACCTGATTGTCCGAAAAGTAAGATAAACCATGCTGTCGGATGGGCATGTAAATAGTCGGTCCTGCGCCTGATTTCTCTCTGGTCGTGTCAGTCAATCTGTGCCATCAGAATAAGAGATTGAAGGAATAGAGAGTGCACCTGTATGTAGCGCAAACACTTGAGCACAAAAACAAGTCCTGCGCAGTTGGCTGATCTCTGGGAGATTGGCCGCCATCACCGGAAATCGGTGGGAGGACTATTATTATACAGTTACCGTAAGTATGAAAATGTTTGTATTTCAGGCACAATTCATTTAAAAGTGATGGCGCTACTGTCGTGCCACTGTTCACCCCTTAAGGTCTAATTTAGACTATTCTTGTTATAGTCAATTTACACCTAGCAAATCGCTTTAAAGAGTCCACGCCAGGCGAAAACATAAAAAGAGATTGGCCGAAAATCGGTGGGAGTATTTTTTTTAATAGTCCTATAAATTGTCCCTTAATATTATGAGCTGAATTTTAAAGCTGACTGTACTTATGACCTGTACAATGTTGTAGCCCAATTAAGCCGGATTTGCGACTGATTTCATGTAAAACAACTATGTATTTATTACTTTAAGTTTCACGGAATTTATAATATCGTAAGTTTAATTTGGGAAACTTTCTTTTCTCCTACGCGGGACTAGTTTTTAGTGTTCAAGTGTTTGCGCTACATACTGGTGCACTCTCTATTCCTTCAATCTGTTATTCTGATGGGACAGATTGACTGACACGACCAGAGAGAAATCAGGCGCAGGACCGACTAATTACATCATCTTACTTTTCGGACAATCACAATCAACCTGCAATGTCCTAACCAAACTAGAAACAACAACACAAAGTCATTGTCCCCGGTCGGGAATCGAACTTCGGAACTCCGGGTCGAGAGCCCATGGTTCAGACTGCTAGACCACGGAGGCAGTTCAGCCCATAAACCTGTATTGGGTACAATTAACTGCCAAAGTGAAATGCTGTTAATGTCGATAATTTATATCGGATTACAAAATTGTAAAGTTCTTATTTGGAGTAAGAAAGTAGTTTATAAGTAGGTGAGTGTACAATGTATTGTTACTTCCATGCTGGCCTGGGAGCGAGAGAAAAACATTGAATGTGCCATCTGCGTTTCCTCCCGGGCATGCTGTAAAAACCAGCTAAGGGATCCGAGGGTTTCAGTATATTGTAATTTAGGCGATTAGCTGACAACCTGTCACTACAGAAATATACTTATAAATCTATCTTAAATAACCCTTAAAACTTTGTCAGACGTGGCGGAACAATCTTTGTTTAGGTCGTTTACGCTCTGCCTACCCTATTAGGGATATGAGCGTGATTGTATGTATGTATGAGTGTACAATGAAAGGTTAAATTTATTTAAAAAAGTAACTTAATTCTACATTATGAATTTATTGGGCGTTAAGAAAGAATATTGAAATAGGGTTTTATGTTTTTTTAACTTTTGTGCTATTCAAAGAATGATGAGTGAAATTAAATTGATAAAATAAATAAAAATTCAACCAAACTCCGTTAAAAGAATATTTCAAATAAATTACAAACCTACTTGTCAATTCAAAGAGCGTAAATGTCGCCTCTTAAAGAGAAACGAGTCACCTTAAAACTTATCCAACAGTAAAACCTAATTCTGAGATAAAGTCAGAGATGTAGTATATATATTCTGTGGTCTGAGATAAATTCCCTCGAAGTGGCCAATATGTCTAGTTAATAGCAATTAATTATCACCCAGCAAATCACTATAACTTTGGGCTCGATTCTGGATACCACCGGCTAACAATAAAAATAAAATCTATCTGTCACTTTCAACATAATAAAATTGAAAAAGGACAGGCAATTTATACTCTATGGTTTTACTTTGTCCGCTAAAACTTGACGCGCTTTGCACGTTTCTACAGTATTTCTGCCAATTTTATCCGCCATATCATATGACGGCGGATAAAAATGACAGATAACGCATAAAACCACCGACTATAAATCAAAAACCAGAGAGAATAAATCTCCTGTCCTTTTCCAATGTTTTTAGTCTGAAAGTGACAAATAGATTTTAATTTTAGTTTTAGCCGGAAAATCTATAATCGAGCTCTTTGTTACATTAACTTGAGGCCTAATAACATGTAGCACTAATCGCGACTTTAGAACACTTCGAAAGATTTATTGGTGTTTAGAACAATAAATATCTTCCATGCTGGCCTGGAAGCGAGGGAAAAATATAGAATGTGCCAGTTGCATTTCATCCCGGGCATGCTGTAAAAACCAGCTAAGGGATCCGAAGGTTTCAGTGTATTGTAATTTAGGTGATGGGCTGACAACCTGTCACTGCAGCAATAAACCTACAAATCTATGTTATATAACCCTGATAACTTTGTTATATGTGGCGGAACGACCTTTGTTTAGGTTGTTTACGCTTTGCCTACCCTATTAGGGGTAAAGGCGTGATTATATGAATATATGTATGTATGAAAACAATCAATGAATGCAAAGGTAAAATCACGTCAATATCTCTTTCGGGCTGGGTATTGTAACAACAGGACAAACACTTGATATAATAACCACACCCTGAACCCAATTAAAAATGACACATGCTAAAGCTTAATTCGTAATGACTGACAGCTAGTTTGGGCTCGTATCAGAAACGTCATTTCAGTTCAATGTGGCCTGTCAAATCCATACTTAATAGTGCTCTCAATCTTGAGATTGCTTTATAAATACGAGGCTATGAACACTCGGGTGCTTGACCAATCGAACAATACCCTAATTGTAGAATTCCATTTAGCCGTTTCGGAGATACGAGGTAATAAAGAAATAATTAAATATACATACAAGATACGCGTGAAAAACATAACCCTTTCTTAACAGTCGGGTAATAATGGAATCAAACTAATATTTACGTCTTTCACTTTTACACAATGAAATAAATCAGATCATATTTTAAGAGCTTTTAAGCCTGAACTTATAAAAACAACCGGTGGTCTCTAGCGTTGACAAGAATGCTAAAAAATAAATTTGTAAGGTCAATTTTTCTTTCATAATTTCCCCGGGGAAACTTAAGGGTTTCTCAGAAAAATAGTCTCAATATTACCTTTTGAGAAGAAAAACAAAATCATTTTTATTAGTTTGTTTTTCGCTTTTCTTTGACTCAAAGTGTTTGTATTTGTTTATTTTTCATTCACTATGTACGTACATAATTATAGGTGCTATTAGCTAATGACTGAATTATTTAAACTATGACTCATATACGTAAATGACTGCTTGGGTTGGAGTTATATTTACGATAATTTGTACTTATAAATATTTATTTCTTTTTCAGGTAAGCTACTAAAACTACCAGATAAAAGAGGTCATAAAAAAGTAAGTTTCATATCCTTTGTCGGAAAAGCAAAATGATCAGCATGCTATTTTCCAGTCCTGTGAACTGTTCTTCTTCCATGTCTGGAAGAGAGAAAAACATATATTGTGCCACTACATTTCCTCCCTGGCATGCTGTAAAAACCGGCTAAGGGATCCGAAGGTTTCAGCACCTATATTGTAATTTAGGCGATGGGCTGACAACCTGTTACTACAGAAATATACAAATATATCTTAAACAACTCTTAAAACTTGTCAGATGTGGCGGAACTACCTTTGTCTTGGTAGTTGACGCTCTGCCTACCCGATAAAGGTGTGATTATATGTATGTATGATAACATAATGAAATAGTAGTTTTAGTCATCTAACTAATTTGCCAACACGTATCATTTTATTTTTGAAATGCGTTTTTGAGTAAAAAGACATGAAACTTTGTTTACCTTTATTATTTATTCTAAATCTAATTTGGAATTACTAAAGACACAGGCACTATCGGATGGCTTTTGGTACCTACTTATTTATAAGGTTTTTTTTGCCCTTCACTACTTTCTAGGTTGCCTGGTATAAATTGCTACCATAGCAATAAGGCCGCCTTCATTGTACTTAATTTTTATTTAATTTGTTCTCAATTCCGGTTGTTTTTGTTTTATGTGCAATAAAGAATATATCTATCTCGACTAGATTTGGTATTGAAGCGATCTCAACCAGAAACCGAACAGGCATCGACATGTCCACATACCAACGGTAGAACAAGGCAAGCTGCTTACCGCTAGAGTCCGGTGGGCCGATATTTGATTTATTTCAAGTTATTTGAAGTCCTCTTGTTATAAAATGGGTAGGTTCTTGGCTTAATTCTAGATTCAACCGGTTAAACCTAAAATTAAAATCTATGAAACTAAATCTAAAAACATTCTAAAAGGACAGGAGATCTATTCTCTCCGGTTTTTGATTTATAGTCGGTGGTTTTATGCGTTATCTGTCATTTTTATCCGCTGTCATATGATATGGCGTTAAATAAATGCGCGATAAAATCTAGCGAACAAAGTGTAAAAGCATAGAGTTTAAATCGTCCGTCCTTTTTCAATTATATTATTCCATGCTGGACTGGGAGAGTGAGAAAAACATAGAATGTGCCAGCTGCATTTCCTTCCGGGTATACTGTAAAAACCAGCTAAGGGATCCGAGGATTTCAGTATATTACAATTTAGGCGATGGGCTAATAATCTGTCACTACGGCAATATACATACAAATCTATCTGAAATAACTCCCAAAAATTTGTCAGACGTGGCGGAACGACCATATTTCGTCCTTCCTACCCCATTAGGGATAAAGGCGTAATTATATGTATGTATGTATCTAGAATCGAGCCAACTGAGAAAGTATGTATGACAAAGGTTTTTCAGTTTTATGGGCTGAGCCAAGGAACTAGTTTGCATCCAAACATCATCATGTGATGAAAAACTAACTATATGCAGCCCTTTATTAGCATACCTATATGTTGTAGGTACTAGTATCCAAGGTGGTGTACCTAGATACATACATTTACAAGGATTTAGAAGCTAGCACATCACCGGTTATCTAGGACGCATAGCTTAAGAGACTAATACGAAATGGCTTGAGCATTTGACGTGGAATAGCTACGGTATAACGTCATTAAGGTGCGTCTTTACTGACTACTATAGTTGTCGTCTTGGGTTTTGGTGTGAAGGTATAGGTTCAATTCTTAATTTAAAATCGAATTTCATTGTAATTTTGGTTGCAGTTAACATGCATACATACATATAATCACGCCTGTATCCCTAATGGGGTAGGCAGAGCGTAGACTACCTGAACAAAGGTCGTTCGGCCACGTCTGACAAGTTTTAAGAGTTGTTTAAGATATATTTGTATAGTGCTGTAGTGACAGGTTGTCAGCCTTAATTACAATACAGGTGCAGTAATCTTCGGATCCCTTAGCCGGGTTTTACAGCATGCAGCTGGCACATTCTACGTTTTTCCCTCGCTCCCTGTCTAGCATGAACGTAATATGTTATCATCATATCATCTAATCTGATTTGGAAATAGTTTAGGTACATCACCGAATCTGTCTTGATCACCTGGCTTAGACTAGAGAACTAACCTCAAGAGCAAATAAAAAAAAACATTACAAATACTCGATGCCATCGGATCATGGCCTATCGCCAGGTGATCACGCTGACCTCGTCCGCCATTGTTGAAGTCGCATCGGCCGTCGTATCGACAAAGCTTTAAATGAATGTGGGCGAGGGCGCTGAATACAGGGAGAACTATGGCGACATTAGTTGCCTGCCTCCGAGGTCTAGTGGTCTAAAAAATGGGCTCCCGATCCGGAGGACCTGGGTTCGATTTCCGAGATAAAGTTGCTGTTTGTTAATTAATCATTCTGTGAGATTTGTTGGGACATTGTAGTCTGACTCGAGAATTCCACAAACACAAATTAGGAATCCACTCGCTAAGAAGAAGTCTGACTCACCTGATTGTCCGAAAAGAAAAGTATTCCTTGCTTCGAGGGGCAATTTAAGCTGCCGGTCCCGGTCGTTGTCTTTAATAGTGGTTGTTACACAAAACCATGACAAAGGCCCATAGGTACGTATTTAATAGGGAGCGAAGATGTGCAGTTTATAAGCTGTGCGTGTTATTAGGCGGTTTAAAAACTCTAACATCGGATCCAGGGTTCATCGAATCGATCGATTTGAAACCCACGGTGTTAGTTCCTTTTATTGCCACGTTCCTTTAAATCGTTGGCGTTCTTTGTAGTCTCGTATGGAACGCTTTTTGTGACCGCTCTTGCAAGATTAATTGCGCATGGCCGACGACGGATTGTGAGCCACGTATGGATGAGTTCTGACATCTGCTGTGTAGTGAAAGTGAATTTGAGGATGTGATTTTTTCTTGGAGCTTCGTGTCTACTTCACATTCATACATATAATCACGCCTATATCCCTAATCGGTTAGGCAGAGCGTAAACGACCTAAACACAAAGGTTGTTTCGCCACGTCTGACAAAGTTTTGAAAGTTATTTAAGATAGATTTGTAGGTGTATTGCTGTAGTGACAGGTTGTCAGCCCATCGCCTAAATTGCAATATTCTGAAACCCTCGGAACACTTAGCTGGTTTTTACAGCATGCCCGGGAGGAAATGCAGCTGGCACATTCTATGTTTTTCTTTTGCTCCCAGTCGAGCATGGAAGATGTAGTTACGATACTTTTATTATTGGCGATGTGGCTATCTCTCCCCACTAGTTTAGTTCAAAATGGCCATTTTAGAGTCGAATATAGAGCTTATATCAAAGGCATAGTTATTCGCTCGTACTGACGAAATACAACATGCTTATATATTGATGCCTTATACTGGTGCATGCGTATTATGCTATGTTATCTCTTGCTACAAATCATTACAATCAAAAATTTTCCCTCAATTTTTGTCAGACGTGGCGAAAGCGCCTGTTACGAGGCGTTTTACGCTCTGCCTACCCCGTAAGAGATTAAGGCGTGATTTTATGTATGTATGTATGTATCTCTTGCTGCCTACCACTGCGTTTTATCCGGATTTATCTTGCATGCGTAGGTATGGATAGAACAGGGACCGGGGTGCATCGTTAGAGGTAGACTATATCACATAAATACCTATTGCACAGATAAAAGTGACCATTGGCTAACCCAGCATTCGTGGTTTTGTCTTTTTCCATATTTTAAAATAGTAGATTACTCCGAGGCCGAAAAAAAGGCAATTTAAGATCGAGTAAATTTGGAATGCAAACGAGACCTTAAATTGGTATTTCAGCTGAGAGAAATATAGTACTTTTCTCTCATTTGCGAGGAAATAATTACAATACACTTCAAATAAACATCAAACTTGCGATTCGTCCATAATATTTTGACATTTAAGATTTGCATGCTATGTCAAAGACCGGCGCACATTCCATTCATTCATTCCATTTTGTAAATTTCGCATTCAGCCTTAAAATAATCAATATGTGAACTAAAAATCACCCAAACCGTACTAATGTGTCCTTAAAGAGTTCGTGAAGCGTTGGTTAATTTTAATGTTGTCGTTTGGAAAAATTGCTGGCATCTGCGAATATAACGACCGAAATGAGTGAATGTATGTTTTGTTTTTCTTTTTTAATAATGAAGCTTTTTCCGAGAAAATGGGAGAAATACGCCATTTCCCTAGAAAGAGGGCTTTTCTAAAACCCTTTCATAGCTAGCCGTGGTCGTCGATGCCGGTATTTCGATCGACGGGTTTCACTAACCCATAGCAAGCCTCGCCTTTTGTTATGGACTGGAGCTTCTGCACGTTAATACTATTATACATGGTGTAAGGGACAGTCTCCCGAAAACTAATAATAATAATAATACATTTATTTCATAAAATTTGTTTACAGTTATTACTTACGGACTAATATAAACTACAAAATTCTAATTCTAATTATTTCATTAAAATAATTGCTAGAATTTAAAATGTATGTAAACAATTGGCCATATAATTATAGTTGCTACTTAACATATATTAGATCTGAAAATTTGTGTTTCGATACCTAAACTAAGTAAATATATATCTGTATCTTAGGTATCTCACACTAGTAATAAAAAAAATGATCAAAAAATTGATACTCACTCATCAAAACTGAAGAACTTTACATACTTAAATCACACCTTTATCACAAATGGGGTAGGCAGAGCGCCAACGACTTAAACAAAGGTCGTACCGCCACGTCTGGCAAAGTTCTGAAGAACTTATAGAAAGAAATAAGAAAATGAAAAACAAAAACAAGAATTGGAAATATTTTGACTTTCCCATATAAAAAAAAAATTGTTTGATGAAGTTGGGGATTTTGTTTGGAAAGTAAATAATTCCATCGTGAATGTTGTCCAGTTTCTTTGACTGAGCAACCTCTATCAGTTTAATGGAAGCTGTCCCTTACACCCTTTATATTCTGTGCCCATAGTGGCTCGGATTCCGAAGCGTGCGGGCATGCAGCCGTGATACGGATTACAGAATAGACCCCGGCATGCATTCTATCAGTGATCAATTGTAAGGATGGACTAAAAGGGAGGGAATTTGGAGCGAGATAGTGCACGGTGTTCATGATTAGATCGTGAGTGGTATCAGTGGTCTTCCATGCAAAGAA
Source organism: Scrobipalpa costella (assembly GCA_949820665.1). Lineage (NCBI taxonomy): Eukaryota > Metazoa > Arthropoda > Insecta > Lepidoptera > Gelechiidae > Scrobipalpa > Scrobipalpa costella. The sequence goes on along the minus strand of OX463320.1, from coordinate 10,575,137 downwards.
AAACATTGAATGTGTCAGCTGCATTTCCTTCCAGGCATGCTGTAAAAACCAGCTAAGGTATCCGAGGGTTTCAGTATATTCTAATTTAGGCGATGGACTGACAAACTGACATACCTACAATTCGCCTCGGACATGGCGAAAGCGTCTTTTACGAGACGTTTCACGCTCTGCCTACCCCGTGAGGAAATAAGGCGTGATTTTATGTATGTACGTAAAAATCTAATTTCCGAAACTTTCAACCCCCAAAACCTACGGAACTCCGTCGACACTATCGAATAGAGTGAAGTCGCATACCTATGTGAGGGGAATCGAGCCCGTGTTGGTATTCGAGCGGTATGAGAATCGACGCCATGGGGCACAAGTGTTCAGTAGAATCGACGCCCTGCGGCATTAATATTGAGAATATACATACATACATATAATCACGCCTTTATCCCTGATGGGGTAGGCAGAGGGTCAACGACTCAAACAAAGGTCGTTCCACCACGTTTGACAAAGTTTCGAAGGTAATTTAAGATATACTTGTACGTATATTGAGAATATTTGGGGAGATATATCCCGAATACATTTGGACGGACAAAAAAAGTATTTTTAAAATTGCATATATATTATAGCTTTTATTTTATACGTGTTACAGTTACTTCCATGCTGGACTGGGAGTGGGAGAAAAACAAAGAATATGCCAGTTGGATTTCCTTCCGGGCATGCTGTAAAAACCAGCTAAGGGATCCGAGGGTTTCAGTATATTGAAATTAAGGTGATTGGGTGAAAACCTGTCACTACAGCTATATACCTACAAATCTATCTTAAATAACCCTCAAAACTTTGTCATACTTTGCGGGACAACCTTTGGTCGCTTACGCTCTGCCTACCCCATTAGGGATAAAGGCGTGACTGTTTGTATACGTATGTACTATTACAGCGTGAAAGAGTAACAAATATATACCTACACATTAGAGACAGATCTACAAAAAACTTTTACATCAAGGTGGGTAGCAGATAGTTTTTCGACTAATTTACAGTTTGGCAACTTCCTATTCCACTAAACAAAAAAAAAGCACATATGTGACTATCGGCTTCTTTGAACATTCTCCCCGGAACCATATTTAAAACAAACACTCCATCTTCACGGTTCCTGTATCTAAATCAACATATTTTTGGATCAACAAAGTATCTTATTTCATATGAAAAAATTCAAACATCAACTCTAATCCTTAAGGGCAGCAACACACAGGCGTCACTTAGGGTTGCGCTCAACACGCTGTCAATGGTTTTTGTATTGCCTACAACACAAGAGTAGAGTTCATCGCTACGCGTAATGTGACGTTTGTGTGTTGTACATACATACATACAATCACGCATTTATCCCTAATGGGGTAGGTATAGCGTAAACGACCTAAACAAAGGTCGTCATGCTACGTCTTACAATGTGTCCCTTAAAGGGTTATTAAAGTAGATTTGTAGGTACATTGCTGTAGTGACAGGTGGTCATTCCATCGCCTAATATGCAATATACAGAAACCTTCGGATCCTTCGGAGCTGGTTTTTACAGCAGTCCCGGGAGGAAATGCAGCTGGCACATTCTATGTTTTTCTCTCGCTCCCAGTCCAGCATGGAAGAAATAACAAAGGATCAACAAAGTATCTTATTTCATATAATATAAAACAAACATCAACTCTAATCCTTAATATACACTTCCCGGCAACACTGAAGCAAAGTTGCTGGTACTTATGTCGTGAGAACAAAGTTGAAATTCAATAACAAACATGCCAAACTATGAACTATGTTGGAACACGGCGAAATCGTATGGATCTGTGCCAGCCAGGGCTTGAAAAAAGAAACGAGTTTGAAAACAGAACACAAAAAATGTGGGGTAGCAAAAAATTTGTCGCCGGGGACAGGTTTTGTGTTTAGAAAAAAAGTAAGTGTTTGTCGCACATTTTGAATTAGGAACTCTGAAAAAAATCATCAACATAAACAGCTAGGTACAGCTGCTTGAGAAAATTAAATCTTGAATATTATTGTTACGTTTTAAAAGATCATCAACAAAGCGTTCTAATTGTAAAAGAGCTTTTTATATCACCCGTTAGTTTTTGAGTTAATTTGTAACAACCATATACCTATACGCCTTTATTCCTAATGGGGTAGGCAGTGCGTAAACAAAGGTCGCTACGCCACGACTGACAAAGTCTTGAGAATTATTTAAGATAGATTTGTATGTAAAGGTTGCCTGGTAGAAATTGCTGCTTTAGCAATAAGACCGCCTATATTGTACTGTTTTGTTCCTTACTTTTCTGCTGTATGTATTTGTGTTTCTTTGTGCAATAAAGTATCTTGTATTGTATTGTATTGTATGTATATTGCTGTTAACTAAATCTTCACTAAATTTGTAGCCATCCCTTTCTGTCCGCTCATGATAGAATATGACAGACATAAACTTATATTAATTAAATCGTGATTTTTGCAACTGTGAATTGCTACCAGTTTCAAATGTTAAACAACTGCTACCGCAATAAGGCTTAATTCCCTGAGAGGACTACCCACTTTCCCCGGACTACCCGTAGTTGGTACCATCTTGCCCCGGATTCCCCAAACCGGACAAGATTTCATTAATTCAACCTTAGGTACCCCTGACTGCCCCTACTCATAGTTTATGTTATGTAGGTAGATAGTAGACTAGTCTCTTTCAAACTCTCACAGTTATCAAGGTACCAGTGGCGAAGGGTGAATTTAATCAATAGGTAAGCCGGACTAAAAAACAAACATACATACAAACATACATATAATCACGCCTTTATCCCTAACGGGGTAGGCAGAGCGTAAACGACCTCTCGAGGTCGTTTCGCCACGTCTGACAAAGTTTTGAGGGTTATTTAAGATAGATACATACATACATAACGTCACGCCTCTTTCCCGGAGGGGTAGGCAGAGATCACATCCTTCCATTTGCTACGATCCTTGCAAACTTCTTTCGCTTCATCTACATTCATCAATCTTTTCATGCACTCATTTAAGATAGATTTGTAAGTATATTGCTGTAGTGACGGGTTGTCAGCCTATCGCCTAAATTGCAATATACTGAAACCCTCAGATCCCTTAGCTGGTTTTTACAGCATGCCCGGGAGGAAATGCAGCTGGCACATTCTATGTTTTTCTCTCGCTCCCAGTCCAGCATGGAAAAAACAAACACACATAAATTATCTACTTCGAAAATCAACTGTACAATTTAATTATGTCCCAAAATAATCGACAACACTTAAAAATCCGCTCACGAAATAAAACAGTACAGATTTTTGAAAAAACATAACACAACGTAACGGCGGAATACAGCAAGTTACATACATACATACATAAAATCATGCCTTTATCCCTTACGGGGTAGGCAGAGCGTTAAACGCCTCGTAAAAGGCGCTTTCGCCGCGTCTGACAAAAATTGAGGGCAATTTTAGATTGTAATGTGTATTGCTAATGTGTAGTGACAGGTTGTCAGCCCATCGCCTAAATTACAATACATACACTGTAACCCTCGAGTCCCTTTTGCTGTCTTCTACAGCATGCCCGGGAGGAAGGGCAGCTGGAACATTCTATGTTTTTTCTATCTCTCCCAGTCCAGCATGGAAGAAACAGCAAGTTATCATAAACAAAAATAAAGAACGATGTAATGTAGTTCATACTTCTTCTTCTTATGTCGAGTGGGTATCGAGTATATCGACCCGATGAACCCTGGTGTCAGAGTTTTTGAACCGCCTAGTAGCAGAACTATCAGGCCTCAGTTCATTCTTCATTGCGAGTTATTATGTTCCTTCTATGCTGGACTGGGAGAAATAGAAAAACATAGAATGTTCCAGCTGCCCTTCCTCCCGGGCATGCTGTAGAAGTCAGCAAAAGGGATTCGAGGGTTACGGTGTATTGTAATTTAGGCGATGGGCTGACAACCTGTCACTACAGCAATACAAATCATTACAATCTAAACTTTGCCCTCAATTTTTGTCAGACGTGGCGAAAGCGCCTGTTACGAGGCGTTTTACGCTCTGCCTACCCCGTAAGGGATAAAGGCGTGATTTTATGTATGTATGTATGTATGAGGAGCCCGATGGTGTAGTGGATAGGGCCGCTGCCTCCTGAGCGGGAGGTCGTGGTTCGAATCCCATCACGTACCAATGTGTTTTTCGGTTTTCGAATTTCATATGTACGTTTATTCGGTGCTTTTTCCGTGCTTCGGAAGGCACGTTAAGCCGTTGGTCTCGGTTAATATCGTTTAATACCGTAGATATTAGTCGTTAAGCCATATCAGAGGCCAGTGCTAAGCATTGGCGGCTTGAAAACTCTGACCTAATCTAGGATTGGGTCTGGTTTCCCTTCTGGGTTGCGGAGGTCAGATGGCAGTCGCATTGTGTAAAAACCAGTACCCTCGTTCAATCCCCTAGATTAGGAAGCCGACCCCGTGAGATACGGGATAAGGCTAGGGAGATGATGTATGTATGTATGAGTTATTATGTTGTCTTAGTACTATGGTAGGTATCTTGCTTCATTTCATAAGGGAAGCCGACGGGAATCATGTTATATGGACCCTTCGCCACTGGTACTATAACTGCCTCCGTGGTCTAGTGGCCAGAGCCATGGGCTTACGATCCGGAGGTCCTGGGTTCGATTCCCAGGGGAACACAAAGTTGATGTTTGTCAATTTATCACATTGCGAAGTTTGGTAAGGACATTGCAGGCTGAATCACCTGATTGTCCGAAAAGTAAAATGATTCCGTGCTTCGGAGGGCACGTTAAGCCGTCGGTCCCGGTCGCTGTCATTGATAGTGGTCGTTACTCAAACCATGTCAGAGGCCCAATAGCTGTGCTACTAAGCGGTTTGAAAACTCTGACACCAGGGTTCTTTGGGTCGTTGTTCGACTCGAGAATCCACTCGCTAAGAAGAAGACTATATATAAGTGGGGACTAATTTTATAGATGAAAGCTTGATTTGTACAATTGTTTGCTACCGGTAGACAATTATATATTATTAGATAAACTTTCTTGCATGCTGGACTGGGAGCGAGAGAAAAACATGGAATGTGCCAGCTGCATTTCCTCCCGGGCATGCTGTAAAAACCAGCTAAGGGGTCCGAGGGTTTCTGTATATTGCAATCTAGGCGATGGGCTGACAACCTGTCACTAAAGCAATATACCTACAAATCGATCTTAACTAACCCTCAGAAATTTGTCAGACGTGGCGGAACGATCTTTGTTTAGGTCGTTTACGCTCTGCCTACCCCAGTAGGGATAAAGGCGTGACTATATGTATGTAGATAAACTTTTGGGTTTCAACGCTATAGATCCCACGACATTTATTATATCTTAAAGCTCTAACCAAAAGACTGAGTTCATCGCCCCACCCCACATGTCATAATATCAATATGCACCCGCCGCCATTTTCCTTTTTTTTCTTTTCTTTCCACCCTCTGCGGCAACTGTCTCGATGCCCTACAAGTGTCCTGTAATCTTATATTGCAGAAGCCCGTGGCAGGTGTGGACATGCTACCGGCTTGCGTGCTAAATATGCCATGCTTTTGTAGTGAACTGTGTTGCCAAGCGAGATATTTCAATAATGTTCAATGTTTTATAGAGTGGTTCTTCCATGGGAGCCTGCATAAAGTTAAATAAATAAAATAAATAGGCGGCTTTATTGCTAAGGTAGCAATTTCTTGCTAGCAACGTTTGAGTGAAAGAAAAATGCGTAGTAATACCAAGTACTAACAGGTAGTACAAGGATTAAAACACTTAGAAAGATTTATTGGTGTTGAAAACAATCAATTTCTTCCATGCTGGCCTGGGAGCGAGAGAAAAATATGGAATGTGCCAGCTGCATTTCCTCCCGGGCATGCTGTAAAAACCAGCTAAGGGATTCGAGGGTTTTAGTATATTGTAATTTAGGCGATGGGCTGACACCCTGTCACTACAGCAATATACCTACCAATCTATCTTAAATAACCCCTTAAAACTTTGTTAGACGTGGCGGAACGACCTTTGTTCGTTTATGCTTTGCCTACCCCATTAGGGCGTGATGTTTGTATGTATGTATATAAGTTTTATAGAACAAAGCAAAAGGCTTCTTCTGTCATATAGCGTATCGAGTCATTCGACGCTGTGAACCCGTTTGACTATTTCTAAACCGTATAAAAGGCGTTTAGTGACCAATATAAATACAGCGACCGGGACCGACGACTTATATTTCCCTCGGAAGCACGTAAAAGCTCTTTTTACTTTTCCATTATTAGTAAGTGTCATTTCTTCCATGCTGGACTGGGAGAGATAGAAAAACATAGAATGTTCCAGCTGCCCTTCCTCCCGGGCATGCTGTTGAAGTCAGCAAAAGGGACTCGAGGGTTACAGTGTATTGTAATTTAGGCGATGGGCTGACAACCTGTCACTATAGCAATACATATTACAATCTAAAATTGCCCTCAATTTTTGTCAGACGTGGCGAAAGCGCCTTTTACGAGGCGTTTAACGCTCTGCCTACCCCGTAAGGGATAAAGGCGTGATTTATGTATGTATGTATTATTAGTAAGACCACAGAATATATATAGTACTACATACATACATATAATCACGCCTTTATCCCTAATGGGGTAGGCAGAGCGTAAACGGCCTAAACGCAGGTCATTCCGCCACATCTGACAGTTTTGAGGGTTATTTAAGAAAGATTTGTAGGTTTATTGCTGTAGTGACAGGTTGTCAGCCCATCGCCTAAATTACAATATACTGAAACCCTCGGATCCCTTTGCATAGTAATAGTATATAATATAGTACTAGGGTGAGCACCTAAATTACAAATTCATAATGCACATTGCATAACTTATTTAATTACAAGTCTTTTCATTTACCTAGGTTATACCATATTTAAATTGCTCTTTTAATATGCCCTGTATAATGTATCAGTATAATTTACCGTATTTTTACGCTGGCAACATCGAGTTGTTTGCTTATTAGTTCCAGTGTTTAAAATAATTAATGAGTATTGTAAAATGAGGCATCGAAACAAGATATTTTGTTCTCTAAAGTGTCGTAATAAGCACCTTCGTGTTACAAGGAATTGTTAATTTGTTTTATGTTTAAATTACACGTGAATTTTAAGACAGATGTACGAAAGTTTCCTTTAATCAAGGATTATTGAGAGGTAATAAAGAAACGTATACGATTTGTTCGATTTTTAGTTTCGGTGCTTACTCTTGAATCTTACGTTCGTATAGCCTTGCACAAAATATCTTTCCCGGGATAAAAGAAAAAATCAGCCAAGGGACCCGAGGGTTTCAGCAAATTGCAATTTAGGCGATGGGCTGACAACCTGTCACTAACAGCAATATACCTACAAATCTATCTTAAATAACCCTCAGAACTTTGTCAGACGTGGCGGAACAACCTTTGTTTGGGTCATTTGCGCTCTGCCTACCCCATTAGGGATGGAGGCGTGACTAAATGTATGTATGATAAAAGAAACGTCTACACTATTCCAAACAAAGTTAAAAAAACTATTTTATTTTATTGGTAAAATAACAAATTACTATAGGCTAACACGCTTAAATTCACGTCATTTTCAAACTAAATACAGAAATGAGTTATGTCCTAAACTTCCATACTGGACTGGGAGAGAAAGAAAAACACAGAATGTTCCAGTTGCCCTTCCTCCCATGCTGGGCATGCTGTAGAAGTCAGCAAAAGGGAAAAAAAGGGATTCGAGGGTTACAGTATATTGTAATTTAGGCGATGGACTGACAACCTGTCACTACAGCAATATACATTACAAAATTGCCCTCAATTTATGTCAGACGTGGCGAAAGCGCCTTTTAGGAGGCGTTTTACGTTCTGCCTACCCCGTAAGGGATAAAGGCGTGATTTTATGTACGTATGTATGTATGTATGTTATGTCCTATTTTTTTTTTTTATAGTAGTAAACATTTTTGTAATGTGTTGTTTGCCATAGTTACTAATATAGTTGAAAGAGATGAGAGCTAGCCATAACCCCATACAACATCTCTACGCAGCCTGTGATATGAACCCGTCGACCAGAATCATTGAATCCTACATACATACATACATATAATCACGCCTTTATCCCTAATGGGGTAGGCAGAGCGTACACGACCTAAACAAAGGTCGTTCCGCCACGTCTGACAAAAGTTTTGAGGGTTGTTTAAGATAGATTTGTAGGTATATTGCTGTAGTGACAGGTTGTCAGCCCATCGCCTAAATTACAATATACTGAAACCCTCAGATCCCTTAGCTGGTATTTACAGCGTGCTCGGGAGGAAATGCAGCTGGCACATTCTATGTTTTTCTCTCACTCCCAGTCCAGCATGGAAGATAATCCTACAGATACAATATACAATGGAGAGAATTTGGTCAATCTTGCGAGAGAACAGGTCATGTTCAAAGGCTAAGCCATTTGGCCAAGACATAACCGCCTTAGCCTATAACTTCAGTATACATCTAGGCTTCCATTCTCGCGGCTTCACTCGAACAATCAATGCTGAGATATCAATCGAGATGCCACTTAGAAGCACTTAGCTTTTAAATTTAACAATTTAAAGGAAGACAGGAGATCTTTCATTCCTTTTAAGATATCTTTTGTTGTGGGGTTATTTAAAACTTTACCAAAAATCTCGAAATCGGCTTTAGTTAGGCCGTTGACGCTCTGATAATGAGAAATATTATGTATGTAGGTGTAGATGTAGGTATGTCATCATCTCCCTAGTCTTATCCCGTATCTCTCGGGGTCGGCTACTTAATCGAGGTGATTGAACAAGGGTACTGGATTATATACAGAGCGACTGCCATCTGACCTCTGAAATCGAGAAGGGGGAAACCAGACCCAATCTTAGATTAGGTCAGAGTTTTCAAAGTTGACATGACTGAACGACTAATATTATACGATATAAACCGGAATCACCGGCTTAACGTGCCTTCCGAAGCGTGGAAAAAGCGCCGAATTAACTAGATAGAGGTATGTACAGCAAATGAAAAACTTCACAATAATTCGCTTTCTAGCGAAAGTAAATACCGTATGTGTTTTATTTCCTACAGTTCCCTTGTTCTTATTCTTAAACACATTAAGCTCATTCCCCCGAGCTCATAATATCTCGGGAACTGAGACGGGCCGTTGGGCCACATATTTGAAACTTAATAAACGCAACATGTGTCTTCAGGAATTGTTTCGCAAGCAACTGTATCTTCTTGGCTATGATATACATACATACATACATATAATCACGCCTCCATCCCTAATAGGCTAGGCAGAGTGTAAATGACCTTAAAGAAAGGTCCTTCCGCCTCCTCTGGCAAAATTTGAGGGTCAAATAAGATAGATTTTTAGGTATATTGCTGTAGTGACAGGTTGTCAGCCTATCGCCTCAATTACAATATACTGACACCTTCGGATGCCTTAGCTTCTTTTTTACAGCATGACCGGGAGGAAATGCATCTGGCACATTTTATGTTTTTCTCTCGCTCCCAAGTCCAGCATGCATGAATAGAAAATGCACATATAGAAAATACCACATATGTTTTATTTGCTACAGTTCCCATATTCTTATTCTTAAACACATTAAGCTCATTCCCCCGAGCTCATAATATCTCGGGAACTGAGACGGGCCGTCGGGCAACTTATATGAAACTTTATAAAACGCATTTCACCGACGAAATGCGGGTGTCGCCGCAACATGCGTCTTCAGGAATTGTTTCGCAAGCAACTGTATCTTCTTGGCTATGTTATATTGTGTATTTTTGACGAGGTTTTCAATAATCTTCAATGCTAGTGTGAGAGTTATATCTCTTTCTCTTCCTGGGCATACTCTAAAAGAAAGAAAAACAGAGATCTAAATGTGAAGCAGACTTTTCTTTCACCTTGAGCACAAGGTGAAAGAAAAGTCAACTTGTCCTATGGTTATCAGTCCAAGTCATATGATCAAGTCCAGTCCAGGGTTAAAACCTCATAAGCTGTATATTACATAAAAATAGAAAACTGTTTATTACACAACCCTATTATTCCCAAACCAAGTATTTGATATTTTCTTAAATACCCATTAGAACTCTGATATTGAATACAATGGCGCACTATTCCTTAGCCAATTCTTAGCTAGCGTTGCCACTTTCTTAACTTTGACATAAGAACAGGATATCAAATGAACACATGACTTTGACATTCCTAATTTTACGTAAGACGCTTTAAATAAGAACTGAGCATAGAGCATGCTTCCTTATTTTACGTCAAATAAGCAGTCTTAAGTCAGATTAGGAATGTCAAAGTCATGTGTTTATTTGCTATCCTGTTCCTATGTCAAAGTCGAGAAAGTGACAGCGCTAGCTAAGAATTAGAATTGAGATTATGTCGGGAGAATCGACGAATATAGTATTCTTTGGTGCGACTAACATTCATTGTAAACTGCTCATAGCGATCTTCACATTATTTCCAAAACAGAGAGACCGCAACTTTTGTAAACAGTATTCTGAGAAAAGTACTGGCGCATACAAAAGTTTATTACCTTTTAAAAAAATAAACGCGCGCCATTTTCTCGCGATCCTTTGTTCCGAATTCAAAATTTAAACGTCAATTATTGGTTTTTAAAATAAAAGGCATTGTGTTCGTTTCATCGCTAGGAAAGGACCAGTAGGATTTATTGGTTTACGACCATTTATGACTCCTTTGAATGTTGTATTGTTTTGTATTCCATTTGACACTTGCATTCGTTTGGTTACTGAGAATTTTCGGTCGGAACGAAACGCAACGTTGGGTGATTTATTCAGATGTCAACATAATTGTTATCCTTTGAAGGAATTAGAGTTACATTATGAATGTTTTGATACATACTTACATATAATCACGCTTTTATCCCTACTAGGGTAGGCAGAGCGTAAACGACCTAAAAAAAGGTCGTTCCGCCACGTATGACAAAGTTGAGGGTTATTTCAGAATGATTTATAGGATTATTGCTGTAGTGACAGGTTGTCAGCCCATCGCCTAAATTGCAATGTACAGTAACCTTCGGATCCCTTAGCTGGATTTCACAGCATGCCCGGGATGAAATGGAGCTGGCACATTCTATGTTTTTCTCTCGCACCCAGTCCAGAATGGATGAAATACTGTTTCCAGTTTATTAAAATCCCCCTTTTATTTCTCTAAGCTATGAAAAGGAAAATTATTTGAAGTGACCTACTGATGAAAAATGAAAAATTCTAGAGAATATCATACAGCAACAATGCAAAACAAAATTGAAACTAACGTGCTCTTACTATTTTGCGAAGAAGAAAGGAAGAAAGTGTAATTCAAATAAATTGTTTTCTGTTCATACATGGGTTATTCGCGAAATAATACGGATTATTAAAAATACATATGAGAAGAATGTTCATAAACTAATATTTAAAAAAACATTCGAATAAGAATAAGAATTTGTTTATTGCCATAACATAATTAAACATGGAACATTTTAAAGAAATGACACTAAAGAAGTTATGGCAAAAGGTATGCGACTAAGTTGTTGTCAACATCAAGCCAGCGAGATTCAAATTCTAAACTATAGAGGCTGAACAAATTTAAAGTTATGTCATAGGCGTCATATCTCTTATATCATTGCCCAGGGTGGCCCTAAAAAAGGCTGATCTCATACAATCTCAAAAAAAAAACAACCTAAACATTATGATGGCAACAAGCGGTAGATTTGTCCAGGAAGAGAAGCATACCTACATACGTATAATCACGCCTTTAACCCTAATGGGATAGGCAGAGCGTAAACGATCTAAACAAAGGTCGTTCCGCCACGTCTGACAAGGTTTTAAGGGTAATTTAAGATAGATTTGTAGGTATATTGCTGTTGTGACAGGTTGTCAGCCCACCGCCTAAATTACAATATACTCAAAACCTCGGTCGCATTCCTTAACTGTTTTTTACCGCATGCGCAGGAGGAAATTCAGCTGGCGCATTCTATGTTTTTCTCTCGCTCCCAGGCCAGCGTGGAAGAGTACCATACCTTCAACTGCATACTTACAAATAAATAATTGATATTTTACTTCCTTGTCCAAACATTGAAAATAAATAAAGAGTACAGAATCTAAAATGTAGAATATTTTACTCTTTGTCAGTTTCTAAGAATTGAATAGAAATTAATTTAAATGAAACAATGAGCAGTTAAATATACTGACTTGAGGTCTGACATTTTAATAAACTCGGCCTTTGCCAAGTTTTGATTTAATTAAACGAGTTTCGATGTTGTAACATTAAATTATTCATGTTAAAATATTCGCTCTTAAATAATTTCACGTAATTTGTTAGAGAATATCTAGAATTTCAGTTAAATTGCATACAGTCTAAACCTGCGAATTAACTTTCCTCATAAAATAGGCACTTTTAAAATTCTCATTTTCATGCAATCAATTTTCATTGATTTAGTTTGCATTTCCCAAAATTTGTTAAGTCGTTCTGTTTAATGCGACTCTTGTCTCCTCCAGACTTTGAAAATGCTTTTTCTTTTTAAATTCTTCCATGCTGGCCTGGGAGCGAAAGAAACATAGAATATGCCTACTGCATCTCCTCCCGGGCATGGTGTAAAAACCAGCTAAGGGATCCGAGGGTTTCCGTATATTGTAATTTAGGCGATGCTCTGACAAAATGTCACTACAGCAGTATACCTACAAATCTATCTTAAATAACCCTTAAAACTTTGTCAGACGTGGCGCAAAGACTTTTGTTTACGTCATTTACGCTATGCCTACCCCATTAGGGATAAAGGAGTGATTAAATGTATGTATGCATTTTCTTTTGATGAATAAGCACTGCGAAAACCCAGTCTAAAACTAAAATGCAAAAAACAGAATTTCAATAGGAGCCAGCAATAATATTTTATTGTACAGAATATCCCGACTATGTCTCCGTAGTGAATATTATTTAGATTCTGTACATTTGGCGTCTTGCGGACCGGAAGTAGGGAAGAGCGTCGCTAAGATATTTTTGCGTGCGACTGTACCTATCTCCTAAAAGTAAATGGATATGACAAAATTGAAAAGCTATTTTTGTGTATTTTTACGCTGTCTCTTAGCTCTTGGTTTTTAGAATCCATACTGGTTCTTCTATGTTGGACAGGGACGGTAGGAAAACAGAATGTTCCTGAGCTGTTTTTCTTTCCGGAATTACTGTAAAAGCCAGTATAGTGGTGCTATTTTTATTTTATATCATATGAAATCCGTGCATCGGAAGGCACGTTAAGCCGTTGGTCCCGCTTAATATAGTTTAATACAGTAAATATTAGTCGGTTAGCCATGTCAGAGACAATTGCTAAGCATTGGCGGCTTAAACAAGGTCAGAGTTGACCTTATGCAGGACTCTTACGTAGATGACTTCATTCGATACGGGATAAGACTAGGGTGATGATGATGAATATGAAAGAAAGAAAATAATAAATTCGTTTGTGGCAGGACTCGAACCTGCGTCTCTGGAATGCCGGTCCATTGCTCTACCAACTGAGCTACAGAAACGGTAGAGGGAGTGTTGAATTTATCATAGTATTTCTTATGTATGTCTTATTACTTCCATGCTGGACTGGGAGAGATAGAAAAACATAGAATGTTCCAGCTGCCCTTCCTCCCGGGCATGCTGTAGAAGACAGCAAAAGGGACTCGAGGGTTGCAGTGTATTGTAATTTAGGCGATGGGCTGACAACCTGTCACTATGGCAATACACATTACAATCTAAAATTACCCTCAATTATTGTCAGACGCGGCGAAAGCGCCTTTTACGAGGCGTTTAACGGTCTGCCTACCCCGTAAGGGATAAAGGCGTGATTTTATGTATGTATGTTTCTTATGTATACGTCATAGTAAGAAAGGCTATGATAACATTTTTCAATGAAAGGCGTTCGAGTATTGATGTTGCAATTTAGGCAGTCTTAAATTACCATCAATATTTGTCAATTGACTAGGCTGACACTGTAATCTATTATAATTATCAACTGCCGTCGTGGTCTAGTGGTCAGAGCCATGGGCTTACGATCCGGAAGTCCTGGGTTCAATTCCCAGGGGGGGTACAAGTGATAAATTGACAAATATCAACTTTGTGTTCCCCCCCTAGAGAGTCTTGGGTTCCATTCCCAGTTGTGAGGCTTTCCCCAGTTTTAGAAATTGCAAGCTGAATCCACCTCATTGTCTGAAAGAAAACGGATTCCGTGGTTCGGAGGGCACGCTAAGCCGTCGGTCCCGGCCACTGTTTCTAATAGTAGTTGTTACATGTCACGTCCGTAGGAACTACCTTAAAACCCTACACGTGACTCCGGGCGGTGCTAAAGGTGCAACAATACCGGCTGCTTCACTGTCGCCAGGACCTCGCAGCAAATAATGCCGTACGATAAATAGAAATACATATTCATACATACATAAATCACGCCTTTATCCCTTACGGGGTAGGCAGAGCGTTTAACGCCTCGTAAAAGGCGCTTTCGCCACGTCTAACAAAAATTGAGGGCAATTTTAGATTGTAAATATGTATTGCTATAGTGACAGGATGTCAGCCCATCGCCTAAATTACAATACACTGTAACCCTCGAGTCCCTTTTGCTGACTTATACAGCATGCCCGGGAGGAAGGGCAGCTGGAACATTCTATGTTTTTCTATCACTCCCAGTCCAGCATGGAAGAATTTTTCTATCACTCCCAGTCCAGCATGGAAGAATTTTTCTATCACTCCCAGTCCAGCATGGAAGAATAGAAATAATGTGTGAATTATCATTAAACATGCACATCATATAATGATTTTCTATCGGCATCCTAATCATTCTGATCTATCTACATAGGGTAAGTGCGGCCAATGTGGTTTTCTGTACAATGCTCAAAAATAGAAATAAGTATTTTTATTTTAAAAAAAAAACAAGAACCCTTTGTCTATTGATTTAATCACGCCTTTATTCCTAATGGGGTAGGTAAAGCGTAAACGACCCGAACAGAGGTTTCAGTATATACAATTTATACTTGCGATTGTCGGCACTTGGTGAAAATACATACATACATACATACATATAATCACGCCTTTATCCCTAATGGGGTAGGCAGAGCGTAAACGACCTAAGCAAAGGTCGTTCCGCCACGTCTGACAAGTTTTGAGGGTTATTACAGATGATCATGACGTATATTGCTATAGTGACAGGTTATCAGCCCATCGCCTAAAATTGTAATATACTATAACCCTCGAATCCATTAGCTGGTTTTTACAGCATGCTCTGGAGGTGATGCAGCTGGCACATTCTATGTTTTTCTTTCACTCCCAGTCCAGCATGGAAGAAAATTGAAACTTGGTGAAAATCCATATTTATAATGTTGTTATTAAAACACTTGTACTCGTTTCACATAATATAATTTAATCCTACCGGTATCAATAACTTATAGCATCATCAGGGATTTTGTATACATCATACATACAACACATAATACATTTTAAATAAACCCTTCATATTAAGCGAACGAAGTGCAACAATTGATATGTTAGTTAAAAAAACATAAGATTTCGGGGTGCCTACCGTGGGGAAATTACCCCTAAGTGGGGAGTTTTAAAAAAGTTTCAGTATATTGCAATTTAGGGCGATGGGTTGACAACCTGTCACTACAGCAGTATACCTACAAATCTATCTTAAATAACCCTCAAATCTTTGTCAGACGTGGCGGAACGACCTTTGTTTAGGTTGTTTACGCTCTGCTTACCCCATTACGGATAATCCAAGAGCGAACTCATCACAAAAAAAAACTTATTTGCTCTTGTTTTAGCAACCTACCCGATTTGGGAGCACCTACTCTGTACACCAGAATGCACTTAGTGCGCATCTGCATAATGTTGAACAAATGACATCACATTAAGGCCAGACATTGATTATGATGCGATCCGATGTACCGTTAGGTTATTGCGAATTTGCGGGTATATTTTTAAATACATACTTATATGTATTACGATCTGGATCCGAGGATTTCAGTATATTGTAATTTAGGCGATGGGCTGACAACCTGCCACTACAGCAATGTACCTAGAATTCTATTTTAAATAACTCCTAAAACTTTGTCAGTCGTGGCGGAACGATTTTTATATGTTGTTTATGCTCTGCCTACCCCATTAGGGATAAAAGCGTGATTGTATGTATGTAAAACGCAGAAGAAGACACGAAGAATATAATCTATTCTTTCCAACGCAAAACGGAGAAATTCCACCGGTGTCTTTAATCTTTTCGCCTTTCATTCTTAATCCCACAACTTGAGCCCCACTCATCCCAAACGCAGTCCCAACCGCACCCCGTTCTGACCCAAACACGAATTTCAAAATCAAATTACTGTCGCAACCGCGGGCTTGGGGTCAGGTCACACTGGGAAGCGACGCGACGCTGTGCGCAATTTTCAAGAGCGCATTACAGTAAAGGATGTAACGGATAGCGTTCCGCAACCTGATAGGTACCTTGTCGTTGCTCAGTCAACAAAACTGAACAAATTTTTCAGGAAAAAAAATATATATACCTACATATAATCACGCCTTTATCCCTAATGGGGTAGGCAGAGCGTAAACGACCATAAAATAAAGGTCATTCCGCCACGTCTGACAAAGTTTTGAGGGTTATTTGAGATCGATTTGTAGGTATATTGCTGAAGTGACAGGTTGTCGCCCATCGCCTAAATTGCAATATACAGAAACCCTCGGATCCTTTAGCTGGTTTATACAGCATGCCCTGGAGGAAATGCAGCTGGCAAATTCTATGTTTTTCTCTCGCTCCCAGTCCAGCATGGAAGAAAAAAATAATAAAAAAAAAACTTCCGCATACAAATTTTTGTGGGGAAGCCAATTCGTTTCTAAGTTTTTGTTTGCGGGAAGCAGAATGTTAGTTACTAATGCAAAAATATTAGAATTTTTCATTAAGAAAACTGAACTACGGTGCAGAAGCCTGTCACTTCATGGTAAAACGAGATGTATCTTCCAGCAGCGTCGCGTCGCATCCTAGTGTGAACTAGCCCTTGGCCGTGGAAATTGTTAAATTATTAAAAATCTACATCGAAACACCCCAGGCTAATCCGGCCTGGCTTCAAAGGACAGGTTTAATGAACTTATTTACATATCCTTTGCTGGGACGCGTACTGAGTAATTATAGTTGAGTTTTTAGAGTCTGATTTCGTAAGATTCAAGTTTTTCGCTAGTTATGACTCTGTTTATAAATAACCTAACTAAATACTTCACACTTAGCTCCGCATAAGTGTTCTCTAGGGATGGTAAAAAGTAGTTATTCATAGTATATGTTCTCTTCTTCGCGATCTTACCGAGTGGATTCTCGAGTCAAACGACCCGATGAAACCTGATGTCAGAGTTTTCAAAACTGCCTAGTAGCACAGCTATAAGGCCTCTGTCACGGTTTGAGTAACGACCACTATCTAAGACTGCGACTGGGACCGCTTTTTTTCTTTTCGGACAAACAGATGATTCAGCCTGCAATGTCGTAACCAAACTGGGGAAAACCTTACAAAGTGATAAATTGTCAAATATCAACTTTGTGTTCCCCGCCCTGGGAATCGAACCTAGGACCTCCGGATCGTAAGCTCATAGCTCTGACCACTAGACCTCGGAGGCAGTTACATAGTATCGATCACTAAGAACGCAACAGATTTTAAAGATTTGCCCGAGATCGTTGCTATAGATATAGGATGTAATGTGAGTTGAATGGCTGTATTTTAGAAGAAAATTATTTATATTTTACTGTTGCTTCAAATAATGTGATGGATTAAAATAAAAAAACACAATTTTCAATGGTTACAAATCGGCTGTATATGGTCCCACCATACTTACAGTCTGACGAAACCGTACACGATCTCAGCCAAAATCCTCGTTATACTTTACCAATACGCGACTTCGAAGGTAAAAAGGACCTGATGAAAGGGCATTGCTTATTGCGCCCATTGTCTGTCCCCTAGGCTTTGGAGATTTCATGAATAATTACAGTAGGAAATATGATTTGCCTCTGTGCATTGCTAATATAAGTTTTAACTTGATTTAACTACCTCCGTGGTCTAGTGGCTAGTGCCATGGACTCCCGATCCGGAGGTCCTGGGTTCGAGTCCCAGGGGGTAAAACACAAAGTTGATATTTGAGAATTTATCACTTTGTGATTTTTTCCCCAGTTTGGGTAGGACATTGCAGGCTGAATCACCTGATTGTCCGAAAAAAAAAAAGATTTCGTGCTTCGGAGGGCACGTTAAGCCGTCGGTCCCGGTCGCTGTCTTTGATAGTGGTCGTTACACAAAACCATATCAGAGGCCTGATAGTTGTGCTACTAGGCGGTTTAAAAACTCTGACACCAGGGTTCAGCGGGTCCATAGACTCGATACCCACTCGACAGAAGAAGAAGTAGACTTGATTTAACGGCCCTTGGACCTTAATACATGTATAGTTGTTCATTGTGTCATAGAGTAATGAGAGGGGTTTTAGAGGGTGGCGTTTTTGGAGTCACATGTACTATTTTAAAGCAAGCCATGAAAACATCACTACATAGTATAAAACAAAGTCGCTTTTTCTGTCCCTATATCCCTACGTATGCATAAATCTTTAAAACTACGCAACGGATTTTGATGCGGTTTCTTTTAATGGATAGAATGATTCAAGAGGAAGGTTTATATGTATAATACATGCATAATATAGTAGAGAAACACTGATCATTTCCGTGCGAAGCCGTAGTTAAAACTAATTTAGAAAATGTAACTGCCTTTGAGATAGGTTTTACCTACAGCTGTAATGAAAAAATACTTAGGTAGCAGGTTGAAATCTTTTTTTTTTCTAGATTTTTTGTGGTCAGCCCCAGATTTGCTTTAAAGCGTCGCCTCCTGAGCTCTTACATGTGTATCTACGGGTGCAGTTCTCCTCGGATATTTTCTGTAATATTTTCTATATTATACATACATATAGTCACGCCTGTATCCCTGATGGGGTAGGCAGAGCGCAAACGACCCAAACAAAGGTCGCTCCGCCACGTCTGACAAAGTTTTGAGGGTTATTCAAGATATATTTTTAGCTATATTGCTGTAGTGACAGGTTGTTAGCCCATCGCCTAAATTGCAATACACTGTAACCCTATAATCACTTTACTACACTGTAATCCCTAAGCTGATTTTTACAGCATGCCCGGGACGAAATGCAGCTGGCACATTCGAAGTTTTTCTCTCGCTCCCAGTCCAGGGTGGAAGATATATCTATATTATATCCTTTCTATATTATGTATTCTAACTTCTATATTATATATCGAGTATGGCAATTACCTGCAGTGGTCTTATGTTATAAAAATTTGGGTAGCCGACCCCGTAAAATAAGGAATAAGGCTAGGGAGATGATTAACTCAATATCCAGTTCAATCCTACCCTTTGTAACAATACTAATTACAGTACAAGGATGCTAATTTGTCATGTATTCTGAACAGCCATGGGATTTAAGCCATTACAGAGGCCATTTCGAGGTTGCATGGACTACATCACAGCCAACAAATGATAGGTACTTCGCAGAATGTCCCTATCCCAAAACGTCTCTTACGCATAATATCCCATTTTCGCAAAATGACCCTTTTTTAATAGATTTAGTTCAAATAGTTGACAGCTACTGAAAAGACTTAGAAAAAATGGGTCAAAATCAAGAGGGTCATTTTGCGTAAGGTACATTTTGCAAAAGGGACATTATGAGAATACGACATTTTGCGACCAAGTTACACTTTGCTAACTGGGGGCGAGAAAAAACATAGAGTGTCCCAGCTGCATATCCTCCGGGGCATGCTGTAAAAACCAGATAAGGGATCCGAGGGTTTCAGTATATTGCAATTTAGGCGATGGGATGACAACCTGTCACTACAGCAACATACCTACAAATCTATCTTAAATAACCCCCAAAACTTTTGTTAAGGACGTTTACACTCTGCCTACCCCATTACGGATAAAGGCGTGATTATATGAATGTATGTATGCTAAATCCCTTACCAGGCTTACACTACACGTAGGAAACTAATTTACAGCAGACGCAGCAGCGATGTCCGGTCATACCGTACTGTCATGGGACGGGGAATCAAAATCCAGCTCCTACATAATTAGGCCGTTGGTGTGGGGATTCGGTTAGGAGGTTGGGGCAGACGGGCGACTAGGAGTGAAATTCGAATTTTGAAAATTGAGCCAACTTTTTTCCTCCAGTCAGTCTTTGTCTTTACAGCACATTTTTGTCGCTCGTGTAGACGATTGTATTTATGTAGATAAATTCTATGTTTGGCTAGTATCTCTAGGAGCAAGGCAAGGCAAGACCGGTCTGATTTACTTTATCTAGTCACTCTATTCAATATTCCTAAAACAATACCTTAGTCAAAATAAATAATTTGCCTATAATCACAAATTTTGTAGCTCGTCTACGTATGATGTTTGACAAACAGCGTTGCTTGGGGGCACAAAGCTGGTCATGACCGAATTAGTACCGCATACAATGTTTGGCAGCAGCGTTTCACTGGCCGGGCCACGTAACTTATGTTGAAATTATTTCTAACATGATATCAGGCAGGATGAGTCGCAGTTTCTGTCGCCCGTCTGCATACAATGTTTGGCTAGTGGTGTTGCTCGGGGGTTACTAGGCATGGGGCAGGATCTGGGGCACGCTCATCTGCATAAAATGTTCATTTATTTAACAATTTATTGTAAACTAAAACACCATTGCACTGCTTATTTCTAAAAAGATATTTCTTATAGCAGACCTACAGAAGTGATAAGACCACGGTGTTGCTCGGGCTTAGGTACTAGGCATTAGGCAGAATTAGGATTAGTCGCAGATTTTGTCGCTCGTTTGCAGACGATGTTTGGCCAGCGGCGTTGCTCAGGGGTTACTAGGCATTGGGTAGAATTAGGATTAGTCGCAGATTCTGTCGCTCGTCTACATACAATGTTTGGCCAGCGGCGTTGCTCAGGGGTTACTAGGCATTGGGCAGAATTAGGATTAGTCGCAGATTCTGTCGCTCGTCTGCATACAATGTTTGGCCAGCGGCGTTGCTCAGGGGTTACTAGGCATTGGGCAGAATTAGGATTAGTCGCAAATTCTGTCGCTCGTCTGCATACAATGTTTGGCCAGCGGCGTTGCTCAGGGGTTACTAGGCATTGGGCAGAATTAGGATTAGTCGCAAATTCTGTCGGTCGTCTGCATGCAATGTTTGGCCAGCGGCGTTTTTCGAGAGGACACTGTGCATATGCATGTTGCAGATTAGGATTAGTCGCAGATTCTGTCGCTCGTCTGCATGCAATGTTTGGCCAGCGGCGTTGCTCAGGGGTTACTAGGCATTGGGCAGAATTAGGATTAGTCGCAGATTCTGTCGCTCGTCTGCATACAATGTTTGGCCAGCGGCGTTGCTCTGGGGTTACTAGGCATTGGGCTGAATTAGGATTAGTCGCAAATTCTGTCGCTCGTCTGCATACAATGTTTGGCCAGCGGCGTTGCTCAGGGGCTACTAGGCATTGGGCAGAATTAGGATTAGTCGCAGATTCTGTCGCTCGTTTGCAGACGATGTTTGGCCAGCGGCGTTGCTCAGGGGTTACTAGGCACTGGGCAGAAATAGGATTAGTCGCAAATTCTGTCGCTCGTCTGCATACAATGTTTGGCCAGCCGCGTTTTTCGAGAGGACACTGGGCATGTGCACGTTGCAGATTAGGATTAGTCGCAGATTCTGTCGCTCGTTTGCAGACGATGTTTGGCCAGCGGCGTTTTTCAAGAGAACACTGGGCTTGTGCATGTTGCAGATTAGGATTAGTCGCAGATTCTGTCGCTCGTCTGCAGACGATGATTGGCCAGCGGCGTTTTCGAAGAGACACTGGGCTTGTGCATGTTGCAGATTAGGATTAGTCGCAGATTCTGTCGCTAGTCTGCAGACGATGTTTGGCCAGCGGCGTTTTCGAAGAGACACTGGGCTTGTGCATGTTGCAGATTAGGATTAGTCGCAAATTCTGTCGCTCGTCTGCAGACGATGTTTGGCCAGCGGCTTTGCTCGGGGGGCGCAAATTGGGCACGCAGTAATTTGCATTGACTAGACGACTGCACGAGAATTGATTTCCTGATTCCTGACTGACGGCGGTATCAGGTTTAGTGCCAGCTGGGCTTCGGAGTGCATTTGAAAGACTGGCACCAGGGTTCATCGGGTTGTTTGTCTCGAGAATCCACTCGCTAAGAAGGAAAAGTGCAAATTCGATATCCTACATACATACATATAATCACGCCTTTATCCCTAATAGGGTAGGCAGAGCGTAAACGACCTAAACAAACGTCGTTACGCCACGTCTGTCAAAGTTTTGAGGGTTATTTAAGATAGATTTGTGGGTATATTGCTGTAGTGACAGGTTGTGAGCCTATCGCCTAAATTGCAATATACAGAAACAATTGGATCCCTTAGCTGGTTTTTACAGCATGCCCAAGAGGAAATACAGATGGCACCTTCTATGTTTTTCTCTCGCTCTCAGTCCAGCGCGGAAGAAACTCCCTGGCAAATTCAATTTTGAATTTCAATTATCACAAGCAAGTACCTTTTTATTAATGTTTTCTTTGACCGATTGTAATGTGTGTGGTCTTTCTGGGGTGACTGTCAAATCCTAAGAAAATGGAATAGATTAAAATTGGAATTGAAACTTCCATGCTGGACTGGGAGCGAGAGAAAAACATTGAATGTGCCAGCTGCATTCCTCCCGGGCATGCTGTAAAAACCAGCTAAGGGATCCGAGGGTTTCTGTATATTGCAACTAATTCGATAGGCTGACAAACTGTCACTATAGCAATTTACCTACAAATCTATTTTAAAAAACCCTCAAAGCTTTGTCAGACGTGGCGAAACGACCTTTGTTTAGATCTTTAAAGCTGTGCCTTCCCTATTAGGCATAAAGGCGTGATTATACAAATGAAATTTCGCCCTATACATGCACAAATCAGTCTATGCCTATAGTCATTATTATGCAAGGTCGTGGATATGGTAATAGACCGAGAGGTGAAGCCATGCGTTCACCTTCTATGATTGTGTGACGAATGCGCTTGTTATGCTAAGCTGTTTAATACGTTCACAATACACACTGACAACCCGTCACTACTGTAATAATTGTACATTGTATAACGATTTCTGTGGTCACAAGTTGTCAGCCGGTATATACCCAACTGACAAATCGCCGCTATAACAATAAACAGTAACGGCCGTGAAAAAGTTGTCAGGCTATAGCTAAATATTATACAATTGATTACACTGACAACTTATCACCACTGTAGTGACGGGTTGCCAGTGTCAGTTCATCTTGTATGATTGTGTGACGAATGCGCTTGCTGTTTAGGACATTTACTATTCACCGTGAGCTTTGCATTCTGCATTATGTAGTTCAGTGATTTGCTGCGAATTTAGCAGCGGTATAAACATACCATGTTCGTCCGTACAAATACATGTAATCATACAATCACGCCTTTATCCGTAATGGGGTAGGCAGAGCGTAAACGACCTAAACAAAGGACGTTCCGCCACTTCTGACAAAGTTTTGAGGGTTATTTAAGATAGATTTGTAGGTATACTTCTGTAGTGACAGGGTGTCAGTCCATGGCCTAAATTACTATATACTGGAACCCTCGGATCCCTAAGCTGGTTTTTACAGCATGCTCGAGGAAATGCACCTGGCACTTTCTATGTTTTTCTCTTGCTCCCAGGCCAGCATAGAAGAAAAGAACCAAACGACCGAACGACCAAACGCATACATAGGGCAACGTTTAATAAGGACAACTTGCTAAATACTTTCACTGGAAGCAACTAAAATAAACATAGAATCTGCCAGCTGCTTGTCCTCCCGAGCATGCTGTAAAAATTTAGGGTTTCAGTGTAATTTAGACGATGGGATAGTATAGCAATATACTTGCTGGAATAACTGTCAGAAGTGGTAGAACGTCTGACGTTAACGATCTGCCTACCCCATTAGGGATAAAAGCGTGATTATATTATATATAAATACAAATCACAGTCTTGCCACTTTTATCCATTCTTCCTGATTTCTGAATGCACTGTCCCAATCAGAGAGCCAAAACACTTGGAATCAACTATTCTTACACGGGGGTTGAATGTTAATCTACCAATCAGTGGTTAGTTGCCACGCGGGAAATGTTATTAGCTAGTGGGGAGGAATCTATGATGTGTAGTGCATTACCTGCCTTTGTGATGTAGTGGTCTGAGCCATGGACTCTTGGTCCGGAGGTCGTCGGTTCGATTCTCACGTGGGGGGAGGGAGCGAGTTGATAATTGTCAATTATCTTATTGTGAGGCTTTCTCCAGTTGGTAAGGGCATCGCAGGCAGATTCACCTAATTGTAAGAAAAATTAAATGCGTGCTTCAGAACTTTCAGTACTTCTTTGCCGGCTTGGGAGGTTGCCGAAGGCCGAAGTTGGGGTCACGGGTGTATCAGTAATTTAGAGAACTAGTAATTTGTGTCAAGTTTCTAGTCATCGAAATACCTACAGAGTTTGCTTAGCTTTAGCTTTCAGTGAATTTGTTTCATCGTCATCATTAGCTCATCATATACGTCCCCATCCAGAAATCCCTGAAATTATGAAGGCGGTCAGGCCTTAGCCGACCACGTGAGCCGGTACGGATTGGCCGACTTCACACACAACCTTTGAATTTCTGCGTAGGCATGTGTTTTTTTTTTCACCGTAAAAAACTTGGTTTTAAAAATTGCCCAATCTAAAGGAAGCCTGGATCATCTCGCTGTTTCCTTCCAGCTTGTTGCCGTCAGTGTAAATGCATCGTATAGCAAAACTAGCGACCCGCCCCGGCTTCGCACGGAATTCATCAGTTATTCTCTACTATATTATGCATGTATTATACATATAAACCTTCCTCTTGAATCACTCTATCCATTAAAAGAAACCGCATCAAAATCCGTTGCGTAGTTTTAAAGAGCTAAGCATACATAGGGATATAGGGACAGAGAAAGCGACTTTGTTTATGTAGTGATGATGGATCCATGTCCGATGGGGAGGTCCAGGAGTCCTAAGATACAGGGTTTTCCTAGTTTAGGCTCCTGTTCTTCCGAATTTCCTTATTACTTTACTATGACTTTTTTTTCAAAAATTATTGGAATAAAAATAAAATATTATTATTCCAATATAAATACTAAAGATACTGCAACTTCATCGACCTGCTCTTGGTTTTCTACCAGTTCGAAGCTACGTCTCTTCCTATATGCTGGGAGGGGCAGGTCAAATGGGCTTACATCTTTTCTAGGCTTTTACCACCACATATTAGATAATTTACAACTCATTACATAATTTTGTAAACTATAGTTACACTATTGCTATTGCTGTCACTACAGCAATATACTTACAAATCTATCTTAAATAACCCTCAAAACTTTGTCAGACGTGGCGGAACGACCTTTGTTTGGGTCGTTTACGCTCTGCCTACCCCATTAGGGATAAAGGCGTGATTATATGTATGTATGTATAGTTACGTCAC
Organism: Scrobipalpa costella; assembly: GCA_949820665.1. Lineage (NCBI taxonomy): Eukaryota > Metazoa > Arthropoda > Insecta > Lepidoptera > Gelechiidae > Scrobipalpa > Scrobipalpa costella. The sequence goes on along the minus strand of OX463320.1, from coordinate 10,549,617 downwards.
ACTAGTCGAAAATAAAAAGATAAAAACCTTTCATATCTATTTTTGAAACCTACGTAAACGGATAAAAATATATTAAAAATATATAAAAGGTTACAAGTGCCCCGGGGTTTAAAATAGATCAGTTGAATAACATTACATAAAATGTTACTAAATAGATTTTCGACTATTTTAGATATTGGATGTGGATGTCGCCCTAAACGAATCCTGCCGGGTGGTCACGGGTACGCTCAAACCAACACCTCTTAGCCATCTCTACTCCCTTGCTGGAATAGCACCCCCGAGTGTAGTGTAGTGTGGGACCCTTCTAAATTCAGAGAACAGCTGTGGTCGGAAAATTTCGCCCCCAATAACCCTTGCTGCCCAACAGCTGAGAAGCTGCCGCCGGGACACAACCTTCCATGGTCCATTTGGAAGGCGTTAAACAGACTTCGGTCAGGAGTCGGCAGATGCAAAGAACTCAGGAAGAGGTGGGGCTTCACTGGGGACGACAAGTGCGAGTGTGGCGCCATACAATCTATGTCACACCTATTGTCATGCCCCATCTCTCCTGCGACCTGCACGCAGGAGGACCTGTTTGACGCCAACCAAAGGGCTGTTGATGTGGCCACGTTCTGGGCGTCAAAGATTTAGCCATTGACTCGAGAAGAAGAAGACTATTTTAGGAATATGTTGTGTCATGTTACCAGCCTACACAATTTTTAACAAACGTTACTTTAACATGAAATTATATTTAACCCCAAGATAGGGAGTAAAAAAATTGCTGACCATATTTGAGGGTGTAATTCTACCCATGAAACTGAACAACTTTCCCCAAGGAACATCGACCTCCCATACAAATTGACTGGAGCCGCTGGCACCCTTTGTATGGGAGGGACTAATTTTTTTCGTATTCGACCTATTTTTCTTGGGAAAGTTGTTCAATTTCATGGGTAAAATCACCCTATAATATGATCAGTATTTTTTTTACTCATTGTGTAAAATATCTTTCTTATCTTATCTTATTTAGCCTGAATCATTCCACTGTTGGGCAATATAAGTCAAAAAATAATATTATTGTTTCTGCGGTAAAATTCATTCTTCCGAAACATGATATGAAAACAGAATTATAGCCTGTAATATTTTTACCATTAAAAATCATCTCGGTTCTACAAAATTTATTATTATTATACTAGCCTAAACTGTCCCACTGCTGGGCAAAGGCCTCCCCTTTCTTATTCCACCCCCCAGCAGACCAGTCTGTATCAAAATAACTATAAAAATTTTCACCCTAAAAAAACTTGCTATTCAACATTCTTGCTTAATCTTAAAATCAAACGACCATTTTAATCTCTTTAATGAACAGACAATACAAATTCTAATCTCATTTTTACAACCCAGGAGTCGGCCCCAAAATATTTGTCACAAAAAACCTCCCCTATAAATATCTTGATATAATTTTATTAATTAATTCCAAACATTGTGGTCCCCTTTGACTTGGGGACAAAAAAAACACACTTTGATCTTTTGAGTCTGTTGTGTGGTAGGAGCTACTTCAAGCTATAGAATGCTATCTTAATACAAAGAATTGGTTTTGTTTTGAAGCAAACTGATAAGGCTGAGAGGCAATTCTTCCAGTAACAAAGGGTGTATTTTTTTTCGAAATCGTAAATGGTACCACCATTTAAAAACTTAGATGTATGTAAGTTCATACATCTAAGTCTGACGCCAAACAGCTTGCTGTGTTCCGTCGGTGCGTGAGATTGCCAGTGCCATAACAGACATCTTCTGGGTGAGCTCGCTCCATCGTCGACTCTGTCACGGTCATCCCTGACCTAGTGTTCTAGTTTCTAATAAAAAATGAAAATTTAGGTATATTTAATTTGTTCTACTATTTTAGCTCTTTTAATATACATCATATCTGTTCCGTGCCTTACTCGCTCCTCTTGCTATATATACTATTTCAACAAAGTATTATATCCATAACTTTTTTTATCATGAAGGAGCCCCTTAGAGAATTCTCATCGTTTGTCCCTGTGTTTGTTTTGTTCCGAGCATCTTTGATGTGCGAACCGACAGTGTATTGTTATTGTTTATTAGTTAAGAACTACTTTTTCTTGTTTTGGAGACGGAGTTATTAGATATTTAAACTCTTACATCGTTGGACTCGGTTCTAGATTTGCCGGCAAAAAATAAAATTAAAATCTATTTGTCACTTTCAGACTAAAAACATTGGAAAAGGACAGGAGATCTATTCTCTACGGTTTTTGATTTATAGTCAGTGGTATTATGCGTTGTCTGTCATTTTTATCTGCCGTCATATGATATGGCATGATATAGCGGATAAAATTGACAGAAATACTGGGGAAGCGTGCAAAAGCGCGTCAAAATTTAGCGGACAAATTGTAAGTGTAAAACCATAGAGTATAAATCACATGTCCTTCTTAAATATAATTATTTTGAAAGTGACAGATAGATTTTATTTTTTGTTTGAGCCGGCAAATCTAGAATCTATCATCTATCTATCTAATAATCTATTATGTAGGTAGAAAACTCTTATAGTACTTAATTATCACTGTATCAAAATGTCCACTTCTTGATTCGACCACATTTACAAGTGGAATCTCTTTCAAAATCAACACTTTTCAAGATGTCAATACCATATTACAAAATACCAACTAGTTTAATATATTTGTATAAAACTTTCGTGCTGAGTACATTATTTGTTTTGTACACTAATTAATATGCTAAGGAATCGGGCCTAAGACATGTGTGACTGTTTGACCAGAACATTTTTGTTCACAATATGTTAGCATTAGTACTAATCGCCACCTGGTGGTCTTTGAAGATAGAGGTAGAAATAAATAAGAATTAAAAAGAAATTAAAAATGTTTTAATTGTGATTTAAAAAGCGTTACATACCTATTTATTGCACTTGTATCTCGCACAATTCTTCCATGCTGGCCTAGGAGCGAGAGAAACAAAAAACATAGAATATGCCAGATACACTTCCTCCCGGGCATGCTGTCTCAACAGCAATATACATACATACATACATACATAAATCATAAATCACGCCTTTATCCCTTACGGGGTAGGCAGAGCGTTTAACGCCTCTTAAAAGGCGCTTTCGCCACGTCTGACAAAAATTGAAAGCAATTTTAGATTGTAATATGTATTGCTTTAGTGACACGTTGTCAGCCCATCGCCTAAATTACAATACACTGTAACCCTCGAGTCCCTTTTGCTGACTTCAACAGCATGCCCGGGGGCAGCTGGAACATTCTATGTTTTTTTATCTCTCCCAGTCCAGCATGGAAGAAAACCTACCTATTTATCTACAAATGTACCTACAAATTTATCTTAAATAACCCTCAAAACTTTCTCAGACGTGGCGAAACGACCTGACCTGTTTAAGTCGTTTACGCTCTGCGTACCCCATTCGGGATAAAGGCGTGATTATATGTATGTATGTCTCTCGCACTAACAACCTATACGTCTTACATAGTTACCAAAAAAACTAAACTTATGTCAGCAAAGATATCTTTGTAGTTATGCCGAAAAGGGCTTAACAACAATTTAATAATCCTTACGGCCTTCCATTTTTTCCGTGATGATACAGAATTGATGGGTTGTTCAAATCTCTGGTTATGATCAGAATTCATAATTAGTTTGGCGTCTTCAGAAAGATGGACTGATGACATTATGGAATTCCAGTTTTTGGGGCACAGAGATTTCGTTGAAGAAGATAAATGGACACTTAAATTTAAAATTTGTTTTAAAGGTCTCATTTCATAAGGAAGTATGTTTTATTTATTCGATATTATTGTAGACTTTCTCGACCTTAGTCTTGTTTAGATTTGGAAACCACGAGTTTTTTTTTCCAGATCAGGGATTTTAACTGAAGTGCTTAATTTTTTAAAATATTTGGTTCTTCTCTAATATATCTCAATGAACCAGTAATATTCATAAACACATCCGCATAGATACGACAGAGGCATATAATAGGCAGTCTAAAAACTCTGACATTATTAAGGGCAGCACCACACAGGCGACACTTACTGCGCGCCAGGTTGCGCTCAACACGCTGTCAATACTTTTTGTATTGCCTTCAACACACATGCGCGTACCCTACGCTCTACGCGCGAGTAGCGATGAACTCTACGTCGGAGCATCCCTCAGCCAGTACTCACGCGTAGAGCGTTAGGTAAAGCATGTGTGTTGTAGGCAATACAAAAAGCATTGACAGCGTGTTGAGCGCAACCTTGCGCGCAGTAAGTGACGCCTTTGTGTTGCTGCCAATAATAATGTCAGAGTTTTTAGACTGCCTATTATAATGCCTATGTCGTATCTATGCGGATGTGTTTATGAATATTATCCATACTGTGTGTGTTATAAATATTTTTTAAACTATAGCCGCATATTCTCTAAGATATCTCCAAAATCTACCACATCCGCCATCTTAAACAGACCACCGACAAATAGAATTAAGTCTCTTTAATTACAAACTATCGAGACGGCTATACAATTAGTCCAAGGGTTGTTGATATAATCAAATTTGCAATTTATATGCCGTATGCATAATAATTCACTAACAAGGGTTAGTTCGTTATAATTTGGTGGGATTCGGAGTTCGGACTAGGGATGTGCCACGGTAAAATTTTCGGGTACATACATACATATAATCACGCCTTTATCCCTAATGGGGTAGGCAGAGCGTAAACGACCCAAACAAAGGTCGTTCCGCCACGTCTGACTAAGTTTTGAGGGTTATTTAAGATAGATTTGTAAGTATATTGCTGTATTGACAGGTTGTCAGCCCATCGCCTAAATTACAATATACTGAAACCCTCGGATCCCTTAGCTGGTTTTTACAGCATGCCCGGGAGGAAATGCAGCTGGCACATTCTATGTTTTTCTCTCGCTCCCAGGTCAGCATGGAAGAATTTCTCTCGCTCCCAGGTCAGCATGGAAGAAAGGGGGTGGATTTTCGGGTAAAATACGGTAAATATATTTTATACGGTAAATTATGGTAATATACGGTAAAAAACGTATCAATCGACTACTAATAAAATGTGGCATACCAAGTCACTCCTTCATTATTAATGGGATAGGCAGAGCATAATACGCGTAGTAAAAGGCGTTTTTGTCACGTTTGATAAATATCGCGAGCAATTTTTAGATTGAAATGTCTATCGTTATAGTGACAGATTATCATCACCCATCTCCAAATTACAATACCTTTGAGTTTTCACTTTAAAAAGTTTCCCTTAAAACGTCATAAGTCGCCAGTAAATTTATTGCAATTTATACCAGGTGTAAAGGATAGCATATTTAGATACTGATAGAGATTAATTTGTCAAAGAATCTGAACAACTTTTGCCAGAAAAATCTGCCTGGAAATGACACTGAATTATCACCTCGATCAACCAATTTGTATGGAAAAGCCATTTTATTTTTCTTTTCCTGAAATAATTTATTGGTGGGTGTTTTTTGGTTTCGTTGACTGAGCAACCCCTTTCAGTTTCTGGTACGCTGTCTCTTTAATCCTGATCTTGTTTTTGTTTGCTTTTTGAGTCCTGATTCACTTTGCTTTTTTGTTTTAAATGTTTGTGAATGTGTGTAACTAGTTTCTGTTTGTAAATGTAGATAATACATTTATTTTTAATTTGTATTCTTAAACCCGGTATAAATTACCGTAAAATACCCGTTATCGGTAAAATCACGTAATTGTGCATCCCTAGTTCGGACGACGGTTTGTTTGTATTTGCATAGTTTGTTGTGTCTACTCGACTGTTTGTGTGTGAAAGAACAAATTGGACCAAAGGTTTTTTTTCACTAACGTATTTTACTTATTGTCGTATTTTTACTTCTTCCATGCTGGACTGGGAGCGAGAGAAAAACATAGCATGTGACAGATGCATTTTCTCCCGGGCATGCTGTAAAAACCAGCTAAGGGATCCGATGGTTACAGTATATTGTAATTTAGGCGATGGGCTGACAACCTGTCACTTCAGCAATATCCCTACAAATGTTTCTTAAATAACCCTCAAAACTTAGATGTGGCGGAACGACCTTTTTGTTTAGGTCGTTTACGCTTTGCCTACCCCATGACGGATAATGCCATGATTATATGTATGTATATTATTTTAAAGAGTCAAAATTTTTGTATGTTTATTTTTCGAAGTTCAGTTCAGTTCTTGTCTCAGCCTTTGAAAATACTATTTTTTTTACCAATCTTGTTATTAATTTTCTGTCAATTTTTGTTTCAGGTAAGACTTAACATTTACTACTACTACAAACGTATTAAGGTAAGTCTAATTACATACATGTAATCACGCTTTTGTCCCTAATGAGGTAGGCAGAGCGTAAACGATCTAAACAGGTCGTTCCGCCACGTCTGACAAAGTTTTGAGGGTTAGTTTAAATAGATTTGTAGGCATATTTCATCGCCTAAAGTGCAATATACTGAAACCCTGGGATCCTTTAGCTGGTTTTTACAGCATGCCCGGAAGAAAATGCAGCTGGCACATTCTATGATTTTCTCTCGCTCCCAGTCCAGCATGGAAGTAATTACCTTAGTAAGTCTAATTACCTTACAAAATGCCTTGGGAATCGGCTGCGCATGCGCACTTACCTACACGCCAGTCCGCTTTCGCGTGGTAAGTATGCTAAATACCACCTTATTAGGGAGGCCGATATAGAGTAGTTATCAGAAAACTACATACATACAGCCTTTATCCCTTATGGGGTAGGCAGAGCGTAAAATACCTAAACAAAGGTCGTTCCGCTACGTCTGACAAAGTTTTGGGGGTTATGTAAGATAGATTAATAGGTGTATTGCTGTAGGTTACCAGCCCGTCGCCTAAATTACAATATACTGAAACCCTTGGACCTCTTAAATATACAGATATTATCTTATAAGTACAATGTTATACCGGGTGCAAGGGACAGCGTCCCGCAAACTGATAGGGGTTGCTCAGTCAACGAAACTGAGCAACTTTCACCAGGAAAGTCTTTTTGGAGATGGAAAATAAATTTGACCTTCCCATACAAAATGACCACCTCAATCAGACAAATTGTCTGAAAACAAAATTTTATTTTACTTCCTGAAAAAAAATCTACTGATAGTTGTAACACTCCGTATACCACTGTATAGAAATGCCGAATTCTGTCGTGTGGTTATCAAGCTGATCGACCAGATGACCCTGGAGTCAGAGTTTTTAAACCGCCTAATATCACAGCTAATAGGCCACTGACATGGTTTATGTAACGAGCACTATCAAAGACAGCGACCGGGACCGAAGGATTAACGTGCCCTACGAAGCATTGATTCTTCACGACAATCTGAGGAAAATCTCTCAACGTGATAAATTGACAAATATCAACTCTGACCACCCCCCCTCCCTGATATTTTAACCCAGGACCTCCGGATCGTGAGCCCATGACTCTGACCACTAGACCACGGAGTCAGTTAAATTCCGAATGATTAAAGTGAATAGAATATTTTAGAAACGTCTAGTATTTTCTTAAAGAAATTGTGATTTCAAACAAATGACAATAGTACCTACACTATACAGCTACTATACGACAAACAAGTCATACAAGAGCGCGGGAAACGGAAACTGCTGCACTTTAATAAAGCAACACTCAGAATTGTGGTATAAAATACTAAAATTCTTTACGAACGAGAAGTTTTGGTTCGAGATGTTTAAATTTCGGATTGCAGCGCTGAGACTTTGATAAACAATAAACTAACTAGATGCACAATCACACTCAAAAGTGTCCGCGGCAAAAATCTGCCCATCACGTCAATAGGGGAGAATTTTCATTCAGTATCTATTACCTTGCTCGCTCGCGGCTTTTGACTTGCCACAATGACGAAGTGCTCAGTGAAAATGATAGTATGTGCGAGTGCTATTGATATTGTACCCTTTATTTGACGCGTTAAGGTCCAAATTTGAATGAATATTTTTATGTTATACATATAACACTAACTATACGTTATTCAAAATTATTCACTTTCTCTTACTACCATTGGGTTGGCTGGAAGAGATCTCTTCATAGAGATAAGTTCGCCCTTGCACACTATATTTGTAAATTACATTTCTTTTGTGTTTATGCAATAAAGTATATATATATACGTATGTGCAGTGCGGCTCGGACATTTGGTCGGGGTTTCTTCGTGATTGTGCATCTAGTTTGTTTATTGTTTATCAAAGCGCTGAGACTAAGTTTATCAGCATATTACACAGCAACAAGAGAATGTTTATTTTTACTTAGAAATATTTTAAAATTCAGTGAAAGTAAAAGTGTTTCGTGCGGAAAGGCTTGCGCACGATCTGTCAGCTTTCAGCCTTTTCTGAAATGTCAAAATAGGCGAAAGGGTATTAATATGCCGCTGCCTGTATTATGCATGCATATTCTGGGTAAGCTTACAGGCCTTTAAATTATCTACGCTTGTCGCGAGAAAAAAAATAGTTATAATATGTAACTATCATATAATGCGTTCCAAAAGACCCGAAATATTACAGGATTCAAGATTCTTTATTGCTTTAAATGTGGTGTAAACAGGTCTTTATAGAATTATACGTATCACACACTTAGCTAGCAGTATCTAACATGCAATAGTTTTATATCATAATATGACATTGTGTCAAGGTGCAGTTCCATCATACCAAATGTCAGGTGTAATTTGATGTACCAAATCCGCTCGTCAGTTCCAATATACAATACAGCACTCAAGCAAATAACCGGGTGACAATAAACGAACTAGTCTCAGACCGATACGATCGATCTTAGTTATTGAGCTCGTCGTGTTTGCATCGGTTTGATAAGCTTTATATAAGATCTTAAAATCCTTTTTAGAACCTTTGATAAACAATAAACTAACTGTTTATCAAAGTTTAGAACCAATGTTTGTTTTAGTAAGGTAATACATACATACATATAATCACGCCTTTATCCCTAATGGGATAGGCAGAGCGTAAACGACCTAAACAAAGGTCGTTTCGCCACGTCTGACAAAGTTTTAAGGGTTAGTTTAGGTAGGTATACTGCCTAAATAACAAAGTACTGAAACCTTCGAATCCCTTACAGCATCATCCCTGGCCATTCCTACCCAGAAGGAAATGCAGCTGGCACATTCTATGTTTTTCTCTCGCTCCCAGGTCAGCATGGAAGAAATAAGTAAGTTAATGAATGAGCTAAAAGTATGTAACCAAAAGATATTTTCTAAGAAGACATTCAGAGTTATTTTTTTTATTATTCTGTTCATAACTATGCTTTGCATTCCATGTACTGATGTGGCTGTATAATTCTGTGTATTTGAAATAATTCTTGCTAAGGTTAATTGATAATCATCTTATCCGAAAACATTTAGCAGCATACGTACTCGTACTTGTAGAATCCTTTCATACAACGCGGTCTTCGAAAAAAATCTTACAGTATTGGAAACTATACGGAAGACGGATGATTATATATTCATGTATATAAATATTAAAGTAGATCTCGCTAAAATGCACCGCGATCCCCTAGAGGACGCATAAATCATTACTATCGCACCTCTCCAATAGGGATGAGAATATTGTGTTAAATAATGTTGACCTACTTTAAAAGTAAAGCATTTTGATGGGACTATAGTCCAGTTTGGTTAGGAAATTGCAGGCTGGATCACCTGATTGTCCGAAAAAGAAAAAGATTTCACGCTTCGGAGGGCACGTTAAGCCGTCGGTCCCGGTCGCTGTCTTTGATAGTGGACGTTACTCAAACCATGTCAGAGGCCTGATAGTTGTGCTACTAGGCGGTTTAAACACTCTGACACCAGGGTTCATTGGGTCGATAGAGTCGATACCCACTCGACAGAAGAAGAAGTCCTTGAAAGTGGGCATATTATTATTGTGTGTTTTTTTTTTATCAGACATGGTTTTGCTCTTGACTTAAGATACTAGGTCAAGGATGATCGTGACAGAGTCGACGATGGAGCGAGCTCACCCAGAATATGCCTGTTATGGCACTGGCAATCACCGACGGAACACAGTAACCTGTTTCGTGCCGGACTCCAGTAAGAGGGTGGAAGCCAGGCTGTCCTTTGCGGGGCCCAGCACCGCTTTGTTGGGATCGTTCAGCCGCTCTTATTCACAAGCAAGCCAGTGTTTCCGTTGCCCGGGGTGGACCACTAGGAGATAGATCCCATCACACCCCAAATACCATATCTCGGGACCATAGTCCTGGACTTTTGGAAGGCGTGCATGGGTCCGAAGCCAACACGTAGAGGTTAGTCTAGCCGGTGTAACCCACTATCCTATGTGTCATTTTGTGAGGTTTTCCTCAGTTTGGTAAGGACATTGCAGGCTGAAGGCTTCCGAAAAGTAAAGATTCCGTGCTTCGGAGGGCACGTTAAGCCGTCGGTCCCGGTCGCTGTCTTTGATAGTGTTCGTTTCTCAAACCATGTCAGAGGCCTAATAGCTGCGCTACTAGGCGGTTTGAAAACTCTGACACCAAGGTTTCTTCAGGTCGTTGTTCCACTCGAGAATCCACTCGCTAAGAAGAAAAAGACTGCCAGAAACCAATTCATTATTTTCTTTCTTTCAAATTATACCTAATGTTGTTACAAAGTATCGATTAGTGAAAGACAAAATCTTCCTGCTAAGCATGGAGAGTATGCCGACCCCCAATACGAAGAAGTCCATGTCCAGCAGTGGACTGTTGCGATTAAAGATGATGAGATGTTACTTGTCTACCCGAAAACCCTGTAAAATTCAGAAAATAGAATCTGGTATGTTAGTCTGACGTCATATTTTGTATGCAATTTGGGCGCTGTGTTTGCAACCTGTCGTAGTACATAACAGGAATTTAACTAATACTCAATCCTTCCTACACTTATTCTTAAATTTAAGTGCTGGGCAATAGTCGTTGCACTACCCTACACTAAATACAAACGTGACTAAAATACCTTCCATATTTTAATCACAACAGAACCCTTAACTTCACCACCCTCACCATCATCCCCCTAGCCTTATCCCGTATCTCACGGGGTAGGCTACCTAATGTAGGTGATTGACCGAGGGTACTAGTTTTTACACAAAGCGACTGCCATCTGACCACCGCAACCCAGAAGGGAAACCATACCCAAACCATGATTAGGTAAGAGTTTTCAAGCCGCCACTGCTTAGCACTGACCTCTGACATGGCTTAAAGACTAATATCTATGGTGTTAAACGAAATTTGCCGGGGCTTAACGTGCCTTCCGAAGCACGGAAAAAGCCCAAAAAACGTACATATGAAATTCCAAAACCGAAAAATATTTTGGTATGGTGGTGGGATTAGAACCACGACCTCCCGCTCAGGAGGCAGCGGCCCTATCCACTAAACCATCGGGCTCTCCACCCTATCTCTGCAAATAATTCACCTCACCCAACTCAATCGACGGCTCATTGAGTATTCCAATTTTAAATCAGCTCACCGGTAGCGTCTGCGCAGCGTCTCAGTGCCACAATGGCGCTAATGAAACATGTATCACATGGTATGGTGTCGGCCAATCAGAGCAGGCGGAATTTGAATTTAGAAGGTTTTCAATAACGAAGAAAAGTGGTGTTTTAAATTTAGACGATTTTTGGAGATTGCCAGTATTGAATAAATTAAATTAAGAAGGTACAGCGTCTCAGTGCCACAATGAAACAGGCGCTAATGAAACATGTATCACAGGGGAGATTCCATGCTGGCCTGGGAGTGAGAGAAAAACATAGAATTTGCAAACTGCATTTCCTCCCGTGCATGCTGTAAAAAAAGGGATCCGAGGGTGTCAGTATATTGTAAATTAGGCGATGGGCTGACAAACTGATAAATCTATGTTAAATAACCCTCAAAACTTTGTCAGACGTGGCGGAACGACCTTTGTTTAGATCGTTTACGGGAAGCCTACCCCATTAGGGATAAAGGCGTGATTATATGTATGTATGTATGTTATTACGCCGAAACGAAAAAAACTGGTGTAAAACTGCATATGTATATTTTTTAAACCGTAATACTATTCTCGACTGTTAAAAAATAACCGTTATAAAGTTTCGCAATATCTTTTTTATACCTTTATCATAAAAAAACTTCTTGTAGGTACTTTGAAGAAAGAGGTAAACTCCTTGGAGAATATTTCCTTCGCTTAGAAATATTGTCATAAAAGTTATAAGAAATGTAGGTAGTATCGCAACTATATTTTTCATAACATATACCGGGTTTAAGGGACAGCGTCCCGCAAACTGATAGGGGTTGCTCAGTCAACGAAATTGAACAACTTTCACCGGGAAATTCCTTCAGAAGATGAAAAAAAAATTACATTCCCATACAAAGTCCATCGTCGGTCGGACAATTTGTATAGAAAATATTATTTTTTTTCTGAAAAAAAAAAGAGCGACCTCAGTTTGCGGGACGCTGTCCCTTACACCTCGTATGAATCGCTTCATAAAAAAGAAAATCGTAATATTGCTTCTAGCGTAACACGTTACGAAATTGCGTCGCCATCTTGTCATTTCTATAATATGAGAAAATCACAAGTTGTACCTTATTTTATGCTTTCCTACCTTATTACGTATATCCGCTGCGCCTTGATAGGGCCTGGATTCAATTTTGACGTGGCACTGTGATATCTTTGAAGCCAGGGTTGTATTCAGGATGGTATAGATTGATACCTACTAGTTGCTAGGCAAGTTTCTTCGTACTTTTTAAAATAATATGGATATTCAGTCTGTCCCGAAGAAAACTCCGATGGTGTAGTGGATATTGCCGCTGCTTCCTGCGCGGGGAGGTCGTGGTTCGAATCCCACCACGTACCAATATGTTTTTCGGTTTTCGAATTTCATATGTACGTTTATTCGGTACTTTTTCCGTGCTTCGGAAGGCACGTTAAGCCATTAGTCCCGGTTAATAGTCCCGGTTCCGGTAGATATTAGTCGTAAAGCCATGTCAGAAGCTAGTGCTAAGCATCTGACCTAATCTAGAATTTGATCTGTTTTCTGGGTTGCGGAGTCATGATGGCAGTCGCTCTATGTAAAAACCAGTATCCTCGTTCAATCCCCTAGATATGATAGCCAACCCCGTTAGATACGGTATAAGGCTAGGGCGATGATGATGAAACTTTAGTCGGGACAATTACATTGAAAAGGTTAAAACTATTTAGGTAATTATACTTTCTATAAAGTATGTATGCTACTTCTAGTAGTATTTTATATGTTTAGAATGATTGGCATATATGACACAGAATATAAACAACTTGATTTCACCAATATCCATTGTAGGACAAAGGCCCATCGTGCGTGACTTAGGCACCTCGTGGGTGACTTAAACCTGAAACCTCCTGAATCCAGCCCTGCCCGCGTCTGAATATCAAATATGGCTGCACAGTAACTACATTTGTAATTCCAACGGAGCAAGATCGGTGTATTTGCTTGGATGTTACACCAGATATCACCGTTTTAATGACTCAAAAATTGATTCCACCAATATTAGCCACAAGAAATCCTCTATTGGAAATAGGTCCATAATATGTAACTTAGGTGACTTAGGCCCCTTGTGGGTGACTTAGGTCCCCCTAAACCTCCTAAATACGGACCTGACCGCGTCTGGATATCAAATATGGCTGCACAGTAACTACATTTGTAATTCCAACGGAGCAAGATCGGTGAATTTGCCCTGATATTACACCAGATATCACCGTTTTAATCGAATTTAATGACTCAAGAATTGGTTCCACCAATATTAGCCACAAGAAATCCTCTGCTGGACAAAGGTCCATAATAGGTAACTTGGGTGACTTAGGCCCCCCTAGACCTTCTGAATCCTGCCCTGTCCGCGTCTGGATATCAAATATGGCTGCACAGTAACTACATTTGTAATTCCAACGGAGCAAGATCGGTGAATTTGCTTGGATATTACACCAGATATCACCGTTTTAATCGAATTCAATATCGCTTTGGCATCGACAAGCTTTTCGGACGGGATTTTTGCCGGTCCACGGAATTGGCGACGTGTTAAAGATGTAGGGTGTTAAAATATTTGAAGCACTATTTAAGAAAAAACAATCCTTGTTCATGTAATATTTTTAATTTTTTAGGTTTTTACAGCATGCCCTAGCTAAAATGCAGCTGGCACATTCTGTTTTTTTCTTGCTCCTAGGCCAGCATGGAAGTCTTTAATTTCAACTTTTTTTTGTATTGACAAACTTTTTACATTCATTAGGAAGGATTCGACAGTTGTATGCATTATAATTTTTAGATTGGTGATATTTTATATGTTTGACATAATTTAGTAAAAGTTTTTTGGTGGTTTTTATCATAGTAGAAAGAGGGGGGAAGTAGGTTAACTCCGGCTCAATCTGCGATATAATTGCCTACTATCTCAGGGTTGTCACTTTTAGCTAAATTTTAATTCAATCAATGTCTATAAATTGGCAAGGGTCGGGAAGTTGTGTTTTTTACTTGTATTATCTGGGTATTGGGTTTGTGTGTGTGTGTGACTAGAATATCATAAACATCGTAAAACGACAAAAAAAAACTAACACCTGCCTCTTAGACTATGATCAAATTTTTTTTCTGTTGTTATGATTCGAACTTTTCTCTTTTTATCTGATTCACAAATTAGTACATAGTCAATATAATTTCTTAGTAATAGTCAATTACGATTTTATAACTGCTAGTAAGTAAAGTCCGTTCGCTTAGATACCGTCGCCTTTGTAAATGCCGCCTCGGCGCGTGCCGCATCAAGTCAAAGAAAGCGGCCGCGGTAACAAAGGAAAAATCGGCATAACTAATCGTAAACAAAGAAAAAGCGGCAAATTATTTAACAGATCAAAAGTACCTAGGTAGGTACCTACCTAATACATTCTAGTGGGAAAGTAGGCCTACCTACCTACGTACCTACTTACCTGTCTGATAGAAAAAACAAAAAAAGTAAGTGCTATGATAGAATGAAGTGATTTTCGAAAGACCTTTCCTGTTCAATAGGTAACCTGAACAGAGATAATCCTGGAATAGATGTATTATTCAGACACCCAAAGGCACAGCAATAGTTTCTCTTGCGATTATCAGTCATCGCGGTGTCGAAAAGCCGTGACGCGCGCGTGAACCTCGTGCGGAGTGAGCCCCGACTGGCGCTTAGATAACCCCGCGAGATTTTGTGTATGTGTGCGTGCGGCGGTGCATAGATACTATGGCGCGCACATACTCGCCGCGCGCGTTGCGTTTGTATGAAGATAACCTACTTCCTTCTTTCTACTATGTTTTTATGGTATAAAATATTACTTCCAGCACAAGCATTTCTTCCTTCGATATCCATCCATACCATGATCGTTATACATTTCGTAATTTTACAAATAAAATTATTTATTGTTTAACATCCCGTATATAAAGATCCTATATAATAATTGAATGTAGCAATAAAACTTGGTAATTTTAAGTTTTAATAAAGATTTCACTGGACTCGTGCCAAAGTGCATCAATACGGTAAAAGGTATTAATATAAAATTACTATAAAACTTTTACCTGAAACTTGAAGCTAATAATCATGATTGTCAAAATGATGTTAACAAAACGATTAATAAGAATATAAGATAATTTTAAAACTGCTGTTTATAAAAGTGTAATTTTTATATCTCCAGCTCTTCTTGTATTCATTTTAGAAAATTGAAAGAACTAATTCAAAATTGCTTTTGAAATGTAACGTCTGAATGGACCCCATTTGAATATTTGCTAGTGCTTCGCTCTTGTGAGCTTAGCTTGTTTGGATCGGAACGAAATCCAACTATTTATGAGCCGTTAAGAATGATATCCGCAGAGTGGTCCTCCCTGCAAGGGGGCCTTTTGCCACATGTATAATGCAAGAGATAATGCAATGTTTAGACACTTGCGGACTCTTCCGCATCTGATAAGTCGAAATCAAGACGGAACAGTGGTCAACAAACGACGAACCGATGCGTTTTCTCTCACAGTCATCACAAAGGCCAAAATGCCTTTACGCTACCCATTAGAATACATGGAACTTGCAAGATAGCTATATCTGCCGTCGCCTGGCTGTACAATATCTGAACCAGGTACATCAAGAATCAGCGAAAACGATTTGTGTGGATATGCGTTATAGAATAAGCACAATTAAACGATTTTTTTAAAGCATACATAAACAAAGGTCGTTCTGCCACATCTGACGAAGGTAAAAGAGGTAATGTAATTTCAATTAGGACTTTAAGAGAAGATCAGACAATGCTAACAAAGAAATGTTTTAAAAGAATGAAAAAATGAATTTATTATGCAGGTACATTAAAACAAAGTACTTCATAAATTCTCTTTATTTTAATAGACATGACCCATTGTAAATTATGTCACAATATAACTCACAAATTACTATTGCTTGGATCAAGGCATTTCCAAACATTTTCAAAACATCCTATATTATATATATATAAAAAAACGTGAATATAATAATAATCAAAACCGTACATACTTCTAGATAAATCGATACCTAGAACTTTAGATAAATCGTAGGTTATGTGCTCTTCTCTGCCGCCCAAATTTTTTCAATAATTCTTTAGCTATTTCTTTACCAATGGTTTCAACTGTTTGCTGAACTTCGAGGCGATCATCGACGTATATAACTTTGTTGTCATTTTTGTCCTGTACAGAACCCAATCTACCTTGAGCTTTTGCTTTGCCAATTTCATCTTCTGCTTGAATAACTTTATAACGATTCTTGTCTTTTTGGTTCTGTCCAGAACCTAATCCATCTCTCGACTTTGTTTTTGTTGAATTGGTCATATAAGATTTTAATTTCTTATGTATTGTTTCACGCACTGCCGGAACATTGCCTTTTGCCATTAAAACATTTTCAGTCTCACCCGCCATACTTTTAGCTATTTGTTGACCTATTTGTTTGCCAACTTCAAAAGCTCTCAAAGGATTATCTATAACTTCGTTAGTGATTTTATAGTATTCAGCAACTAAGTCTTTTTGAGTTGTTTCTTTTAGTGGTTTTCCTTCTGGGAATGTCGGTATGATGTCCACTGGTTTAGCTTCTCTAAGTTTTAAAGGATTATCTTTAATTTTATTTATGCTGTTATAGAATTTATCATCTTTAGGTATCGTGTCTCTTGGTTTTGGTTCTATAAGGGTAGGTTCATTATTAACATCTGGTCCACTTTCCTCTTGATGTGCTGACACTGTTCGTATATATTCTGCCACATTTTGTAAGATTGCGCCTGGATTGGTGAAAGGTATTTCCAAAACATAATTCCCTCTGTAACTTTTCATTATCGCTAGTATTAAGAATAAGGCAAACCAGAGTTTCATTTTCTTCTTCTGATTTTAAATTTTACATGCGTAGATAGCTCACAGGAAAAAGAAAATTATATGAATGAAATAAAGAAATATGATCAATTATTTGAAGAGCGTAGTCAAATTGCATGAAAATTTTAATTAAGGTGGATTCGTCTCACCTAAACCTGATTTGCAAAATTTTGTGACAGCGGGGCGAATGCATTATAAATCCGATTTCGCCCTCCGATAAAATTGTTCATCTTACAAAGACATGTCATCTCTGACCCTAGATACATACATACAATCACGCCTTTATCCCCAATATGGTAGGCAGAGCATAAATATAAGTCGTTCCGAAACGTCTGACAAAGTTTTGAAGGTTATTTAAGATAGATTTGTAGGTACATTGCTGCAGTGATAGGTTGTCAGCACATCGCCTGAATTGTCCGATCAAGGTGGTCATTTTGTATTGGAAAGTCAAACCATTTTTTCATCTTTTGAAAGAATTTTCTGGTGAAAGTTGTTCAGTTTCGTTGACTGGGCAACCATTATTACTTTGCGGGACGCTGTCCGTTGCACCCCGTAATTTTAACAGGTAGGATATACTCCTAAACTTCATGATCTATAGTACGAATATCTATCAAAGATTTTTCATTGTCACCTCATCTGGACCCTTCCTAGATCCACGATCTAAACCGCAAATGATCTACCGGCTTTCGACGTCAGGTTATTGATTTCGGATTAAACTTTAAAGTAACGTCAGCAAGACAAGATTAAGAATAAAACGCGTTAAAATATCAATATTTAATAGATATTTTTTATTGACAATGCGAACTCAAGAACAGGTCAGAGATAGTAGAAAGATAGTAGGAAACATACTTAGTGGTAAAGTAAACTTACCTAGAAGCTAACGAGGTACTGATGTTTCCATACGTATACATACACTAGCTTTTGCCCGCAAATAAATCATACCTTTATCCCGAATGAGGTAGGCAGTGCAAAAATGACCAAGAGGTCGTCCCGCCACATCTGACAAGATCTGAAGATTATTTTATTACCGGTGATTAAGTACCTATTGCTATAGTGGCGGGTTGTCAGCCCATCGCTTAAATTACAATACACTGTAACCCTCGAATCCCTTTTGCTGACTTCTACAGCATGCCCGGGCGGAAGGGCAGCTGGTACATACTATCTCTCCCAGTCCAGCATGGAAGCAGGTATATTAATAGGAATAGGTCCACTCAAGAGGAAATCCACCTTTTATATCGATAAAAAGACGTTAAGAAAGTTCATAAATTTATCTTTTTCCAAGTTTACTTAAATAATATTATCAGTGCCGATAACTTTTATGTTATCTTGTAAAGATAGGAGGAACAAGAAAGTAATCTTAACCATTTTTATACACACATATAATGACGCCTTTTAAAGAGCCCGATGGTGTAGTGGATAGGGCCGCTGCCTCCTGAGCGGGAGGTCGTGGTTCGAATCCCACCACGTACCAATGTGTTTTTCGGTTTTCGAATTTCATATGTACGTTTATACGGCGCTTTTTCCGTGCTTCGGAAGGCATAACGTGCCGTTGGTCCCGATTAATATCGTTTAATACCGTAGATATTAGTCGTTAAGCCATGTCAGAGGCCAGTGCTAAACATTGACGGCTTGAAAACTCTGACCTAATCTAGGATTGGGTCTGGTTTTCCTTCTGGGTTGCGGAGGTCAGATGGCAGTCGCTCTGTGTAAAAACCAGTACCCTCGTTCAATCCCCTGGATTAGGTAGCCGACCCCGTAAGATACGGGATAAGGCTAGGGAGATGATGATATAATCGCGCCTTTATTCCTAATTGGATAGGCAGAACGTAAACGACCTCAACAAAGGTCGTTTCGCCACGTTTGACAAAGTCTTGAGGGTTATTTAAGATAGATTTGTAGGTATATTGTTATAGGTAGCACAGGTTGTGGCCATGGCCTAAATTACAATATACTGAAATTCTCGGATCCCTTAGCTGGTTTTTACAGCATGCCTTGGAGGAAATGCAGCTGGCACATTCTTCGTTTTTCTCTCGCTCCCAGGCCAGCATGAAAGCAAACCATTTTTATCTTAAAAAAATATGTTTGATAAATTTTGATGGGTACAATGTCGTTGACCTTACTTAAGATCACTCTGCTTCCTATCTCCAAGTAACTGTTATACCATGATCTAATATCCTGTTATGGTATAATTATTATGATAATCTAAGGATTTAGTTCAGTTGTTATGCTTAGCGGGGATTTGATAACCAAATACGTATTACATAAGGTAGGTAGGCTTCTTCCATGCTGGCCTGGGAGCTAGAGAAAAACATAGAATGTGTCAGCTGCATTTTCTCCTGGGCATGCTGTAAAAACCAGATAAGGGATCCGAGGGTTTCAGTATATTGTTATTTAGGTGATGGACAACCTGTCACTACAGCAATATACCTAGAGATCTATCTTAAATAACCCTCAAAACTTTGTCAGACGTGGCGGAACGACCATTGTTTAGGTCGTTTCCGGTAGGCAGAGGCCTACCCCATTAGGAATAAAGGCGTGATTATATGTATGTATGTTAGGCAGAGTGTTAAGTACTTTGGCATTGAAACTGAATAACCACTATGCTAGTATTTTCAGTGGATTGGGATTGATCAAGGCATACCTACAGACAAATAGTCACGCTCATTTATATCCCTTACGAGGTTAGACAGCGCGTCAAAGATTTCATAATAGTCTCTTCGAGTATTGTATGACAAAGATTAATAGATACCTAGGATGAACGAACTGTGTATTTCCAAAATTATATTTGATTGTGAATTTAAGGAAGCAATGGGAGAGCATCATACACACATATAATCACGCCTTTATCCCTAATGGGGTAGGCATCATCATATATTTGTTTATTTAGTCTGGCTGAACGAACCCACTCTAATGGTGGTTTCTGCATCATATCGTCAAATCTATAGATAGGCCGAGAGCAAAGTGAAGAACATACATACATACCGACATATAATCACGCCTTTATCCCTAATGGGGTAGGCAGAGCGTAAACGACCTAAATAAAGGTCGTTTCGCCACGTCTGACGAAGTATTAAGGGTTTTTTAAGATAGATTTATACGTATACTGCTGTAGTGACAGGTTGTCAGCTCATCGCCTAAATTACAATATACTAAAACCCTCAGATCCCGTAGCTGGTTTTTACAGCATGCTCGGGAGGAAATGCAGGTGGCACATTCTATGTTTTTCTCTCACTCCCAGGCCAGCATGGAAGCTAAAAGTGAAGAACAAACCAAATAAAATACAATTTTAAACATCTTTTATGCCCAAGTAAAAAACCGATCGCAGCTGCATACTTTCTTATATACAATTACGATAAGTCCTAGATATCTCAAGAATCCAGGCTCACTTTGCAGAATTACCTAGATTTAGACCCATCTAGTGGCTGGATGGGTCTATCCTCCTAGGATAGGTCTTAAGTGATTGCTGGATCATCTTGTTTATTTTGCTGTCAGGCTAAAGAGGCCTTTTAAGAGTCCGTAGACAAATAAGTTTTGTTCAAGAATTTTAAAAGCTACATATTTAGGTATATAGAGTGTGCTTAAATAAAGAATAAATATTCTAAGGAAGTGTTCTGTTTATGAAACTGAAGAACTTTCTCAAGCAGTTGAGAATATTGTTACGGAAAATTGGTAAAAAAAAAATTTTTTTTTTGCGGGTAGGCAGGAAAATAAGTAATATTGCAATTTTTTGCTCTACAATATTTAATATAAATAAAATAGAATATTTACAGATAAATGAGATAAAAACTTACCAAGTGCATTAGTTGACAACAATCTCTCGAATTAAATATTATTTACAACAAAAGTACACATTACAAAGAATGGAGAACACTACAGCTGAGCTGATAAAGGGTATGATGGAGTTAGCCACTTTTGTTGACACCAGACTCAATGAATTTGAGAAAAGTCAGCAACAACCACTCTCCTCTGGCAATCCTACAGTCAAGACCTTGTCTGCTGATTATACGGCCTTCAAAACAATGGTGTGGAAAACCCTCGGCATGTTAAAGGCACAGCTGCAGTTAATTGTGGACAACCAGGATCGCCTTGAGACACACTCTCGCAGGAAAGTTCTGTTACTTCATGGTGTACCAGAAGCCAAGGATGAAGAGCTGCTCCAGAAGGTTCTCAGCGTATCACGGGAGCGTATGAAGCTGACATTAGATTCTGGAGCAATAGAAGCCTGTCATCGTTTGGGCGTGAGGGCTGACAGAGATAGGCCAGTGTTAGTGCGATTTGCAAGCATGTCTTTTAAATCTGCAGTGTGGAAGGCGAAGACTATGCTGAAGGGCTCGAAAATCTCGGTATCGGAGTTTCTTACAAAGCCGCGCCAAGAAGTGTTTGCCGCCGCTAGAAAGTACTTTGGCATGAAACAATGTTGGTCGTCTGATGGTACAATTGTTATTTTGCTGCCAGATAAAAGTCGTAAGAAGGTGCAGTCCATGTCTGAGCTCAAGCCGCTGATGGTGAAGTATCCGACGAAGGAGTCTACGTCCAACACCAGATCGTAAGGTCTCATATCAGTATCTTTTCCTTGTGGTTACCGAGTGACGCGTTAAACTATTTTGTATCTTATGTTCATCCCGATAGATTCATTTACTGTGCACTGTGTTTGTGTTAAAGTACCGGGTAGTATGTATGTTTTAGACTTTTTTATTTTTATACAGTTTTTAGTTTGCCTTGCATTAAAATTCTAAATTTGTTTTCTTTTGGTTATGTTAGCTAGCTTGTCAAAATTCTCCAACTGTCAATGTCAAAATTGTCAAATGAACTTTTTTCGTTCAAAAATTTTTTATACGCTCGGATACACAAATAGTTTATATGATGTGCGTTTAGTTGTTTCTTTTATTTTTTTTAGTATTGTTTTGTATTATTTGTTTAATTGTGTCTTTTCTTTTTTGTTGTGAATTTGTGTTCATTTTCTTTCAGTCAACTCATGCCGGTGTAAGAGAATTGTTTTATATATTTGTGGGATTCTTTTTGTTATTTTATATATTTTTATAAGTATTTATTTATTATATGATATATGATAATTATTTATCTTGCTCATCATCTGATGAGTATGAAAGTGCTCATAGTCTTAACAACTCTTCTCTTTCTGACTCTGAGCCGCTCGGAGACAAACTTTCGTCTGTCTTCCCTAGTGGCTCACCTTTCCTATCCCTGGTGCACATCAATGCTCAGGGCCTCTTGGCTCATCATTCAGATCTTCTCGCATCCTTTGACAGCAGCGTAGTTGACGCTATTCTTGTGTCAGAAACTTTTCTAAAACCATCTCTCCCTTCTACTTCTTGTTCTCTTCCAGGCTACAAGCTCTTCCGCAACGATCGTGTTGGTGCGGGTTGCGGTGGAGTTGGCATATATATCCGTGGTGACATCCCCGCTACTGTACTTAGTGCTTCACCATCCCAGTACTCTGGTTTCCTGGAATACCTTTTGCTGGAGGTCATCCTTCAACACAATAAGATTCTTTTAGGAGTTGCTTACAGCCCTGATGATAATGTTAATTACTTTAGCTCGTTTGAATCTACTCTTGAAACCTATACCACATTGTATGAACACGTTATCATTATGGGCGACTTAAACACATGTCTGGCGAAGGATGACTACAGATCAAACAATCTCATTTCTCTTACTTCTTCTCTTAACTTACATCTGCTTCCATTTTCTCCCACTCACCATTTTCCAAATTGTAGACCCTCAACTATTGACGTCATTATTACTTCCAAACCGAATTCAGTTCTTTCTCACGGTCAAATGTGTGCTCCATTTTCACATCATGACCTTCTTTATCTTGCCTATAAGGTGCGCCCTCCCAAGATCAAAAGTAAAGTCATTCTTCAGCGTAGTTTTCGCAACATGAATCTGGATCGCTTAAGAGAGGATGTTCAAAATATTGATTGGTCGCCAGTGTTCTCCGCAGATAGTGCTGATGCGAAGGTTGCTGCTTTTTGCAAAATTATTACTGAACTGTTTGATGTTCATGCGCCTGTTCGACCTGTTAGGGTGAGGCATGCGCCAGCTCCTTGGCTAACTGATACTATCAGAAGAGTCATGGCAAAACGAGACAGAGCTAAGAGTAGGTACAGGAAAGATAAAACCGATGAGAACTTTGCTGCATATAAAAAACTCCGTAACATCTGCAACAGGATGTGTAGGGATGCTAAGCGACGCTATATACATTCCTCTTTAGATTCACTTTCTCAGGCTCAGACCTGGAAATTTTTAAAGTCTTTGGGTGTGGGCAAAACCACAGACACCTCCATAGGTGCTGTGGATCTCAATTCTCTAAATAAGCATTTCTCGACTCCACCAGTCATCCTTGATGATGCAACCAAATCTATTTCTCTTTCGCATCTGTCACATCTTGTCCAACCCAACTGTTCTCCGTTTAATTTCCAGTCGGTTTCTGAGGCGGATATTAAAAAGAGCATCCTATCCATTTCCACGAAGGCTGTGGGTGATGATAACATAAGTCTGAATATGCTCATACCAGTGTTGGATGGCATTGCACCAATCATTACACACATCATCAACTTTTCTCTGATGGTCAATGTTTTTCCTACAGCATGGAAAAAGGCTTATGTTATTCCTCTACCTAAAACTTCGAATCCCACTTCTTTCTCACAATTCCGTCCAATCTCCATCCTCCCTGTCCTTTCCAAAGTCCTTGAGAGTATTGTTCATAAGCAACTTTACTCTTTCCTCACTTCCTATAACCTTTTATGTCCTTTTCAATCTGGCTTCCGTCCGGCTCACAGTACAGTTAGTGCTCTGCTAAATGTCACTGAGGACATTCGGTCTGCTATGGATAACACCAAGCTTACTGTTGTTACACTCTTAGACTTTAGCAGTGCCTTTAACTCTGTGGACTTTGATATCCTTCTTGCTTCCCTCCGCTCAATTAACATCTCTCCTTCTGTAGTCGACTGGTTCTCTTCATATCTTCACGGTCGTCAGCAGTGTGTGAAAGCCAACGATGTTTCATCGGATTGGTCTAGCTTAACTGCTGGTGTACCACAAGGTGGCGTTCTTTCTCCTCTTCTTTTTTCTATTTTTATTAACAACATTTCTCGAGTAATTTCTTCGCCCTACCACCTGTATGCAGATGACCTACAAATCTATCGACACTTTTCCCCGAATGAAGTATCTGAGGCTATTGTGGCTATTAACTTAGATTTAGCGGCGGTTCAAACTTGGGCAAAAACCTTTGGACTTCTTGTTAACCCTGATAAGTCCCAAGCACTAATAATTGGCAGCAGCAAGATAAGGTGTAGACTGGACTTTGCTGATGTTCCGCTGGTTTGTTATGACGGCATATGCATTCCTTACACTGATAAAGCTAAAAATTTAGGTGTTATCTTTGACTGTCACTTGTCTTGGTTCTCACACGTTAATGGGGTGAGCAGGCGTATGCACTATTCTTTCCACTCTCTTAAGCGACTCCAGAATTTTCTTCCTTTTAAAACTAAAATTATGCTTGCACAAGCTCTTCTTCTCCCTATTCTCGACTACGCTGATGTTTGTTATTTGGATGCGACGGAAGAATTACTTAACAAGCTTGAGCGCCTACAAAACCTGGCAATTAGATTTATTTTCGGACTTCGTAAATACGATCATGTCTCTGAATTTCGTGCTCAGCTTAAATGGCTTCCAATTCGACTTCGGCGTGATGTGCACATCCTGACCACTCTTTACAACATCCTTCACAATCCTGCCACTCCTGACTATCTCCGCTCCCGTTTCCAACACCTTCCTCCAGATCCCCGCCCTAGGCGCGCCTGCATCACTAAGGTGCTGGAGTTGCCTAGTGCGAATACCAAGTTCTTCTTCAACTCCTTTTCCGTAAAAGCTGCACAACTGTGGAATAAACTGCCTAAGACAATTCAAGACAGTCCCTCAGTGAATGTCTTTAAGAAAAGATTAAAAGAGCACTTCTTATCTGAACAATTTTGATGTATGTATTTATGTAGTAGTTTATTCGTATGTATGCATGTATGTATCAATATATTGTTTAGTATATATGTATGTTTATTTAAGATAGTAATATACGGTAGGTATTTATTCTATGTATATGTATGTAAGTATTTTAAATTTTTTGTTTTACTAGTCTCTGTTAATGTTGCATTTTCTTGTCCCCTCAAAATTATTTACTTTCTCTTACTACCATTGGGTTGGCTGGAAGAGATCTCTTCATAGAGATAAGTTCGCCCTTGCACACTATATTTGTAAATTACATTTCTTTTGTGTTTATGCAATAAAGTATATATATATATATATATATATATATATAAAAAAATGGGCTTTCGATCCCATACAAAATAACTCGTTTAAGGCACTACTTTTAAAGGGATTTTTTTTGCCATTAGGAAAATTTGTTCAGTTATTTTTTTAATTTGCAAGTAAAAAGCTCGGAAAGCAACTGGTCGATTTTATTACTAAAGCACTATATAGGTAGGTAGATACTATTTACCAAAGAAACATTGGTTGTGTTGAATGGACATAGGCTTAGCTTGAATTAAATAAGTTATTTTTATTATGAATTACCTACAGAATCCTATTGTAGAGAACCTGGTCCCTCTTCACTGTTTTTTTCTTAAAAGGCGTTTTCTGCAATGCCTCGGGATTGCAGGATGGGGCTGGATAAGATGTTTTTGTCCGTGGTAGAAAATTGAAATATTTCTTCCGATTATGCGAGAAGAAATTGTACAACTTCTTTTTAGAAAATTTAGAGCACGCAATCATGCTGGGTGTAAGGGACAGCGTCCCGCAAACTGATAGAGGTTGCTCAGTGAACGAAACTGAACAACTATCACCAGAAATTTCTTTCAGGAGATAAAAACAAAAATATCGTGGCAAACAAAATGACTAACTCGATCAGTCAATTTGTATGGAAAACCAGATTATTATTTTTCACTTACTGAAAAAACACCTGCTGATAGTTGTTAAGTTCCGTTGACTGAGCAAAACCTTTCAGTTTGCGGGACGCTGTCCCTTACACACCTTATTTTATTGAGAATATATTATTTAGATATAACTACAGATATTTAAGTATTTCTAAATTAGGTGTGGTACCCTGTTGGTACTTCCATGCTGGTCTGGGAGCGAAAGAAAAACATAAAATGTGAAAGCTGCATTTCCTCCCAGGCATGCTGTAAAAACCAGCTAAGGGATCCGAGGGTTTCTGTTTATTGCAATTTAGGCGATAGGCTGACAACCTGTCACTTCAGCAATATACCTACAAATCTATCTTAAATAACCCTCAAAACATTATCAGACGTGGCGGAATGACCTTTGTTTAGGTCGTTTACGCTCTGCCTACCCCATTAGGGATAAAGATGTAATTATTTGTATGTATGTCCAATAATCCGAGATTTAATATTATTAATATCATTACCACTGGGCAAATTATGAATCCGCCCTTCAATAACAACATCATCAAATTGACATAATATGTCGATGTTTCAACAAATTGGGCGTGTTTCGTTTCGTATATATGGAAATAGCGACATTTTCCCGGATTGAAATGAGCCATAATAACAGGTAACAACATCCCGATTCGTATATATGTCGCAGTTAGGGTTGAAAAATCAGGTATTCATCAATTTGGACAGGTTTTGAATACTTGGTACTGTGGTCAACTGGACATCGACATTTTACCGGTTGGGGATTATTTGCCATACCAACCACGCTTGGCTGGGACTTGCTTTCTTTCATGCTGGACTGGGAGCGAGAGAAAAACATAGAATGTGCCAGCTGTATTTCCTCGCGGGCACGCTGTAGAAACTAGCTAAGGTTTTCGTGGGTTTCTGTATACTGCAATTTAGGCGATGGGCTGCAAACCTGTCACTACAGTAATATTTCTACATATCTATCTTAAATAACCCTCTAAACTTTGTCAGACGTGGCGAACGACCTTTGTTTAGGTCGTTTACGCTCGTGATTAAATGTATGTACCTACATACCACACTTGACAGGCGGATTGGTTTGGTTAGAGATGTTACATTTACAAAAAGCGCTGCTGCCTATGCTTTCATTTTCATATTGATACTTTAGTCGACATTAAATAACTCGGGCATTTATTTGGGGTCATAATAAAGATTAGCACATAAGGGCAATAGCTATTTAAAATTCATACTATAATATTATAAATGTGAAAGTAACTTTGTCTGTCTGTTTGTTGCTCTTCCACGGCTGACTGGCTAAACGGCTGAACCGATTTTGATGAAAATTGGCAGGACTATAGCTGGAGGTCTGAAGATAGACAAAGGCTACTCTTTACCGCCGGAAACAATCCTCAAACGGTATTTCGATAAGGACGGAATTTGATATACAGATTGACTATGATTGGGAATAGCAATAGGAAAACTTTTATCGCTGTAAAATATTTGAATCTCAGGGGAAATCACACAAAGCCGCGGATAAAACCGCGAGGCAGAAAGCTAGCATCTAATAAATTGGATACTTTACATTGTTTAAGCGTAAATGTCTCCTGGATGTATTCAATAAGAAAATATTTAAATCCAGCTAAATTAGAGTATGCCTAATCCTATTATCTACATGTAACATTGTACATAATATCGGATTTGCCTGGATGACAATGTTAATACGGCAGAAGAGTACAAGCGAATCGGAAAAAAGGATGGAAATTCTTTGTATTTTTTTTTGAGCGTGTATTTTTTAATATGATTATCTGGCTCACTTTGTGTTTCGCTTCCTTTTATAAAATGCTTGCGAGCGATGTTAGGTAACGAGAACTGGATATGAGATTATTAAAATATGTACATACATAAGTATTATCACGCCTTTATCCCTAATAGGGTAGGCAGAGCGTAAACGACCTAAACAAAGGTCGTTCCGCAACGTCTGACAAAGTTTTGAGGGTTATTTAAGATAGATTTGTAGGTATATTGCTGTAGTGTCAGGTTGTCAGCCCATCGCTTAAATTTCAATATAGCAAAACCCGCTGATCCCTTAGCTGATTTTATAGCATGCCCGGGAGGAAGTGCAGCTGGCACATTCTATGTTTTTCTCTCGCACCCAGGCCAGCATGGAAGCTGACTAGATAGATCGTAAAATAAAATACAAAGGAAGAGAGTCGGAATGGCATCAAGAAACTTTGAAAGACTAATAGAATGTGTACAGCACCTTCTTCTGTCGTGTGGGTTTCGAGTCGATAGACCCGATGAACCCGATGGTGTAGTGGATAGGGCCGCTGCCTCCTGAGCGGGAGGTCGTGGTTCGAATCCCACCACGTACCAATGTGTTTTTCGGTTTTCGAATTTCATATGTACGTTTATTCGGCGCTTTTTCCGTGCTTCGGAAGGCACGTTAAGCCGTTGGTCCCGGTTAATATCGTTTAATACCATAGATATTAGTCGTTAAGCCATGACAGAGGCCAATGCTAAGCATTGGCGGCTTGAAAACTCTGACCTAATCTAGGATTGGGTCTGGTTTCCCTTCTGGGTTGCGGAGGTCAGATGGCAGTCGCTCTGTGTAAAAACCAGTAGCCTCGTTCAATCCCCTAGATTAGGTAGCCGACCCCGTGAGATACGGGATAAGGCTAGGGAGATGAGACCCGATGAACCCTAGTATCACAGTTTTTAAACCGCCTAATATCACAGCTCTCTGACATGGTTCTGTAACGACACCTTACATAGACAGCGATCGGGACCGACGGCATAACGTGCCCTCCGAAGCATGGAATCCTTTTTCTTTTCGGTCGGACATTCAGGTGATTCAGCCTGCCATGTCCTAAACAAACTGAGGAAAATCTCTCAAATTGATAATTTGACAAATGTCAACCGTGTGGGAATTCCCCTGGGAATCGAACCCAAGACCTCCGGATCGTAAGCCCATCAGACCACTAGACCACGGAAGCAGTTTTTATAAAGTAAGCTCAAGTCGCGCCGGTCACCCATCTATGAGTAAGCCTTCTTTAGCATTTGTTATCGATATGACTACGCCGTTAACAATATGATTATCTACATTACCGCCTCTAAACAAAGGAACATTATCTAACATTAGTGAAAGAAAGAACATTTTCTACACCAAGTCGTTACAAGTGAATCATTCGTATATTTACATGGAATTGCTATAAGTTATCACTGTGTTATCGCCTTAACCTGGGAACGCAGTTGTGACCTGCTTTCACACTTTATACAGGATGTTAAAGTAATCCATGCTGGACTGGGAGCGAAAGAAACACATAAAATGTGCCAGTTTCCTACCGGGCATGCTCTAAATCAGGCTGAGGGATCCGAAGGTTTCAGTATATTGCAATTTAGGCGATGGGCTGGTAACCTGTTACTACAGCAATTTACCTACAAATCTATCTTAAATACTTTGTTAGACTTGCCTGAACGACCTTGGTTTAGGTCGTTTACGCTCTGCCTACCCCATTTGGATAAAGGCATGATTATATGTATGTATTTTACTAATACTAGCATTTCTTCCTTTCACCATTTTTGTTTTGTTATTTTAAAACCCTGTATACGTACACATATTGAACATCCATTTACACTTTTGTGGTTATTCCAATAACTGTTGTATTGAAGTGAGTCATTTATGGAATGAAGTCATAAAAATCTAAAAGTGGTATGGTATGGCACAGAAATTGTATGGTATTATATGATGCGATACTGGGTTAAAATTGAATCCTTAGGAAAGAAATTGTGTCAATAAGCGTTTTTCGACTAGACGGCACGGCGACGGTGCCGTCACGATGCCGTGGTTCTGTTTTTCTACTAGAAGGCGCGGCAACGACAGCAATCATCAAGAAAAAATACTCTATTTTTCAATAGGAAATAGGGCAGGACATGCACTTAGACACAGACACATGACGAAACGATATGGGTTTCTACTTATTCCATAAAGCACGCATGTGACATAAGATCTCCATACATACATATTATCACGCCTTTATTCCCAACTAGCGACCCGCCCCGGCTTCGCACGGAAATCATCAGTGTTGCTCTACTATATTATGCATGTATTAAACATATAAACCTTCCTCTTGAATCACTCTATCCATTAAAAGAAACCGCAGCAAAATCTGTTGCGTAGTTTTAAAGATCTAAGCATACATAGGGATATAGGGACAGAGAAAGCGACTTTGTTTTATACTATTTAGTGATGGAAGGTCGTTTCCCCACGTCTGACAAACGTTTTGAGGGTTAGCATTTCCATGCTGGACTGGGAGCGAGAGAAATACATTGAATGCGCCAGCTGCATTTCCACCCGGGCATGCTGTAAAAACCAGCGAAGTGATCCGTGGGTTTCAGTATATTGTACCTATAATTTAGGCGATGGGCTTGCTGTAGTGACAGGTTGTCAAATGTACCTACAAATCTATCTTAAATAACCCTCAAATTTTTTGTCAGACGTGGCGAAACGACCTTTGTTTAGGTCGTTTGCACTCTGCCTACCCCATTCCTTCCGAACCTAAGATCTTCCTAAGATAATGCGCCATGAGTTACGACCATCTATGCCCTGCTTGTCCTGTAAATTATATAGGCGTGATTTTATAAATATATTACGTCGGTCAGTGACCTGAAACCATAGAGTTTAAGAGGGGTTAAACTTCCTTCAGATTTCGGGCTTTAAGCGGATCAATCGGCTTACAATTACTTAAGGCACGGTCTTTAACCTTTCAACTGAAAATCTTTATAATCTTTACCGAAGTAAGAGTTACGTTACGTTACGATGATGTCGATTTAAGGATCGTATTGATAAACAACACTTGAGACTGACAGCTAGTTTGAGCTCGTATCAGAAATGTAATTTCAGTACATTTTGGTCTGTCAAATCTATACTTAATATCGCTCTCAATCTTGAGATCGCTTTATAAATACGAGCCTTAAAGTCTGAGGGACAATAAACCCACGTGAGTTTGTTTTGCTTCTAAAATCGGAGCCTTGGGGTGGATAACTTCTAGACTCGTTTTCATAAGACTTAAGAAGAAGAATAAGACTAGGCTCCAAAAGGCCTTATTCTAAGTTGAATGGAAGAAAAGGGCCTTTGCCCAACAGTGGTATGAAGTGGGCTAGATAGAATAGAATCGACTAGGCAGATGGGTCAGTGGATAGAGGCCCTGGCTGCTGTGCTGAAAGACGTGTGTTTGATTCCCACACTGCTATTAGGCGTTTTAAAACTCTGACACCAGGGTTCATTGAGTTGTTTATCACTCGATCGTTAGAGAACCATGTCAGAGTAAGTTGAAAAACTAACAAGCCGCCAATGTTTAGCACTCTCCTCCGACATAGCTTAACGACTAATATCTACGGTATTAAACGATATTAACCGAAACCGTCGGCTTAACGTGCCTTCCGAAGCACGAGAAAAGCGCCGAATAAACGAACACATGAAGTTCAAAATCCGAAAAACAGATTGGTACGTGGTGGGATTCGAACCACAACCTCCCCGTTCAGGAGGCAGCGGCCCTATCTACTACACCATCGGGCTATCATTGTTCCTTTATTACGAAGTGGAAGTGAAGTGTATTAATTAGATTAATTCCAAAATGGTGACTGCTACCCTACACTCCATATACCCATCCTGTTCTAACCTATCTAAACCAACGTGTTAGAACGCGATAAAAAACGCTAGCGATCAAAATGATAAAGTATTTATAAAATGGGGATTAAGTCGTATAAATTACCTGTTTTGAATTTGCCAAAAAAGCTCGCGCAGTAAATTTAAAAAGGACAAAATATTTGTGGGATACTTCTTTTTAGAGAGAAAATGGCTGTTGTTCCATTAGACGGCACGGCAACGGTACGATAACGATACCGTGGGTCTGTTTTTTCTACTAGGACGGTAATATCGTCGACGTTATCGTCGACCTAGTCCCACTCTGAGCTGTATTATTTATTTATTTATTATTTACTGTTTATTGTACACAAGTAACATGAGAAAGACAATACACAAGGAATAACGACACAACAGGTACAGCTTATTTCTACTAAGAAATTTCTGTACGTACGTGTACCAGGTACTAAACACGAGCAGTTTGGCAGGCTGGCGACGAAATCGCCGGGAATCATTGCCGTGGCGTTGCCGTGCCGGCAAGATTAAAAGCTTGCCATATAATTTAAATTGATTTTCGTACGGGACTGGGAGAGAAAGAAAAACATAGAATGTTCCAGTTGCCCTTCCTCCCGAGCATGCTGTAGAAGTCAGCAAAAGGGATTCGAGGGTTACAGTGTATTGCAATTAAGGCGATGGGCTGACAACCTGTCACTACAGCAATACACATTACAATCTAAAATTGCCCTCAATTTATGTCAGACGTGGCGAAAGCGCCTTTTAGGAGGCGTTTTAAGCTCTGCCTACCTCGTAAGGGATAAAGGCGTGATTTTATTTATTATTATTGATTTTCGTACATCATCACTTCCATCTTCTTCCATGCTGGACTGGGAGCGAGAGAAAAACATAGAATGTGCCAGCTGCATTTCCTCCCAGGCATGCTGTAAAAACCAGCTAAGGGATACGAGGGAAGTATATTGCAATTTAGGCGATAGGCTGACAACCTGTCACTATAGCAATATACCTATAATATCTTAAATAACCCTCAAAACTTTGTCAGACGTGGCGAAACGACCTTTATTTAGTTCGTTTACGCGTGATTATATGTATGTATGTATCACTATATATATATCACTTCCACGGTATTGTGGACGATACCGTGCCGTTGCCGTGGACGTGCCGTCTAGTTAAAAAACGCCCAATGTTATAGCCAATCTCACGATTCGGTGCTCTCTCTTTGATACGGAGTTAGTGTAGCATAAAAGCTTAATATAAACTGTATATGGGTTGTATAAGGGATGAGGAGTGCAAACAAATCTGCAACTATTTTGCTACTAAAACGCGTTTTTTTTTAGCTATCTAAACATACATACATACATATAATCACGCCTTTTAGGGTAGGCAGAGCGTAAACGATCTAAACAAAGGTCGATCCGCCACGCCTGACAAAGTTTTGAGGGTTATTTAAGATAAGATTTTTACGTATATTGCTATAGCGACAGGTTGTCAGCCCATCGGCTGAATTGCAATATACTGAAACCCTCGGATACCTTAGCTGGTGAAATGCAGCTGGCATATTTATATGTTTTTCTTTCACTCCCAGTCCAGCATGGAAGCATAAAAACATAAAATATGCCAGCTGCATTTATGTGGTATGGTCTAGAAACCAACTAAGGGATCCGAGGGTTTCAGTATATTGTAATTTAGGCGATGGGCTGACAACCTGTCACTACATCATGCCCACAAGTCTATCTTTAATAACCCTCAAAACTTTGTCAGGCGTGGCGGTCCTTCGTTTAGGTTGTTTACGCTCTGCCTACACCATCAGGGATAAAGGCATGACTATATGTATGTATGTAATTGATAATTATGGCATAGTTTCTAATAATGTTTTTTCTTGTTTCAGGTATGACCACGTTGCCATCAATACTACTTTACTATGGTTTGAAGAACTTAAAATTACGGCAAATTTCTCATGGGGTAGGCAGTGTTCAATAGCCTGGATATGTTATATAGTCGGGTTTTATGACAATCGCAGGATTATATGGGTAAGGGGTAATTTGACACCACACAGACTCTAAGAGGATAGATATATAAAAATTATGAAGGTTGAATTCCAGATCGCAGACATCAGAATAAAGCTATCCTGCCCCAATGAATAAAATTATCTGTGATTGCCAATCCCCACCACAAGATGTGATAGAAGCCGTATAATTCCTAAAGTTATCCGAGAACGCGGGTATTTTAATGGAAACCGGAGACAAAATCATATACCAAGAATTTCCGTCTTTACTTACCACAAAATCAATAATCAGTATACTTTATTAGACTCTGACCTTAGTAAGAAGGCTCATTATTTACTTAACAAACTCCTCAAAAGAACTGCACTGTCTTTACCCATCTTTGTTTTTATTATAGAGTCAGAAAGAGATAGAGAACGGTCGGTTTTGAGTTGAAAGGAAAAACATACCAGGTAAGATTCCTCGGGTTTCAAAGAATAACACGCGCTGACGCATCAAAAGCGTTTTGAAAAAACATTCCAAATCGGACCCGTCTTAGAAATGTTATAGTTTGTTTTCGATTCAAATATTGGTTCTTTGGTCGACAGGTAATGAAGCGATTGTTAGTCTAGCTGTGTGTGCTTAGTACCTATTTCACATAAATTTGAGGAAATATCATCTGCATATAACACACTCTGGTGTTTTTGAACAGGCATACCTATTTATTATATGAACCGTTTCGAATTTTCTTGGGAGAGAGAGTCTCACGTATTCAGATTGCAATGTCTACTTTGTTTAGAATTGTCTTTGTACTTACGGTTTATAGTAATCCGTTGATATTTTGCCTACCCCCTGAAATAGAAATACAATGACCTCAGAAATGGAAAAGGCTAAAATTAATACATTGCGAGACCTTTAGAAATTTTATTTAACTTGGTAGAAACTTGATATTTCACAACTGATTTCAATGTAGTTGGGATTTCTTTTGACATCTGATATTAGTTTGTGGGTGTAAATTAGCATCGAGTCTTTAGCAAAACAAGACGCAAATTAAAAGTCAATGATCTTTCAAGAATGCACAGAAAACAAAGATTTATTCCTAGCTTATGATTTAAATTCTCCCACTGGACTTTAGTACCAAGCTTACTTTGTCCCGTCGATGTGTGGGAATGCCAGTGCCTTTATGCCCTATTCACAAAATTGCGATGCAACATCGCATCGTAAAAATCTGCGACGACGCAAAAACTTGACTCGCATCGCCCATCTTGCGATGCTACGTCAAACTACTATGAATACGTCTCGCCCAGTTCTCTGGCCTTGCCGGACAAAATGTCATCGTTGCAATTCGCGTCACATATTTTTTTCGTTGCGATTTTACATCGTATCACATCGCATTTTGTGTATGTACAGGTCCTTAAAGTTTCTGATAAGCTGTATGTAAGAACGAAATCAATTTTAAGTTAAGGGGAAGGGCACTCTTAAAACACGTACAATCTCTAAATAGAGTCTGAATTTAATAACAATACAGTTTCTTTAAAAATACGAAGAAAACTTAGCAAAACTTTATCCTTTCAGAATCGTACGATCATCAATTCTCCTGTCATACTTCGCAAAAAAAGCTCTTCACACTTATTCATAGCAATTTATAGCGGGGTTGTTCAGAAACAACACGTCATTATTTCATTTTAAAGCGAAGCAAGAAGCCCATTAGCGGACGCGAAAAACGAAAACTTAACGACTACCCTCTTTAAAAATCTACTACGGTTTAACGATAGAAGTAGTGTAGGGACTAGTTTTGTTAAGACATTGGAGTTAACGTGGGACAATTTAGTTTAAGTTTCACGCTGAATGTTTTGGTGTCCTGCTAGTAAGTGTTAATCAATTATGCTTCTTTAGGATTTGCTTAGGATAGCCGCTATAGTATTTCCAACTCTGTTTTAGAATAAATTAGCGACCCGCCCCGGCTTCGCATGGAAATTATCAGTGTTTCTCCACAATATTATGCAAGTATTATATATACATATATATAATACTCTATCCATAAAAAGAAACCGCATCAAAATCCGTTGAGTAGTTTTAAAGATTTATGCATACATATGGATATAGGGACATAGAAAGCGACTTTGTTTTATACTATGTAGTGATGTGTATGTCTTTTTATTTTAAAAAACATTTCAAAATTAAATTATACGTGATGGCAAATTAATTAAATTACTAAAACTACTATTTCATTATTATTAAATTTGTGGACTGTGCTGGTCCAGTTTGAGGTGGATTAAAAAGTAAAAGGCTGTGATCACGGAAAATACGTTTACTCTTCAGCAAAATTACCAAGGTGGCAAGATCAATATCACAACAAAATCATACATGCTGCTTTAGCAATAAGGCCGCCTATATTGTACTGTCACGTTTGTTTCTTTTTATTTCTGTTGTATGTGTTTCTTTGTGCAATAAATAATTTTGTATTGTATTGTAGATAATATCAAATGACAAATAGATCCTCAACAATTATGTTGTCATATCTAATAGCTAAAACTTAATTTAGAAACAAGATTTTCGATTAAAAGGCATGAAACTTTGTTTACCTTTATTCTAAAACTGAGTTGGAAATACTAAAGTCTTTCGTGGTCTTTTTGCTCTAGAAGCAAATTTCTTTTGCTCTTGATTCTAGCCTAGGTCAGAGGTGATTGAGTTAGTTCTAGACTAAGTCGACTCTGGACTGAATTCACCTATAACCCTAAAAGGTATATCCAAAACAAATTCAAAACAGGTACATTTGGCCAATGCTTTTAACTAAGTGTGGATTACCTAATAGCTTTCCAGTCATGTTACATAACATACATACATACATATAATCACGCCTTTTTTCTAATGGGGTAGGCAGAGCGTAAGCGACCTAAACAAAGGTCGTTTCACCACGTCTGACAAACTTTTGAGGGTTATTCAAGACAGATATGCAGGTAGTGACAGGTTGTCAGCCCATCGCCTAAATTTCAATATACCAAAACTCTGATCCCTTAGCTGGTTTTTACAGAATGCCCGGGAAGAAATGCATCTGGCACATTCTATATTTTTCTCTCACTCCCAGGCCAGCATGGAAGCAACTAAACTAGCTATGTTACATAACCATGCTAAAAATTGGTACATTTCATCCCTTGCTACAATTTCGTGTCCCAGTCCTAGGTAAACTCATTCCGGTCTAGAACACAAACCCATTTTTCACATCACTGAACTGCAAATTACCTTTCTTTTCTTAAACATCTTACTGTTTTTACTTTTTCTTATTTAGTATTTTAACTTATTGACATTGTATTTAGTTTTTAAATCATTTCAGACATTAATTACCACTGCATTTTTTTCTTCCATGCTGGACTGGGAGAGATAGAAAAACATAGAATGTTCCAGCTGCCCTTCCTCCCGGGCATGCTGGTGAAGTCAGCAAAAGGGACTCGAGGGTTACAGTGTATTGTAATTTAGGCGATGGGCTGACAACCTGTCACTATAGCAATACATATTACAATCTAAAATTGCCCTCAATTTTTGTCAGACGTAGCGAAAGCGCCTTTTACGAGGCGTTAAACGCTCTGCCTACCCCGTAAGGGATAAAGGCGTGATTTATGTTTATGTATGTATGTTTGCATTTTTTGTTTCATTCTCTTATATCGAGTGGATGTCGACTTAATGAATGACTCAATTAATCTTATCAGAAATTTAAAACCGCCTAATATAAGAACTCTGCAACAACCGTGCCCTCCGAAGCACGAAATCAACTTTCTTAGCAGACAATCCGGTTATTCAGCCTGCATTGTCCTAACCTAACTCACAAAGAACTTTAATGATGCCAAGTTTATATACCGCACCGCTCTACTGCTTGTAGGCATAGAAAAAACGTCGTAATGCGATTGCAGATGAGAGGATCAGCAAAAAAGTGGGTGAATCGGTTTAGTACCGGCATATTAAGGAGATTTGTCAGTTTCTGTGTGCACCGTACCGACGGTTTTCGAATCGAGTTTAAAAAAAATACTTAGAGAGGTTAAAAAAAATAGAGAGAACTAGTGGAAGATTTTAGAACTGGGTTTTGATTTTAAAGAGATTTTTGTTGTAGTGTAAGGGTTTCTTCCAAGCTGGCTTGGGAGCGAAATAAAAACATAGAATATGCCAACTGCATTTCCTCCCGTGCATGCCGTAAAAACCAGCTAAGGGATCTGAGGGTGTCAGTATATTGTAATTTAGGCTATGGGCTGACAACCTGTCACTACAGAAATACACCTACAGATTATCTTAAATAACCCTCAAAACTTTGTCAGACGTGGCGGAACAACCTTTCTTTAGGTCGTTTACGCTCTGCCTACCCCATTAGGGATTAAGGCGTGAGTATACGTATGTATGTGTAAGGGTTCACACATAGCGATGTTAATACATAGTAACGTAACTTTAAGCTCTCTCTGATATCGTAAGATTAACTAACAACCAATAGTCATACTTTAGCTACAAATTATAGTCAAAGGCATTCGTACATACATATAGTCACGCCTTTATCCCTAATAGGGTAGGCAGAGCGTAGACGACCTTCACAAAGGTCCTTCCGCCACATTTGAAAGTTTTGAGGTTTATTGAAGAAAGCTTTGTAGGTATATTGTAGAAGTGACAGGTTGTCAGTCTATCACCTAAATCACAATATAATGATTCCCTCGGATCCCTTAGCTGGTTATTACAGCATGCCCGGAAGGAAATGCAACTGGCACATTCTATGTTGTTCCCTCGCTCCCAGGCCAGCATGGAAGACACACTGACCACTTGCCTTATTGTCCTTACTTACTTTATGAGTGCATCCAGCATATTGCAAGGTAAGGAGCGTCATCATGTCCCAAATGTTACAAACGAGATCACTAAACTTCCAAACACCGCATAGGGCTCAATTCTAGGTGCCACCGATTAAAGTTAAAATTACTATCCATCCGTCACTGTTAGACTAATAAGATTGAAAAGGGTGGGAGATTTATACTTCCTTCCATGATGGCCTGGGAGCGTGAGAAAAAGATAGAATGTGCCAGCTGCATTTCCTCCCGGGCATGCTGTAAAAACCAGCTAAGGGATCCGAGGGTTTCAGTACATTATAATTTGGCAATGGGCTGACAACCTGTTACTACAGCAAGATTATACCTACAAATCTATCTTAAACAACCCTCGAAACTTTGTCAGACGTGGTGGAACGACATTTGTTTAGGTCGTTTACCCTCTGCCTACCCCATTAGGGATAAAGGCATAATTATATGTATGTATGTAGATTTATACTTTATAATTTTACGCTTCCGCAAGATTATGGCGCGCGTTTGCACATTTTCACAAAATGTTACCGGCCATCTTAAAACATGGCGGCCAAATTTGACAGATAACGCGCAAAATCACCGTAGAGAATTCAATCTCCTGTCATTTTTCAATAATTTTGTTCTAAAAGTGACAGATAGATTTAAGTTTTAGCCGGCGGCATCTAGAATCGAGCCCATTGTAATATCGACTTAATGACCTCCCGATATAACCTCAATTACTCTAACACCCAACACCGGCTAGTTTACACCCATTTGGGGTTTACCGAAACGTACGCGTTTACGTTTAGTACGGTATCGGAAGCGGGTGGGTGAATTAAATTAAGGTAGGTGCGAAATAGATGGATACAGGTGCTTTGTTTGCTACTTAAACCTGTCAATATGTAAGGAAAAAAGAAATACCTACTCATCAACTCATTTTATTAGATACCTACTTAGGTAAGAGCCATTTTCTTACTAGCTCTTCCTCCTCTGTTTTATCAACTAGTCAAAAAATGCGTGTTAAAAGTGAGCGGGAGGTCGTGGTTCAAATCCCACCCACCACGTACCAATATGTTTTTCGGTTTTAAAATTTCATATGTACGTTAATTCGGCGCTTTTTTCGGATAGCACGTTAAGCCGTTGGTCCCGGTTAATATCGTTTAATAAAGTAAATATTAGTCGTTAAGTCATGTCAGAGGCCAGTGCTAAGCATTGGCGGCTTGAAAACTCTGACCTTATCTAGGATTGGGTCTGGTTTCCCTTCTGGGTTGCGGAGGTCAGATGTCAGTAGCTCTGTGTAAAAACCAGTACCCTCGTTCAATCTCCTAGATTAGGCGTCCCCGTGAGATACAGGATACGGCTAGGGGGATGATAATTCTCACATAACCTGCCTGAATAAGAATTGAACCTACGAAAACGGCACTCCTCTTAACTTGCCAAAGTCGGGTACAAAATGAGCTACATAAGAGTAGGGGTCAACTAAGAGAGATCGTTTTAACCAATACCCCAGTAATTTGAAACCACTCGGACCCGGAAGTCACAATTGATAGCAGGTAAATTCAAATAGATAGGGGATAAAGATGTACGTTTCTATTTGGATGATCTTGTTTCCTTCCATGTTGGACTTGGAGTAATGTTACTCCTACCAGGAATATTTTAAAAGTCAGTGTATGAAAAATATGGACATGTTAGTGCTTTTAATATTCCATGCTGGACTGCGAGCGAGAGGAATACATAGAATGTGCCAGCTGCATTTTCTCCCAGGTAAAATCAGCGAAGGGATCCGAGGGTTTCAGTATATTGCAATATACATACAAATCTATTTTAAATAACTCTCAAAACTTTGTCAGACGTGGTGGAATGACCTTTATTTAGGTAGTTTACGCTCAGCCTACCCCATTATGGATGAAGGCGTGATAATATATATGTATGAATAAACAAGACGAGCCGTCGCCATCTTGCAGTAAATATAAGATGAAATCTTAATTAGCAGAATATTGTTCACTGTCATTTCT
This sequence comes from Scrobipalpa costella, assembly GCA_949820665.1. Classification (NCBI taxonomy): domain Eukaryota; kingdom Metazoa; phylum Arthropoda; class Insecta; order Lepidoptera; family Gelechiidae; genus Scrobipalpa; species Scrobipalpa costella. Next base: position 10,508,929 of record OX463320.1, on the reverse strand, counting down.
CCTCTCATTTACTAAAGCAGCAGTCTACAATCTACTGGCCCATTGTAGCCTGGAACCTTATTTTACCGTCGTCCAAATATCAACAACTCCTGGGGGTCTCATTTCAAGCCGTCCAAGACAACGTGGTTCAATTTAAGCGCATCTTGTTAAATATTTGAACGAAGTCAAAAGGTCCGCCGAGTTTGAGCTGTGGTCTGTTTGGATGGAGATAGTGGGTGGCATAGTAGGAAAGTATGTTTATTGTTAGCCACCTCTAGTCGTAGCGAGTTAAATCTTTTGACTGCGGAATTACTTATTTACTTGACTGATGCAGTGGCAACTACGTACTAGCTATTAACACACACACAATCACGCCTTTATCCCCAATGGAGTAGGCGGAGCGTAAACTACCTAAACAAAGGTCTGGCAAAATTTTGACGGTAATTTAAGATAGATTTGTAGGTGTATTGTTGTAGTGACACATTGTCAGTTCATCGCCTAAATTACAATATACTGAAACCCTCGGATCCCGTAGCTGATTTTTACAGCTTGCCCGAGAGGAAATTCAGCTGGCACATTTTATGTTTTTCTCTCGCTCACAGGCCTGCATGGAAGATTTTATCAAGGAATCAATACTAGGATAGTAAACTTACTGTCCCCATGTAAACGGGCCATCTGGTTCAACCTTTAACTACCCAAGTTGCTAAGTTCGGACTTGCTCACCGTGCAGTAATAGCTAGGTGTTGTCTTTGTATAAACTTGACTGATGGAACGGCAACTAGGTAAAGGCTATTATTAGGACTTTAGGACAGTAAGTAAGTATCAGTTCCTAGAGACACGAATTTGCAAGTGTTCGTCATATCAACTTTGTTTGGCTTTAGCTATTATTAGGACAAGCAAGTATAGTAGATTCTACGACAAGTGCACAAAATATGTCATTTTTGTCCGAGATTTTTAGCTGCCCGAGCCGCAGGTCGAGGACAAAAATGGCTTTGTGCACGAGTTTTAAACTCTGCTTTTCACTTCGATTGTGAGGAAAAGACTTAGTCAAAAATATTGTAAATAAATAAATTCCCGCCATTTAACTTTTTAAATCTTTCGACGTGAAATATTAGGCTTAGGCTGAGACCTACACAACCTAGTATTCATTTGATTTTGTAATAATAAATTAAATGAACTATCGTGCCTAAATTTAATTTAATTTATTTCATAAAAACGCAAAAACCAAATAATTTTAAGTAAATATTAGAAAATAAACAGTTCTATCTGTTATGTTTAGCTGTATGGCCTAAACGCTAATCGCTTCAACTTGTGGAAGAATCTCTACAATATAAGGCTTCGTTTTATCGTGGGAAATTACTTCATTCCCACGGGAGAACTGATTTAGCCATGGTTAATGATGAATAATGAGTGATGAATTAAAAAATAAATTACAAATTAGCATAATTGAAATAACATGCAGAATCCATTAAAAAGTCAACTTCGCTAGTTTCCATTTAAGTTTTCTATTTTTTTGTATATTTTTCATAAACTTATATACTAATCTGTGGCAAAATTTTATACATATCTGTTTACTAGTTATGTGACTAAACAGTCAGACAACATAGTTTAACATGTATGAACGAATATTATATCTAATTGGAATATAGTATTTCAGTGATAAATTCGGTATTCATGCAAATAAGGAATGAGGTACATATATGTATTAGTTTGAAACTTGATATTGCTTTGTATGAATAGTTTAGGTCAATAATGGACCCATTTCTGGTAGATATATTATATCAAAACTATATTCTAACATATGACATACATAATCTGCATATAATATGGAATTGTTAAGTGAAGTCTGTATTTACTTTGTGAGAAGGTATCAGAGTAAATAATCATATAATATTTCTGTTTGTTGTTACCTGGATATTTCAAAGCGGTTGCAAGCTAAATAACAATCTTATTGTAATTGTACTGGAATATCTGTTTTTAAAAGGCTTTACGATTGATTCGAATTTATTTCAGTGTGTTTTATTTTTAAAGTTATAAAAACTTTCATTATGGACTAGGAGCGAAAGACAAACATAGAATGTGCCGGCTGCATTTCCTCCCGGGCAAGCTGTAAAAACCAGCTAAGGACCCCGAGGATTCCAGTATATTGTAATTTAGGTGATGTGCTAACAACCTATTACTACAGCAATATACCTACCAAATCTATCTTAAATAACCATCAAAACTTTGTCAGACGTGGCGGAGCGAACTTCGTTTAGGTCGTTTACGCTCTGCCTCCCCCATTAGGGATAAAGGCGAGATTATATGTATGTATGTATGTATAAAATCTAATTGTACTACTTCTTTTTGAAGGTCTAGCTCAAGGAGATAAAGGTAAGTTCAACACTAATTTTATTTGGCTGATTTATAACATCACTCACAATGCTATATTATTATTATTAAATTCTTTATTGTTTTAAGAATTATACATAAAAGTAAACTTAAAAATTAAAACAATAGGCGAGCTTATCTCTATAAGAGATCTCTTCCAGCCAACCTAATGAGGATGAAAGAAGGGAAAATCACGGGAACAGATATAATAAACGTAATAACGGTAATAATTAGACTAATACACATATATTTCAATAAAATAAAATAATACATAGCAATATCAATATGATATATAATTAAATGGTATAAAAGATATTGTAATTAATCTAAATATATAAATGTCATAGAGAGTTAATAAAATGCTCTTTCAGTCTCTTTTTAAAGGTGAAACTCGAGGGACTCTCTTTTCATATAATATGAAAGAAATAAAATAATAAATTCGTTTAAATTACACGGCTAGATGTCGCTAAGGTCGCTATCATCATCACCACCCTAGCCTTATCCCGAATTTTACGGGGTCAGCTACCTAATCTAGGGGATTGAACGAGGGTACTGGTTTTTACACAGAGTGACTGCCATCTGACCTCCGCAACCCAGAAGGAAAACCAGACCCAATCCTAGATTAGGCCAGAGTTTTCAAGCCGCCAATGCTTAGCACTGGCCTGTGAAATGGCTTAACGACTAATATCTACGGTATTAAACGACTTTAACCGGGACCAACGGCTTAACGTGCCTTCCGAAGAAACGTACGTATATGAAATTCGAAAACCGAAAAACACATTGGTACGTGGTGGGATTCGAATCACGACCTCCCGCTCAGGAGGCAGCGGCCCTATCCACTACACCATCGGGCTCTCCGCTAAGGTCGCTATGACGTGTACATTAATAAAGGCTATGATAAATTTGACACTCCCGCTACCGTTTCGGTAGCTTAGCGGTAGACCGATGGACCGGCATTCCAGAGACGCTGGTTCAAGCCCTGCCAGAAACGAATTTATTATTTTCTTTCTTCCATATTGTATGATTTATAACAGCATTAAATAATGCTTAGGTATTATTTTCTTCTTCTTCCATGCTGGACTGGGAGAGATAGAAAAACATAGAATGTTCCAGCTGCCCTTCCTCCCGGGCATGCTGTTGAAGTCAGCAAAAGGGACTCGAGGGTTACAGTGTATTGTAATTTAGGCGATGGGCTGACAACCTGTCACTAAAGCAATACATATTACAATCTATAATTGCCCTCAATTTTTGTCAGACGTGGCGAAAGCGCCTTTTACGAGGCTTTAACGCTCTGCCTACCCCGTAACGGATAAAGGCGTGATTTATGTATAGGTATGTATGTATGTATGTATGTATTATTTTCAGAGAAAGTACTAGTTCCTATACAACCACATTCATATGAAACATCTCGACTGAAAAACATGTCAACTTACACTAGAAAATTCCAAACATAAACCTACACATTGTAGTCTCCAATGCATTATCAATATCTGCTCCACCGAAGCTAAAACACATTAATACAACTTATAGCTGTATAAGAGTCCCATAGTGGTTATATAAAACGCCATTAGTACACGTCCGTGTATTCACACATCAATGGGGAAACATCATTAGTGTATGTCTATTTCATTTTGTGTGTGTCGCCGGCAAAGTCTGAAAGCGGGCGAATGAGGAAGTGTCTAGGATTAGTCACTATAGTCCCTATAGAAACTGTAAATGTACATTTTCCTCTGTCGTATGGGTTTCGAGTCAATCGACACAGTGAACCCTGGTGTCAGAGTTTTTAAACCGTCTAATAGCACAGCTAATAGGCATCTGACATGAAATGAAATATAATTTATTGCAGATAAACATGGTATAAAAAGTGGATTGTGTAACGACAACTGTCAAAGACAGCGACCAGGACCGACGACGGCTTAACGTGCCCTCCGAAGCACGGCTTCTTTTCTTCCAGACAATCAGATGATTCAGCCCGCAATGTCCTAACTGAACTGGGGAAATACTTACGAAGTGATAAATAACCAAATATCAACTTTGTCTTCTCCCCTGGGAATCGAACTCAATACCTCCGGAAGTACCCATGGCTCAGACTACAAGACCAAAAACTGTAAACGCCAAAGTCAGTTTGGTTTAAACATTTTGCTAATAAAAGTTCTACGAATGATTAGATACGAGAAATGAGTCGCTAATTAGCACTGGAATTAAATGTTTTGAGGATTTGGAACGAACAGTGAATTAATAGTAGTAGAAAATTATATACCTTATTATAATAATTGTAGCTTAATAACTAGCTGTGTGGTCTAGTGGTCGTTGATTTGGATTCTCGATCAAAAGATCGTAGGTTTGATTTAACAGAAAAACATTTTTTTTTGTGAGATTAGCTAAATCCAGTATAGGACATTGCAGGGTGAATTGCTTAAATTGTTTCACGAATAACATAATAGGTGTGTCGTCTATATGGTTTAAAAAAAACGTAATGTTTTGTACTTAAAACTGATGGCTAAAGTATTGCGGATGACACATTTAGATTTAATAATCAAGTTAAAATATAGAAGTTATTGATTTGAGTAGTCATACCTCGCTATTTTCATACAAAAAAGTGTTTAAATATTCATAAAAAGTTGCTGATGTGACTAGAAGGAAACTAGTGGATTCCGTGCGTTCCGTTAACTGTCTCTGATAAAGGTTGTTACAGAGACCATGTCACATACATACATATAATAACGCCTGTATCCCTAATAGGCATACCGTAAACGACCTAAACAAAGGTTGTCAGCCCATCGCCACAAATAAAATTTACAATAATAAATTACAATATACTGAAACCCTCGGATCCCGTAGCTGGTTTTTACAGCATGCCCGGGAGGAAATGCAGCTGGCACATTCTATGTTTAAAAAATCTAAGACCCTGACGCCAGATCACACTAGAAGAAAGGAGATAAACCTTCATCGGACTAGACAGAGCAAGTCATATAGACCTCGGAAGTCTTATTTGCGTTGAAAATCTAACATGAGCGAAAGCCAGCAAATATGTAACAAGAGTTTTCACTTCCCGACTTGGAAGAAATTAAGCTGTGGTTTTATTAATACTACATACATACATACATAAAATCACGCCTTTATCCCTTACGGGGTAGGCAGAGCGTTTAACGACTCGTAAAAGGCGCTTTCGCCACGCCTGACAAAAATTGAGGGCAATTTTAGATTGTAATATGTATTGCTTTAGTGACAGGTTGCCAGCCCATCGCCTAAATTACAATACACTGTAACCCTCGGATCCCTTAGCTGGATCTTACAGCATGCCCGGGAGGAAATGCAGCTGGCACATTCTATGTTTTTCTTTCGCTCCCAGACCAGCATGGAAGTAATTTATTAATACTAACTTGTGAAAATCTCGACATTTCCCATGGTAATCAACATTTTTTATCTAATAAAAAGAAGTTATTTTCTCCAGCTGTTGATTCGTTATATTTTATTTTTTATTTTTATTTACTAAAATAGGTACACCAACAGTTAATACATTACACATTGTAACAAACATATTATAATTAGGTTGTTTAGTCTAATGTAAAAACCAATTACAGGTATACACAACATTTTTTAAATTAAGGCAGTTATGAACTTAAAATTAAAATGTATGAATATTGAATTAAATATTGAATGTTAATATAAAATATATAGTACTAACAAACAAAAACTATAAATATTTAAAATAATGAGATCAACTGTTATATAAATGTTTTCTTAACTTATTTTTAAATGACTGAGGAGAGTCAAAAAATATGTCTAGATCTGGCAGCGCAGTATTCATAGAATTATATCAATTTTTAATCCTGGAGATAGGTGCGTGTTGGCCCAGATTGGTGCGGCTTCGAGGAGGACAAAATGTCCTGGTGATTGGTTGTCTTGGCAAGTTACGTGGAGTAGAGAGACAGAGAAGTGGGAGAAGTTGTTCGTTTTTAATGATTCCGTTAATGCTTCTATGTAGAAAATCAAGATCTAACATAATACGGCGATTTCGCAGTGTCATCATTTTATAAAATTTCAGGCGCTGATCATAAGGACATCTATGTGATATTCCATGTGTTATAAAAGCAAGGTGTCTACTGAAGGCACGTTGTATTGTTTCCAGACGTTGAGAGTGTATAGTATACACGGGATTCCATACAACACTAGCTGATTCAAGATGACTGCGAACAAACGTATTATAGAGAATGATTTTAGTGTTAATATTAAATCCTTTAAAATTCCTTTTGATAAATCCAAGCATTTTGGAGGCTTTTTTGGTAATATGATCAATGTGATCAATGAAGCTTAATTTACTGTCTATTAGAACGCCTAAATCCCTCACCACAGTGACTTCTTCCAAGGATTCTCCATCTATATTATATGTAGAAGAAAGAGGCTGGAGTTTACGGGTACAACGAATGTAGGAACATTTTTTAGGGTTGAGCTCCATGCTATTAGACTGACACCACATACTGATTCGATTTAAGTCACTTTGGATTTGCTGAACATCTGTTAGTGTTTCGACACGTTTGTAAATTTTTAAATCATCTGCGTAAAGTAGATATTTACATTTAATGCCAACAGTGATATCGTTAATGTAAGCTATGAAAAACAAGGGACCCAAGTGTGAACCCTGCGGGACTCCTGAATCAGCAAAGTACTCTTGTGACTCAAAACCTTGAATAACTACTGACTGGGGTCTGCATGCTAAGTATGAACCAATCCATTTTAACAAAGATCCACACACTCCCAATGCCTCTAGTTTATGTAACAACAAAACATGATTGACCTTGTCAAAAGCACTACTGAAATCCGTATATACTACGTCTACTTGTCCACCCGCATCGACTGCATGAGCTATATCTGATACAAAAGTTACCATGTTTGTTTGTACTGATCTTTGGTTCCTAAATCCATGTTGTTGCGGAGTAATATATTTGTCTAAATATGAGGAAAGTATAGGATACAAAAGAGACTCAAATAATTTAGGTAAACAAGATAATATGGCTATAGGTCTATAATTTTGAATACAACACGCGTCGCCTTTTTTAAAAACTGGGGCTATTCTAGATTTTTTCCAGATGATCGGAAAAACGCCTTTAGAAAGTGAGAAGTTAAACATTATACTTAAAGGTTGAGCTAAAGGAGCAGCTGCATTTTTAAAGAAAATTGGATGGATGTGATCAGGACCAGCACCTTTGTTTACATTCAATTGTTTCAGTTTTTTAAGCACTTCTTTCTCTGTAAACTGTATTGATCCCGAGAGATGATCATGATTAAAAGGAGGTAAGCATGGTAAGTGTGGAGAGCTGTTGGAATAAACGGATGAAAAGTGAGTGGCAAACAAATTGGCAATATCTGGTCCATTATCAGCAGATACATCATTAAGACTCATGCTAGAAGGTAGAGAGGATTTACTTTCACGTTTGCCATTAACAAACTTCCAGAAAGCCTTATTATTTTTAACAATCTCTTTTTCTATTCTATGTTTATAACTCTGGTAGCAAGTGTTATAAAGATCATTACTTCTATCTCTCAAAATATCAAATTCTATTTTATCACGCGGGTTTTTAAATTTTTTATGTCTTAACCGAATTTTATCCTTTTCTCGAAGCAATCTTATTAATGCTATTGAAAACCAAGGGGGATGTACGCCTTTTTTAATTTTCTTTTTAGGGACGTACAGATCAATAATCTTTTGCAAAATGTCATAAAAAAGTGAAACCATGTCATTTATATCACCACAGGGTATGAATACTGACTGCCAGTCGACACTATTTAGCTCTCTCACTATACTATCATAGTCAGCCTTAAAATAATTATAATTAACAAATGTATTACATCGTAAAACGTCATCAAGTTTACTCGAACATGAAATATTAAAGACAAGAGGTGGATGTTGGTCATCTAGCTTGCTTAATATATCTAGAGCAGGACAAATTTTACAGTGAGGATAATTACTAATAGCTAAATCTAAAATTCGCTGGTAACTATTAAGAATGTAGTTAAACTGAAATAAATGATTAGTTTCTATAAAATCAACAAAAGCTTTTTCCTTTTCCCCGTTACAATTAGAAGGATTAAAGTAATCACAGTCTTTAATATCAAGCCACACGATTTTTTTCAGATTGAAATCGCCCACAATAATCACATCATTAATTTGATTGATCACTGCATCACTATTATCTAAGAAAGTCTTTAAAGTACTCAATTTGAGTGGGGAAGGCAAGTATACAGCACATAGAGCAATTTTTTTAATAGTTTCGTTTAGCTTTAATTCCAAAAGAACCCATAAATCTTCGCAATGACTTTCCCAATTATGAACTCGAAGTGATTGAATTTTATTAGAAACAGCAATCAAAACACCTCCCCCATCCAATTTCTCACTCTCATTACAAATTGGACGATCTCTTCTATAAACTTTATATCTGTTATCAAATATTTCGTTGTCAGATATACTAGAGTTAAGCCAAGTTTCAGTGTGAATAACTATATCATATGAAGATAGCACAACGTTACGAAACAAATCGTTTGTTTTAGTCTTGAGACCACGAGTGTTTTGATAATATATTGATACCATTTTTAAAACTGTAAACCATGGCATTAAAGGAAGTAACATAAAAAATTAAATGAGATCTAAAACTTATTGCATTAACTTAATACTATCAAGATTACGAATATATATTGCTTGGGCGGTTTCATCTTTACGAGCATATATACGACCGTTCCTAACCCATACGAACTTGAATCCTTTTTCCTTGGCTTGTTTCCTTGTCGCAGCGTGAAGGGATTTGTTGCTTGGAGTCAAATGTTCTGCAATGTACACTGGAGATTTAACTCCAGATATACCAAGGTGATGCGAGCTCAGCTTATCTTGAGGGTTGGCTTTATTGAAGGTGTATACAACCAAGAGAGCATCACGTTGTCGTGTACTTTGCAGTTTGGCCACGACAGCACGAGGTCTTTCATCGTCTTTATTCAGCTTAGCAACTCTTGTCACGTGCATGATGTCTGCGTCAACAAGCGGAGCATTCACTACTTTGGTGAGTTGCAGTAAGCAGTTGGGAAGATTTTCGCTACGGTGCTCAGGTATACCGTTAATTTCCACATTATTTTCGCGTTGGTGTTGTTCAGCTAAAGTTAGGCGTGAAGAAAGGTCTTTGACGGTTGTAGAAAGATTCGAATTTTCAGTTTGTAGGCGTTGAATAATCATGTTATCCTCTAGTTGACGGTTTTTTAGCTCCTCGTACTGATGGTTAAGGAACGATAAAGACTCATGGAAATCTGTGATTTTTTGACTCATTTCGCTCAGTTTTTCCGTAACCGCTTTAGCTACTGTCTGTTCAATAATTTTGATAAATTCACATTTAAACTCCTGAAGTGAAGTAAGTAAGAAACTCTCAGTCACAGGCAAATCAGCAGCCGGCTCCTTACGCGACTCATTCTCTTTAGATCTTGTTTGATTGATTTAGATGAGTCGCTGTGAGTAGCACTTTTTGAAGCGGGGGTTGTATTTTTTGGAGATGGTAAGTTGGCGCTACGACAGGGTGTGCATTTCCAGTTAGTTTTCTTGTCCTCTAGCATTGCGCGAAAGCGATGAGCATTAGTATTCGCACAGTCAAGGTCAAACTTTTTCATGCAAAACGAGCATCTTAAGTAATAGCTGTCTGTTATTGCCTTTCGACATCCTGCACATGTAGAACTCATTTTTAGCCATTCAATTACGAGAAAGTAATGAAATAATAATGGTCAGTAGCTAATAATATGCAAAAATATTATTATCAGTGTTAGACGTTTGATTGCTTTAAAGCGACGCAAGCGCTGGACTATACTGCTGGGGTGAGCGGCACGCGCTCCCGCGGTCGTTTTGTGAACTTTCGTGTCGGTAAAACAGTTAGACGTCAGGATGCTCGCGGGGCGCGGCAAGGGCGCAGGGAGTGTTAGCGCGCTGCGTTGCGTAGGCTTGTGTAAATGTGTGCGTGCGGCGATCAGCAATTACGATGATATTTTCACTTTTTACTCACGATTACTAGCAAACCAAGTGATGACACCATGAACACTAGATTACACAGGATTTACTCTATCCAACGATGTAACACACTACTATAAAAAGAGGTTAAAACTACTAAATATTAATAAAAATGATAGAGCGAAACCGGAGAGATGTTGCCTTGATGATGAACTATGTGTTCATAGTAGTTATAAGTGAAGGAACACGAATAAACACAACCTTTAGCCTACATATTGCATGGATCACTGTCAAAGACATAGCAAACAGGACTAAGCCTAACGTGCCCTCCGGAGCACGGAATCTTTCTAACCAAAATGGGAACTACTTGTATCCCATTACTGCGCCCAATCCCACCTGGCTGACGGCTCACTGAAACATTTAACTGTATTTCCTATAAATGCGAAGGTATCTTTATGTCTGTTTCTTTTGTCCATCTGCTACATCTTATAAATAAATACATACTCATAATCACGTCTTTATCCCTAATTTGGTAGGAAGAGAGATTACTTCCATGCTGGACTGGGAGCAAGAGAAAAACATAGAATGTGCCAGCTGCTTTTCCTCCCGGGCATGCTGTAAAAACCAGCTAAGGGATCTGATTTCAGTATATTGCAATTTAGGCGATGGGCTGACAACCTGTCACTACAGCAAAACACGTACAAATCCATCTTGAATAAACCTCAAAACTTTGTCAGACGTGGCGGAACGACCTTTGTTTAGGTCGTTTACGCTCTGCCTACCCCATTAGGGATAAAGGCGTGATTGTATGTATGGTATGAAGAGCGTCCCCGTGGAGATTGAAACCACGACCTAAGAATCGGGATTCCATGTCTGAGGTAGGTAATCCCCAAGTCATTACACAAAATCCCGAACTACCTACTTGCACCACAGCATTATGGGAACACAATACATGTACAGGTGATCTTTTGTCTTCCCTTCACCGCCATGGGGGGGAGAGGGGGGTGTTATGAGGCTTCCCATGGTGAAAGGAAGCGGAAACCCGATCGGCCAGGTCACGTGGTATTGACAAAGGATATTGGAATAGTTTGGAGATTATTATGTATGATCTTATGAAGTTGATTGGTTTTGTAAGGATTTGGGATATTGTAAACTAATAAGTAAGTAATTCGACATTGTACAGAATGGCAAAGTAAATTCTGTAAGGTATAGGGTGTAAGTCCTCTACAGGTTGTTGTTTATGGCAACACAGGATCTCCTGCGAATAAGTCAGCCTGAACGAACCCAACAAAGCGGTGGTAGGCTCCGCTAGGGGCCGCTTGGCTCGCGACCACCCTCTCACCGGAGTCCGGCGCTAAACAGCTTGCTGTGTTCCGTCGGTGCATAACAGGCATCTTCTGGTTGAGCTCGCTCCATCGTCGTCTCTGTCGCGGTCATTCCTGACCTAGTGACTAAAGTCAAAAGCACACAAACGTTTGTAATAGATTGTACGTACCTATAGAACAATAATTGTTATGAAATATCTTATCCTATGTAAATATTTTTTTGTTCTGCAGTTTATAATTATATAAAAATATTTACATAGGATCAGACTTTTTATACATAAAATAAATATATAAATAGATCTTTATTTCAGGCTTTTACAGGGCCCATATAAAATACAAATTACATCAGACCATATCATAGCAATTCTTGTTTAATCAATAAACTGTATGTGTTTGTTTCTTCCATGCTGGACTGGGGGCGAAAGAATTTCATAGAATGTGCCAGCTGCATTTCATCCCGAGCATGCTGTAAAAACCCTAATCTAGTTTCCCGAGCATGCTGTAAAAACCCTAAGATCGTTCCGCCACGTTTGAAGTTTTGAGGATTATTAGATAGATAGATATATTTTTTATTGCACATAAAACAAAAACAACAGGAATTGAGAACAAATGAAATAAAAATTAAAGTACAATGAAGGCGGCCTTATTGCTATGGTAGCAATTTCTACCAGGCAACCTTGGGTAGAGGAAATCAAATGTAGATAATGCGGGATAGTGCATCTTACTAGAAACCAATTAATATAGACAAATCTACATAAAATACATATATGATATACATGAATTACGTAAATTATAATAGATAATAAACTACTATATACCATATATAATATACTAATACAAACATTATGGAGGAAAGGAAATAAATAATTCAGATTGATATGAAAAGGAATGACAGATACACAAATGATATAGAAAGGAATAGTAAACATGTATTCTATGCGAGTTCAGTAAAGTGTTTCTTAACTCGCTCCTTAAAACTTACCTGTGATGGAGATCGTTTAATTTCAACCGGCAGGGCGTTCCATAATTTGATCGCTTGTACTGAAAAAGACTTGGCAAAAAAGTCTGTCTTCTGGGGGATCATATTCAAGGTGAGATTATGGCTAGATCGAAGGTTTCAAGATAGATTTGTAGGTATATTGCTGTAGTGACAGGTTGACAGCCCATCGCCTAAATTGCAATGTACTGAAACCGTCGGACCCCTTTGCTGATTTTTACAGCATACCCGGGAGGAAATGCAGCTGGCACATTCTATGTTTTTCTCTCGCATGGAAAATCCCATTTCTATGTCAACTTAAATAAATAAATAATACAATAACAAGAGCTCTTTGTTGAAAGGCAAAAACTTGCTGAGTCGGAGGCATTTAATCTTGATAAAATTCCCCTAAATTAACACATTCGGTGCCCATTTCACGAACCCTTAATTTGGTAAATTGATTATCTATGGCCGTGTCGTTAGCCGTAGAAAATCAGTGCCAGTGGTTCTCAAAGTGATGATGAAGTGCCCTCTAGTCTAGTAATAATAATAATAAATCATTTTATGTCAGGCAATATTTACATTAGTAGATGTTAAATAATATAAACAGAGGCCCATAGAAGATATACCTTACAGACTAACATACATATTTATAAATACTTAAATACTATTTCGACGTATGGACGACGGCAGGAGACAGAGCCTTGATAGCAAGACAGAAACACGATGGCTGAATCGTACCTTTGCAACGAGAGTCAAATGATTTGCAAAGTATGCAATCTTGTATTAGAAGAGAGAAGAGATACTTCTCCAGAAAAAGAAACTCTCATTGTTAGGTGTGATACTCGTATAGCTGCATTCTCCTCTCGTGTCAGGAAAAGCTGTAAAATTGACTTTTGTTTTTTTTTCTAAAGAGGCAGGTTCCTTAGTTTCTAGACATATTTTGAATAGTAGGTATATTGTTACCATCTTCTTCTTTTTAGCGATATATTCTCAAGTCGAACAATGACCCGATGAACCCTGGTGTCAGAGTTTTCAGACCGTCTAGTAGCACAGCTATAAGGCCTCTGACATGGTTTTGAATTACGACCACTATCAAAGACAGCGACCGGGGCCGACGGCTTAACATGCCCTCAGAAGCACGGAATTCTTTTTCTTTTCGGACAATCAGGTGATTCTGCCTGCAATGTCCTAACTAAACTGGGGAAAACCTCACAAAGTGACAAAGTGACAAATATCAACTTGGTGTTCCCTGGAAACCGAACCCAGGACCTCTGGATCGTAAGCCCATGGCTCTGACCACTAGACCACGAGACACTTATTGTTACCATCGATCGTGCTTTGAAATACCCATCTAGTAATAATTAAATGTTCTCGTGATAAAAACATCGTCTAAAATTTAGTACAGTGAAAAATCTTTGAGAACCACTGATAGCCATACTGCCGTTGAAAATCACTACGTCATTGGTTCGACAGTGGGTCCATAGTTTTGACCCATAGTTTCACCCTCAGGGTCCATTGTGTATGGATGAATTAACAGAATCTACCCCATGGCCCCATAGCATAATACCATATGTCGAAATTGGCGTTGATAATGAACGAGACTGAGAGCCCGATGGAGTAGTGGATAGGGCCGCTGCCTCCTGAGCTGGAGGTCGTGGTTCGAATCCCACCACGTACCAATGTGTTTTTCGGTTGTCGAATTTCGTATGTACGTAAATTCGGCGCTTTTCGTTTCGGAAGGCACGTTAAGCCGTTGGTCCCGGTTAATATCGTTTAACACCGTAGATATTAGTCGTTAAGCCAAGTCAGAGGCCAGTGCTAAGCATTGGCGGCTTGAAAATTCTGACCTAATTTAGGATTGGGTTTGGTTTCCCTTCTTGGTTGCGGTGGTCAGATGGCAGGCACTCTGTGTAAAAACCAGTACCCTCGTTCAATCACCTAGATTAGGTAGCCGACCCTGTGAGATACGGGATAAACGGCCCGTGAGAACTGAATGTTGTTGACTTTCAAAATGTTAACTAAGAAAAACAAACTAGACATACTTACGAGTATGTCATGTCGTTCATCTATCTTCCTATTCCGAGAAGTTGAGTTATATTCTTCCAAGCTGGCCTGGGAGCGAGAGGAAAACATAGAATGTGCCAGCTGCATTTCCTCCCAGGCATGCTGTATAGCCCAGCTATGAGATCTGAGAGTTTCAGTATATTGTAATTTAGGCGATGGGCTGACAACCTGACACTACAATAATATACCTATAAATCTATCTTAAATAACCTTCACAACTTTGCCAGACGTGGCGGAACGACCTTTGTTTAGGTCGTTTACGCTCTGCCTACCCTATTAGGGATAAAGGCGTGATTATATGTATGTATGTATGAGTTATATTACCGCGGTAAATGTAGGGAATAACCTAAAGTCCCCACGTCGTCTTAATTTTTCCTTCCCACTTGGGTTGGCTTGAAGAGATCTCTTATAGAGATATGCTCGCCTTTCTGTTAATTTTAAATTTTCTTTTGTTGTTACCTACCTTATATTTACATTTCATGGAAAACATAGTCCACTTTCTAGAGTTAAACATTTTGTAAAACGTATACGTTTTTAACGTATTAAATGCGGTCTGTGATACATACCTAACCTATATTATTATCTAGAATGGGAGCATTTAAACCAATTTTCCTAGCTAAGACGAAATACTAAAATACTGTAAGTAAAAGCTCTAAATTCACCGGCATTTCGAATAATAACCTTTTAACGTGTAACTACCATTACCGATTGTAACATTAAACCGATCAAACTAAAATATCTTACGGTAAAACGCCACGGTTAATCGAAAAACCGGTACTCGGCTGTACTAAGCGTTCTCGAACGGAATGCGCGAAAGTCGATTGCGTTTTGGCGAAAAATTGTGAGAATAAAATTAAATATTGAAAAAAATCACAGCTCTGATTAAAAAATACACGTGCTTGAATGTAGGAAAGAGTGTAGGAACTAAAGTAATAAATTCGTTTTTGGCAAGACTTTAACGAGTGCTAAAAAAAATTAGGTTCTGATTTTAAAAGCTACTGTAAAAGATCTACCTTTTTAATCTTGGCTCTAATATATTGTGCTGACGGAAAAACACATTGAAGCAAAGTTCAAACCACAAGGCTGAAAGCTAATTTTATACATTTTCCGAAGAGCAAATAGCTATTACTTTTATTTTTAGAATACAAAGAGCTAAGGTTTTCCAACAAAGCCACGTTACCAGAAACATAAAGGCTTGTTTAAATACAGCAAGACCACGCTTTAAATGAACGTGTCAGACAAAGGAACTATCGCCGCCATCTTGAAATTTGACATTGATTTGACAGTTCTCCTAATACAGCAACGGGGCCCAACTACCTCCGTGGTCTACAGGTTTGAGCATTGAACTCCCGATCCGAAGGTCCTGGGTTCGGTTCCCACACTCAACACAAAGTTGCTATTTGTTTATTTATCGCTTTATGACGTTTTCCCTAGTTTGGTTGGACATAGCAGGATTATAAAAGGATTCTGGGCATCGAAGGGTAAATTGGTCGCTGTCTTTGGCAGTGGTCGTTATACCTACAAACCATGTCAGAGGCCTCCGGGTCGATAGACTCGAAACCCACACGACATAAGAAGCAGGGTCCGCGTTCATTGCAAACCGCGTCGCTCTGTTTAAACCATTAGTACCGCTCCAACACAATTTAAAAAATACGCCGGATTTAAAAATACTTCCCACTAAAGCCGTTCATTTCGATACAATGTTTCGGAGTGAACGAATGAAATGAACGAATGGAAAATACTGAGCGAATGAATGCAATCCAATGTTTACTCTGGCTATGTATTAAGCTTTATCCATTCATTGCCCAAATTTTGGTATCGGTCTATTTTCGAGTTTTTAGCAAATATGGTTTAGATTTAGAGGACATTGGTGTGACAGCTTTCATCCTATAGCTATTTGCACCACCACCATTTTAGTCGAGTGGGTATCGAGTCTATCGACCCAATGAACCCTGGTGTCAGAGTTTTTAAACCGCTTAGAAGCACAACTATCAGGCCTCTGACATGGTTTTGAGTAACGACCACTATCAAAGACAGCGACCAGGACCGACGGCTTAACGTGCCCTCCGAAGCACGAAATCTTTTTATTTTCGGACAATCAAGTAATTCAGCCTGCAATGTGCTAACCAAACTGGGGAAAAATTCACAAAGTGATAAATTCTCAAATATCAACTTTGTGTTCCCCCCCTTTGAATCGAACCCAGGACCTTCAGATCGGGAGACCAAGGCACTAGCCACTAGACCACGGAGGCAGTTATCCTGTCTACTAGTAGGAAAAGATGCTATTTGAGATGACCAATGCTGACAAACATTTAACATGAGCTGTGCTACCTCAAATGGTTCGCATCCGTCTACCATTCACCCTGTACAACTTCCAAATCAAAAATACCGAAATAAGGAACTTTTAACATGAACAAACAAACTCCTTAATTCTTTTAACTTTGTTTTTTTTTTCTCCAACAGATTTATTCAATCGTGTCGATGTTGTCTCGTGGCAAAATAAATCGTTACTGTTCCTTTTTCAAAATAAATTAACGATCTTTTTTTGGGAGTTTGCAAACTTGCATACACAACTTTAGCGTGCCTCTTCCTTATTTGAGAAAGCGCGTTTTTCCATTAGACGGCACGGTATCGGCACGATAACGATCTCGTCATGATACCGTGGCTCTGTTTTTTCAATGTGACGGTAATATGTTCAAAGATATCGTCCACCTAGTTCCACTCGGAGCGCACACACACACATGCAGGCCGTCTACGAATACCGGTGGGAATCAATGCCGTGACGTTGCCGTACCGGCAAGTAGAAAAGTGTGTCATCTAATTTAATTTTCATACATTATATCTTCCACGATGATACCATGCTACTGCCGTTACCGTGGACGTGCATCTAGTGGAACAACGCCCAAAGGAGTTTGTTGTTCTTTTTGGGACAAGCTATATCTGCTTATTACATGAATGTTCGCGCCGTTTTACTTACGGGGTTGACAGAAAAGAAAGTTTAATCTTTTTTAATGAGCTTATGTATGTTCCGTTTAGTATGGAGATAGAAACTGAAATAGGAGCAGAAAAAAATACCGAGAACATTTTCTAAGTATAAAATGTTCTGTTATTTCGTGTATTTTTTTAAACTCTCGAACGCAGTTTTTCGCGGCTTGTTGTTTTATGTTTTGTTACTCGAAATTTGAATTAAGAACTTCGAGTTCGAATCTTGAATTCTTCGTCCGCCGTCCTATTTTTTCTTTTAAACAAGCCACAAGCCAACTTCGGCCAGTACTAAAAGAATACTGCCGAATTTACGTTCCGATTCAGGCCCCAGCATTTGCGTTCCGTTTCGTCTCGTTCATTAGCAGCGCTCGGTTATCTCGTTTGCCCAGCGCCTGTTTTAGAATTCCGACGAGAAAGCATTTCTGAGTTAATGTGACAAAAAACCGGTGGCGAATGTTACGTATTGTTTGTTTTTAGAATCGCCGCGTTTAGGATTTTTGCGAGTTAGTAGACTTAGCATTATTGTCGGTACTTACCCTTTATATCATTCTTACTTTTTTTTTATATATATTTGATAGGCTTACTTTATATATACGGGGTGTAAGGGACAGCGCCCCACAACCTGATAGGGGTTGCTCTTTCAAAGACACTGCACAACTTCCACCAGGACTTTTTCAGGAAGACTCCAGCTTGTAAGGAAAATAATAACAGCAGTACTTGTTGTGTCTTGTTTCCCTACATAATTGTTCTGTGTATGTTTCTGTGTGCAATAAACTGCTTAATATACATACATCCATACATATAATCACGCCTTAATCCCTAATGGTCGTTCGTTAAAAGGTCGTTCCGCCTCATCTGACAAAGTTTTGAGGGTTATTTAAGATAGATTTGTAGGTATATTGCTGTAGTGACAGGTTGTCAGCCCATCGCGTAAATTACAATATACGGAAACCCTCGGATCCCTAAGCTGGTTTCTACAGCATGCGTGGGAGGAAATGCAGCTGGTATATTCGTTTCTCTCACTCCCAATCTAGCATGGAAGTTATATAGTTTAGTGTTTATTTTTTTAACCGTTTCATAATCTTTAAAATTACCCTCAAAAGCAACATCGATACCTACACGTTCTGAAGACACGTACTAATCTTCATCAAAAAGACCAGACTCTTATTAAAACTGTCGAATGACAAAAATGACAGTAATTTTAACCCTTGTACGTAAATTACATGAACCTACAAAGGACGGACAGACAATAATAAACACCTTTAACCTCAAGTGTTTTTCAACGTAAAGGATTCTCTCGCCAAAACCATTATTATAGGTTTTTTTCATAGAGTTTCTGGTCTGGAAACGAGTCATTTATGGCGTTTGCCATACAAATACCACACGGCAAAAAAGATGGCCGCGTATAAAAAAGGTGTTCCACAAATTATGACCTATTACTGGCAGGTTGAGAAAAAAGTAAATTGCTAGGTATAGTGCTCCCTGCATTGTACGTTGTTTTTTTTTCGTAATATCGGAGTTTTTAAGATACCCGCACCTGTGCAAGGATGCGATTTCAAGAGAAACTTAGTTCGTATAGTAGTCGTTGTTTTATTTATACGAAAAATATGACTTATGCCTTCTGTACAAAACTATATCCCTTGAATTAATTAACTTTCTAAAAACTATTTTCTTTTCCTAAAAACAATGATAAATGACAATTTAATTAGATTACGAAGATAATTTAAACAAATCGAAATAGAATTGCATTTAATATAAATTAAACAAAGATTCTTTTAAGCCAAGAGATAATTAAGTAAAGAAGTTTATAGACAAATTGGATGGATTCGCAGTTAAATTATCAAGTATTCAACTAGATTAGCCGAGCTTTGGAAACTAGTTTGAACTTGCCAACTTAATAATTTAACTGCATTTTTACCTCAAAAGAAAGACAGTAAATGAATAGTCTCTTTTACCTTACCTACATGACTCGTATTTTGGGACGTTTTTCTCTAGGATTAAGACTAGGCAAATAATGAACTAGACATATTCGAAGACAGAAAGTGATTCCGTCTAAGAACCTTAAAGTCATTCCAATACACACTAATACCACTCCTTTGATTCTACTATCCTACTAAATATTATCAATGCAAAAGTTACCCTGCAAGACTCGATACCCACTCGGCAAAGAAGATGAATGCAAAAGTTTGTACGATTGTTACTCAATCACGCTTCTACCAGTTGACGGATTGGGATAAAACTTAGGTTAGGCCCTGGGATACTTTTCTCCGCCGGAAAATATTCATTTCCACGGAAAACTCATTTATCGCGGGTGAATTCGCGCTGGAACCAAATGCTTCCATGCTGGACTGGGAGCGAGAGAAAAACATAGAGTGTGCCAGCTCCATCTCCTCCCGCGAATACTGTAAAAACAGCTAAGGGATCCGAAGGCTTCAGTATATTGCAATTTAGGCGATGGGCTGACAACCTGTCACTATACCTTCAAATATATCTTAAATAACTCTCAAAACTTGGCAGACGTGGCGGAACTACCTTTGTTTAGGTCTTTTACGGTCTGCCTACCCCATTACGGATAAAGGCGTGATTATATGTGTGTATGTATGAAGGCGGAATACTAGTGCTAAATCTAAGTTATGATTTTTTCCCTCAAAACTTTGATTATGCTACTATTAAGTAAGAAATACGTATGGTTACCACAAGTCTAGCTATAACAATGATAAAAAAAAGCTTTATACAACTTTAACCTACTTGACTTTACCCAAACTTTATACTACCACATAAAAATCCAATCAAAACCAGCTAATACGCCATTGATCACGCCTACCTAATTAAAAACGAAACTAAAAAATGCTCAATTCTCCCGGCGGCATTCCGGCAGGTGTGCGGGGTACCTTTACACGCCACATGCGAGGGTCGCGTGTGTGCGAGCAAATTGCAGTGTGGGGCGACCTTTATTTTGGTTTTGTTTGGACATTGAGATAGTATCAAGTAATTTCTTTTATATAATGTGTTGTGTACATTTTCTATTTTTGGCTATGTAAACCTATTCTTTGTAAACTACCATTATTTAAACAAACACAGTATACATTATTTAAATTGCTTTATCGCTTAAGGAATTAGTTACTAGGCTGCAAGTTTTTTTTCATAAAATACTGGAGAAATAGCTTGGCCATTTATTTACGTAACCTTATATTTTCCTAAAAATATATAAAAATTGTTTTGATAGAGGACTCAGTTTCAATTCTTGAAACTTAAACTCAGATTTCTCAACTAACACTCGTTTGTTCGTCTTTCTTACAATGCTTTCGAATATCTTAAGCAAAACACTTAGCGACTCGCGCGAAAGACAACAAAATAATTGCACTTAAAGCACTAAGACTTGCTAACTACGATGCACATAATTATTTCTTCTATGTAAAGTACTTCGTCCACTCGAAACTTGAACGGAGCTTTTTAAATTGAGAACAATAGGGCTTTTTTTAGCCGTTTCTGTTTTTGTGCCATGATCGGATTTGCTGTTTAACATCTTTTACTGTACTCGCCAAACTACTTGCAGAGCGTGGTGAGAAAGAGGAAGCTTATGTACTATAATATATACATAAAACCACGCCTTTATCAATAATGGGGTAGGCAGAGCAAAAACGACCTAAACAAAGGTCGTTCCGCTGCGTCTGACAAGTTTAGAGGGTTATTACAGATTATTATACGTATATTGCTATAGTGACGGGTGGTCAGCCCATCGTCTAAATTGCAATACACTAAAACCCTCGCCTCGAATTCCTATCACTCCCAGTCCAGCACGGATGTACTACGTATATAATGGTACAATTTCTTCCATGCTGGTCTGGGAGCGAGACAAAAACATAGAATGTGCCAGCTGCATTTCCTCCTGCGCAAGCTGTAAAAACCAGCTAAGGGATCCGAGGGTTTCAGTATATTGCAATTTAGGCGATGGGCTGGCAACCTATCACTACGGCAATATACAAATCTATCATAAATAACCCTCAAAACTTTGTCAGACGTGGCGGAACGACCTTTGTTTAGGTCGTTTACGCTCTGCCTACCCCATTAGGGATAAAGGTGTGATTATATGTATGTATGTATGTATAAATAAGCAGCTTTTATATAAGACATGTTGGTCTCACTCGCTGTCTTTGACAGAGGTATTTGGTAAACCATGTCAACGCATATTTGGCGGCTTTAAAATTTCTGACATCAGGGTTTATTGGGTATATTGGGAAGTAATATAAACAACTCAATATTACTTATATTTGTGTAAACATTAAATAGTAATAGGTGGGTAGTCAGATACTCTTCAAATAAACATTATCACAAGACCAGTCCAAATTAATTTAGAAACTAAGATACGGTAGGTGTACTAAAAAAAAAAACAGGGAAACTCGATTTATTGAATTAGCAACTTTTTCCCAACCGGCCTCGCGATTTGTCCGACTCGACTACAAAAAAAAAACGAACGGATGTAAAAAAAGTGTGAATTTTCTTTCCTTTTGTCAACTAATCGAGCGGAACCGGCTGATTTAATTAGTGAAAAAAATGAGGGTATAAATTTTGTTTCTGGATTATACGATTTTCTTCTTTCGTGTAGATCTACACGAAAGAAGAAAATCGTATAATCCAGAAACAAAATTTATACCTCCATTTTTTTTTTTAGTACACCTACCGTATCTTAGTTTCTAAATTAATTTGGACTGGTCTTGTGATAATGTTTATTTGAAGAGTATCTGACTACCCACCTATTACTATTTAATGTTTACACAAATATAAGTAATATTGAGTTGTTTATATTACTTCCCTACCTATTTGCCTGGTAGCTTGATTGTACCAGCAGTATGTCTAGAATAATCATTTGTTTTCGAATCAACTTACAACTATATTTTTGTAGCCGAAAGATGGCGACAAATCAAGAAACATAAGTTCTGAAACGCGGTATCGAAGCTTTCTCAGCGATCTGCATATATACGTATTCCAAACTTGTCCGGTTGGTCAGAACACCTTAACCAGGTCGGGTCTCTAAGCCAATTGGCTTCAAACTTTAACTCCTATATCCTTTAATGTCATTCCACCATAGCTACAATTTGTGCTGATGTGTTTACAGCACATGCGTGCCCTTCATCTTGCACGCAAGAAGACCTGTACAACGCCACTGACGTAGCAGTGCGTTTGGCTGAGTACTGGTCGAAATTAATATAAAAACGATCGACACGACAAGAAGAAGCAGAATGTCATTCCTCTTTCTCTACCGTTACCGTGGTCACCCTACTCAGCATATGCTCTCCACAGATTCACAATATTAAAAAGGCGTAAGAAGTCAAAACCTTTAGTTTTAAAGGCGGTGTTTCTCCCACCGCAAAATGCCACTTAAACGACGGCATTATTGGCTTGGAACATGGCTTACTCTTACTCTTACTCTACATACGAATAAGGGATCACGTTTTGTGGAATTACATTTTTCTTTTTTTTAAAGGCAATGGCATCTGGGCGCGTATTGCACGTTTTTGTGTGGGGAGAATTATCTATATTCTAATTCATGATGGACTGGGAGCGAGAGAAAAACATAGAATGTGCCAGCTGCATTTCCTCCCGGGCATGCTGTAAAACCCAGTTAAGGGATCCGAGGATATTTAGGCGATGAGCTGAAACCTGTCACTAAAGCAATATACCTACAAATCTATCTTAAATAACGACCTAAACAAAGGTCGTTCCGCCACGTCTGAATTTTGAGGGTTATTAAAGATAGATCTGTACAGTGTACGTATATGGCTGTAGTGAAAGGTTTAAGCCCATCGCCTAAATTACAATATGCTGAAACCCTCGGAACCCTTAGCTAACTTTTACAGCATGCCAGGAGGAAATACTCGGGCACATTCTATGTTTTTCACTCGCTCCCAGGCCAGCATGGAAGCAAGTTAATAGAAGGTAGTTATATTAGTTATTCCATTATAAAATACTAATATTTAGATGGCCTGTATGCAACACCGCTGCAAGTATAAAGCGGCCATCTTTATTTCCCAACCAGACGGAACCGGTTTGCTGCGGATTTCTCAAAGCTCGCGGTTTAGAGTTATTAAGCTTGCCGGCGAATAGATGCGGTTACTCAGATGGATTTAATTTAGTTTTTGGGTGGTGTAATGTAATTTTGGTTGTGAAGTAGAGAAATGACAATTTGGGCTGGGTTTGGTAATGTTCATCGTAATATTAGGTAGGTAGAGGGCTCGATTCAAGATACCACTGGCTAAAACTAAAATTTAAATTTATCTGTCACTTTCAAAATAATAAAATTGAAAAAAGGAGAAGCGAATTATACATTATGGTTTACACTTTGTCTGCAAAATTTTGACGCGCTTTTGCAGGTTTCCCCAGTATTTCTGTCAATTTTATCCGCCATATCATATTAAGGTAAATAAAAATGACAGATAACGCATAAAACCTCCGAATATAAATCAAAAACCGGTGAGAATAGATCTTCAGTCCTTTTCCAATGTTTTTATTCTGAAAGTAACAAATAGATTTAAATTTTAGTTTTAGCCAGCAAATCTAGAATCGAGCCCAGAGTGGTGCTGAAACCATAAGGCACTCATAAAACTGACCAACTTTTCCAAAGAATAAAAAAAAATGTGGACGAGGTACAAAATTGGGTCGTTGACGCTCTGCCTACCCCGTCAGAGATACAGGCGTGATGTTTAGCCATGTACCTATGTATAAAATAAAATATTGCCTATTTAAGACAACAATCTTAAAATGGATTTATTTTCTTTATGTAATCTATTGGACTAATTCTCGAATTTAAAGAAGTAACATTTGAATGCATATTTTACAAGGAAGCACTTTTTTACAAAGGTGGCGCTAAGATTGCAAAAATACCTGCAGAGCCAAGAATGTTTAAACAACAACACAAACTTGAATACTCGGAATTAATTTTAATACAAAGACAGAGCCAATAATTTATTTTTATTCAGAACAGTAGTCGTTAGCCTCACTAATAAGGAATTTAGTGGTCACAAAAACCTTAGTGGCCCAAGTTTTATAGTCTTTTTAGTAGCTTTTTATCAAAAATCCGACATCATTAAAAACATACTTGTGACAAAGTGGCATTCGAATTGTATAAGTAGATTACAAATGTTAAGCTACTAAGATATAGTTTTAAAAAAAACTTTAAAATAAAGAGGTTTAAATTTTTACTCAGGCGGGATTCGAACCCACAACACGACTTTTGGCGTACCGTGCCAATGCTCTAACTGATTGTCTTTTTAGGTAAGGAAGGTACTTTGTGATTTTTTCAGGATTTTGTGTAGTTGATTTTTATTACAACATACATACATATATTCACGTCTGTATCCCTAATGGGGTAGGCAGAGCGTAAACGACCTAAACAAAGGTCGTCCCGCCACGTCTGACAAAGTTTTGAGGGTTATTTAAGATAGAATTCTAGGTATATTGCTGTAGTGACAGGTTGTCAGCCCATCGCCTAAATTACAATATACTGAAACCCTCGGATCCCTTAGCTGGATTTTACAGCATGCCCGGGAGGAAATGCAGCTGGCACATTCTATGTTTTTCTCTCGCTCCCAGACCAGCATGGAAGTAAGTACAACATGGCTAAAAGACTTTTTCCCTTGGGAACAGGATAAAAGATATAAATACATACATATAATCACGCCTTTATCCCGAATGGGGTAGGCAGAGCGTAAACCACCTAAACAAAGATCTTTCCGCCGCGTCTGTTTTGAGGATTATTTAAGATAGATTTTGTGGGTATATTGCCACAAATATACCCACAAAATTGCCTAAATTACAATATACTGAAACCCTCGGATCCCTTAGATGGTTTTTACAGCATGCCCGGGAGGAAATTCAGCTGGCACATTCTATGTTCTTCTTTCGCTCCCAGTCCAGCATGCAGTATGCAGCAGGGAGTTATATAGAATAGGATAGGATATCAATATTTGAAAAGTATTTATGCGATTACGTAAAATAAACTAAAGAATTCTCATCTCTGGCAGGTATAGATTCGGTTCATTCATTAAGTTGTCACTAGTCCAAAAAAAATAAGACGGACAGTAGAGTAGGCCAAGATCTTATATTAGCTTGAAGATCAAATAAGGTTAGAAAAACCAAATTAAGCTACCAAGTCGGCTTTGACACACTTTTAGGTTATGGATCAGCGAAGATAATGTAGCATGGAAAATTCATAATTTGGCAAAAAAGGCAGTATAGAATCAGATGAATAAAATTATGTCTGTCCGTTGAAATTGGCTTTTTATTTCGTTTTAAAATGACTTAAAGTAATAAAGTATGGTTCGTTCGCTTAATGATACCGAATTGAGAACTGTTTCTTATCATACATTCATATAATCACGCCTTTATCCGTAATGGGGTAGGCAGAGCGTACACGACTTAAAAAAAGGTCGTTTCGTCACGTCTAACAAAGTTTTGAGAGTTATTTCAGATTTTGTAGGTATATTGCTGTAGTGACAGGTTGTCAGCCTATCGCCTAAATTGCAATATACAGAAATACACGAATCCCTTAGTTGGTTTTTACAGCATGCCTGGGAGGAAATGCAGCTGGCACATTCCATGTTTTTCTCTCGCTCCCAGTCCAGCATGAAATATAATATAAATATCTATTATTTATAAAATTAGGGAAAAAGGCGTGATTATATGTTTATGTTTAATTAAAATAGTTTAATGATTTCGAAATTTGACGGACGTGAATTTGAATACGCGACTTCAATAGAGCGAGTCGCTGCTCTTACCAACTGTGCTATGTTGTGTTCTTACCCGGCTAGGTATTCTTTTGGATACAGTAAATCCAAAAGGGGACCTGGAGTGTATTTTTTTATACATACATTTATACATATAATCACGCCTTTATCCCTAATGGGGTAGGCAGAGCGTAAACGACCTAAACAGAGCTTTGAGGGTTATTTAAGATGGACTTGCACATATATTGCTGTAGTGACATGCTGTCAGCCCATTGCCTAAATTTCAATAAACTGAAACCCTAGGATCCCTTAGCTGGTTTTTACAGCATGCTGCAGCTGGCATATTCTATGTTTTTCTCTCACTACCAGTCCAGCATAGAAGTAATTTTTAAAAAGTTTTTTTTTATGCTTAGTTTTTTTCTCTTTTCACTGTTAAGCTAATCCTAAAAGCGTCGAGAGAATAGTAGAAACCCATGTATGGGCGGTTCTTTTGTGGCATTTTCAGAGATCTAGAATAAACTAAAACCAGGCGTAGGCGAAAAAGTTCACATTTATTTATGGCTAGAAGAGTTTCTGTGTATTTTGTGAAGATATTTCCACACATATTTTGAGTTAGATTAAGTTCTTTTTAAACCACGTTTGAATAAATAATCTTGTCTATTTGGCCTGACACACTTAAACCATGTTTTTGATGTAAGTAAGTGTTAAATTAGAAAAGAAAAGAGAAAAATAATTGTATATATTTTTTTCCTTTATGCATTGTAGTATTTCATAAAATTAAATAAAAATGCTTCACATTTTAATATTCTCCAATATCGATATCCATACATACATAAGTCACGCCTTTATCCCTAATGGGGTAGGCAGAGCGTAAACAACCTAAACAAAAGTCGTTCCGCCACGTCTGACAAACTTTTCAGGATTATTTAAGATAGATTTGTAGGTATATTGCTGTAGTGATAGGTTGTCAGCCCATCGCCTAAATTGCATAATACTAAAACCCGCGGATCCCTTAGCTAATTTTTACAGCATGCCCGGGAGGAAATGCAGCTGGCACATTCTATGATTTTCTCTCGCTCCCAGTCCGGCATAGAAGAAATGTAATATGTTAATTCTTGTTCGTATACCAAACAATCAGAGTGGTGGATATCGCACCGATTTCACACCTCGAAAACCGAAACATACTGGGTGTTAAAAACTCTATTATGAAACTCATAATGGGTGTGAAAACTCTGACCTAATCTAGGATTGGGTCTGGTTTCCCTTCTGGGTTGCGGAGGTCAGATGGCAGTCGCTCTGTGTAAAAACCAGTAGTACCCTCGTTCAATCCCCTAGATTAGGAAGTCGACCCCGTGAGATACGGGATAAAGGGAGATGATGATGATGATGAATGGGTGTAAAAAAAGAAATCAACACGTGATAAAAAAATAAACCTAAAAAAAAATATGGTCCATGCAAAATTTTCAATTACATAACATTAATTAAAAATACTTTATTGCACGTAAGAATACAAATCATACAACACAACAGATAACAACAAAAGACAAGTACAACATAGGCCTTATTGCTAAGGTAGCAATTTATTCCAGGCAACCTTTGGGTGAAAGAAAAATGCGTAGCGGTAAGCGGGATAGTGCAAACCTAGTCAAATAAGTATCCTAAATACATAACATTACATATAATACATAAAATAAGTACAAGCTACTACATAGATATTTGTAAAATAAACTACATACATACATATAATCACGCCTTTATCCCTAATGGGGTAGGCAGAGCGTAAACAACCCAAACAAAGGTCCTTCCGCCACGTCTGACAAAGCTTTGAGGGTTATTTAGGATAGATTTGTAGGTATATTGCTGTAGTGACAGGTTCTCAGCCCATCGCCTTAATTGCAATATACTGAAACCCTCCGATCCCTTACCTGGGTTTTACAGCATGCCCGGGAGGAAATGCAGCTAGCACGTTCTATGTTTTTCTTTCGCTCTCAGTCCAGCATGGAGTAAATAAACTAATACATAATAAACTAATGGAAGATAGGATAATGCAAACTACAATCAGAACTAGACGAAGGAAATGACAGCAACAGTATCTACATCACAGGATAAAAGTGAAGAAAACTAAAGATCAAATAGTAATTATTTGTTCCAAGTAATGTTTTTTATTACTTTGTTTTTTTTTTTATATTTTTGATTACATATTGCTAAATATTTTCAGCAACAAGTTATTAATCATGTTAGTAACCACAGCAACACATATTCCTATAACCTACAGAACCTTTTTTACATACATACATACATATAATCACGCCTTTATCCCTAATGGGGTAGGCAGAGCGTAACAAAGGTTGTTCCGCCGTGTCTGACATAGTTTTGAGGGTTATTTAAGATAGATTTGTAGGTATATTGCTGTACTGACAGGTTGTCAGCCCATCGCCTAAATTGCAATATACCGAAACCCTTGAATCCCTTTGCTGGTTTTTACAGCATGCTCGGGAGGAAATGCAGCTGGCACATTCTGTGTTTTTCTCTCGCTTCCAGGCCGGCATGGAATAACGTTTTTTTAACACCCTCAATGTCGGCCATTTGCATTTTTCGCCCATACTCGCGATAACGAACTGCTTTGTAAGCTGTGATCGATTTGCGCGGGTTGTACTGTAATGTAAATTTACTTTATGAAATAAATTTGATATCGAAAAATCATTTTTACACCTAAAATTTATCGCCCTACAAATTTGAGTGTGCGTTTGCAGGTATGCCAATTTCCATTTTGCTTTTAAAATTCAACGTACAATTTGGTATTGTATTTTTTTTAAAAGCTTAGCACTTCACTATCACTACATAGTATAAAACAAAGTCGCTTTCTCTGTCCCTATATCCATATGTATGTATGCATAAATCTTTAAAAATACGCAACGGATTTTGATGCAGTTTCTTATATTAGATAGAGTGATTCAAGAGGAAGGTTTATATGTATAATACATCCATAATATAGTAGAGAAATTGTATATTTTGTGTCATAAAATGAATGATCTGTCAGACAGGTGGCTGAAACACACGATATGTCAAATTGGTAAGAGCTACTACACGGATCGCTGTGGTCATGGGTTCAAGTTCTTCACGCGTAAATATTTTTTTCCGGTCCAATTTCTATTGATGAAAATAAATACCTATCTATATTTTTTCCAGTTCAATGTTTTTCTTCGGGAAATAAACTGTTATTTTTTCATTGCTTACATTGCACATACATTGTTACAAACAAAATTTAATTCATTTTTACATCCATTAAAAAGCAATCATATTCACAAAGCCATGTTGCATTACTCCGCAATATTTCATCTCCAAACCCCGAAATTAGACGTAATCCACATTCAACAAGTTTTGACGGTTTTGGACGTAAAAATCAGTTGGTTCCGCTCACACCCACAATCGTGCGCCGAAATTCCGAGACGAACAGTACGACAACTTTTTAAATGAATGTAGCGAAAAAAGAAACTAACGCCGCCATCTTGACAGTCCTCCTGCAGCTAACAGTGTTAGATTTTCCCCAGTTTTGTTAAGAGAACGCAGGCTGAATCACCTGATTGTCTGGATGAAAAAAGATTCTGTGCTTCGGAGAGGGCATAAGCCGTCGATCCGGTAGCTGTCTTTGATAGGGGTAGTTATACAAAACGTGTCAGAGGCCTATTAGCTGTCCTATTAGGCAGTTCAAAAACTCTGACACCAGGGTTCATTGGGTTGATCGACTCGAAACCTACACAACAGAAGAAGAAGTTCGCCTTATACAGCGCCCTCCGCCCACATTCATTTAAAGCGTGGTCGCACTGTAAACAATTTCCGAACGATCCCCCGGCCCGGAATTTCACGGCCCTGCACCACAATCGAATGAGATTAAAATAGAAACTTTTACAATATTTAGGTGATTATGGAAAAATAAGGAGTGAATCGAAAAGTAGTCTTCCGGAGCCGTTCCGTTTGATATTCAGTACGTGTCTGATGTTTAGTCAAAAATATGCCATTGGTGTCGCTTCCATGCTGGACTGGAAGCGAGAGAAAAACATAGAATGTGCCAGCTGCATTTCCTCCCGAGTATGCTGTAAAAACCAGCTAAGGGTCAGATCCTCAGGGTTTTAGTATATTGTAATTTAGGCGATCGGCTGACAACCTGTCACTATGGCAATATACCTAAAAATCTATCATAAATAACCCTCAAAACCTTGTCAGACGTGGCAGAACGACTTGTTTTTTTAGGACGTTTACGCTCTGCCTACCCTATTAGGGATAAAGGCGTGACTATATGTATGTATGTGTTTTAATTAAATCATCATTATGTCGTGTGGCGTAGATCCTACTATAGATTTTCAGATTCTGCAGTATATAATTAAATAAAACAGATTTTAAAAAGTTGCTGTGCCTGTTAGACTGTATATAGCTCATTACGCCAAATTAAAGATCATTGTCATTAGTTACTATAAAAACCTACGTTGTAATTCATTTATCTTAAGCACGCAAGCAAGCAAGCAAGCACAAAGAAGAATATTAAAATTCTACGTCGTATGGTGCCAGTATCAATATTGCCTCCGTGGTCTAGTGGTTAGTGCCATGGACTCCTGATCCGGAGGTCCTGGGTTCGATTCCCAGAGGGAAACACAAAGTTGATATTTGAGATTTTATCACTTTGTGAATTTTTCCCCAGTTTGGTTAGGACATTGTAGGCTGAATCACCTGATTGTCCGAAAAAGAAAATATTTCGTGCTTCGGAGGGCACGTTAAGCCGTCGGTCCCGGTCGCTGTCTTTGATAGTGGTCGTTACTCAAACCATTTCAGAGGCCTGATAGTTGTGCTACTAGGCGGTTTAAAAACTCTGACACCAGGGTTCATCGGGTCGATAGACTCGATACCCACTCGACAGAAGAAGAAGAAGTATCAATATAAGTAGTAATACATTTCAACATGCTCGTTTCCCATTAATTACTATAATTAGTATTGAACATGGACCTCAAACGCTTAAAATCAAGCACTACTGAACTGCAAAGCGAAACTTGCATCCAAAACTTTTCAATACAACTGCTCTACAAATTACAATGCCACAACTCTGATCCCTTCACCAGTTTCGATGGGTAGACGATAGGCCCGGTGGATATACAAAAAAAACAAGAATACAATAGCAGGTAACAGGAGCCTTGGTTCGTCGCGTCAGCAACCATAATTGAATCTTGCTAAATGTTGAAGCAGAAAATTTTGAGTCAGTCACAGTCATAGATGAGCGGGCTGGAAGTTTTGAAGTTTTCGTCGGCGGTTTTCTGTCGGTGATTAGCAGAAAGATATGACACCTTTAAGAGTTATTATCTTGACCACAAAATATAGGTATACCACGAGAGTCTATTTCGATGCTGCTGCAATTTCAACTACCTACTTATGTCAGCCACAAATTGCTTTTTTTCTCAGTATGTCGCAAGATTTCTTGTAATTACGAAGTTTTTTTAATTTATGTCAAACAAAAGTTTTTGTTTTAATCCTGTATAGGTAGGCCCCAATTTTGTATCAAGACCTAGAGTCAACTAAATGAACAATAGGAGAACAAATTATGGTACATTCTAAATCTCATTGGGTTATCATCTTCGATAATCAACTGATTGATTCAATATACAATACAATACAAAATTCTTTATTGCACAAAGAAACACATACAACAGAAATAAAATGGAACAACAGTGCATATTACTACATACTTAGATTTACACACTATTAAATAAATATTTCAATTAAATATACTGATACATACGAGTATCTTATGATAAACTAATACATAATATATGCTACATAAGATAGGATACTGTATGTTATATATCAGAGAAATAAAATATAGGCAGTCTTAATTCTTCTATCACAAATTCCATCATTAGTTCTTGCTGCCAAGGGCACAGTACACACTTAAGTGTTGCAGCTTTAATGATGTACAACAAAATCACTATATTTCTACATAGTAACAAAACAACGAGGCCTCGAATAATTTTAATGTATCTGTGGGAAACAAAGACGCAATACAAAATACTGTTTCCGAGAATTTCAACCAACATCTTATTCGACCGAAGCGCATTAAAACCACCCCCTACGATGTAAAAAAAACGAAACTAGAAACAATCTATCGTACACCAGCAAAAACAAAAAAAGCCGTTAAAAGTTAACCATTAGGGGTTCGGTTCACTTTTTAAACAAAAATGTAAACAGCAAACTTTTAAACTATTTAAAAATGTAGAGAACATTTTGCTTACGGAATAGAGTTTAATTTCGCTTGTAAATTTGTGATGAAGGCGTATCAAAAAGTTGGTTTGTGGTGGACAGACATTGAAAAGTATGTTATAGATAGTTAAGACAATAATCTAAGAAGGGACAGTGTTTTTTGTTCCGCTACCTGACATATGGACGGGTTTCCTGATTTATTAAACTTCAATTAGCAGATAATTCATTAACTGGTAACATTTTAAGCTTTTTTGTAATGGCGACATTTTTTACGTAGATTAAATTTCTGGTATTTTTGTTACAGGTATGTCCAGACATAAGATAGCATATGGGTCATCGGGTGGTGAGTGACAAGTGTGTCTTTGTTTTTCTGTGACATTGTCCAAAAAAGTCGTCAATGTAAAGCAAGATCAATATCAAAACAACAATTTAAAAATTATTGCAAGAACCTCTACAATTATTTTTTTAAATATTATATCTCTTGAAGAATTTACCTTATAAACCACTTTAAAATATCATCTCGTCGTCACATTTTATTATATCTATAAAAGGAGGTTCTACGTCTTGCCTCGTATTATGAGATATTGTCATAATAATATCGTAAGCTCTTAACAGTTCTTTCGAATGCAAATTTTATTTTAACTTAAATCGGTTTGATGATGTTTTGAACGACTTCTAAAAGAGTTTGGGCATTCAATGGATGATGTATTTTTTATTATTCTTTTTACGTCTTTAAAGAGTTCTTTGATTTTGTTGAAACCGGTTTTTTTTGTTTGGGTGTGTTGCTGACCAGAAATTTGTTGAACGGTTTTGCAATGTCTTATTTAAATAAAGTTGAAGCTACATAATATGAACCCATATCTTACTTCTATGCTGGTCTGAGAGCATTAGAAAATTACAATGTTCCAGCTGCCCTTCCTCCCGGGCGTGCTGTAGAAGCCAGCAAAAGGGATTCGAGCGCTTCAGTTTATTGTAATTTATTATTTAAGCTGACAACCTGTCACTATAGGAATACACATTACAATCTAGAATTACGCTCAATATTTGTCAGACATGGCGAAAACGCCTTTAGTAGGTGTTTTACGCTCTGCGCCAGGGACGAAGGCGTGACTTTATGTACCTATGTATGAACTCATATCTTTTAAAAGCTAACGAAAGTTGACAGTATGACGAGAGCTGATAAAAACTGGAGGGAAACTAGTAACCTTTTATTAAATTAAAGCGTTGCCTAATTTTATACTTGACGCGAAGGCCGAATCGATTTCACGGATATTGATCGTTTAGGTGATGCTTTCATAATATCGATAGATCTTCTAAATGCTATCGATTAATCCTTGTTTATGATTTGTCATGCTTTGCGTTCTACCAGCCGAGATACTTCTAATACTTGTAGTATAATTAATTCTTTAGATACTGTTTTATTATAATTTATGCTTTAATCTGTTTTAAATGTATTTAATAGATGGAAAGAGGTCGTAATGCTTTAAGTAATGCCGCAAGGGAGTATGCTTGGGCATGGGTTATTTAACATATATTCTAACAAGTTAGTAATTTAAATCTATCTAGCGGTGTAAATTGTAAATTAAAATCGATACCAGGTGTAAGGGACAGTGTCCCGCAAACTCATAGGGATTGCTCAACGACACTGAACAACTATCAGCAGGATTATTTTAAGGAAGTGGCTTTAGAAAAAAAATGGCTTTTGTAGAAAAAACTGGCTTTTCCATACAAATTGGCTGATTGAGGTGAACATTTTGTATGAAATAGCTATTTTTTATTAACCTCTTTCTGAAGGAATTTCCTAGTGAATGTTGTTCACTATCGTTGACTGAGCAACCTCTATCAGTTTGCGGGACGCTGTTCCTTACACCCGGTATGATCACGTTATTGCTGTTTCCCTGAAATATATTTTCTATCTATTTATGTTAAATTTAACTGAAAATCCAGACATAGAGATTGTGATAATAAGTTTCTACAACTCAAAATAATAGGGTAGGTGTAGGTTTCTATAATGACGCTCTACAATTTTGCTCAACTAACGTGTAACTTATTTACTCCAGTCAAAATTTGAAATCCGAATTCGCAGTTCGGAAATTCCATCACTCACTCTATTCTATATTTGAATTCGAACTGCAAATGCTTTAAATTTTAAACGCGAGTGCATTCGAAATATGAAATGGTATGCTTCAAATTTCGAACTCCGAAATAATATCGGTATAACTGGCCATTGAACACGGCCCAAGCGTTTACCTGTTTTTTTTTTAACAGAGCGAGAGAGAAATATGAAGATCGTGTTCCGAAAACCGTATAATGAACAACCTTTGTAAAGCAAACGGTAAAGTTATTGCCCTCAGGAGAAAAGCTTTGAAGATTCGTCTAATAAACATAATATTGTTTTGGATCCAACATTTCAGGGTGCAAAAGTAAATTAAAGCGATTCTGAAAGTGATTCATATTATTGCGCGCTCATAAAGGGATTATTTTTATAGCGTTTTGTAAAGAGTCTCTTTTATTAAAAAGAATATATCATTGTGAATTGCATTGCAAATGACTGGTTACTTCTACATAAACATTATAATAAAATACGTTGTGCATCAATGCCTTATGCGGACAATCACTATATCGTTTCCCCTCTACCCATGTTTATGAGAAAACGCAACAGAGAACGAGGGCGACGCCACCGACAATGCACGACTGTCTATCTGGTTATATTAACCTGCCCAGTTGAAAACGCACCGGATTATTGTGAATTAGGTGTTCGTGTGCGACTTCCAGTTTCGGCCGGGGAGCAACTCGAGCGTGTACGGTGTGGCAACCATGCGCGGCGCATTCTTCACCAATCAGAACGAACTTCAAGCCAGTTGCGTTCCGGCCACCGCCGACGGCGGACCTATGTCAGTCTGTCTCAGAAACTATCGAATAATACAACAGTGAAGTCACATAAAATTCGAATTTCGAAGCAAAAGTTTGTTTTGTTGAAAACAGTGATGGGAAGTGCCAAGGAATTGCCAGCCGCAAAGGATTGCATACGATGACCAAAAGTTTGACTTGGATTGAAAAAAGTTGTCCAAATGCACTCGGTGTTACAAAAAATAAGTGTAGTGATGGGCCTAAGTCGATGGGCTGGAAGCGTGTTTAGTGATGTGCTGTGATATAAAATATCGACGATATAGATGATCGTCCTTCGTGATATATTTAGTTTATTAGTTACCAAAGATTCCTGATGATCTTGTACATTAGTTTGTGTTTCATATTGGTAGTCTTAGGTAAGTGTCTTTTTGTTTATTTTACACACACACTTTACATATATTTCAAAATTGGTGCTAATTGTTAGATAATGTTTATTATTATGAAGGGTCAGAGTTTATCTCTAAAGATTTATAATTGAGAGAACGTCCTTATTTTCTCTGAGTAATTTGCGATAACGAAATGGAAACGGTCAGGATATAAATCAAACATATTAATTATAATTATGACATTATATAAAATCATCAAGATAGATGTTCAAATTTCAAACACAACGAATAAATTATTTGATGACGAAGAAACAAAATACCTTATGTAGAGCAAAGAATCTGTGATGCTGCTAATAATAAAGTTCGCAACGTAAAATAAAAAACATAAAATAAACAGAAACTTTGAAGACGAAACACCATACTGTCCAAGGAACATAAAAAAGCACAGAACAATACGAGAAAAAGTTAAATGCTCTCTTAAAAAGAAGCGTAAAGACTTAACTACTAAGAAGCGCTTTGAAGAAATGCTTTGGCAAAAGGAAAGAATATAATATTATGTAGGTACATCAAGTCATCTTTTATGCTGGACTGGGAACTATAAAAAAACATAGATCTGTAGGGACACACTTTGGAGTCTGGTATAGGAACCCAAGGATTCAGAAAATTTTGGTGATCAATGGCATGAGATGAGATGGGCCTATATTACAGAAAATCGCACACAGAACTATCTGAAATATCTCTTAAAATTTATCAGAAATCAGCTTTTACTAGGCTTATGATGCCCTGTCTACCCTGTTAGGACACAGAACTATCTAAAATATCTCTTAAAATTTATAAGAAATTATTAGGCTATTACATTTATTAGGCTTATGATGCCCTGTCTACCCTGTTAAGAACATAATACGTGATTATATGTAAATAAAATCGTCACATCTCGAGTTGTGGCTTTATTCCATATTGTGGACAATAAAACTAAACTCTCGCGTGTGGGTGGTATAATAAAATTTTCAATAAAAACCAATAAAATCATCCACATAAATTCAACATAAAAGGGGAAACAGTCATAATAATAACATTAGAGTATTGTTGTAAAATATAATAAAAGCGAGCTTAGAATTCCTAATAAACCGTCAACTTTGGATATAAAAAAAACATTGGCGGTTTTTCTGTAAACATGACTTGTATGATAAAATGATTGATATTAACAAGTCCCAATATGAATGTCTTTTTTATGATCGTCTTAAAATGACATGCCATTAGGAATCTATAATATAAATAACAGCATAGATGAAAAAACTACAAGTTTTGAAACAGTTAATATAGGGAGTTAAACATTTTTATGATTCCGATTGAGCAAGGATATAGTTTATAAAAGCATCCGATATAGCAAGTGACCGTGAGAAATTGTATAAAAAAATATCAGGATTCAAACCTTAGCACATAAATCTCTATTTAAAAACCAAAAAGCTACAACCCGCATAGCGTAAAGTACTGTTAACGAACTACGCTACGCTACTAACACTTAAAAGCTGTTGCCTATGCGATATATACATACATACATATAATCACGCCTTTATCTCTAATGGAGTAGGCAGAGCGTAAACGACCTAAATAAAGGTCGTTCCGCCGCGTCTGACAAAGTTTTGAGGGTTTTTTAAGATAGATTTGAAGGTATATTGCTGTAGTGACAGGTTGTCAGCCCATCGCCTAAATTACAATATACAGAAACCCTCGGATCCCTTGGCTGGTTTTTACAGCATGCCTGGGAGCAAATGCAGCTGGCACATTCTATGTTTTTCCCGAAGGAAGAAATATTGAGTGAAATTTTATTAGAGTCCGATCTATATAGCCAGAACTAGGTCTGTGCTGGTAATAACAAACAGCTCATCTTTAGGGTCATAGGTCGAAATATGGAGAGAAATGGTCAGACGGTCAGCTGTTTTGTTCACTATGCAGACGATTTTTCCATATTCCGTTCTATGCCTTTTGAGAAAACTTATTTGTTATCACACCACATATATAGTTTTTACTAATAAAATGTCGCGCTATATAACTATAGTTATACTACTATAGTACAATCTCTTAACCCACACGAATTCATTAGAAGCAATAGAAAATTCTATAGATGTGATAGAAACAGTATTACGACTTCCAGCGTTATCCAAATCTGGTTTCCTGTCAATTAGTAGTCAGTTATAGACAATATGTCACGGATTTAAAGACCACACATGTTGGGATAAGACGATGGAGTGATGAAAAAATAACGTCTAGGGTTATTATTTTTGGTTTAAGGGATATCGTGTTACGGATATGTATCTGGTTCGGATAGGTCGGTGCTTATAGAGGGAAAACATAAAATATCTGTTTACTAAACATGGTATGTCATTTACCTTATCAACCGTTTTTGATGGGAAATGCCTTTGTAGCCCGGAGGCTTAAAAAATAGAATCCAGTGAATGAATTCTACCAGTAGATAATACTTACTACACTGGCCCAGCGACCCAAAGTGTGTCTTCCAATTAATTATAAGTAATTTATTTATTTCCGTTAGTAAAATATATTTTATGGCGCTTTAAATATTAGTATAACAATAATAAAAAAAAACCAGAACCCTCGTTCAATCCCCTAGATTAGGTAGCCGACACGTGAGATACGGGATAAGGCTAGGGAGATAATGGTGGTGCTTTAAATATAAGTCGTAAAAAAAAAACATAGCGCACGTTTGAGTAAAAATACCAATGATATATTTCAAAATAAAAATATCAACAAACATTTAAAAAGAAAAATTGTTAAAATATCTCAGAATGTAAGTGACCAATTAAATCAGGCATACCGTTAAATGCCTAGTCATAAAAAAGAACAGGTTTTTCAAGCATAAACATAACAAGAAGTTGAAATATATTTAACCATTAACAAAATCATGAAGATAAAGATCTAAATATCGATATATAAATCAATCTACATGATTTATGTGGGCGTACAAAGTATCCTGCTAGGCGGATATTCTTAGAGATCTATATCAGGATAAATTTTATAATTATAACTATTAGTCAAAAAGTTATTTAGGTGATAGTTTAGAAGCTCCGCCCTTGTTGAAATTAAAAACTTTAAGGTCAAACGTGTACGAGTACGCATAGTTAAATGGCAGAGTGAAATATGCTACGATAATTATAATTAAAAGGGATCTATCTACTTAATTAACTCATTATAGATTAAAATAATATCGAGCATTTTTCACAAAGTGATAAATTGAGAAATATCAATTTAGTGTAGTGTTCCCACCCTGGGAATCGAACCCAGTACCGCCGGGTCGGGAACTCATGGCTCAGACCCCTAGACCACAGAGCCATTTAATAAATACAAAATATTATTATTATTATGAAAATAAAAAGTTTAAAACGTTTAATTGCCTTCCTACAGGGCAATAAACAACTTTTAACGATGAACAATTCTCAGAAGAACTCGTTGGGAAAAGTAAATAAATTGAATAAAATATGTACTTTTATCTGGATGAGTAAAACAATGTAATATATTAAAGACTCTGTTTCGAATTTGTTGTTTACTGTTAAATTCTTATGAAATTCGTAAAAAAAAACATAAATATAAGCGAATCAAAAGAAAGATCTAGCTGGGGCATTCCACGAAAGCATTGAGTTTAATATATCCACGCAAGATAGACATATTTTGATACTGTGTAGTATTACAGTACACTTCTTTCAGCTATGTATCCATAAACTTAAGTTGGTGGCATCATATAGTGTTCTGTGGGACATTAATTGCTGTTTTCGTAAAATGTGCCATCTAGGCATTTGTAAACTTTACGTCACAAGGTGTAATAAGAATTATTATTCGTTAAAAGTATAATTACATAGATGCAAGTTCTTTTACTGCATGTACGAATTTCTAGGAAGTTTCTTTACCTTATTACTTACTTTATGCCAAGACAGTCTTCTAGGAACTATGATAGATATATAAAATACTTTTAGGTGCTTACATTATGCTCTAGATTATTTAAATAAAGGCTTAAAAGATATATTGTCTTCGTAGAACAAAACAACATCGTTTTATTCATATTATTCCCAAAACACTCCTTTAGTCAAAGTTTTAATATTATATGGAAAGCCTTCGCGGTTTTCTTATGATCAATATCGATATACCTGAGTCGGGAAAAGTTCAAAAGGTTCTTGGAAATATTATGTTTGCCTAAATAGAGTACCTAGTTCCTATTCATATTCATATATTTATTGCGATCATGTACACATTATGCAGGTCTTAAATACTATTTTAAATAGATTGTGCAGTACATGAACCCTGTTACTAGGGCATTGCAATTTGTCTTAAACAAAGTATAATAACATATTTTTAGCTTGTACGATATATAATACAATTAGATTGGATAGCAGAATTTCCGTTCCTGTAATAAACTATGTGTCATTATCATATTCATTATCCTGAATAGAAAAAGAATGATAACATTACTAACAGTTTTTTTTCTTTTCGCTATGGGCCCCTGACTAGTCTACGCCACAGTTACCCACACTTATGTTGGCGATGGACTGACTTAATCCAAAAGCCTCATTGGCGCTGACATCCCCAAATTTCGATGACTAAAAGCTAGAGAAGAGATAATTTTTCAAGACAACAGGATAATAAATAAAACATGCTAAAACCTTTTTGGAAGTTTCCGAATAATATTTTAATGAAAGGAACTTTTGAAAAAAATGTGGCTTTTAAAAGTGTTTACTTAGCCTTAATCTAACTGAAGCTTCGTCAAGTCTTGTTTAAAATATTTTCTTTTTAAGGGATTAACTGTTAAAAAAACCATAATCCTAATCTGCCTTTTTACACCTTTTCATTTTAATTTCTGCCTTTACAACACTTTTAAGAGTTCTTTTACTTTTGCTGTTTCAACCGTTTTAGGATTACCTTTTGCTTACCACATTTTTATGTTTTGTGTTAGATCAAAGACACGAAGAACGGTAAGATTTATGATATGACTCTACTCCGTATTCAAGTCATCATTAATATTGTTATTTACAAGTAGTCTTTTACTCCATGTTAAGTACTGTAACTGCATAGGTTATCTAACCTTTCTGAGCATGATATTTCCTTTTGGCAACACTTTCTTCTCCCAATTTTCTTCCCGAATCTGAACGAAATTTTCAATAGCCGGGGGATATTTTTTAGAAAGTGCCCCGTGGCCCGACAAACCGAACTAAACTAAATTATGTGAGACGTGACCGCGCTGCACGATTTGGACTGCCTTTTTAGAACGGTGCTCTTTTTTTTAATTTTTACTTTTTTCCCATTTTCATTTTTGAGAAGCCATCTTTGGAATCTCAATACTTTTGTGACGCGCCGATTTAGAAATATTGTGTGATTTTGAGGTTCCTTCGTTATTTTTATTAAAATGCTATAAAATATTATTGAATTTATTAGGAGAGAGAATTTCTGTAGGTAATTTAGATTTGCTGATTACTTAGAGCTTAAAGTTATTTAAGTCTGCACGATTTGGACTGCTTTTTTAGAACGGTGCTCTTTGTTTTTAATTTTTACTTTTTTCCCATTTTCATTTTTGAGACGCCATCTTTGGAATCTCAATACTTTTGTGACGCGCCGATTTAGAAATATTGTGTGATTTTGAGGTTCCTTCGTTATTTTTATCAAAATGCTATAAAATATTATTGAATTTATTAGGAGAGAGAATTTCTGTAGGTAATTTAGATTTGCTGATTACTTAGAGCTTAAAGTTATTTAATGAAGGTGTCCTGTTCATGCTTGTTAAATATCTTTGCAGACTTTTTCATTTATTAGATTTTTTTAAATATTAAATGTTTAAACATAATTAAGATTTTATTATATTAAAACTAGAACCTTTTAGCTCGTATAAAAAAGAATTTCAAAATAATATACCCTAATCTTACCCTAATAAATAAAAACTTACGATCATTAACACTGACTTTTAATAAAATTACTCTTTTAAGTTTAATGACTAGTACTTTAAAATATTTCAATTACAAAATTGAGCACCGTTTCTATTCAATTCTCGAAATGAACTAATTTCGTAGTAAATCCCACAATGAAACCAAAAATTACAACAAACCCCAGTTATTTGTAATTTTGCTGAAAATTAATAGGAACACGCTTTATAATTAATATAATTCGCTGTAATTTGCGACTTAAATATTAAAATGTACGCACGTAAAATCTACTAGGTATTACAAATTCCTAATGACAAACACATTATCACAAAACAATACTAATATAGACTTAAATGAAATATAATCCCTATCTATTGCTGATCAGCGAAGTTATTAATTGGAAAAGTGAATGAGTTAATACAAAAAAGTTTATAGATTCTCAATCATCGCCAAGCGCGACGCGTAGCGCCATCTCTTGTCGAGTAGCGGAACTAATCTTGTCTCGATGTGTAATGTGAAATATTCTCGTCATATTAATTATATTAGTATTGTTTACGGTAATAATATACTAACCTAATTATTGTGTTTATTATAGGTAGATTTTTAGTTAGGTAAATTTTTGGTGTAGTCAAATATTATACAAAAGTTTAAAAGCTTAGCCCATAGATTAAACATATAATGCGACCTCGGTCAAACTAATGAATATTCCTGTATTTAAGGCCAGTATTTTAATAGCTTTTATTTTAATTAAATTACGAAATGAACAGGGAGTTATGGCAGCTTTCTGGTTTCGACAGAATTTCGTTCGCTGAATTATTAATCTCATTAATTATAATTCCCTGTAGCTAAATACGCTGAAATTGGCTAGGGAGTTCGATAAAAAGCCTAAAATAGAGGCAGTAATTTAGTTTAGTTTTATTACAACTTTTTTAATACAAAGTAAGATGATCCATGCTGTCGGACGGGCATGTAAGTAGTCGGGCCTGTGCCTGATTGTCTCTGGTCGTGTCAGTCAATCTGTCCCACCAGAATAAGAGATTGAAGGAGTAGAGAGTGCATCTGAGTGTAGCGCAAACACTTGGGCACTAGATCATAGTCCTGCGCACTCGAGATTGGCCGCCAACACCAAAAGTCGGTGGGAGGACTATTATATTCTTATTACAACTTTATTTCTAAAGTTTCAATTACTGTCTCTTCCTCAAGCGGCTGCAAAATTCTGTAAAATTACACCGTAAAATTGATTCGATAGACTATCTATTTAGTTCAGAGGTGACTGACAATGAGAAAGATTCGACGATGGAGAAAATTCACTGGTATTCTCAATATGCAATATGTCGAAGCAATTTTACGGAGTAATTTTACAGACAGACGCCGATACTTAACAACATTCGCAACATTCACTGAGTAATGTCTATCAGTTTGCAGGACGCTGTCTCTTACACCCTGTATTTAAAAGAAAGTCCATAGCAAATAATACATACATAAATATTTTATAATCTCAGTCACGCCTTTATCCCTAATGGGGTAGCCAGAGCGTAAACGATCTCTTGACACGTTTAATTTAATCCCAGAAGGTCTTTAAAAAGCGGCTTATCGACTGGATAAATCAATTTATTTTTCCAACCAATAAGGAAAAAGGAAACCTTTAAAAAACAATTTAAATGACATTACTAGAGGAGAGTTGGGAAGTCGAAAGCTTTTACCGTGTAAAAGGGAGATTTCCTATTGGCAATCGCAATTCTAATGTACCTACAGGAATCTCTTTTCCGGAAATGCTGTGAATTTTTTTGGTGAAATGGGTACGGTTTTTATTTCGAAAGTGATGTAGATGAAGTGATACATACATACATACATATAATCACGCCTTTATCCCTAATGGGGTAGGCAGAGCGTAAATGACCCAAACAAAGGTCGTTCCGCCACGTTTGACAAAGTTTTGAGGGTTATTTAAGATAGTTTTTTTAAGTATATTGCTGTAGTGACAGGTTGTCAGCCCATCGCCTAAATTGCAAAATACTGAAACCCTCGGATCCCTTAGCTGGTTTTTACAGAATGCCCGGGAGGAAATGCAGCTGGCACATTCTATGTTTTTCTCTCGCTCCCAGTCCAGCATGGAAGAATTCTAAATAAGATATCTATATAATTACATTGTACACGTCTTTTCCTCGTTACTTTCTTGTGCAATGTCGTTTAATAGGTCTGCTGTAAGAAATTTCTTTTTAGGAATAAGCAGTGCTTGTTGGGTCTTAATTTCCTATGTACTTGTTCTGTAAATGTTTCTGTGTACAATAAACAGTTTAAAAAAATTGGATTTCAGCTGATTGCTACAGTTACAAGCATCAAGAACCATAACATTA
The DNA here is from genome assembly GCA_949820665.1 of Scrobipalpa costella. Classification (NCBI taxonomy): domain Eukaryota; kingdom Metazoa; phylum Arthropoda; class Insecta; order Lepidoptera; family Gelechiidae; genus Scrobipalpa; species Scrobipalpa costella. Next base: position 10,464,769 of record OX463320.1, on the reverse strand, counting down.
CATAATTAACCATTTATTTGTTGCATATTTAATTTATACCATCTTTACTTTAGTTAGTACTTTCAAGTTAATAGTAAATTTTCCGTAGGTATATTTTGTTTGTTTATAGCCTCAAAACCTCATGCATTTTGCGGTCTGCAATCTATTGGCAAACAATTTGATCGTATCGAGAGCGCGGTCAATTTGAGATGGCATCGTTGTGTTACTTTTTCTTATTATTTCTTATTGACTCGAATAAAGTATGCCATTGCCACAAAAAAACATAGTGTAACACCATGCTTTATAGTACAGACAAAGAAACAAACAAAGGAAGAATATGTATATACATACATACATATAATCACGCCTTTATTCCTAATGGGGTAGGCAGAGCGTAAACGACCCAAACAAAGGTCGTTCCGCCACGTCTGACAAAGTTTTGAGGGTTATTTAAGATAGATTTGTAAGTATATTGCTGTAGTGACAGGTTGTCAGCCCATCGCCTAAATTAGAATATACTGAAACCCTCGGATCCCTTAGCTGGTTTTTACAGCATACCCGGGAGGAGATGCAGCTGGCACATTCTATGTTTTTCTCTCGCTCCCAGGCCAGCATGGAAGAAAAAAAGAATAGAATATGTATAACGTATACTATATACGTAACTAACTATACGTAGTTATGTCATACAACAAATGTGTATACGACAATTTTGACGTTTCTTTGATGTATAGTCTTACGTAGCTGAATGCACAGTAAAGGGATTTAGTACAAGGCGTTTCTTCCGAAACCCAAGCTTTGATTTTTCAGAACTTTTCACTTGGTATAAATAATCCGTAGGTATTCAATATTGCTCAGTTAAGTGGTGTAAAGTATAGTTATTGATAGCTTAATTAAGACAGTCTTTGAAGTTGGTAAATTATTTTTTAAATATCCACCTGTGCTTCTCAAGGCACGTTAAGCCTAGCTATTGCAGTCGTAATAAAAAAAAACACGTAAAGCTTCTGACAACCAAATGGGTGCTACCTATGTGATTAAGAAAGATCCGAGGGTTTCAGTATATTGCAATTTAGGCGATGGGCTGACAACCTGTAGCTACAGCAATATACCGACAAATTTATCTTAAATAGCCCTCAACTTTGTCAGATGTGGAGGAACGACCTTGGTTTGGTTGTACGCTCTGCCTACCCCATTAGGGATAAAAGCGTGATGATTATATGTATGCTAAGTGCATAAAAATATAGATAAGTTTGAATTTGAAAAGGACCCTTTTAATGATAGCTTTATTATTTAGGTCAACAATTTTAAATGTAGTGCGTTGTATAAACCTGTTGATTCAACACCAGTTACAGAACGTCGCTCCTCATACAGGAAATATAAGAAAATAGCGTAAATACAATTTTTCCCTTGTCTTATCCATTTTAGTTCCTCTTTTATCATGCTACAACATAATAATGTTTGGGGCTATTCGAAATTGGAAGAATTTTTACGACTATTATTAATATTGAGTTTGCTTGGTACTAAAACACCTGATAAAGACAATTCTGCATTCAAATTCATCTAAGAAGGCTATTTATATAGAAGAAATCATAATTTCTTTTGTAAAATCATGTAAAAATAGACTGATAATTTTATTCACCAACGGGCACTTTAAACTCATATTTTGTACTTAATAACAATAAATAAAAAAAATGTGATATGTGGGCTGCTAGAACCGGTCGTTTACGCTATGCCTACCCCATTGGGGATAAAGGCGTGATTATATGTATGAATGTATGCTAGAACAAACTACTTATTAGCTATAGAAAGTGAACTACTATCAATTATTTCCTGTCTGATTTGTTTACAAAACTAAACAATACTTTGTTTAACTTTTATCCTATGGTATTATCTATATCACTATGTGTTTGTTTGAACAAATACAAGGGTGCGTTGATAGACACTTACATAGGTAGGTAAGTACACATAGACACGCTTGTTTCACTTACGGTTTAGGTACAGCTTCAATGACATAATATAATAATAGGGCGTATGCGCCACGTCTGTCATGAGGGTGGGTCGTTTTAGAAAGAACAGATAGTATAAAGCTGTAGTGATAGGTTGTCAGCCTTTTGCCTAAATTGCAATACACTAAAACCCTCATCTCCCTTTACTGATTTCTACAGTATGGCCGAGAAGAGAAGCAGTTGGCAATCTTCTTCTTAGCAAGTGGATTCTTGACTCGAATTACCCGTCGAATTACCCTAGTAGCACAGCTATTAGGCCTCTGACATGGTTTGTTTAATGACCACTATCGAAGACAGCAATCGGGACCGACGGCTTAACGTTTCCTCCTTTTTCTTTTCGGACAATCAGGTGATTCAGCCTGCAATATCCTAACCAAACCGGGGAAAACCTCACAAAGTTATAAATTTACAAGTATCATCTTTGTGTTCACCCCCTAGGAATCGAACCCAGGAACTCCGGATTGTAAGCCTATGACTCTGGCCACTAGACCACGGAGACTGTTAGTGTTCATAGGTAAATAAGGTTAAATATCTCAAAGTTTAACCCGAACTAAACTACTTAACTACAAGTATCGGTAACGGTTAAAACGGGACCGCTAACTTTCGGGTTCCTGTCAACTTATCTCCGGTTATCGGCTACTTGGAAGTTAAGTCAGTCACAATCAGTTAAGTTGAGGGGTTTCGCTGATAGCTTCGCCTTAAACGGAGTTTAGATACAATGATTTTAGCTAATCATATTTGACGAAACGTATGGTTTAGTAGCACAAACATGTACTAAAGTTTGTGGGTTTAAGTATATAGCAAATTGTATTTGTGCCTCAGTAAGTACTTATACAAATAACGGTTGATACCTATAGCTATACAAGGCATATTTAGTGCATTTAAATTTTACCGAATTCATAAAATATTCGGCAGCTCACTTATGGCTTTGATAGAGGTATTCACTTCGACGTTTCGACCCTATACGAGGATCTTCTTGAGGACAGAAGAAAGTCACACTCCTCGCGCGTCAAGTGCGACTGTTGACTGCGGTTCGCTGCACGTATAGGGTCGAAACATCGAAGTGAATACCTTTATCAAACCCACAAGTAAGTTATTGAATAACACTTGTTTATCGTTTAGTGATAAAATTAACCGAATTCTTCTAAATTAACAGAAAGAAAGCTCAACACAAAATAGTTGCACAAACATTTCAAATTGTATCTTTACTATAAAACTAACACTCTTTACACTTTAACGATAAACCAACCTACAGTAAAAACAACAAACTTTTAAAAACAGAACCTCTTTAAAACAAACTTCTGAGCTCTATCGGTTAATACGAAAGATTAAAACATGGCCGCTCGATTGAAAAGTTCTAGCGGCGAATTTATTTTATGGTTACAGTATAAACTGTTTTATAGTTCGGTACAGTTTTAGTTTACGAGGTACCGAAGATAGTAAACAGTAGTACCTACAGGCTGTTTCACGGCGAAATAGATAGTTTAGTTTTAAAGGAATGTCTAGGGAGAGTTTAGACTAGATCTTCTACGATCAGACGATTGACCCGAGAGTAAAAAGAAGAGGGTTAAGTTTCCGTGCTTCTAAGGTCGTATTTGTCTCAGTCATGTCAGAGGACGCTAGGGTTTATAGGTTCATTCGATGACATAATGAAAACCCGCTCGGTAAAGATTTCCAGAATATGAGAATACGATTCCCATGGTAAGAGTTTTTAAACCGCCTTGTAGCACAACTATCAGGCCTCTGACATGGTTTTAAGTGACGACTACTATTAAAGACAGCGACCGGGACCGACGGCTTAACGTGCCTTCCGAAGCACGAAATCTTTTTCTTTTCGGACAATCAGGTGATTCAGCCTGCAATGTCCTAAACAAACTGGGGAAAATTCACAAAGTGATAAATTTTGTATTTCCCCCCCGGGAGTCGAACCCAGGACCTCCGGATCGGGAGTCCATGGCACTAGCCACTAGACCACGGAGGCAGTTACCTATAACCTAGTAACATTAAAGAACTGGTAGGCTCGGCAAAGGGTTGCTAGGTTGTTGAAGCGCTACCTACCCTATAAAGGATAGTTTGGTATGTTTTTATATACGTATATCAAAGATGTCTTATGGCTGTCACTTCAGTATTAAAAATCCAGAAGTATCATACATACATACATACAATCACGCCTTTCTCCCTAACGGGGTAGGCAGTATCATACATCCTTATTAATACTTAAAATTTGTCAGCGCCTTGGCGTACAATGCTGTAATGCTGAAAATTATGTTTAAATAAATAAATAAAATCCTGTGGCTAAATGAAGACAGCAAATTATTCACATGCTGGACTGGGAGAGATAGAAAAACATAGAATGTTCCAGCTGCCCTTCCTCCCGGGCATGCTGTAGAAGACAGCAAAAGGGACTCGAGGGTTACAGTGTATTGTAATTTAGGCGATGGGCTGACAACCTGTCACTACACATTAGCAATACACATTACAATCTAAAATTGCCCTCAATTTTTGTCAGACGCGGCGAAAGCGCCTTTTACGAGGCGTTTAACGCTCTGCCTACCCCGTAAGGGATAAAGGCGTGATTTTATGTATGTATGTATGTAAATTATTCACAAAATCACGCCTATACGGGGTGTAAGGGACAGCGTCCCGGAAACTAATAGGGGTTAGTCAACGAAACTGATCAACTATCAGCTGGAATATTTTTCAGAAAGTAAAAAAAACATTTGATTATCCATACAAAATATTTGAACGAGCCATTTTGTACAAGATGTTCAACTTCTTTTTCGTCTCCTGAAATAATTTCCTAGTGAAATTTGTTCAGTTTCGTTGACTCAGCAACCCCTATTAGTTTGCGGGACGCTGTCCCTTACATTCGGTATTCATGTATCTTTACTTATCTTTGAAAGGTGAGTCAAGCGTGGGATACATTGCACAGGCGTTTGAAGTAAAACAAACATTTCCAAATGGTTTACTTTATGTCTTTGCCACAGTAAAAGGAAATAGCAGTAAGATGTTCCGACAGTGTTCTGAAAAGCGGAAGAAAAATATAGAATGTGCCAGCTGCATTTCCTCCCGGGCATGCTGTAGAAACCAGCTAATGGATCCGAGGGTTTCTGTATATTACAATTTAGGCGATGGGCTGACAACCTGTCACTAGCAATTTACCTTCTAATCTATCTTAAATAACCCTCAAAACTTTGTCAGACGTGGTGGAACGACCATTGTTTAGGCCGTTTAGCCTTTGCCTACCCCATTAGAGATAAAGGCGTGATTATATGTATGTGATACATACATTCATCTAGGGCAATTATGATTAAAATGCTCAAAGGGTTATTTACCGAAACACTAATAAAACTTTAAGCGCTAAAATTATCTGCCTATTTCCTTTTCACATTAAAATTAAATGTACCCACATTAGTTAAGTTATTATTTTGCTAACTATTTTAAAACTATAACAAGTTCCTGTCATTCACCTGACCGTTTAAAAGGCGAATTCTGCAGTTAAAACTAGAAACAGGTTAATTTTAACGTGGCGTGTATGCCAAGTTAATTATTATAATTCCACACATGAAACAAGTATTTTTTTGTTTTAAGTTTTCAAAACTAATTTGCTTGTTTTGCGGTCGGTTTATTCATAGAGTTGTTGTTTTGTGTGTGTACAGTCAGCAATAATAATTAGGTTGTAGAAAATTAGACTCACTGAATTATAGTTTGGTGGTAGAAAAGTTGAATAGGTTTACAGAAAGGTGAACTAAAATAACCTAGTAACAAAAATCCATCAAAACGCCAACAATCCTCAAATAAATCCTTTTATTGAAATTATGTATTTAAGCTCTGTTCAACTCGTAAAGGATATAGGCGTGAATTTATAATGTAGGTAATTACCAAAACAATCTGTGGTTACAACACAAAAACACTTTAAAAAAACAGATTTATCACACATCTGACTCTGTTTTCGTGTTAACCCCTTAAGTGCCGGCCCGTCAGAAGTAGTAAAAGTCCCGGTTGGACTGTGAAAACAACAAGAACAGATGCGTGCGATCCGTTTTGATAAACGTGTAAACACTGTCAAAGCTTCGCTAGATTATACGTGTTCGGATGTTTAGAATGTAAGAAAGTTACATGTAGAATGTTAGATGCGATATTTACATGTATGCTGGATGTTTGGACATATAGTATTAAAAATCCGTTGTCGTTAATAGTAATAACGAATAGTTGAGGTAGATACTGAACGTTTTAAAACCTCTGTTTCTAAGGGTCGTGATGAAAAATCAATTTCAAGATGAGAGCAATATTAGGTATCGATTTGACAGGCCATTTTGGAATTACATTTCTGATAGGAACTCAAACTGGCTGTCAATCTTGAGATCGCTTTATGAATACGATCCTCAATCTCACAGTTGTAGGTATGATGGATTAATTGATAATGTCAAGGCCCCGTGGATCGAACTTTTCTGATAGGGAGCTCGAAACTCAGGCCAACTACAACTAGACCACAGAGGTAAGCGTACCTAAAAATATATTTTTCTGTAATCACTACATAGTATAAAACAAAGTCGCTTTCTCTGTCCCTATAGCCCTATCTATGTATGCATAATTTTTTAAAACTACGCAACGGATTTTAATGCGGTTTCTTTTAATCGATAGAGTGATTCAAGCGGAAGGTTTATATGTATAATACATGCATAGTATAGTAGAGAAACACTGATAATTTCCGTGCGAAGCCGGGGCGGATCGCTAGTATAGTATATAGGTTCTAAAATTGCCGATACTCAATATCGTCAACTATGAAATAACGACAAATTCGTATGTAAGGACCCTATATTTTTCAATGGTATCACTAAACAAACCTATCCTTATTTCCACGAAGTATTAAACCAATATTTACCACATACCCCAGTCGATAGCTATCAGATAGCACCACGCCATATTTTGTCATCATTACACTACAGTACGACTACGCTTTTTATGATTGTAGCGATAAAAGGAACTAACGCCACCAAGGGTATTTCTGACAATCATCCAAACTTCTTCCATGCTGGACTGGGAGCGAGAGAAAAACATAAAATGTGCCAGCTGCATTTCCTCCCGGGCATGCTGTTAAAACCAGCTAAGGGATCCGATGGTTTCAGTATATAGCAATTTAGGCGATAGGTCGACAACCTGTCACTACAGCAATATACCTTCATATCTATCTTAAATAACCCTCAAAACTTTGCCGGACCTGGCGGAACGACTTTTGTTTAGGTTGTTTACGCTCTGCCTACCCCACTGGGGATAAAAATACATACATAAATATAATCACGCCGTTATGCCTAATAGGGTAGGCAGAGCGTAAACGACCCAAAACAAACGTAGCTCGGCCACGTCTGACAAAATTTTTAGGGTTATTTAAGATGGATTTGTAGGCACATTGCTGTAGGTTGTCAGCCCATCGCCTAAATAGCAATATACTAAAACCCTTCGGATCTCTTATGTTTTTCTCTCACTCCCAGACCAGCATGGAAGATTATATGTATACATGTCCACATTCATTATAAGCGTTGCCGTACACTAGATAACAATGACAAACAAAAGGATTGTCCTGTTTGTATTAATATTGTTCTATCAATATTGGTCGTTGTCTAATAATAACATAATAAGTGTGTCAGTAGAGATAAGAGGAATCTCATAAAATGGATGGTTTTGCAGACTTCTAATAATAAGGAATACAGTAAAATAGTGAGTCGTTTTGCTTAGTTATACCAGGTGTAAGGGACAGCGTCCCGCAAACTGATAGGGGTTGTCAAGTCAATGAAACTGAATAACTATAACCAGGTTTTTTTTTTCAGGAAATAAAAAAGTCATTAACTTCCCATACAAAATTACGACCTCGATCAGACAATTTGTATGGAATACCAATTATTTTTTACTTCCTGAAGAAACATCCCGCTCATAGTTGTTCAGTTACTTTGACTGGGCAACCCCTAGCAGTTTGCAGGACGCTGTCCCTTACACCCCGTATTATAGTACTTTCAAAATAAACCCCAAATCTTTTGAAGCGTGGCGGATACGCCTAATTATGAGATCATTAACGCTCTGCTTATCCCTATCGGATACAGGCGTGATGTCAAGTATTAAATAATTACCTTAATACTCTGAGCTTCGCTTCTATTAACCACGTAAGTTAAAAAAAAAACTCCATACTTCCTTAATAACTTTAAGAACAGGATTAGATTAACACAATTTATGTTAGTTTATTTTTAACACCAAAGGAAGTGAACAGATTGTTTTAGAACCCGCTGAGAAATTGGTAAGAAACAAAGTTCATGCCGATATAGAAAAGCATAGAATGTGCCAGCTGCTTTTCCTCTCGGGCATGCTGTAAATATCAGCTAAAGGATACGAGGGTGTCAGTATATTGTAATTTATGCGATGTGCTGTCAATGTTATTGTAGGTACAATAACCCTCAAAACTTGTCCGACGCAGCTGAACGACCTTTGTTAAACAAAGGACATTGACGTTCTGCCTACCCCATTAGGGATAGAGAAAGGCGTGATTATACGTGTGTTGGTTTATTTTTACCACTAAAGGAAGTGAATAGTTTTTTTTGTTAAACCCGCTGAGAGGTCGGTAAGAGATTCGGTAAATCATGCGGGGCTTGGGATGTGTTTTTGTGTGGAAGAATTTCACTTGAATGTCTGGCGCAAAGTATGGGGAGGATGCTGGCGAAAGTCGGCTGTTTTTTTCAACGGTAGCGTCACTAAGGTTCGTATTTATAAAGCGATGTCAAGATTGAGACCAATATTAAGTACGGATTTGACAGGCCACATTGTACTGAAATTACATTTCTCGTACGAACTTAAACTAGCTGTCAATCTCAAGTATCGATCATAATTACGGGCCTGAGAAACATAGGCATTAAAAGTCTGAAATTCTGAATTTTGTTTGTTTTGTGAATTGTGTTTTTTTATTTTAAATTTATTTTATTTAAGAATTGTAATGCTGAGCTAGATCAGGTATTCCTTTTTAAAATAGTGTTAATGTATTCAACTGATGCAAGCAGATAAATACCAACCATATTTTTATGTGTACTGCCGGGTTTACTCCGTTTACTATGGTTTACTCAAATACTAGTGAGAGCGCCATCTAGTGTTGAGTAGCTGTACTAATCTTAATTTCTGTTTCTTGGGTTCGTCTTATTTTATTATTGAGTGCTTTGTCGTGTTTGTTGCCAAGTCTACCAAGTTCTTAAGGCTTCATGCTTTACTACCAGAATTTTATTCGTGATTTAGAATATTTAACAATATTGTTATAGCTAACGATTCTTTTGTAAAGTCATGTTGAAATAATACCTATACGAAGGTAATTAAATAATAATCAATTGCTCGAAAAACTAAAGAAATACCATTAGCGTGAGAACTATATACCCTTCATTTTGTGCAAGGTCGGTTAAAATAATAAAAAAGTGATTCAAAGCACGAATTGTGGCAATTATTTCCTGTTAAGGCGTTAACGTGCGAAAAAAACGAATACAATTGAATTTTTTATCGATTCCAAGAATAATAATTTAGATAACGTTAAAAAATCACCACGAAGTTATGTTTTTGATGACTCTATTTATAGTAGGTAGGTATGCTTTTTTGGGTAAGGTCGATACTCAGTAATTATAGGTTTTTGGAAGTCACTAGATGAGTCAAAATTGTTGTTAGGTATTTTTCTGAATATGTGCCCGTCTAATATTTCATTTAAATATTAGAGATACCCTACCGCTTCTCTAAACCCAGTAAAAGAGGTTCTTCCCCCAGGACATAAGCTCCCGTGGATGACTTGGAAGTACCTGAACAGACTCCGGACCCAAGTCGGTCGCTGTAGGGACAATTTGTGCCGATGGGGATACAGCACGAACAACCAGTGCGAATGTGGTGCCTCCCCCCCCCCAAACAATGGCACATCTCTTGTCTTGCCCCGCGTGCCCTTCATCTTGCACGCAAGAAGACCTGTACAACGCCACTGACGACGCAGTACGTTTGGCAGAGTACTGGTCAAAATTAATATAAAAACGCCTAAAAGATCGTCACGATAAGAAGACGATTTAAATGTCTAATATATGCTACTGGATTTAACCCACGGCTAAACGGATTTTCCCATGGGATCATTCCCAAAGAAATTGAAAACACCTCATGGTGTTTTCACGAGGAAAGAGAAGCACACAATCCTTTCCAAAATGAACTATATGTATCTATATGTAGGTCGCTCAATCCAAAAACAAAAAGAATACATTGAAATCTGCCACCAACATACATTATGGCTGCCTCCGTGGTCTAGTGGTCAGAGCCATGGGCTTACGATCCGGAGGCCCTGGATTCGATTCCCAGGTGGGAACACAAAAGTTGATATTTGTCAATTTATCACTTTGTGAGGTTTCTCCAGTTTGGCTAGGACATTGAAGGCTGGATCACCTCATTATCTGAAAAGAAAAAGGATTCCGGTCTTTGTCTTTGACAGTTGTCGATACTCAAACAACGTCAAAGGCCTAATAGCCGTGCTACTAGGCGGTTTGAAAACTCTGACACCAGGGTTCATGGGGTCGTTTGAAAAGAGGTATGGATTGCTATTTCGAGTATCCGCATGTTTTTTTTAACGAGGCCTATACGAAATTCTTCTCTTAGCCACAATAACCATAGTAACTAAAGGTTATGCGGGTTATGCCATAAAATATCAACACGATAGTTCTTCAATGCCCGAGTTTTATGTCAATCAATTTCATTCATTGTTGAAAGCATTTATACCATACTGAAGTCATTTAACGAACGCAGGCTTCCATACAAGGCTATAGTCGACAAGGGTTCATACGAACGTGGGCTGGCGCTGAATTGTATGGAGATGTCGTAGTAAAAAAATTGATCATTTGCATATTTGCGAAAATCTAGGGATTTTGCGAAAACCTGGATAATTAGACATTGGTGGAAACATTGTCGAACATTACACAAATATAGGAAACTAAAAATATTGTATACAAATATGTATGACGGTTCGTTTCTGAATAAAAAAATAATGTAATGTCAATCATTGACGCATGTTATTTAACCAACCAGAATAAGATTTAATTCGTAAACAAAAATCTAGGCAATAAGAGTTAATAATATTACTAGAACGACTGGTTTTTTCGTTTTTTTTCACCGTTTTCTAATTATCCGTGTTTTCGCAATATCCTTAGGATTTTCGCAAAGGTTCGAATTATCAAATCATCCTCGACAAAGATAAGTCAAAAATGGCGGTTGGCGGCGTTAGTTTTTGTTTTTTCGCCACGTTCAACTAAAGCCTTGCCGGATTGCAAGCTACGCACAAGACATCTTTGAATTCATTCGTTCTTTCATTCAATGTCAGTCAGCACTTGACAACTAATTAGTATTGTTTCGATGTAAAACTAGTTCGGCCAGCGTCCTAGCCGTTTGCGGTTTAAAAAGAAAAAGAAAACGACCAATCGGTCGCATCGATCATCACGTCATTCCGCTGTGATTGGCTATTTATAAGTTCCCTAGCAAGACAGCATTGTTCGGTATTCAAAGGGACCAAGACTATGATCACGTCATTTTGGAGCGCTGCTATTGGGGGAAGCGTTTGCTCATTACGCGAAAGAGGCTGTTCTAAAACTTTTGGCGTTAGCTTATCTCCGTCCTAATCCCTTTCCTTATTATAACAATATCCAGCCCACATAATGCTTAAAGATCACGAATATAATCCAAAGGAAAGTCTCCAGTATGACGATCAATTTGAAGCCGCAGTTAGTTAGGGAAGTTTTCGCAACAACAGTGTGGCCAGTTTTTGCCTTGCGGCCCCTGGTTTATAAGCCAGGGCTGTGCAAAATTGGGCCGCAAGTTCGTTGGCCTAATTTTAATGCCACCGACACGATCTGCGGAGTTTTGCGTAAGGCTTAAAGTGCTTACATACGGTCTGAATAAGGGCCTGGTTTCGAGGGTAGATATTCCCTTAACGTGGCCCCCAAAGTAATTTAGATGAAGTAAGCAGAATTTCATTTTGTATTGAGTAAAGGAGTTACATACCTAAACATACTTTAGGTACTAACCTAAACATAAGTTTTTAAGGGATGGATGTATGATATACTTTATTTTTCTATTTAATAAGATGGTTTGTTAGATTTTTATTAAAATACATACTAAATTGTTTCATATTTCTCCCAAGTTTTTACAAACATTATGTACGCTACGCAAAATTTCAATTTTTGAAATATTTCATACATACATACATAAAATCACGCCTTAATCCTTTACGGGGTAGGCAAAGCGTAAAACGCCTCGTAAAAGTAAAAGGCGCTTTCGCCACGTCTGACAAAAAATTTATGTTGAAAAAAATACAGGTTGTTAGCCCATCGCCTAAATACACTGTAACCCTCAAATCCCTTTTGCTGACTTCTACAGTATGCCCGGGAGGAAGTGCAGCTGGAACATTCTATGTTTTTCTATATCTCCCAGTCCAGCATGGAAGAAAGATTTTTGAAATATTTATGCAGTAAAAAAACAAATATATAAACCTTTCATGTTTACCTACGTTTGAACATTTTTCATAATATCCCTCAGGCAGCCCTGATTAAGGGTTCCACCCTTTTAATACAACTTGGCCTTAACAATCCTTTCTTATTAAGGGGCCTACGGACGGAAGGCGCCTTCAGGAAAATTATGGGTTTAATGATAGTAGATGCCTTAGAAATATTCCAGCGTAATATTCGGGAAAATTCTGGAATTTCAAGACTGAAGAGTTTCATGGTAATGTTGAATTAATTTCTAGAATGAGCCTGAGGCTAAATTGTCTGACCCTATACATATTTTTTAATTACTCTACTGCCAAGGAAGGGTTATGTTCTCTCTATGACGTATATAATTATATTTTATTTTATCATTTATATTAATATGTACCTATTAGCTTATTATAGTATGTTAATATGTGTATTAGTATTATTATATATGAATTTGTAATCAAATTATACTAACTGTATCTGTTCCCGTGAATTTCCCATCTTTTATCCCCATTAGGTTGGCTGGAAGATCTTTTCTTATAGAGATAAGCTCGCCTGTTGTTTAATTTTTTAAGTTGAACTGTATTTTTAATTTTTAAAACAATATTGAATATAATGTTATATTATATATATGAACTGTATTTTCTATGTATGTTTTAATATTTCTTTATTACCTCGTATCCCCGAAACGGCTGGATGGAATTCGACAATTATTTATCACTAGCGACCCGCCCCGGCTTCGCACGGAAATCATCAGTGTTTCTCTACTATATTATGCATGTATTATACATATAAACCTTCCTCTTGAATCACTCTATCCATTAAAGGAATCTGCATCAAAATCCGTTGCGTAGTTTTAAAGATTTATGCATACATAGGGATATAGGGACAGAGAAAGCGACTTTGTTTTATACTATGCAGTGATTCGATTGGTCTCAAGCACCCGAGTGTTCTTAGATAGGTGTAATTTTTCAATATGGCGGATTTTTGGCGCTAAATTACAAGTCTTCAAAATTTTGTTTTTGACTGAACTTCAATAGGTTTAAAATAAAGGTGAAAATTAAAAGTAAATTAAAAGAGGATTACAAAAATTTGATTTGTATGTTTAAGCTCAAGTTTTGAACAATAGATGTATTAAAACCATGTTTTTATAGGTTGTTTGAATTCTTTTTTAAATACTTGTTAGCTCTTAAACAATACCAGGTTACTTCATTTTGTCGTACAACAAAAAGAAGAAAGCTAGTACCTAACGGTCCAGTTGCAAAAGTCCTTAAGTGCCACAGTGCAAATGTGGGACTTAGAATCTTTTGTAACTGGATCCTTCCTAATGAAAAAAAAAACCGCAGAGCGTCAATGGCCTGCAATAGGTAATTACGTAATTTAATAAAGAAACGAGTATGGTTATTAAAACCGGAACACTTCAATCAAAGTGCAGAAATACAATTGGCTTCAATCAGTTGATAATTGGAAAGAGAGGAAGTAAGCTTACATTTTAAACTTACTAGTAAAAGTCTAAACGAATACAATGTTTGAAACTAGAGATTGTTAGGCGATGAACAATTATATCATTGTTCAAGTTCTTTCACATACGAAAGCTATATTACATACATACATACATATAATCGCGCCTTTAGCGCAGAGCGTAAACGACCTAAACAAAGGCCGTTCCGCCACGTATGACAAATGTTTGAGGGTTATTTAAAATAGATTTGTAGGTATATTGCTGTAGTGACAGGTCGTTAGCCCATCACCTAAATTTTAATATACTGAAACTCGGATCCCTTAGCTGGTCTTTACAGCATGCCTGGGAGAAAATGCAGCTGACACATTCTATGCTTTTCTCTCGCGCCTAAACCAGTAGTAGGTACAATGTTTCCATCCATATAGATGATATCTCTTTATATTTAAATAATTGTATTAGTCTTCCATGCTGGCCTGGGAGCGAGAGAAAAACATAGAATGTGCCGGCTGCATTTCCTCCCGGGCATGCTGTAAAAACCAGCTAAGGGATCCGAGGGTTTCAGTATATTGTAATTTAGGCGATGGGCTAACAACCTGTCACTACAGCAATATACTTACAAATCTATCTTAAATAACCCTTAAAACTTTGTCAGACGTGGCGGAACGACCTTTGTTTGGGTCGTTTACGCTCTGCCTACCCCATTAGGGATAAAGGCGTGATTATATGAATGTATGTATGTATTAGTTTTCTAAGTTAATTTTGTGTTTGTCTTTTTTTACCTAACTGTCAAGAAACTTACACAAAATCGATCCGAATGGCGATTACTTCACAGACAAGAGCCCTGCTCTTAAATTTAAAGAAGAAGTAAAGGAAACGGAATTTTCATTTAAAATATTTGAGTAACATTTCAAAATGACTCACACTAATCTACACAGTCCTCTGAAAAATATATCCCAGAAACGGTAAATTTCAAGGGAACTCCGTGATAAGTAATAAGTAGCGACTTACAACGATTTGTCATTACGAAACCCGTCACATTTTTTCCCAACCAGGTAACAAAAATCATACGAAATTGATGATTCACTTTGACCGCAAACCTCGTAATGACATAGCTTACTCAACCCACCGAATAATGTTTTTTTTTTTGGGATCAAATTGTATGGAACTAAATTAAAACTTTGATGGCAATGTGTGAATTATAAATTCGATTTTTTAGTCCGTTGGGTGTTAGGTAGATATTCGTTTATGATTTGATGAAGGTTGCATGAATAAAATACATACATATAGTTACGCCTTTATGCCTAATGGGGTAGGCAGAGCGCAAACGACCTAAACAAAGTTCGTTTCGCCACATCTGACAAAACTTTGGGGGTTATTTAAGATAAATTTGAAGGTATATGGCTTAGTGACAGGTTGTCAGCCCGTCGCCTAAATTACAATATTCTAAAACCCTCGGATACCTCGGAGGAAATGCAGCTGGCACTTGCTATGCTTTTCTCTAGCTAGCATGGAAGAAGAGAATGAATAAAATATATTTTTTTGTTCAAGCCATTTGGCAGGACGACGTAAAATTCTAGATTTTAGTGATTCTTGTCGCTTCTAATGGAAAACTGAAGCAAAATGAGTATAAAGGATAAAACGCGTGGGACTAATGCCAAAAAGCAGGGAAGCCATACGTTTCATAGTCAAGTTGTCTTAAAATTATGGTTTTATCCTTTCATATCCTGTATTCCTTCCATGCTGGACTGGGAGAGAGAAAAACAAAAAAGTTCCAGCTGCCCTTCCTCCCGGGCATGCTGTAGATGTCAGCAAAAGGGACTCGAGGGTAACAGTGTATTGTAATTTAGGCGATGGGCTGACAACCTGTCACTACAGCAATACAAATCATTACAATCTAAAATTTGCCCTCCATTTTTGTCAGGCGTGGCGAAAGCGCCTTTTACGAGGCGTTTTACGTTTTGCCTACCGCGTAAGGGATAAAGGCGTGATTTTATGTATGTATGTCCTGTATTTATGACGAAATATGGGAAGGCGTCTATAAATTCCATAAAATTTTGTTTTATAAATGTTATCTCTTTATTTTTAAATAATTGTATTAGTTTTTTAACTTAATTTTGTCTTTGTCTTTTTTTTTACCTAAGTGAAGGAACGGTTATTTAATTATGTTTAATCTTTGTTGTATTGTCTTTGTATCTGTTTAATTTTACTCTAAGTGTAGTAAATAAGTTATTTTAATTAAATAAGTAAATATATCTCATTTCCATCCTATTTGGTACTTCCAAGGTTCCTTCAAAATGTATCATTAGAGCAATGAGTGCCTATCACTGCCACATACTTAGCTACCCTCACCACGTCTGCAAGATAACTTCTCCTGAATAAGTAAAACCTACGTTAAGCATTCTGGAGTATATTTCAGCTCTTCACAACTTTGGCATAAGGTTTATTTTGGCTCTGTCAGTTAAAGTTGAAGAATGTACGCAAAAATTTGAGAGAGTCGTGTGCTGTTAAAATATTTCGGAGGCCATTTTGGGGCCGGAGATGTGAAGTTTTTTTGGGGATGTTTCTTAGAATTCATTTCGTTTAGTCATGCTTTTTTATGCTGGATTGGGAGAGAAAGACAAACATAGAATGTGCTAGCTGCATCCCTTCCCGAGCATGCTATAAAAACCAACTAAGGGATTGTAGCGTTTTAGTTCCTCTACTAGGCGTTTTATGCCTATCCTATAAGGGCAAAAGCGTGACTTTGGGTAGATCTTTAACTTAGCAGTGTATATTCGCTCTACCTTGATGTCTTCGTGAAATCGCAAATGATTGCTACAATTTTGCACAAGAACAAGAACTGCTGTTCTATATTTTCAGCAGCTGGAACATTCTACTCTATATTTTAATCGCTCCTACACTAGCATGAAAGAAACCCGCTCCCAGTCCAGTATCATAAATGTAATATATTGCATCACGAGTTTTTTTTACCAATATTTCATAGAGGCACCTAACGCATATACGGAACCCTTTTCCACCCGAATACTCGAAGATATAAAAGCAAGATTTACTTTAATTTGAGCCGAGTTTTACCAATTTCATGTTTCGATGCGACCTTTACAAGAGTATCTTTAAGGGCTTTGCGTACTACTGTGGAATTTCCAGAAATATTCTCAGGAATTGCAATCTTAAATTCGTATAAATAGAATAACTATTTAGATAATCAATTCTGCCTCCATGTTGGACTGGAACAAAACAAATACGGGGTGTAAGGGACAGCGTCCCGCAAACTGATAAGGGTTTGCATGCTAGACTTGGAACGAGAGAGAAAACAAAGAATGTGCCAGCTGCTTTTCTTCCCGGGCATGCTGTAAGAATCGACTTGGGGATCCGAAAGTTTCAGTATATTGCAATTTAGGCGATGGGCTGACAACCTGTCCTTATAGCAATATACCTGCAAATCTGTCTTAAATAGCCCAAAACTTTGTCAGACGTGGTGGGACGACCTTTGTTTGGGTTGTTTACACTCTGCCTACCCCATTAGGGATAAAGGCGTGATTAAATGTATGTATGATAATACCAATTTCTTTGAACCTGATCTAAGTACTTAGATTTAGTTTCCAAGATTTAATAACAATACAATTCCTAAGGCAAATACAATTCCTCTGATCTAAACAATAACCGATAG
Organism: Scrobipalpa costella; assembly: GCA_949820665.1. NCBI lineage: Eukaryota > Metazoa > Arthropoda > Insecta > Lepidoptera > Gelechiidae > Scrobipalpa > Scrobipalpa costella. Next base: position 10,447,144 of record OX463320.1, on the reverse strand, counting down.
AGCAAGGCAGAGTATTTATTTAGAAGATAGTTTAATAGCGCAACCTTGTTAGGTCTCCCTTGGGGTCTTAATCTTAGGAAGTTAAACCAACTTAGCAACTGCATTGAAGTTTTAAGTCAATATTCTGTAGCTAAAATAGGTATTTGCCTCGATTCTAGATTTGCCGGCTAAAACTAAAATCTATTTGTCAATTTCAGACTAAAAACATAGGAACAGGACAGGAGACCTACTATCTCCGAGTTTTGATTTATAGTCGGTGGTTTTGTGCGTTATCTGTCATTTTTATCCGCCGTCATATGATATGGCGGATAAAATTGACAGGAATACTGGGGAAACGTGCAAAAGCCGTCAAATCTGGCGAACAAAGTGTAAAACCATAGAGTCGCCTAATCTTTTTCAATTTTATTATTTTGAAAGTGACAAATAGCTTTTAATTTTAGTTTTAGCCGGTGGAATCTAGAAACGAGCCCATTCTGGAGCCAAAATAGGCATTACGATGGGCTAGGCATTTTAGGTTTTGCTGTAGAGTAAGATAGGGTTTTGATTGTGTAATAGACTGACATCAATATTCAATACTTATCACGGAATATAGCGATTTCTAAAACAAAATTTAAAAAAATCTACTCCCTTGGGTGGGGCCTTAATCTTTGGAAGTTAAACCAACCTAGCAATGCATTGAAGTTTTAGGTCAATTTCCTTGTTCTCACGGTAAAATTACTCTCAGTATATTATGTCAGATGTGGGAAAGACTTTTGCGAGGCTGTTGACGCTCTACCTACTACGTAAAGGATAAATATATACATATAATCACACCTGTATCCCTGATGGGGTAGACACAGCGTAAACGACCTAACCAAAGGTCGTTTCGCCATGTCTGACAAAGTTTTGAGGGTTATTTAAAATAGATTTGTAGGTACAATGCTGTAGTGACATGTTGTCAGCCCATCGCCTAAATTACAATATACTGACACCCTCGGATCCCTTAGCTGGTTTTTACAACATGCCCAGGAGGACATGCAGCTTGCACATTTTATGTTTTTCTCGCTCCCAGTCCAGCATGGAAGGTCTATTTTTATTAAGCATTTTCCGTTGAAAAATTCTAACTTTATAATAACTAACTTTTTAGATAGGTACTAATTAACTAAGCACCAGTTACATTACGTCACGAAATTGAAGGGTGGGGGGAGGGGAGATCCTGACAAAGCTTTACGGTCCTGTTACGTAGAGGGAAAGGTCGGATATCAAAATTTCGATAATTATGCGTTACGTAACACGACCCCTGAAACGTGGTAGGTATAAGAAAAGATTGTCCTTACTAAAGTGACCTTTTTCATTCCGGCTTGAAAACTCTGACCTAATCTAGGATTTGGTCTGGTTTCCCTTCTGGGTTGCGGAGGTCAGATGGCAGTCGCTCTGTGTAAAACCAGTACCCTCGTTCAATCCCTTGATTGATTAGGTAGCCGACCCCGTGAGATACGGGATAAGACTAGGGAGATGATAAGTGACCTTTTTCATTCAACAAAGTAGTTTTATGGACTTAAGTGTAAATGATCAACATACAGAAATTTGGTGCTTCCATACAAAATTAGTCCTACAACTGACACCTTTTCTATGGGAAATTCTATTTATTTTCTCACATTTCGACCTATTTTCCATAGGGAAAGTTGTTCAGTTTCATTCAAAATGATCACTTAAAATTTATTTAGTACAGTACAATAATGGTATGGTTACTTACAATTTATTTGGTACAGTACAATAATGGTATGGTTGAATAAACCCATCTTTTAATTCCTTCAAGTTTTTAAAGTCCCAAGTCAAGCCGAACCTCACCTCAATCTTTAAACTAGGAGACGTCAGATTTATCGCAAGAAAAATATCTCGAAAGAAGCTACGTGCTCGAGAAAACATAGGAGAATGAGGATGGTTCGACTTCCATATTTTCGCGTAGGTATTAAAACTGACGTATCTTAACTAAATTAAAATATTGGATTTCCTAAAAAAAAAAAAATCTCGCTCGTAAATTAGGAAACGTCGTCGAAGACTATATACATATAATCACGCCTTTATCCCTAATGGGGTAGGCAGAGCGTTAACGACCTAAAACAAAGGTCTTTTAGCCACATCTGACAATGTTTGGAGGTTTATTTATGATAGATTTGTAGGTATATTGCTGTAGTGACAGGTTGTCAGCCTATCGCCTAAATTACAATATACTAAAACCCTCGGATCCCCAAGCTGGTTTTTACAGCATGCCCGGGAGGAAATGCAGCTGGCACATTCTATGTTTTTCTTTTGCTTCCAGGCCAGCATGGAAGAATATGATAGAATATTTTCGCAGTCGCGATTTTTTTACTTTTACAGTCATGAATTCAAAATTAATAACGCTCTATTAAATATATTTGAAAAAACAACTGGCAGAATAACAAAACAACTGCCCGCCCATCATCTGTCAAAATGATTAAAAATAAAAAAGGTTGCGTTCGAAAATTCACTTTCACATTTGAAATTCGAAATGAGAAATGCAAACCAGGTCAGTGAACAAAGAATTGAGTTCTGTTCATGTTATAGTTTACTAACGAACGTTTGAAAATGTGTTCGGTAGATAACACATTGTTAGGAGAAAGAGGCATAAGTCACAACAGAATTTAAATTACTTTCTGTGTTATTCGGTGACTGATATGAAGTGGTATTTTGTTATAACTATAAGACATTTTACGGGTTTCTTACCGCGATTTGAATCATTTGATGAGTTCCCGATATTTCGGCGCTGTTCCAAACGCCCTGATCACGGGTAAACTGGAGAAAACTGCGGGTGGGTTTAGGGACAGACATATCTGTCTACCGCGGTAAGAAACCCGTAAAATGTCTTATAGTTATAGTGTAAACAACCGCGAAAGTTTAAAATTAAGTGGTATTTTGTTTTTATTTGCGATTGCTTTGCTCTTGGCTATTTTCTTGGCCAGAGTCAACGATGGAGCAAGCTCAACCAGAGGACTTAAAGGCATACTCCAATAGAACACTCATCAAACACGGTGCGAAGTAGGTCTTGATTTGATCGTTAATACCTTTAAGTCAGTCAAAACAAAACTAACAACCTTAACCTAATCTAAATTATAGTCGTCACCAAACAAAATCCATAAATTATTTCCTATTTTTACATACATACGTACATATAACCACGCCTTTATCCCTAATGGGGTAGGCAGAGCGTAAACTACATATAAAAAGGTCGTTCCGCCACGTCTGAAAAAGTTTTGAGGGTAAGATAGATTTGTAGTTGTCAGCCTATCGCCTAAATTGCAATATACAGAAACCCTCGGATCCCTTACCTGGTTTTTACAGCATGCCCGGGAGGAAATGCAGCTGGCACATTCTTAGTTTTTGTTACGCTCCCAGTCCAGCATGGAAGTAATATTATTAATTTAATAGTATTTCCTATTTTTTTTACCTATTCATAGTTACACCGTTTTACCACTACACCGTCCTGACCCGCCAACATAACAATGGCCTTTATCTTGTTCATACGAAGTCTGAATTCGATAGCCCGTGGGAAGCACAAATATAAGAAATAGAACACCCTGTGTCTGTAGTTGATTCGTAGAAGTATTACGACCACACGCTGTATAAGCTTCCTTTATAGACTGATAAAGTTTCGACCGTTGTCATGGACAGGTAGAAAGAAGCCTTTGAATTTAGGCCTTAATACATACATATAATCACGCCTTTATCCCTAATGGGGTAGGCAGAGCGCAAACGATCTAAACGAAAGTCGTTCCGCCACGTCTGACAAAATGTTGAAGGTTATGAAAGTTTTGTAAGTATATTGCAGTAGTGACAGGTTGTCAGCCCATCGCCTAAATAGCAATATACAGAAACCCTCAGATCCCTTAGCTGGTTTTACAGCATGCTCGGGAGGAAATGCAGCTGGCACATTCTATATTTTTCTCTCGCTCCCAGTCCAGCATGGAAGGAAGGCCTTAATAGAGCTAGAAATAATATTATTCCTGTGAACATACCTTTTCTCTTATACCGGATGTAAGGATGTAACTGATAGGGGTTGCTCAGTCAACGACAATGAACAACTTTCACCAGAAAAAAAACTACCATTAAGTGTTTTCTTCCATACAAATTTTCTGATCGAGATGAACACTTTATATAGAAAAACCTTTTTTTTTCACTTCCTGAAATCATTGCCTGGTGAAAGTTGTTCAGTGTCGTTGACTGAGCAACCCCTATCAGTTTGTGTTGCTGTCCCTTACACCCGGTATTATAGGTATGTTTATTTAGAAAATCAATCAATGTTCAATTTATCGATGGTTATAGAAAAATTAAATTCACAGGGTACTATTATGAAACTCTGATAGTAAAGTCTATACTGTAGATTAGTAATATTAATATTATCTCCCTAGCCTTATCCCGTACCTCACCGGGTCGGATACCTAATCTAGGGGGATTGAACGATGGTACTGGTTTTTACACAGAGCGAAGCCAGAAGGTAAACCAGACCCAATCCTAGATTAGGTCAGAGTTTTCAAGCCGGACATGCTTAGCACCGGCCTCTGATATGGCTTAACGATTAATATCTACGGTGTTAAACGATATTAACCGGCACCAATAGCTTAACGTGCCTTCCAAAGCACGGATGTAGATAAGATAAGTATTAATATTATGAAATTCTGATACCAACTACATAACATTCTGTCGGTTCCTTTGAAACATCCGATCGGCTTTAATCATGTTATCAAAGGGATTAACTTACTATCCGCTTCAGTTATTATTATGGTGTGTTTATGTTCTAAGAATTTGATATTAGACGGACACCAAGCAAAGAATACAAATAATTATAATTCATGCTTCCGTCAGTGCGTTTCATGTATTCATACATATATATAATCACGTCTTTGTCCCTAATGGGGTAGGCAGAGCGTAAAAAAAGGTCGTTCCGCCACGTCTGACAAAGTTTTGCGGGTTATTTAAGATATATTTGTAGGTATATTGCTATAGTGACAGGTGGTCAGCCCTTGCCAAAATTACAATATACAGAAACCCTCGGATCCTTTAGCTGGTTTTTACAGTATGCTCGAGAGGAAATGCAGCTGGCACATTCTATGTTTTTCTCTCGCTCCCAGTCCAGCATGGAAGAACATGGTTTTATGTATTCAAATGGGCTTTGTTTTATTTGAGATTAATCCTAGTAGGGTTGACAAATTGAATCGCTTCTTGTTTTAGAACTTTTAAAAGCTTTCTAGGTATACTTGTTTGGAATATGACAGTAAACGAGTTATACCTTCAAAGCTCTTACAGTTATATAAAAAAGTGCCCTTATCTTAGCTGAAGAAATGTATTTTTAAAAATAATACCATAGAAGTTATAGTAGAGTTACGTAACAGTAAACCGACCAAAACAGCCCTTATATACCGCTAGCCCTTATATATAGTAACTAGCGACCCGCCCCAGCTACGCACGGAAATCATCAGTGTTTCTCTACTATATTATGCATGTATTATACATATAAACCTTCCTCTTGAATTACTCTATTCATTAAAAGAAACCGCATCAAAATCGGTTGCGTAGTTTAAAGATTTATGCATATATAGGGATATAGGGACAGAGAAAGCGACTTTGTTTGTATTATATTATGTAGTGATATACCTACAAATATATCTTTAATAACCCTCAAAACTTTGTCAGACGCGGCGGAACGACCTTTGTTTAGGTCGTTTATACTCTGCCTACCCCATTAGGGATAAAGGTGTGATTATATGTATATACCACTCGAGTCTGGATTCGCACCGGTTCCAAAAATAGTCAAATTTTCAGGGCAACTGTGGACAGTTTTGGACAGGTTGTATGAAGAAGTTCTTCTTCTTCTGTCGAGTGGGTATCGATTCTATCGACCCGATGAACCCTGGAATCAATCATCAGAGTTCTTAAACCGCCTAGTAGCACAACTATCAGGCCTCTGACATGGTTTGAGTAACGACCACTATCAAAGACAGCGACCGGGACCGACGGCTTAACGTGCCCTCCGAAGCACGAAATCTTTTTCTTTTTCGGACAATCAGGTGATTCAGCCTGCAATGTCCTAACCAAACTGGGGAAAAATTCACAAAGTGATAAATTCTCAAATATCAACTTTGTGTTTCCCCCCTGGGAATCAAACCCAGGACCTCCGGATCAGTAGTCCATGGCACTAGCCACTAGACCACGGAGGCAGTTAAGTTCCACTGTTTGTTTGCTTATACTGTGTCTAAGTGCCTACCTTCAAGTCGCCCAGTAACTATTATACAGATAATGTATTTTTTTGCACAGATTTAGAGTGACGGTTACTTAAGAAAATTGGTAAAACAAATTAGGTAATACCTTTTACTTTCATATCGTTTTCTAGAGAAAAATACTTTTTTACGTAATATGTTTTCGTAGGTGGCGAAAGGAGTAATGGTTAAATTGTAAAAAAAATCTTTCTTATAATGAGATTGTGTTATACATGTCATGGTACCTTTATTATTCTCATAATGTACTCTTTGTGAAATGTCCTTTATCACAAAATGTGGCTTTCGCAAAATGAACATATTTTTTTTTTTTTTTTTTAGTAGGACTACGATTTGAACTAAATCTATCAAAAATGTACATATTTCAAAAGGGTCTTATGATGAGAAAGGAAAATTTGGCATAAAAAAACAAAAAGCTTGAACATGAGAAAGGGACATTTTGCGACTAAGGGGCATTTTGCGACTAAGGGGCATTTTGCGACTAAGAGGCATTTTGCCTTAAATGTACCTTACATTTTGAGAAGTATGGAATGGCATCATAGACTTGTCTATGGATAAACCTGGAAAAACTGACACATTTTAAGTGTGTTTGTTTACTAAACTTCATCTAAATCAGTTCATCAAAGTTATGCGACTTTCCTTTCATTTTGTTTTTATCCAAATTGGTCTGTTCATTTGACCATTCAGTTACCTTTTTTATTTTATATCTTAGCAAAAGATGTTTTTCATTTTTCATTAAAGAGACATTAAATGGATTCTCTCTCTCTCTCTCTTTGCCATTATTTTAGAGTAGGATAACTTTTACATCATTTGTTTTATCTTTCCAGTCGTTGAGTTTAATTCGTTTTTGTTCGCTCAGTCGACTAATGTACTTAGATTTAATATAGATTTAGTATTATATAGGCCAAGATTAAATCTCACTAAATGTATTAAAACAATAAAAAAAAACTTATAACAACGCCTTTATCCCTAATGGGGTAGGCAGAGCGTTAACGACCTAAACAAAGGTTCCGCCACGTCTGACATTTGAGGGTTATTTAAGAAAGTGCTGTAGTGACAGGTTGTCAGCCCATCGCTTAAATTGCAATATACTGAAACCCTCGGATCTCTTGGCTGGTTTTTACAGCGTGCCCGAGAGGAAATGCAGCTGGCACATTCTATGTTTTTCTCTCGCTCCCAGACCAGCATGGAAGAAATACTATCGTAATACGTAACGTAATACTATCTAGGTATATTGGGACTGCTATATTTAAAAATTTCTTCCATGCTGGACTGGGAGCGAGAGAAAAGCATAGAATGTGCCAGCTGCATTTCTTCCCGGGCATGCTGTAAAAACCAGCTAAGGGATCCGAGGGTTTCAGTACATTGTAATTTAGGCGATTGGCTGACAACCTATCACTACATCAATATACGGATATATCTTAAACAACCCTCCAAACTTGTCAGACGTGGCGGAACGACCTTTATTTGGGTCGTTAACGTTCTGCCTACCCCATTAGGGATAAAGGTGTAATTGTACGTATGTATGTATGTATATTTAAAAAAATTCTATAAAATTGTAATACATGACCGAAATTTTCCTTTTGAAATATGAGATAATTTCAACCTTACTGAACCAGATATAATTAGAATCGTCTTAGGCTGAATAATTTTAAGGATCGTGCTCATGAAATTAAACATTAAACGAAAAAAAAATAGGTCAGGGATATATCGGCCTCTGGGAATTTAAGGTATAAAATCTTGATTACTTAGATTAGAAGAAGCAACGGAAAAATCTTTAGCCATTTTTCTGTTACTTTGTACATCAAAAAGATCCCAAAAACTAATCCCGGATTTTATATTTTTTTAACAAAACTTATTTTACCTATATAACGAGATAAAAACATAGAATGTGCTAGCTGCATTACCTTCCTGGTATGCTGTAAAACCAGCTAACGGATGATGAAATTTAGGCGATAGGCTGACAACCTGTCGCTACAGCAATATACATACAAATCTATCTTAAATAACACTCAAAACTTTGACATACGTAGCGGAATGACCTTTGTTTAGTCTATGTATCTATGTTTACTGAGCAATAGCGAGGGCTTAATTGGTTCCCTGTATTTTAATTTAGGCGTTGAACTAACAACCTAGGAAATATCTTTTAAGATTGGTCAAACGCGGCAAAAAGTACTTTTATTATGGCTTTGACGATATGCGTTTACCGTAAAGAGTGTTTTTTTAATGTAGGTATGAAGTGGTTACTTCCATGCTGGACTCGGAGAGATAGAAAAACATAGAATGTTCCAGCTGCCCTTCAATCAATCAATCAATCAATCAATCAATCAATAATTCTTTATTTGCATAAACATGGTATACAAAGATGTACATTTTTGAGTAGTGCTTACATGTTTAGCTAACTTATAATTAGCATGCAAATTTCTTGTGAAAATATTAAGAAGTTAACAAAATTACAAATATAATAATCATTCTTTTATGTCACGTCATATCTATCATAAGCTAATATACCTGAGTCAGTTCTTCCCGGGCATGCTGTTGAAGTCAGCAAAAGGGACTAGAGGGTTACAGTGTATTGTAATTTAGGCGATTGGCTGACAACCTGTCACTATAGCAATACATTTTACAATCTAAAATTGCCCTCAATTTTTGTCAGACGTGGCGAAAGCGCTTTTTACGAGACGTTAAACGCTCTGTCTGCCCCGTAAGGGATAAAGGCGTGATTTATGTATGTATGTAGGTATGAAGTAATTTTCCTTTAATATATAAGATGTAGGTCGAACGTCATCATATCCCTGACAGAGGCACAAAGCAAACGCCAGTCGCTATTCAGGATAAGACAATGCTAGCCTAGAAACTAAAGTCATGTCCAGACGTGGGTTAGTCAGGCTAAACGGCTTAGACATTTAGGTTGATTCTATATTCTAGTGGAATTGTATAATAGTTAGTTCGATACAAATTATTATATGGATGAATTACTTCCGTGCTGGGCTGGGAGCGAGAGAATAACATAGAATGTGCGAGCTGCATTTCCTCTCGAGCATGCATCCGAGGGTTTGAGTACATTGCAATTTAGGCGATAGGCTGACAACCTGTCATATATCTTAAATAACCCTACAAACTTTGTCAGACGTGTTGGAACGACCTTTATTTAGGTCGTTTACGCTCTGCCTACCCCATTAGGGATGAAGACGTGATTATACCCATACCGCTGTTCAAACCAAGTGAGCTGCCTTCAAATACACCTGCGAAATAAGTAGTTTCATTCAAACGTCTTAAGTGGACGTTACAGCGCCATCTCTCGAACTATTTTACAATAGCTCGAGGTAATATTAGAAATGATTGACGACCCGTGCAGCCCAGTTGGCAGTGTACCTGCCTGCTACGCAGAGGGTCCCGGGTTTAATTCTCGGCCAGGGCAGACATTTGAATGATGACTTTAAATATCTGTTTCTGGGTCTGGGTGTTCTTTGTGGTTGTTTCTGTGTATATCCATGACACCCCGATACAGGGAATCCTAGTGGGAGCTATGAGTGTGATCGTGTTGTTTGTTGTTGTTGTTGATTATTTATGACTTCTTATACAAAACTTTTTTTCTCTTGTTACAGCGGATCCGCTACCAGGAAAGCATGTGCCACTAGAGAGCTATGAGACCGAGTTGGAGCGCGAGCACGCATTGCCGACGTCCGTACCCAACGCGGACATACTCAAGACTAACAGCAATCCGACGTATCACAAGCCGAGGTAAGCTTTGCAGACGCCATTTTGGATTTTGACACGATGTGATTGGTTGATTGAATTTTACTGGAAATATTTTTAGAGCAATTAAATCGCGATTCTAGGATAAGACCAATGTATTTTTCTATAATACGTACAATCACGCCTATATTCCATACGGGGTAGGTACAGCTAGCACGGCTTTATTAAACTGATTTCGTTCGTCACGTCACCATGGCAAACTTTTAAAGACATTTTGTATGGCTGTAGTATTATAATACCTACAATAACTTAGTTACGTTCTCTATTCTACAAACTCTATATAGTATAGATAGCTAAGTAATTATAATATTTCTATGCTGGTCTGGGAGCGAGAGAAAAACATAGAATGTACCAGCTGCTTTTCCTCCAGGGCATGCTGTAAAAACCAGCTAATAGATTCGAAGATTTCAGTATAGGTCTGTAATTTAGGCGATGGGCTGACAATCTACAAATCTATCTTAAATAACCCTAAAAACTTTGTAAGACGTGGCGGAGCGACCTTTGATTAGGCCGTTTACGCTCTGCCTACCCCATTAGGGATAAATGTATGTATGCAACTAAGTAATTTATCATGAATTTGAGCGTTGATAAACTCCAACCCGCCAGATATTTGCAACGTAATTTTACACCAATATTCGCTCGCAATATAAACTATGCAAAAAGACTATTAATAAAATTGTGCTTCATAAAGTTTCCTCTCAATACATGTGGAGTTTATTTCATGGTTGGTTTATGACGGTGGATGCAAGGTAATCTAGATTCTAGACTTAGTGTTGCCCGTTATTAAAATCTGTTATTAATACTGTACCCTCAATGCTGGCCTGCAAGTGGTTATATTATAGAATATGACAAAGACAGAGTCGATAATGGAATGAGCTTATCCAAAAACTTTAAAGCACTGTTAGTTACTTGGTATCGAAATCCGTAGCCGAATCGAAGCCATCGCATGGAGAAAATAAGTTCTGCCGTTGGTTCTTATTCACAGGAAAAATCAAATTGCAATTTCTTCCATGCTGGACTGGGAGCGAAAGAAAAACATATAATGTGCCAGCTGCATTTCCTCCCGGGCATGCTGTAAAAACCAGCTAAGGGAACCGAGGGTTTCAGTATATTGAAATTTAGGCGATAGGCTGAAAACCTGTCACTACTGCAATATACCTACAAACCTATCTTAAATAACCCTCAAAACTTTGTCAGATGTGGCGGAACGACCTTTATTTAGGTTGTTTTCGCTCTGCCTCCCCATTAGGGATAAAGGCGTGACTAAATGTATGTATGTATGTACCTACTCGTAAGAATGTACTACTAATTGTGATACTGCAATAAATATTTGAATTGTATTGAATTGAATTAGCTCAGTTGGTAGAGTGATTAACCATCAGGTTCGAGTCCTGCCCGAGGCGCATTTTTTTATTTTTTTTTATTTATGTTTTAAAATACCACTTTGTGTGATAAAAATGCTCAAAAATACATACATACATACATACATAAAATCACGCCTTTATCCCTTACGGGGTAGGCAGAGCGTAAAACGCCTCCTAAAAGGCGCTTTCGCCACGTCTGACATAAATTGAGGGCAATTTTAGATTGTAATGTGTATTGCTGTAGTGACAGGTTGTCAGCCCATCGCCTAAATTAAAATACACTGTAACCCTCGAATCCCTTTTGCTGTCTTTTACAGCATGCCCGGGAGGAAGGGCAACTGAAATATTCTATGTTTTTCTTTCTCTCCCAGTCCAGTATGGAAGAAAAAATAATCAAAAATAATGGTCATATACAAACCATATCGTTAGTTACTTAAAATCTCTCACACCAGAGATTCGATAGAGATAGATAGATAAACTCTTTATTGCGCACAAATCGTACAGTTTGGTAAAACTTAAAAATAACGGTGTGCGCAAAGGCGGCCTTATCGCTTCAAGCGAGCTCTTCCAGACAACCCTGCATTTAATAAAGAAAAATTACACATAGCAAGTAGCTGCGGCAACATCAAAGAAAGAACTAAACACTTAAATAACCATCAACACTTAAGATCTACATAATAGTACATATTAAATACTAATATACATAGATAAACAAAAATTCCGAATATAAATAAATAATTATTTATAATAAATAAATGTTACGAGTGATTTTAATCTTCCATCCACAGATATTTGAGAAACACCTGGCAACACCAGCCCAGACTAGACTTAATCCGATTATCCTAGGAGCCCTAACCTAATTGCTAAGCTATGGTGCTTAGTTATTAAGGGGTGATAGAATGGAAGTGTTGGCTTTTATTAGATTTTTTATAGCTTGGTTAGGTAAAAGTAAAAACAATTTTAAAGAAGGTTTTTAGCCCTTTTTTGGAATTGTATAGGCTAAGCCGATTACCTATTTTTTGAAAATTGGAAAGTAGTTAGGTACGTTTTCTTTCTGGACCTATGCTTTTGCGACACGAAATATTTAGAACTAGCCTTTATTAAGTAAGCCGCAGTTTCACCCGCGGCTTACTTAATTTGTTTTCCCGTGGGAACCGCATATTTTCCCGCGTTAAAAAGTAACTTCCATGCTGGAGTGGAAGCGAGAGAAAAACATAGAATGTGCCAGCTGCATTTCCTCCCGGGCATGCTGTAAAAACCAGCTAAGGGACCCGATGGTTTCAGTATATTGTAATTTGGGCGATAGGCTGACAACCTGCCACTACAATATACCTGCATATCTATCTTAAATAACCCTCAAAACTTTGTCAGACGTGGCGGAACGACCTTTTTTTGGGTCGTTGACGCTCTGCTTACCCCGTTAGGGATAAAGGCGTGACTTATGTATGTATGTATGTAAAAAGTAACCTATGCTACTTAAGGTGAACGTAGCTTTCTAATGGTGAAAGAATTTTTGAAATCGATCCAGTAGTTATTGCGTTTATTCGTTACAAATATACACAAAAAAATGCAAATCCTTCATATATATTAGTATATAGATTTAATGAAAAGACATTGGGCCCAGTTTAGGCTCAATAAAACATAAATGAAAGTAGACAATCATAATTATTTTATTCTCTATCTGTAGGTAATACATACATACATACATATAATCACGCCTTTATCCCTAATGGGGTAGGCAGAGCGTAAACGACCCAAACAAAGGTCGTTCCGCCACGTCTGACAAAGTTTTGAGGGTTATTTAAGATAGATTTGTAAGTATATTGCTGTAGTGACAGGTTGTCAGCCCATCGCCTAAAATACAATATACTGAAACCCTCGGATCCCTTAGCTGGTTTTTACAGCATACCCGGGAGGAAATGCAGCTGGCACATTCTATGTTTTTCTCTCGCTCCCAGGCCAGCATGGAAAAGAAGTAGGTAATATTTGGTGATATTACTTAATTTTATGTAATTAGATGTCGGCTTAAATAAAAAGCAACGGGCCAAATGCACAAAAGTCGTGCGGATAAGGTATAGAACCGGAAGTAATAAATTTCCTATCCTTTTTAGATTTGAAACTGCCAATGCGAATTAAAATCATAAACCTTCAGATAGTTAGTAGATAGTATAAAAAAATAATCTTCCTAGCCTTATCCCGTATATCACGGGGCAGCTACCTAATCTAGGGGATTGAACGAGGGAACTGGTTTTTACACAGAGCGACTGCCATCTGACCTTCGCAACCCAGAAGGGAAACCAGACCCAATCCTAGATTAGATCAGAGTTTTCAAGTCTCCAATGCTTAGCACTAGCCTCTGACATGGCTTAACGACTAATATCTACGGTATTTAAACGATATTAACCGGCACCAACGGCTTAACGTGCCTTCCGAAGCTCGGAACAAACAAATATATTCAGAAAAATTAGGTGACCTGTTTTATATCCGTCCCAAAATAATAATCTCTTCTGCAGCGTCCCTTCTTTGAATGCCCTCATTAACAAAATCAGCACAGATAACAACTTTTATCCTCTTTTTACTGCAGTTAAATTAAGTGTTCCGTAAAATCAAGTTTTTTATACCCGCATAAAACGGGGTTTAACTTAACTGCCGCTTTTACTGTTATGGTTCAATTTTAACAATTGTTCTGTTAGTTTCCGTCTTTGGGGGTCTTTATGGGGGATATTGGATGGTAGATATTTAACTGTCATGCTTTTATCAAAATTAAAGTTAATCAGGTTAATCCTATCTGCGGTAAAATTTTTATTTGTTATTTCTCATACTTCAGGTTAATCTTATTTTAATACTAGCGATCCGCTCCGGCTTAGCACGGAAATTATCAGTGTTTCTCTACTATATTCTGCATGTATTATACATATAAACCTTCTTCTTGAATCACTCTATCCATTAAAAGAAACCGCATCAAAATCCGTTGTGTAGTTTTAAAGATTTATGTATACATAGGGATTTGACAAAAACCGACTGCGTCAAACGTAAAAAAGATAACCCTATTTTATACTATCATTTTAATGTGGAAATATTTAGGATTTGTGTATTATCTTCCTTTGCAAAGGTCATTATTTCTTAGCTTGTCTTTCGTATCTTTGTTATAAAGTACTTACCGATCTATCCTCAAAATATTGTTGCTTCCGTCGAGAATCGAACCCACATCACAACTCTGCTTAAATCTCAAATTTACTTTACAAGAACCCGTGCGCAGGCATTTAGAAACAATGTACAAGAACTCCCCATAATTTAACAACATGAGAAAGCGATTTAGAACAATAGGGACTTCCCCGGCCTATTTTCCATCGGATTCCATTTTCTCAATCACTCCATCATAGGGAATATCAATCATTCAATCTGTCAATACTTGTTCCAACTGGGAAAAAGTTTAAATGGGATAAAGCCGTACGGATAAGTTTGGTTCATTATGTATTTTTTTCTTGCACGGTTGAAATTGACGGGTTTTCAAAGGATTGAGGAGGCATAAACTTCAAAATAATTTTACGTCATTATGACAGCCTCAAAGTTAGCTGTTGGTGGTCATTTTTAAATTTAAGTTTATTGAAATTAACAATATTATGGTATAAATTGTTACGTCCTTCCATATGTTATTTAATAAGCCCACTTTTTCTTACTAATCTTATGTCTTGCTTTAAGTTGGACTGAATGAAACTACTGGAAAGTGTCAATGTTTGTAACGCTGGAAGCCAATAAAGCCATATAAAATAAAAATAAAAAAAAGAGACTATCTTAAAACTATTTTTAAAATGCATACATACATACATATTATCACGCCTTTATCCCGAATGGGGTAGGCAGAGCGTAAACGACCAAAGAGAAGGTCGTTCCGCCACGTCTGACAAAGTTTTGAGGGTTATTTATGATAGATTTGTAAGTACATTGCTGGAGTGACAGGTTGTCAGCCCATCACCTAAATTACAATATACTGAAACCCTCGGATCCCTTAGCTGGTTTTTACAGCATGCCCGCCCGGGAGGAAATGCAGCTGGCACATTCTATGTTTTTCTCTCGCTCCCAGGCCAGCATGGAAGAATAAATAAGTAACTGTGTTCTTAAATGACATAAAAATACTGAGAATGTCATAAAAATCAAACCTAATGTAGTTTCAGATTCACGTGGACGAAACTAATGACAATAAGCTAGTATTCACCAAGAACAAAAGTTTACAAACCATTGTAACCAAAAACCAGAACTTTCGAAAGATTTTGCATTTGTATTCAAAATGGTCTATAGTGACTGTCACCATTGATTGTCTATTTAAATGAAAACAATAGAAAAGTAGTAACAATTAAACCTAAGGAGCATTTCATAAATGAAATATTTTAGATAATGCCGAAGTTGGGATGAAAAGGTTTCGTTCCATTCTATAGTAGTTTTCAGGAAATAAGTTGAATGTCTGGGTTTGCTGTAAGAAATTTATTTTTAGTAATAAGCAGTCCCTGTTGTTCCTCAATTACCTATGTACTGATCTGTAATGTTTCTGTGTACAACAAACAGTTAAATAAACAAATAATTATAAATAAAAGTATTAAATAGTACCTATAATAAACAGGTTAAATTTGTTTTTTTGTTGTAATCGTATTATTATGTAGGTATGTGCTTAAATGTATCAAAGTAAATATAAGGTGTACAAAACAAATATATACATATATACTTATGTACATAATATATGTTGTGCATGTCATGCACATAATTTTATCATAATAAATATTTACTACATTCGTACTTGCTGTGACTTGCGTACCCCTATAAGAGAGAAACGCTACCCATGTACCTGCATTAGCGAGAAACTCGGGTTAGTGAGAAACCTCTATAAGCGAGAATGAGATTGTGCTCCCTTGAACTCTCGCTTATCCAGGTTTGACTGTATTAGCATAGGTTCATAATGAAAACATACATACATACATATAAACACGCCTTTATCCCTAATGGGGTAGGCAGAGCGTAAGCTACCTAAACAAAGGTCAAAGTTTTGAGGGTTATTTAAAAATTGGAGCCTTTATCCCTAATGGGGTAAACAGAGCGTAAACATCCTAAACCTATGAGGGTTATTTAAGATAGATTTGTGGGTATATTGCTGTAGTGACAGGTTGTCAGCCCATCGCTTAAATTGCAATATACAGAAACCCTCGGATCTCTTAGCTGGTTTTTACAGCATGCCCGGGAGGAAATGCAGCTGGCGCATTCTATGTTTTTCTCTCGCTCCCAGTCCAGCATGGAAGACGTAATGAAAACAAGGTCTTAAATAAATAAGAGTAGTCTTGAACACCAGTCTACAAGTTAAACAAATTCTCTATTGTTATTTTTAAACAAAGCTAATATAAGATAACAGCTTCACTTACATATTTACGAACTCCTAAAATGTTGTCTAAAGTGAACAACTTTTGGAAAATTCGAGACAAGATCACAATGGCTTCGGTAATCTCCAACTTTTCGCGTAGATACTTTATTTTGAGACAAAATAACTTAAACAACGTTCCTAATACAAACTTTTGAATGAGATCATGAATATTTACGTAAACAGGAACGTCGTGGAGAATTTCTAATGATAATAAGAAGATAGTAAGTTTGTTTGTACTTATTTGACGACGAAAAGGATCTCGAAGAAAATATGGAAAGTGAAAAATGATTTCCAATCCTTGCATTTTCAAACTGCAGCATATAATTTATACCATTTGACAGATAGCCAGGTGTTTTGCATTGTCCTATCCAAATTAGGAACAATCTGTTGGAGTGATAATATTATGATGTCAGATTTGTGTCACATGTCTTCGATCCCCAGATGGAAAGCCCAAGGCGCAGACCTCTAAACCACAGAGCCCTAAGCCTAATAACGAGAAACAAATTCCTTGAATAAAACAAACTAAGTATTTCACAATAATCAATACAGAAAGAACAACTTCTAAAAACAATAAACATGAAAGAGAAATAAATGACATTATCCGCGTTTTCGCCTTCACAACAAACTTTGGCCGAGTCCAAAAAGTTGTATTTGTCAATGTCAGTGCGTTGTCAAAGGCAGAGAAGGGATTGAAATATTGAAAAGATTTGAGGGGCTTTCCCTTCCTTACGATTGAAAGTTGAGACTTTTGTTTTTATATTCCTTTAAAGGATTAAGTACAAAAACCTAGAATGAACCAGATGCTTCTATTACCGGGCGTATTGTAAAATCTTGTCTTATACTATTATGATACTACAGAGTATGGACGCCATATGCTTTTTAACAGGTGAAATCTCGCAGTGAGGACGCACCTTAATAGATTTTACAGTACGCTCGGTAATAGAAGCAGCTGGCTCATTCTTTGTTTTCATACCAAATTTAAGAAGGCGATGAGCTGACAATCCGTTACTATACTACAATACAATACAAAATTCTTTATTGCACAAAGAAACACATACAACAGAAATAAAAAGGAACAACCGTGACAGTACAATATAGGCGGCCTTATTGCTAAAGCAGCAATTTCTACCAGGCAACCTTTGGGTATAGAAATTGTACAAGCAGAAAGCTAAAAAAACTACAGCTATATCTATCGTCATTTCATTATCTACCCCTGAAAGTATGTCTTTAGTAAAATAAATTTAACACTTTGTGAATTTTTCCCCAGTTTGGTTAGGACATTGCAGGCTGAATCACCTGACTGTCCGAAAAGATAAAAAGATTTCGTGCTTCGGAGGGCACGTTGCACGATAGTGGTCGTTACTCAAACCATGTCAGAGGCCTGATAGTTGTGCTAATAGGCGGTTCAAAAACTCTGACACCAGGGTTCATCGGGTCGATACAATCGATACCCACTCGAAATAAGAGGAAGAAGTAAAATAAAATGTTTTTGGTTTTCGTGAACCTATTATTTTTAAATAATCTTTAGGATTTAATTTTATTTATTTATTTACCCATTTATTGTATACAGAAACGTACATAGGATAAAACAGATAAGGAACAAAGATACAACAGTTGTTGTGTTAAAATAGAATTTCTGATGATAAAATAGTCCCTACAAAAATACTTTTTATGGTACATAAATTGTGTTTTTCTTTTCCTCTTGAAGACTAAATAAAATCGAAAGGAAATAGATAAATCTAGAGACGATAGCAACGTTGTTATACCGGGTGTAAGGGACAGCGTCCCGCAAACTGATAGGGGTTGCTCCGTCACCGACACTGAACAACTATCAGCAGGATTCTATTGAAAATATGAAAAAAAAAACATACAAACTGTCTGATCAAGGAGGCCATTTTGTATAGGAAAGTCAATATTTTTTTTCTACTTCTGGTTGAACTGGTGAAGGTTGTTCAGTTTTGTGGACTGAGCAACCCCTATCAGTTTGCGGGACGCTGTCCCTTACACCCGTTATAAAGAACAGTTCTCTGAAAAACACTTTCTTTTCTCTGGCCCTAGGGATTAAAATACATGATATATTTATATCGTGAACTTTGTGGAGACAACAAAATAGAATTTACTTTTCTAAGATAAAGCTTAGCTTTATATCAGGTACTTACATCCCTACATCTATAGTTAGGTTAGGTCGTTTTTTTTAGACCAAGTTAAACTAGTTCAATTGGCCCGATGGCTTAATAAATAGATAGTGTTGTATTTTAAAGTTTGATCTACTCGCAATACATAAATATCTCTGTGCTTCAGAGGGCACGTTAAGCCGGCGGTCCCTGTCGCGGACTTTGATACATACATATAACCACGCCTTTATCCCTAATGAGGTAGGCAGAGCGTAAACGACCCAAAAGAAGGTCGTCCCGCCACGTCCGACAAAGCTTTGAGGTTTATTCACGATAGTTTTGTAGGTATATCCGCGTTTCGTTAAAATTATCACTTCTGTAGGTCTGCTGTAAGAAATTTCTTTTTAGAAATAAGCAGTGCCTGTTGTGTCTTTGTTTTTTTATGTCCTGTGTTTATGATGTTTTTTGTGTACAATAAATTGTTAAATATATATTTAAATATAGTGATCGTTACACAAAACCATCTCAGACTGCTACTAATAGGCGGTGTAAAAACTCTGACATCAGGGTTTAGGTATCAAGTTGTCTGTCGACTCGAAAATCCACACGATGGGAAGTTATGGTACAATAATTCTTTCGATTCGTAACTAAATCTTAAGCAAAATTTGTTGTTGTCCCTTTCTGTTCTCTCAGGATAGACAATGACAGGCGACCATTCTATACTATTTCCAAATCAGATTTAGAATAAAGGTATACAAAGTTTCATGTCTTTTTATTCAAAAACACATTTCAAAAATAAATGATACGTGTGTGCAAATTAGTTAGACGACTAAAACTACTATTTCATTATGTTATCATTATCATATCTAATAGCTAAAACTTGCTTTAGAAACAAGATCTTCGATTAAAAGACATGAAACTTTGTTTACCTTTATTCTAAATCTGATTTGGAAATAGTATAGTCAATATTTTGTGAATTTGTGCGCTTACGAATCGATACCAAATGTTTATTTTTTATGCTTCTTTGGGGCTTTGCTGTTTTCTATGTATGATAGGTATTATAATAGTTTATAGCGTAGCCTTTCTTCAATTTAGCTTTCTTCCATGCTGGCCTGGAAGTGAGAGAAAAACAAAGATTGTGCCAGCTGCATTTCCTCCCGGGCATGCTGTAAAGGGCAGCTTAGGGATCTGAGGGTTTCTGTACTGTCACAAATGTATCTTAAAAAACCCACAAAACTTTGTCAGACGTGGCGATACGACCTTTGTTTAAGTCGTTTACGCTCTGCCTACCCCATTAGGGATAAAGGCGTGATTATATGTATGTATGGGGCGCCACTTCGCTAATATATCCTCTCGATCTGCACTGATAGGTATGTCTAAATCCCTATCAGATTATCTTCCATAACACCACTACCCACACGACTAACTCATCTCGTCATTACGTCTATGCAAATTCAACTTCGAGTTTAATGCGAGTTGGAACCAATAGTAGTCACGACAAATCGTGGTACCGCTGCCGTTGTAAACGATGGATCGTGGTAGCGCCGCGGCGGTACTATTATTTGTAGTACTATTATTCATTCGGTAGGTACTATTATACCACCGAATCGTGGGAGAGAATTGTTGTAATTGTGAGATGAGAAATTGTTTTTGGTGAAAATGAGCACCTGTTACCAAGGGGTTGTTATTAAAAAGTACGTCTTTTTAAGTTTTGTTTTATACTTGTAGTAAAGAATAGAATAGAAAATCTATAATGATTATAGTCTATTATAGACGGCAGCTTATCCGCAATACAAGTCGCTGAATTCTGGGCCACTATGATGCAGTTTCTCGTAATCCATCGACCAGCTAAGAACAAGAAGAAGAGAAGAGAATTAGTTCAGACATAGACATACATACATACATATAATCACGCCTTTATCCCTAATGGTGTATCCCTACGCTCTGCGTAAACGACCTAAACAGAAGTCGTTCCGCCACGTCTGACAAAGTTTTGAGGCTTATTTCAGATAGATATTGCTGTAGTGACAGGTTGTAAGACCATCGCTTAAATTACAATATACTGAAACCCTCTGATCCCTTAGCTGTATTTTACAGCATGCCCGGGAGGAAATGCTTCTGGCACATTCTACGTTTTTCTCTCGCTCCCAGGCTAACACGGAAAAAAAATATTCAGACATAGATATTTCATTAAATTCAAATTTGAGTAAATAAATAATAAATAAATTCAAAATTGAGCAATTTATTGCTATGAATAAAGGTAAGAAGTACATCAAATTAAATTTAACATCTGTATTACAAGAATTTTGCTATATCTATATTCAAATTAGGATTTAATTTCTTAATTTTCTAGACATATCATTATATTTTTCTGCTATTTTTCTATAAAAAACTATACCTAGTCTCCTCTAGACAAGGTCATAACTAATTAGCTTTTATTAAAGTAACTATATCAAAAGAGTTTCAATGGCTTAGATATTTCTTATACAAACGGACCACATTGTGGTGTGTGGTTAGGCCTTTATCATTGGTATTAGCTAATCAAAACTTTTAGTTATTAAAATAATAATGATAGTTATTTCTGATCATAAAACTAGGATGATCTGTGGTTATCTGACTTCAAGCAAATTAAGTTTGAATTTAATATTATCGTGAGAGATAATGAAAATGAGGTCGTTGATGCTCTCCCTAGCTCGAAAGAGATGCAGGCATGATTATATGTATGGTTATTATAGATATGTATTATCTTTACAACTTACAACAAAAAACATTGCTAATGTATTTAATTGCTTAAAACAGAAACAGATAGTTTTTTCTTTTTATTAATGAATACTTTAGTTAATGAATGGAAGCTTACATATGGTTTAAGTTATAAGAATTTAATTACATGCCGGTTGTAGAGGTTGCTCAGTCAACGAAACTGAACAACTTTCACCAGGATTTCTTATCTGAAGTGAAAAAAATATTTTTGGTATTTCAAACAAATTGACCGATCGAAATGGTCACTGAGCATCGCCAATCAGTTTTCGGGACGCTGTCTCCCTTACACTCGGTATATCTATTCTCTGGGTACAAGATATAAAATGAAAAGGCAACATCGCAATCACTACATAGTATAAAACAAAGTCGCTTTCTCTGTCCCTATGTCCCTATGTATGCATACATCTTTAAAACTACGGAACTGATTTTGATGCGGTTTCTTTTAATGGATAGAATGATTCAAGAGGAAGGTTTATATGTATAATACATGCATAATATAGCAGAGAAACACTGATAATTTCCGTGCGAAGCCGGGGCGGGTCGCCAAAGCTTTTTTTAACCATTTCTTTTGTCCGTATTCCCCCCCTTAAAACAAGAATACTTAAAGTTGAATACATAGTCCTCTTACTCAGCTTTTTATCGAAAATTGTGCTTTAAACTTGTTGGGTAAGCTTCAATTGCGATTTCAGTCGTATAACTGACTAGCGACCCGCTCCGGCTTCGCACAGAAATTATCAGTGTTTCTCTACTATAATATGCATGTATTATACATATAAACCTTCCTCTTGAATTACTCTATCCATTAAAAGAAACCGCATCAAAATCCGTTGCGTAGTTTTAAAGATTTATGCATACATAGGGATATAGAGACAGAAAAAGCGACTTTGTTTTATACTATGTAGTGATGACGATGCATTTTGTACCCTCCTTCCTTTTCCCTCTTAAAATGCGGTGTAGAATTTATACCATTTTGACGGCACTGAAATAATATTTCAATCTTACTTTGAGACTTGATAGCAGACGAACGGGGTAATAAGTAAGAAAGAATGGCATTAGGTACCTTGCCCTTTTTCCATGCTGGCCTGGGAGCGACAGAAAAACTTAGAATGTGCCAGCTGCATTTCCTCCCGAGCATGCTGTAAAAACCTGATAAGGGATCCGAGGGTTTCTGTATATTGCAATTTAGGCGATGGGCTGACAACCTGCCACTACAGCACTATACCTACAAATCTATTTATTTAACAGTTTATTGTACACATAAACATACACAAAACAATTACATAAGGAATTAAGACACAACATCTATCTTAAATTACCCTCAAATCTTTGGCGGAACGACCTTTGTTTAGGTCGTCTACTTCATTAGGGATAAGGGCGTGATTAAGTGTATGTATTTGTGGAATTAGGTACGCAAACGAACGAAGATAGAATAGAATCTTACTACTTTGTTTTTCTTAGTCTGTATGTTTTAATTCATAACTAAATATTACTCCAACCTTATTTTATTTTCGTATTGTACTTTCCTTCACGAGCGAACATTGATTTTGAGGGAGATTGTGACGCGTGGCGCCATCTAGTATCGAGTAGCGGAACTATTATAAGCTCTGCGTATAAAAAATATCTTTGAAACATTTCTAAGTTCATTATTAACGATTTTTATAATAAAACCAAGAAATCAATATTCATTAATGAATGTATGGCTGAAACCAATGTTATTTACATCTAATTTAATCAATAAGTGCACCTAAGGATGTGATCTCTGCCTACCCCTCCGGGAAAGAGGCGTGACTTTATGTATGTATGTATGTAATACTGTGGGAATATATCGAAGCGACTTGTAAGCTAGTAAACACCTTCTACTAAGTATTCCGCGAAATCGTTCACTAACTCCATTGTCTCATTCAAAAACAACGCACATACCGAAAATAAAGCCGACTGAATGGCTAAGCACATGGCATGGCGCCAATACTATAATTTCCATACAAAACCATTCACCACACAACAAGACCCGCTTATGTAAATATACAGTATGGAGCGAAGGGTCAGGTTATGATGGGCAAGGGTTAATGACATTTTAGAATTTTTGCGGTATGTCAGTATTTTGTAGTGTTATGTAGAAATGACATATTTTTCAAGATAGTTTATTTAGCAGACGTTTCCTTTGTGTTATTATTAATTATTTTTGTTACGTTTATATTATGGAGTCTGGAATGAAGATCACTAGAAGCGATGAATTATGTAAGAGTATGATTATATTATACGCATTTCGGTGTTGTGGTGCCTAAACGGTCAGTCATACTCAGAATTATGTGTATGCGTTTTATTTGTCTTTTGACGCTCTGTTTTCATCCTAAGGGATGAAGGCGTGATTGTGTGAAATGAAAGTGGCAGAACTACCCAGGTTTAAATTCTCTATTAAAAAAATATTCTTGGAGTGAAATAGGTATCTACTTACACTTAATAAACTACTTAACTTAATACAGGGCGTAAAAAATACATACATACATACATAAAATCACGCCTTTATCCCTTTCGGGGTAGGCAGAGCGATAAAAGCCTCGTAAAAGGCGCTTTCGCCACGTCTGACAAAAAATTGAGGGCAATTTAAGATTGAAAAGTGTATTGCTATAAACAGCTGGCCATAATTTAAGGTATGATTCTACCCATAAACTGAACAACTTTCCCCAAGGAAAATTTTACCCTCACATACAAATGGTAACGCGGCTCAATTTGTATGGGAGGGCCATTTTTTTCATATATATTTTTTTTTATTTCGGCATATGTTCCTTGGCAAAAGCACTTCCTAAAATATGGCCAGCAATTTTTTTTACACGCGGTAAAACGGGAAATTTTACCTTAGTCGTTTTGTAAGTGAGTGTCTACCTCGTCCTACGCATTTCAAAATAGAATTAAGTGGGCATTTATATCCTTACTTGCCATTGCCAGACAGTTTTAATGATTTTCCTTCAGAAGAAGCCATAAAATATTTTATTAAACAGACAAACCAAATTACTTGCCTCCATGTAATTTAATTGCTTAAAAATCATGAGTTCATCCATGCTGGTCTGGGAGCGAGAGAAAAACATGAAATGTGCCAGCAGCATTTGCTCCCGGGCATGCTGTAAAAACCAGCCAAGGGATCCGAGGGTTTCAGTATACTGTAATTTAGGCGACTGGCTGACAACCTGTCACTACAGCAATATACCTACATATCTATCTTAAATAACCCCATAGGTTTAGGTCGTTTACGCTCTGATTACCCCATTAGGGATAAAGGCGTGATTTTATGTATGTATGTAAAATCACGAGTTTGGCTCACGGGATAGCCAGAACGAGAGTATATTGTTACATTTTAATAATTAGGTTTTAAAATTGCATTGTAGGTAATTATCCATACTAATAACTACCTTTGTATCTCTGTCTGTTTGTCTGTTACTCTTTCACGCTTAAACGGGTCAACCGAGTTTGATAACGGGCAGGGCAATAGATGTTAACCTGGAGACGGACATAGGCTACTTTTCATCGCGAGGAAAAAGCTCATACCCACGGTAAAACTATTTAGAAATAGCGTGGCGGAAAGCTAGTACCTAGGAAATAATTTACGATCCTGCTAAACTATATTTTAGAATCAGTCATTGCGTAATTATTTTATATTTATTTGCAAACGAATGCTTTATGGAAAATAAATTATCTTGTCTTTATTTCTTTAGCTGACGAAATACCGAGAAATACCAGGTATTTTAGAATGCAATAGTCGTCCGTCCTTTCTCACGACACAGTGCAATGCGAAACCGAGGTTTATAAGCATTTTATTGAAATTTTATGATCCTGGATCTGGCTACCTTACCTTATAGCCAGGGTTAATTTCCCTGTCACGAAGCGTACTCCGATTTTTCTGCTCAATCTCGTGAAATAGCCCAGTGGTTCTCAATACTTCCATGCTGGCCTGGGAGCGAAAGAAAAACATATAATGTGCCAGCTGCATTTCCTCCCGGGCATGCTGTAAAAACTAGCTAAGGGATCCGAGAGTTTCAGTATAATGTAATTAAAGCGATAGGCTGAGAACCTGTCACTACAGCAATATACCTACAAATATCTTAAATAACCCTCAAAACTTTGTCTGACAGACGTGGCGGAACAACCTTTGTTTAGGTCGTTTACGCTCTGCGTTAAGGATAAAGGCGTATATATATGTATGGTTATCAAAATTTTGCTGGCCAGCAATTTATTCATTAAAATACCTCCTATGTTTGTGGAGTTGAAAACAATGACAATGTGATCACTTGTTCAGTCTCCTGCGGCTACCACTATGGTTGCAAAGCAAGGGAATTGGCGTCAAACGTCACAAACATTTTATCAGTTTCGAGGTCAATGCGACCTCTGTGGGTCCTACACTTTGAGAACCACTGTAATAGCTTCGTTTTTATGGCGGGAATCTTGAGTAGCCTGAACTGTTGCATTATTAAATGGATACTTTACGTGTCGACTTCAGAGTTGAAAGGTTCAAAGAATAGGAAGTTCTACATATTAAGTTTGCTGAAACTACCGGCCCAAGTTTTCTATTCTGAGTATTTTATCTGAAAGCTTCCAAGATTTTCTCGGTAAATTCCAAGCGACTTAGGTAGTTGACCGATAGTTCAATCTTGGAGTTCTCGAGTTTTATCTATTTCGTGGTGGTCTTTAGTAATTTGATAGGAGTGTAATTTAATTACGGAAGCGGGAAGGTAGTTTTGCCTAAACAATTACGGAGTACGAAGAATTACTTTCATGCTGTACTGGGAGCTGTATTTCTTCCCGGGCATGCTGTAAACACCAGCTAAGGGATCCAAGGGTTTCAGTACATTGCAATTTAGGCGATGGGCTGGCAACCTGTCACTACAGCAATATATCTACAATTTTTTCTTAAATTACCCTCAAAACTTTGTCAGACATGGCGGAACGGCCTTTGTTTAGGTCGTTTTTTGCATGTCCGGGAGGAAATGCAGCTGGCATTCTATGAGTCCAGCATGGAAGAAAACTTTTAGCCAAACCTGACAAAACTTTTTAGGTATAATTATTTTCACAGACCAGCTGTTCAAATATACAAACCAATTTACCTTGACCTCTCTCTAACAACACTTTCCTCTTGTCCCCAGGCCACCAGCCCACCATGGAGCTTCGCTGTTGGCGGGCGTCGGCGCCGCTGTTCCATCATACGCGCCCCCCGGCCGAGCGTTCTTCACCCCCCCTCTGCCGCCGGAGTATAGGAACCCGTTTGCTGACAAGCCTACGCTTAGAGGTGAGTTTCTACGCTTCATATTCCATAGGACTCGGAGCCAGATAGAAGGAGCGGTACATATGACACAGAACTGGACCGAATGGAGGAAAAATACTTTAATCATGATCCCCAGCATTGAGAGAAACACCTTCTGGTCTTTTTTTTATTTCTTTATAAAGCAGAAGATTTAAAGTTAGTCTATCTGATGGTCCGACATACTGGTATGTCAAAAACCGTCCACTGCTGAACATACATATATATAAACTACACATTGTAGGCGGATTGACAAATGCAGTGCGAGATGTCATGTTCATAGAGATAGAGAAGGCTGCTGCGGATTTACCCTTGGTTTGGTACCACAGGTCACACGAGTAACCTGATGGTATGTATCAGTATATCTTATTGAAATATTTATTTAATAGTGTGTAAATATTGTCTAAGTATTATATGTAGTAATATGCACTATCCCGCTTTCTGCTTGTACAATTTCTACACCCAAAGGTTGCCTGGTAGAAATTGCTGCTTTAGCAATAAGGCCACCTATATTGTACTGTCACGTTTGTTCCTTTTTATTTCTGTTGTATGTGTTTCTTTGTGCAATAAAGAATTTTGTATTGTATTGTATGGTTCACTCCCCACACAGTAGGTACGATTGTGGACCACTGCATGTTGCCAGAAGGGCGTGCAAATAGTCGGTTCTGCGCCCGACCGATACTACCTAAATATACATACATACATACATATAATCACTCCTTATCCCTAATGGGGTAGGCAGAGCGTAAACAACCTAAATAAATATTGCTTTTTATAATTATACATACATACATATAATCACGCCTTTATCCCTAATGGGGTAGTCAGAGCGTAAACAACCTAAATAAATATTGCTTTTTAAAATTATACATACATACATATAATCACGCCTTTATCCCTAATGGGGTAGGCAGAGCGTAAACTACCTAAACAAAGGGCGTTCCGCCTGGCTGCAAAATTGATTTGTAGGTATATTGCTGTAGTGGTAGGTTGTCAGTCCATCGCCTAAATTACAATATACTGAAATCCTCGGATCCCTTAGCTGGTTTCTACAGCATGCCCGTGAGGAAATGCAGCTGGCACATTATATGTTTTTCTCTCGCTCCCAGGCCAGCATGGAAGTTCTAATTATTCACAATGTTTTTTCTAATCCGTTTTTCCCGACGAATTGCAGGCACGAACACAGACGGCAACAACTATCTCAACCGGCGACCCATCCCCCCGCCGTCGCTGGGGCCGGGCCATGAGCGGATCCCGATCAGACCCCCCGGACAGGTAAGGAACCCTTTCTTATCTAAGACTAGAAAAAAAGTCGCATGGCATCCCCTTGGGCGGAAAAAAATGTGACAGCTCCTTCGCATCTGCATGTTTACCGGAGATTTTGTCACATACAGAAACCCATAATTATGGAGAGTTGAGGAAAAAAATGTTCCATCTGCGATCGGGTGTAAGGGACAGCGTACCGGAAACTGATAGGGGTTGCTCGGTCAACGAAACTGAACAACTATCACCAGGAATTTATTTCAGGAGATTACAAAAATAATTAAACTTCCCATACAAAATGACCACTTCGATCAGAGAATTTGTATGGAAAAACAATGTTTTTTATTATTATTTCATGAAAAAAAAACGTGCTGATAGTTGTTCAGTTTCGTTGACTGAACAACCCCCATCAGTTAGCGGGACACTGTCACGATACCTGACGTGATTAAAGGATAAAATGTGTTTGAAGAATCAGATGTAAACAAAGAGCTGCTAAAATCATTAAAAAAAAAACAGAATTTCAATATTTAATTAACCCTTTGACTATTTATAAGGCAAGCATTATTAAGTAAATAGGTAGACATTGATACCTTCTTCTGTTACTAAGGTAACAGAAGTTCGGGACTATCAACTCTAGTATTTTATTGTAGCTAAAGTTTTTACAGACTATCTGTATTCCACAGTTTTGTTACGTAAGAACTTAGAAGAAAGTCGGGTTGATTGATGCTTTCCGAAACATTAGGATAAACATTTTATCACAGATTAACAGACGCAGTATTTCCGGGATTTTAAAAATCACTGGTTTACATCTTCAACGCTTTATAAAAACCACGCAAGTTTACAAACACTTGTACTTAACTTAACCAAAACTTCCTCTAAATTCCAGGAGACTTCATCGCCTCAAGTGCCGGCCCCTCCCCCCGCTCCACCGATACCCCCCGCGGGCATCGAGCCTCAGAAGAAAAAGGCCTTAAACACACCCAGCCATAAGGTTTGTAATCCTTTGAAATCTGTAGTTGTCTGTAGTCTTTTTGTGACGACAGATTTGGTTGAGCCTTTGTATGTAAATATTGAGGAAATTGGTTCTCGTAGTGGTGATGGAACCGGCAAAGGCATAGCTGAGTGATAGATGCCAACGAAACTTGATGTCATAAGGGAAGAGGATTAGTTTGTGGTGAAAACATAAATAACATTTAGTGTGAAGCAAGACCAAACATAGAACAATGTATCAAGGAGTAAGTTTCGAGAGACATGATCAATGATCAAGTGTGCAATTCAACTCAATAAGATAGTTAAACAACGAGCAATTAGGTCAAATAGTTCAATATGTTACGAAACATCTCTATTGTCTGAACAGTTTTTATGTTGATTGACAGATAGCACATTCCTCTCATTAACCTATATTTGATATGACATTTATTTGTGAATTTTCTTGTCCACAGCCTGAAGAATTAGATGCGGATACGAAGCATACAGACCAAGCTAACTTCACGGACTTCGTGCCGAATTCGCTGAACATCCCCACGATATCCAGAATTCTATCAGGCTCCAACGGAAGAAAAGAAGAAATTCCCGATGTCCTTCTCCGTACAGTAACAGCCAAACCTCAACACACCCCTGAAAAGACTTCAAAATCTGACATCTACATCACTAAAGACGCAGGGGTCACGCTTAGTGATGCTAACAGAGATTCCTCGACGGAAGGATCTGTTATGGCTGTTTTAGATCCCGAAATGAACATAGATAGACCTTTAATTATAGAAAATGGTGAGACGAACACTAGAAGAAACTTACAGTATTCGAAGAATAAAGTAAATGATACGAGAAAGGATGAATACACGCCGGCGACGACAATAGGTTTTGAATTACGAGACCCAGAAATGCCGACGGAGAGGAATCACTATGCTGCAGTGAATTCAGACAAGAAAGGTCCCATACAGGACTCGAAAAATACTGGGGCAGTCCATAAGGCCGGTGTAACTTGGCCTTTCGCGTGGAACGTCCACATTTATCTAGCAACAGTGATGTTCACAATCTTAGCCGTGTATTCGATTTTTAAAATAATTTGCTACAATAAGTTCACGCATTTATTCACTCAATACTACTTCATCATTTTACATTTGATTTTGGTCTTCGTTTGTCTCATGAGAATTTTCTATATGTGTTACGATCCGTATAACATTAATAATTCGTTGCCAGTGTTTTTAAGTGAAATCTTGTTGCATGTTCCAGAGATCTTCTTGAGTATAGCTTTTGCGTGCACTATTTTGTTCCTTTTGACGAACAGCATCAATTTTAAGAACACATGTTGCGCGTTCCTGTTCAGATCACGAACAGTCATAATCGGAGGTGGCTTGCACCTACTCTCCTGTCTAATGTTGCATATCCTCGAAAATAGTAATACAATTTATAAATCCTCTTACGGAGAGAAAAGGGTATTAGGTCTTACGTGTCAAATTATATTTATTATGGCCTGTCTGACGCTGGGTCTCTGCTACTTGTATGTATATAGGATGCTCAAATCGGTTTTGCAGAAGAAAAGCCATACGTACATCCATGGCTTCCAGAATTTATACCAAGCAATACACATAAACTTAGCCACTGCGTTGCTCTTTGTACTGATGGCGACGTTGCAAATATACGGAATCGTTGGAATTCAACAAGTCACGATGGCTAAATTCAACTGGCTGCAATGGGGATACCAATTCTCCTTAAGGCTCATAGAAATCAGCATAGTGGCATTAATATCTTGGGTCATAAGCCTGAAGGTTGGAATCGTGGCATCGTTGCAGCATGAAAAAGCCGATGGCCACAAAATTTCTGGTCTAGGACTATTTCCTTGTACTGCTGGATCCAGCAATGAACAATTTGAATCGGATTACCCAGCCATATGCAGCACTAACACAAACCTACACACATACACTTTAAGAACAGGAAAGCCTATTTACGAATCGACAGGACATCATCCAAATATACCAGAACAATGTTGTGTAGGTCCTATAGATCATCAGAGGTTTCAGTTAAACACTCTGACTGGTAATTGTGACAATAATTCTGGAACTGAAAACTATTCAGGACACAGTTCCATCGCCAATGCTGGACACAGCAGTTCTACTGAATCTAGCAACGCGACATCCAGTCAAGGAGTGACTAATCATCTAATCAAACACCATCCCAACATGGGTTATAATGGTATAGAATCTGCTTCTGATGACCATTATTCCAACTGTGATCCAGCTATCCAATCTCTACAAGGCGATGATCCTTTGGACCATGAATATAATGTCATCCAATATGGTAGCAACAGTGATTTCATCAGAGACATCAAGAACCAAAATTATAACGCTGGTTCGAACCGTAGCTCGCATAATTTTAAACACATGTCTTACGACAGAGTGTCTTCGAGAACAAACAGCAACCCACGCAAAAAGCACAGAGCGAAAAACAAGAACGTGCAAAATTGTATGACTATGGGATATGACTCTATGGGGCATCATTATCACCAACCGCATTTACCTGATGAATACGGGAATTACAATACAGAGAACGCGTCTTACCACGCTTCTGGCATCCAAACTTTGAACCCAAATCGAGGGTACGGAGACCAAATCCGTACATCTCAAAGAAGAAACTCGCCATCAACGGCGATGGTCAACAGCAGTGGCAGTCAAAAGCGTGGTAAAAACAACCCTTTTCCAGACAGACCGAAATCGACTGACCTGTACGGTTTCACGGAAGATCCCAATGAGAGAAATTACCCATGTGCTTTAGCTACCCCACAACCGGCGCCTAGAAACTGCAGTTACGAAGCCTCTTACTCTCAACCTCAAGATGAGATACCTAATGAGGCTGATGGAAATAGTATGTTGGTCGCTCAAGACGGATTTGTAAGATTCAGGCCGTTAGAAGACGGCCCATCTACTTGATTTACCATAACTCTGCCGTCCGCGGTGGAAAATCTTAGCTTTTGATATTGTATTACTTGAAATATAGTTCCGAGAGAAATCGAAACTCATGTTTGATTAAAATGTGAGATTATAAATTCGATGTGTGAAGTGTACCGCAAGGCAGCTTTCTTTGGACTTTATAAAAGCCTTTGACAGTGTGACTCATGAACTTTTGATAGTGTGAATCATGAAAATAATTGTTTTAGTTCGCGTGAATTTGTGAATTTTATTTTGCATAAAGTGTTATCTTTTATGAAAGAGACTGTACAATCACTTGCAAATGTAAAATGTAAAATGTAAACGCAGAATGCACGAGCATTTATTTTAAATCAAAAATACCTTATACATTTGATCTCTGGAACATTAAATTCAAACGTTAATGTACAATCAGCTCAAAAAACTTGCCATTTTTCCGAAAAATTCAAGAATGGCACTGATTTTTTGGGTTAATACATAAAGTACATTATTTTCAATGGCCAAGTAGATAGCTAAGCGCGTGTTAAGAATAACATTATGTACTTGATGTAAACTGATGTTAAAGTATATACTGGGCTGATATTGATAGGCCTCATACTATACGTAATCACTGTATAGATAATGTATATAACTAGCTAGGTTTATAACTATATTTAAGCACGGCCTCGTGTAAATATCGCGTTTTTTTAATTTAAGAACAACATTTTTGTATTAAGTTAGCGATTTCATCGATCCGCCATTTTAAAAACAAAATATCATAATCATAAGTGTCACGAAAATAATACTAAATCATTGTCATTCAAAATAATTAATTAAAAATCATTGCCATTCAGTCATTGTTTCTTTTTCGAGATTTTTTACTAAAAGTATTTTCAGAAATGTTTGTGATTTTTTGGAAATTAATTCATTTTTTAATGTGTAATGAACAAAATCATGTTGTGTAAGATTTTTTAAATACATTTTTATGCTGAAATAGCATGTAAACTGCCTGTGCCCGCTACAGACATTGCCATGAATTTATTAATAATATATCTACAGGGTGTAACAGAAAGGGTATATGCCGAAAGGATGTGAATCTGCCCATGAAACTGAACAACTTTCCTTAAAGAACATAGGTCGAAAAAAAAAATGAGTTCCCATACTGCTATCGGCTGATTTGCTAGCAACTTTGTATGAAAGGTATTTTTTTTCGTTTTTCGGCCTATGTTCCTTGGGGGAAAATTGTTCAGTTTCATGGGCAGATTCACATATTTTCGGGTACATGTAACATTTCTGTTACACCCTGTATAATTCATAAGTTTTAAATATATGTGATCAATAATTATATAAAGCATTTTGTTTGAAATAAATCTGTCCATAGTTATAATCATAATAGGTATTTAAAATATCTGTGTCCAATAATTTCATGTTATTCTTTGTGATGTCCAATATATCTTATTGAGAATTTATGATTATGTTGTCCTATAAATATAATCCAATTTTAATTTCACATCTGACAAAAATGTTTTGAATATAAAATCTTTAAAATTATTAAAATGTGTGTTTGTTTATATGTCCGTGATAACAATTGATTTAAACATAATAATAATTATGTCCAAAATACATAAAATTCTGTTGTAATAAACATAGAAAATTCTATAAGTGTTACCAGATTAGAAATTGTAGGTGATACCATCATTAAAATAGTTATTTTGACCATCATAAAGCATTTTCTGGCTAGTCAGCACAATTATACATAAAACTACCTTTGCCCTGCCATTTTATACATATTTACAAAATATTGTTTTGTGATTCACCTGTTAGTAACACAAATTATATAAAATTACACAAACACAAAAATATATTATTAATGTAGATATGTTACCCAACATATAACAATGTTGAACATATGCATTTTAATATAGGAATATAAAAATAAATGGAGATACTTATCGCAAAATAAATGTTGGCTCTATTACAATAGAATAGATAGTTAAAAATTAAAACTATAAAAATACAAGGTGTTTTAGGTAACGCAAAACTTTTGTCAAAATGTTTTGCGATTTTCTTTGACACCCTGTATAACTGTATATTATTAGGTGAATAATAATTTATAAACGAAAATTACCATCATGTTCGTTATTATTGATTTTTTATAATGTGGCGATACTTAATGCTTTGTTTTCACTAGTATAGTAATAAAAAAAACATTATTTCAACTTGTATGTTAAGGTAGTCAAAAATTACCATAATTTATTTACTGTTCTAGTGAAATCAAAGCTCAATGCTCATAATTAATAATTCCTATGTAAATAAATATTACTTAAAAAATATGGTAAATATATCGCTAACCATAAATCGATGCCACAATTTAATTTCTATTTTTTTACATTTTAAGCATTGTGTACATAAAATTGGTACTATGTATAAAGTACCCAAATTTGAAAAGCGAACAGCTGTTCGATTTGTTGTAAATTAATTATATATAACTTTCTTTTAATATTTCCAAGACTGTACCTACCTACTTTATCATTTAACAAAAATGACAACTGACATTTACTATGTATAAATAAATAAAAACGGTATTGAAAAATAGCATGTTTTTTTTTTAATTGAACCCTTTAATATTTTCAAAATAGGGAAGTCGAAACAGGTAAATAAATTAAAAGATGAATTTCAATTACGGTATATTATTTATTACAGTTAATTAAATTATACATACACATTACAAATTTCTCTAATAAAACTATACATAAAGTTCGTAATTACAAAATTACAATTATTATATTAAATTCATGTAATTCCAACTATCAAAAGATTTCAATTCATTGCATGATTTTTTTGTAACCAGTACAAAGTCTATAAATAATAAATTATACGAATATGTACAATTATGTCTAAATATCGAAATAAAACTAATAATTGTAAGACATTTGCGTATATACCTTAAAAACCAAATGCAGTCGAAAATTTACTGTTTTTGTAACCAGTACAAAGTCTATAAATTATAATTATACTAATACGTACAATTACGTCTAAATAATTAAATCAAACGAATAATTGTAAGACATTTGTGTACATACCTTAAAAAACCAAATGCAGTCGAAAATTTACTGCTTTTGTAACCAGTATAAAGTCTATATATAATAAATTATACTAATATGTTTCATAATGTAATATTGAAATAAAACTAATAATTGTAAGACGTTTGATAACATACCTTAAAACTAAATGCAGTCGAAAATTTACTATGTAAATTATTGTCTAAACTTATTTACATACTTATTTTATGCATTCCCTTAATAATAGACTTTTCTAACCTAGAAGTTGTTCATTATTTGTGTTGTTTAATGCATTTCTAAATCTAGACTATTATTACTTAGCCTTCAGTCTCTTAAAATAGCAAAAGAGTCTAATAAAACAGTAGGTAAGCCAAGAGAAAAGATATATCAGTTTAACATACATATAATCACGCCTTTGTCCCTAATGGGGTAGGCAGAGCGTAAACGACCTAAACAAAGGTCGTTCCGCCACGTCTGACAAAGTTTTGAGGGTTATTTAAGATATATAGATTTGTATGTATATTGCTGTAGTGACAGGTTGTCAGCCCATCGCCTAAACTACAATGTGCCAGCTGCATTTCATCCCGGGCATGCTGTAAAAACCAGCTAAGTGATCCGAGGGTAGTATATTGCAATTTAGACGATGGGCTGACACCCTGTCACTACAGCAATATACCTACAAATCTATCTTAAAGTGACCCTCGAAAGTTTGTCAGACGTAAACGACCTTTATTAGGTCGTTTACGCTCTGCCTACCCCATTAGGGATAAAGGCGTGATTTTATTCTATAGCGTGATTGATTTTTAGTAAAATTTAGGTATTAATTTTATTCTTCCTAGCCGAATACTGCTCTCCCAATATTTTCATGACTTGTGCGTGTGTTTTGGTGCTGTCTTTCATTGTACTGTAATTCTCTTTGACAAAGAGGGCAAAGCCGTTCGGGCCTGCCTTCCGCGCTGGGGTTGACACTGAAAATAAAAATAATAAGTCTCCATACATAAATATAATCTAGGATTGGGTCTGGTTTCCCTTCTAGGTTGCGGAGGCCAGATGGCAGTCGCTCTGTGTAAAAACCAGTACCCTCGTTCAATCCCTTAGAGTAGGAAGCCGACCCCGTGAGATACGGGATAAGGCTAGGGATATGATACATACATATAATCACGCCTTTATCCCTAATGGGGTAGGCAGAGCGTAAACTATCTAAACAAAGGTCGTTCCGCCACGTCTGACAAAGTTTTGACGGTTATTTAAGATAGATTCGTAAGTATATTGCTGTAGTGACAGGTTGTCAGCCCATCGCCTAAATTGCAATATACTGACACCCTCGGATCCCTTAGCTGGTTTTTACAGCATGCCCGGGAGGAAATGCATTTTTCTCTCGCTCCCAGGCCAGCATGGAAGGAATATTATAACCACGTACCAATGTGTTTTTCGGTTTTCCAATATCATATGTACGTTTATTCGGCGCTTTTTCCGTGCTTCGGAAGGCACGTTAAGCCGTTGGTCCCGGTTAATATAGTTTAATACCGTAGATATTAGTCGTTAAGCCATATCAGAGGCCAGTGCTAAGCATTGGCGGCTTGAAAACTCTGACCTAATCTAGGATTGGGTCTGGTTTTCC
Organism: Scrobipalpa costella; assembly: GCA_949820665.1. Lineage (NCBI taxonomy): Eukaryota > Metazoa > Arthropoda > Insecta > Lepidoptera > Gelechiidae > Scrobipalpa > Scrobipalpa costella. The sequence continues at coordinate 10,410,330 of OX463320.1, read as the reverse complement.
TTCTGGGTTGCGGAGGTCAGATGGCAGTCGCTCTGTGTAAAAACCAGTACCCTCGTTCAATCTCCCAGATTAGGTAGCCGACCCCGTGAGATACGGGATGAAGGCTAGGGAGATGGAGATGGAATATTATTTGAAAAAAAATTACAGTTGTCTGGCAGTTGCAAGCTAAATAGTTTTTTCACGGCAAATATGAAGACATTTCACATGCCAGAGGACTATAAAGCGGTTTTAAAACTCTGACATCACGGTTTATCGAGTCGACCGTCGCAAAAACTAACTCCATTAGATTCATACGGGAAAGCTCCTTAATTTTTAGTTAATAACATACATACATACTATCACGCCTGTATCCCTAATGGGGTAGGCAGAGCGTCAACGACCCAAACAAAGGTCGTTCCGCCACGTCTGACAAAGATTTGAGGGTTATTTAAGTTAAATTTGAAGTGTAGCCAAAATTGCAATATACTGAAACCCTCGGATCCCTTAGCTGGTTTTTACAGCATGCCCGGGAGGAAATGCAGCTGGCACATTCTATGTTTTTCTCTCGCTCCCAGGCCAGCATGGAAGGAATATTATAACCACGTACCAATGTGTTTTTCGGTTTTCCAATATCATATGTACGTTTATTCGGCGCTTTTTCCGTGCTTCGGAAGGCACGTTAAGCCGTTGGTCCCGGTTAATATAGTTTAATACCGTAGATATTAGTCGTTAAGCCATATCAGAGGCCAGTGCTAAGCATTGGCGGCTTGAAAACTCTGACCTAATCTAGGATTGAGTCTGGTTTTCCTTCTGGGTTGCGGAGGTCAGATGGCAGTCGCTCTGTGTAAAAACCAGTACCCTCGTTCAATCTCCCAGATTAGGTAGCCGACCCCGTAAGATACGGGATAAAGGTAAGGGAGATGGAGATGGAATATTATTTGAAAAAAAATTACAGTTGTCTGGCAGTTGCAAGCTAAATAGTTTTTTCACGGCAAATATGAAGACATTTCACATGCCAGAGGACTATAAAGCGGTTTTAAAACTCTGACATCACGGTTTATCGAGTCGACCGTCGCAAAAACTAACTCCATTAAAGATTCATACGGGAAAGCTCCTTAATTTTTAGTTAATAACATACATACATACATACTATCACGCCTGTATTCCTAATGGGGTAGGCAGAGCGTCAACGACCCAAACAAAGGTCGTTCCGCCACGTCTAACAAAGATTTGAGGGTTATTTAAGTTAAATTTGTACTGTAGCCAAAATTGCAATATACTGAAACCCTCGGAACCCTTAGCTGGTTTTACAGCATGCCCGGGAGGAAATGCAACTGGCACATTCCATGTTTTTCTTTCGCTCCCAGTCCAGTATGGAAGAATGTTAGTTATATGGAGGAAAAATCCTTAAATCATCATCTCCCTAGCCTTATCCCGTATCTCACGGGGTCGGCTTCCTAATCTAGGGGATTGAACGAGGGTACTGGTTTTTACACAGAGCGACTGCCATCTGACCTCCGCAACCCAGAAGGGAAACCAGACCCAATCCTAGATTAGGTCAGAGTTTTCAAGCCGCCAATGCTTAGCACTGACCTCTGATATGGCTTAACGACTAATATCTACGGTATTAAACGATATTAACCGGGACCAACGGCTTAACGTGCCTTCTGAAGCACGGAAAAAGCACCGAATAAACGTACATATGAAATTCGAAAACCGAAAAACACATTGGTACGTGGTGGGGTTCGAACCACGACCTCCCGCTCACGAGGCAGCGGCCCTATCCACTACACCATCGGGCTCTCTTAATTCTAAAATTCCTTAAATATTAGTTCAAAAAGCTAGAATTTTATTAATATTCACCTATGACGCCATCTTTCTTCTTCTTATTGACTATAACCTCAAAGGTGCCTCGGCAGTAGCCGCAACATTTCTTTGTAACGTCAATGGATTTCGAGTGGCGTTGTACGCTGGAAGATAAGAAAAAAATCGCAAGTTAATAATAATAAAAAAAAAAAAAAACTTTATTTCAGGCATATGCCCATAGTTTTACAACTAAACTTAAGTTAACAATATTTTACGTTTACACTTTTCAGCGCGGAAGTAAATACATAATAGTGTTACTGCCTCCGTGGTCTAGCGGCTAGTGCCATGGACTCCCGATCCGGAGGTCCTGGGTTCGATTCCAAGGGGGGAAACACAAAGTTGATATTTGAGAATATATCACTTTGTGAATTTTTCCCCGGTTTGGTTAGGATATTGAATCACCTGATTGTCCGAAAAGAAAAAGATTTCGTGCTTCGGAGGGCACGTTAAGCTGTCGGTCCCGGTCGCTGTCTTTGATAGTGGTCGTTACTCAAACCATGTCAGAGGCCTGATAGTTGTGCTACTAGGCGGTTTAAAAACTCTGGCACCAGGGTTCATCGGGTCCATAGACTCGATACCCGCTCGACAGAAGAAGAATAAGAAGTGTAAGGGACAGCGTCCCGCAAACTGATAGGGGTTGCTCAGTCATCGGAACTGAACAACCGGTATACAATTGGTAAGTTGGTTAAACAATACTTTCAAAAGCTAAATTAAAACCTTTTGTGTCTTGATTCCTATGTAATTGTTCTGTCTATGTTTCTGTGTACAATAAACTGTTAAATAAATAAATAATCAATCAAATAAAGTAAGTAAAAACACTTTATTGTACACAAAAAAATACAAAAATAAACTTAAATTATTCAAATAAAAACAATAAATAAACAAAATCGCTGGAAGCGATCTCTTTCAGACAACCTTTGGGTAGAGGACAATGCAAAGAGAAGATAGAAGTGCTGAAGCATAAGAAATATAAAGAATCGATTTATAATTATAAATTTATAGCAGAGTGCCAAATTGCGTCGAAAGCTATCTCTGTGGTCTGGATCATGGGATCTCAATTTGGGAGGGGCTGGGTTCGATTTTAATAGTCCGACAAATAAAATTATTTCGATCCCTTATTACTGCTTTCGGAAATCTGATGCCTAAATGGCGGTTAAAAAGTATTAAAACCAGAAAAACATCATAATTCACTAAAAACGCAGTGAACCGAAAAACGAGTCCAACAGAATCAAGTTATAGTAATTAAGATAATTTAGAACCTTATAAATTAGCGATTCATAGTTTGTTGTAGTAACAGGAAGAAATACATTGCCACCAATGGCATTTTTTTCTTCCTGTTATCGCAAATTGATAAGATTCTAAATTATCTTAATTACTATAACTTGATTCTGTTGGACCGGGGTTTCGATTCACTGCGTTTTTAGTAAATTATGGTTTAACTTGGCTAGATCGATACGTTAAGACACCGTGTGACAGCAAATAAATGAATTATTCTTCTTCTTCTGTCGAGTGGGTATCGAGTCCTTCAACCCGATAAACCCTGGTGTCAGAGTTTTTAAACCGCCTAGTAGCACAACTATCAGGCCTCTGACATGGTTTTAAGTAACAGCGACCGGGACCAACGGCTTAACGTGCTCTCCGAAGCACGAAATCATTTCTTTTTCGGACAATCAGGTGATTCAGCCTGCAATGTCCTAACCAAACTGGGGAAAAATTCACAAAGTGATAAATTCTCAAATATCAACCAACTTTGTGTTTCCCCCCTGGGAATCGAAACCAGGACCTCCGGATCGGGAGTCCATGGCACTAGCCACTAGACCACGGAGGCAGTTAATGAATTTATGAATCATAAGAAGATAATGGGCTCGAATACCGCCGGCTAAAACTAAAATTAAATTCTATCTGTCACTTTCAAAATAATAAACTTGGAAAAGGACAGGCGATGTGTACTCTATGGTTTTACACTTTGTCCGCTAGATTTTGACGCGCTTTTGCACGTTTCCCCAGTATATCTGTCAATTGTATCCGCCATAACATACGACGGCGGATAAAATGACGAATAACGCATTAAACCACCGACCGGAGTATAGATCTCCTGTCCTTTTTAATTTTAGTTTCAGCCGGCAAATCTAGAATCGAGCGCAAAGTAATCTGTTGTTAAACCAACCTATATCCGCACTGAGTGCACTTGTACGAATATTTGAAGTGTATCTCGAGGTCGTGACAGCGCGAGATTTCGCCCAGTTCCGGAAACACCATAAGGGAACGCGTCGCCCTGAAAAATAATAATCAAATTTCGTGTTATAACATACATGCATACATATTACAACCGGGTGTAAGGGACAGCGTCCCGCAAACTGATAGGGGTTTCTCAGTTACACCAGGATATTTATTTAGATGAAAATAAAATTTGACCTTCCCATACAAAATGACCACCTTGATCAGACAAATTGTATGGAAAAGCAAATGTATTTTTCATTCCCTGAAAAGAAAAACTGCTCATAGTTGTTCAGTTTCATTGAGTGTGCAACCCCTATTAATTTGCGGGACGCTGTCCCTATACCAGGTGGTATAGTCACGCCTTTATCCCTAAAGAGCGTAATCCAGAACGTAAACGACCTAAACAAAGGTCATTCCGCCACGTCTGACAAAGTTTTGAAGGTTATTTAAGATAGACTTGTAGGTATATTGCTGTAGTGACAGGTTGTCAGCCCATCGCCTAAATTGCAATATACTAAAACCCTGGGATCCCTTGGAGGAAATTCAGCTAGCACATTCTATGTTTTTCTCTCGCTCGCTATTATAACGCTCTCCAAAAACTAGAATACGTGTATCATCATAATATTCTGGTCTCTTTTAAATTTTTCTCACTTAAGGTAGTTTGATGGTTTTAGAACACAGATTAATGCATTTGGAACACAGATTGATGCATTTGGAACACAGTTTAATGCATTTGGTGTTCCATCAGTTTGATGACTACACTATTATACTAACTGTATCTGTTCCCGTGAATTTCCCAACTTTTATCCCCATTAGGTTGGTTGGAAGAGATATCTTATAGAGATAAGCTCGCCTGTTGTTTATTTTTTTTAAGTTGAACTGTATTTTTAATTTTTAAAACTATAAAGAATATTATGACTTCGGAAGGCAGATTGATGCATTTGGAAGGCAGTTTGACACATTGGAATCTTTGGGTCACAGTTTGGTCCCGTTGGTGAGTTTGGGTCATAGTTTGTTGTTTTCACTTACCATCTCTTCCAAAGCGGCCCATGACTAGCCCTCAACTCCCCATCTATCAACCAGGTAGCAGTGTGACACAATTCATGAATGAGGGTATCTCTTAGCCTTTGTAGACGGTCTACTACTTTAGTAGACATCTATGATGCCTTTGGAAGACAGTTTGCTGACTGTGCTTTTGGGTCACAGTTTAGAAGCCTTTGGTTCAGTTTGGTGCGTTTAGGTCAGTTTGGTAACTTTGGGTTCTTTTTGGTCAGTTTAGTGTCTTTGGGTCACAGCTTGGTGCCTTTGGGTCACAGTTTGGATGCCTTTGGGTCATAGTTTGGTACGTTTGGGTCATAGTTTGTTTGATCCTTTCACTTACCATCTCTTCCAAAGCGGCCCATGGCCAGCCCTTAACTCCCCATCAATAAGCCATGTTGCAGAGTGACACAATTCATGAATGAGGGTATCTCTAAGGCGTTGTGGTCCGTCCACTACTTTGGTAGACAACTATGATGCCTTTAGAAGACAGTTTGGAGTATTTGGGTCACAGCTTGGTCCGTTTGGTGTGTTTGGGTCACAGTTTGGAGTATTTGGGTCACAGTTTGGAGTATTTGGGGCACAGTTTGGTCCGTTTGGTGTGTTTGGGTCAAAGTTTGGAGTATTTGGGTCACAGTTTGGAGTATTTGGGTCACAGTTTGGAGTATTTGGGTCACAGCTTGGTCCGTTTGGTGTGTTTGGGTCATAGTTTGTTTGATGCTTTCACTTACCATCTCTTCCAAAGCGGCCCATGGCCAGCCCTTAACTCCCCATCTATAAGCCATGTTGCAGAGTGACACAATTCATGAATGAGGGTATCTCTAAGGCGTTGTCTAAGGTCCGTCCACTACTTTAGTAGACAACTATGATGCCTTTAGAAGACAGTTTGGAGTATTTGGGTCACAGCTTGGTCCGTTTGGTGTGTTTGGGTCACAGTTTGGAGTATTTGGGTCATACTTTGGAGTATTTGGGTCACAGCTTGGTCCGTTTGGTGTGTTTGGGTGACAGTTTGGAGTATTTGGGTCACAGTTTGGTCCGTTTCGTGTGTTTGGGTCACAGTTTGGAGTATTTGGGTCACAGTTTGGAGTATTTGGGTCACAGTTTGGAGTATTTGGGTCACAGTTTGGAGTATTTGGGTCACAGCTTGGTCCGTTTGGTGTGTTTGGGTCATAGTTTGTTTGATGCTTTCACTTACCATCTCTTCCAAAGCGGCCCATGGCCAGCCCTTAACTCCCCATCTATAAGCCATGTTGCAGAGTGACACAATTCATGAATGAGGGTATCTCTTAGGCGTTGTGGTCCGTCCACTACTTTAGTGGACAGTTTGATACTGGACGTACGAATACGGTCGCCTTTTGAGTTCTTTATAAGGCGGTTTGTTGTGGTGCTGAGAAAAGAAAAAACGTTACATTACATTACATGCATATACAACGTATAACAGAAAGGATATGAACCAGCCCATGAAACTGAACAACTTTCCCGAAGAAACATAGGTCGAAAAACGTAAAATAAAGTTTGACTCCCCATACTACACACGCTATCAGCTGATGCATTTTGTATGGAAGGTCAAACGTTTTTTTCTAATTTTGACCTATGTTCCTTTGGGACAGTTGTTCAGTTTCATGGATGGTTCGTATCCTTTCCGGTGCGTATACCCTTTCTGTTACACGTTGTATAAGGTCATTTTAATTCAAGTGCAAATATTGATAAAATGACCTTATATATAATCTTGCCTTTATCCCTAATGAGGTAGGCAGAGAGTAAACGACTTAAACAAAGGTCGTTCCGCCACATCTGACAAAGTTTTGAGGGTTAATTAAGATAGATTTGTAGGTTTTTTGCTGTAGTGACAGGTTGTTAGCCAATCGCCTAAATTACAAAATACTGAAACTCTCAGATCCCTTGGCTGGTTTTTACAGCATGCACGGGAGGAAATGCAGCGTGCACATTTTGTTTTTCTCTTGCTCCCAGTCCAGCATGAAAGAAACCTTAAATTAACAAATAATTTCTTACCCAGCAGTACTCCTAAGCTTGCCATCCCAGCTGATAATCATATCAGCGTCTAGTTGATCATCAAACACCTGACTGTTGAACTCTTTGAACAGTCTCCTAGAGAGGTCCTCGCGGAGGGTTTTGTAGCTGGATTGGTATTTCAAAGCCTCAGGGTGGCTACGCCAGGTGGGTATATTGTCTGAAATAGAAGAAATTATACATACACTAGCGACCCGCCCCGGCTTCGCACGGAAATTATCAGTGTTTCTCTACTATATTATGCATGTATTATACATATAAGCCTTCCTCTTGAATCACTCTGTCCATTAAAAGAAACCGTAGTTTTAAAGATTTATGCATACATAGGTATATAGGGACAGAGAAAGCGACTTTGTTTAAACTTTGTATTGATACATATAATTACACCTTTATACCTAATGGGGCAGGCAGAGCGTAAACGACCTAAACAAAGGTCGTTCTGCCACGTCTGACAAAGTTTTGAGGGTTATTTCAGATTATTGAAGAAATCGTATCATGGAAATAAGGGGTGTAAGGGATAGCTTTCCGCGTTCTGAATAAAACTCTTCCATGCTGGACTGGGAGCGAGAGAAAAACATAGAATGTGCCAGCTGTATTTCCTCCCGGGCATGTTATAAAAACCCGTTTAGGGATTCGAGGGTTGAATATACTAAAGTATATTGCAATTTAGGCGATGGGCTGACAACCGATCATCTATTTACCTACAAATCTATCTTAAATAACCCTCAAAACTTTGTCAGACGCGGCGGAACGACCTTTGTTCAGGTCGTTTACGCTCTGCCTACCCCATAAGGGATAGAGGCGTGATTATATGTATGTATGTATTAAAATTATAATACAATACAAATATTCTTTATTGTACATAAACAACACATTGTACAGGAACAAACATTACAAAACAAACAAGAGTAGTAGAATTAAGCGGCCTTATTGCTAGGGTAGCAATTTCTGCCACTACCTTTGGGTAAAGTAGTAGTTTGCTAATATTATGCGGGATAGTGCAGTTACTATTGTTATAAATTTAAATAGAATATATAGAGTATGTACAGTAATATAATATGCTATAAGAGAGAAGCAAATGCAATATTTTATTCAGATGGGGAAGTGAGATTGTGAAAAACAAAATAACAAACTAGATAATATAATTAACACACAGTAGGTAATTATTTAAGTAAATCAGGTGCTATTTAGGAGAATGTAGAAAATATTTTACCTGCTAGAGATCCAATGAAACTAAGTTTATTTACTGTATCAGGAGTTCTTATAACAGTTACAGTATTTTTTACACTAACATTTTCAACCCTTTTCGTGAGAACTTCAACATCATTCAAACTTTCAACCAACTCTGTCACAGACATAACGTTTTTCTTTTTTCCTGTTGTATTAACATTTCTAGTCTTATCCCGTTTCTGTTTTGGTACATTTGGTGTACAAGGAATCTTTTCCGTATACAACTTTTTCTTAGTTTTCTCTGAGATATCATTCTGCAATCTAGATTTATATTCTGAACCGTTGAGATTAAGATATAATTTTTTGTTCACTTGTAGATCTTTACGAATATTCTCTTTGTCACTCTCATCGTCATTAAACTGTAATTTCTTTGATATTCCATTGATGTTATCATATTTGTGTTTTAATGTTTTGAATAATGTTGGGATAGACTTCCACTGTTGACCGTAGAGGTCATCTAGTAATTTCTTTTGAGAATCTTGTATTTTCTTTATAGAACATTCTTCTAAAGATTCGTCGGCTGTGTCTTTTGGTGTTGAAGGTATGGTGACGTGTTTCGGTGTAGCGCACATTATGCCCTGAGCTGGTGACCAGCCACCGTTGCTTGGTCTTGATCCTGTTATTGATTTGTCATCTTTCGAGCAGTTGAAAGAAACCTGGAATGAAGCAAGCAGGTTTGTAATTATAACAATGACATAAAGATCTTTTTTCTATGTTAATAATGACATTTTCCCGTACTAGCCTGGGAGAGAAATCATAGAATTTCCCACCTGCATTTCCTCCCAGGCATACGTACATACATAGATATAATCACGCCTTTATCCCTAATGGGGTAGGCAGAGCGTAAACGACCTAAACAAAGGTCGTTCCGCCTCGTCCGACAAAGTTTTGAGGGTTATTAAGAAATATTCGTAGGTATATTGCTGTAGTGACAGGTTGTCAGCCCATCGCCTAAATTACATTATCCTGAAACCCTCGGATCCTTTAGCTGGTTTTTACAGCATGCCAGGAAGGAAATGCAGCTGGCACATTCTATGTTTTTCTCTCGCTCCCAGACCAGCATGGACGAAGGCATGCTGTAAAAAAACAGCTAAGGGTTCGAGGGTTTCATTATATTGTAATTGAGGCAATGGGCTGACAACACGTCACTAGAGCAATACACCTACAAGTCTATCTTAAAAAACCCTCGGAACTTTGTCAGAAGTGGCGGAACAACATTTGTTTGGGTCGTTTACGCTCTGCCTACCCCATTAGGGATAAAGGAGTGACTATATGTAAATTTATCACTTTGTGAAGTTTTCCCTAGTTTAGTTAGGACATTGCAGGCTGCATCACCTGATTATCCGAAAATAAAAAGGGTTCCGTGCTTCGGACGGCACTTTAAGGCGTAGGTCCCGGTCGCTGTCTTTAATATTAGTGTTTACTCAAACTATGTCAGAGGCCTAATAGCTGTGCTACTAGGCGGTTTGAAAACTCTGACACCAGGGTTCATCGGGCTGTTCGACTCGGAAATCCACTCACTAAGAAGAAGAAGAAGGAAATTTCATGAAGCGTAGGTGAAACCGTGGTGTCAATAGCTATATTTCTTTAAAATTACAAACACAGTCAGGCTCGAACAAATTTAAAGGTGTTAGCAAAGACGAAAGATATTTATTAAACTTACATTTCCAGTCTTACTAGGCTCCTCGTCAAATACCACCGGGGGTAAATCATCAGATACATCGGAGTCATTTATCACAATTGGAGAGTATATCTTTGGACTTGATTGAACCTGAAAACGAAAATATTATATACATAATATAAAGTCACATCTTTATCTCTTTTTGGGTAGGCAGAGTGTAAAATGCCTATTGAAAGATGTTTTAACCCTGTCTGACAAATACATACATACATATAATCACGCTTTTATCCCTAATGGGGTAGGCAGAGCGTAAATAACCTAAACAAAGTTTCGTCCGTGATGTCTGACAAATTCTTGAGGGTTATTTAAGATAGATTTGTAAGAACCAGTACCCTCGTTCAATCCCCTAGATTAGGTAGCCGAAGATTTGTAAGAACCAGTACCCTCGTTCAATCCCCTAGATTATGTAGCCGACCCCGTAAGATACGGGATAAGGCTGGGGAGATGATGATTTAAGATAGATTTGTAGGTATCAGTGGCTAGGAGTGCAATTTTATCGAGGGTAAGCCATAACAAAAAAAAAACATTGAAGTCCTTTATAGTTTCAATGTAATTCCAGATTTGGTGGAGGTGGAATTTTTGAAAGGGAAGCTAACGGGAATCGGCTTGTATGGACCCTTCGCCACTGGTAGGTATATTGTTGTAGTGACAGGTTGTCAGCCTATTTCCTAAATCCAATATACTGAATATTGTATCTTAATGTTACTTGAGTAATATTAAGATACAATTGCCTTGTTGTGTAAAATTTAAGTTTGAATAATCTATAACCCAAAATACTGTTTCTGGGTATTATGTGATTATAGGATTATTGCACTAATTAGAGCGTAGTATTTAGAATTTAACTATAATAAAATATGTAAGCGTAGTCCTTACAGAACAGTGAATTTTTACATATTTTCTGAACAAATTCTGTACTTACTTTTGTAGGAAAATCAGACCGAAATCTATCGAAAGATTCGTCAAGAATAATACAATCGGAGCTTCTGTTCTGTCTCTTTGCTTCCTCATCCTTCTTCAGTCGATTTTTCCTCAGCGACAACTTCAAAAACCCTGGAAAAGACCACGGCACACTGATTATGTCTTAAACTTGGTTTTAAGAAAAGTACGACAACTAGGAATATTACTTACGGTCTCTTGTCTTCAGGGCTTTTTGTCTGTCCATCTTTACAACATTTGTTATTGTAAAAAATACGTGAAATTGATATTATTCATGAAAATATTCAAAAAACATCTGGCCGTTGGTTTGTTTTTTTTTTTTTTTTTTCCAATTCGTCTCATTTTGTAATTGAGACAGGCTAAAGCTTTTCGCCATACCGCCTATTCATTCCGTTAAATATTTCTGTCGTAGTGTTTTAAAATGAACTTCTTTCGTAATATATTTTAAGTCAAATCATAGCAAATATTTCTTTCGTAACCATTTTAATGTACTTCTTTCGTATTTGTTTTCGAGTCAAATCCATTCAGTTTTGTCTTCTTTATTATTTTAATTAGTCAAAATTCTCAGTATGTCCAAGGGTTGTGTCCTCGGAACAATAACTGAAGGTCATATCAAATAATTTATATCTCATATCCAGTTTAAAAACGTATTTTTCGCATTTCCTCTTAATGTTCTGTTAATTAGTTTTTTTTATTTTATTTTTTAAGTTTTCTTTTATTATTTACATTTATTTTTATATTTAATTTACAGTATTTATTATAAATTTATGTATGTACAAATATGTTTCACTGTTTTTTAAAAGTGTTTTAATGCACAGCGGGACCAAATCAGGTGCACCATAAATTCGAAGAAGCTCATCCATTAGCACAAGGCGCTGAATGCCAAAAGATGGGCAGTTAAATATAATATGATCTATTGTTTGAATTTGTTGCAAATGACAATGTTCGCACAAATTAGTGTCGACCTTAAACGATGAAGATGGAAATTTAACCTGCAATGCCCAAAACGTAGACGACATATAGTAACATAATATTTCCTATCATTACAACAATTACTTCTAGAGAACCACGGTGTACTATTTATTTGAATATCTAAAGCAAAGTACCACAAACCTTTATTTTCAACTTGCGTAAAATTATACCAGTGACCACCCCATTTCTCACACATTCTACGTTTTAAAACACTTATAGCATCTGTGAATGGTATTGAGATACCGACACTACGATCGGTACTACATTCATCTACATTTACAATAGTTTTTGCCAAAAAATCAGCTCTTTCATTACCTATAACACCGATATGTGAAGGAACCCAAATAAAATCTACATAAATGCCGAAAGTGGCAAGTTCATCCCACATTTCCTTTATGGAATAAATGATGTAATTAGTTGAAGCTTTAAATTTATTATTTGCCAGATTCTTTAAAACACTCATACTATCACTAACTACAGCCCATTTAACGTTCAAAGCTCTTCGACGTTTTATTTCTTGTAAGGCATATAAAATAGCCACAGCCTCCGCAGTAAAAATACTTGCATTTTTATCAAGTTTATGACCAAAACCCAATTTTGAATCTGGTTCAAAAAGAGCAAAGGCAACGCTTTCATCATTTTTGGAGCCATCTGTATAAATAAATTTATAACCAACAAATTGAGATAACATCTCGTAAACTTGTTCTTTAGTAGTTAATTCAGAATCTACGAAAGTTTTAATAGGCGGAAATTTACTATTAAATAACCCTTGGTAACACGGTAAAAGTGGAGTAGATTTAAGATTCAAACTGGTGAATAACTGTAATAGAGACATAAAACCGTGCATTACAAACATAGATAAACCAACAACAGCTACTGCATTTTTTAGATTTTGAATAAGACTATTATTAGATGAACTTAATAGTTTAAGAATGAATCTTTCTTTTAGATAGGTAAATCGTATTTCAATAGGAAGTAATCCACATTCTATTTGCAAAGCGCCAATGGGAGTGGATCTAAATGCACCCGTTATGATCCGCATGCAGTTGTTTTGTATTTTGTTTAACCTATCAACATATTTTTTATTTACAGCAAACGACAGGAAACTATATTCAAAATGACTACGAACTAAAGATTTGTACAGTATTAACAAAATTTTGGGATCAGCGCCCCAGTAAGTGGCGCATAAAGACTTTAATATATTACAAGCTTTATTGGCTCTTGATACAATCATATTTACATGATCCTTCCAAGAAAGATTACGAGTGAACAGTACGCCCAAGAATCTTGCCTCAGAAGCAATTGGTAACGGAACATTTTTATATTTAACATTAGGCAAAATTGGACACTTCTTACCAAAAACAACAACCTTGGATTTCAACGGATTTACTTCCAAATTAAGATAGTTAAAGTATTGATTTAAGTTATTCAATGCATCAGTAACCACTTCAGCAAGTTGACCTTGATTGGTACCCGATGCATAGACAACCAAATCATCTGCAAATTGAAGATTTTTTACTTTTGGTCCTAAAATCAAGTTTATACGACGAATATACAAAATAAAAAGTAAAGGTGATAAAATACCACCCTGGCAACAACCTATAGAAGATAACCTAGGCCCATATAAATGTCTTTCATATTTTACAAAGACTCTTCGTTCGGACATGAAATTTGCAATCCAGTTAATCAGCTTTGGAGGGATTCCTATTGACAATAACTCTTGACAAAGAATAGAGGGATTCACACTATTAAATGCACCAGATATATCAAAGAAGACGGACAATAATGAACTATAACAAGACAAGCTACGTTGTATGTCGAGATGAAGTTGACAAATACTCTCACGTGCCGAACGACCTCTCCTAAAACCAAACTGATTTGCAGGCAGTATATTGTTTTTCTCAACATAAAATTCTAAACGTTGTTTTAATAATTGCTCAAATATTTTACCTACACATGAAGTGAGGGCTATTGGCCTATATGAATGATGCTGAAATTTAGGTTTATCTGGTTTAATTATCGGAACAAGACAATCAGTTTTCCAATCGGCTGGAATTTCGTTACTTTCCCATAGCAAATTCAAAATTTTCAAGAAAATCTCTAAAGAATTGTTATCAAGATTTTTAAACATTAAATAAGGAATTCCATCTAAACCAACAGCAGTATTTCTGCGGGAAAAAATTGCAGCCTTAAGCTCTTGCAAAGTGAAATTATCAATAAGAAAACAGTTTTCTAAATTTATATTATTATTTGTGTAGTCAAAATCAGTTCTATTCGGAACTAAATCAGGGGTATATTTCTTTAGAAAATCCAACACCCAGCCATTCTCACCACCTCCGGGGTGAAAATAACTGTTGTTAAACTTTTTCATAAACTTCCAAATTACTGACAATGGAGTACATCTATTAAAGGACTTACATAAAGCTTCCCAACTATTTTTTCTTTCTATTTTTAATGTTATTTTTTTAAGTGCACGGAGCCTTTTGAACTCCAAATAATTAATCTCAGAAGGATCATATTTAAAGTGCAAATAAGCTCTCTTGAAATTTAAAACTGCCTCTTTACATTTATCATTCCACCAAGGAAGCGTCGGTTTTTTACTAACTCTTTCCTGACAAGGTTGATTCAAAGATTCAGACTCAACATAACCAGAAATCGATCTCTTTATAGCTAAATGAAGAATGTTCCGAAAAATTATATACGCATCCTGAGCAGGATACGCCTCAAGATGAAAATCATTTAATAAAGATTGTACGTTTTGAGAGTACATTTGCCAATTCACCTTTTTAAAATTTGGGTGAGTGGGCAAATGTTCAGTGTTTGCGCAGACATTTTGGTTTATATTGTAACTATTACCATTAACACAAAGTTTTAAAATTATAGGAAAATGATAGCTTGTACCAAGAGGGGTATCGAAAACAGACCAATCACAACTAATTGCCAACGATGAAGAAATCAACGATAAGTCTAATGCATTGGAACGCCATGTTAAAGAGCCAACAGTAGTTACTTGACCATCATTCAGCAGGACTAAATCATCATTATTTTCAATCAAATCAAGAATATCCCTTCCACGAGGAGAGTCTTCACTACACCCCCATGAAGTGTGATGTGCATTAAAATCACCTGCAAAAATCATTGGACTTGGAATCGATTTAATTAAAGCATTCAGTTTAATTTTACTAAAATTAGGAGTGCAGTTCAATGGGCTATAAAAGCTAACTATACTTATCTGCTGCTTATTAACCGTAATAGATATGCAAATATTTTGGAGAGAATCATCAAAAAATGTGTCAATCTTAGAATATGAAATACTATTATGGACTAAAATAGCTACACCATTATGTGTATTTCCACAATCATTACGTTCTATATTATAATGTTTAATTTTAAATTGCTTAGAAGACTTAAGCCATGTTTCTTGTATTATTGCGATATGAATATTGTGCTCATAGAGAAATTGAGTTAAAACATGTTTATTGCTTATTATAGACTGGGCGTTCCATTGAATTATATTTAAAGTATCCATTATTTAGTAGAAGAAGAATTCTTAACGCTTTCTTGCAAAGCTTCTCGTATAGAGCCTGCAGTAATACTTGTATTATTTTTCATTTTATTGTTTAAAAGTTTTGTTATCGTATTTAATAGAATAGTCATGAAAATTTCGGATTTCATCATGTTACTTATTTGATTGTCAATAGTTTTGGATGCCAGCTGAGGAAATGCTTGTTCGTTAAACAGATCGGAAAATTTCGCAGTTCTAGACTTTACTCGGTTTTCTTCAATTTTTGTTTTTTTAATCGGACATGCCGAGGAAACCGCAATATGATTTCCCTTGCAATTAACACATTTCGCTTCTTTAGTATCGACTGAACATACTTTAAAATTATGATTTTCTGCACATATAGAGCACACGTCAGAGTTGTGACAAAACTTTGCAATGTGTCCATAAGCAAGGCATTTAAGACATTGTTTAACTGGTGGAATGTACATACCAACTTCATGACGCCACGAGTCCAAGTAGACGTAATCCGGCAATTGAGTGGAGGCAAACGTAACCGCCACTGTCTGCGTTGGCTCATAAGAGACTGAGTTACCTTCACGTACTCGGCGCATAAAACGACGAACCTGAATGACATTTCTTGAACTGCCTATTAGAGAGAAAATTTGTTGGTTCGAATAATCAACAGGGACTGACTTTAGAACACCTGTGACCTCTGTGTCTCCCGCAGGAATCGTTGCTTTGAACGAAAGTCCACTCAAAAGTTTTTTATTTGAAATGAATACGTTGGCGTTGTTGGATAGATCAAAAGTGACACCCACTTTGAATCTATTGATTGGTCTTAGATGCATTAAACCAGACACGCAATGCTCTCGTATGGCTTTAGAAAGAGCCAAACGATCCTTGTCCGTGAATGGCTTGGATTCGTCTACATGCGACAAAAACACAATAAATTCGCTCTTTTTTGAGTTTTCTGGATACTTCCTGGTATGTCCGGGGGTCTTATATATTTTATATTTGTCCTCAGATCGTTGTTGTTGCCCATGTTCACCAAATGGTTGTTTCTGCTTGGGCTCACGGTGTTTCAGATCCAGTAAGGAGTCGTCCGTGTCCGAAGGTCCTGAAGACTCCGAGAACGGGGGATCCATCATCACATTCAACGAAGGTGGAGGTTCCTCCGATGATTTTGGTTTTTTTCTCTTCCCCATGTTGGGGAAGAATTAACTTTACACAACTATTGTACAATTAACTATTTACACTATATACAACAAAATTAATGCGTGAAAACTAATTTTAAATATATTTCACAAAGCAAGATCACAAAATTGCGCCTTTTCGGTGACAAGGTTCCCGCCTTTTTTTTTTCCCGTTGGTTTGATTCGGATTTGACATATTGTTTTTTTTTTAATTTGAGTCTTAAGGACAAATCACATTGAAATTGAGCGTCGGGCGTCGCGCAATTGTCGTATTAGTGCGTGCGTTTTGTACTCGAACGTGACTCAATGTCAGTGTGACAAGCCCTTTGTAGTAACACCGCCATCTATGTAGAAGAATAAGTAACATTAGTCAATAGTATTTGCAATAGATGGCTCTGTTTTATATAAATTTAAATAACTATTTTTATTTGCTACTGACCCTAATTTTAAAAAAGACGCTCTACCATCGGACTAAGAGAGATAACGACCCTGAAAAATCTTAAAAGAGAACAATAAAGGAATGGAGAACCTTCATAATACACCTTTCATTGTGTTAATTTCGTTGCTCAATACAACACTTACCTACTACTTGCACGGATAAATAAGTAGGTCAAGAATCAAGATACACTCTTAGTGAGTGTTTAATGAAAACTGATTAAAAATGTCTGTACAGAATCTTTCTCTTTTCATAAAAATATTTTTCTACATTTAACTTTTACCTGGTATACCGGATAGCTTCCTGAAAACTGAGGTACTACTCAACCAAGAACCAACGAAACTGAACAACTTGCAAAAAAAACATTTAGGAAGTTTTCTGGAAATATCTTCTTTAATGTAATTAGTATACCTACTATTACTATTAGTCTAATACCTTACGGGGTAGGTAGATCTGAACGGTCAAATAAAGTCAATTTTAGCCACGTCTGACGAAAAGAGGATAATTCAAATAGAAGGTAACGCTAATACCAGGTGTAAGGGACAATGACACTGAACAACTATCAGGACGATTATTTTATCAGGAAGTGTTTCCAACTAAGGGATTAGAGGGTTTCAGTAAATTGCAATTTAGGCGATGGGCTGACAACCTGTCACTACAGGAATATACCTACAAATCTATCTTAAATAACCCTCAAAACTTTATCAGTCGTGGCGGAACGACCTTTGTCTAGGTCGTTTAAAAATAAATGTTTAAAAAAAAATGGCTTTTCCATACAAATTGTCTGATCGAGGTGAACATTTTGTATGGAAATGCCGTTATTTTCTCTTTCTGGAAGAATTTCCTGGTGGAAGTTGTTCAGTGTCATTGACTGAGCAACCCCTATCAGTTTGCTGGACCCTGTCCCTTACACCTCGTATATATCTATGTTTTGTTGTTGGTTTTATGAGGAAAAAATAACAGATTAATGCTGACATAAGGAAAATAAAAGATTTAATAACCGATGGTGAGATAAATTTAGAATTGTAGTAAAATTTTACGCCTAGATATTACCAGAGCATTTAGACAGGTAAATTCCCAATTATTACTTGGAATATCTGCCCTCATCACCTTTTGATGTATGAGGAAGGAAAACTAATGAATTTGGGAAAACCTTTCTTGTTGAACTCAGCTTAGTAACGTAGTCTTAATGCAATAAAGTGATTCGGAAGTTTCATGCTGGACTGGGAGAGATAGAAAAACATAGAATGTTCCAGCTGCCCTTCCTCCCGGGCATGCTGTAGAAGACAGCAAAAGGGACTCGAGGGTTACTGTGTATTGTAATTTAGGCGATGGGCTGACAACCTATCACTACACATTAGCAATACACATTACAATCTAAAATTGCCCTCAATTTTTGTCAGACGCGGCGAAAGCGCCTTTTACGAGGCGTTTAACGCTCTGCCTACCCCGTAAGGGATAAAGGCGTGATTTTATGTATGTATGATTCGGAAGTTTTACTTGTGAACTTTAGATACAGTTTGAGACAAACGATTTGACATAGAACAACACAGTCCACGCGTCGTCCACGCAAAATTTCTTAAACTTCTTTAAGAAGGTTGCTCTGTAGTTCTTAAATTGGCAAAGGTTGGTGTCTAACAAAATATATAAATAAATAAATATAAAATCTACAAAGCTATATAGAAGAAACATAGTTAGCCACAACTTGCAACTGGTCTGTGAAATAAAACTAGTCTATTCATTAAAATGATAAGGAAATTCACAACTTTCTCAACAGGCAAGCGCAGCAGCCGCTAACGCTGAAAAGCTCAAAATCCGTAAATATACGGATATTTCTGGCAGCTACATGTTTCTACCGCTGGGGTTCGAAACTATGGGTCCTTGGGGGCCGGATACAAAGAAATTTATGAAGGACCTTTCAGGGCGTCTTGCTGAGGTCACTGGTGACCGCAGGGCTGGCGGCTTCCTTGCGCAGCGGATTAGCCTCGCTATCCAAAGGGGGAATGCTGCCAGCGTGCTGGGCACCATGCCACAGCAGGACGCTCTGGAGGCCATTTATTACATTTAATTAGATTTAAGTTAATTTTGTAAATATTTTTAATGATTATTGTAAATAAAAAGTCTTTTCACTTTCAAGGAATTGAGAAACGTAAAGTCCGATTTTGCTTGCTGCTTCCATGCTGGCCTGGGAGCGAGAGAAAAACAAAGAATGTGGCAGCTGCAATTCCTCCCGGGCATGCTGTAAAAACCAGCTAAGGGATCCGAGGGTTTCAGTATATTGTAATTAAGGCGATGGGCTGACCACCTGTTACTACAGCAATATACCTACAAATCTATCTTAAATAATCCTCGAAATTTTGTCAGACGTGGCGGAACGACCTTTGTTTAGGTCGTTTACGCTTGCCTACCCCATTAGGGATAAAGGCGTGATTATATGTATGTATGTAGGTACAGTCCGATTTCAGGAGCTCACCAATCTGAAGCTTTCCTGAAAACCTATTGAGGCTCTTCAATAAGTACTACAGAAAGAGTCTATGTACAGTCAGGCGTAACGTATTTTACGATGAAAACTTTGTTATGAAAATATGCTGTTTTGTTACCTCTAGCGTTGTTTTGTTACTTCATAACTTTTAACAAGTTTCCTTTGAAACTTAAATATCTATAATAGTTACTAAGGTATCTGTGGCAGTCTAGCCGCTGACCTCTACACATATACAAAGTTTAGCAATCCCAAGTTCACCCTTGCCCTTAAATTCACGCATGCGCCCCAAACACAAGTCCCCCAACTTCAGAAAATGGCGGCCGCGAGCGGAGAAAATCGCTTTTTTATATCCAGACCGTCGTATTTGCCTTTCTGGAGGGTGTTCTTCTATTACCTGGACTAATTGAATACTCAATTATCAGTGCAAAAGGTTATAGTTCAATTTAATTTGTTACTAATAATTTTACACATGCAGTCATGACCTTTTAGTGAAAACCAGTTACGGAAGAGCTCTGGTAATTCGTTCGGTTTTGTTCTAGAAGGTTTCAGTTAGATTGGACTCAGCTGTTTTGAAAAATCGAATGTGCACGTTCAAATTTGGAATAAGTCAGTTTGACGTCAGTGCTAGTACAGTGCACACGAAATATTTCAACCATGTGATGGTGAGTGGCAAAAGAACCGGCGAAATGTTACGAAATAGTGTTTTAGAGTGTAGAGTAGTGTTTTTTTATTCGAAAGTGAATGCTGAGTGTGTAGATAAAACCATTATTTTTCAAAATTTTTGCACATTTTGATTGGATTTTTGTGTTGTTTCTTAGAAAATTTTAAGTTTAATGTGCATTTTTAGCTTTAGATTGGTATAACTTTTTATACAAGAAGATAGATAGGTATAAATTAATTATACCTACTATTTTTAAGGTTATGTTATGTATGTCCATGTGACATACCTACCACGTGGCTCTAAATAAAAGCATGTTATAATAGTAATAAAGAATAGTAAATAACTTTTAAAAATATCCGGTGGTCAACTCGGTGTTCGTTCAAAATGCGTTAGATAATAATGTATAATTACGACCTTAACCTTCTATACATTCACCGTATTACGCAATGTTATGAAACACAATACATAAAATTATACCTACCTAACTATTCATTCTTGATACTCATAAATTCACATGAATATGTTTAATAGAGTGCCTGTTACAAAATAATAGCAACAACAGAAGTAGAAATAAAAATAAATACTTTGAGTTTTTTTTTGGGCAAATAAAAAAATATGAATAAGAATAAAAATAATAATTAAAAATACAAAAGTTTTTGGCAGCGGTGGGATTCGAACCCACGCCTCCGAAGAGACTGGTGCCTTAAACCAGCGCCTTAGACCGCTCGGCCACGCTACCACATGGTGGGAACGTTGAAATTACCGTACACGTCTATTTAGACCAATATTACTAGATGTGTACGATTTCAGAAATTATTTTCAATGTGTTGACATTCCCGAAATTATAAACCTACTCGATTTTCAAATAAACTAAAAAGAATACCTTTTTTAATCAGGTGATTAAATTTATATTCTGGAAATACCGAGCCTACCCACAGTACTATAATATATTATAGGCAAATATTCATAAAAACAAACATGACGTATTTGATAGAATAACATGAATAGAATTCTATCTTATCGTAATATCCAATCCTTAATTAGATGCAAAATAAAATAAATTGCTTAGACAACAAAGAGGCAGATGACTGTTGAAATCAATTTAAATACAAAATGCAAGTTATATATTTTTTACATACATACATACATACATATAATCACGCCTTTATCCCTAATGGGGTAGGCAGAGCGTAAACGACCTAAACAAAGGTCGTTCCGCCACGTCTGACAAAGTTTTAAGGGTTATTCAAGATGGATTTGTACGTATATTGCTGTAGTGACAGGTTGTCAGTCCATCGCCTAAATTGCAATATACTAAAACCCTCAGATCCCTTAGCTGGTTTTTACAGCATGCCCGGGAGGATATGCAGCTCGCACATTCTATGTTTTTCTCTATGTTTTTTTCTTCTCTGAAATAGTATCTTTACGAATGTAACAGTCCTAATTACAATATACATCACGTTGGAGGGTATTCCCTCGTAAAACATGCATACATATAATCACACCTTTATCCCTAATGGGGTAGGCAGAGCGTAAACGACTCAAACAAAAGGCCTAATTTGCCTCTCATTTTAAGTCTCACTTCCGTAGGTCAGCTGGAAGAAATTTCTTAGTAGAAATAAGCTGTACCTGTTGTGTCGGTATTCCTTGTGTATTGTCTTTCTCATGTTACTTGTGTACAATAAACAGTAAATAAATAAAAATAAATAAATAAAAGGTCTGACAAAGTTTTGAGGGTGATTTAAGATAGATTTGTAGGTATATTTATGTAGTGACAGGTTGTCAGCCCATCGCCTAAATTGCAATACCTATACTGAAAACTTTGGATTCCTTAGCCGGTCTTTACAGCATGCCCGGAAGGAAATTTAGCTGGCACATTCTATGTTTTTTTTTCGCTCAAAGTCCAGCATGGAAGAATATCAAAACTGACTTTGTCAGACGTGGCGGAGCGACTTTTATTCAGGTCGTTTACGCTCTGCCTACCCCATTAGGGATAAAGGCGTGATTATATGTATGTATATGTATGTATTTTGCGGCCCGCAAACAGCTTATTCCTTGCAATTTAGCAGAGGTTTCAAATTTCGGAACCGCAAACTATAAACATATGATTTGCGGTCGACTTACTTTGAAGTTGTAAAGAAAAAGCAGTTTATGGACTGCAAAACAAGTTGGTATCGATAATTCATTGTTAAGGTGACAATACAAGACAATTACTCTTCCATGCTGGACTGGGGGGAGAGAAAGACTTAGAATGTGCCAGCTGCTTTTCCTCCCGGGCATACTGTAAAAACCAGCTAAGGGATCTGAGGGTTTCAGTATATTGCAATTTAGGCGATGGGCTGACAACCTGTCACTACAGCAATATACGTACAAAACCATCTTGACTTACCCTCAAAACTTTGTCAGACGTGGCGGAACGACCTTTGTTTAGGTCGTTTACGCTCTGCCTACCCCATTAGGGATAAAGGCGTGATTATATGTATGTATGTACTAGGCAAGTGCCCCCATTAGTAAAAAAAACATAATTCACTAAAAACGCAGTGAATCGAGAAACCGGTCCAACATAATCAAGTTATAGTAATTAAGATAATTATATTAGAAACTTATAAATTAGCGATTCATAGCTCGTTGTAGTAACAGGAAGAAAATTTACGAATAACAGCCATCAACGGCAATTTTTGTTCCTGTTACTACAATGAGCAATAAGTTTTTTTTTGTGAATTATGTTTTTTTTACTAATGGCGACTGCGTGAAAGATGATATGTCTAAAACAGCTGTGAGTGTTGAACTGATGGCTGACAGGGATGAATGGAAGAAGAAAACGTACAGCGCCGACCTCAAGTAAATGGGATAAGGGCAAGCGAATGATGATGATGTTTTTTTTACTAATGGCGACGCCACTTGGCTAGTATCGTCACTTTAAATAAACGGTGTTTACATCACATTTCGTTATTCACATTATTCATAATTATTCATCACATTTCGAGGGTATTCCCTGGTAAAACATACCTCTTTCATGGTCAAAATCTACTAGGTACGAGTGTTTACCAACAATACGTGGTGTAAGGGACAGCGTCCCGCAAACTGATAGGCGTTGCTCAGTCAACGACACTGAACAACTTCCACCAGGAAATTCTTTCAGGAAGTGAAAAAAAATATGGCTTGTCCATTCAAATTGTTTGATCCAGGTGGACATTTTGTATGGAAAGGATTTTTTTATTTTCATTTCCTGAAAGAATTTCTAGGTGGAAGTTGTTCAGTATCGTTAACTGAACAACCCTTATAAGTTTTCGGACGCTGTACCCTTTACACCCGGTATTAATGTCTTTGTTTTTAATATAATACATGTGACTACACATTATTTATGTCATTCATATTTTAATGTCTCATTTCCGTCAAATAAGCGCAGATCGCAAGATATATGTAGCAATTTTATAACTTTAAAGGTAATTTTATTATCATTTAATCAAAATGAGTTAAATGCGTGATTTGACGTACAATTGTGCCATATCCACTCGTATTTACTTTTAATTCAACGGATTTAAAATAATAATAAATATAGCTTTGGTAACATCTTAAGAAAGGGGACAATTTAAATTCATAAAACTATTTACCTTGACCTAACACGACTTCTTTAGATACCTATTAAAGGTACGGTTATAAATTACATAGTTAGATTATTTATATTTTATATATAACTAGCGACCCGCCCCGGCTTTGCACGGAAATTATCAGTGTTTCTCTACTATATTATGCATGTATTATACATATAAACCTTCCTCTTGAAGCACTCTATCCATTAAAAGAAACCGCATCAAAATCCGTTGTATAGTTTTAAAGATCTAAGCATACATAGGGATGTAGGGACAGAGAAAGCGACTTTGTTTTATACTATGTAGTGATATAATAATTTCTTGTTCATTAAGTTTTTTTTTTTTATTATACTAGCCTAAACTACCCCTAGTTAATAAGTTAATAAAACATTTATGTGCCCCCGAGCGTCAACAAGTTTGATTACGAATAAAATCCTTAAATGTACACTTTAACCTCGACAATCTTATTGCTAGGGGAATTACTGTATACGTACAGACGAAACTTACGTACACAATATTGTTTAACATTTTTACAATACAAGCACGTACTATTAAGGATACAATCTGACATGGAGTGATCATCAATCTGTGGTTTTCCTTGCATTATCCTTATAATCTTGAATGGGGACTTTACCTGAAGAATAGTGAACTCAGCTTTAAATAGTCAAACGTTTTTTTTGATTAATTGGTAATTTGTGTTGTAAGCATTGGCGGCTTGAAAACTCTGACCTAATCTAGGATTGGGTCTGGTTTCCCTTCTGGGTTGCGGAGGTCAGATGGCAGTCGCTCTGTGTAAAAACCAGTACCCTCGTTCAATCCCCTAGATTAGGTAGCCGACCCCGTGATATACGGGATAAGGCTAGGGAGATGATGATGATGATGGTAATTTGTGTTGTGTCTAAAATAAACGTATTTCTATTCTATTCTATAGATAAGCTTTTTTAAGTCATTATATTTTTAGTGGTATGGTCCGCTGCTGCTGAATTGGGAGCGAAATATAGAATGTTCCAGTTGCCTCTTTCCCAGGCATACTGCAGATATCAGTAGGTCTTCTTCTTCTTCTTAGCCAGTGGATTTTCGAGTCGAATAACCACCCGATAAACCCCGGTAGGTAAGTAAGAGGGTTTCAGGTTAAAATGTTTCATAAGGCGCAATAAAAACACTTGTATTTTGATTAGGCTGTTAACGTTATGGCTACTCCGTAAGGGATAAAGGCGTGAGCGTGTGTATTTTTGCTGCAAACCGCAACATAAACATATATATACCTATTGTATTTAGTACCTAAATACATATAATCACGTCTTTATCCCTAATGGGGTAGACCACTGATTTAAAAAGTCACTACTTTACTCTTCTATGGGGTAGACAGAGCGTAAATGACCTAAGCAAAGGTCGTTCCGCCTCGCCTGACAAAGTTTTAAGGGTTATTTAAGATAGATTTGTGTATATTGCTGTAGTGACAGGTTGCAGCCCATCGCCTAAATTTCAATATACTGAAACCCTCAGATCCCTTAGCTGGTTAAAGCATGCCCAGGAGGAAATGCAGCTGGCACATTTTATGTTTTTCTTTCGCTCCCAGTCCAGCATGGAATATACCTAACTATCCAAATCTCTTTGCTCATAATTATACCCCATTTCCACAGGAATAGGAGGGGTCTTGTACGAAACGACCCTATGTCGACGACATAAGATAAGAATCATCATCTCCCTAGCCTTATCCCATATCTCACGGTGGCGGCTTCCTAATCTAAGTGATTGAACAAGGGTACTGGTTTTTACACAGAGCGACTGCTATCTGACCTCCGCAACCCAGAAGGGAAACCAGACCCAATCCTAGATTAGGTCAAAGTTTTCAAGCCGCCAATGCTTAGCACTGGCCTCTGATATGGCTTAACGACTAATATCTACGGTATTAAACGATACTAAGCGGGACCAACGGCTTAACGTGCGTTCCGAAGCACGGAAAAAGTACATATGAAATTCGAAAACCGAAAAAACACATTGGCATGTGGTGGGATTCGAACCACGACCTCCCGCTCAGGAGGCTGCGGCCCTATCCACTACACCATCGGGCACATAAGATAAGAATTTACTTACAGATATCGTGCCTATTATTCTAAGATATCCATTTACGTATGCAGTCAGATAATGTTGTCAGGAACACTAATCTTAGAGATCATCTGAGATTGTAATGTGGACACGTCGATGATTGTTCATGATGGATGAATGATTCTTGATTGTTGATACATACATACATATAATCACGCCTATATCCCTAATGGGGTAGGCAGAGCGCAAACGACCCAAACAAAGGCCGTTCCGCCGCGTTTGACAAAGTCTTGAGAGCCATTCAAGTAATATTTGTACGTATATTGCTGTAGTGACAGGTTGTCAGCCCATCGCCTAAATTGCAATATACTGAAACCCTCGGATCCCTTAGCTGGTTTTTAAAGCATGCTCGGGAGGAGATGCAGCTGGCACATTCTATGTTTTTTCCCACTGTCAGTCCAGAATGGAAGTAATTAGTGAACTGACAATTTGTAGATACCTATTCAAAGTATTTATTCCCACGGGCAAAATTACTTAGCTATGGTGAGTGAAACCAAGTTTTCAAAGCTAGCTATTCGTCATTCGAACAGGTGTTTAATTTGTATATTTTACCTAAAATTACTTAATAATCGGATACCAAACTATCAGAGATGAAATCTCAGAGATATCAGATCGGTTGGGATTTCTATAAGTGTTTATAGATTGAAATCTTTATTTTTGTGATAAAGAGATAAAGGTACTTGAACTTATTGTATGTTTTCTTATTGACGAAATTGTGATGTTGAGTTGTGATTGTCACCAACACACACGTGCTATAACTATTTGAATTTTAAGTATAAAGTTAAGTTTTGTCATGCTGGACTGGGAGCGAGAGAAAAACATAAAATGTGCCAGCTGCATTTCCACCCGGGCATGCTGTAAAAACCAGCTAAGGTATCCGAGGGCAGTATATTGCAATTTAGGCGATATGCTGACAACCTGTCACTATAGCAATATACCTATGTTATAAATAATCTTCAGAACTTTGTCAGACGTGGCGAAACGACCTTTGTTTACGTCGTTTACGCTCTGCCTACCCATTGAAGGCGTGATTATATGTATGTATGTAAGTTTCAAGTCTTCTACATCGGATGGTTGTTCGACTTTTTAAGTTATACTGCTATAAAGCAATCAGAAAGGCGTTGGACATATGTCAGAAAGAAGTTGAAAAGATGTCAGAAAAGCGTTGAAAAGATGTCAGAACGACGTTGATGTCTAAAATTAAATTAATTTACAGATAATGATAAATGGTGTTTCAAGACGGGCAGGAATCAAACCTGCGGCCTTTGAAATGCATACCAACGATTTGCGATTAAAGATTGCTACTATCGGGTACTATACATACTTGTCATAAATTTCATCAGGATTTGATAAGCAGATTAGCCACGATAATACTGACAAACAGATGGACAGACATTTAAGGCCAAGTCACATTGCATGATTTGGGCTTTGAAACTTAAAACTAATTGAAAACTTAAAAACGGGAAATTTACCGTGATTTTCCCGTTTTTAATCAATTTAATGATGATAACCGTGAAAATTTAAAAAGACTTTTGATAACATACATACATACATATAATCACGCCTTTATCCCTAATGGGGTAGACAGAGCGTAAACGACCTAAACAAAGGTCGTTTTGAGGGTAATTTAAGATAGATTTGTAGGTATATTGCTATAGTTGTCAGCCCATCGAATAAATTGCAATATACTGAAACCCTCAGATCCCTGGCACATTCTATGTTTTTCTCTCGCTCCCAGGCCAGCATGGAAGCAAACTTTTGATAATATGATTTTATAAATCCTACATATTTTCTAGGGCTGAACTGTAGGCTACTAACGGAGTCCACAGGTGGTGGATAGTGGTCCGGCCATCAAGATATCGGCGGCGTACTGTGAATACCACGTATGTGCTTGGGACCCAATTTTACAGGAGAAGCAAAAAACCATCTGGTGTTTTTTTTGTATGAACCTGTTCCAAACATGTAATTGTTTACATTTATGTGTATAAAAATGCACATGATCGTGTTAACCATTTTTAGATATTCCTTGTTCGTTGCGAGGTTTTCTAGCCATAAAGTGGATAATAAAACATATGAAATTTTTGTACTTCCGAGGTATTCACAGTACGCCGACGATATGGTGACCAAACAGCGGCAAGATCATCAGGATGTGGTGGAGAGTCCAGTGAGATGGGCTTCCCTAAAAAATGCCACAATGTCCAAAAAAGATCTTGTGACGTAGCGAGTCAATGCCGCCACTAAACAAGCATAACTGCCTCCGTGGTCTAGTGGCTAGTGCCATGGACTCCTGATCCGGAGGTCCTGGGTTCGAGGGAAACACAAAGTTGATATTTGAGAATTTATCACTTTTTGAATTTTTCCTCAGTTTGGTTAGGACATTGCAGGCTGAATCACCTGATTGTCCGAAAAAGAAAAAGATTTCGTGCTTCGGGGGGCACGTTAAGCCGTCGGTCCCGGTCGCTGTCTTTGATAGTGGTCGTTACTCAAAACCATGTCAGAGGCCTGATAGTTGTGCTACTAGGCGGTTTAAAAACTCTGACACCAGGGTTCATCGGGTCGATAGACTCGATACCCACTCGACTGAAGAAGAAGAATAAGCATTCCCCTGGTGTCAAACAGCGGTGATACCAGTACTGGTTGGAGGCCAAAGGAAATGGATTCTGGTAGGAATCCTGTCCTGACTATATGACGTTCGAAGACTATTTGAGTGACGCTCGACACCTGATTTCAATGCGACTTCCCCTTAACAGTATTCATGAAAATAAAATCGATTAATACATATTTCGAACAATTAATACCCTTATCTGGAGATTTAGCTCATTAGATGTAATTATGTCTAATTAAAAGCCTAATACCTAGTAACTATTTGAGGTAGTGGAAGGCAATCGTCTGTTAATATATGCGTCAAGGATTTTCTAGGGTAATTAGAATATTACTATATATCTTTATTCGTATAGGATGGTGTTAAAACCAGCTAAGGGATCCGAGGGTTTCTGTATATTGCAATTTAGGCGATAGGCTGACAACCTGTAACTACAGCAATATACCTACAAATCTATTATATTCTTTATTGTTTTAAAAATTAAAAATACAGTTCAACTTAAAAAATTAAACAACAGGCGAGCTTATCTCTATAAGAGATCTCTTCCAGCCAACCTAATGGGGATAAAAGATGGGAAATTCACGGGAACAGATACAGTTAGTATAATTTAATTACAAATTGATGTATAATAATACTAATACACATATTAACATACTATAATAAACTAATACATATAAATATATTTATATGATATATAAATGATAAAATAAAATATAATTATATACGTCATAGAGGTCATAAAATGCTCTTTTAGTCTCTTCTTAAAAGTGAAGGTTGAGGGACTGTCTGGTATAGTTTTCGGCAGTTTGTTCCACAGTTGAATGGCTCAAACAGTGAACGAGTTAAAAAAGAATTTGGTGTTCGATCCAGGAACATCCAACACCTTTGTGATGCATGTGCGCCTGGGTCGAGGATCAGGGGGTAAAAAACGAAATCGGGAGCGGAGATATTCAGGAGAGGATGGGTCATTAAGGATTTTGAAGACCTACCCCATTAGGGATAAAGGCGTGATATGTATGTATGTATATACTTATACAGGCTGCTAATAAAACATTACTTCCATGCTGGACAGGAAGCTATAGAAAGACATAGAATGTATCAGCTACTTCTCCATCTGTGCATGCTAATAAAACAGCTAAGGGATTTCGACGGTTATAGTGTATTGTAAGGCGATGGGCTGACAACCTGTCAATACAGAAATATATACTCAGATCTATCTTAAAAGACCATTAAAATTATTGAACGGCCATTGTGTAGGTTGTTGACGCTCTGTCTACCCCATTTCGGATACAGGCTTGATTTTGTGTATGTGTTAAAACCATGCTAAATTGGAAGCGATAAAAATATATATCCATCCACTTGGAACCGGTTTGTTCTGTATGGAAATACCTAAAAAGTCCTTTATCAGACTAAATGATTTTGTTCATATCTTAATTATTTCCATATTTTCACAAATACACTCTTTTAATCTTTACTCTATGAATAGCATATTAGTAACAACGGTAAAAAATACTTCTTTGTTGGACTTGAAGCGTGAGAAATACGTAGAATGTGCCAGCTGCATTTCCACCCGGGTATGGGCGTGCTGTAAGAATCAGCTAAGGGATCCGAGGTTTTCAGTATATTGTAATTTAGGCGATGGGCTGACATCCTGTCACTACAGAAAAATACCTACAAATATATCTTAAATAACCCTCAAAATTTTGTCAGACGTGGCGGAACTACCTTTATTTAGGTCGTTTACGCTCTGCCTACCCCGTTGGGGATGAAGGCAACAATAAACTGTAAATAAATAAGGCGTGATTATATGTACGTATGTATAAAAAAATACCAATTTATATCTAGCTGATCTCAATCAACGAAACTGAAGCACTTGCATCACGAAATTCTATCAGGAATTTTAAATAATCAATTTATGGAATCAGTGGTCAAGTGGTCAGAGCCATGGGCTTACGATACGGAGCCCTGGGTTCGATTCCCAGGGCGGAAACACAAAGTTGATATTTGTCAGTTTATCATTTTGTGAGCTTTTCCCCAGTTTGGTTAGGATATTGCAGGCTGAATCACCTGATTGTCCGAGAAGCAAAATAATTCCGAGCTTCGGAGGGCAAGTTAAGCCGTTGGTCCTGGTTTCTGTCTTTGATAGTGGTGGTTACTCAAAACCATGTCAGAAGCCTAATACTAGGCGCTACTAGGCGGTACGGAAACTGACACCAGGGTTCATCGGGTCGTTGTTCGACTCGAGAATCCACACACGCTAAGAAGAAGAAGTTTGTGGAAATGCTGTCCCTTACACCCGGTATGCGCGATGTTGAACGTTTATGTTGTTTTAATCGCCCTGTATAAATTAGAATAATGCAATATATTACTAAACAGGTGTTTTCCCCTCAACAATGTCGTTGTTTGAGGAAACTGACTTAACTGCGGAAAACGGAAATAAATAGGTACTTATAGATAAAGATGTTTAGGAGCATTTCCTTGAGAGGCCAGTTGGCCGAGTGATGACGGATGGGAAAACGGTAATTACCCACCTGGTCGGGTGTTGTGACCAGGGGACCGGAGTCCAACTGGATTAGTTCGGAAGTTGTATATATGCAGATCGCCGAGCAAACATCGATACCGCGTTTCAGGACTGTTGTATCTTGATGTGGCGCCATCTATGTGCCTGTAGCGCAATGTTTATAGTACTTAGCCTGAGACAACCTTCTAACCTTCTTTATGGGTTTACTCTTGAATGTAGACTAGACCACTGGTCATCCAAACATAGTTGACGATGGAGCAAAGTCATATAAATTCTAAACTTTACAAATGATTTTTAAAAATGTCAAAAAAAAGGATACATACTTAATACATACATACAAATAATCACACCTTTATCCCTAATAACTGCCTCTTCTGTGGTCTAGTGGCTAGTGCCATGGACTCCTGATCCGGAGGTCCTAGGTTCGATTCCCAGGGGGGAAACACAAACTTGATATTTGAGAATTTATCACTTTGTGAATTTTTCCCCAGTTTGGTTAGGACATTGCAGGCTGAATCACCTGATTGTCCGAAAAAGAAAAAGATTTCGTGATTCGGAGGGCACGTTAAGCCGTCGGTCCCGGTCGCTGTCTTTGATAGTGGTCGTTACTCAAACCATGTCAGAGGCCTGATAGTTGTGCTACTAGGCGGTCTAAAAACTCTGACACCAGGGTTCATCGGGTCGATAGACTCGATACCCACTCGACAGAAGAATCCCTAATAGGATAAAAAAGGCTAATTAATTCTGAATTAGAAATACAGTCAGACAAACAGATGATGGTAGTCTTAAGTATACGTACTTAGATCTCTATTTCATTGACTTTCATTATTTTTTATTTCATGATGCATTTTAAAAAGTCTGGTTTAGACCATTTTTCATCAAAACAGTGTTGACGATAAAGCGAACTCATTCTAAAGATTTCTCTACATATCTTAGCCCAGGAGGTGACCGTAAGATTTCATATTGTATATTTAAAAAATAAAAAAGAATATGTTTTCTAAATTAGAATCACAATAAGAAAACAGGTGTTCCAAATCTAAAATTTAGACGTTTACCATAAATAAACTGGTATTGCAATTAAATTCGACTTTTATTTCGTTTAATAACTTGATTTCATCTTAGATTCCTATTTCAAATCTTGATAGTCTAGTTTTGACAATCTTTTTTTATTATTAAATGGCTTCTGTCGACTGAGGACTTTGTTTAGTCAATTAAGTAAATTGCATGCAACTAGTAATAAAAGTGTATAACATATTTTTTTATTATTAAGTGATAGGAATTTTGTTGACAAGCTAATAGTTCACAACAAACTGACATTGTCAAGGTTTGGAATCAATTAAAATTCAATTAATAAAACGACATTAATCAAATATTAAGGGACGATTGCACGCCTAAACTGGTCTCAATACAGCAAACGCAGACGTAGACGGACTGTCTGCAAACGTTATAAGATAAAAAGAAGGGCAAGGGTGTGTCGGACACGTTCATATGACTGTAGGATTCCGTAGTCAAATTGGTACCGTACAATGTAATTATTTGGTAATTCATAGGTACAATGATAATTGTAATATTAGAGAGCCCGATGGTGTAGTGGATAGGGCCGCTGCCTCCTGAGCAGGAGGTCGTGGTTCGAATCCCACCACGTACCAATGTGTTTTTCGATTTACGAATTTCATATGTACGTTTATTCGGCGCTTTTTCCGTGCTTCGGAAGGCACGTTAAGCCGTTGGTCCCGGTTAATATCGTTTAATACCGTACATATTAGTCGTTAAGCCATGTCAGAGGCCAGTGCTAAGCATTGGCGGCTTGAAAACTCTGACCTAATCTAGGATTGGGTCTGGTTTCCCATCTGTGTTGCGCAGGTCAGATGGCAGTCGCTCTGTGTAAAAACCAGTACCCTCGTTCAATCCCCTAGATTAGGTAGCCGACCCCGTGACATACGGGATAAGGCTAGGGAGATGATGAATGATAATTGTAATATTCATTGCCATGTGACTTATGCAGGTACGACCGTAAAATAATAAGCTAATTTACCTTAACTGGATTCATAATTAATTAGGTGCTAATATTTGTCGCTTGTGGATCAGGATTGTGATATGCACGGCTTGCCAATCATAGGATGGGCAAGACGTGCATAGGCATGTGAGATAGATAATTTACGACATTTTTGGACTAATCCGGTAAGAGTAGATCTAGATATATAAGTACATACATATATGCACCTGGGTTTAGTTTTCTCCTACTAACTATCAACGTTTGTACATCCGAGTTAAGGGTGTAGATCATGTGTATCAACTCGCCGCTTTTAGTCCGGTGACGCAATATATACATTTCGTAGTATGGTGCAAATAGCTTCATTAAAAAAAAATGTGCATCCGAGTATTATTAAATAACTAAAAATAAAACATTACATAGATACATATAATCACGCCTTTATCCCAAATGGGGTAGGCAGAGCGAAAACTACTAGACTACTTTTTACCGCGGGAAAATATCTCATTCCCGCGAGAAAACTCATTTAACGCGAGTGAAACCGCGGGCGGAAAGCTAGTTATAAAATATTTAAAACTAAAACGGTCTAGAAAGCAAAATCAAACTTGGAATAGAACCCTAAACCATTACCAAAACTTCACACGCATCGAACACTGACTCAGAACCGGTCCAACGCTGCTTTTGTTGGCAGCCGTCCCCGCGATACACCTTGTAAATCCCGTATTGTTATCAATGAGTTGACCACATGATATTAACACCACGCGCGGAAACCCAGACGCCAGTCCGCAAAACGCCGCGTCGCGAGACGCACCGTCGTACGAACACGACATTCGAAATTTGAATCGCGAGAAATGTAAATGACAGCAGACGCTGTAAACTTTTGCACGGGAATGTAATTGAAAAAGATAATCTTGCCAGCCAGTGTGTAAATATAATAAAATAAATGTAAATATAATCAAGTGTATAATAATAATAATATAAGTGCTGAAGTGTATAGTTAGTATAATATATAAAATCCTGTGATATTAGTTCGTTATACCTAAAGTCATCGGTGAAAATAAAGCAGCAAGTAAGTATTTTTCTTTGTATTCTTTTTAATTATGGTTGTTTGTTTAAATCTTGAATGGCTTTTCCATTGCGCATAGCATAATTTATCATGCTTTGGATTGTCGCTCTGCATTGTTTAAGTTTTTGTTTACTACTTCACGGGTAAGTATAAGAATATTTTTAGCTTATGTTTTGAATTATTATTCGCGTTTGGAATACAATGAATGCTATTGTCATACGATAAATCAGTTCTAAATTGTCTAAGCACGAGGCAAACTGAAATAAAGTAAATTTATAACCTAAATTATGTTTATATGGAGTTACTAAGCTGCGCTAAATATG
Organism: Scrobipalpa costella; assembly: GCA_949820665.1. Lineage (NCBI taxonomy): Eukaryota > Metazoa > Arthropoda > Insecta > Lepidoptera > Gelechiidae > Scrobipalpa > Scrobipalpa costella. Next base: position 10,375,893 of record OX463320.1, on the reverse strand, counting down.
TTTAAATTGTATATAACCCAAAGTAAAATGGCGACTAATGGCAGCTGGGTATTAGTAACTTAATATTTACCAATCGTAAGAATCAGATCGGTGTTTTTTTTAAAAAACAGATACACCTTTTCCCATGAGTATAACAAGTTAGAATAATTATACTAAGTTCTTCTTCTGTCGAGTGGGTATCGAGTCTATGGACTCGATGAACAGAGAGTCGAGAGAGTCAGAGTTTTTAAACCGCCTAGTAGCACAACTATCAGGCCTCTGACATGGTTTTGTGTAACGACCACTATCAAAGACAGCGACCGGGGCCGACGGCTTAACGTGCCCTCCGAAGCACAAAATATTTTTCTTTTCGGACAATCAGGTGATTCAGCCTGCAATGTCCTACCCAAACTGGGGAAAAATTCACAAAGTGATAAATTCTCAAATATCAACTTTGTGTTTTCCCCCCTGGGAATCGAACCCAGGACCTCCGGATCGGGAGTCCATGGCACTAGCCACTAGACCACGGAGACAGTTGTACATACATACATATACATATAATCACGCCTTTATCCCTAATGGGGTAGGCAGAGCGTAAACGACCCAAACAGTTGTAAATACTAAATAATAATCCTTAAATCCTAGATTTTTTAAATGTCCATTATTACAAAGTATAAAAATTTACGTCAACCTCCTGGACTGCTTATCGGACTTGCCTAAATGTAAGTCTTAACAAATCCAATTTTATTGATAAAACGTAATTATTTTTGATAATGTGTTAGAATTAGGATTAATTAGTATGTACGTGTTGGTTGTTAATCGCCTAAGACCTTTCACTCTAGAAATGTCTTCCTAAAAAAAATATGATTGGTAATAATCCAAATGATTACTAAAATCATAATTATCAAATTGAAGCAACTAAATGGAACGTGATTTTATTATGTCAATAAGATGCACAATCAGGTCTTGTTATAAATGTAATAATATAGGTCTAGTATGTTAATTAACCATTTTTATTATGTTTTATTGCTATATTATGTAACTATTGACTAGAACATTGATGATCATACATACATACATACATATAATCACGCCTATATCCCTAATGGGGTAGGCAGAGCGTAAACGACCTAAACAAAAGCCGTTCCGCCACGTCTGACAAAGTCTTGAGAGCCATTCAAGAAAGATTTGTACGTATATTGCTGTAGTGACAGGTTGTCAGCCCATCGCCTAAATTACAATATACTGAAACCCTCAGATCCTTTAGCTGGTATTTACAGCATGCTCGGGAGGAAATCCAGCTGGCCCATTCTATGTTTTTCTCTCACTCCCAGTCCAGCATGGAAGATTTGATGATCATGATCTTGACATACCAGGTGTAAGGGACAGCGGCCCGCAAACTGATAGGGGTTGCTCAGTCAACGAAACTGAACAACTTTCCACTTTTTACCAGGAAATTCTTTCAGAAAGTGTTTCTTTTTGCTTCCACCTCGATCAGTCAATTTGTATGGATAATAAAAAAAAAAATACTTCTTGAAAGAATTTCCTGATGAAAGTTGTTCATCGTCGTTGACTAAGCAACCCCTATCAGTTTGCGGGACGCTGTCCCTTACACCCCGTATATCAAGCAATGGATTGTTATGGCAGAACAGTTATAATATTTTGCTGTTACTAAGAAGATTGCTTCTATGCTGGACTGGGAGCGAGAGAAAAACATAAAATGTGCTAGCTGCATTTCCAACACCCTCAAAAATCAGCTAAGGCATCCGAGGGTTTCAGTATATTCCAATTTAGGTGGCGGGCTGACAACCTGTCACTACGGAAATATACCAACAAATCTATCTTAAATTACCCTTAAAACCTTGTCAGATGTGGCGGAACGACCTTTGTTTAGGTCGATTACGCCATGCCTTCCCCATTAGGGATAAAAGCGAGATTATATGTATGTATGTATGTAAGAACAAAACGAGGAACCCGGTGAAAGCCGATCGACGGAAAACAAAGATTGGGCTCGATTCTACGTAGATCTTAAATTAAAATCTTTTTGTCACTCTCACTTTTTGCAACTAAAAAGATTGGAAAAGGACAGGAGATCTATTCTCTCCGGTTTTTGATTTATAGTTGGTGGTTTTATGCGTCATCTGTAATTTTTATCCGCCGTCATATGATATGGCGGATGAAATTGATAGAAATACTGGTGAAACATGCAAAAGCGCGTCAAAATATAGCAGCCAAACTGTAAAACCATAGAGTATAAATCGCCTGTCCTATTCTAATTTTATTATTTTGAAGGTGACAGATAGGTTTTAATTTTAGTTTTAGCCGTTGGAATCTAGAATCGAATCCATTGTTTAATCAACGTCAAACAATCTTTGTTTGACGTCGTGCGACCGTTTCCCCTCACACACTGTTTTCAAACAATGCGCATACGCATGTATGACCAAAACATGCAAACTTCCTTATACGGTAGGTAAAAACACATGTTTTAATAGTTCCATGTTTCTTCCATACTGGACTGGGAGAGATAGAAAAACTTAGAATGTTTCAGCTGCATTTCCTCCCGGGCATGCTGTAAAAATGAGCTAAGGGATCCGAGGGTTTCTGTATATTGTAATTTAGGCGATGGGCTGACAACCTGTCACTAAAGCAATACATATTACAATCTAAAATTGCCCTCAATTTTTGTCAGACGTGGCGAAAGCGCCTTTTAAGAGGCGTTAAACGCTCTGCCTACCCCGTAAGAGATAAAGACGTGATTATATGTATGTATGTATGTATGTATGTATAATAGTTCCGAGTGATTTTTACTAAAATTAAAGGTAAGGGTTGGGGTGGGATGGGATCTACCTCCTATTGGTCCACCTCGGGCAAAGGCAACACAGTCTTGCCTGTGAATAAGTCCGACTGAACGATCCCTACAGCGGTGGTAGACTCCGCAAAGGGGTCGCCTGGCTCGCAACTACCCTTCCACCGGAGTCCGGCGCTAAATGCTGTGTTCCGTCGGTGCGTGAGATTGCCAGTGCCATAACAGGCATCTTCTGGGTGAGCTCGCTCCATCGTCGACTCTGCCACGGTCATCTCTGACCAAGTGTCTAGAGTCAACCCAAACCTATTTCTCATAAAAATAAAAATAACATTTCTTTATTATTTTATGAAAATTATATAAGTACTACCATGCTGGACTGGGAGAGATAGAAAAACATAGAATGTTCCAGCTGCCCTTCCTCCCGGGCATGCTGTAGAAGACAGCAAAAGGGACTCGAGGGTTACAGTGTATTGTAATTTAGGCGATGGGCTGACAACCTGTCACTATGGCAATACACATTACAATCTAAAATTACCCTCAATTTTTGTAAGACGCGGCGAAAGCGCCTTTTACGAGGCGTTTAACGCTCTGCCTACCCCGTAAGGGATAAAGGCGTGATTTTATGTATGTATGTATATAAGTAATGGTTGTCAAAAAGGCCAGTTAGCTAACAGTGTACTCCTGGCCTATAGATATTTTGAAATAATTTGAAACTTGCATTGTTTCTGTTTTGTACATTACATTATATACTTAATACCTATATACCGAGATATTTTTACCCATAATGTGACGTTTCAAAATATTTATTCACATCGAACCTAAACACAATTTATATTTTATATATGTTCTTCCATGCTGGACTGGGAGCGAGAGAAAAACATAGAATGTGCCAGCAGCATTTCCTCCCGGGCATGCTGTAAAAACCAGCTAAGGGATCTGAGGGTTTCAGTATATTGCAATTTAGGCGATGGGCTGACAACCTGTCACTACAGCAATATACGTACAAAATACAAATCCATCTTGAATAACCCTCAAAACTTTGTCAGATGTGGCGGAACGACCTTTGTTTAGGTCGTTTACGCTCTGCCTACCCCATAAGGGATAAAGGCGTGATTATATGTATGTATGTATGTATATGTTCTTCAATAGATTTATTATCTAAAGTGATATCTACTTTTGCATCATTTCGCAAAACGTATATGATTATTATTTTACGAAATATTATCCGAAACGATCCTTATTTAAGTCTTTTTTATTATTATGCATTTTCTTTATAGTCTCTCTTCTATTGTATTGAAATCAATCAATAATTTTATGGTAACTGTTGTCTCTGTGGTCTCGCGACACGCAAATTATTATATTTTTTTTACAATAAGTCATTATAAATTATAGTATTGTTCTGAAAATCTTGTTAATTCTGGTTTAAGGGGATCCCCGACGCACACTGGCGCCTTAACTGTTAAAAAGAGTCTTGTCTTGTCTACCTACCGCTGGGCAAAGGTTTGAAAATGCATTCATTTTCAAATTCATGATTCTACTCTGTTAATACGGGTGAACAAAAATATTTATTGCTGAATTATCGCCCTTCGTTTTTAAACGAATGTTTAAAACCTTATAAAAAAAACCTTTAAAGACGGAATAAACTTACTTTTTAGACGATCAATCATCACAAAGTATAGTATAGTGGTACCGATTCCTTGAGGGCACGATTTAACTAAATCTTAACTTGAATGATTTCCGTTCCTTTCTGTTTTCTCATAAAAGAAAATGACAGGTATAGACTTATATTAGTTAAGTGGTGTTTTTTGCAACTATGAATTGCTACCAATATCTACTTTAGGTTCAAAAAATGGTGGCGTTAGTGTGCATCGGGTAGCGACTGAATAATATACCTATATTTTATAATGTCTTCGTGACAGAATAGTTTTTCACCGTAGAACGCGCCATCTAAGTTAAGACTGCAATTTTCTAAAATGATCAATCAGAGATTGACATGATATCATGATATCCAAACCTAAACAAATAATTCATTTTAATTTGTTTGATTTTATTTAATTTTTTCTTCCATGCTGAGCTGGGAGCGAGAGAAAAACATAGAATGCGCCAGCTGCATTTCCTCCCGGGCATGCTGTAAAATCCAGCGAAGGGATCCGAGGGTTTCAGTATATTGTAATTTAGGCGATGGGCTGACAACCTGTCACTACAGCAATATACCTAGAATTCTATCTTAAATAACCCTCAAAACTTTGTCAGACGTGGCGGGACGACCTTTGTTTAGGTCGTTTACGCTCAGTCTACCCCATTAGGGATAAAGGCGTGATTATATGTATGTACGTATGTGTGTTGACTGAGATTCCAATTACATTTGGGGTCTAGTGGTCCTGGGTTTCGATTCCTTTGTGAGATTGTCTTCTGTTTAGCTAGGATCATCATCTCCATAGCCTCATTCCGTATCTTATCGTTGACTGAGCAAAACCTATCAGTTTGCGGGACGCTGTCCCTTACACCGGGATACAGACGGACATACAATTAAAGGCTCCTCGTCAACTAAAAGGTCACCTTTATTAAGATGACAATAAGCCTTAAATTAAGCTATTAAATAAAAAATAAAAATAAAATATTTATTGCATCAACAGGTAGATATAAATTTCTAACTTATATAGAAGCAAACATAAGTAATACAAATTCAATTTGTTTCCATCACTTATACAAACATACATACATATAATCACGCTTTATCCCTTATGGGGTAGGCAGAGCGTAAACGACCTAAAGAGAGGTCGTCCCGCAATGTCTGACAATGTTTTGAGGGTTATTTACGATAGATTTGTAGGTGTATTGTTGTAGTGATAAGTTGTCAGCCCATCGCCTAAATTGCAATGTACGGTAACCTTCGGATCCCTTAGCTGGTTTGTACAGCATGCCCGGGAGATGCAGCTGGCACATTCTATGTTTTTCCATCGCTTCCAGTCCAGCATGGTAGTATCACTTATATCTGAGTAGAATTACAATTAAGAACATCAACATTACCGATATACCAAAGTCATTGTACTTGCATACTTCCTAATACAAATTTTGTATGGAACAAGGACGGTCTTGTATGGGAAGTCGCTAGTTTGTAGACAAAGAAGTCATGTTAATGATAGCTGTGCAGTTTTGCAAATACCGGGTGTAAGGGACAGCGTCCCACAAACTGATGTTGGTTGCTCAGTCAAAGAAACTGAACAAGTATCACCAGGAAGTTCTTTCGGGAGACGATAAAAAATATTTACTTTCTCATACAAAATGACCATCTCGATCAGACAATGTGTATGAAAAAGCTAAATTTTCTTTTCACTTCCTGCAAATAGTTGTTCAGTTACCTTGACTGAGCAACCCCTATCAGTTTGTGGCGCGCTGTCCCTTACACCCCGTAAAAGAAGTACAATAATGTAGAAGGTTTCTTTGCCAAACAGCCAACCAGCTACATTTCCTTCCGGGCATGCTGTAAAAACCAGGTAAGGGATCCGAGGGTTTCAGTATATTGTAATTTAGGCGATGGGCTAACAACCTATCACTGCAGCAATATACCGACAAATGTATCTTAAATAACCCTCAAAACTTTGTCAGACGTGCCGGAGCGACCTTTGTTTAGGCCGTTTAATTAGGGATAAAGGTGTGGTTGTATTTATAGAACAGAGATTTCTTAAAAACCTCTGACATTGAGCCTGACTCTGATTATAAATAAGAACATAGACACGATAAGGATAAGAACAAACATAATCTCAGAAATGTAAACTTCCATATCCGATTAAACTAATCTTTGATTCTCATTAACGCCAATACTACGTCCTATCCGATATCTGAAGAATTTCTCATCAGTATTTTCTTATCTAGCATTTTGAAGTAGTTGATCTAAGATTTTACCAATTAAGGCTCGTATTTATAAAGCGATATCAAGATTGAGAGCAATATTAAGTGCGGATTTGACAGGTCGTTGTATACTGTAATGATTTCTGATACGAACTCAAACTCGCTGTCACTCTTGAGAGAGTATTATAAATATGGGCCTATGTATGCGTGTTTTTTTTTCTTTGAATGATGGAATAATAATAACAAAAAATAGGTTTCTTAAAGGCATAGTATATGAAATAATACGTCTTTTCCATGCTTGCTTTTACAATACAATACAATATACTTTATTGCACAAAAACACAGAAATTACAAATTGCTAAAAAGAAAAGTAGTACAATTGGCGGCCTTATTCCTAATGTAGCAATATCTTCCAGGCAACCAGGCAATAGGAAACAGAGGAGACTTTTATGTATCTTGTAAAAAAAAACATGCTGGCCTGGGAGCGAGAGAAAAACATATAATGTGCCAGCTGCATCGGCTCCTGGGTATTCTGTAAAAACCAGCTAAGAGATTGGAGGGTTTCAGTATATTGTAATTTAGGCGATGGGGTGACAACCTGTCACTACAGCAATATACCTATAAATCTATCTTAAATAACCCTCAAAACTTTGTCAGACGTGGCGGAACGACCTTTGTATAGGTCGTTTACGCTCTACCTACCCCATTATAAATAAATCGAATAAAGGCGTGATTATATGTATGTATGAAAACAAACCCTTCCGCAGTGAATCAGTCATGTATGATCCAGTATTTTGTATGCGATGATGAGTAACATATTCTTTCCTGTTTCGATTCTATCTATTACAAGGAAAAAGGTATTTGTTATTATTATCACATCTATAGTATTTCCAACTCAGTTTTAGAATAAAGGTAAACAAAGTTTCAAGTCTTTTAATCGAAGGTCTTGTTTCTAAAATAAGTTTTAGCTATTAGATATGACAACAAAATGAAATAGTAGTTTTAGTAATTTAACTAATTTGCCAACCATCAGGTATCATTTATTTTTGAAATGTGTTTTTGAATAAAAAGACAAAGTTTTGTTTACCATTATTTTAAAACTGAGCTGGAAATACTATACCAGGCATTTAGTAAAAACTGATACAGGTTGCTCAGTCAACGACACTGAACAACTATCAGCAGGAGTCTTTTTCAGGAAGTGAACAAAATGGCTTTTTCATACAAATTGACTGGTGAACATTTTGTATGGACAAGCCTTTTTTTCACTTCCATTCAATTCCATCATTGACTGAGCAACACCTATCAGTTTGCGGGACAATGTCCCTTACACCTGGTAGGTAAAAAGTATTGATAATAATGTTTTTTTTTTTTTAATATTTGATAGGCAATCATTTGTCAAGATTGTAAGCAAAGAAGCAACCAACAGTATGAATTTTGCAATCCTATACATTCCTACGGTATCGGCTCTGTCATAGGGATTTCATATTGTAATCCATACTAGATAGGGAAACCCTACGTATTCTCAAGCAGGTCGCGTATGGGGAAAATATAAGGTATCACGGTTGACCAAGCAATCGATAAAATAAACAATACATAGATTAATATGTAGATCGCTTATGCTTATGAATATTGTACGAAATAAATATACATATGCAAGTGGTAGTTAGTAAAAATATCACAGATTTATGTAAATTATTGATTGATTTTTTTATATCAAATTATTATGATTTCTTCCATGCTCGACTGGGAGCGAAATATAAATATGGAATGTGCTAGCTGCGTTTCCTCCCGGTCATGCTGTAAAAACCAGCTAAGGGATCCGAGGGTTTCAGTACATTGCAATTTAAGCGATGGGCTGGCAACCTGTCACTAAAGCAATATACCTACAATTATATCTTAAATAATCCTCAAAACTTTGTCAGACGTGGCGGCACGACCTTTTTTAAGGCGTGATTATATGTATGTATCATGTATGTGAAATCCGATTTAAAATTGAGATTCGTTGTAAAAGTTGTGCCGGTGGTAACAATACAGAAAATATTTGATAATTATGATTCATATCATAATCTTCATAGATAAAGTAACTTAACATACAATTAAAAGTTAAGGCCAAAGTAAGGTTCACGCGTACATAATGTATGACCGTTAGATCATAGCGAAAGTGGAAATATTTTAAACTTGTGTTGTACTCAAAACTAAACAATATATCCCAATAAATATTCAAAATATTGAAAGGAAATTGGAGTTGCATAGGGACGTTTAAATAAATAGAAGGTGGTATTAAAAAACTCCCAATAATTGCTTAATCAACAATACGTAACTTTTTAAATTATCTAGTAGATAATTTACAAAACTCACACCTAAGCACGTTTAAATACCTATTAAAAAAATATACATACATAAATAAAATCACGCCTTTATCCCTAAAGGAGTAGGCAGAGCGCGAAACAAAGGTCGTTCCGCCACGTCTGACAAAGTTTTGAGGGTAATTTAAGATAGATTTTAGGTATATTGCTATAGTGAGAGGTTGTCATCCCATCGCCTAAATTGCTATATACTGAAACCCTCGGATCCCTTAGCTGGTTTTTACAGCATGCCCGGGAGGAAATGGCTGGCACATACTATGTTTTTCTCTTTCCCCATCCAGCATGGTAGGTAATTTACAATTAACACCTAAGCACGTTTAAATAGTTATTAAAAAATAATATAGGTACTGACCTAACATTGCAAATTACGCCCACCGATTTCACCCAATACCTTACGAGCCCTACCATAAGTTGCACTTAAAAAACCTATTTACTTTTAATTTAGTTTCCATAGCCCTATGGCCACAATGGTCGGTTCAGTTGTGAAAGAATTGCTGCAATGTGCAACCAGCCGAAACTTTGTTGCGACATTGAAGAAATATCTCGATTTGATCTTGTAGATGCCTCTATGGTATAGTGATTTCAGCCTGGGTTCTGATTCGGAGCACGTGGAGTTTATTTTATTTGTTAATTTATGACTTTGTGATATTTTGCCCAGTTTGGTTAGTGCAATGCAGGTTGAATCAATCGCCTGACTGTTTGTAATAAAAAGGATTCCGTGCTTCGCAATTCTGAGGGCACGTTAAGCCGTTGGTGTCAGTAGCTGTATTTGATAGTGATCGTAACAAAAACCATGTCATTGTCTATTTGGCTCTGCTATTAGACGGTTCAAAAACTGATACAAGGGTTCATCGGGTAGTTTGACTCGAAAACCCACTCAATAAGAAAAAAAATACCCCAAACTAGGGGAAGCCCGTTGGAAATTAATTACGTACCCAATTTGATTTGACATGATTTAATTTATTCCTCCTTTTCCGACCTTTGGTTAGGTCGTTTACGCTCTGCCTACCCCATTAGGGATAAATGCGCGATTATATGTATGTATGAGCCAGCTGCATATCCTCCCGTGCATCATCATCATCATCATTCGCTTGCCCTTATCCCACTTACTTGTGGTCGGCGCAGTACGTTTTCTTCTTCCATTCATCCCTGTCAGCCGTCAATTCAACACTCACACCTGTTTTAGACATATCATCTTTCACGCAGTCCATCCATCTTTTCTTTGGTCGTCCTCTCCCAACATATCCATCCACATTCAAATTCATTACCCTTTTGCCTATATGACTTTCATCCCTCCGCATAACATGGCCATACCACGCAAGACGATTTCCTCTTACTTTGTCGGTAATTGGCGCAACTTTCAGACTTCCTCTTATATACTCATTCCTTATCTTATCCATTCTTGTTACTCCACACATCCATCTCAGCATTCGCATTTCCGCAGCATGAAGTTTTCTTTCATCCATCACTTTCATAGCCCAACACTCTGATCCATACATGACGACAGGTCTTATGCTGTAAAAATTTGCTAAGGGATCCAAGGGTTTCAGTATATTGCAATTTAGGCGATGGGCTGTCACTAAAGCAATATACCTACAAATCTATCTTATATAACCCTCAAAACTTTGTCAGACGTAGCGGATCGACCTTTGTTTAGGTCATTTACGCTCTGCCTACCCCATTAGGGATAAAGGCGTGACTATATGTATGTATGATTTCATTTCCTAAGAGGATAAACTGTCAAATAAATATGACTGAAGACGTTAAATTTTCTTATGACGTTATACTCAAGACAATAGCTATTAATTCCTTGTGCTATGATTCAAATAAACAATAGCTAAAAGTATGACAGTAAAAAAAATAATACGTCATTAGTCTCGGTCCTGTCAATGATGAGGAAATGGGTAAGAAACAGAGTCACACTTGAGTACGCAAGGTGGGAGGTAAATCTTATGAGGATCCGTAGTAAACGGCACAATTCCTCAAGGTTTTTTTTTTAATAGCCTGTGATGTCCCATTGCAGGGCAAAGACCTCCCCTTTCTCCTTCCACATGTCGCGATCTTGAGCCATGTTTACCTAGTCTTTGTCAAATGCATCTAGGTCGTCGCGCCACCGTTTTCTTGGCCTTCCTCTCCCTCGCCGGCTATCGAGGGGGGCCCACTCGGTTGCAACTCTGGACCATCTGTCTGATTACTTTAAATAAAAACAAAATTTGCGCTGAATGGTTGGGCCAGAATTTACATAGTAGCCTACTAAAATTAGTTCAGTTGCTTTTTGAAAGAAACTGTAGTAACATCAAAGCTTTCCTATTCATAATGTTATATGTCTTTTGATATTTTTACATACATACATAAATTCACGTTTATCCCTTACGGGGTAGGCAGAGCGTAAAATGTCTCGTAGCAGGCGCTTTCGCCACGTCTGACAAAAAACGAGGTCAAGTTTTAGATTGTAATTATGTGTATTGCTGTAGTAACAGGTTGTCAGCCCATCGCCTAAATTACAATGCACTGTATCCCTCGAATCCCTTTTGCTGACTTCTAAAGCATGCCCGGGCGGAAGGGCAGCTGGAACATTCTATGTTTTTCTATCGCTCCCAGTCCAGCATGGAAGAATTTGATATATTTTGATATTTTTATTTGATTGCAATTTCGTTTACAGTATTTATTGAAGATTTATTTTGACATTATATGAAATTATTATTTATTGAAGAGAAATTTTAATTTTTAGTTATTTTTGTTGTATTAGGCATACAATGTTACTTTTAATTTTAAACGGTCAGTATTTTACTAGTCTTAAGATATTCGAACACAGTGTAACTGTTTATGAATAAATGAAATTGAAATTGAATTGTAGATATTAGGTAGTGCACATAGGTTTTGCTCATGACTCTAGAAGCCTAGAAAGTTCTAGGTAAGAATGTGACTGAAATATCGTATCACGCATCGTCAAAATACAGCAAAATGCTTGGGGTTTCAAAGAAAATACATACATATAGTCACGCCTTTATCCCTAATGGGTAGGCAAACCGTAAACGACCTAAACAAAATTTTGAGGGTTATTTAAGATAGATTTGTGCGTATATTGCTGTAGTGACAGTGTGTCAGCCCATCGCCTAAATTGCAATATACTGAAACCCTCGGACCCCTAAGCTGATTTTACAGCTTGCCTGAGAGGAAATGCAGCTGGCATATTCTATGTGTTTCTCTTGCTCCCAGGCTAGCATGGAAATAAATAGGTTAAATTATTCAGTGAAGATAATACGGGGAACCTTGGTAGTATAAGCCTATTTGCTCTTGGCAGTTTTCCATAACATTGTAGGCTAGCATGTCATCTAAACTAGCTTTTCTATTGCATGTACATGATCGCAATAAATATATGAATATGTTTCCCTATTCTAGACTTCCTATATTTACTATTTAGATAATTAATCTATTTAAAAAACCCCTAATTGTTAAGCACCATGCAGTTAGGATTCTATTTTTTCCTTTTTGAATTTCCCTAAGACAGGTTCTCCGGGCGTCATCATAAACTTAACAATTCCTATTTGAATTTCCCTAAGACAGTTCTCCGGGCGTCATCATAAACTTAACAATTCCTATTTGAATTTCCCTAAGACAGTTCTCCGGGCGTCATCATAAACTTAACAATTCCTATTTGAATTTCCCTAAGACAGTTCTCCGGGCGTCATCAAATTCCTATTTGAATTTCCCTAAGACAGTTTTCCGGGCATCATCATAAACTTAACAATTCCTATTTGAATTTCCCTAAGACAGTTTTCCGGGCGTCATCATAAACTTAACAATTCCTATTTGAATTTCCCTAAGACAGTTTTCCGGGCGTCATCATAAACTTAACAATTCCTATTTGAATTTCCCTAAGACAGTTTTCCGGGCGTCATCATAAACTTAACAATTCCTATTTGAATTTCCCTAAGACAGTTCTCCGGGCGTCTTCATAAACTTAACAATTCCTATTTGAATTTCCCTAAGACAGTTTTCCGGGCGTCATCATAAACTTAACAATTCATATTTGAATTTCCCTAAGACAGTTTTCCGGGCTTCATCATAAACTTAACAATTCCTATTTGAATTTCCCTAAGACAGTTTTCCGGGCGTCATCATAAACTTAACGATTCCTATTTGAATTTCCCTAAGAGATTTTCCCGGACGTCATACAATTACAATATAAGGAAAATCTTAAGAGTCCGGCGGCGAGCAGCTTGCTGTGTTCTCACGGTGTGTGGGAAAGCCACTGAGTGTGTTCGTTTGCTGTCGATGACTCTGTATCTGTCACGTTCGACTTAGACTAGTAAATAGGCGTTTTGCCACTAGACGGCACGGCGACGGAATGGCGACGGTGCGGTCACGATGCCGTGGCTCTGTTTTTCCACTAGACGGCACGACAAAGACACGGGGCAACGTCCCGATAACGTCTACCTAGTTCAAATTTGAGCGCACACACAAACGCGCATGCTTCGTACGAATACAAAACACATGCAGTTTGGCAGGCCGGCGACGGTACCGGTGGGAATCAATGCCGTGCCGGTAAGTGGAAAAGCGTGCCATATAATTATTTTTTTCATAGATTATTCCGTTGCTGTCGCCGTGCCGTCTAGTCGAAAAACGCCCAATCTCTTGCTTGTTCACTACATAGTATAAAACAAAGTCGCTTTCTCTGTCCCTATATCCCTATGTATGGTTAGTTCTTTAAAACTACGCAATGGATTTTAATGCGGTTTCTTTTAATGGATAGAGTGATTCAAGAAGAAGGTTTACATGTATAATACAAGCAGAATATAGTAGAGAAACAATGATGATATCCGTGCGAAGCCGGGGCGGGCCGCTAGTTACTTATAAGTTGAAGAAAGATTATGCACCGTGAAAGGTGGGCTAAACTAGCGACAGAGAGGGCGCCACAAGTTGGAAGCCGAAGTAGTGGCTGGCTTCGTAGAAGATGTTGAGATAGCTTGGAGGTACTCCTTCCAAACTGGCAGTCGGAAACACAAGATCGAGCCAAGCCCTAGGGATGCCTGCCCAGCAGTGGGACACATTATAAAGGCTACTACATAAACAATAAAAACATATTATGTACCTACCTAAGTCACAGAGAATACAACGTGTAACAGAAATGGTATATTCACCGGAAAGGATATAAACCAGCCCATGAAACTGAACAACTTTTAAAAAAAGATAAAAAGAAACATAGGTCAGAATAAGAAAAACAGGTTTGACCTTCCATACAAAATGCATCAGCTGATAGCGTGTGTAGTATGGGGAGTCAAACTTTATTTTTCGTTTTTCGACCTATGTTCCTTTGGGAAAGTTGTTCAGTGTCATGGACTGGGTCATATCCTTTCGGGTGCATATACCGTTTCTGATACATGTTGTATAATAGAACTGCCGTAACTAAGTGAAAAAAATCACAAATGCGTTAATTGGAACTGTTAGAAATGAACGCAACAAATTAAAAAACCATTTAGTGTCGTCGTGTCGATATAATTGATTCGATATCGATCAACCAATGTATCGATAGTCGATTCGATATATGCACGTGGAGGAATTAGTTTCGGAAGAACATATTTCGTTCGCTCTCTACACTACGCCTATCATTCTACGTAAGTGGTTTTTTTATTTCCATGTAAACGCACATAAAATATGCCTTTGTATATAATAATAATAATAGTCCTCCCACCGATTTTCGATGATGGCGGCCAATCTCCTGAAGATCAGCCAACCGCGCAGGACTTGTTTTGAGTGCCCAAGTGTTTGCGCTACACACAAGTGCACTCTCTATTCCTTCAATCTCTTATTCTGATGGGACAGATTGACTGACACGACTAGAGAGAAATCAGGCGCAGGACCGACTATTTACATGCCCATCCGACAGCATGGATCATCTTATTTTTCGGACAATCATCAGCCTACAATGTCCTAACCAAACTAGAAATAACAGCACAAAGTCATTGTCCCCCGCCGGGAATCGAACCCGGGTCCTCCGGGTCGAGAGCCCATGGCATGGCTAGACCACGGAGGCAGTTAAAAGTTTGTACATAAATACCGGGTGTAAGGGACAGCGTGGGGTGTCTGATCGAGGTGGACATTTTGTATGGTGAAGCCAATTTTTTTTTCACTTCCTGAAAGAATTCCCTGTTGAAAGTTGATCAGTGTCGTTGACAAAGCAACACCTATCAGTTTGCGGGACGTTGTCCCTTACACTCGGTATTTATTTTTACATACATACATACATAAAATCACGCCTTTATCCCTTACGGGGTAGGCAGAGCGTAAAACGCCTCCTAAAAGGCGCTTTCGCCACGTCTGACATAAATTGGGGGCAATTTTAGATTGTAATGTGTATTGCTGTAGTGACAGGTTGTCAGCCCATCGCCTAAATTACAATACACTGTAACCCTTGAATCCCTTTTGCTGACTTATACAGCATGCCCGGGAGGAAGGGCAACTGGAACATTCTATGTTTTTCTTTCTCTCCCAGTCCAGTATGGAAGGTTATTATTACCTACTTAATTAAAAAACACTTATCGTCATGATAAGTTAATATTAGTAGTATTAATTAGTCATCAATCATAATTTTAAAATCTTTAATTCACCCTTAGCGTCAATTCTATTAATTTACATCCATACTCAAACTTCATATTAAAAATGTGAAAGTAACTCTGTCTGTTTGTTGCTCTTTCAAGCCTAAACGGCTGAACCGATTTTGATGAAAATTGGCGGGACGATAGCTGGTAACCTGGAGATGGATATGGGCTACTTTTTACCGCGGGAAAATATCGAATTCCCACGGGAATATCTTCAAACGATAAGAACGAAATTTGATGTATTGACTATGACTGGGAATAGCAATAGGAAAACTTTTACAGCGGGAAAATATTTAAATCCCAGGGAAAATCACATAAAGCCGCGGGAGAAACCGCGGGGCGGAAAGCTAGTAGGTAAATAAATAAATTGCCTGGAAGAAATTGCTACCTTAGCAATAAGGCCGCCTATGTAGTACTTGTCTTTTGTTGTTATCTGTTGTGTTGTATGATTCGTATTCTTACGTACATACATACATACATACATACATACATACAGTTACGCCTTTATCCGTAATGGGGTAGGCAGGGCGTAAACGACCAAAAGGTCGTCCCGCCACGTCTGACAAAATTTTGAGGGTTATTTAAGTTAGATTTGTAGGTATATTGCTGTAGTGACAGGTTGTCAGCCCACCGCCTAAATTACAATATACTGAAACCCTCGGATCACTTAGCTGACTTTTACAGCATGACCAGGAGGAAATGCAGCTGGCGCATTCTATGTTTTTGTCTCGCTCCCAGTCCAGCATGCAATAAAGTATTTTTATGTTTATGTTATGTCATAAAGCAGATTATGATACGTATTAAAATAATCGATATAAATATTCGCCACTTAGTACATAAAATCACGCCTTTATCCGGCAGGTAGGCATTGCGTCAACGGCTTAACATAAGCCGACTTCACAACGTATGAGTCGAGGGATATTTCAGATAGGATCGTGTGTGTATTGAATGAAGTAGTGACCGGTTGTCAGCCCATAGTATTAAAAACAATAAAACTCTGATATCTTTACTGATGTTTGCCTACATTATTATTCTTTTTTGTCCGGGAAGAGAAAAAGCAGATTATGTCAATTTTATCGCTTCCAGCCCAGCAACGAAATCTTCAAAGTCATAGTAAAAGTTAAAGAAGCAGTAAGTCGTCTCGGTAATGACCTTGTATCTTGATCGCGACAAAGTCTATACCTAATTTTGTTATTGTGTTTTGAATCTGTCTCGCCATTAAGCTAATCTAAGCGGTTAAAATGCTATTTATACCATGATTGTTTGCAAAACAGATTACGTTTTTATTTACTTTAACAGCAAATTGTTGTCAAATTGTAGATAAAACTTAGGTTTTTTATTATTTAAATAGTAGGATTAGTCGTTATGTTGTGTAAATACAATTATTACACAATAATGAAAAATATTTAGATATATTTCTACTCGAAAAATGGTAAAATTATGTAGAATATTTATGATAGTGCGTTGTCCTATACTTATCTGCTGCCTGTATATACAGGGTGTTAATTTAATTGCCTGCCAGAGCTTAGGGGGTGTTTCAGTAACGTAAAATGAGCCCATAAAAAGTATTAAAAATATCCAACTCAAAAAATAAAAAAAACAGTATTCTGTTTTTATTATGATTTTATGAGTTGCGCGTCTGGCCGCACCGCTATAACCGAACGCGAGTCGATATTACTGGTCGATAACGACTCGCAGGGTCGGTTAAAGCGGTGCTACCAGACGCAACTCTCGGAGTCATTACATTATAAATACCTACCCAGTATTGTTTTTTTTTTGGAGATGGTTTTTTTTATATAATCTTTACCGAGACACCCCCTAAGCTATGGCAGACAATTTGATTAACACCCTGCATAACCCACATGCATAAAAGATGCATTGGGAATTTAAAGATAGTGTGTGTGGAGACAACCAATCCGTTCTGGACCCACGTGGCCCTCCCGGGCATGCTGTAAAAACCAGCTAAGGGATCAAAGGGTTTCTGAATATTCCAATTTAGGCGATGGGCTGACAACCTGTCACTACAACAATATACCTACAAATCTATCTTAAATAACCCTCAAAACTTTGTCAGACGTGGTCGTCTTTGTGTAGGTCGTTTACCCTCTGCCTATCCCATTAGGAATAAAAGCGTGATTATATGTATGCTTAGGAACGTTTCCTTGAGGCCAGTTGGCCGATTGATGACGGATGGGAAAAGGGTAATCAGAATCACCCACCTGATCCGACTGGATAAGTTCGGAAGTTGTATATATGCAGAGCACCGAGCAAACTTCGATACCGCGTTTTAGGACTGTTGTATCTTGATGTGGCGCCATCTATGTGCGCTACATATGTATGTATGTATGACGTATGCCCGGAACATATCATTTTACACAGACTGACCACATCGGACGTCCTCAACCTTAGTAAACTATGCAATTGAAATAATGAGGTAAACGCTCGATTTGGTATATAAATAGCTGGTTGCTTTAGGCACTTTACGAGGATTTTAAATGACATAATCACTACATAGTATAAAACAAAGTTGCTTTCTCTGTCCCTATACCCCTATGTATGCATAAATCTTTAAAACTACGCAACGGATTTTGATGCGGTTTAATAGATAGAGTGATTGAAGAGGAAGGTTTAAATATATAATACATGCATAATATAGTAGAGAAACACTGATAATTTCCGTGCGAAGCCGGGGTGGGTCGCTAGTAACATATAAAATCATGCCCAGTCTTAAGATGTAGGCATAGCTTCAACGACCTCATAATAGTGAAATTGCCATTGAGGAATTTGAGGTTGCACTTTAGTGACGCTGGAAGTGACTGGTATCTTCTATCTAGGTATATGTGAAACACTCATTCTATGGAACCTTGGCTAAAAATTGGTATTGTACTTTACTCAAAAGATTCAAACCCCTCTTCCAACAACGAGTACCATTGCACTAACTAACTGATTCATCTATTCCGTTACGCTATTGCACAATACTAACTGTAGCCGACAGATGGCGCCACATCAAGGAACACAAGTTCTGAAACGCGGTATCGAAGTTTTCTCAGCGATCTGCAGATATACAACTTCCAAACTTGTCCGGTTGGACTTCGGTCCGCTGATCACAACACCCGACCAAGCGGGTTACCCTTTTCCCATCCATCATCACTAAGCCTTGGCTTTAACAATTTACTCCTAAACTGACAATACAACCCTATTTGTATAAAATAATGCATTATCCGCATTATATCCAATCTTCCGCAGTTATAGCAGCCTTGACCTCAGTAATATGCAAATATATAATAAGTAGGTACTCTCAATGCCACGGATATCTAGCAATACAGACTGAAAGTTTCAATGGCAAAAAACCGATAAAAAATAGGCATGTTGACTGGGTGGCTAAAAACTAATGGCCTACAATTAATTTAATTAAATACTGTGGATCTCGTTCATCATTATAAAAAATAACATTTAGATTTAATAATCGAATTAAAAATAGTTATTGATTTGAGTAGTCAATATTTACTTGCGTGTGACATACAAAAAAGCGTTTTTGACATTTCATCATCACTACATAGTTTGAAACAAAGTCGCTTTCTCTGTCCCTATACCCCTATGTATGCTTAGATCTTTAAAACTACGCAACGGATTTTGATGCGGTTTCTTTTAATGGATAGAGTGATTCAAGAGGAAGGTTTATATGTATAATACATGCATAATATAGTTGAGAAACACTGATGATTTCCGTGCGACATGACATCTAATGGGGTAGGCAGAGAGTAAACTACCTAAACAAAGATCGTTCCGCCACGTCTGACAAAGTTTTGTAGGTTATTTAAGATAGAATTGTAGGTATATTGTTGTAGTGACAGGTTGTCAGCCCATCGCCTAAATTGCAATATACTCAACCCACAGCTGAATTTTACAGCATGCCCGGGAGGAAATGCAGCTGGCACATTCTATGTTTTTCTCTCGCTCCCAGTCCAGCATGGCTGACAACCTGTCACTATAGCAATATACCTAAAAATCTATCTTAAATAACCCTTAAAACTTGTCAAACGTGGCGGAATGACCTTTTCTTAGGTCGTTTACGCTCTGCCTACCCCATTACGGATAAAGGCGTGATGATTATATGTATGTATGTAGGTATATATTATAATAAATAACGCAGGTCGATAACGTTGGTTTCATTTTACGCAAATTTTTGTTTTATAATGCCTTACGATGAATCATGCGTAACAAATGCATTAAAAAAATACTATAGTGTTGATAATTAATTATAACACGTCAAGTAAATGGAATGCTACTTCAGATTATACATACCGGGTGTAAAGGACAGCGTCCCGCAAGCTGATAGGCGTTGCTCAGTCAACGACACTGAACAACATCCACCAGGAAATTCATTCAGCATGTAAAAAAAAGGGGAAAAAACTGTCTGATCGAGGTGGACATTTTGTATGGAAAAGCCAGAATTGTTCTTTATACGTCAACGAAACTGAACAACCTTCACCAGTTCCCTCAGAAGTAGAAAGTCCTGCGCCTGATTTCTCTCTGGTTTTGTCAGTCAGTCTGTCCCATCAGAATAAGAGATTGAGGGAACAGAGAGTGCACCTGTGTGTAGCGCAAACACTTGGACACTAAAAACAAGTCCTGCGCAGTTGGCCCATCTCCCCGTTCAAACATGTTTACATGTTTGAACCTGTGAGGCGCTCTATAGACCAAACGTGTGGGCCGATTTAAATGATTCATACGTCAAACGTTTGTTTAGTCTTAACCATGCGAGTGTTACTAAAAACATGATTCTAATCAAAATTAAATACGGCGACAATCAGACGCCATTTTGTAAAAATTTAATACCACGCTAGACCACGGAGGCAGTAACATTCATACATAGGCTGATAAACCCATAACCCTCCTTTGCGTTGCGCAGCCGGATATAAAAAGGCATCTCGTTCAAATGTTTTTAGATGGGCTACCTGAGAGAAATGCCAAGTCGTATCAGGATATCAAAGCCCAAAGGATATGAGAGCCCGATGGTGTAGTGGATAGGGCCGCTGCCTCCTGAGCGGGAGGTCGTGGTTCGAACCCCACCAGTCACCACGTACCAATGTGTTTTTCGGTTTTCGAATTTCATATGTACGTTTATTCGGTGCTTTTTCCGTGCTTCGGAAGGCACGTTAAGCCGTTGGTCCCGGTAAATATCGTTTAATACCGTAGATATTAGTCGTTAAGCCATATCAGAGGCCAGTGCTAAGCATTGGCGGCTTGAAAACTCACCTAATCTCGGATTGGGTCTGGTTTCCCTTCTGGGTTGCGGGGGTCAGATGGCAGTCGCTCTGTGTAAAAACCAGTACCCTCGTTCAATCCCCTAGATTAGGAAGCCGACACCGTGAGATACGGGATAAGGCTAGGGAGATGATGATCAGGTTATCAAAGAACTGGCCAAGGACAGACAAAAATGGAAGTTGCTCCACCGACAAGAGCCCAGGAGTCGTATTTTTGAACCACTCGTACTCCGATGCGCATACGGAAGAGCAACTTTCGCATGCGATTTTCATACAATTTGCCATGCGAATGTTGATATTTACATACATACATACATAAATCACGCCTTTATCCCTTACGGGGTAGGCAGAACATTTAACGCCTCGTAAAAGGCGCTTTCGCCACGTCTGACAAAAATTAAGGGGACTATTTTAGATTGTAATATGTATTGCTTTAGTGACAGGTTGTCAGCCCATCGCCTAAATTACAATACAATGTAACCCTCGAGTCCCTTTTGCTGACTTTAACAGCATGCCCGGGAGGAAGGGCAGCTGGAACATTCTGTGTTTTTCTATCTCTCCCAGTCCAGCATGGAAGAAAGAAAGAAGTTGATATTTCGTATGTGAATTTGGATACGAGTGGTTCAGAAAAACGACTCTAGCTCTTAAGTGATAGAAGATCTGAGAGAATAGTCATTAGATTTCGGTCAGTAGGTTACCCAGTCTATTTAAGTTTCAATCCCACACTTCACAATGAAAAGGTACTGTTATTGATATGTTATTTGTAACATACAAACATACATATAATCACGCCTTTATCATTAATGGGGTAGGCAGAGCGTAAACGACCCAAACAAAGGTCGTTCCGCCACGTCTGACAAAGTTTTGAGGGTTATTTGTAAGTATATTGCTGTAGTGGCAGGTTGTCAGCCCATCGCCTAAATTACAATATACTGAAACCCTCGGATCCCTTAGCTGGTTTTTACAGCATACCCGGGAGGAAATGCAGCTGGTACATTCTATGTTTTTCTCTCGCTCCCGGGCTAGCATGGAAGAAATAAACCATATCAATAAATAAATTGATATGTTATTTGTAAACATAGCCTTATTTGCTTAGCACGTGCTTCTTGCCTTTTTTATGACTAACTGGGTCAAATACTTATAGAAAACTAGATCATTGTGTTACGTAATAATAGGTAGGTATGGGTAACAACACACAGGCTTCACTTACTGCTCGCAAGTTTGCGCTTAACACGCTGTCAATGATTTTTGCATTGCCTACAACACACGTGCGTCACCTTACGCTCTACGCGCGCGTCGCGATGAACTCTTCGCTGGCGCATCGCTCTGCCAGTAAGCGCGCGGTGCGTAAGGTGACGCATGTGAGTTGTAGGTAATGCAAAAAGCATTGACAGCGTGTTGAGCGCAATCTTGCGCGCAGTTAGTGACGCCTGTGTTTTGCTGCCCTTAGTTACGTATACTACATACAGTTCATTCGGCAGTTATTTGTAAATTTGTGGTTTATCTGTCCGTCTATAATTGTCGTGTCTGCATGTTTTTGACGAAAATTTGCACTCGCATGGACATTTTAATTTAATTTATGTAATAAAAAATGTGGAAATTAAAATTTTACATCAGCGGTTCTGAATCTTAGGGTCGTATTTATAAAGCGATCTCTATATATGATTGAGAGCAATATTAAGTATGGATTTGCAGGCCACTTTGTACTGATATGAAATTTCTAAAACAAACTCAAACTACCTGTCACTCTCAAGGGCTGTTTATAAATACGAGCCTTAAAAAATAAACAAATGATGCTTCATTTAGTTAGTAAGAACTGCAGCATGGAATACCGTTAGTCGTGAATTCGTTTGCGTAAATTTAGTTTTGCAAAATGCTTGCTCAGTCAACGAATCTGAACAACTTTCATCAGGAAATCCTTTCAGAAAATAAATGCTTCCCAATACAATAAAAATACATCTGATAAATTTGTGTGGGAAAGCCAAAATTTCTTTTCATTTCCTCAAAGAATTTCTTTGTAAAATTTATTCAGTTTCGTTGACTGAGCAACCTGTATCAGTTTGCGGGGAACTGTCCCACGCCCTGCACTTTCAAGTTATCAAAACAATGTCCAACATGGTTACGGCTGATGATGGAAGCTGTTCAAAAATTTATGGTTATTTTCCTTTGTCCACAGGCATGGTTGGAGCTCCAGACACCAAAAAACCACCGAGGGTCGAGGAGCATTCTCCCCACCTCCACGGGAACCCAGTCTTCTCTATCAGCGGTAAGATACATACACATCACGCCTATTCCTAATAGGGTTGGCAGAGCGAAATTGACCTAAACAAAGGTCGTTCCGCCACATCCGACAAACTTTTAAGGGTTATTTAAGATAGATTTCTACGTATATTACTGTAGTGACAGGCCGTCAGCCCATTGTCTAAATTGCAATATACTGAAACCCTCGGATCGTTTAGCTGGTTTTTACAGCATACCCGGGAGGAAATGCAGCTAGAACATTCTAAGTTTTTATCTCGCTCCAAGTCCAGCATGGAAGAAACCACCATAGGTAATAATAACAACTGAGTCCCTGCCTTTTGCCATAATTTATGTTTTGTTTTGTCTTTCTTTTTAATGTTGTATGTACTTTATGTTATGGCAATAAACGAATTCTTATTCTTAATATTGCGCAATCGACACACAGCCTCACCTAAATTAAGTTTAATGAACAAAATCTTGTAAATATATATTTGTTTTAGACTTAGGATTAAGACAGCGGTAATTATTTCTAGACAAAAATATTTTTATATTTATTTCCCCAGACAGACTTTATAGTACCATGTAAAATAAAGATTATAATTATAACTAGTCGGTAACACGTTTAAAATGCGTCGCATTGAATGCAATATCCTTTGTTCTCAACATAACCTACCTTAATCTATAGATAAAAGATAATATAAGTAGGAACAATTCGTTTATACTGTGATTAGTGATAGGTGAAATTATTACATACATATAATCACGCCTTTTTTGCAAATATTATGGTATTGACTTAAATTTGACAATAGCTGGTAATGAGAAAATAATACAATTCTCCATTTTCGTAACATGACAAATACGTATACAAAATCAATTTCATACAAGAAAATAACATACATACATACAATCACACCTGTATCCCTAATGGAGTAGGCAAAGCGTCAGCGCCCCAAAACAAAGATCGTTCCGCCACGTCCTACAAATTTGAGGGTTGTTTAAGATAGACCTGTATATTGCTGTAGTGACAGGTTGTCAGCTCTAATTTTGCTGACCAATCTTAGTTCTATTTTCACTGTTGTTTTTTTATATATATATATATATATATATATATATATAAAAACAATTATTTCACTGTTGTTTTTATATATATATATATATAAACAACAGTGAAAATAGAACTAAGATTGGTCAACAAAATTAGAGCTGACAACCTGTCACTACAGCAATATACAGATCTATCTTATATTGCTGTAGTGAGTGTAAAATATATATATATATATATAAATATATATATATATATATATATATATTTTTAATAAGTTCAGATATTGATTCTTTTTTATATCCATGTACCCTATTGGCGCCTTTGCCGGCAGCGACGTTCTATGGTTTAGAGCCCTAAGGTAGCAATTTCTTCTAGGTAACTATGTAGTAGAACAGTTATATAATGACCTATATACTTAGTTCGTCTGTCCTTGCAATCTTACTACGTGCCAAAACACGTGCAACACATAGATAAGCATAGGCAATGGGCTCGATTCTAGATTTGAAACTAAAATTAAAATCTATTTGTCACTTTCAGACTAGAAACATTGGAAAATTGCTTCCATGCTGGCCTGGGAGCGAGAGAAAAACATAGAATGTGCCAGCTGCATTTCCACCCGGGCATGCTGTAAAAACCAGCTAAGGGATCCGAGGGCAGTATATTGCAATTTAGGCGATAGGCTGACAACCTGTCACTATAGCAATATACCTGTATCTTAAATAACCCTCAGAACTTTGTCAGACGTGGCTAAACGACCTTTATTTACGTCGTTTACGCTCTGCTTACCCCATTAGGGATGAAGGCGTGATAATATGTATGTATGTAACATTGGAAAAGGACAGGGGATCTATTCTCTCCGGTTTTTGATTTATAGTTGGTGGTTTTGTGCGTTATCTGTCATTTTTATCCACCGTCATATAATCTGGTGGATATAATTGACAGATATACTGGGAAACGTGCAAAAGCGCGTCTAAATCTAGCGGACAAAGTGTAAAACCATGGAGTAAAAATCGCCTGTCCTTATTAAATTTTATTAATTTGAAAGTGACAGACAGATTTTAGTTTTAGCCGGTGGAATCTAGAATCGAACCCAATTTTGCTGTTGATAAAGATAACCATGATTTATCAAATCTTTTTCAAAGGCTATTAGAATTTGATATTCTGCTACATATTTTTTTAGATATTTTATATTCAACGGACTTAAATTTATCGGACATATGAAATATACATAATAAATAAATTCATACATACATATAATCACGCCGATATCTCTTATGAGGTAGGCAGAGCGTAAACGACCTAAACAAAGGTTAGATATTAGTTATAAAAATGTACTTAACTTTAGTTTAATAAATAAATAAAAAAAAGGTCGTTCCGCCTCGTCTGACAAAGTTTTAAGAGTTATTTAAGACAGACTTGTAGGGTATATTACTGAAATGACAGGTTGTCAGCCTATCGCCTAAATTGCAATATACAGAAACCCTTGTATCCCTTAGCTGGTTCTTACAGCATGCCCGGGAGGAAATGCAGCTTGCACATTCTATGTTTTTCTTTCGCTCCCAGTCCAGCATTGAAGATCAATAAATAAATACCTATTATTTTTATCACTTAGGCATAAATGCCTATAAAATAATAAATATAAATTTACGTATCTTCCATGTTTTGAAGTCATTTTATTATATATAATCTTTCATTAATCTTAAACGAATCCTTAAATTAATCCAAAACAGAATATACCGTGCGCTCCTTACTGAATTCCTGCAATGTCCTAACCAAACTGGGAACTATCTCGCAAAGTGATGATAACATTAACTGTAGAGCATCTTCGGATATTGAACCCACGGCCTCCGGATCGAGAGTTCAAGGTTCACACCACTAGACCACAGAGTCCGTTAACCTTAAAATAGACGTGGCATTTAGTTTTGAAATCCTTTTGTAGTACTAATGCTTTGTAGAATTATATTTTTCGTTGTTAGCCGCCATTTTTTGTAATGTGGCGATAAAATCGCAAATTCAACATAATTTTGGTCGTTTTGATGAGTCCGGAAGTTGGTATGCAATTGAGTGTTATGTATTTAGCTAAAAAAACTCAACTTAGCGACCAAACTGAACTCAAAATACCATACATACGCTTTACCATTTAAGTATACCGGGTGTAAGGGACAGCGTCCCGCAAACTGGTAGGGGTTGCTCAGTCAACGAAACTAAACAACTTTCACCGGGAAATTCTTTCAGGAAGTGAAAAAAAATAATGAATTTTCCATACAAAATGTCCACCTCGATCAGACAATTTGTATGGAAAATCTATTTTTTTTATTTACTTCCCGAAAAACAATCCTGATGGAACTTGTTCAGTGTCGTTGCCTGAGCAACCCCTATCAGTTTGCGGGACGCAGTCCCTTACACCCTGTATTCTTTAAGCGTCCAGTAGAACGGAAGTCTTCCATGCCGGCCTGGGAGCAAGAGAAAAACATAGAATGTGCCAGCTGCATTTCCTCCCGAGCATGCTGTAAAAACCAGCTAAGGGATCCGAGGGTTTCGGTATATTGTGATTTAGGCGATGGGCTGACAACCTGTCACTACAGCAATATACCTACAAATCTATCTTAAATAACCCTCAAAACTTTGTCAGACGTGGCGGAATGATCTGTGTTTAGGTCGTTTGCGCTCTGCCTACCCCATTAGGGATAAAGGCGTGATTATATGTATGTATGTAGAACGGAAGTTTTGTATTCTCGTACTTCGTGTTATCGCGAACATTGTTGAACAATTTATGACATTTTCTCATATTAATGATCAACAACGCAATTAATAATTGCATTTAATATTATTATGATTAAATGAACTATGTTGTTCCCCCGACTACTCCAAGAAACTTTATTAATTTTAAAATAGGTACAAATATAATATAATTTTTTTCCATGCTGGACTGGAAGCGACAGAAAAACATAAAATATGCCAGCTGCATTTCCTCCCGGGCATGCTGTAAAAACCAGCTAAAAGATCCAAGTGTTTCTGTATATTGCAATTTAGGCGATTGGCTGACAACCTGTCACTACAGAAATATATACTAGGGATAAAGGCGCGATTTTTTGTTATTTATGTATTAGTACGTGTATTACAGGAGAATAACAAACTAAATTTCTTAAACATACATATACATACAATCACGCCTATATCCCTAATGGAGTAGGCAGAGCTTAAACGACCTAAACAAAGGTCGTTCCGTCATGTGTGACAAAGTTTTGAGGGTTATTTAAGGTAGATTTGTACATTGCTGTAGTGACAGGTTGTCAGCCCATCGCCTAAATTACAATGTACTGAAACCCTCGGTTCCCTTAGCTGGCTTTTACAGCATGCCCGGGAGGAAATGCAGCTGGCAAATTATATGTTTTTCTCTCGCTCCCAGGCCAGCATGGAAGAAATTTCTTAAATGTTCAGATAGACACACTATTGACAGTTCCATATTAGCATAGGCACCTATCATCGGCTTATTTACGAGTTTGCAATATATCAACATAGCAGTAAAATATATCTACCCTCATTATAATAATTTCAACATTAGTTACCATTCGCTCCTCACCAGATCATGTCGCTTTTTTAAGGCAAAAATGTGGTGTTTTAAAAAAATCTCTTAGTTACCTAAAATTTTTGACAGTGATTGTACTCGCAGTGATAAGGGACTTTGCGCTATCAGATTGTGAATTAAATTAGAATCTAATGTCAATATATAAACGACGACAAAAAATCGCGATGCTATGTGTAAATATTATCAATAATTATGTTATCAATTATAAACTTGATTTTACTGATTATCTTTTAAACTATGAAACGTTTAGTTTTGAGATAATCAATGTTTGAAGGCACTTTACTTCTCGATATTACAAACAAATCCAGAAGTCATCAAACATGTTTTTTTTTGTAGGAAACGAACAAACTCACTTTAGTTTAGTTTCTTTTCCGCAATTAAATTCAATGCAAACATTTCTTCAGTCTTCATTCAACATTGGACCTGATAAGAATTCTCTTATTGCGAAGAAACTTATATAATTTGTGCAACATGTTCCCATATAATATGTGAAATAAATAAATAAATTAAATTATTTAAAAAAGTGAAAAATATTCTCTACTGAAAATCGCATAAGGGATCATAACGTAAAAAAACTGTTGATTGAAATTATTTGATACGTTCTAAATTTTAAAAATTGTTCAATTAATAGACTGTTGTGTTAAAAAGTGACATCAAATGGTTTTAACTTTGACAAGTATAAAAAATTTGGAAACTAAAATGGATAAGCTCAAATGGAAAATGAGGGGATATACAATGATTGGTAAGTTTGTTATAATTTCTAGAATTATATTATGTTTAGTTTCAAATTAATCAAAGTAAGGGTCCAAGAAATATGACCTATAAATGGGAGCTAGAAAACTCAGATAAAAATATGTCACTTATCATTTATCACAAATAGGTATCTGATAAATTCGTATTGTCTAATTAAAAACAGTTAATATTATGGTAGTTTTAAAGAATTCTTCCATGCTGGACTGGGAGCGAGAGAAAAACATAGAATATGCCAGCTGCATTTCCTCCCGGGCATGCTGTAAACACCAGCTAAGGGACCCCGAGGGTTTGTGTATATTGTAATTTAGGCGATATGCTGACAACCTCTCACTACAGCAATATACATACAAATCTATCTTAAATAACCCTCAAAACTTTGTCAGTTGTGGCGGAACGACATTTGTTTAGGTCGCTTATGCTCTGCCTGCCCCATTAGGGATAAAGGCGTGATTATATGTATGTATGTATTAAAGAAGCCGACATATTTCGTTCCATTGTCAGTGTGTAGGAATGCCAGACCCTTTTAACCCCGTGGTTTGGCTCGCTCCAACTTTTCTGTCGGGGTCACCTCTAGCCTTGTCTAGATTCAGAGAAAACATACATACATATACATACATACATATAATCACGCCTTTATCCCTAATGGGGTAGGCAGAGCGTAAACGACCCAAACAAAGGTCGTTCCGTCACGTCTGACAAAGTTTTGAGGGTTATTTAAGATAGATTTGTAAGTATATTGCTGTAGTGACAGGTTGTCAGCACAGCCCATAAATTAGAATATACTGAAACCCTCGGATCCCTTAGCTGGTTTTTACAGCATACCCGGGAGGAAATGCAGCTGGCACATTCTATGTTTTTCACTCGCTCCCAGGCCAGCATGGAAGAATTCAGAGAAAACCGATCTCAGAATAGTCTTTAGACTTCATTGGCCTCACTATCACAACACGGGTACAATTCCTTATCAGTACTGCAACCACCTCTTAACTATCAATTAAACATTTTATGTCTTTTTTACATACATTACATATAATCACGCCTTTATCCCTAATGGGGTAGGCAGAGCGTAAACGACCTAAACAAAGGTCGTTCCGCCACGTCTGACAAAGTTTTGAGGGTTATTTAAGATAGAATTCTAGGTATATTGCTGTAGTGACAGGTTGTCAGCCCATCGCCCAAATTACAATATACTGAAACCCTCGGATCCCTTAGCTGGATCTTACAGCATGCCCGGGAGGAAATGCAGCTGGCACATTCTATGTTTTTCTTTCGTTCCCAGACCAGCATGGCCAGACCAGATTTTATCAAAAATACGTTTGTTCTCATGTCACGTCATCGCTAGATAATATTAAGAGACTACTGACTCCGTGGTCTAGTGGTTTCAGCCGTGGGCACCCGATCTGATCCGTCCTGGATTCGATTTTCAAAGAGGAACACAAAGTTGATACCTACATACATACATATAACCACGCCTTTATCCCTAATGGGGTAGGCAGATCGTAAACGACCTAAACAAAGGGTGACGGTTATTTAAGATAGATTTGTACGTATATTGATGTTGATACCAATTTGCTAATTTATGAATCACCTGATTGTCTGTAAGAAAAATGATTCTGTGCTTCAGAGGGCACGTTTAGCCGTCGGTCCCGATTACTGTCTATGATTGTGGTTGTTACCCAGCCCATGTCAGAGACTAACTAAAACGCAGTATAAAAACTCTGACAAAGGTTTCTCAAGGTCAACGACTCGAAAATCTCGATAAGATGTATTAGTTTATTTTATTAAATTTATATGTGTATTTGTATTACTACATACATACATATAATCACGCCTTTATCCCTAATGGGGTAGGCAGACCGTAAACCACCTAACCAAAGGTCGTTCCGCCACGTCTGACAAAGTTTTGAGGATTATTTAATATATAATTGTTACTTACAAATTAAATTATTAATTATTACTAAACATCCTAAATAATACTAATTGTATCTGTTCCCGTGAATTTCCCATCTTTAATCCTTTCGTTGGCTGGAAGAGATCTCTTATAGGGATAAACTCGCCTATTGTTTTAATATTAAGTTAAACTGTATTTTTAATTAAATAAAACAATAAATAATATGATCACCGTCATCAGATAATGTATTGTATGCCAAGCCTCGCTTCTGCAAAAACACACTTTTCTCTCTAACTGTGCGTTTGAAGGTTAGCACTCTTTTTATTTGAGATTCCAAATCGTTATTCGATACAAGGTATTTAGGCTTCGGGTCCGAACAAAATGACCGAATGAATTGAATGAGGCCTTGAGTGAACTTTAGCTTTCACAACTGTAGGTTCTTTTTCTTTTTTTCCATGCCGAATGTAACGGAATGTTCAGTTATTTAAGATCAACAAATACACGTAATAAAAAACTAACTTAGCTTTTTTTTCTACTTTTAAAGTAAGAATTGCCTCCAGGGCATGCTGTAAAAACCAGCTAAGGGATCTGAGGGTCTCAGTATATTGCAATTTAGGCGATGTGCTGAGAACCTGTCACTACAGTAATATACTGTATACAGTAATATGCAAGTCTGTCTTGAATAGCCCTCGAAACTTTGTTAAACGTGGCGGAGCGACCTTTTTTTGGGTCGTTTACGCTCTGCCAACCCCATTTGGAATGAGGACGTGATTATATCTATGTATGTATGTAATATAGTTTTTTTATATTCCTTTAACTATAGGACGACTTTTTAGATTGTATGTGATTTATATATCCTGGACTAGACCACACTAGAAGTCAACTCGAGCATGAGTGACACAGGCTTACATACATATAATCACGCCTTTGTCCCTAATGGGTTAGGCAAAGCGTAAACGATCTAAACGAAGATCGTTTCGCCACGACACACAAATGTTTTGACGGTTATTTAAGATAGATTTAGGTACATTGCTGTAGTGACAGTTTGTCAGCCAATCGCCTAAATTACAATATACTGAAATCCTCGGATCCCTTAGCTGGTTTCTACAGCATGCCCGGGACGAAATGCAGCTGGCACATTCTATGTTTTTCTTTCGGTCACAGGCTTTCTTGTCTATAACCTCATAATATATAATACCTCTTTCCCGGAGGGGTAGGCAGAAATCAAATCCTTCCATTTGTTACGATCCTTGCAAACTTCTTCGATTCATCTACATTCATCAATCTTTTCATGCACGCTCGTCGGTTTAGGGTACTCCTGACCTGACCTTTCTCTAGGACGTCCCCGATTCGATCGCGGTACGATCTTCGAGGTCTTCGTCTTCCAAGATTCCCAATCACACTCGCTATATATATAAGTTTAGTTAATCTCTTTTCATCTATCTTCACACCTGATTGTCCGAAAACAAAAAGAATTCCGTGCTTCGGAGGGCACGTTAAGCCGTCGGTCCCGGCTGTCTTTGATAGTGGTCGTTACTTAAACCACTTCAGAAGCCTAATAGCTGTGCTACTAGGAAAACTCTGACACCAGGGTTGATCGGGTTGTTTGACTCGAGAATCCACTCGCTAAGAAGAAGCTACATCTTCTCAACATGACCAGCCCACCTAAAAGACCAGGTGTCAGATCTCAATAGCTTTCTCCTTCACGTACACAACACAGAACCTTAAATATTAAAGGCTCCTTAGATGACTCCATAAGTACTTCATGTATTTGAGCGATTCCTTCCTTGTTTCAGATGAGATTGGCAGCCCAGACACCACCTACACCATGGCGTCCATAAACTCCAGCTTAGGGGATCTGAAGAGTCCAGGGGATCCCCCGGATAAGAAGATCAGCGAGGCTGACGCTGAGAAGCAACCTCTGTCCGGGGTCAGTATTTAAAAGTAATTTAGGAGCATTTCCTTGAGAGGCCAGTTGGCTGAGTCATGACGGATGGGAAAAGGGTAATCACCCACCTGGTCGGGTGTTGTGACCAGGGGACCGGAGTCCGACTAGATTAGTTCGGAAGTTGTATATATGCAGATCGCCGAGCAAACTTCGATACCGCGATTCAGGACTGTTGTTTCTTGATGTGGCGCCATCTATGTGCGCTACAGTAATATTGCCTCCGTGGTCTAGTGGTCTGAGCCATTGACTCACGATCCGGAGATCCTAGGTTCCATCGGGAATTGGGAGCCTATGGCTCAGACCACTTGACCACGGAGGCAGACATATGCCTAGTGCTAGTGTGAGTTTAACTTCCATGCTGGAATAGGAGCGAGAGAAAAACATATAATGTGCCAGCTGCATTTCCTCCCGGGCATGCTGTAAAAACCAGCTGCGGGATCCGAGGGTTTATGTATATTGTAATTTAGGCGATAGGCTGACAACCTGTCACTACAGCATTATACCTACAATTCTATCTTAAATAATCTTCAATACTTTTACAGACGAGGTGGAACGATCTTTGTTTAGGTCGTTTACGCTTTGCCTACCTCATTAGGGATAAAGGCGTGATCATGTGTCTTGAGTCACGAAAATAAAGTTACGTAATAATGTTTATGTGCTGGGCGCAAGATCACTTTTGTTAATCTTCTGAAGGCCGCAATAGAGATAGTAATAAAAACTGATCTACAGATACCGTATTATAAGTAAATACTACAATTCCAATATAAACAAAATTAACGTACAATAAAGATAAACTGCCTCTGTGGTCTAGTGGCTAGTGCCATGGACTCCTGATCCGGAGGTCCTGGGTTCGATTCCCAGGGGGGGATACACAAAGTTGATATTTGAGAATTTATCACTTTGTGAATTTTTCCCCAGTTTGGTTAGGACATTGCAGGCTGAATCACCTGATTGTCCGAAAAGAAAAAGATTTCGTGCTTCGGAGGGCACTTTAAGCCGTCGGTCCCGGTCGCTGTCTTTGATAGTGGTCGTTACTCAAACCATGTCAGAGGCCTGATAGTTGTGCTACTAGGCGGTTTAAAAACTCTGACACCAGGGTTCATCGAGTCGATAGACTCGATACCCACTCGACAGAAGAAGAAGAATAAAAGATAAATATACCTATATATTTCATTACTTAGTTCTTAAACCGTAAGAGGGATATGTGATTGGGTTTTAAGGATAAAAACCTAATCACATATCCCTCCTACGGTTTATCCCTATAAACCTAATCACATATCCCTCCTACGGTTTATCCCTATAAACCTAATCACATATCCCTCCTACGGTTTATCCCTATAAACCTAATCACATATCCCTCCTACGGTTTATCCCTATAAACCTAATCACATATCCCTCCTACGGTTTATCCCTATAAACCTAATCACATATCCCTCCTACGGTTTATCCCTATAAACCTAATCACATATCCCTCCTACGGTTTATCCCTATAAACCTAATCACATATCCCTCCTACGGTTTATCCCTATAAACCTAATCACATATCCCTCCTACGGTTTATCCCTATAAACCTAATCACATATCCCTCCTACGGTTTATCCCTATAAACCTAATCACATATCCCTCCTACGGTTTATCCCTATAAACCTAATCACATATCCCTCCTACGGTTTATCCCTATAAACCTAATCACATATCCCTCCTATTGTTTATCCCTATAAACCTAATCACATATCCCTCCTATTGTTTATCCCTATAAACCTAATCACATATCCCTCCTATTGTTTATCCCTATAAACCTAATCACATATCCTTCCTACGGCTTACGAACTAAGTAATAAAATATCAAGATATATTTATTCTGTCCCTTACACCCGGTATATGAAGCCATATAGTATATATTTGTCATAAGGTAATGTTTAGTATGTTTTTGTTGTAAGGGACAGCGTCCCGCAAACTGTTAGGATTTGCACAGGCAATGAGATTAAACAATTTTCGCCTGGAAATGCTTTTAGAAAGAAAAGAAATAAAATGGCTTTTCCATACAAATTGTCTGTATGGAATAGCCAATTTTCTTTTTCACTTCCTGAAAGAACTTCCTGCTGAATATTGTTCAGTGTTGTTGACTAAGCGACCCCTATCAGTTTGCGGGACGCTGTCCCTTACAACCCGTATAGTCGAGTTTGGAGGACAGCTATTTTTTTTAAATCTAAATTGTTTTTTAATTGGCATAAATAAAGGAATGAATGAAATTTTATCACATATATGAAACCAGTGCTACTTGCAATATTATATTAACTCTTCAATTGAACTAATGTTATCTTTATAATATTGACATATTTCCACGGGAAAATTTACAAAACACTTTACAAATGATTCAATAGATAAATGGTAGCGTTGCAAAATACGCGACTTAACTAATATAATTAGATAGCTGTCCTTTTCTATCATGAGACAACAGAATTTTAATTAACTCGTGTACGTGCCAAATCGCTACCAATAATGGATTTCATAACATTCTGTTGCTACTTTATTAAGTTCCATATTTTATTGTAATTAAGTATATACATTTACTTTAAAATCGTTTGCTAATTATTTGATATGCTATCACCATATTAATACTAGCATGGATACTAGATTAGATTGAGAGCCCGATGGTGTAGTGGATAGGGCCGCTGCCTCCTAAGCGGGAGGTCGTGGTTCGAATCCCACCACGTACCAATGTGTTTTTCGGTTTTCGAATTTCATATATACGTTTATTCGGCGCTTTTTCCGTGCTTCGGAAGGCACGTTAAGCCGTTGGTCCCGGTTAATATCGTTTAATACCGTAGATATTAGTCGTTAAGCCATATCAGAGGCCAGTGCTAAGCATTGGCGGCTTTTAAACTCTGACCTAATCTAGGATTGGGTCTGGTTTCCCTTCTGGGTTGCGGAGGTCAGATGGCAGTCGCTCTGTGTAAAAATCAGTACCCTCGTTCAATCCCCTAGATTATTAAGCCGACCCCGTGAGATACGGGATAAGGCTAAGGAGATGATGATGATGGATACTAGATTAGATACCTAGATATGGATAATATTTATTTTGTAAAGGGTTAAGATTCAATATTCTTGGTGATGAGAAAGATACATACATATAATCATGCCTTTATCTCTAATGGGGTAGCCAGAGCGTAAACGACCTAAACAAAGGTTGTTCCGTCACGTCTGACAAAGTTTTGAGGGTTATTTAAAATAGATTTGTAGGTATATTGTCAAATACTATGAGAAAGATAAATTACAATATACTATGAGAAAGATCTTCCTTCATATTTATTAAATAAGATGTTCATTTGTAAACACAGATTATTAGGTATTTGCTGCCATGCTGGCCTGGGAGCGAGAGAAAATATAGAATGTGCCAGCTGCATTTCCTCCCGGGCATGCTGTAAAAATCAGCTAAGGGATCCGAGGGATTCAGTATATTGTAATGTAGGCGATGGGCTGACAACCTGTCACTACAGCAATATACTTACAAATCTATCTTAAATAACTCTCAAAACTTTGTCAGACGTGGCGGAACGACCTTTGTTTGGGTCGTTTACGCTCTGCCAACCCCATTGGGAATGGGGGCGTGATTATATGTATGTATGTAATATAATATTTATTCCTTTAACTATAGGATGACTTTTGAAATGGTATGGGATCTATATCGCCTAGACTAGAAGTCCACCTCGAGCATGAGTAACACAGGGTTACATACATACATATAATCAGACAGATTTTTACTCTTATTCTTTCACTGTCAATGCGGCCAGGTTATGGAATTCACTGCCGCACACGGCCCGTGATAGTTCTTCTGTCGCTGTCTTTAGGAAGAGAGCAAAAGAGCATTACCTTTCACCAAATATTTATTAGTCATCCATGCATGAAGCGTATGAAAGTTTGAGTGAAGTACCTACATAAGTACTTGTCATTTGTCATCGGGTCATACGAATCGAGAATCCACTCGCTAAGAAGAAGAGTACTTGTTACTTGTATTGAAATATACATACATACATACATAAAATCACGCCTTTATCCCTTACGGGGTAGGCAGAGCGATAAACGCCTCGTAAAAGGCGCTTTCGCCACGTCTGACAAAAATTGAGGGCAATTTTAGATTGAAAAGTGTATTGCTATAGTGACAGGTTGTCAGCCCATCGCCTAAATTACAATACACTGTAGCCCTCGAGTCCCTTTTGCTGACTTCTACAGCATGCCCGGGAGGAAGGGCAGCTGGAACATGCTATGTTTTTCTATCTCTCCCAGTCCAGCATGGAAGTGAAATAAATATAAGTGCCTTTAAAGGCACGTTAAGCCGTTGGTCCCGGTTAAAATCGTTTAACACCGTAGATATTAGTCGTTCAGCCATGACAAAGGCCAGTGCTAAGCATTGGCGGCTTGAATACTCTGACCTATTTTAGGCTAGGGTCTGGTTTCCGTTCTGTGTTGCGGAGGTCAGATGGCAGTCGCTCTGTGTAAAAACCAGCACCCTTGTTCAATCACCTAGATTAGGAAGCCGATCCCGTGAGATACGGGATAAGGCTAGAGAGATGATGATGATGACTTGCATACCTACATAGTATAAAACAAAGTCGCTTTCTCTGTCCCTATATCCCTATGTATGCATAAATCTTTAAAACTACGCAACGGATTTTGATGCGGTTTCTTTTAATAGATAGAGTGCTTCAAGAGGAAGGTTTATATATATAATACATGCATAATATAGCAGAGAAACACTGATAATTTCCGTGCGAAGCCGGGGCGGGTCGCTAGTTATATATATTTATATATACACTACATTAGTTTATAGATAGATATTGGTATTTATTATGTTTTGATTTATACTATATGTATACATATGCGCTGTAGGTTATAATTATATATATATATATATATATACTCTAAATTACATTTTGTTTTTATTGTTTTGTTCTAACTTTGTTAGTTATTAGGATAAAAAATTTGCATTTGCTTTTCATTTCCACATGCCCTAAGGTAGACTGGTAGATAATGCCTTTGGCGTTAAGTCCGCCCATGTAACATTTTTGTGCATAAAGATTAAATAAATGATAAATGAATTTCTGGAAATAAGGGCAAATAACAGAATTTTGCATTCTTCTTCTTTTCAATTCGAGGCAAACTCAATTTAAATTCTTGAGGACCAGAACAGGGAACGTGCATGTAACATATTTTCTGTATCATCATCTCCCTAGCCTTATCCCGTATCTCACGGGGTCGGCTACCTAATCTAGGGGATTGGACGAGGGTACTGGTTTTTACACAGAGCGACTGCCATCTGACCTCCGCAACCCAGAAGGAAAACCAGATCCAATCCAAGATGAGTTCAGAGTTTTCAAGCCGCCAATGTTTAGCACTGGCCTCTGATATGGCTTAACGACTAATATCTACGGTATTTAACGATATTAACCGGGACCAACGGCTTAAGGTGCCTTCCGAAGCACGGAAAAGCGCCGAATAAACGTACATATGAAATTCGAAAACCGAAAATCACATTGGTACGTGGTAGGATTCGAACCACGACCTCCCGCTTAGGAGGCAGCGGCCCTATCCACTACACCATCGGGCTCTCGTTTCTGTATAATAACTTATTTTCTAAAAAATATTATGAAACGAACAGTGACACCAGAAATAAAATTGATCGAAAAATCACCGAGATATACCATTATAAAGGTAGACTGTCTATCTCTGTCTTTGAAACGACAATTTATGTGGAACTAGTGAGGCGCTTATGACGTCAGATGACAGTTCGGACCTCTCTTTTTAACTAACCACTTTAAGGCATTATAACTCTAAAACTAATGAATATTTTTCGAAAATTCCTTCACACCCGTTCATTTATGGTGACAATAATTATAACTAATAGTTTTAAAAAAGTTATGCATATTCCCTGATGGCGTTGGCTGTGGCGTTAGAGAGGTCCTCCACAGTGCAACTGTCAGGACATGCAAGGCAGTTCAACAGGTGCGCCATAGCCTGCACTTTTGCATTTATAATACATACATACATACATATAATCACGCCTTTATCCCTAATGGGGTAGGCAGAGCGTAAACGACCTACACAGAGCTCGTTCCGCCACGTATGACAAAATTTTGAGGGTTATTTAAGATTGATTTATAGGTATATTGCTGCAGTGACAGGTTGTCAGCCCATCGCCTAAATTACAATATACAAAACCCTCGGATCCCTAAGCTGGTTTTACAGCATGCCCGAGATGAAATGCAGCTGGCACATTCTATGTTTTTCTCTCGCTCCCAGTCCAGCATGGAAGTATTATAATTCTTGCATTTATAATTCTTGTATGATATCGTTTTATTTAAATATAACAAATGTACTATATTTAAAAATAGCCAATATCAAAAGAAACCTGATAAAATATTTACCCAATCAATAATAGTTTGTTATCATTCATTTCATATCAACATTGTTAACGACATATTGGCATAAATGTAGGTATGACAGTGGTATTAACAAATCTAGGCCATTACTAATGTGTCTAGATATAACTTAACACACATCACGCCTTTATCCCTAATGGGGTAGGCAGTTATCTTCCATGCTGGCCGTGGAGCGAAAGAAAAACATAGAATAAAATAAATAAATAAATTTGCCAGCTGCATTTCCTCCCGGGCATCCTGTAAAAAAACTTTGTCCGACGTGGCGGAACGACCTATGTTTAGGTCGTTTACGCTCTGTCTACCCCATTAGGGATAAACGCGTGGTTATATGTATGTATGTATGTATGGGGTAGGCAGAGCGTTGTTTACAATGGTCGTTTCGCCACATCTGACAATTTTTGAGGGTTAGACTGATATGAGTTTAAGATATATATAGACAATATATAGATTGCTGTAGTGACAGGATGTCAGCCCATCGCCTAAATTACAATATACTGAAACCCTCGAATCCCTTAGCAAATTTTTACAGCATGCCCGGGAGGAGATGCAGCTGGAATTTTCTGTTTTTTCATCGCTCCCAGTCCAGCATGGAAGGATGGATGTATTAATATATCTACCTACTAGCGACCCGCCCCGGCTTCGCACGGAAATTATCAGTGTTTCTCTACTATATTCTGCATGTATTATACATATGAATCTTCCTTGAATCACTCTATCCATTAAAAGAAACCGCATCAAAATCCGTTGCGTAGTTTTAAA
Organism: Scrobipalpa costella; assembly: GCA_949820665.1. Classification (NCBI taxonomy): domain Eukaryota; kingdom Metazoa; phylum Arthropoda; class Insecta; order Lepidoptera; family Gelechiidae; genus Scrobipalpa; species Scrobipalpa costella. The sequence goes on along the minus strand of OX463320.1, from coordinate 10,336,358 downwards.
GATTTATGCATAGGAAGGGATATAGGGACAGAGAAAGCGACTTTGTTTTATACTATGTTGTAGATACATACATATACATACATATAATCACGCATTTATCCCTAATGGGGTAGCTAGAGCGCATACGACCCAACAAAAGTCGTTCCGCCACGTCTGACAAAGTTTTGAGGGTTATTTAAGATTGATTTGTAAGTAGGTATATTGCTGTAGTAACAGGTTGTCAGCCCATCGCCTAAATTACAATATACTGGTACCCTCGGATCCCTTAGCTGGTTTTTACAGCATGCCCGGGAGGAAATGCAGCTGGAACATTCTATGTTTTTCTCTCGCTTCCAGTCCGGCATTGATATATAAATATACTATGTAGTGATGATATATATAACTACCCTGCAGGTAGAATCGCAACGTATGGTAAAAATCAGTACATTTTTTATTTTGATGATTGTTATGTGCCCGAGAGCCCGCTGGTGTAGTGGATAGGGCCGCTGCCTCCTGAGCGGGAGGTGGTGGTTCGAATCCCACCACGTACCAATGTGTTTTTCGATTTACGAATTTCATATGTACGTTTATTCGGCGCTTTTTCCGTGCTTCGGAAGGCACGTTAAGCCGTTGGTCCCGGTTAATATCGTTTAATACCGTAGATATTAGTCGTTAAGCCATATCAGAGGCCAGTGCTAAGCATTAGCGGCTTGAAAACTCTGACCTAATCTAGGATTGGGTCTGGTTTCCCTTCTGGGTTGCGGAGGTCAGATGGCAGTCGCTCTGTGTAAAAATCAGTACCCTCGTTCAATCCCCTAGATTAGGAAGCCGACCCCGTGAGATACGGGATAAGGCTAGGGAGATGATGATGTTATTGAGTGCGCACAAAATCACTCAATCTAGACTCAAATCGTTACCTGACATTTTCTATCATGAGAGAACAGAAAGGGACGGCAACAGTTTAAGTCAAATTTTAGTTAAGTTGTATCCTCAAGGAGTCGGTACCAATGTTTGATGCACGTATCTTAGTAAGCATGACAAATACGGGATGTAAGGGACAGCGTCCCGCAAACTGATAGGGGTTGCTCAGTCAACGACACTGAACAACTTCCAACGGGATAATTTTTCAGGAAGTGAAAAGAAAATAATTGGCTTTTCCATACAGATTGTCTAATGGAGGTGGAGGTTGTATGGAAAAGCTATTTAATCCTTACACCCTGTATAAAACAACAATAGATGAGCACTCAAAGACATTTAGTGTTTTATTAAACTAAACAAACTTAAGGGGATTCCCGGTACACGCCAGCGCCCTCATCAGTCAAAAAATCATTGCTCACCGAAAACGCAATTAATCGAAAATCCGGTAGATCAGATTGAAGTATGGGTACTGAAGTATTTTTTAAGCATTATAAATTAATAATTCAATGTTCACTTCAGTTACAGATAGTAAAAGTGCTAAAAGTGGCCGTTTTTCGCAAATTTCCTATCTGTAACTGCAACGATCTATAAGTTGCAACTTTATGAAGTTCCAAATGACCTTTATTGCTTTAACCTCAATCTGATCTACCGGATTTTCGATTGATTTTGTTTTTAGTTAATTATGATTTTTTGACTGATGAGGGCGCCACTTAGCCCAGGAAAGCCCCTTAAGGTGACTAACCTAACTGCAAATGGCTGTTTTATGAGCTTATTTCTCCTAAACGAATCATTGGAAAATTCTAAAATAATATACATCTAAGAAATTAGTTCATGGTCTGCAATTGCAACATTTGAAAATATTCTAGTTCATAAATAGGTATGCTAAAATTGCTAAAAAAAACAGGAAGTAAAGCTGTTTTTATCAGTAAATGTGATATTCCTTCTAAACTATTAGGAGCGCTTTCACGGTTCCTTCGGGAAAATATCCGTATTATATATATACATATATAGACATATAATCACGCCTTTATCCCTAATGGGGTAGGCAGAGCGTAAACGACCTAAACAGAGGTCGTTCCGCCACGTCTGACAAAGTTTTGAGGGTTATTTAAGATAGAATTCTAGGTATATTGCTGTAGTGACAGGTTGTCAGCCCATCGCCTAAATTACAATGTACTGAAACCCTCGGATCCCTTAGCTGGATCTTACAGCATGCCCGGGAGGAAATGCAGCTGGCACATTCTATGTTTTTCGTTCGCTCCCAGACCAGCATGGAAGTAATCCGTATTATGAGTATTTAAAATCACAACATAGCTTTTTTTAAATCCGACTATTAGCTTTTTTGTGTTTTTTTCGCTTATTTTTGACGCGGCCACTGATGTAACCGCCATGCCATAGCGCGCACTGATTTGAACGATATTCTAAGGCATTACGAGCGATAGTTGCATATCTTGAAATCCTGCTCATCTGCCGTTAACCAAAATTTTATGTCAAATGTTTAGGAGTAGGTATTTAAATTCGTTTTATAGGTACCTCAATTTAACCTGAAATGAAATGAAATGAAATCTCTTTATTCGTTCTAGAGTAGTACATATTGGTGTTACAGATAACATGGCGTCCTTTCACTCAACCGTTAGGTGTACGAATATTTTGTTAAAATTTATAACGACATACAAGAATCAAACATTATAGAAAACAATAAAATGTTTTTGCCCATTCGAATGAAATAAAGTCAATATACTTGTTATGGTCAAAAACTATATAATTTGAATCAAACTATCAATTACAATTTATTATTAGTCATAAATTATTAGTAAAAATAGTAAAAATATTTCTAAATGATCTATAATCTATCTAAATATACCTGTTTAGCCATCTGTCCCCAATGTTGTCATTAGTTTGCTTTACTAACTGAAATTCACTTTGTTCCAGAAAAAGGAGGAAAGATGGTATACTACAATGATGCAAGTGTCCGTCCCATTTTTCATCGCGGGATGCGGAACCATCGGGTCTGGTCTAGTCTTGGGACATGTTCGGGTAAGTGTATATTATACAGCAGCGGGAGAAAAAGGAGGAAAGATGGTTTACTACGATGATGAAAGTGTCAGTCCCATTCTTCATCGCGGGATGCGGGACCATCGGGTCTGGTCTAGTCCTGGGACATGTTCGGGTAAGTGTATATTATACAGCAGCGGAAAAAAAGGTGGAAAGATGGTTTACTACGATGATGCAAGTGTCCGTCCCATTTTTCATCGCGGGATGCGGGACCATCGGGTCTGGTCTAGTCCTGGGACATGTTCGGGTAAGTGTATATTATACAGCAGCGGAAAAAAAAGGTGGAAAGATGGTTTACTACGATGATGCAAGTGTCCGTCCCATTTTTCATCGCGGGATGCGGGACCATCGGGTCTGGTCTAGTCCTGGGACATGTTCGGGTAAGTGTATATTATACAGGACAAGTGTAAATTATACAGCAGCGGGAAAAAAAGGTGGAAAGATGGTTCACTACGATGATGCAAGTGTCAGTCCCATTCTTCATCGCGGGATGCGGGACCATCGGGTCTGGTCTAGTCCTGGGACATGTACGGGTAAGTGTATATTATACAGGACAAGTGTATATTATACAGCAGCGGGAGAAAAAGGAGGAAAGATGGTATACGACGATAATGCAGGTCTCAGTACCGTTTTTCATCGCGGGATGCGGGACCATCGGGTCTGGTCTAGTTTTGTGACATTTTCGGGTAAGTGTATATTATACAGCAGCGGGAGAAAAAGGAGGAAAGATGGTTTACTACGATTATGCAAGTGTCAGTCCCATTCTTCATCGCGGGATGCGGGACCATCGGGTCTGGTCTAGTTCTAGGACATATTCGGGTAAGTGTAATAAAGCAGTGGTCTGGCTAGCAACAAATTTGTAATCCACGTACCATCGGATTGGAGCTTCTTCTTCTTAGTGAGTGGATTCTCGAGACGAACGATCCGATGAATCCTGGTGTCAGAGTTTTTAAACCGCCTAGTAGCACAGCTATTAGGCCTCTGACATGGTTTGAGTAACGACCACTATCACAGACAGCGACCGTGACCGACGGTCTAACGTACCCTCCGAAGCACGGAATCCTTTTTCTTTTCGGATTGGAGCTGTCGATGCTGCATACTTTCGTGTATGGGAATGCCACTGCTTTTGAGCCCGTCTTAAAATAGTCATTTATTTTCCATCTCCCTTTGAATTCAAACTTATCATAATCACAACATATGACTAATTTAAATAACAGTCAGTCAATACTTTATCACATCACGATCCATACATACATATAGTCACGCCTTTATCCATAATGGGGTAGGCAGCGCGTAAACGACCTAAACAAAGTTCGTTCCGCTACGTCTGACAAATTTAGAGGGTCACGATCCAAATGCGACGTAATATAAATTTGACGCTAAGTTTTAGACTAAACTTCTATGATGTCAAATAGGTTATTCTTCAGATTGTTTAAAGTTTAAGACAAACCTTTTGGTATACTTTCAGGACTGGGACGTCTTCGTGCAAGTATCAGCCATTTTTGTGTTGGTTCCTTCTCTATCAGGACTTAAGGGTAAGTTATTCCATCTTAGTAATTATTGTTAGCCTTTGAGGTGCCCGATGGTGTAGTGGATAGGGCCGCTGCCTCCTGTGCAGGAGGTCGTGGTTCGAATCCCACCACGTACCAATGTGTTTTTCGGTTTTCGAATTTTATATGTACGTTTATTCGGTGCTTTTTCCATGCTTCCATGCTTTATGCATGCATATTAGTAGTAATATCTACGGTTTTAAACGATATTAACCGGGACCAACGGCTTAACGTGCCTTCCGAAGCATGGAAAAAGCACCGAGCGATTGGCCTTTGATATATCTACATATATCAAAGGCCAATGCTCAGCATTGGCGGCTTGAAAACTCTGACCTAATCTAGGGTTTAGTCTGGTTTCTCTTCTGGGTTGCGGAGGTCAGATGGCAGTCGCTCTGCATAAAAACCAGAACCCTCGTTCAATCACCTAGATTAGGTAGCCGAACCCGAGAGATACGGGATAAAGCTAGGGATATGGAGTAATTATTGTTAGCCTGTAGCGTAAATTACACTTCTTAATATTATCCATAAATCTGATAGTTTGTACATGTGAACGACTTTTTCTTTGGTCGTTTACACTCTGCCTACCCCATTCGGGATAAAGACGTGATTATAATATGTATGTACATGTGTAATATGTATGATTGTTATGCGGAAGTAAAACTAATTACCTAATTAAAAATTAATTAAGCTAAACACCAAGCTACTTAATGTATTGTATAGGTAAAATTATTTCTATACCGGGTGTAAGGGACAGCGTCCTTCAAACTGACAGGGGTTGTTCAGTCAACGGAACTGAACAACTTTCACAGGGAAATTCCTTCACGGGATGAAAAAAAAATACCTTCCTATATAAAACGACCACCTCCCGATGAGAGGAGCCCGATGGTGTAGTGGATAGGGCCGCTGCCTCCTGAGCGGGAGGTCGTGGTTCGAAACCCACCACGTACCAATGTGTTTTTCGGTTTTCGAATTTCATATGTACGTTTATTCGGTGCTTTTTCCGTGCTTCGGAAGGCACGTTAAGCCGTTGGTCCCGGTTAATATCGTTTAATACCGTAGATATTAGTCGTTAAGCCATATCAGAGGCCAGTGCTAAGCATTGGCGGCTTGAAAAACTCTGACCTAATCTAGGATTGGGTCTGGTTTCCCTTCTGGGTTGCGGAGGTCAGATGGCAGTCGCTCTGTGTAAAAACCAGTACCCTCGTTCAATCCCCTAGATTAGGAAGCCGACCCCGTGAAATACGGGATAAGGCTAGGGAGATGATGATGATAAAACGACCACCTCCATCAGACAATTTGTATGGAAGACCAACATTTTTTTTTCGCTTCCTGAAAGAAAATTCTGGTAAATCACTTCATGTACTCAATAACAAGAGCTAAGCTATTAGATAAATGATGATGAGATAATGATTGTCATATGTATATATATATTTTTGCAACTAAATAAATAAATAAATAAAAAAAAAAAAATTTACTGAGCAACCCCTATCAGTTTACGGGACGCTGTCCCTTACACCCCATATAATTAAATTAAGATGTCTCACACGTCATAAGAAGTCATAACATAATTAAAACCCGAGAAAAACACATGTGCTTAATGCCAATAAATGAAACATCTTTAGCAAATATTTTTACATCTTAAACAAATATTTTTAAAGTATTTTTGTGCAATAATTCTTATGAGCATTGTTCCACTTTGATTGTATCACATTTCTGCTGGACTGGAGATAAATAAAAACATAGAATGTGGTAGCTGCTTCTCCTCCCGGGCATGCTGTTAAAACCAGTTAAGGAATTTGAGAGTTGCAAGAAGGCTGGAAATCTGTCATTCTGGCGATACACATTTCAACCCAAAAAGTGTCCTCAATATTTGTCAGTTTATTTTTTACTAGCTAGGCGTTTTATGCTCTGCCTACCTTGTAAGGGATAAGGACGTGAGTTTATGTGTGTAGGGAAAAACATAGAATGCGCCAGCTGCATTTCCTCTCGGGCATGCTGTAAAAACCAGCTAAGAGATCCGAGGGCTTCAGTATATTGCAATTTAGGCGTTAGGCTGACAACCTTTCACTATAGCAATATACATACAAATATATCTTAAATAACCCTCAACATTTTTACAGACGTGGTGGAACGACCTTTGTTTAGGGCGTTTACGCTCTACCTACCCCATTAGAGATAAAGGCGTGATTATATGTATGTATGTATTTAATATACCTGTCAATAACAAGGATCCAATAATTACCTACGAATGCGGTTTCTAGGTTTCCACACCCATGACCTCAAATCAGAAGATGTATTAAAGTATCATTATAAAAAAGATAAGATTACCACAAGATTGTTGAAGGGGCTTTCCCTAGTTCAATAACTTCTACAGAAGGATAACCCTGGTTTAATGCTTTCAAAGATAGAAGAATAAGTGCAGAACAAATACAATGTACAATTACAAAAGGATAGTAAATATGGACCAATGAAATAGATCTTTGATCGTGATAAGAAACATACCTACATAAAATAACGCCTTTATCCCTAATGGGGTAGGCAGAGCGAAAACGACCAAAACACAGATCGTTCCGCCACGTTTTACGAGTTTGTGGGTTATTACTGATGATTATGATGTATTGCTATATTGACAGGTTGTCAGCCCATCGCGTAAAATTACAGTACACTATAACCCTCGAATCCCTTAGCTGGTTTTTACAGCATGGGAGGAGGTGCAGCTGGCACATTCTATGTTTTTCTATCACTCCCAGTCCAGCATGGGGGAAAAAGAAAAATACCGTTTAAAATAACTTATCCCTCAATTCGCAAAGGAACCGAGTGTATAAAAATTTTCTGTTCCAAGTTTAGGATGTAAACTGAACATATCCATGAAACTGAACAAGTTTCTCCAACGAACACAGGACGACAAATTAAAAAATAATGGGCCTCTCATGCCAAATCTTCCATGCTGGACTGGGGGAGATAGAAAAACATAGAATGTTCCAGCTGCCTTTCCTCCCGGGCATGCTGTAAAAGTCAGCAAAAGGGACTCGAGGGTTACAGTGTATTGTAATTTAGGCGATGGGCTGACAACCTGTCACTATAGCAGTACACCTTTCAATCTAAAATTGCCCTCAATTTTTGTCAGACGCGGCGAAAGCGCCTTTTACGAGGCGTTTAACGCTCTGCCTACCCCGTAAGGGATAAAGGCGGCGTACACCCGGTATAAATCTCATCTCTTTTCTTTTCGTTTAGCAGTGTCTTTCCTCCTTATATTATGTACTTCAATACCCCAAAGAATATAACTTTGACTAACAAATGGTATAAAAGAGGGACAATGAACCATCATAAATTATTATATAATAAAATTAAAAATACAGTTCACTTAAAAATTAAACAACAGGCGAGCTTATCTCTATAAGAGATCTCTTCCAGCTAACCTAATGGGGATAAAAGATGGGAAATTCACGGGAACAGATACAGTTAGTATAATTTAATTACAAATTGATGTATAATAATACTAATACACATATTAACATACTATAATAAACTCATCATCTCCCTAGCCTTATCCCGTATGTCACGGGGTCGGCTACCTAATCTAGGGGATTGAACGAGGCTACTGGTTTTTACACAGAGCGACTGCCATCTGACCTCCGCAACCCAGAAGGGAAACCACACCCAATCCTAGATTAGGTCAGAGTTTTCAAGCCGCCAATGCTTAGCACTGGCCTCTGACATGGCTGAACGACTAATATCTACGGTATTAAGCGATATTAACTGGGACCAAAGGCTTAACGTGCCTTCCGAAGCACGGAAAAAGCGCCGAATAAACGTACATATGAAATTCGTAAATCGAAAAACACATTGGTACGTGGTGGGATTCGAACCACGACCTCCCGCTCAGGAGGCAGCGGCCCTATCGACTACACCATCGGGCTCATTATTAACATACTATAATAAACTAATACATATAAATATATTTATATGATATATAAATGATAAAATAAAATATAATTATATACGTCGTAGAGAGTTCGTAAAATGCTCTTTCAGTCCATAAATCCAGATTCATAAACCTAGTTTTTTTAATGCGGCACCTTTGACGTCATAGACAATAGATCTATTATGGCAGCGAACACACAATTTCACAAAATGACAGATTTTTATCACAGAATCATTGTGTACGGAAATGATGGCTGTACGTACAATTACTGCATGTTTAAGTGTGTTTTTCTTATGGTTTGCTCGACTTAAGTATTTTAAGTATGCAATAATAATAATAGATGTATTTAAAAGGAATAACATACATACATATAATCAGCCCTTTATCCCAAATGGGGTAGGCAGAGCGTAAACGACCTAAACAAAGGTCGTTCCGGCACGTCTGGCAAAGTTTTGAGGGTTGTTAAAGATAGATTTGTAGGTTTATTGCTGTAGTGACAGGTTGTCAGCCTGTCGCCTAAATTGCAATATACAGAAATCCCTTAGCTGGTTTTTACAACATGCCCGGGAGGAAATGCAGCTGGCACATTCTATGTTTTTCTCTCGCTCCCAGTCCAGCATGGACATACATATAATCACGCCTTTATATATCCCCAATGGTTATTTAAGATGGATTTGTAGAGATATTCTGTAGTGACAGGTTGTCAGCCCATCGCCTAAAATTACAATACTGAAACCCTCAAATACCTGGGATAATTTTTACATGGAACATTATATGTTTTTCTATCTCTTCAAGTCCAGCATGAAAGTTGCCCTTTAAAATTGCGATATTATCCTAAAATCTATAAAATAAACATGTTTTTCACATCTCATTTGAAGGACATTATCGTCATTAGCAATAAAAGACCATGATTTTGTGAATCGTTACGAAATTCTAAACATAACGTTTATTATAATTTATTTTAGACATCACGCGACTTATTTTAACCGATTTAAAAAAAAAGTGCGGTTGTTCAATAAGGCAGAATATTGTATTGTATTGGAGTACTAAAATAATCTAAACGGGTTTCTCTTAGGAATATTTTTTTTTTTCCTAACGTTGGTACACCATCCTCGATTTGATATTTTCCAATTTTCCCAAAGGAAAGGTAAGACTTTTCTTTGGTCTCTGGTACCCGCCAGCCTTAGCTACTTATAGATTATACGGGATATAAGGGACAGCATCCCACAAGCTGATAGGGGTTGCTTTGTCAATGATACTGAACAACTTTCATCAGGAAATTCTTTCAGGAAGTGAAAAAGAAATAGCTTTTCCATACAAATTGTCTGATCGAGGTGGACTTACTTAACCCCCCGGTATAGCTTTTGCCAACCAAACTGCAATGTGTGACGATTGTTTAATGTTTAACTATCTACCATTCCATAGAATTATATTCTGGTTGAACCTTACATAATTTGAAACTTGTTTTTCTTCCATGCTGGACTGGGAGCGAGAGAAAAACATAGAATGTGCCAGCTGCATTTCCTCCCGGGCATGCTGTAAAAACCAGCTAAGGGATCCGAGGGTTTCAGTATATTGTAATTTAGGCGATGGGCTGACAACCTGTCACTATAGCAATAAACCTATACATTTATCTTGAATAACCCTCAGAACTTTGTCAGACGTGGCGGAACGACCTTTCCTTAGGTCGTTTACGCTCTGCCTACCCCATTAGGGATAAAGGCGTGATTATATGTATCTATGTATGTATGTTTTTATGAAGTCGGTTTTAGTTATTTTGGAGCTAAGCAGGTGTGAATAAATTTAGTATTCACATGTTTATCTGTCTATTGTTTGCTAAGCGAACAAAAAAAAGAACAATATATCTAATGTCATTTGAAACATTAAACAGACAGACAGAGATTTTTCGTTTATTTAAATATTCATTGTAAATTACGATATTTATGACTAAAAATATGGCAAAATTATTGATATGCTTGCATTATTTTATTTATTTGTTTTATAATTTCTCACGTTCTCTTTTATTTTTAAGCTTTTGGAATACGTATTGTAATATATTAATAACTACAATTACATATTATTTATATATGCCAAAATTACCTGAAGGTAGTATTAATAGAAATATTGGTAGTAACAACAGGGTAGTAAGCATGTTCGATTCTCGGCCAACTCTGTGTTATCATTTCATCATCATCATCTCCCTAGCCTTATCCCGTATCCCTCGGTGTCGGCTACCTAATCTAGGTGATTGAACGAGGGTACTATTTTATTGTATGTGTGTGTGTTATTATTTCTACGTATATATTTCTAGTATTTTAAGTCAAATACAAACCCTCTTCAAAGTTAGAGTGAACAAGCATCTTTTGGATGAGCTCGCTCCATCTTCGACTCTGTCTCTGTCGTCCCTGACATAGACTAGAAACAAGAGAAAATCCATATTTAAAAGAAAAGAAAAAATACACCAGACAGGGATAGATTAAGACGAATCAATAATAGAATTTCGACAACTAATCTTTTTCAAACTTTCGCGGTTATCAAAATTATAATGATTAAAGGCGGCAAATTTACCGTGGTTTTCCATTACCGACCGATATGTCTGCCCTTAGCCACCACACCGCTCGCAAGTTCCTCAGTCGCTCCGTAATCATGACGCATGAAACTGCGTTGAAATATCGGACACTCATACAAAAATTGAAAACCTAGCCGGGAAACCTAAACGGGTAAATTTCCCGTCTTTAGTCATTATAATTTACAACAAATGCACAAAACATGTTATTTGTCCGAAGATTTTAGCTGCCCGAGCGCGCAGGGCGCGATTAGATCGAGGGTGATATTAAATCGAGGACAAAAATGGTTTTGTGCACGAATTTTTAACTCTGCTTTTCACTTCGATTGCGAGAAAAATTAAGGAAATTCTACAATCAATTTTCTTTGCCTTAAAAGAGATGCATTTATAAGTAAAAACGTTTTTGCCCACAAAATTCAATTTTGTGCAGCGTACAGCGGGCACAAAATAGAACTTTCAGAGCATGAGATGTGAAAATTATATTCTCAAATGAACCTGCGTCCTTGAATTATCTTAAAGATGTTGTGATGTTAAGATATCATGAATAAAATATCACTGTGAGTGCACAGTACTTCAAATGATAAGATAAATAGATAATAGTATTTCGTATCCTGCATCTTCACTGATTTCATAATTTAAGTGCTTCAATCATGCTGATTCATCAGACATATCAGTTGTCGAACCTTATGTATCTACTTTAATCCTATTACTAATAACTAAATTATACCGAATAACTACTTTACTACTAATTACTTCCATGCTGGATTGGGAGCGATAGAAAAACATAGAATGTTCCAGCTGCCCTTCCTCCCGGGCATGCTGTTGAAGTAAGCAAAAGGGACTCGAGGGTTACAGTGTATTGTAATTTAGGCGATGGGCTGACAACCTGTCACTATAGCAATACATATTACAATCTAAAATTGCCCTCAATTTTTGACAGACGTGGCGAAAGCGCCTTTTACGAGGCGTTAAACGCTCTGCCTACCCCGTAAGGGATAAAGGCGTGATTTATGTACAAGGTGGCGCAAAAGAAATCACCCTATTGGAAGATGCTCTCATTTTTGCAAATGGCCGCCAATGTCAAATCTGTTTTGACATTTGTGGACTAGACAGATGCAGAATACAAGTGAACAAGCCATGGAGCGATACACTCCCCAAGAACGCGGAAAAATCGTGTCTATTTTTTTGAGTAACAATTCGTCTGTGGTGTTGGCGCAGCGCGAATTCCGTCGCCGATTCCCCGGCCGTCCGACACCGACTGCGCAAACACTGCGACGTTTAGCCACCAACCTTGAAGAGTATGGGACCACACGAGACGTTGCTAAGAGTGGCCGGCCCCGGAGCGCCCGTTCTGCCGAGAATATCGCCGCTGTAGCCGAGGACGTTGAAGTGAGCCCCGAAACATCGACCAGACGACGTGCCACGCAATTGGGCCTCAGCCGGCGGTCCTTGCAGCGAATTTTGGTGCGAGACTTGAAGATGTTTCCTTACAAAGTCCAGACCGTGCATCAGCTGCTGCCTGCCGACCGCCAAACGCGCGTAACCTACGCCCAAGCCATCCTCAATCTCGAGGAAGAATTGGACAATTTTTCGACCAAAATCATCATGAGCGATGAGGCTCATTTCCACCTCAGCGGTTACGTGAATCGGCAAAATTATCGCTTCTGGGGCACCGAGAATCCACGAGTGATGCACGAGGAGCCGTTACACCCGCTCAAAGTGACTGCGTGGTGCGCTGTTCACGCTGGAGGAGTCATCGGGCCATTTTTTTTCGAGAACGCCGCGGGTCAAACGACAACAGTGGACGGTGCGCGCTATAGGGCCATGTTGACCGAATTTTTTCTGCCGCAATTGGACGAATTGGGACTGGAGGACATGTGGTTCCAACAGGACGGGGCAACGGCGCACACTGCACGAGCCACAACCGACATTCTGAAGGCGGCATTTCCGGGTCGCCTAATCTCTCGTTTTGGCGATTTGCACTGGCCGGCCAGATCGCCCGATTTAACGGTCCCGGACTTCTTTTTATGGGGTTTTTTGAAGTCTCGTGTTTACGTCAACAAGCCTGAGACCTTGGAAGCCCTCAAAGACAACATTCGACACGAGTGCGAGAATCTGTCGCCCGAAGTTCTCGCCGAAGTGATGAAAAATGCCATAAAACGAGCCCGTATGGCAATCAATTGTAACGGCGCCCATTTGGCCGATATCATCTTCTCGACTTGACCAGTAAAATTCTAAAGGTGCAAATAAATATAATCAAAAAACAGATTCGAAGTTTTTCATTTAGAAAAAAAATGAGAGCCAAACAACATCGGATGACTTCTTTTGCGCCACCTGTTATGTATGTATGTAAATTATACCGATATCCTAAAGGATAATTACATATCCTTCATTCATCATAATATTTAGATTTTCTTCCATGCTGGGCTGGGAGTGAGAGAAAAACGTAGAATATGCCGCATTTCCTCCCGGGCATTCTGTAAAAACCAGTCAAGGGATCCGAGGGTTTCAGTACATCGCAAATTAGGCGATGGGCTGACAACCTGTCAGTACAACAATATACCTACAAATCTATCTTAAATAACCCCCAAAACTTTGTCAAACGTGGCGGAACGACCTTTGTTATGGTCGTTTACGCTCTGTCTACCACATTAGAGATAAAGGCGTGATTATATGTATGTAGATATGTTTGAGGAGAGATGTCTGGGAGATCCTCCCACCGATTTTCGGTGATGGCGGATCACCGAAAATCGTTGGTAGGACAATTAACAGTAACAAAAATACAAGGACCATTTGAACATATGCTTGCTACATTATTTATTATGAATCAATTAAAATACTTATTTCGTTACGCATTTGCGTAAATATTATTTTTAAACAGTAGGTAACTAAACCAAATTCGTTTCAGTTCTGGTTTAACACCCATGAATTTTCATATGAACGATGCATATTGCAAATTTTATAATATAGTAATTCAACATCCTTGCTTTTTAAATTATTTATATGTGAAGCACACATACGTCACTCACATTTTTTATGGGGTGTAAGGGACAGCGTCCCAAAAACTGATAGGTGTTGCTTAGACAAGGACACTGAACAAATTCCCCCAGGAAATTCTTATAGAAAAAGTAAAGAAACATTGGCTTTTCCATACAAATTGTTTGTCCTCGATCAGACGATTTGTATGGATGAGCAAAAGCAAATCACTACCTGAAAGAATTTTCCGGTGAAAGTTGTTCAGTGTCGTTGACTGAGCAGTCCCTATCAGTTTTCGGGACGCTGTCCCTTACATAATGGAACCTGTCTTCCATACTGGACTGGGAGAGAAAGAAAAACATAGAATGTTCCAGTTGCCCTTCCTCCCGGGCATGCTGTAGAAGTCAGCAAAAGGGATTCGAGGGTTACAGTGTATTGTAATTTAGGCGATGGGCTGACAACCTGTCACTACAGCAATACACATTACAATCTAAAATTGCCCTCAATTTATGTCAGACGTGGCGAAAGCGCCTTTTAGGAGGCGTTTTACGCTCTGCCTACCCCGTAAGGGATAAAGGCGTGATTTATGTATGTATGTACGTAAATTATACCGATATATTAAAGGATAATTACATATCCTTCATTCATCATAATATTTAGATTTTCTTCCATGCTGGGCTGGGAGTGAGAGAAAAACGTAGAATATGCCGCATTTCCTCCCTCGCATGCTGTAAAAACCAGTCAAGGGATCCGAGGGTTTCAGTATATCGCAAATTAGGCGATGGGCTGACAACCTGTCACTACAACAATATACCTACAAATCTATATTTAACAACCCTCAAAACTTTGCCAGACGTGGCGGAACAACCTTTGTTTAGGTCGTTTACGTTACGTTTATAAAGGCGTGATTTTATGTATGTATGTATGTCCCTTACACCCGGTATAGTATCAGTATGATGTGATGTACTTCCATGCTGTATTGAAAGCTATAAAACAATAGAATGTATCCTCTTATTCTTTCTGGGTTTACCTACAGAAGAATGTATTCAAATATAGGTATAGGGCTAACAAACAACTCGTCACCTTTTTGCAATGGTCAATCCTGGCTATTCAAATCAAAACTTGTCAGACGCTTCGAAAACTGGGAGCGAGAGAAAACATAGAATGTGCCAGCTGCATTTCCTTCCGGACAAAAACCAGCTACTGGATCCAAGGGTGTCAGTATATTGCAATTTAGGCGACAGGCTGACAACCTGTCACTACAGCAATATACCTACAAATCTATCTTAAACAACCCTCAAAACTTTGTCAGACGTGGCGGAACAATCTTTGTTTAGGTCGTGTACGCTCTGCCTGCCCCATTAGGGATAAAGGCGTGATTATATGTATGTATGTATGCAATCCTGAGACGCTTCTTAAACGGTTTCTATTTGTTTTTTTAATAGAATAGAAGAAATTTTATTTGGTAATAAATTCTGTGTACCTCGAAAGGAATGAAGAATATTAGGTATAGGTATGTTAATGATTTGAGAGCACGATGGTGTAGTGGATAGGGCCGCTGCCTCCCGAGCGGGAGGTCGTGGTTCGCATCCTACCACGGACCAATGTGTTTTTCGGTTTTCGAATTTCATATGTACGTTTATTCGGGGCTTCTTCCGTGCTTAGGAACGCACGTTAAGCCGTTGGTCCCGGTTTATATCGTTTAATACCGTAGATCCTAGTCGTTAATCTATATCAGAGGCCAATGCTAAGCATTGGCGGCTTGAAAAGTCTGACCTAATCTAGGATTGGGTCTGGTTTCCCTTCTGGGTTGCGGAGGTCAGATGGCAGTCTCTCTGTGTAAAAACCAGTACCCTCGTTCAATCACCTAGATTACGTAGGCGACACCATCAGATGCGTGGTAAGGCTAGGGAGATTATGAGGTATGTATGATATGATGTGTTGATTGATAAAATCTCTGTTTGTTTGTCTGCAGGTAACTTGGACATGTGTCTGGCGTCGCGTCTGTCCACGCAAGCTAACCTGGGCAACATGGAGTCAGGCAAGGAAGTCATCTCCATGGTCATCGGGAACATATCACTAGTTCAGGTACAGCTTTCATCATAACATCTTTGATAAACAATAAACATACTAGATGCACAATCTCACTCAAAAAGTGTCCGCGGCAAAAATCTGCCCATCACTTCAATCGGGGAGAATTTTCATTCAGTATCTATCACCTTGCTCGCTCGCGGCTTTTGACGTGCCGCAATGACGAAGTGCTCAGTCAAAATGATACTATGTGCGAGTGGGATTGATATTGTACCCTTTCTTTGACGCGGTGAGGTCCAAATTTGAATGAATATTTTTATGTTATAAATATAACAATAACTATACGTATGTGCAGTGCGGCTCGGACATTTTTTGTTCGGGGTTTATTCGTGATTGTGCATCTAGTTTGTTTATTGTTTATCAAAGCATAATATCCTTTGATATACTACCACCTTTCATAGTTACCTCCAATTGACTGACAGACCCTTCAAAGTATAAACCTCACATTATTGATTTTCGAAGCTGAAATAGACTGAATAATGCGACAGTGGGCTCGAATCTAGATTTGCCGACTAAAACTAAAATTAAAATCTATTTGTCACTTTCAGACTAAAAACATTTTAAAAGGACAGGAGATCTATTCTCTCCAGTTTTTAATTTATTGTCGGTGGTTTTATGCGTTATGAACTTATGAGTAATTTTTATTATGTGATTAATTTTATGATAATATTGACACAAATACTGGATAAACGCGCGAAAGCGCGACGAAATCTAGCGGTCAATGTTTTTAGTCTGAAAGTGACAAATAGATTAATTTTAGTTTTAGCACAGCTCGGACACTCCTAACTATAATGTCATTTTGGTTACACATCGACAGACGGCATGTTGCACTTGGCATGCGTTTGTGTGCGTGTTATAAGGGTTGACAAATTTTGTTATACCGGTCATAATCATCACTTGATTATTCTGGTTCTTGATTAAACCAACGTTTTAAAGTAGTTCACTGTAACTGAATAGTTAAAATAGATTAGATTGCATATTTTGTATGAATTTACTTACCGGCTCTCATCACTGTGGAATCTAAAAAAAAACCTATTGGAGTCATATCTTGTGGTAGGAAGACATCCGTACACAGAATGGTACCTAACCATCTTTGGAACACAAAACTTTATTATTTCCGTTACACTGGGAAACATGCACGCGCCATACCCGCTAAGCGTACGCTCAATGTGGCCCACAATCCGGCGCGGAGTGTGACGTATGTCGGACTGGGAAAGGGAGGTGAATGTCCATTCTGTATTATTATATATTCTGTGGTTTTAGCCGACAAGTCTAGATTCGAGCCCATTATCAGCCTATGGAGTCCAACTGCTGGGCAAAGGCCTCCCAATCCTTCTTCCACCTCTAACGATCTTTGGCTACATCCCACTGTAGAAATAACTAAATCAATTTCTGGACTTTGACGACACTACTGTATAAACTGTATTCCTTTAAATAAAAAGAAATAAAAAAATATTTCCAAGCACAACTACAGCCAGGTTACAAACTGTTTGCACTTAAATAGATATAGGCGTTGTTAGTTGTGGTGGACTGGTGCCCGAGCTAGGCGTAAAAGCCTGTATTACAGGTCACCAGGCCTCCACCCCTTGTTTACCATCAGTTACATACTGTGCACTAAAAATTAAAGTTATGTGGTAGGGTAAAAAATACGAATAGTAAATGTAGAGAAACAGAATGCATGCAATGTGTGTGTGAGCAAGTGTGTGTGTGTTTGTTGTGTGTGAGTGAGTATGTGTAATCGAACCCAGGACCATAGTCCATGGCACTAGCCACTAGACCACGGAGGCAGTTTCAATGATGTAAAAAAAGAAAAGTGGGGGGAAATAATTTACCCCACCCCCTTTAGTCTACATACGCGAGACGTAGGCGAGGTCTCTCATGCCTTTTTGTCCGTGAACGTACACGGTCAAAAAGGCATGGCTGTACATGTGGTATGAAGATAAACCTACACTTAAATATGTATTACAATGCAATGACTCCGTGATTGTACATAATAGCGCGATTGACATAAATGGCGGGTAGTTACGCGTTGTTAAACAACAATATACTTTATACTCTTCCGGTAACTGCTGTACTGCACATACTTTCAAAAGTACAGGCTTGGTTGTGAATGAATCCGGAATAATGCGGATGAATCATCCATCCCATATGCATGATTTTTTTTAAACTATTAGTAAGAATTATTGTCACCACAAATGAACGAGCTTCCATGCTGGCCTGGGAGTGAGAGAAAAACATAGAATGTGCCAGCTGCATTTCCTCCCGGGCATGCTGTAAAATCCAGCTACGGGATCTGAGGGTTTTAGTATATTGTAATTTAGGCGATGGGCTGACAACCTATCACAACAGCAATATACGTATAAATCTATCTTAATAAACCCTTAAAACTTTGTCAGACGTGGCAAAACGACCTTTGTTTAGGTCGTTTACGCTCTGCCTACCCCATTAGGGATAAAGGCGTGATTATATGTCTATGTCTATATGTATATTATTTGACATCTAAAGATGAAGAAGAACTGTATTATTATAATAGTAGTACCTACTTGACTTTGTTCTCTTAATCCACAACTGACCATTCATTTTAAACAATACTACATGCACACAGTATAACTAATAACCGGACTATAATTGCAGGAAAATTGCAGCCCATCCACTGCATTATTAGGAAAAATTGTAGACTGTGTCGTGAGTTTCATTTCAATTGTGTTTTTTATTTCAATAGAAGGATATTTTAACTTCAAGATGTTTTTTTTATTTCCTCAAAACTTTGTAAAACGTGGCGGAACTACCTTTGTTTAGGTCGTTTACGCTCTGCCTACCCCATTAGGGATTAAGACAGTATTATATGTATGTGCTTATAAATTGTAGATGAGTTTTTGTGACATGCCTAAATCACAACCCACTGAATTTCAAAAAAATACCTGTACTGGCCTTTACAATATGGCTGAAAAGAGAAGCTATTTGGTACATTCTGTTAGTTAAAAGTGAGTGCCCGTGATTAAATTTCATTTAGAATGTCTCACTTAAGTTTGAATAGTTTCATTCTGTTAGCTTTTACGATCCCAGTTCAGCACAGATGTATAATTTGACAAAGTGCTACGAATCCATCGCATGTTGCCAATGAAAGTTAATCGTAAATCGTAAGCATAGATCATTTTCGAAATTGGAATGTTTTAATCCATGAAGTAATCCATTGTGGATTATTGTCATTATGTTTCAGAAATTATTGTCATTATGTTTAAGAAATTGTTGGAAATTGCTATCGCGTGGTACCTTCAATGACATACCACAATAAGTAATCAAAGTGATGAATTAGGTATTCTTTTAAGTAATTGAGGAGTAGTTAATAGAATAGAGGGTCAAATTCCAAGGAAGGTAGTCCAAGGTCGACATTTAAGTGCAGCAACACACAGGCATCACTTACTGCGCCCAAGGTTGCGCTCAACGCATAAAAAGCATTGATAGCGTATCAATGCTTTTTGCATTGCCTACAACACTCATACGTCGCTACGCGCGCATATTGGCAAAGGCATGCGCTGACATAGAGTTTCTCGCTACGCGCGCATTTATTTTTTACTACAAACATTCACATAAATCTTAAACAAACTAATACATAGTCCCTAAAAGCTGTATGAACAGTTTGTCTGAGAGATCAACAAGTCTCAATAACCTTACTAAATAATTAATAATTTAACTTATTAAGCGAATTATGTAAATTATTGGCAATGCAAAAAGCATTGACAGCAGCGTGTTGAGCGCAACCTTTCACGCAATAGGTAACACCTGTGTGTTGCTGCCCTGAGATTTTATACTATACGGAAGAGTCTGTAAAAAAAACATAAACAGACTGTAAGAAAAAAATCGAATAACGGTTACCAACAGGAATTTTCTTCCTGTTACTACAACGAACTATGAATCGCTAATTTAAAAGGTTCTAAATTACTATAATTTGATTCTGTGTTCACTAAGTTTTTAGTGAATTTGTTTTTTACTAATGGGGGCTACTATCGCAACCTTAATTCCTTATTTCTCATATCTATCTTTTATTTAATCAATCTTCTTTTTCTTCTTTCAGGTACAAGCAATAGTAGCAGCGACGGTGGTCTCGTTATTCGCTATAATAATGAACACGATAACGGATCGAACTTTCAACGGAGACTACGTACTGTTGGTGATAGCGTCTGCTGTCTTCACTGCTACCACCACTTGCTTCGTACTAGGTAAGATACTACATATAAACATATATTAGTCACGCCTATATTCCTTACGGGGTAGGCAGAGCGTCAACGTCCAAATAATAGGGTGTTTTTAAAAAAGAAATACGTCAGGGTCATTTTAGAAAGTGTATTGCTACTCTGATTGTCCGAAAAGAAAAAGATTTCGTGCTTCGGAGGGCATGTTAAGCCGTCGGTCCCGGTCCCTGTATTTGAGTTTGAGTCGTTACTTAAAACCATGTCAGAAGCCTGATAGCTGTGCTACTAGGCGGTTTAAAAACTCTGACACCAGGGTTCACCGGGTCGATAGACTCGATTCTCACTCACAGAAGAAGAAGACTTTAACTATACAGGGTGTAATATGTTCATTTTTATTTTATGTGTCGTTTGTATTGTATATCACTAATACATTACATGGTTTAAAGGAACTTAGTACTTTTTATACCCTGTATAACTGATGATAAAAAAGTTCTTATTAAATAAAAGTTACTATAACATAAGTGAATTTCTAAACGTTAAAAAAATTTAAATAGATTTAAGTTACAAAATACATATTATGTAAAGTTAATTTTACTGTCGTTCAAGGTATATGTCATTGAAATGTTTTATATAAATTTTATTAAGTTGTAAGGATTATTATGATGATATTATAAATAATTACTATCACTTATTATATTGCCTTGCCCCACCGGGGCGTCACATAATGTCTAACATTGTACTAGTTTGTAAGATATTTATGTGATATGCAGTAAAGTCTAATTGAATTGAATTGATTGATTTAGTCGGAAGATTCTATATATTGCATGCCCGGCAAGGAAATGCAGCTGGCACAATTATTATTTTTTCTCTCGCTCCCAGTCCAGCCTGGAAGGATATGTATGTATGTACCTTGCAATTTGGTATTTCTATCAAAATTCCGAGAAATTAGACAAAAGGATAATTCTTCAATCGTATAAGTTACCGGTTTGGAACAACCAGTACGGTTTACCAGTTACTTTAATTGATGTTTCCATTGTGTTAAAACTATCGGCTAGAAGCAAATTGTTTTACCAATTAGCAGAGTAGGTAAACGACTTTTTCCGGATTTAATTGGTAGGAAAAATCACAACGTAATGAAATAGTTAATTAAATCAAAACTTGCATGTACACAAATATGCGAAGTACAAGTTACTACACTCCTCTGGGTTTATCAAAGGTTGACTGGAAGAAAACCCTTATCGGGATAAGTCCACCTTTGTGCCACTATTGTCTTATTCTTCTTGTATTTTAGTTTTAAGTTTTTTAAGGTACTTACTTACATACACTTGTGGTTTATACTTTGTGGTAATGCTTGGTCAGGACAATGCTGACGGAATCACCTAATCTAATCATAATCACTCTATTCTTTTCTCCCACAGACTTCGTGATGGTCATGGTCATCTACGGGTCACACAAGTTCAAGGTCAACCCGGACAACGTGGCCACGCCCCTTGCCGCGTCAATAGGAGACATCGTCAGCAACTCCGTCCTTGCCGTCACTGCGCAGTATATGTTTGAGCAGATACGTAAGTACTTAAGGAATAAGTTCGAACAAGGTCAAGGTCAACCCAAATAACGTGGCCACGCCCCCTTACCGCGTCAATAAGAGACATCGCCAGCAACTCCGTCGTTGCCGTTACTGCGCAGTAGGTATATGTTCGAGCCGATACGTAAGTACTTAAGGCAAAAGGGCACACAAGGTCAAGGTCAACCCACACAACTTGGCCACGCCACTTGCCGTGTCAATAGGAGACATCGTCAGCAACTCCGTCCTAGCCGTCACTGCGCAGTATATGTTCGAGCAGATACGTAAGTACTTAAGGCACAAGGTCAAGGTCAACCCCGACAACGTGGCCACGGCCCTTGCAGCGTCAATAAGAGACATCGTTAGTAAATCCGTACTTGCCTTCACTGAGCAGTATATGTTCGAGCAGATACGCAAGTACATAAGGAACAAGGTCAACCAAGATCAAGGTCAACCCTGATAACGTGGCCACGCCCCCTAACCGCGTCAATAAGACATCGTTAGTAACCCCGTCCTTGCCGTCACTGCGCAGTACATGTTCGAGCAGATACGTAAGTACAAAAGGAACAAAGTCAGACAAGGTCAACGTGAACCCAGACAACGTGGCCACGCCCCCTTGCGGCGTCAATAGGAGACATCGTCGGCAAATCTGTCCTTGCCGTCACTGCGCAGAATGAATATGAATCAAGGCGAATTTAACCTATGGAGGAACCAAACATAATCCAATTTTGTTGGTGGTCACAATATTTCTGTCAGTATTCTATCACACTGATTGGGTAATAGATCAATTGCATTGCATCATGATTACGTCAGCCAATAGCAGCCCAGAAATTTTCCTCCCCCTGCCCCGTCAAGCGGTGAGTTGTGCCTTGAACAAAAAGTATTCATTTTCATTTCTGGTGCAATGCACAACATGCAATAAAAATAATGATTATGTTTTCATGTATAGTTTATGTAACACTAGCGAGCCGCCCCGGCTTCGCACGGAAATTATCAGTGTTTCTCCAATATTAAATAAGTATTATATATATAAACCTTCCTCTTGAAACACTCTATACATTTAAAGAAACCGCAATAAAATCCGTTGCGAAGTTTTAAAGATTTATGCATACGTAGGTAGGGATATAGGGACAGAGAAAGCGACTTTGTTTTATACTATGTAGTGATAAGTCTACTTACTGTATGTTGAGATTTGTATCGTTTCATGAATAAACGTTTTTCTATTCTATTCTATTCTAGTATGAATGCTTACTCCATAAGTTAAAATCTATTTGTTAAAAATATTTTTTTTTTTTACAATAGTCACCTTCGGGGTCACATAAGTTCAGAGTCAACAACAATATGGCCGCGCCCCTTTCCACATCAATAATACATAGGTACTTCAGCATCAAGGTTTTGGTCGTTATAATTTGGGTTTTACAAGTTCAAGGTCAACCCTGTTTTAGTTCTTAACACGTGTACAAGAATTGTCCCAGAGCTAAAGTGTACAATTTAAAACAAATTATCCCAAATTTTACGAGTTTAAACCTGCCAAATAGCTTTTATGACAGAATTTGTGTTTTCCGGTACTTACACAATAAAAACAAGATGTTTATAGTGTTTATAGTCTGTCTTAGTTTTCCACGTTTTCACTTCCTTGTACTTAAGAACTCATTATGCGTACCTACTTACTACATATAGGAGGACAGAGCCCGATGGTGTAGTGGGTAGGGCTGCTGCCTCCTGACCGGAAGGTCGTGGTTCGAATCCCACCACGTACCAATGTGTTTTTCGATTTTCGAATTTCATATGTACGTTTATTCGGTGCTTTTTCCGTGCTTCGGAAGGGACGTTAAGCCGTTGGTCCCGGTTAATATCGTTTAATACCGTAGATATTAGTCGTTAACCCATATCAGAGGCCAGTGCTAAGCATTGGCGGCTTGTAAGCTCTGTCCTAATCTAGAATTGGGTCTGGTTTCCATTCTGGGTTGCGGAGGTCAGATGGCAGTCGCTCTGTGTAAAAACCAGTACCTTCGTTCAATCCCCTCGATTAGGTAGCTGACCCTAAGAGATACAGGATAAGGCTAGGGAGATGATGATCTATCTATATTTCCACGTTTTCACTACCTTGTACTTCAGAACTCATTATGCGTAGTTACTACATATAGGAAAGAAGTCATTAAACTGTTATGGTTTAGACATTATTAAACCTTGTTTTATGAGTTTTTAAAGTTTACTGCATCGTTTTATGATGCGTTATCAGAAAATCACTTTTCATAACCCTTGATTTTATACCAGGTGTAAGGGACAGCGTTCCGCAAACTAATCAGGGTTGCTCAGTTAACGAAACTGAACAACTATCACCAGAAAATTCTTTCGGAAGATGAAAAAAAATATTACAGAATTACCTTCATCAGACAATTTGTATGGTTTTTTTTTTACTTCCTGAATAAATTCCTGCTGATATTTGTTTAGTTGACTGAGCAACCTCTTTCAGTTTGCGGGACGCTGTCCCTTACACCCCGTATACCAGATTACAAACACTGAGGATTAGAAAAGGAAGTTTCTGTTTTAAAAATGGGCTTTATACCCTTTTTACATAACATGAGCATCCTGACATTTGTCAAACACATATTTTTGACAGTTGTAATGGAATCCCTTTCGCACCTGCGATGTTTTTATATTTCCTATCTGCTGTCAAGAGACTCATGCTTTCCGAAAAATACATAGTCTTAATCAGAAGACAGAGACAGAGTCCAAGATGAAGCGTGTTCATCGAGAAAATATAATATCTTCATTTACGTGATGTTGGCGGAATTGTGACAATACAAAAGCCATGTAACCTAAAACCTGATTGAGAATAAATTGTTTTCACTTATGACATTAGAATTAGATCTTTTCAAGGCTATGAAGGTTACGATTATAAGTTTCAAAACGTCCAACAGATGGCTTTAGTAGATTCGTTGTAAGCGCATAGGTATAGTTTTAACGATTCTCTTTCCCAGAAAATAGCTTTCATATTATTAATTAACAGTTTATTGCACACATGATTCTAAAGAGGACACAAACATAAAAAAACAATAACACAACAGATGCAGCTTATCTCTAAAAATAAATCTCTTCCAGCTGACCTAAGGTAGTGAGAGTGCATAAGTGAGGCAGAAGCTTTCCAGGCTCTTATTCCACTACATAGTTACTCCCTGACATGTGTTCTCAAAATTCTCCTTCTTGACTTTTCCAGAAACGTCCCTATGGCAACCCATCACGCTGATGTGTGTGTACTACAGCCTGCTACCTCTGTGGGTGTTCGTGGTCTACAGAAACAAGTATACCAAGAAAGTGCTCACCACCGGCTGGACGCCCGTCATCTCCGCGCTATTTATCAGCGGGTATGTTGTACTTCAATGCTGGACTGGGAGTGAGAGAAAAACATAGAATGCTGTACAAACCAGTTCACGGATTCGAGGGTTTCAGTATATTGCAATTTAGGCGATGGGCTGACAACCTATCACTACAGCAATATACGTACAAATCCATCTTAAATAACCCTCAAAACTTAGTCAGATAAAGGCGTGACATGACATGTATGTATGTATGTTGTCCACTTCATTTATATCTTATTTATTTAACATTCTATTGCATACAGGATCATACAGAGGTCACAAACATAACAACTATAGCGCAACAGGTACAGCTTATCTCTAAAAAGAAATCTGTTCCAGCTGGCCTACGGTCTGTTTATGTGATTTGTTTACGATCAAGTATTTTAAACTCTGGTCAAGGCCAAAGGAGAATCGCCGACAGAGTAATAAGACAGAGTAATAAATAGTTCTCCTTATTAGAAGGCCCTACAAACTTGACACTGGCTGATTCACTATAGAAACGCAACTTAGACGCAAAGCTGAAGTTGGACAAGCCATAATACACCAATGTCACAGCAAGCTACTTGGCGCTATACTCTGGATTTCCAATTTGGGAGTCTAAGGGCCGTATTTGTAATCAGCTCTTAAGATTGACAGCGAGTTTGAGTTCGTATCAGAAATGTAATTTCAGTACAAACTGGCCTGTCAAATCCATACTTAATATCGCTCTCAGTCTTGAGATCGCTTTATAAATACGAGCCTTACATTACTATTTTTTTACAAACATTTTACGGCATTTCCATCTATCTGTCTTAAATATGAAAGCGTCAACGTTTTCCTATCCATAAGTCCTTTCCAAAATTTTCCCCCCACAAAACCAGATTGTAACAGAATCAGAACGTTGCTTCTTTCTTTCAACAGTGTCGGAGGCATAGTCCTGGACCAAGCGGTAGACCGCTTCAGAGGCTACGAAGTGTTCCAGCCCATCGTCAACGGCATTGGAGGCAACCTGGTCTGCGTACAGTCCTCGAGACTGGCCACCCATCTTCATTCCACCGCTATTCCTGGAGTCTTACCGGAGAACACCAGGGTATGGGAGTGGCCGTGGAAGACGCTGTTCTTTGGAAGTAAGTGGAGTTTTCAATGATATTTTTTTAACTAGTAATGCTTTTGACTGTAGACTAGATCAGGGATGACGTAGACAGAGTCGACGATGGAGCGAGCCACCCAGAAGATGCCTGTTTACTCTAACTTTGAAGAGTTGAGCGAGCTTTTCTGACAATCTACTTCTTAGCGAGTGAGTTTACGAGTCGAACAACGAACCGATGAACCCTGCTCTCAGAAGTTTGAAACCGCCTAGTGGCACAGGTATTAGGCCTCTGACATGGTTTGAGTAACGACCACTATTAAAGACAGCGACTGGGATCAGGAACCAAACTGGAGAAAATCTCACAAAGTGATAAATTGACATTGTGTTCCCCCCTGGCAATCGAACCCAGGACCTCTTGTTCAGGAGCCCATGGCTCAGTCCACTAGACCAGGGAGGCAGTCCTGACAATAAGTGTTGCCATTGCCGGGGTTTGCCATATACCTCATACAGGCCCAAAACGTTCATTACTGTAAGATGCTTACTAATATAATATTATTTAACAAGAAACTAAAGTTAATCCTTTTAGAAAAAACCATTATACAATACATATTAATGAGTTGTGATTTAGAATTTTTGTTTATATATACTTTGCCACACTGATTTTATATTTATATTTGTTTGTTTGTTTGTTTTATTTTGATGAGTTTCCTGTTTCGTAATATTGATAATTTATTTTGTAACTATTTGTGACTTTTTGAGTCTGTTAATTCCTTGACATTGTTACAATTTATGTTGATAATTGAACACTTTTATGGATCGTGATTGTAAACCATGTTTTGTTAGTATTTTAAGATTCGCACACAGTTGTTAACTGTTTTTGAATGAACGATAATGATTAATAATGTATTTTCCTTCCAGCTCCTGCAGCTAAAGTGGCCCGTATGCTGTTGGTGCTAGCCCTGTTCGGTCAGATCATCTTCATGATCGTCGCTGACGCCGTCTACCAGGGGTTCGTGAGCATTGGAGTGGCGTTCGGTATCACTTACGTCCTTTGTTCACTGTTACAGGTAATTACATATATATAATCACGCCTTCATCCCTAATAGGCGAAAACTACCTAAACAAAGGTCGTTCCGCCACGTCTGACAAAGTTTTGAGGGTTATTTAAGATAGATTTTTGAGGTATATTGCCGTAGAGAAAGGTCATCAGCCCATCGCCTTAATTACAATATACTAAATAAAGCCCTCGGATCCCTTAGCTGGTTTTTACAGCATGCCCTGGAGGAAATGCAGCTGGCATATTCTATGTTTTTCTCTCGCTCCCAGGCCAGCATGGAATTTCCATTCCTTATATATTTAAAAAATGCTGATCAAACTTTACGCTGTGATCTGCCCATGATAATGATCAACTTTCCACAAGGAATATATCTAGGTCCAAATATGAAAAAAAAGTATTTCACCTTCCCATACCCTAAAGTTTGGTCAACTTATTTTTTATACCCGTATAGTCACATTTGTAAAGGTAAAGTGGTGGGCAGAGCGTCAATGACCCAATAATAGGGCGCTTTCGCGTCTCACATGCAATGTGGCTCATTTTAGGAAGAAGGACTTGTTCTTTGCTATAACGATAGGTTTTTCCTTTCGCCTTTGCATTGCATTTAAACCCTTGCCCTCTCCCTCTACCCACTCTGATTCTTACAGTAGGAAGAGAAGAAGCTGGAGCATTCTATGTTTTTCTACTGCTTTCAGTCCTGCATTCTTATATATATTCTTTATTGCATAAATTTCAATACATAGGTTAAATCCTCAAATAAAAGCAAAGGCGAGCTTATCTCTATAAGAGATCTCTTGCAGCCTACCTAGTGGGGATGAAAGAATTCTTTATGCTTCTTAAAATTTAGACGTCTGTTTTTAAAATCATAAGTGACAATATCTCTTTCTTGTTTCTAGGTTATGGTACTATTGTACCTAGCGTACGTGCTCATTCACTTCATGTGGAAACTGAAGAAGGACCCTGACAACGCAGCCATCCCCTACCTGACCGCGCTTGGAGACCTGCTCGGGTCGGTGTTTCTGGGCTTAGCATTTGTCATCCTCTCCATGTTCGATATGGAGTACGGGGCTAATGTGCCGAAGTGATACTTTACCAAATGTTTTATGTGACGCATCCTAAGATAAGTAGCTATGCTGCTGAGTTGCAGAGGTCAGGGCTGTGATGTTGAAGTTATGACGGGTTCCGTCTTTTGCGTTTTGCTGGGCAATGTGGTTTTAACTACAGTACTTCAAAGCTTTAAATGAACATGGGCGCTGTAAGATTCTCCTGATAAGGAGAACTGTCAAATCAATGTCCAATCTCAAAGATGGCGTAAGTTCTTTTTTTCGCCACTTTCATTTAAAGCGTGATCATACGCAAGTTTTCCACAGCAGTTCAAGGCTTTAAATGAACTTGGGCGGGGGGTTGCAATATAAGGAGAAATGTCAAATCCCAAGATGGCGTCGTAAGTTCTTTTTTTCGCCACTTTCATTTAAAGCGTGGTTATACGCAAGTTTACCACAGCAGTTCAAGGCTTTAAATGAACATGTGCGCTGCAGTATCAAGAGAACTGTCAAATCAATGTCTAATTTCAAATATGGCGGCGACAGTACCTTTTTTCGCCTCTTTCATTTAAAGCGTGATCATACGCAAGTTTTCCACAGCAGTTCAAGGCTTTAAATGAACTTGGGCGGGGGGTTGCAATATAAGGAGAAATGTCAAATCCCAAGATGGCGTCGTAAGTTCTTTTTTTCGCCACTTTCATTTAAAGCGTGGTTATACGCAAGTTTGCCACAGCAGTTCAAGGCTTTAAATGAACATGTGCGCTGCAGTATCAAGAGAACTGTCAAATCAATGTCTAATTTCAAATATGGCGGCGACAGTACCTTTTTTCGCCTCTTTCATTTAAAGCGTGATTATACGCAAGTTTGCCACAGCAGTTCAAGGCTTTAAATGAACTTGGGCGGGGAGTTGCAATATAAGGAGAACTGTCAAATCAATGTCAAATCCCAAGATGGCAGCGTAAGTTCCTTTCGCCACGTTCATTTAAAGCGTGGTCGTACTGTAAGTTTGCCAAAGCGTTCGGCAGCGTCGCCAATCAATTGACCTGTCAATTGTTAGTTCTCAATTTCACCGCCTAGAGTTGGTGGCGCTTTTTAGCATGTTGACGTCTCGGCAGAACTGTATAGGATATATAACAAATTAAAATCAAGTAGCATAATACAGGAAAAGCTTTTTCTATAGATCAAATATTTTAATAATTTAGCAAACAATTGAGACTAATTATTTAGCTATTAAATTAAATGATATTTTAATGGTTAAAAGCGTGCATCGACAGTATTTGAATGGTATTAAAATTTAGAACCAGTTATGATGGAGGATGGTGCCAAAGTTACCTATGTAGATGACTTTGTCAATGATATTTGATGATATTTTTGTAGTAAATAAACCAGCGAGTAAGTTTTGATGGCATTTTTTTTTACTGGCAATGTGTAAATAGTGTTAAATCACATACGTGACTGGATATAGTAGAGGCCTTTATACCGTAAAATACCTCCTGATATAGGGTGTTATGAAAATCGGTAAAAACGTTAATATTTTACTGTTTTGTTTGACACAAGCAAACGCAGTGCCTGTAATGATAGAAATCAGTAGCCTTGATTACAGAGTGGTATAAAAACTCCAGTATTTATAAACAAGAACTGTATACTTAAAAATGACAATACTAAAATCTGTTATTAAGAATCTAATACTAGGGGTTTTTGTGCCACCCTGTAGAAATTAGCCTATAATAAATACCGGCTTACGTGTTTGTTAAACCATGTAGATAGCTCAAACTGTGATATGTATCCAAAAATGTGATTTATTGCAATTATTATGTATCATTTATATGAAATGACACCGGAATTATGTGTCGGCAGACAATAAAATGAGTGTTAAATGTGGGTATGTTATCAAACTGAATGTATTGATTGGCCAGGATTATGAGAGTTAGAAAATTGAACCAGAGAACTAGATCCCGTTTTACAAATTTAAATGAAATAAATACATTTGGCTTAGGACTAGAGTAAAAAACAAAACATAACGCATACACACACTAACACACAGTCACACACACGCATACATACACTAACACACACACACACAAACGAACAAACAAACCTTATTTACTTCCAATAGCATGCTTTTATATTTTAAATTTCCACTCTGATAATATTTTGTTATTTGCTTTGTCTTTTCTTTCTTTTTTAATCATGTATTTCTACACTACGTACCGGTGATAGAAGTTTGTTTGTATAACGCTCGATCTGGACTCTCGCGATACAGGTTCGACCTAGTGCTAGATCCACTGGTATTATTTGTATTTAAGTTAAGTTCCCTTTTAAATAAAACATATTGTTTTTTTTTTCAAGAAAATCTCAGATGCTGCCTTTGAATATTTGTAAA
Source organism: Scrobipalpa costella (assembly GCA_949820665.1). Lineage (NCBI taxonomy): Eukaryota > Metazoa > Arthropoda > Insecta > Lepidoptera > Gelechiidae > Scrobipalpa > Scrobipalpa costella. The sequence goes on along the minus strand of OX463320.1, from coordinate 10,305,630 downwards.
ACGGGTCATCAATAATCGCCATACTAGAAATTGTAACCCCGATAAAGCCTACCATGGAGACTCTGGTCTCTAAACCCTGAAAATACGGTAAATATGTTTTCCGAATCTAAACATTAATAATGTTGCTCAATATTATGTAAAAATAGGTAGTTCAGTTACATTTTGGTGCCGTAACCAGGATTTGAAAGCCTAGTATTTGCATAACCTTTTGTAATCTTTCCTTTTGAATATTTTTCCATTTCAGATTAGTTATAATAGCAGAATAACTTTCTACTTACTTCTTCGTTACTAGGTACATCTAGTATCGTATCATGATTAACATTGTTCTTTTCTTTTTCTTAACCGTTCCTTACAGTTATTTTTCATCACAAAATCTCGTCTAGTTTAAAAGCATCCAAAACTATCTAATTCAGGAAGTAATTTCTAGTAAGGTGAAGATAAATCAGTTCTCTTGGTATCTCGTCCTTGGAAATCCTTATGATAATATACTATTAAATGCATTTTTATTGTTTAAAAACTTGTCAAAAATAAAGAACTAATGTTGAAGATTTCAAAATATTCGGCATTAGATCTATATTTCTGTAATATTAATTTCGATTATTCAGTCTTCTGTAGTTCGAAAATAGAAGAACTGTAATATTCAGGTACCTATAAAATTAATCGCATTTATTTTTAAGGGTAAATAGTTACCAGTTAAACTGTAGATAATTAAGACAGCTTTTAAAAATAGGTAAAGATTTTAGATATTGTTCCAAAATAAGGTTTGGAACTATGTTTAAAATATTTACTTTTGTAATTTAAATAGCACTTGGTTCTTCAGTAATTTTAAAAACCCTAAGCCTAAAGTATATTTTTGCCCATGTAAATAACGTATATATGTAAATAAATCATGTGTTTTTAATATAATTGTTGTGTAAGTATAACTGTGTATAGTGTATAGAAAATTAGGAATACCGTGCTTTTAAAAAGTATGGTACAAATAAATAATGAATTATACGATCACCTTTTATGCTTAAAACTTAATAAAACATATACATTTTTAAATAAATTGCATCATTTTCTTTTGCTTTCCGAAGATACAATTAATTAAATGAAAAAAGTAAACTTCTTTTATAAATTTTTTTTTTCTTTTTAAAAAAATATTTTTAATCTTGTCAGTATACTAGCACAGGAGCTTTTATGATAGAAATTGACGCATATTTTATAATTTTTCTATGAAATCTAATTTGTAAGCAATAAAATAATTATAGAAATAAATGTCAATCATAATCTTATTCTAATATCCGTAAAATATTATACGCAACGATAAAACTTATGAATTTTTACCGAAAATATTCTAAAATATGTTCCTAAAAATATTACATTAAGTTTTCTTTACAAATGCGTTGATTTCAGTATATTCATACTTAACTAGTTAGTTTAGGCAAAAGAGTACAATAATAGTTATTTAGAATAAGTAAATGGCCTCTTATTATTATTTAAATTATTGATATAAAATAATCGACTGTCATAAAGTGAGCATTCCATTTAGATGTAGTATAAAAGTCGTTTGTTTTTATTACTTAGGAGAATGACTTGTAGTAATAAAGTTATTCAAACTATGTAAGCAAATGCTAATAAAGGAAAATCTGTTTTTTTATGTTACCGCATTGTCCTTTTTTATTTTACGTTCAATACATACAAAAGAATAAGGAACACACGTACGGAAAGTTTTGCGCGTTGGGGATTTAACATTTTTGTATATAACCTGGCATAGTGTGTCTGGCGACCCTTTCTATCAATGTCGAGGTGAACACGAAACCTAAACCTTTCGAGTCAACACACAATTAGAATACAAAAATTTCCTTTCTTAATTTTTTGTTGAAGCGTCACATTTTCGAGAAATTTTAAATCTTGGTTATCGGAATTAAGAAGAAAATTTTGAAATTTAAATATCTTAGTAATGTGACGCTTGCGATTGACACACAAATCGTCAAGTATTTACGTCTGAAACGTATAATTTAGGTAGTATCGTGCATGCGAAACTTTTTTTTTAAATATAAGGTTCGCCATTCACATGATGCCAAAAATACTCCCTTTGTTCGGCATGAATACTAAGGCTCGCATTTATAAAGCAATCTCATGTTTGAGAGTAATTTTAAGTATGGATCTGACAAGCCATTTTGTATTGAAATTACATTTCTAATACGAACTCAATGTAGCTGTCAATCTCAAATACTGTTTACCAATACGGGCCTTAGGGTCAAAGATAATTCGTAACTTTCCGTAGGTACCCTACATTTTTGGGTATAACTGAGAAATTACACAGTTAAAAACTATACGATAGAAATCTAGTAGATAACGAATAATTATTTTGAATGAATGATGTGATATATGAGATTTTATCTGTAAATAAAGAATTGTTATGTAGTATGTAAATCTTTATAGCGGAATAGCCTTATTAATCTAGGAAAATTACCTTACATACATACATACATAAAATCACGCCTTTATCCCTTACGGGGTAGGCAGAGCGTAAAACGCCTCCTAAAAGGCGCTTTCGCCACGTCTGACATAAATTGAGGGCAATTTTAGATTGTAATGTGTATTGCTGTAGTGACAGGTTGTCAGCCTATCGCCTAAATTACAATACACTGTAACCCTCGAGTCCCTTTTGCTGACTTCAACAGCATGCCCGGGAGGAGGGGCAGCTGGAACATTCTATGTTTTTCTATCTCTCCCAGTCCAGCATGGAAGTATTAAAAAAAGTAAAATTAAAAGTAGTAAAATTACCTTACCCTAATCCTAAGTAACAAAATAAATTAAATCTCGAATTCATTTAAGTCCGCGCAGCTAGCTGTGTTTCATGACTTATTGGCTGCTCTATAGATGCACATGTTTTCTTTTAAAAAGACAGGATTTTACCGGAATCAGATTACTAGATGATGATTGCAAAATTATCAAATATTCTTTGGAAGTTATTGTCAAGAGAAGCGGTGGGGCCTTAAAACGGTCTCAGCATGTTTTACAGTTCAAGAATACTGCAAAGCTATGATGCGCACTGTATACTTCAATTTGTCTGCACGCGTTGCATACTTCACTATGATTAATGCCTGTAATTTACCGTTGTGAACTGCGCAACAAAAGAGATAATGTGTAGACAAAACAAAGTTATACAATGCACATCATGCCCCGCTGATCTTTTTATATCAGTCAATATCATCTAAATGCAAGCTTGAGAATGACATTCGCATAAAAATTGGTTTTATAGAGCCTGAATATTGAAAGTTTAACTAGCATATAAAAAATACATTTGTTACATTGGAATTGAAAATAGTAACAATTTTAACACACCTATTCTCACAAGATCCTGTCTTAAAATTATTAAAATAATATTAAATAAGTAATTCATTATAGATTACATATTTAATTAAGTACTTACATATATAATTCGCCATAGAAATAGTAAATACACCTAACTGTAATAAGATCTATTTTTACAGACATACTATATTATTATTATCATCAGGCGCTAATAAACTGGGTGTAAGGGACAGTGGACAAACTGATAGGGGTTGCTCAGTCAACGAAACTAAACAACTATCACCAGGATGTTATTTCAGGAAATAAAAAATATAGCTTTTACATGCAAATTGTCCACCTCGATCAAACAATTTGTATGGAAAAACCAAAATATTTTTCACTCTCGAAAAGAATTTCCTGGTGAAAGTTGTTCAGTGTCGTTCAATGAGCGACACCTGTCCCTTACACCTGGTATATTATAAAGTGTGTCCGGTTTTCGTTGTCACAGATTACAAGAGCGTAATGTAATGAGTTTATGAAACTGAACAACTTATGCCAATCAAACCTGGATCTTTTTGCTGCCGAAAACCGAACACTTTTAACATTGCATTTAGAAGTCCATCGTAATCAGATAATACAAATATTTTTATTATATTTTAAACACACGTTTTAAATAATTGTACCGAATTGTTTAATGTTTTGTTTATTTTTAATGACGATAGAATTGTGATGTTCAGAATTAAGTAGCTTGAATTGTAGTTTATATTTTAAATATAAATTAAATGAAAACTAAAGTGTAATTTTATTTTAAACGAAACTTGGAATACTTCCATGCTGGACTGGGAGAGATAGAAAAACATAGAATGTTCCAGCTGCCCTTCCTCCCGGGCATATTGTAGAAGTCAGCGAAAGGTATTCGAGGGTTACAGTGTATTGCAATTTAGGCGATGGGCTGACAACCTGTCACTACAGCAATACACATTACAATCTAAAATTGCCCTCAATTTATGTCAGACGTGGCGAAAGCGCCTTTTAGGAGGCGTTTTACGTTCTGCCTACCCCGTAAGGAATAAAGGCGTGATTTTATGTATGTATGAAACTTGGAAATATAGCGAGATATCAAACAAAAAGAAAAACTTGCACTAGAGAAATATAAACGGTGTAAGGGACGACATCCCACAAACTGATAGCAATTGCTCAGTTATCGACACTAAACATCTTTCACAAGGTATTTTTATTTTCCAGTTTTTTTTTTAAATAAATGAATTTCCATACAAATCGTCTGATCGAGGTGGATTGTGTGGAAAAGCCAAAAATAAAAACACTTCCTGACAGAATTTCCTGGTTGTTCAGTGTCGTTGAGTGAGAAACCCTGTCAGTTTGTGGGACGCTGTCCCTTACACCCCATAGAGGAGAACAATTTGTCTTTCGTAGAATTCGAACTTAGACCTTTAACATTTACCGAACAGAGTCATTATCCTTTGAGCTAATAAAGCCAACACTTTCTAAGAACATCCTAGCACATTCCCTCTCTCTCCCTTTCGAATATTTTCAGTACATACATACATACATATATTCACGCCTGTATCCCTAATGGGGTAGGCAGAGCGTAAACGACCTAAACAAAGGTGTCCCGCCACGTCTGACAAAGTTTTGAGGGTTATTTAAGATAGAATTCTAGGTATATTGCTGTAGTGACAGGTTGTCAGCCCATCGCCTAAATTACAATATACTGAAACCCTCGGATCCCTTAGCTGGATTTTACAGCATGCCCGGGAGGAAATGCAGCTGGCACATTCTATGTTTTTCTCTCGCTCCCAGACCAGCATGGAAGCAATATATTAGCATTTTCAGTATATATACTTTATTGCATAAACACAAAAGAAATGTTATTTAAAAACATAGTGTGCAAGAGCGAACTTATCTCTATGACGAGATCACTTTCAGCCAACCCAATAACTGGCTCCGTGGTCTAGTGCCATGAAATCTTGATCCGGAGGTCCTGGGTTCGATTCCAAGTTGATATTTGAGAATTTATCACTTTGTGATTTTTTCCCCAGTTTGGTTAGGACATTGCAGGCTGAATCACCTGATTGTCCGAAAAAGAAAAAGATTTCGTGCTTTTGAGGGCACGTTAAGCCGTTAGTCCCGGTCGCTGTCTTTGATAGTGGTCGTTACTCAAACCATGTCAGAGGCCTGATAGTTTTGCTACTCGGCGGTTTAAAAACTGACACCAGGGTTCATCGGGCCGATAGACGCGATACCCACTCGACAGAAGAAGAAGAAGAAGAAGCCAACCCAATGGTAGTAAGAGAAAGTGAACATTTTCAGTATTCGCAATTCTAATTTTATATCGTCAAATGAATATGGGAGTCGAGTAGCACTCATAAAAAATTACGTTATAGCACTTATAGGTGGTATAATCGAATTTAATACGCCTGCAGCCCGCATGTAGCGACACCTTTTAATTCAATACTATTTGTTCCGGAAAATGCCGATAGATGGCGCTAGGCTACCGAAATCGAATACGTCTCGCCTAAAAGTAGAGTAAGAAGCTTATAAAAAGTAGGGCTCTATTAGACAGCAAATAATTAATATTTATTTTTAAATAGTTTTTTTTCACCGTATGTTAGTTCGGAAAGATGTTCTGTATATTTTTCATTTTAATTGTCAGTTGACCTTCTGACAAAGTGTAATTTTGTTTTATTTTTACCTTTGTAGTAATTCTTTATTTTTACCTTTCAATCTGTATTTCTAGACACACAATATTTATATTACAACATCTAATTCAATACTATTTGTTCCGGAAAAGTCCAATAGATGGCGCTAGGCTACCGAAACCGAATACATCTCGCCGGAAAGTGAAGTTTAGACGCTTATAGAATATGGACTATTCTGAGCAAATTATTAAGCTGATTGGTAAGTTTTCTTGTTTTGGTGATAATTAAGGTGTTTTTTTTAGACGACATTTACTTAAGTAAATGTTTTGTTTTGATTTTCTTTTCCAGTGTGTATCTTTTATTACACATTTTTTTTTTTCGGAAATATAATCTATACAGCCAGTACTAATCCTAATTACACACCTTCCTCTATAGCATACACCTATATCACTGGGTAGTATATATTATACTACTCTGTGGCACTAGGTTACACAAGTCGCTTGAACGATTTTCCGTATCTGTGGGAGCTTACAAGCTTAGTACCGATTTCCGCCACTAGAGGCGCTGGAGACGATGCTAATTTTCCTTGCGGGTTGAGGGAGGGGTGGATTTACAAACCTACAATTTAAGGTCAGGGACAGCCGTCCATAACTGCTGTTATATTTAAGACCTTAAGTGTTGACGTGAAAAACTTAGTTTGAGATGTTTTCATTTTCATTTATACTTTGAATAAAGAGTTTAGATTAAGATATTATAGAGTTTGGTTTAATCCGGAAGAAAGTCTGAAACTTGGCATGCCTGCAGCTTTTACATGTAGGCTACACAAGGTAAAATTTAGCATCGGAAAATTTGCCTTTATCAAGGTATTTTTAGTAAAAATATAAGATTTATTTTGTATGTTAGGAAAAAAGACAAGAAAGGAGGAACTTTTCAATTGAGCTATAACATGATGAAGAAAATTAAGTGGTATTTTAATTAAGCACAAATATGTTTTGTTCTCGCCCTTAGGTACCAGTCCAGCATGGGAAATTTGCATCAAAGTGGTCGATTTTAAAATTATGCTTTTTCTTCCATGCTGGACTGGGAGCGTGAGAAAAACATACAATGTGCCAGCTGCATTTCCTCCCGGACATGTTGTAAAAACCAGCTAAGCGATCCGAGGGTTTCAGTATATTGTAATTTAGGCGATGGGCAGACAATCTGTTATTACAGCAATATACCTACAAATCTATCTTAATAACCCTCAGAACTTTGTCAGACGTGGCGGAACGACCGTTGTTTACTCGCTGCCTACCCCATTAGCGATAAAGGCGTGATTATATGTTTGAACGTTTGATAAAGAGGATGGGACGGTGTCACTTTGAAGTCTCCTGCTACGGTTTCCCCCATAATGGTCCTTAAGCGACAAGCTGTCATGAATGTATTTAGTACTTCTTGTAAGGCTTTTTTTAAATGAGGATTTTTATAAGAAGACAGTGAATAGGCGTAAGGCAAGCATAATGTAATGATTAATGTTACGTTTCTTTCAGACAGACCACAGTCTACATCACCACTTAGCGTCTGTCAGATGAGAATGGACAAATGCTTGCCTAAAGTTTTGGTACAAACAATTCAATAATTGTCGGAAAAGTCAGATTTCCATAGACACCAAAAACATGAATTCACTTTTGATTTCCGCCCTGAAAGTTCCATCTTCTGCAAATTGTTGTGGCCAATGAGAAGCTTTGCAGGCGAATTCTGAAGCTTAGCCGAGAATGCTTGAAGTTTCGCTTGGGGCGGTCGACAGCTGATGGCAGTCGGAAGCTGCCCTACCTCCAGCCATTACCCTGGATGCCCTGAATGTCTGTGGACCACCTGTTCCTTGTTCAGGCGATCGTTAGCGGAGTGGCGCGGGCCGAGCTCCCAGCACGCATGCGCGGAGACGGGTCGCGCGCATCAGTCGGCCGCGAGACACGGGCGCCGCCGGTCATCCCAGCCCTCCGCCAACCCGCAATCGTCTATCGATCCACACCACTGAAAATGGTACCAGTATCTAGGTTAGCCGGCTAAAATTAAAGGTGCGTTGGGAATCAAGGCTACCACCGCCGGCGCAGCGCCGAAATAGCAATCGTGCATGGAAAAATGGAAAAAATTTAGCCTATGTTGTTGGTGTTTAGGGGCGAGATTCGCGTGCGAGCCACGAGGTAATGGCGGATAGGAATTATGTAAGATCGACCGTTATTGTTTCGGTAAAAAAATTGATTTCTCGCGTGTTTCAGCGTTTGGGTTTTACCGTGGGAAAGAGCTTTGCTTCGCGAGTGTGCGTGTAACTGGCGTTGGTTTTAAAGTGGGAGTGTCAGTGGATATCGGTCAGTAAGTACGTAAAGAATGTGTTTCACATCTCTAAAGATAAATATAAACCGAGCTCGCGGCTCTAGGTACGAAACTACTAGTCCAAAGCAAATAAAACTCTACACTATTTATGTTAGAGTCCTCATTTATTTGCCTGAACGCATCACATGCTCTACGTGACACAGTTTTCATTACAACACTTAATCTTGACATCAAATGTGACCCTTTAACCCTCAGAACTGTCATCATCGGAAAACATCATCAAAGCAGCACAATCTTTTTAAAGAGTCATTAAAATACCCACTCGAGTTTTGAATCTTTTCAGTAGAGACATTAAATTGAGAACTATTTTCGACATTCTTATCAAAGAATGGGTTATACCGCCTTAATTACAATAAAACACTATTGATTAAGGCTCTCACACTCTTCAATACTTCTCAGACTTAGGCATCTACATTGATACTAAGTATACATACATTAATCACTTATAAATGTCATTAGTACGTTGTTTTAGTGAATAAAATCAATTAGATGAGTGTGTTTATAGATCAGAAAGCGAAAATTTATGAAAATTTCATTAGAAACGCGGTCTACGCGAGGTTAGAGATAATTTTAGGCGTCTAACCTAGAAAGCTCTGAGTTTCGCCGCTCCGCCACTAGGTGGCGCTAGGAGGCACTATTGACTTTTCTCATCCGGAAAAGTGCTTTTGTAACTGTGCTCTTTTCTTTTTATTCTTTTTGCTATACCGAATTCTTTTTCGTTGAATGATTGTCAAAGGGTGATTCAAAAGATCTTGGATAAACTAAAACACAGACAAAACTTTTGATTTACGTAAAGTCAAACATTATTTAGAAATTATGGTAAATTATACTCATACTTTAACAATTTAGAGAAAAATATGCATATAAATAGGAGAATATTAAATTCAGAATATTATAATTTGTGTACATTATAATAAATTATTATAAAGGCCTTCATTCCTTGTCATCATTGAATGAATTTGATATTTATGAACATTATTTCAGTAACACACGAATACCTCAACGAAAATTTAATAATTGCTTTTAACTATACCTGAATGAAGTTGAGCTCACTATTTAGTCCAAGTTTTTAATCCAATTAATTTTAATTCTTAAAATTAGCTTTCTAATATCTATTAGCATGCATAAATTGTAAAAGTTGACAAACTTATGCTTCAAACATAAAACAAAATATCAGACGATAATTTCTGATTAACATACATCATTAATCATACATACCGGGTGTAAGGGACAGCGTCCCGCAAACTGATAGTGGTTGCTCAGTCAACGAAACTGAACAACTATCACCAGGAATTTATTTCAGGAAATGAAAAAAAAATGGACTACCCATTCAAAATGACCACCTCGTTCACACAATTTGTATAGTAAAACCATTTTTTTTACTTCCTGAATAAGAATCCTGCTGATAGTTGTTCAGTTCCTTTGACTAAGCAACCCCTATCAGTTCGCGGGACACTGTCCCTTACACCCGGATATGAGAGTCATATCCATTTGATCGTATTTTACTATTCCAGAAGAAATTAAATTGCTGGGAGCTATATTTTTATTTAAGGTTCCACCATTTAAAAAAAATCGCAATTCTTTAAAAACACAATAAATCGAAAATCTGGTAGAATAGACTCAAGTAATAGTTATAAAGATAATTGAGAACCTTATAAATTAGCGATTCATAGTTCGCTGTAGAAACAGGTAGAAAAGTCACGATAAATGGTCACAAACGGCATTTTTTCCTTCTGTTACTACTACGGACTATGAATCGCTAATTTATACATACATATAATCACGCCTTTATCCCTAATGGGGTAGGCAGAGCGTAAATGTCCCAAACAAAGGTCGTTTCGCCACGTCTGACAAAGTTTTGAGGGTTAACTAAGATAGATTTGTAAGTATATTGCTGTAGTGACAGGTTGTCAGCCTATCGCCTAAATTACAATATACTGAAACCCTCGGATCCCTTAGCTGGTTTTTACAGCATGCTCGGGAGGAAATGCAGCTGGAACATTCTATGTTTTTTTCTTGCTCCCAGGCCAGCATGGAAGAATTTCTTGCTCCCAGGCCAGCATGGAAGAAAATTTATATTAATAAGCTAATTTATAAGGTTCTAAATTATCTTAATTACTATTACTTGAGTCTGTTGGACTGGTTTTTCGATTCACTGCGTTTTTAGTAAATTATGATTTTTTTTAATGCTGGGGGCGCCAATTAGGCCGTAAGGTAGTTTTCTAACTATTCTATGTTTACACCCATGCTGGACTTTGAGAGGAAATACAAGGATTATAAAAGCTTGTCAGACTATGAGCTGACAACCCGTCACTATATAATTATAACAATGCACAGTCCTATCTGAGAAGTCCTGTAGTACTTAACATCCGTGGTGGCCGTGGTTAATTTCATTTAATACCGTACGTATATATTAGTCGTCAAGCCATGTCAGAGGCCAGTGTTAAACACTGGCAGCTTGAAAACTCTGACCTAGTCTAGGATTGGGACTGGTTTTCCATCTAGGTTAAAAACAAAACAAACAAAACAATGAGAATGATTTATTGATAACTTATGGCTAAATACAATGTTTCGCTAGATCTCGCACTAGGATTCCCTGTATCGCGAGGGCTAGTACCTTCCACAGTGTTACAATATCATGTTCATAAATAACATGTAAAACTTGTACCCTAAAATCTAAATATTGTTCTTAGGTTGCGGAGGTCAGATGGCAGTCGCTCTGTGTTAAAACCAGTACCCTCGTTTAATCACCTAAATTAGGTAGCCGACCCCGTAGGGAGATGATGCTGGCCGTCTTTGCTTTACCTAACCCATAAAAAATGTAGACGTGATTTCATACGAGTACGCATGTATTTACTTTATATCTACAAGCTTTCTAACTTGTTTATTAAATATATGTTGTGATAAATTCTGTATTACCCGCCATATTTTGTCTCTACAAAAACCATGTGTTTCGCTAGCACCAAAAAGTTATTTTGGACATCTTATAATGACAGCGATGCCAAGATGTCTACCCGCAAATAGAACTCAATTTACTAACCTATTATTTTTTGTTCCATATAGCTTCTACTTTTTTCGCTGAGTTCCGAATTTGATTTCATTTCAAACACAACAATAATACCATGTGCAAGGAACAGCCTCCCGCAAACTGATAGGGGTTGCTCAGTCAACGACACTGAACAATTATGAGCAGGTTTGTTTTTCAGGAAGTGAAAATAAAAAATGGCTTTTCCATACAAATTGTCTGATTAAGGTGAACATTTTGTACAGAAAAGCCCTTTTTTTTCTCTTCCTGAAAGAATTTCCTGGTGGAAGTTGTTCAGCGCCGTTGACTGAGTAAACCCTATCAGTTTGCGGGACGTTGTCCCTTACACCTGGTATACGTATAATTCCATAACAAAATACTAGGTTCACCATCACCTACACATAAGACAGTTTTCATTTTGGTTAAGACAATGCAGCTTTGATTTGATTAACCCAAGCCCAAGCAATGTATCCCGGTCGTTATCACTGCTACTGGTCGTTACTCAAACCATAAAATAAGCAAACCTCACGATAAAAAAAACAGTACCTACCTATCTACCTACTCATGCACTGCTTATTGGCAAGCTTTTCCTCTACCGAAAGATTGCCTGAAAGAAAACTCTCTCGGCAATAAGACCACCTTAATGGCATCTAAGTTACAATATCACTACATAGTATAACACAAAGTCGCTTTCTCTGTCCCTATATCCCTATGTATGCATAACTTTAAAACTTCGCAACGGATTTTGATGTGGTGTCTTTTAATGGATAGAGTAATTCAAGAGGAAGGTTCATATGTATGCATAAGATAGTAGAGAAACACAGATAAATTCTGTGCGAAGCCGGGGCGGGTCGCTAGTAACTTATAAACCATTGTAATCTATGTTTTGTTTTGTTGTGTAGATTAAAGAATTGGAATCTATTTTAACACTAAGCGATAAACAAGGGTTATTCATAATGAAAACTGATCGGCGTACTTGTTTGTATTGAAAGGAGGGTTAGCCTATATATAGGAACAATATCGCATGGGTGTAATTATAACTGTAATAATATTGATTGCAAATAAATAAATGAAAAAATTAAAATGTTGATCTTATATATATATTCGTATTGAAACGTCGAGGGCTTACCCTCCTTATACCTATATATATATACCTATACAATATATTGCCTAAAATGTATACCAGCCCACTAGTTCAACTTTTTATTTTCCTGTACCCTAAGGTTGCCTGGAAGAAATTGCTGCATAGCAATAAGGCCGCCTATTTGTACTACTATTTGTTTCATTTGATTTTATTTTCTCTTGTGTCTTTTCTGTGCAATAAAGTATATTCTTATCTTATCTTATCTTATCCTTTCAATAAAAACTAGTAAGCCAATCAGTTTTCATTATGAGTTTGGATCTATTTCAATTTTCCAGAATACTATTTCATGTGATGCTATGTTTGGATTTCGTACTAAGATTTAGCTAATCAAAGGGCTCTAAAACTAAAATTAAAATCTATATATATATATCGTTTATTACATAAACACAAAAGAAATGTAATTTAAAAACATAGTGTGCCAGGGCGAACGTTTCTCTATAAAAAGATCTCTTCCAGCCAACCCAATGGTAGTAAGTGATAGTGAATAATTTTAAGGGGGCAAGAAAATGCAACATTAACTGAGACTAATAAATCAAAATTAATACTTACATAGAATAAATACCTACCGTATATTACTATCTTAAGTAAACATACATACATTCTATAATAACCAATATATTGATCACTATCTGTCACTTTAAAAATAATAAAATTGACCAAGGACAGGCGATTAGTACTCAATGGTTTTACATTTTGTCCGCTAGATTTTGAGGAGCTTTTGCAAGTTTCCCCAGTATTTCTGTCAATTTTATCCCCTATATCACATGGCGGCGGATAAAATGACAGATAACGCATAAAACCTCCGACTATAAATCAAAAACCAGAGAGAATAGATCTCCAGTCCTTTTTCAATGTTTTAAGTCTGAAAGTGACAAATAGATTTTAATTTCAGTTTTAACCGCCAAATCTAGAATCGAGACCAAAATCACACCCAATTTTAAAATATCTGAAATAACATATATACATATAATCACGCCTTTATCCCTGAAGGGGTAGGCAAAGTGTAAAAGACCTAAACAAAGGTCGTTCCGCCACATCTGACAAAGTTTTGAGGGTTATTTAAGATAGATTTGTAGGTATATTGCTGTAGTGACAGGTTGTCAGCCTATCGCCTAAAATACAATATACTGAATCCCTCGGATCGCTTTGCTGGTTTTTACAGCATGCCCGGGAGGAAATGCAGCTGGCACATTCTATGTTTTTCTCTCGCTCCCAGGCCAGCATGGAAGTGAATTTAAAAATATCTGATAATATAAAAATAAAATAAAAATAGCCTTTATTCTAACACATAATTCACTCTTAGCAATTCACAATTATAAGAAGTTCGTTTACAATCAAATTATCTTAACATAATAACAGATTAATTCATTACAATAAATGGTTAAATAAATAAATACATCTGATATCTGATAATACTTATGAAAAATAATTCAGCAGACAGAATAAGGCTCCGTCGACCTGACCTCGGCAAATGCCAGGGGTCATGATGGGCGTTGCTACCCGCGATGGGGGACGAAGGTCTGATAGATAGATATGCAATATAGTATATAGGCTATAATTGAGGCTGTACTTGTAATGATTAAGTACCTGTAAGGGACAGCGTCCCGCAAACTGATAGGGGTTGCTCAGTCGACGAAACTTAACAACTGTCACCAGGATATTTTTTCAGGAAGGGAAAAAAGAATATGGTTTTCCCATATAAATTGTCTGATCGAGGTGGAAATTTTGCATGGTAAACCAATTCTTTTTTTTACTTCAAAGAAATCCTGCTGATAGCTGTTCAGTTTCGTTCAAAGTCAAAGTCAAATCATTTATTTCCAAATAGATTCCTAAGAACACTTTTAGAAAGTCACAAGGGAGTCTATAACAAACAATATTATATCTGTGTCACAAAATAAAACTTTGACTGAGCAATCCCTATCAGATTGCGGGACGCTGTCCCTTACACCCGGTATGTACAGAATAACTAGGAGAAGGGTACATAAGATAAGGCTGCTTAAAAAGGGTGAAACTTTTAGGTTAGGTTGAAATGCTTAAACGTTTGCTTAAATGGTAGTAGTCAGTATGAATTTTCTTAGGAAGGAAGTCAGAAATAAAGATATATTTAGTTTAATTTAATAACGTCTGCCTACTTTGCTGTAGTGACAGGTTATCAGCCCATCGCCTAAATTACAATACACTGAAATCCTCAGATCCCTTAGCAGGCTTTTACAGCATGCTCAGGAGGAAATGCAGCTGACACATTCTATGTTTTTCTGTCACTCCCAGTCCAGCATGGAAGAAACCCCAATAGGGATAAAGGCGTGATTATATGTATGTATGATTATGCTCAAAACGTAAAATGTCTCGTACATTTCTAAAAATAAAGCTTCTTGAGTTTCTAAGCAGCTGGTAGCGACTATGGCCTGTATCGTTACCGATACTGACAGCTAGTTTGAGTTCGTATCAGAAATGTCATGACAGTACATTATGAACGGTTAATTCCATACTTAATATTGTTCTCAATCTTGAGATCGCTTTATAAATACGAGAATTAAAGTTAGTGTCAAATATGTTCAAAACTACAGACCTTAAAAAATGCCATCCATTTCGAAGCCAAGCATTTGAAAAACAAAAATATATACTTAAATCTAGTACATTAAATCTTCCTAGCCAAGAATCGTACCCAAGACCCTTTGCCCTTTTCTATTTACATTAATAAAATGCCTTTTAATGTATAGTTTACCCTAATTCAATTTGAATAACGTAGAATGTGCCAGCTGCATCTCCCCCCGGGGCAATTTAGGCGATGGGCTGACAACCTGTCACTACAGCAATATACAGTTCTATTTTAACCCTCAAAACTTGTCAGACGTGGCGGAACGACCTTTGTTTGTGTCGTTGACGCTCTGCCTACCCCATTAGAGATACAGGCGTGATAGTATGTATGTAATTCAATTCGAATCCAGAAACAAGTTTATCTTAGCAGGCGCTACAAAATCTCCCGATATGTTACTAGTTTCGTAGCGCGTAGACCTCAGCGTAGCGGCTACGGTTTCGCGGTTTTGTGGTACCGCTACGAAGCTTAGGCCCGCCCGTATTTATAATTAGCTCTTGAGACTGAAATGTCACTTCAGTACAAAATAGCCTGTCAAATCCGAAAGAAATCAAAAATATCCGTCAGAAATATTGGGGAAACGTGCAAAAGCGCGCCAAAATCTATCGCACAAAGCGTAAAACCATAGAGTATAAATCGTCTGTCTTTTTTCAATTTTATTATGTTGAAAGTGATAGATATATTTTAATTTTAGTGTTACCGGTGGTATCTAGAATCGAGAACACTATATATCCATCCATACTCATAAATAACTAATAAACATACATGTAATCACGCCTTTATCCCTAATGGGCAAAGCGGAAACAACCTAAACAAAGGTCGTTCCGCCACGTCGGACAAAGTTTTGAGGGTTATTTAAGATGTATTTATAGGCATGAACTACATACATTGGAAAGGGTCTGTAAAATCGATGTTCTTGAACTCAACAACCCGTGGGTACAAAAATAACTCAACCCTCTGTTTTCATGAAACAATACCTGCACGTTCAAGTGTCCCATACATTTTTAAATACTAGGTGAACCGACTTTTTCGAGGCCTTTTTCTGACCCTGACCGTTTAACCTTGACCGCAGAGGCCATTTGCAATTAAATTTAAATGAGTATGTTAGTAGAATACCTACAATAGATGCACTTGTTCACTAAGTGCAGCAACACACAGGCGTCACTTACTGCGCGCAAGGTTGCGCTCAACACAATGTTTTTTGCATTGCCTACAACACACATGCGTCACCTTACGCACTACGCGCGCGTAGCGAGCAACTCTACGTCAGCGCATCCCGCGCACGTAGAGCGTAAGGTGACGCATGTGTGTTGTAGGCATTGCAAAAACCAATGACAGCGTGTTGAGCGCAACCTTGCGCGCAGTAAGTGACGCATGTGTGTTGCTGCCCGAACAACGAAGAGGAAGAAAGCTTTTACATACACATAAAATCACGTTTATATCAATTTCGCCAAGTCTGTCAATTGGGCACTGACTGCCGAAGAGACAGGTTGACAGCCTATCGAATAAATTACACGAAACCTGAAGGCTCTCATCTGTTGGTTCACATCACTGGCTTTTAGGCTCGTATTTATGAAGCGATCTCAAGTTTGATAGCGAGTTTGAGTTCGTATAAGGAATGTCATTTTAGTACAAACAGGCCTGTTAAATCCATACTTAATATTGCTCTCAATCTAGAGATCACTTTATAAATACAAGCCGTACTTACACTCACCTAGTCAGAAGGAGCACATCAATATTATGTTGTTTTTTTCATTGATCAAAGTCTGGAACGTAAAATAAAACATATATCCCGCTGAATAATTCATACATACATAAATAAATCACGCCTTTATCCCTAATGAGGTTAGCAGAGCGTAAAAGAAAGTAGTTCCCCCACGTATGACAAGTTATGAGGGTCATTTCAGATCTGTATATTATTGTAGTGACAGGTTGTCAGCCCATCGCCCAAATTATAATACACTGAAACCCTTGAATCACTTAGCTAGTTATTACAGCATGCCCGGAATGAGATGCAGCTGACTCATTCTATGTTTTTCTATCGCTCCCAGTCCAGCATGGAAGAAAAAACTCAGTAGCTCAGTTTCCCAAATACCCAGAAAAGTCAATTGAGGTATAATATTCATCGATAGGTTTATCTTATCCTCTATAATATTTCCAACTCGGTTTTAGAAAAAAAGATAAACAAAGTTTTATGTCTTTTATTTGAAGATCTTGGTTTTAATAAAAGTTTTAGCTATTAGATATAACAACATAATGGAATAGTTGTTTCAGTAACTAAACTAATTTGCCTACACGTATCATTTATTTTGTTGGAAAAGTTATTGTACATACATACATAAAATCACGCCTTTATCCCTTATGGGGTAGGCAGAGCGTTAAACGCCTCGTAAAAGGCGTTTTCGCCACGTCTGACAAAAATTGAGAGCAATTTTAGATTGAAATATGTATTGCTATAGCGACAGGTTGTCAGCCCATCGCCCAAATTACATTACACTCTAACCCTCAAGTCCCTTTTGCTGACTTCTACAGCATGCCCGGGAGGAAGGGCAGCTGAAACATGCTATGTTTTTTCTATCTCTCCCAGTCCAGCATGGAAGGAACGGAAAAGTTATTGTGATTTTGAATAAAAAGACATGAAACTTTGTTTACCTGTATTCTAATACCGAAATGTAAATACTATAAATTTGCAAACATCATCGTTGTAGTTGTAGAAATACGAGAAATTATCGTAAAACAACACTACACCACCGCACCTATTAGCGGTTGAAGCCGTCAATGTAAATAGTCTCTCAGACCGAAATGCCAGCCAAGCTATAAAATAAATCAAATAGCTAATTGATTATCTAGATCAGCTGATTTCGATGCAAGACGAATGGTCAGTTGACGCGTCATTGAAGACATAATTGGTGGTGATATAATTTATTTATTTCTATAGCATCTGATGCAGAATGCGGGGTGAAAATAGCAACACCACATTTTTACGTACGGATGTCAATTAGCAAATAGTACATTACTTTAGAAGTCTAGAAAAAACAATATATGGTCGTTGGAAGGCCGAGACACAGTCGAGACCATATATTGCGTCTTCAGCTGGGACCTTTAATTTTCTCTCATTTTGCGAGAAAACAACAAGAGTTCACTTAAAAATAAACATCAAACTTATGATTCCCCCATAATATTTAGACATTTTAAATTTGCATGGCGCCTTTGACAGGCGCACATTCATTCATTGATATTATTTTTAAAAATTCGCATTCTGCCTTTACAAAACAATATTGTGAATTTAAAAACAGCAAATCCATGCTACTGTATACTTTAATTACTTCGCATAGCGGTCGGTAATGCTCATAATTGTCGTTTGCGGAAATTGCCGGCAGCTACGAACTGGCGTACCGAAAAGAGTGAATGTATGCTTATTTTTTTTTATATTGAAGCTATTTCGGAGCAAGTAGGAGAAATATATTTAAGGTATGGCAGCAACATTTTCTGTGACTATGTCTTAGCACACGCCCGAAACTGGTTAGAAGAGGCTCAGAACATGGAGAAATGGAAGAATGGGAGGGAGGTCTTTGTCCTGCAGTGGGACATCTCAGGCTGTTAATAATAAAATACATACATACATATAATCACGCCTTTATCCCTAATGGCAGAGCGCAAACGACCCAAACAAAGGTCGCTCCGCCACGTCTGACAAAGTTTTAAGGGTCATTCAAGATAGATTTGTAGGTATATTGCTGTAGTGACAGGTTGTCAGCCTATCGCCTAAATTACAATACACAGAAACCCTCGGATCCCTTAGCTGGTTTTTACAGCATGCCCGGGAGGAAATGCAGCTGGCACATTCTATGTTTTTCTCTCGCTTCCAGGCCAGCATGGAAGAAATAATAAAATAATAATTATAAATATGTCTTAGACAGCGATATACAACACAGTCCTATCTATATGTCAATCTACCTTTCCCGTTCTTCTTGGGAGGCGGCTTTCCAGCAGAGGAATTTCAGTGGCTGTTTTAATACTGAGTTTCATAGGCTCGTATTGTATGAAGCGATATCAAACTTGAGAGCGATATTAAGTATGGATTTGACAGGTCAGTTTGTACTGAAATTACATTTCTGATACGAACTCAAATTCGCTGTTACTCATGAGAGCTGATTCCAAATACGGCCCTTAATTTAAAGAACCTTTCATATGAATATGAACGGTGTACATGCCTATTAACTTTCGCAAAAATAATAATATTATCATTTGATTAGTAAAACGATAAATATAAAATTTTGTGATTTTTGTACAACACTTTTCTGCCTCTCTATAATTATTAATCACTAACACAAAAAATAATTTATTATATATGATTAATTTATACAATTCGCTTATTTCATGATTTAAAAAATGAAAATAAACACAAAAAATCAATAAACTCGAAAATCACAATTCCACGAACAATCAATATAATTAAAGCTAAAGGTGATCTCATCCAACAGATGGCGCTGTTTTACGTCACGAGTATTTATTTGTTTCGCGATCGAAGGTACCGGCTTTATGAGCCATTTCACTTTTATTGTAACTGTGGAATTTTTGTTTTGTAACTGCCTCCGTGGTATAGTCGTCTGAGCCATGGGCTCCGTATGTCACGGGTTCGGTTCTCAGCGGGAGATTTTGTGTTGTTGTTTCTAGTTTGGTGATCGAAAGTAAGATGATCGATGCTGTGGGATGGGTATGTTGGATAGTGTATGACAGATAGGTATAGTGTGTTGCACAAACACTTGGGCACTATAAACTAGTCCTACACGGATGGACGACACTCGGTTGGTCGACACGAGTATTTCTTTGTTTCCCGATCGAAGGTACCGACTTTATGAGCCGTTTCACTTTTATTGTGTAACTGTGGACTTCTCGTTTTGTAATCTAGTTCTTGTAATCGTGTAGTTTAGAGGTAGTTTTTTTATTTTATTTTTTATTTATTAAACTAAAGGTAAGTACATTTTTATAACTAATATCTACTCGCCAAACTTAAAAGTTTGATGGCGAGATACGCCTTAATGTAATTTCTTACACCTACCTTAAGTTAACAGCATGCTTATAAAAAAATATATATATGTATATCTAATAAAAGAAAAAAAAATGGCGATTAAATATAAAAATATAACATTGCTCAATGACTTTCATTTAGAAGCGAGTCCCTTAATTTTGATTTTAATATTACGAATGAGTGTTCTGCTATGCCATGACGATAGATATTTTTTAGCTAGATAACTTAGAATGTACCAGTTGTATTTCCTCCAGGGCATGCTGTAAAAATCAGCTAAGGGATCCGAGGGTTTCAGTATATTGCAATTTAGGCGATGGGCTGACAATCTGTGACTATACAGCAATATACCTACAAATCTATCTTATGTAACCCTCAAAACTTTGACTGATGTGGCGGAATAACCTTTGTTTAGGTCGTCAACGCTCTGATCCTACCCCTTTAGAGATAAAGGCGTGACCATATGTATGTATGTATGTACAAGTTATACTATAAGCCTCGATTCTAGATACCACCGTCTATAACTAAAATTAAAATCTATCTGTCACTTTTAAAATATTAAAATTGAAGAACGACATGCGATTTATGCTCTTATGATTATACACTTTGTCCGGTAGATATAGACGCGCTTTTGCACGTTTCCCCAGTTTTCTGACAATTTTATCCGCCATATAATATGACGGCGGTTTAAAATGACAGATAATGCATAAAACCACCGACTATAAATATAAAATCGGAGAAAATAGAACTCCTGTACTTTCCAATGTTTTTAATCTAAAAGTGACAAATAGTTTTAATTTTAGTTTTAGCCGGCAAATCTAGAATCTAAACCTAGTTAGGTAGGATGCAGTGGTAGGTTTTAGGGCTGCGGTACTAATTTACCTCCTAGCGACCCACCGCAAGCCACGACAACACAGTTTTGCCTGTGGTTAGGTTAGTTGGCTGAATAGTCTCACATGGGTGGTAGGCAACTAAGCTTCAGGAGCCGCATTTTTGATCCGCTCGAATCGAATTCGCATACGAAAGTGTAACATTCGCATGCCCAATTGTATGAAATTCGCATGTGAAATTTACTCTTTCGTATGCGCATTAGCTTTCGAGCGGTTCGAAAATACGGGCCCTGGTCTTAAACTGTATTTTATATACATATAATCCCGAAGAAGCGTTAACTAGAAGTCGTGAAAGCAGATATGGATAACGATCTAAGTCCGGGCAAAGAGGAGAAGAAAAATTCAGGAAGCGGACCCCAACATTGGGAATCATTTACATACACATAATCACGCCTTTATCCCTAATGGGGTAGGCAGAGCGTAAACTCCCTAAACAAACGTTCCGCCACGTCTGACAAAGTTTTGAGGGTTATTTAAGATAGATTTGTATGATATTGCTGTAGTGACAGGTTGTCAGCCTATCGCCTAAATTTCAATTTCCTCTTAGCTGGTTTTTACAGCATGCCCGGGAGGAAATGCAGCTGGCACATGCTATGTTTGTCTCTCGCTCACAGTCCAGCATGGAAGATTGTAGAAAACTGTATTTTTTTTCACTATGCTATGCTCTTGAAACCACCCTGAAGGTGAGAAGTGAGGAAGTGCCTTCTGTGGGACGCCTCGTGCGTCAGCATTTTCGCTGCCTCTCACCTCAGTCGGAGCTGCTACCGAACCCCCTGCTGACAATAAACGAGCCAAGTATTCTACTCTTGCGGGTAATTACTATTTTGTCCCATTGGTGTTTGAGACAACGGGTTGCTGAGGTAGGTGAGGTTGCCGGTTTTTCAAATCAACGATTTTTGTTAGTGGTAGTGGTGGTATAGTGATCTTTTTCTGCGTAGAACGAACACAATTTACGGGATTAGAACTTTATTGGCAACACATTTTCTACTGCTTCAAAAATACGTAAAATCGTGTATGATAGAATTTGATATTGTACACGAATGATTTTCGTATGCTCTTTTAGTTTTCATACGAGCGGTTCAGAAATACGACTCCTGATGCTTTGATCTTTGTCCCTGAGATGGGTTACCGACTTCGAGATAGAGGATTTGACGCCCACTCCGGTTCTTACCTGGCGCAAAGGTTTTCCATCGCCATTCAACGTAGCTACGCAGCGATTGTCATGGGCACCTTTGCAACTGGTATGACCCGGGGAGGTATTTTTAATTCTTCTGTCGAGTGGGTATCGAGTCTACCGACCCAATGAACCCTGGTGTCAGAGTTTTTAAACCGCCTAGTAGCACAACTATCAGGCCTCTGTCATGGTTTGAGTAACGACCACTATCAAAGACAGCGTCCGTGACTGACGGCTTAACGTGCCCTCCGAAGCACGAAATCTTTTTCTTTTTCGGACAATCAGTTGATTCAGCCTGCAATGTCCTAACCAAACTGGGGAAAAATTCACAAAATGATAAATTCTCAAATATCAACTTTGTGTTTCCCCCCTGGGAATCGAACCCAGGACCTCCGGCACTAGCCACAAGACCACGGAGGCAGTTAACTTTAATTGACATTCATTTATGTATTTTTGACTTGTAACATGATTTGTTTGTATTTCCCTAAAGGAAGAGAAAGCAAAAATTTCTCCGAGGGAAATAGGTCGAACTACAAAAAAGTCTACAAGTTTCGTAGCGCGTAGACCTCTGTATAGCAGTTTACTTTTGTAAGTTTAGTAGCTTATCTCTTAACACGGTGTCATAAAAAAATATCATGCAGCATTTATAGCCAAAAAACTCTCAATTTTGACAGGAGAAGATTATAAGATCCTTGTCTTTCTAAGCACCTATGTCAAGTAATTCTCACCCAACCCCCATCCCTTTCACAAGATTCCCTTTTACCATGTCTCTGACACCAGGGTTCATCGGGTCGATAGACTCGATACCCACTCGACAGAAGAAGAAGACCATGTCTCTATGATCTATTTTACAACTTAAAAGTTACATCTTCTTCATCTTAGCGAGTAGTGAGTGGTGGTTTTCAAGCCGCACAACGAACCGATGAACCCTGGTGTCAGAGTTTTGAAACCGCCCAATAGCACAAACATTAGGTCTCTGACATGGATTGAGTAAGGACCACTATCAAAGACAGCGACTTAATGTGCCCTCCGAAGCACGGAATTCTGTTTCTTTTCAGACAATCAGGTGATTCAGCCTGCAATGTTGTAACCCAACTAGGAAAAACCACACCAAGTGATAAATTGAGGAATCGAACCCAGGACCTCTGGATCAAGAGCCCATGGTTTAGACCGCTAGACCACGGAGGCAGTTGCCGTTTTACCATGTCTCTATGATCTATTTTCCAGCCATTCACACGTCAGATACAGCGCTGATAGTCCCCGTTGATACACAATCGCAGTTTGTACTGACGCCATTTTATACAGAGCTGTGACGTGGTCTGCTAGCCTAGTTTTCAACTGTACGAGTGACGTAGAGTAGAGCTTTTACTATAAGTGATACCAAACCTTTTTTCACATATCATGAGCATCCTGACACATGTCAAACGCATACATTTTTGACAGTTATAAATAAGTCTCTTTCACACCCGTATTGTTTTTATATTTCCTATATGCCGTCAGGAGATTCAAGCTATCTGGAAAATACCATAATATGCATCAAATTTCGTTCTCTGAGAATCAGAGCTATAAAAGTTTAAATATACATTTGAAATTGACAATCATAGGATATCCTCCTATGATTGTTAATTTGTATACAGAGTTGTGGCGTGATCTGCTAACCTAGTTTTCAACTATCCGTGTGACGTTGAAGTAAGATAGGTAGGGTGAATTTTCAACTACAGTTTTAACGTAGAGTAAAGCCGTTACTAGAGACAACTCGCAACTGATATTAAAAAAAATGTGAAATGATATGTGCTGCTGCTGGTGTCTATAATAAACCAAATTAAAATTGATAAAATAATGCAAGTAATTTTTATACAAAATTAACGATCACTTGATTGATTCTGTGATTGAAACTGGTCGTATGGTCGCAGATTCAGAAAACTCAAATGATCAGATAACCAATTTATAATGAATTCTATAGAACTTGATGTGGCTCATAGGTAACTTGACATCAATTATTTAGTTAGATCATAGGTATTTACTATTCACCGAATCTTTCTGCGTGGTTGCAAGGATGCCAAGGACCTTGCTAGAAGAATTATCTTTATTTAATGTTATCGGCTAAGTTACTAATTCAACCATAGTACAACGTTCAACATACGCCAGTTTCAGCACAAAGGTTCCGCTAACAATAGGTTTATCGCTACAGCCTTCCCATGAAAGCGTTTTTGTTCAACCAAATTTATCGGTGTTTAGCCGTTTAGTTTGGAAATGTGGTTATTGCTTTACGATGCAGGTTTAGGAATATAGTGTTTATAATTGTATGAACAAATAAAATCATACAAAAATCGTCGAAGGCTGGGCTTTGGTAAGCCGTTCCATCGCTCTGCCAACTGAGCTTCTGTAGACCTCAACCAGTGAGAATCTTGATATCTTATTTCTTTAAACGTCAAGTGAAGACTAGCAACATCCTTAATTTTTATTTATAAAATAAAAAGAAAACTCAAATATAAAGTAATCATTTTCTGGACACTGATCCCCTGCCTTTGAGCCAATACGTTACGTCTTTGATAGGCTTAATAAAGTTGACGTCATAATAATGTCATATCATAAATGATACAATATGTCGTAAATACACGTTCATAAGTATAATCCTAGAAATGCTAGGAAATGGGTCAAATGTTTTCCATTTTTCCATGCGATTTTGGTATGAAATATAATTAAACTTTGTATATTTTCGTGTTACTTTACAGTTCTTTTTATTTCAGGTGAGTGTCACAAATATAAACTGCACTTTTAACCCGAAAACGCGATGCAAAGAAGGAAAACATCTACACAAGCTTCTACTATGCAGCTTTGACAGTGATCCAGGCAACACTCAGGTAAAGTAAACATTTGAGTTTTCTTTTTTATCTTTATACATACATACATATAGTCACGCCTTTGTCCCTAATGGGGTAGGCAGAGCGTAAACGACCTAAACAAAGGTCGTTCCGCCACGTCTGCCAAAGTTTTGAGGGTTATTTAAGATTTTTAGATATATTGCTGTAGTGACAGGTTGTCAACCCATCGCCTAAATTGCAATATCCTGAATCGTCCCGCGGATCCCTTACCTTATTTTTACAGCATGCCCGGAAGGAAATGCATATGGCACATTCTATGTTTTTCTCCCGCTCCCAGTCCAGCATGGAAGAAATATTATCTTTACACATACATATAATCACGCCTTTATCCGTAATGGGGTAGGCAGTGCGTATACGACCTAAACAAAGGTCGTTCCGCCACGGCTGACAAAGTTTCGAGGGTTATTTTAGATAGATTTATATCTGTAGTTGTCAAACCCATTGCCTAAATTGCAATTTTAGTACATTGTATACTATTCTCAGATCCCTTTATCTTTACCTTGAATATAGTTTGCCTACCCCATTAGGGGTGAAGGCGTGATTATATGTATGTATGTATGTATGAATATAGTTTCATGACATTTACTACACTTTCTAAAACAAAATTAATAATTAAATTAAGTAAAAGGCGCTTTCGCCACGTCTGACAAAAATTGAGGGCAATTTTAGATTGTAATGTGTATTGCTATAGTGACAGGTTGTCAGCCCATCGCCTAAATTACAATACACTGTAACCCTCGAGTCCCTTTTGCTGACTTCTACAGCATGCCCGGGAGGAAGGGCAGCTGGAACATTCTATGTTTTTCTATCTCTCCCAGTCCAGCATGGAAGAAACACTTTTGTCTTTTAACAATGTTTACATATGCCATAGATTTAGGTTTACGTTTTATGCTATCTTACTTCTTAGGTCTGCTGTAAGACATTTCATGTGTCTTGATTCCTATGTAATTGTTCTGTGTATGTTTCTGTGTACAATAAAACTGCTAAATAAATAAATAGGTTGTTTGACGTAGATATTTTGCATTTTTTTACAAATATGGTGACCGCTGCCTACCCCATTAGGGATGAAGGCGTGACTATAGTATGGATGTATGTATGTGTATGGTGACTGCTATGGTAACCCACAGATAGCAACACTTTTCAAAATATCAATAAAACCAGGTGTAAGGGACAGGGTCCCGCAACGGAAACAGGTTTCTTTTTCAGATAGTGAAAAAAATGGCTTTTCCATACAAAGTGTTCACTTCTGAAAAATGTTTGTGTCTAATGTCCTTGAACTGAAACTGTAAACTATGTTGTGAGGAAATAAAAACCTTTTTATGTTTCCGATGGAAGTTGTTCAGTGTCATCGACTGAGCAACCCCTATCAGTTTGCGGGACGCTGTCCCTTACACTTGGTAGTGTCATGTAATGCTCTGGTAAGGGTAATTAAAGAAAAATGGCCACTGTCATCGGTCTATTTCTGTTTCGCGTTTGGATACAAGCCAGCTCCATAGTTTTATAAACGAGCGCATTTTTTGATGTAATGACCAAAAGAAACGGTTTATAGTCTAACTAGCGACCCGCCCCGGTTTCGCACGGAAATTATCAGTGTTTCTCCACAATATTATGCAAGTATTGTATATATAAACCTTCCTCTTGAATCAGTTTATCCATTAAAAGAAACCGCAACAAAATCCGTTGGGTAGTTTTAAAGATTTATGCATACATAGGCATATAGGGACAGAGAAAGCGACTTTGTTTAATACTAAGTAGTGATTGTAATGTTGTTGATAATGGTAGGTTCGATTTCTGGTAATATAAACTGAATGATACAATTATAAAGAACGATAGGTCCTGGGTCGCTATGCTGTAGAAAAAATCTTCATCTTACCTCGAAGAAATATTTTATATTAATGGAAATAAAGTATTACCTTTTCATTTTATTACAGTTTATAAGTATGTATTAATCTCTAAATCTATTACAATAGCCCTACAAAGTCAAAGTCAAAGTCAAATCATTTATTTCCAAATAGATTCCTAAGAAATTTTAGAAAGCCACATGCGACTCTATTACAAAGAAAATTAAATTATATCTGTGTCACAAAATAAAATGAAAATATATCACAATGAAGAAGAAGCATGAGAAACTCGCACTTTGAGCCCCTCCCTTCTTTTTATCTTATTCTTACTTTTGTCCTTCTTTTTGTTCAAAATAGGGTTTGTGACCGCAATGTGTGCCAATTTCTTAGGCTTCACTGAAATATCAGAGCTCCATACATCTTTGTCATTAGTATAGTCATCTAATTTATAATAGGCTTTCCGACATAGTGTTTTTAATAGTATCTTTAAATTGATTTTCTGACAAATTTAATACCATGTAAGTCAGGTATTTTGTTGTAGTATTGTAAACTTAGACCTAAAAAATATTTTTTAACTTTAACTAACCTTAACGGGGGTTGGTCAATTTTATTTTTGCTTCTAAGGTTCCGGTTATGCCTGTCACCATTTTTGGTAAAACTATGAATATTTTTCTTTGCATACATAATATTTTCATATATAAATTGACATGGTACAGTTAAAATATTTATCTCTTTGAACAATTCTCTTAGGGAATCACGACATCTGATACTATTAGTATTACGGATCATCTACAATACTATTAGTATTACGTATAGGTGCCACCACTCATTTTCACAGAAAAACTTATTTAGCCGTAGCTGAAAGCTACAAACTAGAAAATTTGCAAAGATTCAAATCGCGCGTTTTAAAATCGAACTTTTCGCTAGCAGATCAAACTTTTCCTCATAAAAGTTCCTACCTTGTCTACAAAACTACCATAGCTCTATAGAAATAAGGACGTTTTTCAAATAGTCCGTTTATAAAAGTACCTGTAAAACGTTGAGCATCGATAGACAATGTCCAGAGCCCCATTGTTCTAGAAATAGCCACATATCTGGTGCTAGGGCTGCCAGTTCACAAAAAACATGGAATATTTTGTAGGTAATATAAGTTTTGAGACTTTCGCGGTTGTTCATTACATCATCATCTCCCTAGCCTTATCCCGATCAGATGGGGACTGCTACCTAATCTAGGTGTTTGAACGAGGTTACTGGTTTTTATACAGAGCGATTGCCATCTGACGTCCGCAACCCAGAAGGCAAACCAGACCCAATCCTAGACTAGGTCAGAGTTTTCAAGCCGACAATGCTTAGCATTGGCCTCTGATATGGCTTAACAACTAATATCTACGATATTAAACGATATTAACCAGGACAAACGGCTTAACGTGCCTTCCGAAGCACGGAAAAAGCGCCCAATAAACGTACATATGAAATTTGAAAACCGAAAAACACATTAGTACGTAGTGGGATTCGAATCACGACCTCCCGCTCAGGAGGCAGCGGCCCTATCCACTACACCATCAGGCTCTCGTTCATTACAATAAGGTTATTATTTTGAACGGGATTACTACCGAGGCGAAGGTTGCACTTGGCGGGCGGTTGAGTGTGACTTTCTTCTCTCCTGATGAAGATCCTCGTATAGAATCGAAACGTCGACGGCTAACCCTTCTCTTAAAATAAATAAGAAAGCCAATCAGTTTAAATTATAATAATTATTAGGTACATTGTATTATTCATATCCCTATGGAAGTAGTCATAATTTTCATATTGTATGGGTATAAAAATTGGTAATTAGGTTAATTACACACATACACAAATCACGCCTTTATCCCCATTGGGGTTGGCACAGCGTAAAAGATTTAAACAAAGGTTGTTCCGTTACATCTGACAAAGATTGCTGTAGTGAAGTGACAGTATATCAGCCCATCGCCTAAATTACAATACACTGAAACTCTCGGATCCCTTAGCTGGTTTTTACAGCATGCGCGGGAGGAAATGCAGCTGGCACATTCTATGTTTTTCTCTCACTCCCAGGCCAGCATGGAAGATTAGTTTAGTTACTGTGGAACATAACAAACTTAGGCTTCACATAGAACATTGTAGTTTATTTGGCGTACAATGAAGATTTATTCGAACTCTTCTCTAGTCCTGTCACTTTCTCAAAATGCAAATAAAAATGAGATAGAAGATCCCAAATTGAAACTAATGTTTTATATATTTTTGGACCAAAACTGGCAACCCTATTAGTAGTCGAGGCGTTGTATAAACTTTATGCAGATTTGCTGTTAAACAATGTTTTATCGAGTATAACGGGAGGTTATACGGAATATTTTGAAGGTTTTATTTTGCTGCTACATAAACAATTTTTAAATTTTTAAGCGGTGGTAGGGTCCGAGTCCGGTGACAAACAGCTTGCTGTGTTCCGTCGATGCGTGAGAGTGGCATAACAGGCGTCTTCTAGGTGAGCTTGCTCCATCGTCGACTCTGTCACGGTCATCCCTGACCTAGTGTCTAGAGTCAAGCAAAACCATTTTTATATAAAAAGCCGTATTCAGTCATACGTTAAGTTAAACCCGTACGGACGTTACATGTTAAAACCACTTTTTACCAGTTATTTCCAACTATTAGGTTTGGATATTGCCAAAACCACAGTAGAAGTAAAGAACAGTAAAACGTCAGGCAGAAGCACAACCAAAATCGGCATTATTTCAGATATGCGTGCACTTGGCATTATAGATCTCGTTTAGACAAATATCTTTTGATAACGTTTTGAAAATTAATTTAACTCGGAGTGGTCGAGAAAGGGCGGTCGACTATGGAAAAAATATAGCATTCGACTCCAAAAAAAAACAGAATTAGATTAAACATCACACAGAATTTGATCGAACAAAATCAAACGCACATTAAACGTTTGTCAAACCTATCAAATCAAATTTCTTCCATGCTGGACTGAGAGCGAGAGAAAAACATAGAATATGCCAGCTGGATTTCTTCCCGGGCATGCCGTAAAAACCAGCTAAGGGGTCCGAGGGTTTCAGTATACTGCAATTTAGGCGATAGTCTGACAACCTGTCAATACAGCAATTATACATATAAATCTATCTTAAATAATCTTCAACACTTTGTAGGTCGTTTACGCTCTGCCTACGCCCATTAGGGATAAAGGCGTGATTATATGTATGTATGAAATCAAACTTAAAAACGATCAAATTTTTTTGAATCAAACAAAAAACCAGTTGCAGTTGCTTAAATGAAGAAATTTTGCTGTTCTTTACTTTTGCTAGGCCAGAGCTTTCGTATTGCCATTCAATTACAGTGGCTCTTATCTATAATACAGATAACCTATTTAGTGTGAACCCCATTCCATTGACATTGTTTCTTATCGCGAAATATATCTTCAATTAAAACTTCCTTTTTTGCACGCAGCGGTAGCACTACTTACTGAGCTTATTTGGGCTTAAAAATGTATGACGTATTTTTGATGAGGTAACGTTTTTAACGTTTGACTTCAATGCTGGCCTGGGAGCGAGAGAAAAACATAGAATGTGCCAGCTGCATTTCCTCCCGGGCACGCTGTAAAAACTAGCGAAGGGATCCGAGGGTTTCTGTATATTGCAATTTAGGCGACGGGCTGACGACCTGTCACTACAGCAATATACCTACAAATCTATCTTAAACAACCCTCAGAACGTTATGAGACGTGGCGGAGCGACCTTTGTTTAGGTAGTTTGCGCTCTGCCTACCTCAATGGGGATGAAGGCGGGATTTTATGTATGTAACGTTTTTAAAATAAATTCAATTCAAACATATATTTTTCAAAATTGTTTGTTATTAATTTGATTCTTAAATATGACTTCACATCATACATTCATAGCGCCTACGATATCCATTCATAAACGCGCGTGTTTTGAGATATTATGTACCTAATATTGCGTATAGCTGCAATAAAAGAGAGTTAAAGTGAATTGCAATACACCAAAATATTCCACAGAAATATAATTACGCCTTTATCCCTAGAGGTAGGCAGAACGTAAACGAGCTAAACAAAGGTCGTTCCGCCACGTCTGACAAACTTTTTTTATTAAAGATTTGTAGGTACACTGTTATAGTGACAGGTCAGCCCATCGCCTAAATTGCAATATACTGAAACCCTCGGATCCCTTAGCTGGTTTTTACAGTATGCTCGGGAGGAAATGCAGCTGGCACATTCTATGTTTTTTTTTTCACTCCCAGCTTAGAACATAAAAAATATAAATTCTACGTACTGAATAAAGGAGATATTTAGGTACGATATTTTACCCTGGAAGTCGACTAGTCACAGCTGACTACGATCTTCGCAAAATATTCATAGAAGTAATAACCTCCATGACGTCACACTCAGCTAATAATGATGATTCCGTCGATGACGTAGATGGCAGAAGATAATAAAAGTTAATTACAGATTACATAAAAAAGCTCCTATTTTTCCGCTCTCCGTCATAGGCGCGAGGTATGCCAAGTCAGGCCGAGTGACGTCACGAATCATGATATGACGTTTTGTGATGGCACGGTGTGTGTATTATGGCTACGATTATAATGAACATAGGTGGGGGCGCTGTATGTTGGGAGAACCAGGCCTTGAAATACCGCTATTTTTGGATAACGTTATAGACCTAGACAGGGCTAAAAATTAGGCTATAATGTAAAAAAATATATAACGTTATCCATGTTAACGTTATTTATGACGTCTTATTAACGATATCTGGAATAGCGTTTTGCATTTTTATAACGATTTTAACCATATAAATAACGATTAATGAAAAATTACAGCATTTTAGTATTTAAGTTCGTATTTACCCATGTTTCAGTACAACCACTTCATAACAATCACAAGAAACAGAATTAAGTTTCAGTCTCAATAGTTACTTTAGTGCACAACATGGGAACTGTGGGCGTAACGTTTATGATAACGATATTTCTTTAGTTATTATTTTGATACTGATATCGTTATTGTTTTTTGATGCGTATTTTTATTGTTTTCTCAAATAACGTTATATAACACTTTCATTTCGTTATTTGTCATAACGTAATAAAGCTCTGAAGATAACTGTCAAATAGAGTTGGCGGCCATGTTGGCAGTGTTAGTTCGTTTTTTCGCCACATTCGTTATAAGCGTAGCTGTGTGCCATGCTTGTCGCGATATAACGGTTGATTGGTTTTTGATAAAGAACCCTTAACCAGATATTGGTTTTCACTCTGTCATTGGTATTTCTACAAGAATTATAAGCTGCCACTTTTCTTAAATTGGAAACACAAAAGAATTAGAAAATCAATAGCATAGTAAAATGATGGATGACGTGATTTGGTATCCAAAAAGACGATCATTTTATATCTGTCGATTGAACCCACAAAAAAGATACATACATACATATAATCACGCCTTAATCCCTAGTGGGGTAGACAGAGCGTAAACGACCTAAAATAAGGTCGTTCCGCCACGTCTGACAAAGTTTTGAGGGTTATTTAAGATAGATTTGTAGGTATATTGCTGTAGTGACAGGTTGTCAACCCGTCGCCTAAATTGCAATAGATTGCAATACACAGAAACCCTCGGATCCCTTAGCTGGTGTTTACAGCATGGTTTGTACAAAAAAAGATGTCTATAATCATTTTTACTGTGGGATTATAGCCCCATAGGATAAAACAATTGGCCACAGACAGAACCGCAGGTTGTAAATCTAGGCCGAAATAGTCTACGATTACGTTAATATCACGTAACTACGTGAGTCTACGAGTAATGACGTGAGTCTAGGTTATTGACATGAAATATTATTACCTCTTCGTGCGTACGTACTAAAAGTGATACTAAAGTTTTTGCTCATAAAATACCTACATTAAGTTTTTGCTAGTTGTGACATACGTAAACGGAACAGGCAGTTTTTGAGACAAATTGCAATTAATTATTTTGCTTTTTGGTTATTCATCATCATACTGAATGGTAGTCCCTGCGTGGATCAAACGTCATACATACATAAATAAATCACGCCTTTATCCCTTACGGGATAGGCAGGGCGTTTAACGCCTCGTAAAAGGCGCTTTCGCCACGTCTGACAAAAATTAAGGGCAATTTTAGATTGCAATATGTATTGCTTTAGTGACAGGTTGTCAGCCCATCGCCTAAATTACAATACACTGTCTCGAGTCCCTTTTGCTGACTTCAACAGCATGCCCGGGAGGAAGGGCAGCTGGAACATTCTATGTTTTTCTATCTCTTCCAGTCCAGCATGGAAGAACGTCATATCCAGGTTTGTCAGCCAGCTCCTTTTTGGTTATTGATCAGTTTGATATCGACTATTGTCAAGGCCAGAAATGATTAATATGAGTTAGAGTTGACTATGGAGCGAGTTCCCTCAAAAGTCTGAAAGCATATGTTTATCCGGTGGTCCAACGTCAGGCAGCCATTTGCAAAGAAACATCGCTGTCTATAGTATATAGGTCGGTCGCCACTATAGCCGTCGTTGCTTAATTTTATTTTTAATGGACCTGTTTGCAAAATACTACAAAGTGTATATAATGCGTCACCGGGCTAAGGCGGGGAGTTGCTACACGCAATCTACACCCTTAATGAAATGGCAACTGCCTAAGGGCGCCCACTAGGGCTCGAACCTCGGCTTATGGCGTTGCCTTGGGGACTCCTTATCGGAGAGAATCTGCCTGGTACGTGCCGGTAAACCCCAAAGTGGGGAGCAAAGGACCCCGCCGGCGGGGTGCACGGTTGCTGGAAGAGGTCGTTGCTTCAAGCGCTGTCAGTGTACCTTAGCTAACTTTTAGTTCCTAATATCGCCGCCTAAACAAATAACCGCCTCCGTAGTTTAGCAGCCATAGCTATGGGCTTACGATCCGGAGGTCCTGGGTGCGATTAGGGAACACAAAGTTGATATTTGCCAATTTATCGCTTTGTGAGGTTTTCCCGTTTGGTAAGGACATTGCAGGCAAAATCACCTGATTGTCCGAAAAGTAAAAGGATTCCGTGCTTCGGAGGGCACGTTGCGCCGTCGGTCCCGGTCGCTGTCTTTGATAGTGATCGTTACTCAAACCATGTCAGGGGCCTATTAACTGTGCTACTAGGCGGTTTGAAAACTCAGATACCAGAGTTGTTCGGGTCGTTGTTCAAGAAGAACAGATAAGTATGTGGCACTGTACAGCTTATTTTATACAGCTGCCCCATAATAGTGAGACATGTAACAAGAGCATAAATATACTTTTAACTAACCTTACCTAATAGCAATCTCTCACTCACCTAAATATACCCAAAAAGTACCCACAACTGACTGGTACTAATGACATGACATACTCCTCACCTGATGATGACGTCACGCCTCGTGTAAAAAAAACACGTTTCGTCACGACTTGGCGACGGTTTTATCACGTGAGCGTTTTGGCTCCTACACTAGTAGCGATATTACCAATTAATTCTTACAGATTTCCTAATACATACATACATACATATAATCACGCCTCTTTCCCGGAGGGGTAGGCAGAGACCACATCTTTCCACTTGCTACGATCCTTACATACTTCTTTCGCTTCATCCACATTCATTATAGGGATGGGAAAAGTGGGAGTATCCGGATGTTTCGGATATTAGATTTGTGTGCTATTATATTTCTAAAATATGAGAAACAACAAAAATTTCAGCCGCTCAGGACAAGTTGTCAGGTTGTCAGCTCGCCTAAATTACAATACTTATACTGAAACCCTCGGATCCCTTAGCTGGTGTTTACAGCATGCTCGGGAGGAAATGCAGCTGGCACTTTCTATATTTTTCTCTCGCTCACCGGCCAGAATGACTTATGTCCCTAATGGGGTAGGCAAAGAGTTAACAACCTAAACAAAGGTCGTTCCGCCACGTCTGACAAAGTTTTGAGGGTTATTTAAGATAGATTTGTAGTTATATTGCTAAAGTGACAGGTTGTCAGCCTATCGCCCACATTGCAATATACAGAAATCCTCGGATCCCTTAGCTAGTTTTTACAGGTGGCACATTCTATGTTTGTCTCTCGCTCCCAGTCCACGATGGAATAATATTCAATTCATGTTATCCCCTAAACACGTATTATAATGATGTGTGTGATCCATTTGTATTCGTCAACGTCATTATTGGTTAACGTATGACGGGGCGTGATAGTGAATTAATCGTGTAGTCCAGTGTCTTTCAAACTTTTGTGTCAACAGTCGCCGGTGAAAAGACCAATGTTTGTACGTCCAAAATGTCTTTGTGTTTGTTTTAAATGACTTGAAATGTGGCGCTCACTACGGTTGCGTAAAGATGTCTGAGTTTTATTTGTATTTTTTTTTGTGAATTTTCGCACTCGCTACGCTTGCTGTGTCACTGTAGACATATTTGGTCGACTTTCGCGTTATGAATATTTCAAAGAATTTATTTGTCATTTTCGTATTTTTTTCCTATTAACTGGTTGTTTGTATGTACGTCGACAAATTAATTCTTCTTACAAAAAGATCTTACAAGGGATCCGAGGGTTTCAGTATATTGCAATGTAGGCGATGGGCCGACAACCTATCACTACAGCAATATACCTACAAATCTATCTTAAATAACCCTCAAAACTTTGTCAGACGTGGCGGAACGACCTTTGTTTAGGTCGTTTACGCTCTGCCTACCCCATAGAGTTTATCCCGGCGTGATTAAATGTATTCGCTTATTCTTCCCGCGTATATTGTATTTTCTTATACTATTTTTCATAACCACATTTGATTGAAAAATGGTTTACCCAGAGGCCTATTGCGATCTAATGGAGAAAAATACTATAAATATTTGACCTAGGGGATTCACCAGATATTTTTAATATACATACATACATAAATCACGCCTTTATCCCTTACGGGGTAGGCAGAGCGTTTAACGCCTCGTAAAAGGCGCTTTCGCCACGTCTGACAAAAATTGAGGGCAATTTTAGATTGTAATATGTATTGCTTTAGTGACAGGTTGCCAGCCCATCGCCTAAATTACAATACACTGTAACCCTCGAGTCCCTTTTGCTGACTTCAACAGCATGCCCGGGAGGAAGGGCAGCTGGAACATTCTATGTTTTTCTATCTCTCCCAGTCCAGCATGGCAGATTTTTAATATACAAGGGTTGAAAACCACTGATATAGTCAGTTTGTATTCAGAGATAATTTAATTTGTAATTCAGTTAGTACAATGCAAGCTGAACGCCTTCAACCCCCAACATTTCATAGTTAGAGTGAACAGGCATCTTCTGGGTGAGCTCGCACCATCGTCGACTCCGTCTCAGTCGTTCCCGATCTAGACTGGACTCAAGAGCAAACCCATCTTTAATAAAAATAAATAAAAAAAACACTTGATTGTCGGTAAAAACAATCTTATTGACTAAGGTGATTTCGTGATTCAAACCACTATTTCAAATAATTGAAATCATATTAAATCCAACGTTCTGCGTAGAACCTTTCGTCGCTAAATCAGTCACATTAATTTCACATTTTTTAACATTTTTTATATACTTGCTTTAGAAAATTATATTTTCTCTCACTTGCTCGGAAATAGCTTCATTATTAATAAGCATACATTCTCTTTTTTAATCCACTCTTTTGGGTACTCGAGTACGTAGCGGCCACTAATTTCAGCAAACGACAATAATGACCATTACCGACCGCTACGCGAAGTCTTTAAAGTATACACTAGTATGGATTAGGTATTTTAAATTTCACAATATATACACAATATTTAAAGAAAATTAATGGAATATGCGCCTGTCAAAGGCGCCATGCAAATTTAAAATGCCAATACACGAAATGTATGAAGGAATCGCAAGTTTGATGTTTATTTTTAAGTGTATTGTTGTTTGATGTTTATTTTTAAGTGTATTGTTGTTGTTTCCTCGCAAAACGACCGAAAAGTATTAGGTATACCAGTCCCAGACGAAAACGCAATATATATATAAAAAAGCAATATAGTCTCGTTAACATTGGAAGGCATCGCATCTCTGTCTTCCAAATTTACTCGACTATATATTGCTTTGTTTTTCCACTTCTAAAGTAATGTACTATTATTGAATGTATATTGTAACATCACTAATTTTACAAACTTGGCGCTTGCCTTAGACGCAAGGAACATAGGTATTAATTATACGGAGTATATAAGATCGTTGATCCAATATCCATAAATAATAATACGTACATATTAAGAAAGGTAAAATAACATTATTCCATGCTGGCCTAGGAGCGAGAGAAAAACATAAAATGTGCCAGCTGCAATTCGTCCCGGGCATGCTGTAAAAACCAGCCAAGAGATCCGAGGGTTTCAGTATATTGTAATTTAGGCGATGGGCTGACAACCTGTCACTACATCAGTATACTTACAAATCTATCATAAATAACCCTCAAAACTTAATCAAACGTGGCGGAACGACATTAGTTCAGATCGTTTACAGAGCGTAACGTAGCCTACCCCATTTATAGGCGTAATTATATGTATGTATGATAAAGGCGTGATTATTCTCTTATGTATGTACGTCATTTATAATGGTATGTATTTCTTGTGCTACATCTTGCAAAAAAAAATCACATAACAGCTTACCCACTGTAAATAGCCCAGGAAAATATGACACAAAAAAATTGCTCTCTTAAAAGAAGTAGCACGTCATACGTCATTAGCCTCACGACATCATCGGTTCCCGGAAAATGTACAAGAAAAAATATTTGTGCGTATTCGAAAATTATAAAAAAAAAATTAGGGTGACTAATCTTCCTAGAGAGTGGATTTCTCGAGTCGAACAACGAACCGACGAACTAATAATTTTAAAAAAAGTCATTCATGTACCGTATTCCATAGTATTGAGCCATAAGGTATATATATAGTATATTCTTCCATGCTGGACTGGGAGTGATGGAAAAACATAGAATGTGCCAGCTGCATCACCTCCAGAGCATGCTGTAAAAACCAGCTAATGGATTCGAGGGTTATAATATACTGCAATTTTAGGCGATGGGCTGACAACCTGTCACTAAAGCAATATATGTCATGATCATTTGTAATAATCCTCAAAACTTGTCAGACGTGCCGGAACAACCTTTGCTTAGGTCGTTAACGCTCTGCCTACCCCATTAGGGATAAAGGCGTGATTATATGTATGTATGTATGTATAGTATTTTCGACTAGTAAATAGGTATAATTAGTTGAATGTACTGTATTGTATTGTAGCTTCTTCTTCTTCTACTACTGTCATGTGAGTATCGACCCGATGAACCCTGGTGTCGGAGTTTTTAAAACCGCCTTATAGCACGGCTTTTGACATGAATTGTGCAACGATCACTATCAAAGACAGCGACTGGGACCGAGGGCTTAAAGTACCCTCCGAAGCACGAATCTTTTTTCTTTCAGACAATCAGGTGATTCGGCCTGCATTGTTCTAACCGAACTTGGGGAAATCTCACAAATTGATAAATTGACAAATATCAACTTAATGTTCCTCCCCTGGGAATCGAACCCAGGAACTCCGGATCGTGAGTCCTCTCTGCTCTGACCATAGACCACAGAGTCAGTGTAAAGCTTATAAGTCATCTACCTAGCCCGTATTTAATAGGGTCGGATATGTAATCTGGGGAATTAAATAAGGGTACTGGTTTTTACACAGAGCGACTGCCATCTGAACTCCGCAACCCAGAAGGGAAACCAGACCCAATCCTAGATTAGGTCACAGTTTTTTAGTACTGGCATCTGATATAGCTTAACGACTAATATCTACGGTATTAAACGATATTAACCGGGACCAACGGCT
The DNA here is from genome assembly GCA_949820665.1 of Scrobipalpa costella. Classification (NCBI taxonomy): domain Eukaryota; kingdom Metazoa; phylum Arthropoda; class Insecta; order Lepidoptera; family Gelechiidae; genus Scrobipalpa; species Scrobipalpa costella. The sequence continues at coordinate 10,266,891 of OX463320.1, read as the reverse complement.
TAACCTGCCTTCAGAAGCACGGTAAAAGCGCCGAATAAACGTACATATGAAATTCAAAAACAGAAAAACACATTAGTACGTGGTGGGATTCGAACCACGACCTCCCCGCTCAGGAGGCAGCGGCCCTATCCACTACACCATCGGGCTCCGATTAAAAGCTTATAAGTACAGAGGCAAAAATAACGCAACGCGCTTGCTACGCCGTAGCAATATTGTAGCAATTACGTTTTCACTACATAGTATAAAACAAAGTCGCTTTCTCTGTCCCTATATCCCTATGTATGCTTAGATCTTTAAAAATACGCAACGGATTTTGATGCGGTTTCTTTTAATGGATAGAGTGATTCAATATGAAGGTTTATATGTATAATAAATGCATAATATAGTAGAGAAACACTGATGATTTCCGTGCGAAGCGGTCCGGGGCGGGTCGCTAGTATTATACATATAAACGATGAGTTTTTACAAAATGAGTTTACGAATGTTTTGATGTTTTTCTTTTATAAATCCGGTGTAAATGCTATATTTTCCATTTAATTGTACCTACACTCTTTATATTAATCATCATCAAATGAAAAATGTTGTGTCGTTGACAAACCCTACCGGGTTTAACGACACCGATTGTCATATTTATATATTTTTTGCAACTAAATAAATAAATAAATACTATTAATAAAAACCAATCAACCTCAATCCTTACACATAATGACACGAATCGGAATGTCCGCAAAAAATAACTCCTCATGTCGAGGTGTCAAGTCGTTACCCGTTACGTATTAAACCGGATATCCAACATGGCGGCCGGAAGTGCCCGCCACCTGCGCTTCCGGTCCGCTGCGGGTATTTTGTAATTTATAGTCTGTGGACGTGAGTGGCGAGTGCATGTAGAACGAAGAGGAATGCCTTTCTAGAATATTCTTTAAAGAAACATTTTGAGAACCTTCTTGAGATATTTTGTAGCAATGTAATACCTACTAGTAAAATAAATCGAGGATATTTTACATGGAATGGCCAAATTTTATTTTCACTTCCTGAAAGAATTCTAGTGAAAGTTGTTCAGTGTCTTTAACTGAGCAACCCCTATCAGTTTATGCTTACACCCCGTATTAGTTTAGTATAACTACGTAGTTATGAATTCAATAGCTTTAATAATAAGAGCAAAATATTTTCCCGCGGTAAAAAGTTGCCTTTGTCCGTCTCTAGATTACCGTCTATCGTCCTGCCAAATTTCATCAAGATCGGTTCAGCCGTTTAGGACTGAAAGAGAAACAAACATACACACAGACAAAGTTACTTTTACATTTATAATATTACTAGCGACCCACCCCGGCTTCGCACGGAAATTATCAGTGTTTCTCTACTATATTATGCATGTATTATACATATAAACTTTCCTCTTGAATCATTCTATCCATTAAAAGAAACCGAATCAAAATCCGTTGCGCAGTTTTAAAGATTTAAGCATACATAGGGATTTAGGGAAAGAGAAAGCGACTTTGTTTTATACTATAATATATATATAGTATAGATGGATACCTAATTCCAAGGACTCAAATACATAACTTGACATACATAACATGACTTCCATACTGGACTGGGAGAGAAAGAAAAACATAGAATGTTCCAGTTGCCCTTCCTCCCGGGCATGCTGTAGAAGTCAGCAAAAGGGATTAAAGGGTTACAGTGTATTGTAATTTAGGCGTTGGGCTGACAACCTGTCACTACAGCAATACACATTACAATCTAAAATTGCCCTCAATTTATGTCAGACGTGGCGAAAGCGCCTTTCAGGAGGCGTTTTAAGCTCTGCCTACCCCGTAAGGGATAAAGGCGTGATTTTATGTATGTATGTATGCAAATACATAACTTACTCCAATAACTAACCTAACTATGCTGAGTAAAAAAAACTAATTAGATTTGTAATTACTTAAACGTATTTAATTAAACCCCGTAAATACATTATTCTAATAATAACATACCGTACGCAGCCCCATGAGAAGTTACCATATTGCATGTGAAAAGGCAGTAACTAACTTTGTAAACTATTTTAAACAACAAAGTGTACATACAGTCCGACACATGTAATTTGATTAGCTTTTCCTCGCGGTTTCGGTCGCTATTTAATGTATTTTTACGTGGGAACGAGATATTTCAAAAATGTATATAGGTTAAGGTTTTTCTTCTATGCTGGACTGGGAGAGATAGAAAAACATAGAATGTTCCAGGTCCCCTTCCTCCCGGGCATGCTGTAGAAGTCAGCAAAAGGGACTCGAGGGTTACAGTGTATTGTAATTTAGGCGATGGGCTGACAACCTGTCACTATAGCAATACACATTACAATCTAAAATTGCCCTCAATTTTTGTCAGACGTGGCAAAAGCGCCTTTTACGAGGAGTTTGACGCTCTGCCTACCCCGTAAGGGATAAAGGCGTGATTTTATGTATGTATGTATGTATAAAGGCAAAGGGGATCCCCGGTGCACGCCAGCGCCCTCATCAGTAAAAAAAATTACTCACTGAAAACGCAATTAATCTAAAATCAGGTAGATGAGATAAGAGTATAGCTACTAAAATTTATTTTAAGCATTATAAATTAATAAGTCAGTGTTCACTGCAGTTGCAGATAGCAAAAGTGCTAAAAGTGGCAGTTTTTCGCAAATTTTCTATCTGTAACTACAACGAACCATAAGATGCAACTTTATCAGGTTCTAAATGACCTAATTGCTTTAACCTCAATCTGATCTATCGAATTTTTGATTGATTGCGTTTTCAGTGAATTATGATTTTTTTGAGTGACGAGGGCGCCACTTAGCCCAGGGTAGCCCCTTTACTAGAAACCGCAAATGAATTTGTCTTTTATTAATCCCACAATCCGACTAGTAGTTAAAGTCATATTAAATATTGTTCTCAGCCACGCTGATGTGCTGTTCTTGTGCGAGAGTACATACATACATATAATCATGACTTTATCCCTAACGGGGTACGCAGAGCGTAAACGACCTAAACAAAGGTCGTTCCGCCACGCCCGACAAAGTTTTGAGGGATATTTAAGATAGATTTGTTGGTATATTGCTGTAGTGACAGATTGTCAGCCCATCGCCTAAATTGCAATATACAGAAACCCTCGATCCCTGAGCTGGTTTTTACAGCATGCCCGGGAGGAAATTCTATGTTTTTCTCTCTGAAGGAGAGATCACTACACAGTAGTTTTTAACAAATTTGGTCACATGTTTCTGCATTTGATAGTTTAACCTGTTTTTTTTATTTTTCCTTACAGAAATGTGCTTAACTTTTGCCATTTCGTTAGTGAATGACTCAAGTCATGGATTAAGGCTGTATGTGGCTGACTGTATTGTAATAGTAAATGATCACGTCAGCCCTCAGGAAGGGCGCAATTGTGGCGTAGTTTCCGTGTGCAAGGAAATGGTTATGTTCTTTTACGCTAGTCTGTTGGCCATCTGACATGGTTTGTGTAACGGCCAGTATCAAAGACAGCGACTTGGTTCGACGGCTTAATGTACTCTTCAAAGCACGGTTTTTTTTTCTAACAGACAGTGTATGTTTTATCTTAACCAAACTGGAGAAAATCTCAAAACGTGATCGATTAACAAATATCAACTTTATGTTCACCCCTGTAAATCGAACCCAGGACCTACAGATGGGGAGCTAAGGATCAGCCCAATAGACCACGGAGGCAGTGAGTGTAATAGTAAATGATCACGTCAGCCCTCAGGAAGGGCGCAATTGTGGCGTAGTTTCCGTGTGCAAGGAAATTGTTATGTTCTTCTACGCTATTCTGTTGAGGGGCTAGTCTGCCTTTTATGATCGGAAAAGTTGAAACCAGTTACTGGGCTTGATTCTAGGGCTCGTATTTATGAAGCGATCTCAAAATTGAGAGCAATATTAAGTATGGATTTGACAGGCCACTTTGCACTGAAATGACATTTCTGATACGAACTCAAACTCGCTGTCACTCATGAGCGCTGATTATAAATACGGCCCTAGATTTGCCGGCTAAAATTAAAACTAAAATTTATTTGTCGCTATCAGACTAAAAACATTGGAAAAGGATAGGATATCTATTCTCTCCGGTTTTTGATTTATAGTCGGTGGTGTTATCTGTCATTTTTATCCGCCGTCATAACGTATATTGTATTGTATTGTGAAATCTAGCGGACAAAGTGTAAAACCACAGAGTATAAATCGCCTGTCCTTTTAAATTTTATTATTTTGAAAATGACATATAGATTTTAGTTTTAGCCGGAAGAATCTAGAATCGAACGCACTGTCGTTTCAAACATTAAAATAGGGCCACTAAACTAAGGACCGTATTGATAAACAGCACTTGAAACTGCCTCCGTGGTCTAGTGGCTAGTGCCATGGATTCCCGATCCGGAGGTCCTGGGTTCGATTCCCGGGGGGGAAACACAAAGTTGATATTTGAGAATTTATCACTTTGTGAATTTTTCCCCAGTTTGGTTAGGACATTGCAGGCTGAATCACCTGATTGTCCGAAAAAGAAAAAGATTTCGTGCTTCGGAGGGCACGTTAAGCCGTCGGTCCCGGTCGCTGTCTTTGATAGTGGTCGTTACTCAAACCATGTCAGAGGCCTGATAGTTGCGCCACTAGGCGGTTTCAAAACTCTGACACCAGGGTTCATCGGGTCCGTAGACTCGATACCCACTCGACAGAAGAAGACTTGAAACTGGCATCTAGTTTGAATTCGTATCAGTAATGTCATTTCTAAACAATGTGGCCTGTCCAATCCATACTAAACATTGCTCTAAATCTATTCATTTTACTTATAGGACAATTGAAAGGGTCAATTAAACAATTCATATTTTATACTTAAATAGAAAATGTCATGCAAGACGTCATATCGAGGCAGGCCAGCATTGCCTCTCAATCTTGAGATCGCTTTATAAATAAGCCACATATATAAGGGCAGCAACACACAGGCGTCACTTACTGCGCGCAAGGTTGCGCTCAACACGCTGTCAATGCTTTTTCCATTGCCTACAACACACATTTGTCACCTTACGCTCTACTCGCGCGTAGTGATGAATTTTACGTCGGCGCATCCCTCTGGCCAGTACGCTCGCGTTTAGCGTAAGGTGACGCATGTGTGTTGTAGGCAATGCAAAAAGCATTGACAGCGTGTTGAGCGCAACCTTGCGCGCAGTACGAGCCGTATTTATAATCATCACTCATGAGTGACAGCGAGTTTGAGTTCGTATCAGAAATGACATTTCAGTATAAACTGGCCTGTGAATTCCATACTTAATATAGCTCTCAAGTTTGTTATCGCTTCATAAATACGAGCCTAAGTGATACCTGTGTGTTGTTCCCTTACCTCTTCAACCACTTCAATCACTATATGGATCTATCCCAAAACGCCACAATCTGCAGACCAGATCTCACTCAAACTGTCCTACAATAGTAATGCTCGTATTTATAAAGCTATCTCAAGATTGAGAGCAATATTAAGTATGATTTTGACAAGACATTTTGTACTGAAATGCCATTATTAATACGAACTCAAACTGGCTGTCAATCTCAAGTGCGGGTTATAAATACGGACCTAAGCATGCTTATCGTACTACCCTCTCAACATCCGTTCACCATGATAGCTCGCTTCTAAGGCTCGTATTTACAAAGCAATGTCAAGATTGAGAGCAATATGAAGTATGCATTTGACAAACCATTTTGTACTGAAATGACATTTCTGATACAAACTCAAACTGGCTGTTAATCTCAAGTGCGGGCAACCCACTCAACATATGCATACATACATACATATAATCACGCCTTTATCCCTAATGGGGTAGGCAGAGCGTAAACGACCTAAACAAAGGTCGTTCCGCCTCGTCTGACAAGGTTTCAGGGTTATTCAAGATGGATTTGTACGTATATTGCTGTAGTGACAGGTTGTCAGCCCATCGCCTAAATTGCAATATACTGAAACCCTCAGATCCCTAAGCTGGTTTTTACAGCATGCCCGGGAGGAAATGCAGCTGGCACATTCTATGTTTTTCTCTCGCTCCCAGTCCAGCATGGAAGAAACATATGTTGACCATGATATCCGCTTCTAACCAGAACTTGCAATACTGATGCAATCTGACAGTGTTTACAGTCCGTTCAATCCCTGTCAGTTGGATTTGAAAGCCCCGTCCGATCGGAACCTTGATCGTCAATCTGTCTTTGTAACTGATGGATAGAGAATATCAGTGGAGAGAGATACTCTGATTTGCTGATGATCAATAAAAGAACGAAGCGAAACAAAAAAAGATGATTACGTTAATTTGCCGCCGTGGTCTAGCGGTCTGAGCAATGGGCTCACTACCAGGAGGTCCCGGGTTCGATTCCAGGCGGGGTGCAATGACTTTGTGCTGTTGTTTCTAGTTTGGTTAAATTAGGTTACAGACATACATAGAGTCTCTATCCCCAATGGGGTAGGCAGAGAGCGAACGATCAAAAGAAAGGAGCTCCGCCACGCCTGACAAAGGTTTGAGGGTTCAAGATAGATTTGTAGGTATATTGCTGTAGTGACAGGTTGTCAGCTTATCGCCTAAATTGCTATACATTGAAACCCTCGGATCCCTTAGCTGGTTTTTAGAGCATGCCCGGGAGGAAATGCAGCTGGCACATTCTACGTTTATCTTTCGCTCCTAGGCCAGCATGGAAGCCTAATTTAGGTTACATTGCAGGCTAATCACCTGATTGTCCGAAAAGTAAGATGATCCAAGCTGTCGGATGGGCATGTAAATAGTCGGCCTAAGCCTGATTTCTCTCTGGTCGTGTCAGTCAGTATGTCCCATCAGAATAAGAGATTGAAGGAATAGAGAGTGCACTAGCTTCTTGCGCAAACACTTGGGCACTTAAAACTAGTCCGGCGCAGTTAGCCTATCTCTGAGAGATTGGCCGCCTTCACCGAAAATCAGTGGGTGGTATTATTACACTCATTTGTTATAGAGTGAGACACAAAATAAAGGATGTTTCACCTTAATCTGGGCGTAAAAGTTTATTTTGTACAGGAAGGTAATTTTTTTTCATCTCCTGAAAGTTTTTCCCTGTGAAAGTTGTTGAGTATCGTTGACTGAGCAACCCCTACCAGTTTGCGGGACGCTGTCCCTTACACCCGGGATAGGTCTATTTGCAACATACATACATACATATAATCACGACTTTATCCCTTGCGGGGTAGGCTGACCGTTGAACGCCTAGTCAAAGGCGCTTTCGCCACGTCTCACAAAAAATGAGGGCAATTTTAGATTTAACTGTGTATTGCTATAGTGACAGGTTGTCAGCCCATAGAATAAATTACAATACACTGTAACTGCCTCCGTGGTCTAGTGGCTAGTGCCATGGACTCCTGATCCGGAGGTCCTGGGTTCGATTCCCAGGGGGGAAACACAAAGTTGATAATATTTGAGAATTTATCACTTTGTGAATTTTTCCCCAATTTGGTTAGGACATTGCAGGCTGAATCACCTGATTGTCCGAAAAAAAGAAAAAGATTTTCGTGCTTCGGAGGGCACGTTAAGCCGTCGGTCCCGGTCGCTGTCTTTGATAGTGGTCGTTACTCAAAACCATGTCAGAGGCCTGATAGTTGTGCTACTAGGCGGTTTAAAAACTCTGACACCAGGGTTCATCGGGTCGATAGACTCGATACCCACTCGACAGAAGAAGAAGACTGTAACCCTCGAGTCCCTTTTGGTGACTTCTACAGCATGCCCGGGAGGAAGGGCAGCTGGAACATTCTATGTTTTTCTATCTCTCTCAGTCCATGCTGGTGAGAAGGTCTATCTGCAATCTGGTACCTAACAGCATTTCTCAATTAAGTTCCTATAACTTAACGTGTTCAGATTAAATCACACTTCACTGTATTGATATAAAGCGTTCAGGAGGCGACAGACTCCTCACAGGCGGCGTGATGGCCTTGGGGTTAGAAGGGAGGGGGTGGGTTTGACCCCCCAGCTAGGGTTGTCAAAGAAGCATTTTTGACGACTTTAGTCAGAGTGTAGTTAGCACTTTAGTGCTGATTTTTTTATCTATCTAGTAGATATATTTTCATCCATGCTGGACTGGGAGCGACAGAAAAACATAGCATGTGCCAGCTGCATTTCCTCCCGGGCATGATGTAAAAACCAGCTAAGTGATCTGAGGGTTTCAGTAAATTGTAATTTACCTATCACTACAGCAATATCCTCAAAACTTGGTCAGATGTGGCGGAACGACGTTTCGTTAGGTCGTTTACGTCTACCCCATTAGGGATAAAGGCGTGATTATATGTATAAATTTATGTAATTGTTGCTTGGGTAGTATAAAATTAACACACGAAAACCAAAACAACAATTCTTATTTAACAGTATTGATGACCGTGATTAATTTGACTGATGTTTTGTATTTTGACACTTTCATGATTAAACACTGGCTTGTTTTTATTGGGAATCGGTTTACTCTTTAGTCTAGGTCGGGAGCGACTGAGACGCAGTCGACTATGGAGCGAGCTCACCCAGCAGATGCCTTTTTACATTATTTTGAAGTATTGGTGGTTGTATGGATTCGGAAACACAGACGCAAGACAAGACTTATTATTAAAGGGTTGAAAATTTCTGTATTTCTGTGGTTTAGGTTCTATAGTCTATTTTATCTTTGCAAGCATAAATACCTACATATAATCACGCCTTTATCCCTAATGGGGTAGGCAGAGCGTAAACGACCTAAAGAAAAGTCGTCCCGCCACGTCTGACAAAGTTTTGGGGGTTATTTAAGATAGATTTGTAGGTCAATTACTGTAGGAACAGGTTGTCAGCCAATCGCCTAAATTACAATATACTGAAACCCACGGATCCCTAAGAAGATTTTTACAGCATGCCATGTTTCCATGTTTTTCTCTCGCTCCCAGGCCAGCATGGGAGTATTTGTATAGTATTTTTAAGCATCATATCCCTAAATAAATAAATGACAATGTATAAATGAAAATGCTTGGGCGGTGACAGCCCTAACCTCACCCCTCCACTCTAAGGAATGACTACAGATCTCTCGACTTGACTCGATTATGAGGGCTTTGAATTGGGGGCGAATTGTCTTGCGCTTATATCTTCTAATGTTGACACTGCTTTGATTTGTGTTCCATTTTAGATGCGAATTTCATAGACAATCAATGAGCTCGATTCTAGACTTACCGGCTAAAACTAAAATTAAAATCTGTTTGTCACTTTCAGACTAAAAACATTGGAAAAGGAAAGGAGATCATTCCTCTCCGGTTTTTGATTTATAGTCGGTGGATTCATGCGTTATCTGTCATTTTTATCCACCGTCATATAACATGGCGGTTACAATTGACAGATATACTGGGGAAACGTGAGCGCGTCAAAATCTAGCGGACAAAGTGTAAAACCATAGAGTATATATAAATCCATCCATCCATATAATCACGCCTTTATCCCTAATGGGGTAGGCTGAGCGTAAACGACCCAAACAAAGGTCGTTCCGCCACGTCTGACAAAGTTTTGAGGGTTATATAAGATAGATTTGTAAGTATATTGCTGTAGTGACAGGTTGTCAGCCCATCGCCTAAATTACAATATACTGAAGACCTCGGACCCCTTAGCTGGTTTTTACAGCATACCCGGGAGGAAATGCAGCTGGCACATTCTATGTTTTTCTCTTGCTCCCAGGCTAGCATGGAAGAATATATATATATATATATATATATATATATATATATAAATCGCCTGTCCTTTTTACAATACAATACAATACAAGATACTTTATTGCACAAAGAAACACAAATACATATAGCAGAAAAGTAAGGAACAAAACAGTACAATATAGGCGGCCTTATTGCTAAAGCAGCAATTTCTACCAGGCAACCTTTGGGTAGTAGGATACTACATAGCAGATAGCGGGATAGTGCATACTAAGTTAATCTTAATATAAATACTACTAAATAAATACATAAATAAAATAAACTAATATATATATTTATCATAAACTAATACATATTATGCTAATGGGAGATAGGATAAATAACTAATTTTTCAATTTTATTATTTTGAAAGTGACAGATAGATTTTAATTTTAGTTTTAGCCCACTGGAGCTGTAAAAAGCATGAAACGTAGGTACTGCATCTGATTTTCCTGTCATACTGTAAAACGTCAGGGATTTGCAGCTTAGATGACTGTTGCTGATAGATTTAAATACATACATAAAGTCACGCCTTTATCCCTTACGGGGTAGGCAGAGCGTAAAACGCCCCGTAACAGGCGCTTTCGCCACGTCTGACAAGAATTGAGGGCAATTTTAGATTGAAAAGTGTATTGCTATAGTGACAGGTTGTCAGCCCATCGCCTAAATTACAATACACTGTAACCCTCGAGTCCCTTTTGCTGACTTCTACAGCATGCCCGGGAGGAAGGGCAGCTGGAACATTCTATGTTTTTCTATCTCTCCCAGTCCAGCATGGAATCAATAGATTATTATATCATAGATTTTAATCCTCCTATTTATCTTACGATTTTCGTAGTATTTAAATTATCCTGTACCGGGTGTAAGGGACAAAACTGATTGGGGTTGCTCAGTCAACGAAACTGAAAACTATTCGCAGGACTTATTTTTCTGGAAATGAAAAAAGATATGCTTTTCCATACAAATTGTCTGACCGACGTGATAATTGATATGGGAAGGTACGAGTATATATTTTTTTATTTATTTATTTAACAGTTTATTGTACACAGAAACATACACAGAACAATTACATAGGGAATCAAAACACAACAGGTACTGCTTATTGCTAAAATGAAATGTCTTACAGCAGACCTAAGAAGTGAGATTGCACAAAACGTAAAGCGGATAAGACGGGCACAATAAGAATAGAATTTTAGTACATTAACAGTAAATAAGAATATACCTACTTAATTATATATATATATATATACTACGATCATACAATAAAAAAAAATTCATCTCCTGAAAGAATGTCCTGGTAAAAGTTGTTCAGGTTTGGTGAAAATGTTATTTAAAGTTTGACAGATATGACGAAAAAGGCTTACCTCGTATGACTTATGACTTCGAAAGACGGTTTAAATTTTAACTAAGCAATACTTTAAAAAAATGTGCAGCCCTATCTTCTTTACGAAAATTTCTAAGTATAATAAATAATTCAATTTTGTATATAATTTAATTGAAAATGTTGTTTCTACATTTGACTGACCCAATTAATGTTATGTTATAAAATGTAAATGAGTCTGCCTATTTCTATTATTTCAATTTCTCTGGTTCAAACGAATAAATTACCTACTTACTTTACTGCAGAAGAAGATGAAACTCGGTTGTAAATGGCGTTTTCACCTGGTCATCATTTGCCTAGCCTTATCCCGTATCTCACGTGGTTGGCTACCTAATCTAGGTGGTTGAGCGAGGGTACTGGTTTTTACACAGAGCGACTGCCATCTGACCTCCGAAACCCAGACGGAATCCAGATCCAATCCTAGATTAGGTCCGAGTTTCCAAACCGCCAATGCTTAGTACCGGCCTCTAACATGGCTTAACGACTAATATCTACGGTAAAAAACGATATTAACCGGGACCAACGACTTAACGTGCTTTCCGAAGCACGGAAAACACACATACATATAAACACGCCTTTATCCCTAATGGGGTAGGCAGAGCGTAAACGACCTAAATAAAGGTCGTTCCGCCTCGTCTGACAAAGTTTTGATGGTTGTTTAAGATAGATTTGGAGGTATATTGCTGTAGTGACAGGTTGTCAGCCTATCGCCTAAATTGCAACATACAGAAACCCTCAGATCCCTTAGCTGGTTTCTACAGCATGCACGGGAGGAAATAAATGCAGCTAGCACATTCTATGTTTTTCTCTCGCTCTCAGACCAGCATGGAAAACGCGCAGAATAACCGTTAGTACGTGTGGGTTTCACCTCATCTGTCAAATATTAAGGGCTTTGTTTGGTAAGGTTGTCAGTCCATCGCCTAAAATTGCAATACCCCTAAAGGTAAACCCTTGAATCCCTTAGCTGGTTGTTACAGCATGTCCGGGAGGAATTGCAGCTGGCACATTCTATGCTTATGAAGAAACTCCTATCTGAATTGAAATCAAAGGTAAAATGTCCACTAGTCTGCTGTGTTGAAGATCGTGAGTTCGAACCCCACCCAGCACAAATATTGTTTTAGTCTATTTTGAAATGTTTGTGTAATTGTGTTGTGTCTGGATGTCTTCTATGAACATACTCGTTAAATGCCCTGAGTCGGAATAATATTATTTCAATACTACTCATGTGTATTTTAGAGAGTCCGATGGTGTAGTGGATAGGGCCGCTGCCTCCTGAGCGGGAGGTCGTGGTTCGAATCCCACCACGTACCAATGTGTTTTTCGGTTTTCGAATTTCATATGTACGTTTATTCGGTGCTTTTTCTGTGCTTCGGAAGACACGTTAAGCCGTTGGTCCCGGTTAATATCGTTTAATACCGTAGATATTAGTCGTTAAGCCATATCAGAGGCCAGTGCTAAGCATTGGCGGCTTGAAAACTCTGACCTAATCTAGGATTGGGTCTGGTTTCCCTTCTGGGTTGCGGAGGTCAGATGGCAGTCGCTCTGTGTAAAAACCAGTACCCTCGTTCAATCCCCTAGATTCGGAAGCCGACCCCGTGAGATACGGGATAAGGCTAGGGAGATGACTACTCATGTGTATTCTTTGAACAAAAATATGGTATTTCAGCGTATCATATCAACTATCAATATATTTAACTGTCCATTAAGAATCATTGCTTCCATGCTGGACTCGAAACAAAAGAAAAACATACAATGTGCCAGCTACATTTCCTCCCGGGCATGCTGTAAAAATCAGCTTAGAGATCCGAGAATTTTAGTATATTGCAATTAAGGCGATGGGCTGACAAACTGTCACTACAGCAATTTACATACAAATCTATCTTAAATAACCCTCAAAACTTTGTCAGACGTGGCGAACGTTTAGATCGTTTACGCTCCGCCTGCAATGCTGGCACATTCTATGTTTTTCCCTCGCTCCCAGGCCAGCATTGAAGAATAATTTCTTCGTATTGTTTCTTTCATCAGAAATTGTCTCAGCTAAATAACCTAGATAGATTTATACATATCCGAATTTTACGATCAGGGGGGAGGGGTTGTATGTATTTGCGAGGGGTGGGGTACTTCCGGGTCCCGTTTGCATGGTGACGTCATCAGCTGTCGTCGCCCGGAGTTGTGTTTTCTTAGCAAATACGTCATGAACACACACAAAGCTATTTCTTTTGACAGTAATAGCACAGCCTATACAGTCTGCTATTAGCTAGAAGGTCCAAGGTTCGATTGTCGGTTGGCCAAATAATTTGATGGAGTAAAATGTTTATTTTATATTAATGTCTTCGATGCTGGACTGGGAACGAGAGTAAAACATAGAATTTGCCTGCTGCATTTCTTCCTAAGTATGCTGTAAAAACCAGCTAAGGGATCCGAGGGTTTTAGTATATTGCAATTTAGGCGATGGGCTGACACTATCACTACAGCAATATACCTAAAAATCTAACATTCCCTCAAAACTTTGTCTGACGTGGTGAATGACCTTTGTTCAGGTCGTTTACGCTCTGCCTTCCCCATTAGGGATAAAGGCGTGATTATATGTATGTATGTGTTCTGAACAGGCATAATCTAGTGGAGCAAGGCCCAAAAAAAATTGTGAAAGAAGACAATTTTGTTGTATGCGTTGACATTCTGCCTTCCCCATATAGGACACATACATGCATGCAGGAATAACGGCCGGTTTATGACCTGACTTCATAACATCCATAACCTCCAAATATGGTGCCAGGGCAATTAACTGGCGGCCTGGATCCAGCGGTGATTACAACTATTTATTGCCTTATTATGGCCTTCTCGTAGGCAAAGACATTGACGAATACGGCCTACATTCTTTTATACATTGACATATATTCATTAAGTCACGCCCTTATATCTCAAGCTTAAGGAGTAGCTTCCATGCTGGACTGGGAGCGACAGAAGAACGTAGAATGTGCCAGCTGCATCTCCTCCCGGGCATGCTGTAAAAACCAGCGAAGGGATTCGAGAGTATATTGTAATTTAGGCGATGGGCTGACAACCTGTCACTACAGCAATATCCAGTTCTATCTTAAACAACCCTCAAAACTAGTCAGACGTGGCGGAACGACCTTTGTTTGGGTTGTTCACGCTCTGCCTAACCCATTAGGAATGCAGGCGTGATAGTATGTATGTATGTAAGGAGTAGGCAGGGCGTAAATCAACCATTGAAGGGCGTTTTCTCCACGTTCAAAATTATTAAAAGTAATCTTCCATGCTGGACTGGGAGCGAACGAAAACCATAGAATGTGCCAGCTGCATTTCCTCCCGGGCATGATGTAAAAACCAGCTAAGGGATCCGAGGGTTTCAGTATATTGTAATTTAGGCGATGGGCTGACCACCTGTCACTGCAGCAATAAACCTACAAATCTATCTTAAATAACCCTCAAAACTTTGTCAGACTTGGCAGAACGACCTTTGTTTAGGTCGTTTACGCTCTGCCTATCCCTTTAGGGATAAAGGCGTGATAATATGTATGTATGTATTTTCCATGGATATCGATATAATAGTGTCAAGTTGTAAGCCCATACTATAAACCTCCAATTCCTATGCTGGATTTTACAGCATAGAAAGAGGAGCAGCTGGCACATTCTATATTTTTTTATCACTTTCAGTCCAGCATGAAAGAATATATAACTATACTGTCTTATTATATGGCCTTCTCGTAGGCAAAGACATTGGCGTGTACGGCCTACATTCTTTGTTTCTGGATAAAGGTTAAGCTGGTAATAATGTTGATGACCACGTGTTTCGCGAAGGATCAGTTTGTTCATACCTCTTGCTGGACTGGGAGCGATAAAAAATATAACTTTACGTACATACAGATAATCACGCCTTTATCACTTATGGGGTAGGCAGAGCGTAAACGACCTGAACAAAAGTCGTTCCGCCACGTCTGACAAAGGTTTAAGGGTGATATAAGATAGATTTGTAGGTATATTACTGTAGTGACAGGTTGTCAGCCCATGGTCTAAATTGCAATATACTGAAACCCTCGGATCTCTCCGCGTGTTTTACAGCACGCCCAGGAGGAAATGCAGCTGGCACATTCTATGTTTTTCTCTCGCTCCCAGTCCAGCATAGAATTTTCCACCTGCTAGTATTTCCAAAACGTAGAAAGTTAGAACAGTTACTTTTAGTTTTTCACGCTGCTGAGTTTTGATCTTATTACTCTGCTATACAAACTTATACAGGCGTTTCCAACTACCATAAAAACACTAAAGTTCGTTTATTTACCGTTGACTTATTGATATCAACTTGTTTTGCATTGCAGCCAATAAACAGCTTGTTCCTTACAACTTTAAAGATAGTGCACCGCAAAACATATGTTTGTAACAAGGTTACAGCCTGCGGTTCCGAAATTAGAACCTCTGTTAAGTTGCAAAGGAAATGTAGTTTACGGGCCGCAAAACACGTTGGAATTGATAACATACATACATACATATAATCACGCCTTTACCCCTAATGGGGTAGCCTTAGCGTAAACGACCTAAACAAAGGTTGTTCCGCCACGTCTGACAAAGTTTTGAAGGTTATTTAAGATGGATTTGTAGGTATATTGTTGTAGTGACAGGTTGGCTGCCTATCGCCTAAATTGTATTACACAGAAACCCTCGGATCTCAGATCCCTTAGCTGGTTTTTACAGCATGCCCGGGAGGAAATTCGGCTAGCACATTTTATGTTTTTCTCTCGCTCCCAGTCCAGCATGGAAGAATAAATAAATTGGTCCAACCAACATATTGACAGTTTTAATGTATTTTAATTCAAACTGATACTATTAGTTGGATGAGTCCAGTAGTAACTAGTGGATTGTTTCTCTTGGCTATAACATTGGAGTTTTGGCGTACTTTCAATGACACGCGGTGTAGTATAGGCGGCCAGGTTAACTTGAACCCTGGTAATCTAAATACACATCCTATTTGGTTTATTTATCTACTGTATTTTATGATTATGATGAACTTCCATGCTGGCCTGGGAGCGAGAGAAAAACATAGAATGTGCCAGCTGCATTTCCTCCCGGGCATGCTGTAAAACCCAGCTACGGGATCCGAGGGTTTCAGTATATTGCAATTTAGGAGATGAGCTGACAACCTGTCACTACAGCAATATACCTACAAATCTATCTTAAATAACCCTCAAAACTTTGTCAGATGTGGCGGGCCAACTTTTATTAGGTCGTTTACGCTCTGCCCACCCCATTAGGGATAAAGGCGTGATTATATGTATGTATTTTATGATTATAGAAATATGATTACAAAATTGTTACATAATCAAGGTAATACAGGATGTTAAACGGATTTATCAACACTTGAAAAACTTATACTGAAAATACATTTTATTAAGTTATTGTAAATACCGTATCGTAAACTTATACCAATAAAATTTTATTTACTTTATAATATGATAAAAATACATTTTTAAAACAAAACTACAGACAAAAACTATGTTCCAAGAACATCATCACACGTCATACAATAAAATATGTTTTGTTCTCAAACACGCAATGAACAACTTGTATAATGGAGGGGTAAAATCCTTGATTCTAAGCTCTGCCTATTTCGTAAGGGATACAGGCGTGAATACAGGTATATCATAATTTGGATGTGCATGTGTACGAAAAATAAACAAATGCGTTACGGTGGTTGAGAAATTACGAATTACTAGTATCATAGGACTAACTATAAAAAGAAGTTTGAAGACCAGAAAACATAAAGTCTTGACATCCTTTTCTAATGTATCAATCTAGGTCAAAGAAGACTGGCTATAGTCGTTTTTAAAGCTAAATAAACTGGATTCCAATAAATTCCGGAATGTTTGTTGTGAGTTTTATGTCTTTGGATTAAGGTTGATTGTTTTTGCTACGCGTAAACTCGGGGACGGAAATATTATATCTACCTACAACGATTCGACAAAAGCTATTATTCCACTAGACGATGAAGATACATATCTTAGATTAATCAAGGTGGCGCTGGCGCTTCCACCTTGATTAATCTAAGATACATACATACATACATATAATCACGCCTTTATCCCTAATGGGGTAGGCAGAGCGTAAACGACCTAAGCAAAGGTCGTTCCGCCACGTCTGACAAGTTTTGAGGGTTATTTTATTACAGATGATCATGACGTATATTGCTATAGTGACAGGTTGTCAGCCTCTCGCCTAAAATTGTAATATACTATAACCCTCGAATCCATTAGCTGGTTTTTACAGCATGCTGTGGAGGTGATGCAGCTGGCACATTCTATGTTTTTCTTTCACTCCCAGTCCAGCACGGTATCGTGACGATATCTTCATCGTCACGATACCGTGCTGGACTATATATGGATACCGTGGTTCTGTTTTTCTACTGGAAGTGACTGAGCGGTATTATCGTCGACGGTATCGTCCGCTTACTTCCACATACTATTATATATTCTGTGCTTCCACTCTAAATTCGCACACACAAGCGCATGCTACGTACGTACGTATACAAAACACATGCAGTTACCGACACACACGATACCGATGGGAATCAATGCCGTGCCGTTGCCGTGACGTCACCGTGCCGGCAAGTGGAAAAGCGTTCCATATAATTTAAATTATTTTCATAGAGCCCTATGGTGTAGTGGATAGGGCCGCTGCCTCCTGAGCGGGAGGTCGTGCTTCGAACCCCACCACGTACCAATGTGTTTTTCGGTTTTCGAATTTCAAATGTATGCTTTTTCCGTGCTATTCAGTATCAACTTTGTGTTTTACCCCCTGGGAATCGAACCCAGGACCTCCGGATCGTTATCCCATAGCACTAGCCACTAGACCACGGAGGCAGTTATTGTTGTTAGGCGATCTTATTGCTACACTGCTTACACCCCGTATGTAATCAAAAAATACAATTAAATTTCAATATCATATCATGCTGGACTGGCAGCAATAAAAAACATAGAATGTGCCAGCTGCATCTCTTCCTGGGCATGCTGTAAAATCCAGCTAAGGGATCCGAGGGTTTCAGTATATTGTAATTTAGGCGATGGGTTGATAACCTGTCACTACAACAATATACCTACAAATCTATTTTAAATAACCCTCAAAACTTTGTCAGACGTGGCAGAACGATCTTTGTTTAGGTCGATTACGCTCTGCCTACCCCTTGAGGCATAAAGGCGTGATTAAATGTGTGTGTGTAAATTTCATCAAAAAGAGTGGTCAAACAGTCTACAGCAGTGGTGTTGAGAAACCTCTAAATGGTCAAGTGCCAGAGTTTTTTTTTTTTTCTTTTTGGGTTGTTTTACGAACACAAGCAGACAGATTGAGTGTTGTATAGTTACAAAGGTAGTTGGAGACACGCGGCCAGCTCTCCAATGCACTGGTTTACTGTGTAGAAAGGGACCACCCCGGCAGGAGAAGTGTTAATAGCAATCTTATTATGGAACGGCGAAAAAAAGTTGATACCGCGTTTTAGAACCTTCCGTCATAACTCCGAAACTTTTGCGTTGTTTGATATAAAACTGAAGTCAAATATAGCCAATAATAATATAAATTAATCAAAACTGATATTCGTAGTGAATTCCTTTCAATTAATTAGAATCTTACAATATTAATCTTACTTAGATCTCTTCAAACAACCAACGCCATCTATTGAGCATTTAAAAAACTACTAGTGGTCCGTTCTATTGCTGTTTAGTTTAACTTCGCAATATTACGCAAAATATTTTTTTAGGGACAAATGAAAACTTTGCTTACATTGTACGTATATTATTTTGGAATGTTTTGGTACTACAATTTGTTGTAGTTGGTAATAAAACTATTCATCATATTCTAAAAAACCTTTACCTGCAATTAGAATTCATCGAAAGATAAAAGATTGAAATACAAAGATTTAGCACATAATAATTTTAAAAAAGTTGTGTTAGTATTATTTAGACCTTTTGCAATACACAAAGAATCACTACCAATACCAACTGAGCCACCGAGCCAGTCGAACCAAACAAGCCATTCAGTGTTTTTCTGTAAGTAAAACGGGAAATTCTCGTATCCGATTAATTTTTATGTCCAATACGTAATAACACGTCGTAGCAAACCATAAAAATAAGTGCTCGTAAATGCCTACGGCGTAGGCATTAGCTACGAGCTACGAAACCTTCAAGTCAAAGGTCTACGAAGCTTTTCATTTCTTTCTGCATAATTTATACTACAAACAATTTCATACTTTAAAAATGTACAAGATAAATGTTTAAAAAAAATATATTGTATCTGACTGCTGATAATTGAAATTGCCCTTCCTCCCGGGCATGCTGTAGAAGTCAACAAAAGGAATTCGAGGGTTACAGTGTATTGTTATTTCGGCGATGGGCTGTCACTACAGCAATACACATCATTACAATCTAAAATTGCCCTCAATTTTTGTCAGACGAGGCGTTTTACGCTCTGCCTACCCCATAAAGGATAAAGGCGTGATTTTATGTATGTATGTAAGAAGCAGGTACTATCGCATCCGCGCCTCTTTGCGCACTGGCCGCGTCAGCGAGACATAATGTCTCGGGTTTTGTAAAAATGTTTAGTCTTTGTCACTCGCCGACTGGAAAATAATAAATACAGCGTCTATTACATACGTACATACATATAATCACGCCTTTATCCCTAATGGGGTAAGCAGAGCGTGAACGACCTAAACAAAAGTCGTCCCGCCACGTTTGATAAAGTTTTGAGGGCTATTTAAGATTATTTAAATAAAAAATAAAATAGAAAAGAGAAAATTTTTATTTTCCAATTTATCAATATTAGTTTAACAATACAAGTGACAAATTATTATTTTGAATATTCAAGAGGAGCCTATTTTGGGGGAAATAGGGAGATAGATTTGTAGGTGTATTGCTGTAGTGACAGGTTGTCAGCCCATCGCTGAAATTACAATATACTGAAACCCTCAGATCCCTTAGCTGGTTTTTACAGCATGCGCGGGAGGAAATGCAGCTGGCACATTCTATGTTCCTCTTTTGCTCTCAGTCCAACATGGAAGAAAATAATATTATTTAAATATATAAACTCCTTTATTGGACTGATGAAACCGTTTATACCTTTGGACAAAATAATTCCTTTGCGGCAATTGCCATCTAAAGCTGTGACTACAGCGCTCAAAGAAAACATGAAACTTTTCCCTTTCCGTCTCTGCCCCGCGAGGGTATGTATCGAGTAATCTTTGAGAGCATTTGTATTTATCCTCGGCTTATTTTCATACATGACATGACCCTCATAACCGCCTTTGAAGTAACCACACAACCATCTTGTAATCAAGACTGGACCATTCTAATCAGCGTCTCACTTGTTCCAGGTTAACGTGCCACGAGTGAAAGAAACCAACAACACACCGACCGAAAAAACCATTGTATGGAGCGGGACGGGTATACGTCGCGAGCTCCGTCGCGTTCCAAACACGAAAAACTCCAATATAGGTAGTCATAGTCCAGCAGCTGGCAGCCTATAAACTTTTTAGTTCTAAAATTCGATTTTCAAATTTCGGACTTGTGGTTTGGTGGACTTTTGGGGCGATGTGTGTATAGAGGTGGCGGATAGACAATTGGCTGGGACGGTGCAAGCCGGTGTGACGTTGGCTTGTGTGATGCGGCGGGCCCGGTGGCGCAGCGAACGGTTACCTGGAAAGCAGCCCTGCTCGCTGGTCTGACGAAACCGTAAAGGTAAGTTTAATATTTAATTTATCTTTATTGTAAACTTCACAGCACATATTCTTAAACTACATTACAAACACATACATTTTTATAGCATAAAAGTGTAATATTTAAAAAATATTATTATTTTAGTAAGGCAACTAGTGGCCTCTCTGATGTTTGCTGTGCCCTTACAGGGCGTCACTTGTACTTCTTCTTAATTTGTAACAACTATTTAACCTGTGGCTTTGCAATAAATGAAATGAAATGTTATAAACTAATATAGCCAGTTACGAAGTCTAACATATTAAAAACAGTGAGAAAAAAAAGAACTATAACTATAGATTAAGTGCTACATGATATGTATGTGTGTGTGCAGTGTGAATGTGTAATAGTGTCATAGATGTATAGCAATCCTAAAGTTATTTCTTCCATGCTGGACTGGGAGCGAAATAAAAACATGGAATGTGACAGCTGCATTTCCCGGGCATGCTGTAAAAACCAGCTAAGGGATCCGAGGGTTTCAGTATATTCCAGTCCAGCATGGAAGGAGCACAGCTAACTAATTCTCGTTAACGACACAAGGAAAATGAAAAACAAATCAAAGGAAGCGTCGATCTATCTCTCTGGCTAATAGTTGGTAAATTATCTACCAATTGACATGGAGCGATTGATGACCAAGCTCTGACCCATTTACGCTGACTAACTACCATTGCCAAGTCTTCGAGAAAATATCTTATTCTTTTTTTTTAGGAGCACTTTCCTAGAAATCTAGACGCCTTTTCCGTATACAGATACTTTTATGATCTTTGCCAACTTCTTTCGGAGCGATTTCACGCGACAACACTCATTTACAAAAAACGTACGTTTAACACCACGCCTATAACCCTTGTGTGGTAGGCAGAGGAACAAAGGCTTGAAATGTCTGATATAATTATTTTGAGTTTGGCTTATTTTCACGTCTATATGGCTCCTCTACTGGATTTTACAGTACGCCCGGGACAAACATTTGTGTTCATAATTTAAATAGTCACCTGAATCTTGATTAGTCTCGAGGTAATGAAGTTCCCCGCTCATCCGCTAGATGGCAGCCGTCGTAACGAACTCCGACGCTGCGGGCACGCCCGGAAGCCATATTTAATTTAACTTCCAAATTATTATCAGACAGGGATTATACCAGTAAAATTAGGCGAGGTAATCTATTTAGCTGTGTTTACGACTGTTTTAATAATGCTTTTCTAAAAATACATTTTCCTTATAAGTTGGTCTCAGCTGAAGCTAAAAGATGCGTCCTCATCATTAAATTACATAAAATATTAGGTATGAAGAGTTTTTTATATTTTTGTGTGTGTGTGTGTGTGTGTGTGTGTGTGTGTGTGAATGTATGTTTGTAGTGAATAAACTCAAAAACTACTGGACCGATTTCAAAAATTCTTTCACCATTGGAAAGCTGCGTTCAGTCTGAGTAACATAAGCTACTTTACCGCGGGAAAGTACATCATTCCCAAGGGAAAACTTATTTAGCAGCGGGTGACACCGCTGACAGAAAGCTAGTCATTACATAAAATTGGCATGTCCTGGAGTAGATTTGCACACAAATTTAATGACCCGATTACTAATAGATTAAAAAATATAATTTACATTCCTAGGGTAACACCGATGTTTTTAATACGGGACAATGACTCATTTTCACAGGAATTATTATTTATTCTAGCAGAGGATAAAATCAGAAGATCGAAAATTTTATAATTTCAGAAGTAACAATTTTATTGAGCCATCGATGATCTGTTTACCTTTAGCCGTGATATATGTAGCCACGTATGTATGTAGTTACAATAACTCGGTCAAAAATTTGCAAGGTTAACTCCCAGGAAAGGGCTTTTCAAAATAACACCACTGAGGTTGTTTTCGCGAAGTTTACAAGATAGAACACGAGGTAACCAAGATTGATATGAACCAGCTGCTTATTTAGATCCCACTGTGTTTTCCTTGTTTATAACAAGTCTGGAGTGAATTTTCAGGGGGTAAAAGTGAAGGGTTGGGTACTATTTATAAACTTAAAAAATCTAATGTCTTAGGACCAAATACCTAACCTAGGATGACCTAACTGTGCTACCATACTATTATACCTACTCGTTATTACAAAACCCTACGAGGTCGGATTAATAAAAATGTAGGTACTTAATACACTTATGATGTATTTTGTTTCATACATACATACATATAATCACGCCCTATTGAGATAGGCAGAGCGTAAACGACTTAAAAAAGATCGTTTAGCCACGTCTGACAAGTTTTGAGGTTTATTCCAGATAGATCTGTAGCAGCCCATCGCCTAAATTACAATACTGGAACCCTCAAATCCCTTAGCTGGTTTTTACAGCATGCCTGGGAGGAAATGCAGCTGGCTCATTCTATGTTTTTCTATCTCTCCCAGTCCAGCATGGAAGACGTATGTCTTTTGTTAATTATGTATATTATTAGTTAAGTATCTTATAATTAACTCTCACGAATATTGCAATACCCTATTATAAGGGGTATTATGGGTTGGACTTTACAATATTATAACATCTTAATGTACCATGTGATTTGCAATAAATAAATATGAATAAGTCTGGTACAAACCCCAAAAATAAAAACGGTAAAAGTCATCATAACATAACACAATCTCCTGTTATATAATAAGTAACTATTAATAAACCTTCTCCAGGATTTTAGTAAAACGGTACATAGTTTAAATAAAAAGTAGATTTATATTGAATAAAAATAGGTACAGTATATTATAGAAGTAATTAATAAATTAAGGTAAAAAAATTACACCGACCAAATTCTCTAATTAACCGAAACTTTAGCCCGAAAAATTAACACCACTTTCAAAATAAAAATCTCCTGCAGTATCATTACCAATTTTCCGAACCACATACCTAACGTAACGTTTCCCTCCGCCATTACGAAAATGCACTCTGTGGGTCGGAAACAGCGTTAATTCTCCATTGTAATTTCCCGCCACTTGTGACCTTTTACCGCGAACCAGTTTCGTTTGGAAAAGTTTAAAGCGCTTGCAGCGCTGTAAGAAAGTGGTAGGATAGAGTGCCGTCTAGCGGCGGAATGCTGCAGCGCTTAAAACATGGCGGATCGATGCGGGCGGTGCGCGCGCCGCTGATGACGTCATCGTCGGCGGCCGGGCCGGCGGAATGCTTTCCGAAAGAAACTCATTTCGTTCGGTATAATTTACGCCCGAAAGCCTAGTAGGTTAAACGAAAACTTAGGGAATAAGAAGTTTAACTTTAGTATTTTTTGCACTCCCAGAGTAATTTTACCTATTTTTTAACATTCACGACAAATCTGTGTAAAAAGACCACCATATAACTTTAACCAATCACTAAAAAAAATATAAAAAAAAACACTTCCAAATCGGTCTATACTTGGGAGTGACATAAAAATAAAAAACATATATTTTTACAAACTTTAAATTAAAAATATTGGCATAATTATTGGCACGAAGGTTTTTTGTTAAAAAAAAGTTAAAGCAAGCATTCACTTCACTGTATAAACTGATTTTCGGTTTAAAATTTCTACTGACGTAAATTACATTTCCTAGAATTTTGCTTTTCAGGTTGCTAGCCAATGTACTCAACCTTTTATTGGTTCCACGTGGCCCGAAATTTTTCGTCCAAAAATATTTTACAATGACTTTCCATTCTAACCTGTACTTTAATGTATTATTCGTCCATGCTGGACTGGAAGCGAGAGAAAAACACAATACTGAATTGGGTTAGTCCTCATTCCTTCTTCCATGCTGGAAGCGAGAGAAAAACATAGAATGTGCCGCTAAGGCATCCGATATTCATCATTATATTATACAGAAACCCTCGGATCCCTTAGCTGGTTCTTATTACATCGAGTGGGTTTTTGAATAGACGAATGACCCGATGAACCCTGGTGTCAGAATTATTAAACCGTCTGATGATGTCTAACATGGTGTGTTCAACAACTACAGTATCAATTCAATTCAAGTCAATCTTATCTTATTTAGCCGTTAGTGTCCCACTGCTGGGCATAGGCCTCCCTCCGGTCTCTCCACGACTCCCTATTATGTGCTTCTTCCGGCCAATTTTTGAGGAAGGCATTGAGCTCATCCTTCCATCGCCGCTTGGGCCGGCCACGCCGCCGTCTGTCTCTTCTGGGCATCATTTATTAATAAATAAAAATTTACACGTCACTAAATTCATCAATTACAAAATGTTAAGTCACATTCAAAATGATCAATAATAAAAATAAAAAGTAATAATAAATTTGTGCAACTGGGGCAGTTAATTGTCAATGAATTCATTTATATTATAATATGCTTTTGTTAGTAATTCCTGTTTTAATTTATTTATGAAAATTGTGTTAGTTTTAGAGTCTTTTATTTCAGTTGATAATTTATTATACTCTTTTCGTCCAATAGTATGAAGACATGAATTTGATTTAACTAGCCTGGAGAACGGGACATGAAGTTCGTTGCCGTATCGTAAGTTACGATTGTGTACCTCTGCGTTCGTGGTGAATTCGCTTAAGTTATACCTCACATACTTTGCAATTTCTAGTATGTATAGGCACGGGAGGGTGAGTATTTTTGGGTTAATAAAAAGTTCTTTCGCGGGATGATCCCACTCCACACCGGCCAGAATATGGACGGCTTGTATTTGTTTTCGAATACGCTATCTCTTTCAGCTGCCGAAGCACATAATATTACTCCGTAAGTTATCAGGGAATGAAAATATCCGTAATAAGCCTTCATCAAGTTATCTAGGTTAAGTGTTCGCCAAAGTCTAGTAAGTGCAAGGCTAGCTGAGGCAAGTCTCTTACAGAGTTTATCAATGTGAGGGGTCCAAATGAGCCCAGAGTCAATTAGGAATCCTAGATACTTGTCGAACCTGGGGTACAACTATGTTCTTGCATCTGATATTGAGGTCTATAACGTTGCAACATTTTAAACAGAAGTGCAAAATGTTAGTTTTTTCCAAGTTTAGCAACATCCCATTAGCATCGAACCACTCTGATATTAAATGCATTGCGAGGTTTAATTTAGCCAATCAATCAATAAAGTTCTCTCATTCTTAATTCTTTTACTTAAAGCTGGGGATAATCTACGGGAGTCGAACCCACAACCTTAGGATGCGGAGCCCAAGTCTCAGACCACTAGACCACGGATGCAGTTAAAATCAGTCTGGTGCTGTAAGGTTTAAGGTCCCAAAGGTCGTAGGGCCGATTCCAGCGAGGGACACACAAAGTTAATCATCATCTCCCTAGCCTTATCCCGTATCTCACGGGTTCGGCTACCTAAGTTAGGTGATTGAACGAGGGTACCTACTGGTTTTTACACAGAGCGACTGCCATCCCAGAAACCAGACCCAATCCTAGATAGGTCAGAGTTTTCAAGCCGCCAATGCTTAGCACTGGGCTTTGTCATGGCTTAACGACTAATATCTACGGTATTAAACGATATTAACCACGACCAACGGCTTAACGTGCCTTCCGAAGCACGGAAAAAGCGCCGAATAATCGTTTCTCAGTTAATCACTTTGTGTATTATTCTCCATTTAGTGGACAATGAATAAATTGATTACTAAAATGTCTGGCAAATAAGACGATTTTGCTCTGTAGTAAAAAATATTCTTACTTGTTTTGTCGAATTAAATATACGGGGTGTAAGGGACAGCGTCCCGCAAACTGATAGGGGTTGCTCAGTCAACGAAACTGAACCACTATCAGCAGGGTTTTTTTCAGGAAATGGAAGATAGTTTTTAGTTTTACATCCAAATTATCTGATCGAGGTAGACATTTTGTATGGAAAAGCCAATATTATTTTCACTTCCTGAAATAATTTTCTGGTGAAAGTTGTTTCGGTGTCATTGGCTGAGCAACCCATATCAGTTTGCGGGACGCTATCCCTTTCACCCGGTATAATGTAGACATAGTTAGTATGTACATGGCCGAGGGTTTCAGTATATTGTAATTTAGGCGATAAGCTGACAACCTGTCACTACAGCAATATACCTACAAATCTATCTTCAATAACCCTCGAAACTTTGTTAGACGTGGCGGAACGACCTTTGTTGAGGTCGTTTAGGCCCTGCCTACCCCATTTGGGATAAAGGCGTGACTGGGCTTGATTCTAGATACCACCGGCTAAAACTAAAATTAAATCTCTGACTCTTTCAAATTAAAAAAAATAAAATTTTATCCGCCATAACATACATACGTCGGATAAAAATGACAGATAACGCATAAAACCACCGTCTATAAATTAAAAACCGGAGAGAATAGATCCTAATGGACAGGTCCTTTTCCAATGTTTTTAGTTTGAAAGTGATTAATAATAAAGTGATAAATAGATTTTTATTTTAGTTTTAGCCGGCAAATCTAGAATCGAGCCCATTATATGTATGTACGTGTACCTACATTATCAGGAGTAAATACAGATTGTCATCGAAATAATACTTTACTTCCATGCTGGTCTGGGAGCGAGAGAAAAACATAGAATATGCCAGCTGCATTTCCTCCCGAGCATGCAGTAAAAACAGCTAAGGGATCCGAGGGTTTCAGAATATTGCAATTTAGGCGATGGGCTGACAACCTCTCACTACAGCAATATACCTAAAATTCTATCTTACATAACCCTCAAAACTTTGTCAGACGTGGCGGGTCGACATTTGTTTAAGTCGTTTACGCTCTGCCTACCCTATTAGGGATAAAGGCGTAATTATATGTATGTATCGAAATAATACTGCATTATTTATCAGTTCTATTTACGTCAATACAAGATTTCTTATCCATTATCTTGGTTCCTAAAAGAATAACTGTAGTGAATTTGCGTCAGAGTACTTTAGTATTATCAAATATATCGATATGATATCGAAATTGAGATTTTATCGAATAGCCGTACCTACGCAAGGACAAACATATTTAAAAATTGTTCAACTTACCTAATATTTCCATTTTGATAAAAGTTCCTTCCATGTTGGACTGGGAGCGAGAGAAAAATATAGAACGTATCAGCTTCCTTTTCCCCCCGGACATGCTGTAAAAACCAGCTAATTGTAATTTAACAGTATATTGCAAATTAGGCGATGGGTCGCTACAGAAATATGTAGATCAATCTTAAACAGCCCTCAAAACTTGTCAGACGTTGCGGAACGACCTTTGTTTGTGTCGTTGACGTTCTGCCTACCCCATTAGGGATAAAGGCGTGATTATATGTATGTATGATAAAAGTTTGAAGATAACGTATCTTGCAAGAAAAACTAAAATTAATCGCAATTTTATTTGAAATGGGTTTTATTTTATTTCGTATCGAGTCTATCAGAATAGAAGTACTATGTTGTACTTGTCTATTGTTGTTATCTGTTGTGTTGTATGTTGTGTTATTACGTGCAATAAAGTATTTTTATGTAATGTTATGTTAAAGTAAATGTTTTGGCAATCATTAATTTTAAATACGCAGAATCCACCAAACACTTTTTCAGTCTCCTGCCTCCTGGCCTTGCATTTGGAAAAATATTTTTAGCTACTGAACTATTAAAATGTCCCAAAGAATGAAAATGTTTTGGTTCTAATATTAAAATATCTTTATTTCACTAAATTTTATTAATGTTATAAATAAAAAAATAAAAATAATTGTCAAATTTTGCTATATTAAATATGCCCGCGCTCTGTGCATAATGGCGTCAAGGACCTTCTTTTTCTTTAGGAATAGGCCAAGGACAAATGCCATGTTGCCAAAATCAAAAACACTTTTTTCACTTTACACGTTCTATTACTTTTAGCAAAAATAAAAATGCGGAACCTTGGCGATACCACAGTTAAAATTACCAAATCTTTATTTTATAAGTAAATATGAGTAAGATACAGAAGAGAACATGATAAATGAAAATGAAACGTTCGATACGTTTCATTTTAATTTATCATGTTTTTGTGGGGTGTCAGAATGATATTCCTAATCATGGTGTTCCTATTTATAATAATAAAAAAACCCTAGTGCAAAATAATGGAGGCAATTCGTATGCACACAAAATCACTAAATCTTGACTAAAATCGTTACCAGTCATTTTCTATCACGAGAGAACAGAAAAGGACAGCAACAATTTTAGTCAAGTGTTTTAGTGTAGTGTGTCAATTGTAGTGAATTTGCTTTAAATAGGAATTTTACAAAGATGTTACAAGTTTTATTCATATTTTAGTTACTTTAAGTCTATTAGCATGCAAAATTATTCACATTAATATTTATTTAATTCATTTCATTCACTCAAGAAATCGGTACCAATATGCAGTCGTAAACTTAAGCATATTCCCCAATATATTTTACGTAGACCGTCCAGTACCTACTACCTACCTATTTTTGTTTATATTCGGTTCTCCATTCTTATTATTACGCTAACAAATTTATCACCACCCAGTCTGTCCGTCCGTACCATCAGTCGATACGTCGGCAGACAATGAAATAATCACCTACATTAACGTCTTTAAAGCGTATTTTTAGGCAGTATTGATGTTAACTAGTTTTAGATCATGCTGTTTTCTATCCAACGGGCGTCACCTTGGGCATTGTTTTTTTTTGTTCAACACGACTATGTAGTACCTGTGGTATATTGGTGGTTTTTGTAACTATTTCGTTATGAAAAACGTCAAACATGGTTTTACCTTCGCAAATTTGAGATCCTTCGAAATATGCGTAAATACACTCTTGCAAGGCCTCTAGTGATGTAGTAGTCTATATTATTGGCAGAAGGGACTAATCTCTTAAAGCTATTTGCCTAGCAATAATTACCTCTATTATAAAATGTATGGAAGCAACTACTCCTGTTACCTTAATCAGAGAATGAACCATATTGATAAAAATAAATCTCTAAACAAATAATTTCATTTTTTTATAATTTCCTTACACTGCGGTAAAATCACGCATACCGCCACACGTATGTTACTTACTTACAGTTGTAGGAAATATTAGTCTATCTATACAAAATATGCTACTCTATAATCGCCACTAATATGTAGTAATAAGAACTATAGTCTGTGCACTGTTTCATACATAAAGCCTAAAATTACAATTTGATTATGATAAGGACTGACGCACACGACATATCTCGGCGCAAGGCAACTGAAATTGAGATAATGATGTTTGATCATTAATAGTACCAAGGTCTGTACGGTGTCATTACTAGATTATGCGGTAACTGCACATCGCTAGTGCTATCATGAAACAATGTCAACATTATTTTTTAAGCTTGGTGTTTGAAAAAGATTTTCGTAATATAATGATAACCGACTTGTTGTCAGAAAAACATGGCATGATGTGATGATAAATAAAAACATATATTTTAGAAACTGTGGTCTGAGCCTTGGGCTCGCCATTTAAAGCCTTGGCTTTAATTCCCACGGGATACACTTCCATGCTGGCCTGGGAGCGAGAGAAAAACATAGAATGTGCCAGCTGCATTTCCTCCCGGGCATGCTGTAAAAACCAGCTAAGGGATCCGAGGGTTTCAGTATATTGCAATTTAGGCGATGGGCTGACAACCTGTCACTACAGCAGTATACCTACCTATAATTATATCTTAAATAACCCTCAAAACTTTGTCAGACGTGGCGAAACGACATTTGTTTAGGTTGTTTACGCTCTGCCTACCCCATTAGGGACAAAGGCGTGATTATATGTATGTATGTATGTACACGTAGGATAAAATCAGCCCCTCAGTAAAACTCAGTAAAATCGAATGGCACTTCTTCTTCTTCTGTCGAGTGGGTATTGAGTCTATCGACCAGATGAACCCTGACATGGCACTAAGACAGCAGTAAAATGCCATTTGCGAGCCTTCTTAACTCTATTACCCCTTGTTTTTACTTAGGCAGGCACCTACCCCCATAACTCCACGATAACGTCGCTGGTTATTAACTCGTTGCTCTTAGAATTTCATTAAAAATGAATGCAGTTATTATGCCTTGTGGCGGAATGCTCGCCAAGGAGATAAGATATACGTGCTGCGAGCATGGGCGGAATTAGCATAATTATCAGGCGTCAGAGCTTTATTTCGGCATTTTGATGTAAAATATATTTTTAACTAGCTATATAGATGTCTTCCATGCTGGAATGGGAGCGAGAGAAAAACATGGAATGTGCTAGCTGCATTTCCTCCCAGGCATGCTGTAAACACCAGCTAAGGGATCCCAGGGTTTCTGTATATTGCAATTTAGGCGATGGGTTGACAACATGTAACTATGGGAATATACATACAAATGTATCTTAAATAACCCTGTAATGTATTATTATTTTAATATTATTTATTTATAACTATATGTATTTATTGTATTTTATGATAGTAGGATTTGAATTGTACACGCCTTATCTGCCTCACTTATGCACTCTCACTACCGTAAGTCAGCTGGAAGAGATTTCTTTTTAGAGATAAGCTGTACCTGTTGTGCTATTGTTTTTTATGTGCAATAAATTGTTAAATAATAAAAATAACCCTCAAAACTTTATCAGACCTGGCGGAACGTTTAGGTCGTTTACGCTCTGCCTACCCCATTAGGGATAAAGGCGTGATTATATGTATGTATATATATGTAATGAGTAATAAAAATAATATATTAACTTTTAGGTTCTTATATAATGTACAATTGAAGTTATTTCTACGAACGAACAATAACCCCTTTTACTTTACACAACCGACCTACCAACCAAATTTCAATTAAATTGTTGTAGTTGTCTCTACAATAATATTTACTTTCTACTCAAAAGTTAAGCGTTGAATGTTAAATTTCAGAATTACTTTGGGAAAAAATAAATTGTATAGTTTGCGAATGAATAATAGGCAGTACATCACCTTGGCTGGCCTACCCTTTGCAATCTGCAAAAATAACGTGATGTGTAAAATGTGATGTGACCTTGTAGTATCGGATTGAATAAAACTATGCTTCAATATTGCCGTGATTATATGTATGTATGTATGTAATATTGGCGCTTTCATCATTAATTTAAAAAGGTTAGATATCTTATGGCGGATCGAGTGATCTAAAATTTTTACTTATGTAGGTACAGCTAGGTACATAATTAAAAGACACCAATCCACATTTCTTTTGAAATCGATCGGATAATATAAGCGCAGGGCTTGTCATTCACTGACGTCGTGCCCACTGCCCGACTGACGCATGCGCGTCTGGCTAACGTCTATCCCGAACGAATATAGATGAGTATTGGCTTAAACGTATTTTCGTAGTCCGCAGAGATCTTTTCACCGCGGTCGCGTAACTTCATCGTCAGATTTTACATTCTAGCGGTTATCTCATTTTGTCGCATCGTGATAAAGATAAGGCCGACGTTTGTTAAGTACCTAAATAATTTGTAAATTATAAGATAGTGAAATTGCTGCTTATGTTTTTAGTACATAAATGAAAAATCATTTGCGACCGAGGCATGTCGCTGGCAGATCGTGTGGTCGTCGGGTGTGTATCGCGCGGAAGTTGATCCGCAGTCAGAACGTGTGTAGGGGCCAGTGTCAGTCAGAAAAGCGGACTCGAGCCGCGCGGACGCGCGGTGCGTTGGTGCTTGTAGTTTTTTAGTTTTGACAGTTGGCGCGTTTTTCGTTTCCGTTCAACTAAAGATATTTCTTGTGGAAATCATAGATTTTAAGTTAGTGTAATCTGTGTTTTTTCTTATTTTACCGTGTGTTCGACTAGTCATTGTGAATTTTGTACGCCGGCTGTGAATTGAGTGATTGCACGCGCTGTGACCGCCCGCCGTGTTGTGGAGAATTTTGTGATTTCTCTCCGAGGAATTGTTGTTGTGGACTGCCTACTGCTGCTGCAAGTGACACAGGTACATAGCATGACTAATATCTTCACTCATTTAGTAAAGTCACTTTGGGTTTCATGTAGGTAGAAACTTGAAAGTATAGGGCAAATTTCTCTAAGTAGATTCCAAATATAGCGAATCGAATGTGTGTACGGGTGTTCCAGTGGTGTTGTGTGCGGTTTTCTAATGAATTTGGTGTTGCTGCGATCTCGTCCGGGCGCGCGCTGAAGCGGCCAGACAGCTGTGCATACGTAACGGGTAAAAATA
This sequence comes from Scrobipalpa costella, assembly GCA_949820665.1. NCBI lineage: Eukaryota > Metazoa > Arthropoda > Insecta > Lepidoptera > Gelechiidae > Scrobipalpa > Scrobipalpa costella. The sequence continues at coordinate 10,234,007 of OX463320.1, read as the reverse complement.
AATATCCGAGCATTATCGGCCGGTAGGTAGACAGACCGGCTTGAGGACAAGGCGGTATTATTAGTGCACATTATACAATGGAATGCTAGGTTATGTTAGGTTAGCCGACTAAAAACCGGTTTTTCAACCCACTCCTAAACTCAGTCAGGTTATAATTCGCTAAACGAGCTGTTTGCCTGTTTGCCCACAAAATGGTTGCGTTCTTAGTCATAAAATGATAATTGTTTTGTCATACAATATAAATAACATTTGTATGGCAATATGACCATTGTATTGTGATATATGAAGCCATTTGTACACTATTAACTGTAGATATTGATGTTGGTTGCATTGTAATAATATTCTTAGTTACAGTTTATTGCAACTTTTTGTTCAAAATATGAAACTAATTGCAATTTTATTGCCGATAGTAACCTCAAATCAAATCTGAAATATCTTGAAAACTCATACCACTAAAACCAATTAGAGTGTGCAATTCGAAGTACTTTTAGCATCTAAGTGTGAATTACACAGATACTCACTGATGACTTCAAAAAACTTCTTAGAATTCTATCTTTCTTATTGAAAACTTATATGTATCCCCGAAGCCACTTTAATTCACCAACCAACAAAACAAATTTAAATCTAGAAACATAAATAATAGCCTTCTTAAAACCACAGTAAAAGCTCAATAAATCTGCATTCCAAAACTTTCATCTCTTCCTTCATTCATTCCATCTACTTAATCCTCAAAATCCTTCTAAAATAGTTTCTATAAATTGTTTGTTTCCAAGCGACCATTTTCTTAACATTCTCAAATTCTATACCAAAATCTCCAGTGTCGGAATGCAAGTATAAAAATTCCATTGATAAATAAAATGTACCTGTTTATCAATGAAACATTCCTATGGAGTTGTTATTAAATGTATACTGTAAATATCACTTTATTTATTTAACTGATAGTGAAATGATAAACTGGTTTTGAACAGGTTGTAAGAAAAAAAAAGGAAAATTGTATGTTTTGTAGAATATTTTTTTCTTATCTGATTCAAATGGTTATTTTGTGTAGGAAAGTCAGATATACATACAAACATACATGAAATCACGCCTTTATCCCTAATGGGGAAGGCAGAGTGTAAACGAGCGAAGTCCCATGTTATTCTTTATTTCCCAAAATAATGTATCTGTTGTTGAGTTCTATTTACTGCACATTAAATTTTCTACCATATTTAGAATATAAGCTATCCAAAATCTAAGTTTCATGAGAATCATAATTAAATAACTCAAAATACAAAATGAACACATCAATCCAATTTCAAATATAGCCACATAATTGGCAATGAAACCCAGAGACCTATAAACCACATGCACCTAATAGGGTCATTGACATCAAATAAATAGGTCAATGCACCTAGTATGTAACCTATTGGTAGGGTAAGGTGATTTTATTTTTATCACATGCGTCACTATCAATAAATAACCTTTTGGTTGTGTTTTATTTTGTAATTAGTAAAGTTCCTAATATTTTTTTGTATATGTAGATACATAAAATCATAATATCACGCCTTTATCCCTAATAGGGTAGGCAGAGCGAGAACTAACAGTTCTCTGATTATTATATAATTATTTATATCTGCACCTAATATGATGATAAAATTAAGAAGGCTGCTTAGAAACATTGCCTAAAAAAAGTCCATTTCTAATTTATTGTAATGTTTTGTAATTATTTTACAAATAATAATAAATAGATCCCCCTTTAAAAATACCCCAAACCATTTTTATTAAAGACTTCCCATCTAAAGCAGCATGATTCAATACCTTTAAAATGCTATTTCGTGATCACATTTAGATTTTTATGTTAGAATAAATCACATTGATGAAGGCAGTATGGTTGTTTTAACAAAAGATCACGCCTTTATCGCTAATGGGGTAGGCAGAGCAAAAACAACTCAAACAATGGTAGTTCCGCCACAAATGACAAGTTTTGAGGGTTATTACAGGTGATTAATTAAGTATATTGCTATAGCGACAGGTTGTCAGCCCATCGCCTAAATTACAATATACTGAAACCCTCGGACCCTAGTTGGTTTTTACAGCATGCCCAGGAGGAAATGCAGCTGGCACATTCTACTCTTATATCTCACTCCCAGTTCAGCATGGTAGGTATGATTTAAACCATCCCATACAAAAATGTATAAATAAATACCTATAATTTGTCTTTGTGTCATATGTCATATCAATATTTTTTTTTTATAGTCTTCACTACATAGTATAAAACAAAGTCGCTTTTTCTGTCCCTATATCCCTTGTATGCTTAGATCTTTAAAGCTACGCAACGGATTTTGATGCCGTTTCTTTTATAGGATAGAGTGATTCAAGAGGAAGGTTTATATGTATAATACATGCATAATATAGTAGAGAAACACTGATGATTTCCGTGCGAAACCGGGGCAGGTCACTAGTTCGAATCTAAAGCAGCATGATTCAATATCTTCAAATGCTATTCCGCTTAGCTATTTCGTGATCACTTTTAGATTTTTATGTTAGAATAAAACAAGTTGATGAAGACAGTATGGTTGTTTTAAACTGTTAAATACAAAGTCACCAGCTGACATTTACTGCTGGAGAACATCTAATTTAGTCTCCAATGATTTTCAGGGTTTTAGCACCTAATGTAGTTGATTTTAAACTAGATTTTCCGTATTACATAGAATGTGCCAGCTGCATTTCCTCCCGGGCATGCTGTAAAAACCAGCTAAGGGATCCGAGGGCTTCTGTATATTGCAATTTAGGCGATGGGCTGACAACCTGTCACTACAGCAATACATACAAAATCTGTCTAAATAACCCTCCAAACGTTGTCAGACGTGGCGGAGAGACCTTGGTTTAGGTCGTTTATGCTCTGCCTATCCCGTTAGGGATAAAGGCGTGATTATATGTATGTATTTCCAGTATGCTGTTTCTTATAAGGTTTTTCCTTGGGAATAAGATATTTCCTGTAGTATAATATGAGGGATAATAATATTCACCTATATGAGTTTGTCAAAGAATGTTTGAAATCATGTAAATTTTATATCTATGGGCACAATATAAATTCTTGAAAACTCGGGCAGCTGGGTTGGCCACTAACCTGGTAAAAGCCTAATGTAGGTTCAGGTCTGGTTTCCTTTCTGGGTTTTGGAGGTCAGATGGCAGTCGCTCTGTGTAAAAATCAGTACCCTCGTTCAATCCCCTTAATTAGTATCTGACGGGATAAGGCTAAGGAGTGCACAATATAAAATCTATATTATATTTAGATCACATTTCCATTTCAGAAATTAAGTCCATAAAAATCTAATTAAAAATATTATAAATTAATACTTAGCCTAGATCCTACACTAGCTTATGGTCAAAACTTGTGTAATAATATTTTTTAATGTGCTCTGAAAACAGACAGCTTTAAATCTAATTGTATGTGTAAAACCTAACATTCTCTATTATCTTGGAATTTTTCTATTTTACTTAAAATATCTTTAAACTTTTCTCATTTTATTATCAATACAGACTGAATAATGGAATGCAATTCCCTTTCTACAATAAAAGCTTTATTTGTTTTTGTATGATCAAACCTATCTATAAACTATATCCCGTTATAAGTCGGCATAGATTTATGCCTACACTAGCATTCAACTCGCGGTTTTAGCTGTATTAGCTAGGAGTTTTTTATCAAGGGAATAGTATTTGGTTGGAATCTTATTTCACGTGTGGGTCGTCTTTCTTTCATATGAGAACATCATAATCGAGAGCCACAGATACAGTGTGGGTTGAGAGGTCGGCAATGACCCAATGACCCCTGTTACTCTGATGACGAAGTTTGGAAACCACATCATCGTAATTGGTCAAGTAGCTTAACTGCCTCCGTGGTCTAGTGGGTAGAGCCGTGGGCTTACGATCCGGAGGTCCTGGGTTCGATTCACAAAGTTGATATTTGTCAATTTATCACTTTGTGAGGTTTTCCCCAGTTTGGTTAGGATATTGCAGGCTGAATCACCTGATTGTCCGAAAAGAAAAAACATTTCGTGCTTCGGAGGACACGTTAAGGCGTCGGTTCCAGTCGCTGTCTTTGATAGCGGTCGTTACTCAAACCATGTTAGAACCTATTAGCTGTGCTAGGCGGTTTGAAAACTCCACCAAACGACACAAGGGTTCATTGGGTCATTCGTCTCGAGAATCCACTCGCTAAGAAGAAGAAGAAGAAGTAGCTTAATGTTCTTATCTTATATGGTCGTTACTCGTCCCAATGCTGGACAAAGGCCTCTCTTCTCTCCCTCCATAACTCCCTTTCTTGCATCTTCCGGCCCTTGCCTAGCTTAATAGAAGATGCGAATAACTTTCGTTTTAAGAATACTCAAAAATATTTTGTATCAAACAGACAAACATCTCACCAAGTCTACTAATAATATACCTAGATATAGTATAAGTAATTGTATTGATATTTCACTTGGCATCAGCCCAGAATGTAATATTGGAGTCGAGTTTGCGGTTGGAATTAAGTATTCATTCATGGATATAAATCTTTTCTATCATGTTCATAAATAGGAATTGAAGATGGTTGAACTTCCATGCTGGAGTGGAAGCGAATACAACATATAATGTATCAGATGCTTTTCTTTGGCGAACTGCAAATACAGTAAAAAAAAACCAAGGTTTCAATAGGGTCCAATCGTCCATACACAAGTCTGTGTTATATTATTTGTCCATCAAACTTTGAAAAATATGGTAAAGACATACTATACACTAGCGGAAATTATTAGTGTTTCTCTACTATATTATGCATGTATTATACATACGAGTATAAACCTTCCTCTTAGAAACCGCATCAAAATCCGTTGCGTTGTTTCAAAGATTTATGCATACATAGGGATATAGGGACAGAGAAAGCGACTTTGTTTTATACTATGTAGTGATTGACGCTGCCTGCCTATCCAGTACGGGCGGGATTTTTATATTGAACCAAGTTTGGTTATAATCCTGTCCCAGTTGGAACGTTGTCGCAGTAACTCATGTTAGTGTAACATGGTTTCAATTCGACTGTAATAATGGGCAGCTATTTGGCAGTGTTTCTTGTGGCATAAGCATATGCGAGCGACTTAGTGGCGCGGGTATTGTATACTGCTGGCTATGGAAAACTCCTTTTCCGAGTCGATAGTTCCTCTGTACATCTTTTCATCATGGCAATTGCTTTGGGGTTTACTTGGGTTTACCTTCGATCGAAGGACCTACCTACAGTATACAACGAAATTGATAAAATATATCCTAAACCCGAACGTGAAGCACTCAATTTGAAATACTAAGAAATGTGGACTGCTTGGGAAATTCGAAAGTCTCTACAAAAAGGCGCGGTTCTAAAACTTGTATGAACGCATGGCTTGCAGTTGCGGGATTTCCTCTATCACGGAGGAAACTCCAGTACCAACTACACGCAAAGAATACAATAATAAAATGGCTATCGAATGCACCAAAGTTCATACTTACTTATAATCACGCCTTTATCCCTAATGGGGTAGGCAGAGCGTAAACAACCTAACCAAAGGTCGTTCCGCCACGTCTGACAACGTTTTGAGTGTTATTTTAAGATAGATTTGTAGGTATATTGCTGTAGTGACAGGTTGTCAGCCCATCGCCTAAATTACAATATACTGAAACCCTCGGATCCCTTTAGCTGGTTTTTACAGCATGCCCGGGAGGATATGCAGCTGGTGCATTCTATGATTTTCTCTCGCTCCCAGGCCAGCATGGAAGAAAAATTGTTCATAGGTTCATTGAACATTGAAGTGGCATTGTCCTGTTCAGTGTCCACAATATATTACTTTTATTTTACATACACACACACACACAAATTACGCCTTTATCCCTTACGGGGTAGGCAGAGCGTTTAACGCCTCGTAAAAGGCGCTTTCGCCACGTCTGACAAAAATTGAGGGCAATTTTAGATTGTAATATGTATTGCTTTAGTGACAGGTTGTCAGCCCATCGCCTAAATTACAATACACTGTAACCCTCTAGTCCCTTTTGCTGTCTTCTACAGCATGCCCGGGCAGCTGGAACATTCTATGTTTTTCTATCTCTCCCAGTCCAGCATGGAAGAACCTTTATTTTCATGGCAGTATCCTAAGTGCCCCTAACTAGTTAAACCTACACCAAGAAGGATCATAAGATCCCGTTGAGGTCATAAGCCTGCGGCAGACAATGCTGTCAATACTGCTAAGTTCTAAGCTGCAACGGTGTAGTGTCTGCTACTGGCACAGTTAAAAAAAACATCCCAAAAACAGTGTCTGTTCCATGCTGGACTAGGAGAGATAGAAAAACATAAAATGTTCCAGCTGCCCTTCCTCCCGGGCATGTTGTAGAAGTCAGCGAAAGGGATTCGAGGGTTACAGTGTATTGTAATTTAGGCGATGTGCTGACAACCTGTCACTACAGCAATACACATTACAATCTAAAATTGCCCTCAATTTTTGTCAGACGTGGCGTAAGCGCCTTTTACGAGGCGTTCTACGCTCTGCCTACCCCGTGTATTTTATGTATGTATACAAAAACAGTTTAAATCTAGTAAAAAACTAAGAGAAGTCGCAGTAAAAAAGTAAAATATGGCGACTGAACGTGTCCCGTCACCACACTCCAGATGCTTTTAATTACGTGGACGACCGCGCACCCGGCCAGGGCTGACACTAATCTACACTAATATTAGACACGTTGAAGTGTGTTTGTTTCATTGTTATTCTTACATCACGTAACAGAGGTAGGAGTTAATGCGGTTGTTTGCGTGTGACTAGAAAGTGACATGGATGGGTGACGTTTTACCGCGGGAAAATACGTCATTACTTGCTTACTTCCATGCTGGCCTGGAAGCGAGAGAAAAACATAGAATGTGACAGCTGCATTTCCTCCCAGGCATGTTGTAAAAGCCAGCTAAGGGACCCGAGAGTTTCAGTAAATTGTTATTTAGGCGATGGGCTGACAACCTGTCACTACAGCAATATGCCTACAAATCTTATCAATATCTTAAATTACCCTCAAAGTTTAGGTCGTTTACGCTCTGCTTACCCCATTAGGGATAATGGCGTTACATACATACATATATATGTATGTATGTATGTAAAGCTATACAAAAACGTGCTTGTCTTTGGCGTTGATTTCGATTGTGCACGATATGCGTTGTTTGCCACTCGAAAAATCTCTCAACGAAAAAAGTGAGTATCTTCTCTCTCACGTGTAAAATACTAGATCAAGAAATACACCCGTGTTTCTACTCTAGAAACATACGGTATGCAATGTTATCAATCTAAACAAGAGCGTCTATCAATAGCCCCTCTATTTATCTATGCACGTGACGTTTTGCGTGCCCATGCCAAGTCATGTTACTTCGTGACGTTTTCTGCCAATCACGAGGGGAGAAAGGGTGCGATGAAGACCATCGAATATGTTCGAAACGTCGAGGTCAATACCTCCGTCAAACCCGAGTAGCCAAGTGTTTTATAAAATGAATACATACATACATAAAGTCACGCCTTTATCTCTAACGGGGTACGCAGAGCAAAAACAACCTAAAAATACGTCGTTCCGCCACGTCTGACAAGTTTTGAGTGTTATTTTATTACAGATGATTATGTATATTGTTATAGCGACGGGTTGTCAGCCCATCGCCTAAATTGCAATACACTGAAACTCTCGAATCCCTTAGCTGGTTTTTACAGCATGCCCGGGAGGATATGCAGCCGGCACATTCTGTTTTTCTTTCAGTCCAGCATGGAAGTAAAATAAAATTAATATAGTGTGTTTATAGATATTAGACTAAATCTTCTATATGTCCTTTGCATGGGAGAAATTGGTAATTGCGATAGGGTCGCCAAATCGCGTTTACAACAAGTCCTACATATATGATGCTACTATTTGGACAAGTTTCAAAAATGTCTAACTTTTCCTTCTAACTATACGCAGACTACTAACAGACGATATGTAGGCGTTGGTCGTTGAAAGATCCGCGGAAAGACAAGAAAAAATGCTATTCTATTTTTATTGTATTTTATTCTGACCCGCGTCCACAAGGGAAATGGGAAATATCGTGAGAATTGTTTTATGTGCCGATAACATAAATAAATGTTCTTCTTCTTAGCGAGTGGATTCTCGAGTCAATAAATGTTTATCACTACATAGTATAAAACAAAGTCGCTTCCCGCGTCTGTCTGTCCCTATGTATGCTTAGATCTTAAAAACTACGCAACGGATTTTGATGCGGTTTTTGACAAAAGATAGAGTGATTTAAGGGGAAGGTTTAAGTATGTATATAATACATGCATAATACATAGAGAAACACTGATAAGCCGTGCGAAGCCGGGGTGGGTTGCTAGTTGATAGTATAAGAGGTGACACGGGTTGACTAAACCATGGTTGAATCCGTGTTTGGAGCATGTAGACCACTTGTGAGCATCGGATGGTGTTGGTTTCCCGCCATGGTGTAGTTTCTTTTGGTAACTATAACGTCGTCAATTATTGTATGAAAACTTTTTTTTTTTCAGGGTCTTGTTGAGTGAGGTGTCAGATAAAAGAGCTTAAGAAGGCGATTCCAAAAATATACCACACTATACATTTCAGCAAGTGGTTACGTAAAAATAGGCAAAATTATCTTTTCGGAAAGTACCATCAGAAGGCTGTATCTCCTAAATGGAGCACCTAATGAGTCAGCCCTTTTGCAGTGCGTATAGTAAGCGTACAAAGTATCTTAAAACCATTCTTCAACCTATTCAAAGATGATTCATTTCTACGATTGTTTAGACAACCTGTGTCACCTCTTGCTCTAAAATGACTGAAGGTACTAAACTAGCCATACCAGGCATTTTCTGGGTGAGCTTGCTCCATCGTCGGCTCTGTCACTGTCATCCCTGACCTTGTCTTGAGTTGAGAGCAAACCATTTGTAATAAAACAAAACTACCTAGGTACATCATAAATCTATTGTGCCTGAATTCGTCTGAGACATTACCTGCACAGACACGTTTGAACAACCACAATTTGTTTCACAATATGGCGGCATCAAAAAGCATATTCGTGAATATACGTCAACACAATGCCTTATAAAGAGAAAAGATTGAAGACTTGGCTTGCCTTATTATAAATACTATTTCTGAAAAGATTAGGCTGTATGGCTTAGTTCCGTAGCTTATCCGAAAAAGATGAATTTAAAAACGAACTAACTTTATGGCCAGTGACAACCCTATGCACCGGTGTGTATTTAAAGCGCGGCCGCAAGTCGCGTCGCGCGTGCGTCACTTCTTAACGCGAATAGAAAATTGTGACCCTCGCAGTGACGCCGACTCCGTCAGCTCACGTTACTATAGTAGTGAGATGAGTGAAAGTCATACTTCTTCTGTCGAGTGGGTATCGAGTCTGTCGACCCGATGAACCCTGGTGTCAGAGTTTTTAAACCGCCTAGTAGCACAACTATCAGGCCTTTGACATGGTTTGAGTAACGACCACTATCAAAGACAGCGACCGGGACCGACGGCTTAACGTGCCCTCCGAAGCACGAAATCTTTTTCTTTTTCGGACAATCAGGTGATTCAGCCTGCAATGTCCTAACCAAACTGGGGAAAAATTCACAAAGTGATAAATTCTCAAATATCAAATTTGTGTTTCCCCCCCTGGGAATCGAACCCAGGACCTCCGGATCAGGAGTCCATGGCACTAGCCACTAGACCACGGAGGCAGTTAAAGTCATACTTAGATCTGTGGATCAATCATATTTCATGATACATACGTATATCACGCCTTTATCCCTAATGGGGTAGAGGTTGCGTAAACGACCACGTCTGACAAAGTTTTAAAAGGTTACTTAAGATAGGTGCATGCATGAATAGTCACGCCTTTATCCCTAATGGGGTAGGCAGAGCGTAAACGACCTAAACAAAGATCGTTCCGCCACGTCTGACAAAGTATTGAGGGTTGTATAAGATAGATTTGTAGGTATAGGTATATATTGCTGTAGTGACAGGTAGTCAGCCTATCGCCTAAATTGCAAAATAAGGAAACCCTTGGACCCCTTAGCTGGTTTTTATAGCATGCCCGGGAGGAAATGCAGCTGGCACATTATATGTTTTTCTCTCGCTCCCAGTCCAGCATGGAATTATATAATCATAAGGTGGATTATAAATCCAGTAAAGGCGACAGTACATTGCATCGCAGGCGTGTCTTGGCGAAGGGGATTTACTATACATTGCCGGTTCTGCACGCAGACAACTAGCTATAATTCAGAGTTCAGACGTAAGTCAGAAATGCAACGCAAAAACGTTTTGTCACGCTACGTCTCCAGCTCAGTATGTCAGCACCTTTATTAGTTAAGGTGACTACAATACTTATTTACCTTAATACAAGTCATAAACCGTTTAATGTGCCAACTAAGATATAAAATGGCGGCGCTGTAGTTACGTAACGCTATTTACTTGGTCACAGTGTTAAGTTTATCCTTGTGAGGTTTATTAGCATTTATATTTTTAGCTAGGAATGTGTTTTTTAAAAAGATGTTGTTGGCATACTGATTGACAAGGTTTGGGTTGGTGAGAATAAAAACTAATTGGATTTTCTGAAAAAGCCGTAAAATACACCTAAGTTTAGTTGGTAGTTAACCACATTCAGATTATTATTTGGAACGGGATTGCTACCGCGATTATATTTGTTACTACCTCGATATTTCGAATCGGTTGCACGGTTCATGGTCACTCAGCTAATTACAGTGCAATATAGGATGGCAGTATAGTTTATCAAAATTTAAGGCATTTACATGCCATTTCATCATCCTACATACATTTTACATGCCTCAGGCCCAGCATTTAAAATAAAGACTAGGTATTAGCCTAAATGGATATAAAATAGTCTGCTTGAAATGAAAACCTTCATATAATTTAACAATAAAACTCGCCTTTAATCTAAAATCGTTTCTAATACAGCTGATTGCTTTTTAAACTTGTTTCTTATAACTTTACTCTATTATTGAGTATGTCTTTAGCTCAATTTAGCTTGCTTTCATGCTGGATTAGGAGCGAGAGAAAAACATAGAATGTGCCAGCTGCATTTCCTCCCGGGCATGCTGTAAAAACCAGCTAAGGGATCCGAGGTATTCTGCATGTTGCAATTTAGGCGATGAGCTGACAACTTGTCATTAAGCAATATACTTACATATCTATCTAAAATAACTTTCAAAACTTTGTTAAACGCGGCGGAACGACTTTTGTTTAGGTAGTTCACGCTCTGCCTACCCCATTTGGGATAAAAGCGTGATTATATGTATGCATGTCTTTAGCTCTAATTTGACATATCAAGGCATATCAACTATGCCTAACTACTAGTTACTAAGTTGTCATCATGCCCTATGACGTCAAGGGTCAGGCATAACTTTTTAATGAGAGAAATATTGCAGTTGGCTTTCCATTTCATTATTCAAAGGAAAATGATTTAAGGGTCAAGTTAATGCGTCATACTGTAGGCTGACATTTTGTTTTATACATGCTATCAACATACATACATATAGTCACGCGTTTATCCCTAATGGGGTAGGCAGAGCGTAAACGACCTAAACAAAAGGTCGTTCCGCCACGTCTGACAAAGTTTTGTGGGTTATTTAAGATAGATAAGTCCCAGCCCATCGCCTAAATTGCAATATACGGAAACCCTCGGATCCCTTAGCTGGTTTTAGAGTATGTCCGGGAAGACGACCCGCGCAGCCTAGTTGGCAGTGTACCTGCCTGCTACGCAGAGGGTTCGATTCTCGGCCGGGGCAGACATTTGAATGATGAGTTTAAATGTCTGTTTCTGGGTCTGGGTGTTATTTGTGGTTGTTTCTGTGTATGTCCATGGCACCCCGATACAGGGAATCCTAGTGGGGGCTATGAGTGTGATCGTGTTCTTTTTTTTTAAATGTAGCTGGCTCATTCTATGTTTTTCTCTTGCTCCCAACCCAGCGTAATAAAATAATCTGATTCACTTATATTGGTCATTATCACTGTAATCGTCACATAATCGTAATGAATGAGTCATTGGAGGTCAGAGGCCACTGATGTTGATGTCATTGTTAATGATTACTTTGAGTGCAAATTAACGACAAGTTTTAATTCACTTCTAGAGTTAAATAATACTAATTACAGCGCTAAAATAGAGAACAGCAAACTATAATTTTAAAGAAGAAGCATGGGCCCGAGAAATCACTACATAGTATAAAACAAAGTTGCTTTCTCTGTCCCTATATCCCTATGTATGCATAATTCTTTAAAACTACGCAACGGATTTTGATGCGCTTTAAATGGATAGAGTGATTCAAGAGGAAGGTTTATATGTATAATACATGCATAATATAGTAGAGAAACACTGATAATTTCCGTGCGAAGCAGGGCAGGTCGCTAGTCAATAATAAATAGCAGTGACGAAGGGTCCATACAATCCAATTCCCGTCGGCTTCCCTTTCAAGAATTTCACCTCCACAAAATCCGGAATAACGTCGAAACTATAAAGAACAAGAATATTTTTTTTTTGGTTTGGCTTACTTTCAATAAAATTGCACTCGCCACTGATAAATAGTCTCTCTCTTTCGCACTCAGCGGGTCATTCATCAATCCATCCTGCTGTCACCGCACCTACACTGTCTCTACTAGTGTGACAGTTCACTAATTTGGTGTCAAAGGTGACAGACATTGACATCACGGTGCATCATCACACACATCGCTCTAAAATCCTACTCCCACTACCGTTAATTAAAAGGGTTAAACGAAGTATTCAGACCGAGCCTCGACATAACTTTCGTTAAGGCCAGGCTTTACTGCCGGCCTAGATTTTAAATACTTCGAGAGCTGGCTAAATAATCTCGAGTTTTCAGGTAATTAATTCGTGAAAGTCTTTCGCTTTTTATAGAGTTCGAGTAGCAGTTATTTTACTCTAAATATTACAAGGCAATATATTTTTTACATAATTTCCTCACTGTAGAAAGATCAAATTAAACCCTATACTATTTACTTACATACATACATATAATCACGCCTTTATCCCTAATGGGATAGGCAGAGCGTAAACGACCTAACCAAAGGTCGTTCCGCCACGTCTGACGAAGTTTTGAGGATTATTTAAGATAGATTTGTTACCTACAAATTATTGCTGTAGTGACAGGTTGTCAGCCCATCGCCTAAATTACAATATACTGAAACCCTCGGATCCCTTAGCTGGTTTTTACAGCATGCAGCAATGCAGCTGGCACAATTCTATGTTTTTCTCTCGCTCCCAGGCCAGCATGGAAGTTACTTTAGTTTAAGTTAAGTTATTTACTTTCTTGCCTAAAATAACCTCGTTCATAAAGACATTATTTTTTATTTCATGCAAAATGGTACACGAATTTAAGGTTTACTGAACTTAATTTCATAGTCTCATAACTTAGTCGCTTCCTGCTAAACTTGACGCGTGGAACTTGGAAGTTAACTATGCTAGAATGACGAAGGAGCTTAAAATTCATTAAGTACTATGCTCCCGTTAATCTAAACATGGATTATGAACGTTCTACGAGTTATTTTGGCATTCGAAAACAGGATCTTCGTATAACTCAATAAAAAATACAACTATGATTTGTGTCGAGATGGAAATAGACTAAAATCACACAGACCGAAAACATTTAAAACTAAAAAGAGAAGCCTAGAAAAATAAGACAAAATCAGGCTAGAAAACAATCCTCTAATAAGGATTCAATCTATCGCAGTATTACTCAACAGTCGTAATATTAAGTCCTTTTTCTTATTGCGTAAAATCCTGTCTGTCCGACACAATAAAAAAATTATGCAAACCCAATATACTCGTACCTCGGAAGGTAGCATCAACCGCTCAAACTATCAAATATTGATGAACCGTACATTTCGCTATACAATATTCAAGTGGGACCGCGATTATCGAATACGGAAACCGGTATGTGACGTCATAGGTATGCTGCCGGCCTCGTAAGAGTCTTCTTCTATTACTGGGTATGGAATAATAGGCTATTTCACATATTGCCAGCTTAAGGGGCTTCCCTGGGCTAAGTGGCGCCCTCATCAGTCAAAAAATCATAATTAACTGAAAACAAAATCAATCGAAAATCCGGTAGATCAGATTGAGGTTAAAGCAATAAAGGCCATTTGGAACCTCATAAAGTTGCAACTTATAGATCGTTGCAGTTACAGATAGGAAATTTGCGAAAAACGGCCACTTTTAGCACTTTTACTATCTGTAACTGAAGTGAACACTGAATTATTAATTTATAATGCTTAAAAAAATTTTTTACGGGCGCTGGGGTGCACCGGGGATCCCCTTAAATCAAGACGCCATCTTAAAAATTCTTATAGAAGTGTTACTTATTGATATAAAACTAAAGCACTTTATGCAAAAGTCTAACTGATATAGTGAAATGAAGGTAAGCCGGCATCTTTGTATGTTTTTTAGAACTGACCGTGGTCCGTGGTCTAGCGGTCTGAGCCTTGGGCTCTCGACCCAGATTCGATTCCTAACGGAGGACAATTACTTTGTGTTGTTGTTTCTTGTTTGTTTAGGACATTGGAGGCTGATCACCTGATGATCCATACTGTCGGATGGGCATGTAAATAGTCGGTCCTGCGCCTGATTTCTCTCTGGTCGTGTCAGAATAAGAGATTGAAGGAATAGTGTGTACCTGTGTGCACCGCAAACACTTGGGCACTAAAAACTAGTCCTAAGCATTTGGCCGATCTGTGGGAGATGGCGGCCATCATAGAAAATCGGTGGAAGGACTATTATTATGTTTTATAAGCAAGAAGATTAAGCTACTCCATGTAAAAATCTTCTTTATGAACAGTTACCTGACCTGAAATCAAACCCCACACGGACGAAGAAGAATAGACAAAAGTACTCATCGCGTTTTTGTGTCATAGATTTTGCGTAGTGCGTATGACCTCTACCGAGGCCTCTGCTACCCACGTGGTTTAACCGCGACAAACTACATTATACATACATATAATCACGCCTTTATCCCTAATGGGGTAGGCAGAGCGTAAACGACCTAAACGAAGGTCGTTCCGCCACATCTGACAAAATTTTGAGGGATATTTAAATTTGTAGGCATATTGCTATAGAGACAGGTTGTCAGCCCATCGCCTAAATTACAATATACTGAAACCCTCAGATCCCTAAGCTGGTTCTTACAGCATGCCCGGGAGGAAAAGCAGCTGGCACATTCTATGTTTTTCTATTGCTCCCAGGCCAGCATGGAACTACATTTTAACGCAGACTATAGTCATAGTTACTATACAGTCTGGTTCGAGCACGTGCTACTGTGATATAAATAAAAAAACGAATCTTCTTTTCGTGTTGGTTTCGAGCCGATCGACCCGATGAACGCTGCTGTCAGAGTTTTTAAACCGCCTAATAGGCCTCTGGCATGGTTTGTGTAACAATCACTACCAAAGACCTGACCATAGAATGTTCCAGCTGCCCTTCCTCCCGGGCATGCTGTTGAAGTCAGCAAAAGGGACTCGAGGGTTACAGTGTATTGTAATTTAGGCGATGGGCTGACAACCTGTCACTATAGCAATACATATTACAATCTAAAATTGCCCTCAATTTTTGTCAGACGTGGCGAAAGCGCCTTTTACGAGGCGTTAACCGCTCTGCCTACCCCGTAAGGGATAAAGGCGTGATTTATGTATGTATGTATAAATCAAAAAATATCACAACCCCCTGGGAACTCAAGACCTCCGGATCGAGAGGTCTTGGCTCAGACCACTAGACTACGGAGGCACGAAGCACGCGCTCGTATGATATAAATAAAAAAGCGATTGAAGATTATCTAACCGGCCGAATATGCCCATCGCGACGATGAAAAATGGGCATTAGTTCATCGATGTATGATTGTTTTAATGATGATTGTAATCTGTATTTTTGTATCTGTTAGTGTAGTGAGTCTTAAATAAACTCAAGTGTATGAAGTCTTGAGAAGTTTCCAGAAAGCAAATACAAATGTTTGATACCTACTTACTTAAACATGATTTGCAAAGCACTATACTTAGACGATGTTTTGTGAGAAAAGAACATTTAAACTTTTTACACTAAATCGTCAAGCGTGATGGACTAACCGGTTTTTACTAGTTTTTACGTCGTTAAAAAAAAAAATATGGCGTCACCGGTATGGGAGACGAAATGTGTCATCATCAATACTTGTTGACGAAGGTAGGCCAATCATGGGCCTGAGGCCGTTCTTAATTCGAATTGTGAGTGAAGCACGTGTAACGACAGAAAAACTGGAAGTATGATTACGTTTTGAATAGGGTTGCCGATAAAGATAAAATTAGAAAAAAATAGCATGAATGAAGCATATTTTTTAAGTCTTTTTAATCATCAAAAAATAGAAACCTCCACGTCAACAACCTTAATTCACAAACTAAAAGAAAAATAATCAAAATTGTTTACACACTTAAAGTTAGCCAACTTAAAACTTACACGTGCTTAATCGATAGATTAAGCTTTATAATTTGACCTACCTACTCATAGTTAAAAGAAATTCGATTTTGAGTTAAGTAAAATCTTTACTGCAGCAAAATATTATTTTCACTAGAAAACTCATAAAAGAAATGTCACTTTTGGAAAGCTAGCTTTTAGTCGACAACCTTGTAAGAATTCACTGATTTTTATTTAAAAAAAAGGTGGCTACCGGATTATTTTGAGACCTTCGCGCAAATGGTTCTGTTGTTGCCACCGTTTGATAATGATCTTCAACGTTTTGCGTTTTAGTCAAATTGCTTTGGGTCAGAAATGGCTCATTGGTAGTTTGGTACACTCGCCTGCAATTTGCTGATCAGGATCGGTTTGGTGGATTGATATATTGTTATGCAGTGTACAGTTGCCGGCAAACATCTTGAGCACACAGACGATTTTATATTTTACTAGCGACCCGGCCCGGCTTCGCACGGAAATTATCAGTGTTTCTCCACAATATTCTGCAAGTATTATATATATAAACCTTCTTCTTGAAACACTCTATCCATTAAAAGAAACTGCATCAAAATCCGTTGCGTAGTTTTGAAGATTTATGCATACATAGGGATATAGGGACAGAGAAAGCGACTTTGTTTTATACTACGTAGTGATAAGGATAAGAAATAAGAGTCAACTTTATATACCCATATAGTTTCAGACGGTAACTAACTATACTTGTTGTGGACGATATTTTACTTGTAAGTCTGAATTTTGATATGAATGGGAAAAGAGCTTCCAATGCTTTTTTTCCATGCAAAGATTCTTTATGGGAATTTTTTTTGAAAGTTTGTTGGATTAATGATGATGGTTGGGGGCCTGGTCGGGTGTTGTGACCAGTGGACCGAAGTCCAACCGGACAAATTTAGAACTTGTGTATCTGCAGATCGCTGAGAAAACTTCGATACCGATTCAGAAGTTGTGTTTCTTGATGTGGCGCCATCTGTCGGCTACAATTCCATTATCCGATAAAACTAATAACCACTATAATATTATTTAACACGGTGAAGTATTTCAATCTTTCTTTTGTCACGTTGTATATGTATATTTTAGTTAGGTTGTTACTCGATTAAGAATAATACTCATCAAAGTAATGCGACCAAGATTGCGACGATCATAAACCAAACTCGATATTTTCACACACCATCGAAAAACAACCTACCAAGCAGCGGTTCCCTTCCGAAACTTGCCAAACAAAATACTCATCAAAGTAATGCGACCAAGATTGCGACGATCATAAACCAAACTCGATATTTTCACACACCATCGAAAAACAACCTACCAAGCAGCGGTTCCCTTCCCAAACTTGCCAAACAAGTACATATACCAAGTTCGCCTGATAATCACCCACTTATTGTACCGGTTGTACCACGCGGATGAGTCATACGAACGCCCACCTCGTAAGCCTGGTTCATGGTTCAATATACATCAAATTTATACACAAAACTTGGTGCAAACAGAAGGTGTAACGATATATTGTATAATATAAACATAAATATAGTCATATGGTTATATTTGCGGGGTAGGCAGAGTGTCAACAGCCTTACTACGGAAATTGGCGGTAGCTCAGATGGGAGTGACGGACCGGCATTCCAGAGACGCTGGTTCGAGTACTGCCCGAGGCGAATTTATTATTTTCATTCTTTCATATTATATTAAATAAAATAGCATTGTGAATGCTAAAGATCCTCTGAAATCGGCTGGTTTGTGTACTGTTTAGATATAACCCGGCTTATATTGAGAGCAGATCAAAATGTGTATGACTAAGCGACAGATTTATCATCAGCCCATCTTGCAATTTAGACGAGGAACCATGACTGTCCTTACCTCCTAGATTTTAGATAGATAGATAAATAATTTCTTCCATGCTGGACTGGGAGAAGAGAAAAACGTAGATTGTACCAGTTGCATTTCCTCCCGGGCATGCTGTAAAAACCAGCTAAAGGATCTGAGAGTTTATGTGTATTGCAATTTAGGCGATAGGCTGACAACCTGTCACTACCGCAATATACATACAAATCTATCTTAAATAACCCTCAAAACTTTGTCAGACGTGGCGGAGCGACCTTTATTTGGGTCGTTTGCGCTCTGTCTACCCCATTAGGGATACAGGCGTGTTAGTATGTATGTATGTATGTAGCAACGAATACATTACAAATATTACACATACATCTATCTCTGTCGAACGCATTGTTATCTACATGTTAATTTCGGTAGCTATCAGTGCGGAAATAAGTAACTGCAAATGCCAAGGGAACGTCCATAGAGATATGGGGTTGCGGTTGAAAGACTATGTACAGTATAGGCAAGGCTTTATATGAATGGAACGAAAAAGAACTTCTTCTTCTGTCGAGTGGGTATCGAGTCTATCGACCCAATGAACCCTGGTGTCAGAGTTTTTAAACCGACTAGTAGCACAACTATCAGGCCTCTGACATGGTTTGAGTAACGACCACTATCAAAGACAGCGACCGGGACCGACGGCTTAACGTGCCCTCTGAAGCACAAAATCTTTTTCTTTTTCGGACAATCAGGTGATTCTTCAGCCTGCAATGTCCTAACCAAACTGGGGAAAAATTCACGTAGTGATAAATTCTCAAATTTATATCAACTTTGTGTTTCCCCCCTGGGAATCGAACCCAGGACCTCCGGATCAGGAGTCCATGGCACTAGCCACTAGACCACGGAGGCAGTTAAAGTCAGAAAAAGAACTAAGCCATTCTCTCTTGTTATGTGGGTTTCGAATCGATCGACTCGATGAACCCTGGTGTCAGGGTTTTTTAAACCGCCTATTAGCACAGCTCTGACGTGGTTTGGATAACGACCACTATCAAAGACAGCGACCGGGACCAACCGCTTAATGTACGCAGTATATTTTTTCTTAAGAAAATCAGGTGTTTATCCTGCATTGTCTTAACCAAACCGAGGAAAATCCCACTAAGTGATAAATTGACAAATATCAACTTTGAGTTCCCCCCTGGAAATCGAATACATGACCTCCGGATCGGTAGCCCATGGCTCTGACCACTTAGACATTATTGACAGTGCTCTATAGAATGCTTTAAACATACATACATACATACATATAATCACGCCTTTATCCCAATGGGGTAGGCAGAGCGAAAACGACCTAAACAAAGGTCGTTCCGCCACGTCTGACAAGTTTTGAGGATTATTACAGATGATCATGACGTATATTGCTTTAAACCCAGGTGCATTTTAACATTTACGTACTGTATCCTACATTAAATTAAAACGAATTCGGTCAACCACTTTTTGTTGACGATACTAGCTAAGTGGCGCCCTCATGAGTGAAAAAATCATAATTCACTAAAAACGCAGTGAATCAAAAAACTGGTCCATCAGATTCAAGTTGCCGTTGCTGGCCGATATTAGCATTTTTTCTTCCTGTAACTACGACAAACTATAAATCGTTAATTTATAAGGTTCTAAATTATCTGAATCACTATAACTTGATTCTGTTGGACCAGTTTTTCGATTCACTGCGTTTTTATTTATTTTTGTTTTTATTTCTTCCATGCTGGACTGGGAGAGATAGAAAAACATAGAATGTTCCAGCTGCCCTTCCTCCCGGGCATGCTGTAGGAGACAGCAAAAGGGACTCGGGGGTTACAGTGTATTGTAATTTAGGCGACGGGCTGACAAACTGTCACTACACATTAGCAATACCCATTACAATCTAAAATTGCCCTCAATTTTTGTCAGACGCGGCGAAAGCGCCTTTTACGAGGCGTTTAACGCTCTGCCTACCCCGTAAGGGATAAAGGCGTGATTTTGTGTGTGTGTGTATGTGTGTGTTTATTTATTTTTTTACTAATGGGGGCGCCACTTGGCTAGTATCGCCAACTTAATTGAAATTAACCAAATTCTGTTGTGAAAGTGTTAATGTATTCGGATTTCGTTCATTGTCAGCCTGAGTGTACATTTAATTTACAATGGAATTTAATAATATCTCGTGTGACATGTTTAAAATTTTAATAAGTTACTATTTTTAGTTCATATTGATAGTAAATTCACTTATATATTGTGTTGTTAGTTTCATGCTGGACTGGGAGCGAGAGAAAAAAATAGAATATGCCAGCTGCATTTCCTCCCAGGCATGCTGCAAAAACCAGCTAAGGGTTCCGAGGGTTTCTGTTTATTGCAATTTAGGCGATTGGCTGACAACCTGTCAGTACAGCAATACGCGAATATACAAATCTATCTTAAATAACCCTCAAAACTATGTTGACGTGGCGGAACGACCTTTCCTTCGGTCGTTTACGCGCTGCCTACCCCATTAGGGATAAAGGCGTGATTATATTTATGTATATATGTACTATTTAGTTGATATTGATAGTCATTTTAATGTTCATTGTTTCAGGTATGGCAAAACCCAAAATATCATGATCGCATGGAGATTTAATAAAATCGTAAGTATTAATTGTTATATAAAAATAAGTAAGGTACATTATGCCTTCAATCAGAACAGTATACTAGGCAATTAAGAATTTAAAAAAAACTAAGTTAGAACAATTTTAAATTTGATTTCTTAATTTATTAATATTTTATTGCATGCTGGACTGGGGGCGATAGAAAAATATAATGTTCCAGCTCCCCTTCCACCCGGGCTTGCTATAGAAGTCAGCAAAGGGATTCGTAGGTTCCAGTGTTTTGATTCAGGCGATGTGCTGACAACCTGTCACTACAGCGATACACATTACAATTGAAAATTGACCACTTTTTGCAGGCGTCTTTTAAGAGGCAATTTACGCTCTGCCTACCCCGTACGGGATAAAGACGTGATTTTACATATATAATGTAAAATCTCCAATCCAGTGACTACGGCTCCTGGCTAGTGCCATGGACTCCTGATCCGGAGGTCCTGGGTTCGATTCCCAGGGGGGAAACACAAAAGTTGATATTTGAGAATTTATCACTTTGTGAATATTTCCCCAGTTTGGTTAGGACATTGCAGGCTGAATCACCTGATTGTCCGAAAAAGAAAAAGATTTTCGTGCTTCGGAGGGCACGTAAAGCCGTCGGTCCCGGTCGCTGTCTTTGATAGTGGTCGTTACTCAAACCATGTCAGAGGCCTGATAGTTGTGCTACTAGGCGGTTTAAAAAAAACTCTGACACCAGGGTCCATCGGGTCGATAGACTCGATACCCACTCGACAAAAGAAAGAAAAGGC
The DNA here is from genome assembly GCA_949820665.1 of Scrobipalpa costella. Classification (NCBI taxonomy): domain Eukaryota; kingdom Metazoa; phylum Arthropoda; class Insecta; order Lepidoptera; family Gelechiidae; genus Scrobipalpa; species Scrobipalpa costella. Next base: position 10,212,291 of record OX463320.1, on the reverse strand, counting down.
TCCTGTAAAGGGTCCGAAACGTCGGATTTCAAAATTGAACGCCTTGAAAGTATTTTACTAGAATTCTTCGAAATATTTTAATTGAGCTCGCAAAAAGGTTGAATGTTCACCTCAGTCTTCAATGTGAAATGTACTATTTAACACCTTTCTCATTTCAATGCCAGCGTGTCAGTCAGTAGTCAGTCATGTTTGCATTTTGTATAGACTGTAGGCCTTTAGGTCATTACCAACTGCCTCTGAGATTTAGTGATCTGAGCCGGAGGTCACGGGTTCAAATCCCGGCGGGAGACAATGACTTTGTGTTGTTGTTTCTAGTTTGGTTAGGACATTGCTAGCTGGTCACCTGATTCTCCGAAAAGCTGTCAAATGGGCATGTAAATAGTCGGTCCTGTGCCTGATTTCTCTCTGGTCGTGTCAGTCAATCTGTCCCATCAGAATATTAAAGGAATAGGGAGTGCACTGGTGTGTTGCGCAAATACTTGGGCACTAAAAACGAATCCCGCGCAGTTAGCCGATTTCTGGGAGATTGGACGTCATCACCGAAAATCGGTTGGGAGGAGTATTATTTAATGCCACTATGTCAGTATTAAGTCTTATTTGTATTTCGTGTATACTGTAGGCATTTAGGTCATTACCAACCGGTGGATTCTTTCAATATTTAACTACATTTTATTTGTTTGCTGTCTCGACCGAAAGTCTATTTGCTTTGGCTGTAACATTGTAATGTAGATTGTTAGAAAATTAATTTTGGAGATCATGAGTAAATATTTATTTGTTTTGAATAGGTGCTGTAACTACAATTTGCAAGGTTTGAAAGTTTCTATAAATACATACATCCATACATATATATAATCACGCCTTTATCCCTAATGGGGTAGGCAGAGCGTAATCGATCCAAACAAAGGTCGTTCCGCCACGTCTGACAAAGCTATTTTTCTCGGATCCCTTAGCTGGTTTCTATAAAATTGGCTATCTTGTACAATTCCATGATTGACGAATCACAACTAAAGGAAGCTACCAATTTTGCACTTATAGAGCTGTATACTAATTGCAAAATTTTTATAATGTGATATCAAATCGAAGAGCGTCTCCTCAATGTTTACTCAGGCAAAATTTTCTGGAATCAGGTCAAAATTCCAGCACAAAAACTATTCACAAAGAATCTCTGTTAAATTCATAATAAAAAGCGCCACTCGACCAATCTCCGGAAGTTGTGCTTGGTTTATTACAGCCATTGCAGAATGCACCGGGGAGGTCGGGGCTCTTTGGAGCACCCGGAAAGTTTGTGAGGTCACAGTAGAAAATTGAACAGTATAACGTCTTCTCCTACAAACGTATGTCTACCTGTTTAGCATTTTATTGCTGAGCATAGGCCATTTCCATTTTACGCTCCTTATCCTGTGCTATACATATCCAGTTTTATCCAGTCTTATTAGGATTGGGTCTGGTTTCCCTTCTTGGTCGCGGAGGTCAGATGGCAGTCGCTCTGTGTAAAAACCAGTACCCTCGTTCAATCCCCTAGATTAGAAAGCCGACCCTGTGAGATACGGGATAAGGCTAGGGAGATGATGAGGCCATTTCCATTTTGCGCTCCTTATCCTGTGCTATACATATCCGAACTACGTCCGTGGTCTAACTACCTCCGTGGTCTAGCGGTCAGAGCCATGGGCTCTCAACCCGGAGATCCCGGGTTCGATTCCCGGCGGGGGACAATGACTTTGTGTTGTTGTTTCTTGTTTGGTTAGGACTTTGCAGGCTGATCACCTGATTGTCCGAAAAGTAAGATGATCCATGCTGTCGGATGGGCATGTAAATAGTCGGTCATGTGCCTGATTTCTCTCTGGTCGTGTCAGTCGATCTGTCCCATCAGAATAAGAGATTGAAGGAATAGAGAGTGCACCTGTGTGTAGCGCAAACACTTGGGCACTAAAAACAACTCCTGCGCAGTTGGCTGATCTCCGAGAGATTGGCCGCCATCACCGAAAATCGGTGGGAGGACTATTATTATTATTATACATATCCAGTTTTATCCAGTTTTATGTTTACGCGCCTTGAATTGGTGGTTTTAATTCGGAACTTAACGATCCCGGCCACTGTTTTATTGACCGACCACATTGTACCACAAACTATGTTAGAGGCATTTTAGGCAGTTTAAAATCTCGTGTTGTTGGATTATAAAAACCCCACAACCGATTTCAAAGATATTGCTTCTTCTTCTGTCGAGTGGGTATAGAGTATCGACCCGATGAACCCTGGTGTCAGAGTTTTAAAACCGCCTAGTAGCACAACTATCAGGCCTCAAGATATTGCTGAGACACCTATTACCTAGCCGTGGGAATATTAAACGATTCTAGCGACTAGTCTTATATTATGAGTTCTTGCTGTAGTGAATGTCCCACAGCCAGACTTTTACAGCTGCTTTTACTTATACTGTGGTCCACTCTTTGCAGCACCCGGAAAGTTTGGTTGGCGACGCTGCCAGAACGAGGAAACTGATTTATGTTTGAGTGTAGACTTCTGACGGCAGGGTTTAATTACAACGATGGCGGTTCTTGCCTTTCTTGTAGAGTTGATGTCAAACACTGATGCTAAGGTTCATTGACCCACGCGGGTGCATTGCTAAGATTACTGTCTGGCTGCAAGACAATTTGCTTATGCTTTTCTGGGAAGCGGCATGCAACTGACAGAAATGCAGTCCACGAATTTTAACTCTAAGGAATGTTCTGTGGCTAGTCCGTTACAGCTGCTTTAACTTATACTGTGGTCGGTGGCAACGCTGCCAGAACGAGGAAGCTGATTTATGTTTGATTGTAGACTTCTGACGGCAGGGTTTAATTGCAACGCTGGCGGATCTTGCCTTTCTTGTAGAGTTTGGTTCATGTGAATACATACATATAATCACGCCTTTATCCCTAATGGGGTAGGCAGAGCCTAAACGACCTGAACAAAGGTCGTTCCGCCACGTCTAACAAAGTTTTGAGGGTTGTTTAATATACATTTGTGGGTATATTGCTGGTGTGACAGGTTGTCAGCCTATCGCCTAAATTGCAATATACAGAAACCCTTGGATCCCTTAGCTGGTTTTTACAGCATGCCCGGGAGGAAATGCAGCTGGCACATTCTATGTTTTTCTCTTGCTCCCAGTCCAGCATGGAAGTTTATAATATAATAATAAAATTTATTCATAAAACAGTATTTGCACAATATAAAAAAAGTACAGAATGTTGAATTTGGTTGTGAATACAGTTGTAGAAAATTAAATGTTGAACCCTGGTCTCCAAACTAAGCCAAAGCCTGTATCTTGGATCTATTATGTTTAGTTCATGTGCAGCCGATAAAATTATAGTAATTCTTGGTAACTGTCTCCGCAAACATATATTACAGTAAAGTTTTCGAACTATATATTCACTCTTTAAAGAAGTAGACTAATATCTTTAATAAGTTACCAACCTGACGAAATAAAAACCTCGGAATGTTCTAAAAACTTACTTAAGCAGAATATCAAAAGCCATTTGTTATGTACAACAATAGAGTAAGTAATTCGTATATATTTGAATTATTATTCTGAACTTAATTATTATTACAACAGTATTACTTTAAACTACTTCGATAAACTTATTTAAATGTTCGGAATAATGATTTAAACGTAATGAACAACCGCGAAAATCGTAATATTTAAATTAGTTAATATTTCACTTAACATTGTATTTTTTTAGTTTATTGCGTGCAGTAACTGTGGACCTTCCGATAAACTTCTCTGAAGTTTGGGAGATTATTAAATAATTTGTGCCATGTAATTTTGTGTAAAAACAATAAATAAATTTTAAAAAAGACAATTAAATCTCCCATGTTCTTTTAAAGCGTTTATCAATATCCGTGGTTTACCAATACACTACAGTCTGTTTTGCAAGTGGATCGGAATGGAATCCAAATTTTTTTAGGAGCAGCCGTTAAGCATGATCTCCGCAGAGTGGTTCTCCCCGCAAGGGGGGCCTTTCCCACGTGTACCCCTGTCGAGATAATGCAATGTCAAGTGTAAAGGCACTTTGGCCTTTGTGATCGATAGATGGAGCATCGTTTCAAACGACGAACCGATGCATTTTGTTTTCTCTTCTCTCACAGTCATCACAAAGGCCAAAGTGCCTTTACTCTACGTACTGTCTACTAAAAGACTTCTAACAACTAGGACTGTTTCTATGATCATTATGGCTCCAAAACTACTTTTAAAAAAAACTATCACACTCATAGCCTCCACTAGGATTCCCTGTATCGGGGTGCCATGGTCATACACAGAAATAACCACAAAGAACACCCAGAACTGGAAACAAACATTTAAAATCATCATTCAAATGTCTGCCCTGGCCGAAAATCGAACCAGGGACCGGCAGGCAGGTACACTGCCAACTAGGCTGCACGGGTCGTCACTTAGATTGATGCAACCAGTAACCGTCTTTTCTTTCTGAATTCGGTTAGAAGTATTTTTACTTCCTCGTGCCAGATAATCCGAGAGCCGAACTTCCCATTAAAAATGGACGACAGAATGAAGAATGAGATGTCAATTATAGAGGACGGTCGAAGTAGGCCACTGGGAACCGTTAGTAAGTAGATTTTAACATTTTACCCAAATTCAAAAAAGCACCTAACCTAACTTACTAACAGCCTCAGTGGTCTAGTGGTCTGAGCCACGGTAAGAGCCCATGGTCATGAGCTTGTCGGTTCAATTCCCACGCAGGGAACACAAAGTTGATATTTGTCAATTTAACACTTGGTCCAATATGGTTAGGACAATGCAGGATAAATGCTGAAGCTCTAAAGGGCACATTACTGGCGCGTTTTTGACAGTAGTTGTTGCAAAAAACTTTTTCAGAGTATTTTAATGTATCCTATCGAACCACGGTTAGTTTTAGATTGGTATTAGGAGATTGAAATTTAAACGTCTGGCAAAGGTATGTATCTCTTAATACCTATCTAAAACAAACCTTTTCAGAGGCCTGTTAGCTATGCTATTAGGCGGTTTAAAAAGTCTGATAATAGGGTTCATCGGGTCTTACGCCGATTCCGTAACCCACACTAAAAGACGAAGAAAACCTTAGTTTTCAAGTATACTAGGGTAAAATTATCAAGTTCTTTAGATGCTTAAAATTAAGACATCTCTTACCAGTTTAAATTGAGCTATCTTTTATGGCATATCTAAAGTGGGCTGGGGGTCGTGTTTCATCTGTCGGTCAGACCGTATCAAGGCTGCGTTTTACGACGAAAACTGTGCTGTTTCATGTGGTTATTTATGTAGATGATCTATGTATACTGTATTGTGGTTCCGATGTGAATTTAAAGAAACGACGGACGAACAGTTTTAATTTAATACACATAGAAAGGATGGCTTGAATTCAAAGTGATTAGGTTTCTCTAACATTATACTCGCTTAGAAATCTGTATTTACTTCTATGCTGGACTGGGATCGAGAGAAAAACATAGAATGTGCCAGCTGCATTTCCCGGGCATGCTGTAAAAACCAGCTAAGGGATCCGAGGGTTTCTGTATATTGCAATTTAGGCGAAGGGCTGACAACATGTCACTACATCAATATACTTACAAATCTACCTTAAATAACCCTCAAAACTTTGTCAGACGTGGCAGAACGACCTTTGTTTTGGCCGTCTACACTCTGCCTCCCCCATTAGAGATAAAGGCGTGATTGTGTGCAGAAACCTGTATTTCGCGATTAACTTTAGAACGTGTATTTTCATCGTTGAAAGAACAAAAGCTTCGAGTTCGATGATGATCGCCCACCTCTTTTAAAAAAGCGTAAACATTTCAAAATGGCGATCTACATCAGGCGGGTTGTCCAAACAAGCGTTGTAGGTAAAACACGTCAAGAGTTTAAATGAACTTGGGCTGGGGGCGCTGCTTGTCGGGGAAACTGTCAAAATGAACTGCGTCCGTGGTCGGAGTCATAGGTCCGATCCGTACATCGTTGGTTCGATTCCCACGGGGTTAACACAAAGTTGATATTAGTACATTTACCATTTTTAGAGATTTTCCCCAGTTTGGCTATTACAATGTAGGCTGAAACAACTGATGGTCTGTCTGTCTGTGAAAAAAAAATATTGTGCTTCGGATGCCACGTAAAGACGCAGATTCCGGTCGTGTCTGCCAGTCTGTCTTTGATAGTAGTCGTTTCATAAACCATATCAAGGGGTCTGTTAGATTAGCTATTACTAATAGGTGGTTACCAGGGTACCACGTTTCACCGGGTCCTTCGTCGACTCGAGAACTCCACTCCATACATACATACATATAATCACGCCTTTTTACCTAATGGGGTAGGCAGAGCGTAAACAATCTAAACAAAGGTCGTTCCGCCACGTCTGACAAAGTTTTGAGGGTTGGTTAAAATCGATTTGTAGGTATATTGCTGTTGTGACAAGTTATCAGCATATCGCCTAAATTGCAATATTCAGAAACCCTTAGCTGGTTTTTATAGCATGCCCGAGAGGAAATGCAGCTGGCATATTCTATGTTTTTCTCTCGCTCCCAGTCCAGCATGGAAGTACTCGATAAAAAGTCAAAAAAGACTTTAGCGGTATTCTTTTTTCGCCACGTTCATCCAGAGCTTGAACGTGCAGCTCAGAGTTTCAGCTATCGTGAGTTATACAATGTCGTAATCGCGCGTGGGTGGGGCGCGACGATTAAACGGCCGTGGGGTTGCCAGCCAGTGACATACTATGTAGCCACAGATAATGCAAAAGGTCTGAAACCGCAAGCGAATTCCTTAAAAAAGAAATTATTACAAAATATACGTCGGCCAGTGCTAAGCATTGGCGGCTTGAAAACTCTGACCTAATCTAGGATTGGGTCTGGTTTCCCTTCTGGGTTGCGGAGGTCAGATGGCAGTCGCTCTGTGTAAAAACCAGTACTCTCGTTCAATCCCCTAGATTAGGTAGCCGACCCCGTGAGATACGGGATAAGGCTAGGAAGATGATGATGACGTACGTATGTAGTTCACAAGTCATAACTTTTGATATTATCAACATCTACTGGGTTCGCTGACTGTGCGATCAACAAGCTCTTAATTGTAGTCTAGACTAGGGCAGTGGTAAAAAAGATATAGTCGATGATGACGTGACCTCACCCGAAGTCTTAAAGGCACTGGCATTTCCACACTCCCATAGATAGACCACAGCATTTAGTCATACGTCGATTCGTCCATCATCTCCCTAGCCTTATTCCGTATCTCACGGGGTCGGCTTCCTAACATAGGGGATTGAACGAGGGTACTGGTTTTTACACAGAGCGACTGCCATCATTCTGACCTCCGCAACCTAGAATTGAAACCAGACGTCATACGTCGCTTCGACCACCAACAAAAAAAGAAGATTTGGCGCTTACAAATGTTATAAATTATATATTTACGATAAGAAAGTAATGAACGACTTTCGGATTGCCGTTCCATCGCTCTGCCAACTGAGCTACCGAAGCGGTGCTTAAATTCTTACCTGTATTTCTAAGCTTGAGCTGGCAACACCTGTATTGAAGGTACCTCCACACTCGTTACCCCTCCAAAAGCTCGCGGAAGTCGCGTGCTGCTAATTGTGCTTTCAGGAATTTCGACATTCGACTTCTCGTAACAACTGTCGACTTTGTACTTGATACCGTCAACTTTATGTACGGAAATCGAAATTTTGTTGGCATACAAGGGTTGGCTGAAGTTAATGTGTTCTGCTTAAGCAATTAAAAAATAAACTTATTTTTAAAGTTAGTGTAAGGGCTCAGATATTAGCTCCTCTTATCAAACCATGCTGGACTGGGAGCGAAAGAAAAAAATAGAATGTCCCAATTGCATTTCCTCGCGGGCATGCTGTAAAAACCAGCTAAGGGATCCGAGGGTTCTAGTATTTTGCATCGGTTCATCGGGTCGTTCGATTCAAGAATCCACTCGCTAAGAAGAAGTATATTGCAGTTTAGGCGATGGGCTGACAGTCTGTCTCTATACAAGCAATATACCTACAAATCTATCTTGAATAACCCTAGACAGGACAGAATGCAGATAACGCATCGCAGCTCAGCAGATTCAGATTCAGATTTTATTTCATAAATTCTTAAAAATAATTTACATGTCAGGTAACAGCATCGCGTCTATTGCTTCCCCCACAAACGATGATAAAAGAACACTAACCAGGTTAATATTCTTATAATTGAAATGAGAAACAAACTTCATTTTTACGAGCCATGATTGCGAAGCTTTAGAAGTTTGAGCAAATCTCATAACTGAAGCCGAGTGGACTGTTAGAAATCTGTTACGATCCATTAAGAGCTTATTAAAACCGTATGGCGCGTGTCGTTTCAGCGTACGGCCGGAGACGTTATAAACAGCAGGGTACAGGCGCTGTAAAAATAAACTGACCACCTTAAGTTTCTCCGCTGCTACGGTACAATAGTTCGCTAATAACGCGCAGATTGTTTTGGGAGTTTCTCCAGGAGTTCTTCCATGCTGGCTTGGGAGCGAGAGAAGAACATAGAATGTGCCAGCTGCATTTCCTAAGGGATCCGAGGGTTTCAGTATATTGCAATTTAGACGATGGGCTGACAACCATTCACTACAGCAATACTACAAATCTATCTTAAATACATACTTACATACATATCACGCCTTTATCTTAAATAACCCTCAAAATTTTGTCAGACGTGGCAGAACAACCTTTGTTTAGGTAGTTTACGCTCTATCTACCCCATTAGGAATAAAGGCGTGATTATATGTATGTATGTTTGTTTTGGGAGTTGTGTGGTCGACTACACTAATGAAGGAGTTGTTCAAACGCCTTTAGGCTTTCGAAATGGAAAGGTTTGTTTTGAGGTTCTTTGACATTGATTACCAAAAATTATAATCATTGTCAGAGAGAACGAATGGGATGCTCGGAAATACGGTCAGACGATCGATTCAGCCCGCATTGTTCTGACTGCCTAACCTAAAATTGGGAATTGATTACCATTGCCTTGTATCCCTCTGAAATTTTACCCTGAGGATTAAACCAAAATCGTGACTGGTCAGAATTGCAATATAGCATAAATCGATGAGTAGCAGTGGGTAGATGTAGGCTGCAATAATGATGATATATCGATGTAGCCAATGATTAGCATTGAACTTCCTGATATGGAACCTGAAGAGTAAACATGTTCTGAACGCGACCGTACTCTTGCAAGAATGCCTGCGTCCAGTTATTTTCAGCTGACGCGTCTGGTTTACTCCGTTCGAAATTCGAGTCTTGTCGCTTCGAATTATACGCTCATTCCCGCCTCTTTTGGCTACAAACTCCAAATACTTTGGAAACAGATAAAGATGGGATGAGATTCTCGTAAAACCGATCACAGGAGCAATTATGAACGTTTACATTAAATTTATTGGTAAATAAAGTTGATTCAGCGTGTTGCAGTGTAAAATTACGATATTAAAAGTTAATGTTTTCCGATGAAGAAATTTTCGGAGTAAGTGTTTTCTTGTTTACATTTTCATTTTAATATTCTGCATGCATTGTAATTTCACTTCCGCTGCGCTTGAGTCAATATTATTTTAATAATAAAGATGTGTTATGCAAAATGTATTAAAACTATCAAACATACAAACAATTCTTCATATATCCAGCCAAGAATAAGTCGTTAACAGTTCAAAACAAATTTTAGAACATCTGTTGCAAGCTATTTCTGCGCTAACGACAAAGCAACATAGTATCAAACATGAGGACTTATTTAACGTTTCACGTTTCTCCAGCCACGTTAAAATAGTCGTGAATGTAGAAATAATAGCTCTATAATAATAAATGTCGTTATGGAATACAGAGTGGAAAAAAATATTATCGAATGCCCTATAATAATTTTAAATGTTACATACATATAATCACGCCTTTATCCCTAACGGATTAGGCAGAGCGCAAGCGACATAAACAAAGGTCGTTCCGCCACGTCTGACAATGTTTTGAGGGCTATTTAAGATTAACGATAACTTCAAGTAGTTAAATAGTTATCTGATTCCGTTAAAATGTTACTTCAACCTGTATACTCGACTAGTATTATTATAATATTTTATATCTACCATCGCGATAACAATAGCAAGAAACAGTTTACAATGTTATCGCGACATTAACGACAAGGTTTGCATAGAATAGATGTTCTGAGCTAAATACCATTCGACCTTTGTCATAGAATAGATAAGACATTAGATGAATACTCCCTGCCTCCCTCTGGTGTGTACTATGTTTCCGAATTCCACCTATAGCATTTCCAACTCGGTTTTAGAAAAAAAGTAAACAAAGTTTCATGTCTTTTAATCGAAAATATTGTTTCTAAAATAAGTTTTAGCTATTAGATATAACAACATAATGAAATAATAACTGATTTGCCAACACGTATCATTTATTTTTGAAATGTGTTTTCGAATAAAAAGAGATGAAACTTTGTTAACCTTTATTCTAGTGCATAGCTTTTTGTTTCTCTGTTGGTGATTTTTGTTGGGTTTGAGGACCAGGAGCTGTATTTTTGAACCGCTCGAAAGCTAACGAATACGAAAGAGTAACTTTCGCATGCGATTTTCTTACAATTTGACATGCAAATGTTACACTTTCGTATGCGAATTCGATTCAGGCTAAGTTTTTGTAGCAACGACTATCAAAGATAACATATCTGGCCTCCGCAGCATGAAATCTTTCTGCACTGTCCTAACCAGACCAAAATGTCGAAGGGATAATGTTCTGAATGTCCTTGTTGTTTGTTCCTGTTGGGAACGGAACCCATAATTTCCGTACCAAAAGCCCAAGAGACTTAACAACAGAAGCGAAACATATATTAACCAGCTACTGACATCGTAGTCACGCAATGTTGTATTTTACAAAATTTAAAAAATATTAGGAAACAATGACTCTTAACAATACGCTTACTATCAAAACCGAAAACCTTTATATTAAGACGACTTCATTCAGTTCAGATCTAAAAGGATCCGCTAAAAGCATGTTCCTTTGATGTTCCGCATAGACATTTTTGGTGTCTGACGAAATCCTTTTCTCTCAAGACTTCCTGGGGCGTCTGAATTTGCACGAATTGTATTTCTGGCGATGCCGGCTTTCTGAATAATGCATTCAGTTTTAGAGTCCGGGTAGTTTCTGTTTTTGAACTTTGTGACTTATTTGTTTTTTCTTTAACTCCGTCGCAGATTTTGGTTCAATTAAGTGCAATACGAAAAGCACTAGTAAACATTTGTTTTATTAGTTTTCTAAGACTAAACAAAATGTGCATGATATACTGACAAATTCATCTTCAGTCCTGCTATTTATTCCATTCATACAAATCACACATCAAAACCTTTCACTACATTTCAATGACTCTATCCAGTGTCCACCCCAGAGTCCTCAGATAGGTACAGCGACTGCGCGTGGTGCCAATTGGATGTGATGCCACCAAGTTCATCAGTTATATTCATACAAATCACCTATCAAAACCTTTCTATACAATCCAATGACAGTATCCCCCAGATAGGCATAGCGACTGTGCGTGCTATACAATTCAATAAACGGTGCTGCGTCGCAAAGTGTTGTCAACTGGCCATTCATATCCAGTTAGCGGTGACCTATTGTCAGCTGCTTAGCCGGATGGAGTTTATTTATATATACGTACAGTGTTTGGTTGAGAGGTTTGTGGTGGAATATTGAGTTGCTTAGATTGAGACGTTCATAAGGCATTGATGCAGAAGGACATTTCGCTAGTCATTCATATCCAGTTACTGGTGACCTATTGTCAGCTGCTTAGCCGGATGGAGTTTATTTATATATACGAACAGTGTTTGGTTGAGAGGTTTGTGGAGGAATATTGAGTTGCTTCGATTAAGGCGATCGTAAGGCGATGCAGAATCGTATTTGGTACAGAAGAAAATCTTGAAGGACATTTCGCTAGTCATTCATATCCAGTTACTGGTGACCTATTGTCAGCTGCTTAGCCGGATGGAGTTTATTTATATATACGAACAGTGTTTGGTTGAGAGGTTTGTGGTTTAATATTGAGTTGCTTAGATTAAGGCGATCGAAAGGCATTGATGCAGAATAGTATACAATAGTACAGAAGAAAATCATTCAATTCCAGTTAGTGGTGATGTTTACAGTGTTTGGTTGACAGGATTATGGTTTAAAGTTGAGTTGCTTAGATTGAACTTCTGGTATCCATGGGTAAATAAATAATAAGGACTGGTAATTTTGTACCGTCTTGCTGAACTGGAAGTAAAGGAATAATATAAAATGTATAAGTTTATTTTTATTCGCGCATACTTTTAATAAAACCACTTGAAATCTCAATCGTCTATCTACATCAATTTGTAAAGGTTTGCCATTTTGATATGTAACTTTATCAGTCCCGCACACCGAAAATCCGCGAACTCGTCACATAAAAATGCACAAACAAACCGGCCACTTCATAATACATGCTCACATCACCGGGCCTTGTGGACATTTGTTCTGCGTTAATAATTCAGAGGTCGCAACGCGCCGCCACAGACTGCGTGCAACGCGAAAAATAAATACACATACATTTGACTTTGTATTCACGTACAAATTTTACCAGGTTTCTTTGGGTGGTTCATCGAACTTAACATACATACATATAATCACGCCTGTATCCCTAAAGGGGTAGGCAGAGCGCAAACGACCCAAACAAAGGTCGTTCCGCCACGACTGACAAAGTTTTGAGGGTTATTCAAGATAGATTTGTAAGTATATTGCTGTAGTGACAAGTTGTCAGCCTATCTCCTAAATTGCAATATATAGAAACCCTCAGATCCCTTAGCTGGTTTTTACAGCATGCCCGGGAGGAAATCCATCTGGCGCATTCTATGTTTTTCTCTCGCTGGGAGCATCCAGCATGGAAGAAACTGATCGAACTTAAAATTATTGTTTTTTTTTTACTATTGGTCCTGTTCTTGAAAACCAAGGAAATGATAGTGGTTCAATAATTCTGACAGGCGTGGCAATAGTATCACAATCGACAAAACTGAAAAGGATATATTTAACTATGTCTGATATTATATAGGCTGTGTTTATCGTCTTGGATGATTTTGATGAACACAACAATTAAAGATAGATAGCTCGAGTGTATCTTAGAAAGGCATAAAAGGATAGACACAGATAATTTCATTTCCAACGACGTATGTACTTATTTGCTGACATTCCGCGTATTTATATTTAGTGGACATGAAGTTTTATCTAGAATTCGTATCTGAATATTTTTAACTGACACAATAAAACATTTTGGTAGCAGTAAAACAGGTAAGTTAAATGTGGGAAGGTTGGATTTAAATAAACGAATGCGGTTGGCGTATTTTAATAACTGGCATCATTTTAATAAAATGCTTATGAAAATTCAGAGCGTTATTATTACGGAAAGTAAATTATAAATTGCAGCAGGTATTGCTATATTTACGCTGAATTCTGTTTATTAAAAGCTGAACTGATAAAATGAGGGTATTCATGATTCGGGGAAACAAGTGAGCTTTAGGTTTATTTTACATTAGAAAGCAACATTATACAAGTCTCATATGAAATGTCTTTAAGAAGAGATTAAAAGAGCACTTCTTATCTGAACAATTTTGATGTATGTATTTATGTAGTTTATTCGTATATGTATGTATCAATATATTGTTTAGTATATATGTATGTTTATTTAAGAAAGTAATATACGGTAGGTATTTATTCTATGTATATATGTAGGTATGTAAGTTTTTTTTTTTATTCGTCTCTGTTAATGTTGCATTTTCTTATCCCCTCAAAATTATTCACTTTCTCTTACTACCATTGGGTTGGCTGGAAGAGATCTCCTCATAGAGATAAGTTCGCCCTTCCACACTATATTTGTAAATTACATTTCTTTCATGTTTATGCAATAAAGTATTTATATATATGCAAGTTTTTATCTTAGGAAGTATGTTATATTAAACCTATAGGTAAACTTGTTAAGAAAAGGTGAGGGAAGCTAGTTTATCAAACCACCATAATAAACCAAAGTCAACCCAACTTTATTAGTACAGGTGTTTATGGAAATACATAAATTAAGCGATACCCGGCCATTTATCCATAATTTATTGGTTTTTGCTTTCATAACACCTGTTTGGCTTATTACACGGTGGTTATTTACCGACAACACAAAACAGAAAACGGGTTGTATTGGGAATTCAATCTGGAGTTTCTAGGGTTTTTCCGTGCTTCGGAAGGCACGTTAAGCCGTTGATCCCGGTTAATATCGTTTAATACCGTAGATTTTAGTCGTTAAGCCAAATCAGAGGCCAGTGCTAAGCATTGGCGGCCTGAAATCTCTGACCTAATCTAGGATTGGGTTGGGTCTCCCTTCTGGGTTGCGGAGGTCAGATGGCAGTCGCTCTGTGTAAAAACCAGTACCCTCGTTCAATCCCCTAGATTAGGTAGCCGACCCCGTGAGATACGAGATAAGGGGGGTGATGATTTCTAGGACAGCGCAAGGGTAGTTTGAACAGCTTACGCTCGTATTTATAAAGCGATCTCAAGATTGAGAGCAATATAAGTATGCATTTGACAGGCCATATTGTACTAAAATGGCATTTGTGATACGAACTCAAACTCAGTCTCAAGTGCTATTTATTGATACGGGCCTTTTATTCTAGAATGCTGTTTCAGTTTCTGGAAACATAATTTCAACCTTATAGCATCGATACGGACAAAGAAAACAAATAAAATAAAAGAAGTTAATAGACATAGAACAAAATTACTGTCCAATCAATGATACTGCTACGTGCATATTTTCTACCAAAGTTGGCAGCGTTACACAATGGTTTAAACTAGCTATTGTATCGAAATTAACTACAGTTAGAGTATTAAAGTGATACGAGAGGAGCAAAATTTAGTATAGATTTAATTGGAAATTCAACTTTTAAAGGTCCGTCGAGTAAAAAAATTAATGTGTGGGTTTGGTCAGTTAGATCGTCAATTGGCTCAGATTACTTGTTCCTCTGTAGGAAGCAAAATTATATTATGGAATTTTGGCTATGGAGAAATCAAGCTAAAGATCTAAACGAGCTCGGTCCATCGTCCATGCTGGACTATTACTTCCATGCTGGACTGGGAGTGAGAGAAAAACATAGAATGTGCCAGCTGCATTTCCTCCCGGGCATGCTATAAAAACCAGCTAAGGGATCCAAGAATTTCCGTATATTGCAATTTAGGCGATAGGCTAAGTACCTGTCACTACAGCAATATACCCACATATCTATCTTATACAACCCTCAAAACTTTGTCAGACGTGGCGGTAAGACCTTTGTTTAGGTAGTCTACGCTCTGCCTACCCCATTAGGGATAAATGCGTGATTATGTGTATAACTATTAGACTATGATTAAGCGTTTTGAAAATTCTGACACTAGATTTCATTCACGCTTTCGTTCGACCCGACAACCAACTCGATAGAAGAAGAACCTCCAATGAAAAAAGAAATAATCTACCGTCTATTTTATCAGGCTTTATACAGTTTTATTTTTACTTTATATCCGAGACACATTTAGTACGTTGCGGAAGCTTTACCGACTTTACTTCTCCCATAGTCCCCCAGGGGAGTCATCTGGGATCCGTATTGTTCCGTCTTCAGGAAAACTTTTTTATTGTCACGGTGACATTACGGATCGGGCATTATTCATTTGCGGAAAATAGGAAAAGTATAGCTATATTAGTGGTTGCTCAGTCAACAAAACTGAACAACTTTCACCAGGAAATTCTTTCAGGAGACGAACAATGATTACCTTCCCATACAAAATTTAATGGAAAATATAGTTCTTTTATACTTCTTGAAAATAAAACCTGCTAATAGTTATTCATTTTCGTTGACTGAGCAACCCCTATCAGTTTGCCGGACGCTGTCCCTTACAACCCGTATATAATTAAGTACACGATATACGTGGCATAATGGAAGAACATTTTTCTTATAGATATAAATCAATGTGATCTCTGCCTACTCCTCCGGGAAAGAGGCGTGACGTTATGTATGTATGTATGTATAAATCAAACAATTATTTTGAACTTATTAGGTTTTATGAAGAGTAGTTTGGTATCTTACGATTACTACTAGTCACTATAATGTAATCTGTACACATTATTCCATTCAATTCTTTTCATTTCTTCCACCCTGGACTGGGAGCGAGAGAAAAACATAGAATGTGCCAGCTGCATTTCCTCCCGGGCATGCTGTAAAAACCAGTTAAGGGATCTGAGGGTTTCAGTATATTGCAATTTAGGCGATGGGCTGACAACCTGTCACTACAGCAATATACGTACAAAACCATCTTGAATAACCCTCAAAACTTTTGTCAGACGTGGCGGAACGACCTTTGTTTAGGTCGTTTACGCTCTGCCTACCCCATTAGGGATAAAGGCGTGATTGTGTGTGTGTATGTGTGTGTGTGTGTGTGTGTGTGTGTGTGTGTGTATATTCCATTCAACGATGTATGATTCCATAAAACAATAATATGTCATAGTGTAAATTGACGTAACTAGCAGCCGTTTGCTTAATATCCGCAGTTTTTTGTCGTTTCTAGATCAACAGAAAACTTTAAAAAAAGTTATACCTTCAAAAATTAATTATCGATTGCTTGAAAAGTATTTCATTTAGAAGGAAAATTCATTTATACTAAGTTAATAAAAAAACTTGAATAACTACGGCAGCCCCCGCCCTACTTTACGTAACGTACTACGATGACGTCACAGCTCAGCGTTTGTACGTACGCTGATTAGTAATCGGAAAACGTTATATTCATTGCGAGAACCATAAACTTGGAACGGTTTATAAGCATAGGTCGTAGGTAATATAAAATAACATAGCATACTATATAACATAGCTTCTAAATGGAAGTCATTGAGCAATGTTGTATTTTTATATTTAATCGCTATTTAATTTTAAAAAAAATCGTTTTTTATTAGATATACATATATATAAAAATATTTATAAGCATGCTGTTAACTTAAGGTAGGTGTAAGAAATTACATTAAGGCGTATCTCGCCATCAAACTATTAAGTTTGGCGAGTAGATATTAGTTATAAAAATGTACTTACCTTTAGTTTAATAAATTAAAAAAAAAATATATATAATTTCTTCCATGCTGGACTGGGAGAGATAGGAAAACATAGAATGTTCCAGCTGCAAACATAGAATGTTCCAGCTGCCCTTCCTCCATGCTGGTCTGGTAGCGAGAGAAAAACATAGAATGTGCCATCTGCATTTTCTCCCGGGCATGCTGTAAAACCAGCTTAGGGATCCTAGGATTTCAGTATATTGTAATTAAGGCGAGGGGGCTGACAACCTGTCACTACAGCAATATACTTATAAATCTATCTTAAATAACCCTCAAAACTTTGTCAGACGTGGCAACCATCTTTGTTTAGGTCGTTTACGCTCTCCCTACCCCATTAGGGATAAATCCGTGATTATATGTATGTATGCAATGTATGGGAATGCTTAATAACATTACGGACTCTTGGGTGTCGCCTCGGTCCTGATCCGATCACAATTGGTCTCGAAAGATAACTTTCTAAAAAGTAGATTTTGCTACAACTCGCTTTGAAATCTACTTTCTTTTCTTAGGGCTTATAAATAGCGTATCACTTCAACGCAATAAGAAAAGCCATGGGAAACGTGTCGACACAATACCCCCGATCTCACCGTTCCAATGTGATAATCGAGATAATTAGTGAGTCGTCGATAAATGCAACATGTATGAATATGTGTCGGCAATAAATAAAGTTAAAAATAAATTTCTTCCATGCTGGACTGGGAGCGAAAGAAAAACATTGAATAAGCCAGCTGCATTTCCTCCCGGGCATGCTGTAAAAACCAGCTAAGGGATCCGAGGGTTTCAGTATATTGTATCTTAGGCGATGGGCTGACAACCTGTCACTACAGCAATATACCTACAAATCTATCTTAAATAACCCTCAAAACTTTGTCAGACGTGGCGGAACGACCTTTTATTTAGGTCGTTTACGCTCTGCCTACCCCCTTAGGGATATAGGCGTGATTATATGTATGTATGTATGTAATAAATGAAGCATGGCATGCTTTAATTTTAAAACAGAATTATCTGTCTTTGCCTAATTACCAGAATAACTTACATACACACAATAAGTCCTATCCAGTATCCATTCTATCTTTTATAGGCAACTACCGACCCGCCCCGGCTTCGCACGGAAATCATCAGTGTTTCTCTACTATATTATGCATGTATTATACATATAAACCTTCCTCTTGAATCACTCTGTCTATTAAAAGAAACCGCATCAAAATCTGTTGCGTAGTTTTAAAGATCTGACATACATAGGGATATAGGGACAGAGAAAGCGACTTTGTTCTATACTATGTAGTGAAGCTGAATCAGTTTTATTGCATTTCAGAAATTCTATTGCTGTAATAACTGTTTGGTAGCCTATTATGACGTCACATCGACACTCCCTCGGTATTACAGAGGTTCCGTGGTCTAGCGGTCTGAGCCATGAGCTCTTAACCCGGAGGTCCCGGGTTCGATTCCCGGCGGCGGACAAAGACTTCGTGTTGTTGTTTCTAGTTTGGTTAGGACATTGCAGGCTGATCACCTGATTGTCTGAAATTAAGATGATCCATTCTGTCGGATGGGCTTGTAAATAGTCGGTCCTGCGCCTGATTTCTCTTTGGTCGTGTCGGTCCATCTGTTCCATCAGAATAAAAGATTGAAGAAATAGAGACTGCATCTGTGTGTAGCGCAAACACTTCGGTACTAAAAACTAGTCCTGCGCAGTTGGCCGCCATCACCGAAAATCGATGGGAGGACTATTATTATTACAGAGGTACACGGGAAAAGAAGCATCTGGCACAACTTTGTTTTTTCGCTCTCAGAGAGCAGTGATTCATACCTATTAGGAATCACGTAGTTGAAAAAGTGAAAGAGCATCCCGACATTTTCCGCACGATCTCGCCCGGGTATGGCGAACGACAATTTATTCCGAAGATTTGGGAGTGGATGGGATGCTCGAAAAATATTTTAATAAATCCATGACCCACTTTCGCAGACTCGTTCAGAATAAATGACCCGCACCGAGTAAAACACAAAGGGTAAGAGACGGCGGGACAAAGCATAGGCGGCATGATGTTGGTGACAAAGTTTGGTCCTTCGAAAATGGAACGAAAACATCGTCGAGATAAAATGTATCTTTACTGTAGTAAATCAAAAGTCTGTCTTAAAAAAATCTAAAAAATATGCTTACGATTGCCTATCGACACGACATCCAGATTCTTGAAGTACATACAAAGTGACTTCGTTTCTATTTGTTTTATACTTACCACTTATATTTCTCATTACAGGTAAGCACTGGTTGCTGTCCTTATCCTGAAGAATTTCAAAGAAAATGATGCTTTGACGAAAGTAAGTACGAATGTTGGCAATTGGTATGGTAGCTTTACTTCTGCGTATACAAGAAGCACTTTAAAGTCTCCGAAAAAATAAATAACCATAAGTTGTTCACACGTTGTTTTAGGCGTGGTTAAGTGAGCTTTCAGTAGTGGGCTTTTTCCCACGATAAAAATGACCAGGTAATTCAAAATCGTCCTGCCTTCTCAATATGACTGAGTAAAGAATCAATCATCGACCGGGTGTAAAGGACAGCGTCCCGCAAACTTATCAGGGTTGCTCAATCAACGACACTGAACAACTTCAAATTTGAGTTGTTTAGTATTGTCTATGTCACGTTATATAACCGTTTCAAGTACCTATCTTAGTTTACCTGCAAGCATAATTGTCTCCTCTGGGTTTATCAAAGGTTGACTGGAAGAGATCCCTTAACTGGATAAGTCCGCCTTTGTGCCACTATTGTCTTATTCTTCTTGTATTTTAGTTTTAAGATTTTTAAGGTACAATAAAGAGCTTACATACATACATACTTCCACCAGGAAATTCTTTTAGGAAGTGAAAATAAAATTCGGCTTTTCCATACAAAATGTTCATCTCGATCAGACAAGTAAGTAGATCACTGGTGGAAGTAAATCAGCGTCGTTGACTGAGCAACCCCTATCAGTTTGCGGGACGCTGTCTCTTACACCTTCCATGCTGGCCTGGGAGCGAGAGAAAAACATAGAATGTGCCAGCTGCATGTCCTCCCGGGTATGCTGTAAAAACCAGCTAAGGGATCCGAGGGTGTCAGTATATTGTAATTTAGGCGATGGGCTGACAACCTGTCACTACAGCAATATACTTACAAATCTATCTTAAATAACCCACCTGGTATATGTACCTACACACACATACTCAAACGGAACCTTCATACATAAATTAATCCTAATAGTCCGTCCCAATCGTCAATCCACACTCTTATCACCATCCATTGATCTGTGAATATTTCAACAATACACTTCACTTTATACACCCAATAATACGAGATTAAAGGCAGCCACAGTATTAACAATGCTATTGATCTACTTCAAAGGGGATCGATCCTGCGTCGTGAATGTTTAAGTGTAGATGGCGTCAGCGTGGCAGGCGACGTGTTAATAAAATGACGGGTAATTTAATTTAATATTTTTTTCTTTCATACTGGACTGGGAGCAAGAGAAAAACATAGAATGTACCAGCTGCATTTCCTCCCGAGCTTACTGTAAACACCAGCTAAGGGATCCGAGGGTTTCTGTATATTGCAATTTAGGCGATGGGCTGACAACCTGTCACTACAGCAAAATACCTATAAAACTTTGTCAGACGTGGTGGAACGACCTTTTTTAGGTCGTTTACGCTCTGCCTACCCCAATAAGGATAAAGGCGTGATTATGTGTATGTATGTAATAGATAGATTACGTTTTATTGCGAGAAAATTACTGATCCTTAGAAGAACTCGCTATGCTGCGGGTTTTATTTTGTACCTATATTTGTGGATAAAGTTAAAGTAAATTAAATATGAAATCGTAAACATGCTTACTTTAATTAAAGTTGAAACTAATTAAATCCGTTTGAATCAACTTGAAAACTTTGTTTAAACTTTTAACACAAATCTGTTAAAAGCGTTTAATTAAAATACTCCTAGTTATGCCAATAATATAAAACACTTCTTCCATGCTGGACTGGGATCGAGAGAAAAACATAGAATGTGCCAGCTGCATTTCCTTCCCGGCATACTGTAAAAAACAGCTAAGGGATCCGAAGTGGCGGTGACGTGGCGGAACGACCTTTGTTTAGGTCGTTTACTCTGCCTACCTCACCTTAGGGATAAAGGTGTGACTATATGTATAGAAAACAGTTCACCAAAGTTAATAAACAACCCTATAAGTATGTATTTCCGAGAAAAGGCAAATTTTCTTAGTTCGTCGTTTACGCTCTGCCTACCTTACCTTAGGGATAAAGGCGTGACTATATGTATAGAAAACAATTCACCAAAGTTAATAAACAACCCTATAAGTATGCATTTCCGAGAAAAGGCAAATTTTCATAGTTATAGTTAAGGTAACACGCGAAATGCGAAAATAGCACCGGGCGGGTCAAGGAGAATAGTGTGTACCTTGCCCTACCTTTATACGGTGTTGCCAGCCTAACAAGGCTTCGCTACCTTTCTTGCCAACCTTGTGGGTTTATATTAGTTTGGTTACACTATAAATAGAATAAAGGTGAAATTTCTTTAAATTACTTAATAATTGTGACGGACCTTTATTTTGAAAATATTTTTAGAGTGATGAAAAGAACGGTATACTAAAGATCGCATTTTCAAGGCATGTCCGTGTCGAATTTTTGCTTTCTTACGGGTATTTCTTTTTTATTTAAGTTGTACGATACGCTCAGTGGCATTCTCAAATAATAAATTTGTTGTGTCTCAATTACAAATATTTTCACGAATATGTTAAGATTTGGGCAATTCGCAAGTAACTTTATTTTGTAATCTATAAGGTCACAATTTATACTTAACATCTAAGATTTGAATGCCAAAAGATTGCTGGCAACACATTTCTATGGGTCGGTAAGACTCCGCATATAGCCATCGGTATTGAATACTACCTCCGTTTGCGTTCAGAAATAGAACAGTTGCCAGGGTCGGGACAGGGTTCACTCGCGTAAATGTCAAACGGGATTTGACGTGCGGGTAGGGCGATATGAAGGGAAAAGGGATGGAAGTACTACTGAAGGTTATCTTAGCTCAGTTTAATCTTTTACATGCATACATATAATCCCGCCTTTATCCGTAATGGGGTAGGCAGAGCGTAAACAACCTAAACAAAGGTCGATCCACGTCGTACCAAGTTTTGATGGTTATTTATGATAGATTTGTAGGTATATTGCTGTAGTGACAGGTTTGTTAGCGCATCGCCTATATTCCAATATTGAGTCCCTCGGATCCCTTAGCTGGTTTTTACGGCATGCCCGGGAGGAAATGCAGCTGGCACATTCTATGTTTTTTCTCTCGCTCTCAGTCCAGCATGGAAGATAGACTCCTTTCACCAAACATAAATGTGTGGATTTGAAGTAGAGCTGATATATATTTTGGTTAATAAAGTTTATTTTAGAGTGGTGTGGCAGTTTCTGTTCAAAAAATATTTTCTTTTAGTTTCTCATTGTAAAATATAGAATCTATAAAAACATCTCGACTAGGCAGTAGTCGGACAACTAGCAAATTAAATTGTTTGTATTTCCTTTTTATAATATCTTGTCATGAAAACACGACTCAAAGTTATAAGTACTTTTCGCTTCCCCTACTAAATATGATTAGGGTATGGTCATTTGTAAATTTCTAATTATTACGAATCATCATAAAGTTTTATTTCTTTGCGTGTTCAGCCGCAATTATAATGTGGAATGTCAAAAGAAGGGTCATTCTCGTTTGGTCTCTTTCTATTTTTAAAACCAGTAAAACTTAAAACAAAAAACCTTTCTTTTTTAATTAGACTAACTGCGTTAGATTATTGCAAGTATGTACCTAAAACACTATTCCTTGTTTTACTAGCTCCGTTTCTACGTCATTGTTTTTTTTTTTAGGTTAATATCAATTTCAGTTATCTGAATAACTTCTGGTTATTCGCCCGCCCAAATGATAAAAATATTGCCTTTCATACTAAATGCTACACCGTAGACCATAGCTACGCCATTTTGTATTTCAAGGAACTGCCTCCGTGGTCTAATGGACTCCTGATCCGGAGGTCCTGGGTTCGATTCCCAAGGGGGAATCGAACCCAGTTGATATTTGAGAATTTATCACTTTGTGAATTTTTCCCCAGTTTGGTTAGGACATTGCAGGCTGAATCACCTGATTGTCCGAAAAAAGAAAAAGATTTCGTGCTTCTGAGGGCACGTTAAGCCGTCGGTCCCGGTCGCTGTCTTTGATTTGGCTGTGGTCGTTACTCAAACCATGTCAGAGGCCTGATAGTTGTGCTACTAGGTGGTTTAAAAACTCTGACACCAGGGTTCATCGGGTCGATAGACTCGATACCCACTCGACAGAAGAAGAAGAATTTCAAGGAACGCATGATTTAGGTGAGCAGTTATTTCGAAATACTGTTAAAGGCTCCGATATCGAACTCAAATAATATATTTATTGTTACTAGGAAGTACCTACGTAAATACTAACCTCAATTCTCCAGCTCCGCTTTGCTTGTGGTTCCCTAAAGTTTAATATTGACGGTGTTCATAACTCATTAGTTGGAAGTTAAACAATGAGGATCATCGACAGGGACCTTTGTCACTGTCTTCTATTTCACTAGCACGAAAATGTGACAAGAAAGGCATGTTTCTCGTGTGTCTTAAAGTCGATTATGGGAAAAACAGGTAATGTTCCACAGCGTTCTCTGTAAAAATTGTTAAAGCTCTACCTACCTTGTTAGGTAAATAAGCGTGATTTTATAACTGACTAGCCTTTTACGCCGCAGTTTCACCGGCGGCTGATTTAATTAGTTTTCCCGTGGGAGTCAGATATTTACCCGCGGTAGAAAGTAGCCTATGTTATCAGGGTGAACGTAGCTTTCTAATGGTGAAAGTTTTTTTTTAAATCGTTCTAGTAGTTCTTGAGTTTATTCGTTAGAAACATACACTCAAAAATACAAACCTTTCCTTTTTGAGCTTTATATTCAATCAGCTGATCGGAAATATTGTATTGTATTCCCCAAGTTTCTTTTCATTGGTCCTATGTTATGTTTTGCGTAATTTGTTTGTAGGCTAATCCATTTAATTGATGATTTCATACACCCTTCACCCTACTCCAGACACTCCAGAAACTATTTAATAATAGTAGTTTATTTCATTATCCGTATACCAAAGGATTCCTTTCCGTGCTAACCTGAATATTTGTAAGTAAATTGAATGTGTGCCTGTGAGGTAGGTCGACGTTACGTAAGCTTCAGGCAAAGTAACATATACATACATATTGCATGTATGTCTTATGGTATCGTATTGTGGGGGAATACAGAGAATAAGAATGTCACCGAAACTAAACTGTTGTAAACTGCCTCCGTGATCTAGTGGTCTGAGCCATGGATTCCTGATCGGGTCCTGTGTTCGATTAATTTGTCACTTTGTCATATTTTTCCTAGTTTGGTTAGGGCAATGCAGACTGAATTACCTAATTGTCTGTATGAAATATTATTCCGTGCTTCGGAGGGCACGTTAAGCTATCGGTCCCGGTTGTTATCTGTAATAGTGGTTGCTACACAAACCATGTCAGAGGCCTATTCGCTATGCTATTAAGTGGTTTAAAAAATCTGACACCAAAGTTCATCAGGTTTATCGACTCGAAACCCACACGAGAAGAAAGTAAAGCCGCTACGTAAAAAGTTCTTGCATTTTATGTGTATGTCAATACTTCGATAGTGTTTACACCCTCGGGTCTCGCTTTTCTTGACGGCAGCCATCAATCTCAGGCGTTTGATTAAAAAACACAAAGATCTATTTCTTGAGTCATATACATTGAGTCGGGTACATTACCACACGTTTCTCAATGAACGCGTGCGAGGCGCTGCGGTCTATAGAGAACTGTCAAATCTTAAGACGGCGAGTTAGTTCGATATTTGGCCGCGTTCATTTAAACCGTGGTCGTATAGTATTCGTCTCGGCGCCTCTCTTTCGTAGCGCCTGACGTCCTTTTCTGGCAACCTATATTGTTCGCGTGCCAACTCTGTATATTGAACCGTACGAGCTAGCCAGCTTTATAGATTTTCATATCGCGGCCTAAACGGCTTACAGTTGTTTTGCCTCACGAATGCCGCTTTGCCGTAATTGTGTGTGTAAATGTACCTACACGTATTGCTTTAGTGTACGTGAGTTCGCGATAGTAAACTTTCAGTTACGCACGAAGGCGCGTGTCTGTGCGCACAACCACATATGGACGAACGGCATTCGTGAGATAAAGCGACTATACCGTTTGAGGTGATCGTAATTTTCAAGTACCAGGCTGCCATAGACACGTGTAGGTGTAACGGAAGTGCAAGCTGTAAGTACGTGGAGTAACCTTGATGGTGCAGCTGAGTTTCGTCGCGTCTGCCCGGGCCGACGTTCGATTTTCACTTGGAGCATCAGCGCGGTGTCTCGCCCGGGTGGGCGTGGTCTCCAGGCCGGTCAATAGCACGGCATAGTACCTCTCCCTCGCACTTATGAAGCTGGTGTGTTTCCGTCTCTTTCCCGCTGGGGATGATTGAAACGTCTGATGCCGCAGGCGCCCCGCGCTCCCCCGCCTCAAGGACGTTCAGTGAATCCGTCCCGTTCTGTCGCGAGAGCACGTGTCGCCGTTACTATTTCATAATATAATGTGTGCCCCCCTGGTGCCGCGAAATTCACCAATTATGAGTCAAGTGCCTGATAAATTAGGTGACAAATTTTGTGCCTGAAAGGAGCGAAATCGCTTTTAGCGATGAGTGGACTCTTAGGACAATTACGTGCCCCAAAGTGATATGGAGATAAGGAGCTGTGGGAACATCTCTTCGTGTTTTCCGTCCTCTATCTATCTTGTTCTCCTTTTGGCTTCAGGTATGTCGAAAACCCATATTCAGTGCTCAAAAGTTCTTGCCGGTTCGATACTCAACACACAGTATATTCAGTATGAAAACCACTTAACCTCTTTCTTGTAAGAAAAAGAAAATCTCGTCTTAATATTTCCATGCCGCCTCCCTGTCGCCTCGAGTCTAGACATGAGACACATAATAATTATACATCGAGTCGACAAGGGCGTATTCCTTGGACAGTAATCGCGGGAATAAAACGGAAGCCCGGGATCAATTTCCGGTCGTCAAAATCCCGATATTGATACGAAGATTTTGGGACGACAAATTCAAAAAATATGTCAACTTAATCAACTTTTTTCTAAACTTAATTCGCGTTTTAGTAGTATATAAGGTCATTTTAAAACAAGTGCAAATATTGAAACGTGTGAATCTACCTATGAAACTGAACAACTTTACTTAAGGAACATAGGTTGAAATATGAAAAACAATAATTGACTTCCCATACTAAGTGCGCTATCAGCTGGTGCATTTTGTATGGAAGGTCCATCTTTTTTATTAGTTTTTTGTTCCTTAGAGAAAGTTGTTCAGTTTCATGGGTAGATTTACACTTTTTAATATTTGCACTTGATTTAAAATGACCGTATATAGTGGTCGTTATACAAACTGAAAGGCCTATTAGCTGTTACTCTTAGGCGGTTTTAAAACTCTGACACCAAGGTTCATAGGATCGATCGTCAACTTAAAAACCCACTCTATAAGAAGAAGTAGTACATATATAGCTACGTACCCGGTTTAAACAAAGTTTTTCAAAAATATCTTGGTTTGTGACTAAAACTCCCAAAAATCTTCATACTCCCGTTGCTGAAATAGATTATATCACGTTAAATGCTAAAACCCAGAATTACCAGGACTCCGATACGCCTCGATCCGAGAAATTTTATTGATTTGTTACTAACTTTTAATAAAATTTCTATCTATAAATTTGACATAATAATGAATTTGATATGAATTTAAAGGAGATAATTTTATTATCTCAGTCACTATTTTTAGCTAAATGTACCTAATATATTCATATCTACCACCTACTTAACATGTAATTCTGATTAAATAAAGGATTTGATTTGAGTCCAGGATCGATCGTACAGAAAATGTCAGACAGTTATCTAGTAAACTTTATTGTAAGCTCTGTAGAACTACTACAAGGAAACATATTTAGATCGATCAGCTGATCAGTCGGAATAGATCGTCTGAATAGCCGGGTACTATAACATTATACCTAATAACGGGATCCCGAATTCCCATCACTATCAAATCCAAGATCTGACTCATCCGTACCACCCAGGATCGATAGCACCCCGGTCTATTTACTTAGAAGGTCAGAGTAATCTGATACCAGCTATTGTTTGGTAAAAGCTGAAGCGGTAACCTGATACCGCGAGGGATTTTGTGTGGAAATATCTCCAAGAAAAACTTCGGCCGAAATATCGTCTAATAAAATCTGACTTTTCTAAGACAGCCTGAAAAGGAATGTGTTTCTTTTTGCTTGCTAGAAATGATATATGGAACTACTTATTGATTTATCGTTGACTTCGACAAAAACTGATGTAGCGTTCACAAATAGTCAGGGTATATTCAACAGCGTTACCTGTTTGCACCTCTAGAGCATTTCCTATGCCAATTTCCTTATTTGGAAAAGAACATTTCGTCGGCAACAGGAAACAAATTAACATTAGAAAAGTATGTCAAAGTTGTAGTGTATGAAAATAATAAAAACAGATTTATTAACAAACTAGCGACCCGCCCCGGCTTCGCACGGAAATCATCAGTGTTTCTCTACTATATTCTGCATGTATTATACATATGAACCTTCCTCTTGAATTACTCTATCCATTAAAAGAAACCGCATCAAAATCCGTTGCGTAGTTTTAAAGATCTAAGCATACATAGGGATATAGGGACACAGAAAGCGACTTTGTTTTATACTATGTAGTGATGCACAAAGTACAGAAATAAAAAATGCTCTTATCTATTACACTTAGCCTTGCACATTTTGGCGTGATAACTACATAAGGTTTAAACATGCTCCCCACACTAGGCAAGCCCCTATCACAGGTATGGTATTTTTTTTCTGAAAAGCCTCTCCCTTCTTTAAATTTCCTTTATATCGCTCCTTAATAATACAGTTCTATCAGTGACACGAAATAAACCTCCTATGTTTAATAGGAGGCGTGAAGTCATAACAACTACTGGTATAGAATTAACATAATATGAATCATTTCCTCTACCATAATCGTAGTTACACAACGTATTATTTATAGTCAGAGCAGTGACTAATCTGATAGACCTTGTAGTCATTTCATCAGAGTTCAGATCTCCAAATGACCTGGCTTAAAGATTCCTATCTACAATAGCATCGCGGAATCTTGTCTTATTTTTATGCTACTGCCATAGTAAGAAA
Source organism: Scrobipalpa costella (assembly GCA_949820665.1). Classification (NCBI taxonomy): domain Eukaryota; kingdom Metazoa; phylum Arthropoda; class Insecta; order Lepidoptera; family Gelechiidae; genus Scrobipalpa; species Scrobipalpa costella. The sequence continues at coordinate 10,183,860 of OX463320.1, read as the reverse complement.
ATCAGCTAATTCTATGGCTGTCAAAGTGACGTATGATGTTTAAAACTACATAATTTTAACCACTATTCCATTTCCGTAACTTTTGGCGTCTTACGTCATATTGGGGGGCAATTCGTATGCGCACACAACCAACCTGTGATTTTCAATCTTGAGAGACCAAAAAGAGGGACGACTACATTTTTATTCGAGATTTAGTTGTTTGATATGAGCCCGATGGTGTAGTGGATAGAGCCGCTGCCTCCTGAGCGGGAGGTCGTGGTTCGAACCCCACCACGTACCAATGTGTTTTACAGTTTTCGAATTTCATATGTACGTTTATTCTGTTTTTTTGTTCCTACTTCGGAAGGCACGTTACGCCGTTGACACACACACACACACACACACACACACACACACACACACAAATCACGCCTTCATCCCTTACGGGGTAGGCAGAGCGTTTAACGCCTCGTAAAAGGCGCTTTCGCCACGTCTGACAAGAATTGAGGGCAATTTTAGATTGTAATATCTAATCTGACCTCTGACCTAATCTAGGATTGGGTCCGGTTTCCTTTCTGGGTTGCGGAGGTCAGATGGCAGTCGCTCTGTGTAAAAACCAGTCCCCTCGTTCTATGGGAGATTAGGTTGCCGATGATGATTAGGTTAAATTGTTTTCTCAAGGAATCGCTACCATTGACAGCTATAATACGTATATTTAATAGAGTCACCATTATTGTAGTAACTAAGACTTGTCACTCCTCCATATCTACTCTGTTCTAGTCTGACAAATGAACACATTATAAAGTGCAAATATCATAATGCGTCGAACAATATTTACGTACAACGTTCGTTATAAGGAAATACAGTGTTATTTGCCATAAGGCTTGGCAGACGTATCTTGGAAGTTACTCAAATAATTTAACGTGGAGTTTACTGTAAATAAATACGGAAGGCTTTTGCTACTACTTCGTTTCTGGTTTTATTTTCTTTGGAAAACTCATCGTCGCAAACATGTTGTCTTGAAATGTCTGTGATATTAAAATCGTAAAACCGAATCTACAAAGATAAGTTGTAATACCTTCAGGAATCAAGAGTTATAAATGTGAATATAGTCTTGACTAAAAAGTAACTTATTTATGTTATATTGCCTATAAATAAATGATCCCACTGCTGGGTAAAGACCAGAAAGTAATTTTGAAAGTGTTAATTGGGTGTGATCAGTAAAAGACGTTTTAGTTAAAAAGTGCCAGGTTTGTAAAATTCTGCATTTTTTTTAACGCCGCTGACTTCGTTTTCTTCCCATAGTCTAAATTAGGTCAAAATTTCCAATAGTGCTGGTGGTGGGCGATGCTGTAAACCGCATGTTTTTGAATAAATAAATTAAATGGGCACCTCAATGTAAAAAATGTATAAGATTCCTGCAACGATCAATCTGCCTAAGGGGTAGTTTTTTTGGCTGGCAACCCCACCAACCCAATGCGTCAACTAACCCCGGTGACGGTCTGTAAATATTTGTACTGCACGACACAGTTCTCATTGAACGTGGGCGAAGGCGCTGTCGTACAAGGAGAACTGTCAAATTACAAGATGGCGGCGTTAGTACCCTTTTTCGCCGCGTCCATTTAAAGCGAGGTTATGAAACCGGTCCCCTAGGCGGCAACCCTAATTGATTATTTGATTTCGCCCTTATGTGTCAAGGGCATGGACTGCGGTGTTTAGAGTGTTAAAGATGATTTGCTGGGGGTGAATTGGTACTTCTTATTTGGAATAATTCGTTCAATGCTATCTTTGTTAGATAGGGATTAACCCTGGCTTCATTGATCACGTACGTAAATAAAGAAAAAGAAATATCAGCAAACATGATAAATATACAACCAAAGAGTACATCAATAATTCTTCTTCTGTAGTCGTATTTTTGAACCGCTCGTATCCGAATTCGCATACGAAAATGCAACATCCGCATACGAAATCCGAAAATCTCAATTTTTGAATACTCATTCGCATGCGACTCCGCAACGAGTGGTTCAAACCACTCGTTTTCTTTTCTACTATTCGAAATTCTACTAGTCTATGATCATTACAGTGACACAGACAATCATTTGAAAAGTAACGCTTTAACTCTTTAATTTACTTGAATTTACGTTCCGTTTCTCTGTGATTCATAACCGGTTTTTCAAATCAACGATTTTTGTTAGTGGTATTGGTGGTGTATTTCTGCGTAGAACGAAAACAATTTATGAGATTAGACTTTATTGGCAATACAGATTTCTACAAAAATACGTAAAACCGTGTGTGATAGAATTGGATTTCGTACACGAATGATATTCATATGCGTTTTCAGTATTCATACGAGCGGTTCAGTAATACAGCTTCTGTTGTGGGTTTCGAGTCGATCGACGAACGTGATGATCCATAGTGTGTTTTTTCGTCGTTGCGCGACAAAACCTGCTATGTAACATTTTTGAATCTGCCATGTGGATGGTGATTTCCAAATTCTTGTTTGTTTATCTTTTTAGATGTAATCAGTCAAATTACTTATTGTGAAAATAAAGGAACTAATCATTTTCATAGACGTTAAAAATTTTGAACCATAAGCCCGAAAATTATTAGGTTTTGTTTTGGCTCCTGTAAAATTTCAATTTTGTTACATAGCAGGTTTTGGTCGCGCAACGACGTTTTGATACTTAACACAATCAATATGTCTTTGACATCAATAACTAAGATTCGAACCTATGGTTATCTTACAATGCAGACAAGTTCATTCCATGCTGGACTGGGAGCGAAAGAAAAACATAGAATATGCCAACGACATTTCCTCCTGGGTATGCTGTAAAAAACAGCTGAGGAATCCGAGGGTTTCAGTATATTGCAATGTAGGCGATGGGCTGACAACCTGTACAATAAATATACCTACAATTATATCTTAAATAACCCTCAAAACTGTCAGACGTGGCGGAATGACCTGTCTTTGGATCGTTTACGCTCTGCCTACCCCATTAGGGATAAAGGCGTGATTATATGTATGTATGTATGCAGACAAGTTTTATAGAATTTATCGATATAATGACCTCTTGATGCGCCCTCTAACGTCGAGTGGTAAAATCGTATCGAAACAACCCTAACTATCTTGGGATGAGACAAGGGCGATGAATAATAAAATAATAAATATTTTTGGCCAAAGAGATAACAAATAATAACTGAAAATTCTTTATTTATAACTTCTTAAGCACCTACGTTACGATTATATTCACTCATTTAATTATGTTTCCATGCTGGACTGAAAGCGAGAGAAAAACATAGAATGTGCCAGCTGCATTTCCTCCCGGGCATGCTGTAAAAATCAGCTAAGGGATCCGAGGGTTTCAGTATATTGAAATTTAGGCGATGGGCTGACAACCTGTCACTACATCAATATACCTACAAAATGTATCTTAAATAACCCTCAAAACTTTGTCAGACGTGGCGGGACGACTTTTGTTTTGGTCGTTTACGCTCTGCCTACCCCATTAGGGATAAAGGCGTGACTATATCGCACCTTTACAAATAAAGTGACTTAACTCAAAAAATTGGGATTTCGAGTTTCTGCAATAAACCGACCTTTAAAAGTATAACTTACCACCCTAAAAACTTGAAATATATTTTAGAACATTATCTATCACACTTTTACTGAGAAAAAAAAAACCAAGTATATAGGGTTGTGAGGTTATGCTTTCAAATATAGTTTTATTGCAGAAAGTCCAAATCACCATTTTTTGAGTTCGGTCACTTTATTTCTAAAGGTGCGATATGTATGTATGTTACGATTATATTCACTCATTTTAATATGTTTCCATGCTGGACTGGGAGCGAGAGAAAAACATAGAATGTGCCAGCTGCATTTCATCCCGAGCATACTGTAAAAACCAGCTAAGGGATTGGAAGGGGTTGGTATATCGTAATTTAGTCGATGGGCTGACAACCTGTCACTACAGCAATATACTACAAATCTAACTTAAATGACCCTCAAAACTTTGTCAAACGTGGCGAAACGACCGTTGTTTAGGTCGCTTTAGCTACCCTATTAGGGATAAAGGCGTGACTGTATGTATGTATATTTTAGTATTTTGAACGGGTCAACTCGCGATACGTATATTTAGATAAAATAGTTTTAAAATCCTTAAACTACTCGTATCGAATTTCTCGCCGTTTGAAAAGTACCGTGAAAGAATATTAGTCTCAAAAGAATTTACACCACTGCTGCTGGCTGCTATAATTTTTCTTTCACTCATTTGATATTTCTAAGTCCCTTGAGTATCGGCCATTTTATTTTGCCATGTAAGTGTAGTAGGTTTTCACTTCCATTTATGAGATTAGAGTACATTTCACTTTCATTCATAGGTTTGCTTTTTATTTAAGCCTAGGTACTACATACATACATACATATAATCACGCCTATATCCCTAATGGGATAGGCAGAGCGTAAACGACCTAAACAAAGGTCGTTCCGCCACGTCTGACAAAGTTTTGAGGGTTATTTAAGATATATTTGAAGGTATATTACTGTAGTGACAGGTTGTCAGCCCATCGCCTAAATTGCAATATACTGAAACCCTCGGATCCCTTAGCTGGTTTTTACAGCATGCTCGGGAGGAAATGCAGCTGGCGCATTCTATGTTTTTCTTTTGTTCCCAGTCCAGCATGGAAGTGACACTAAACCTGACCTATTCCACTAAAGGACACTTACTTTCTTCATTAACACGTTAACTGCTAACTGTTTCTCGAGTTAGTGCACTTTAATTATCGCGCTTGTCTTAACACTTCGTGTGCAAATAGTTTAGTTCTTGTTAGGAGCTGCATTCGTTGTAGTTAATCGGTTTTAGTTTTATTACTGTTAGCAGCTAGACTAGTCTAATGTTAAGAGACTTGGGCTTTAGGTCCTTTAGTATGTAGATGATTCCAGTCGGGAAACTACAATGAAAATGCTAAGAAAAATATGGGTCATGCACAGTCTTTTAATGAATTAAAAACTCTGACAACATTGTTAGTCACATCGATTACTCATGAGACTCAAAGTTGTTTTATAAGCGGTCGTTCTTACATTGAATCACGTTTCTCTTTCAATGGTTTAAATGGAATCTTTTATAAAGGATTTACTTTCAAGCAACTTACAAAGTTCCATAGTTGAGTAAGAAAACCTATACTTTTAGACCTTTCTATCATCGGATCTGTGACATTCACCTCTAACCCAAAAAGTCTAAAAACTATTCCAAGAATAACTTTTAAACTTTCCAAGAAATTCCCACAAAAGCCCTTCAGTTACTGTTCCAATTCCTTTCCTCTAAACACGGCTTCCTGCACTGGCGATTCCCGGTAGCCGAGTACTGGAACTGAACATGACCGATGCATCCGGCTTTGTAAGTACAATTACTCGTTGTAATTAGGGCTTCCAGCTCTTGGTTTTGTATGTGCGCCTGGTATTTGGGATCTTCCTTTTGTTGGTGAGTTTTGATTTGACCGAACGCGTTTTGTTTTTATTATTTTTATTTTATTTAGGAATAGTAAACAACAGTGTACAGAGTGTTACTTAAATATAGTAATATTCTAAGTTAAGTTTATACACAGCCAACCACACTATCCAGACGTTTAAGAAGCGTTGCTTGTAAATTCAGTTTAGGTACGTCTTGGATGCTCTATGCTCTGGTGTTTCTGGGATCCTATGTAAATGGTATGGTCTAAGTTAATTTCTATCATCATATCATGTCATTCTATCTTAATTTAGCATTCACTTTCTACTTCTGTATTTCCGAATGCATAAAACCTCAACACTTCTAAGTTAGAGTGAACAGTTTCTGTATGAGTTCGCTCCATCGTTATCTCCATCTCTGTTGTCCTTCCTAACCTAGACAGTTAAGAGCAAACCCATAAAAAAAAGTTGCATTTCAAAACAATATTTTCATCGACATCGAAATACCGTACGACAAAAAAATGTTACCCTTGGATCTTACACAAAATCATACTGAATTAAGTAATTCCCGTTATTGAAAGCCCTAGTCTACGCATTCGGCCGTTCCGGCTGTACTATAGGTACATTTGGGATTCCTGTTCCACTATAGCCCCGTGAATGATTTGTGCCCCGAGAAATTCTTTCACTGAATTAAGACAGTACAGAACAATGAAATAAATTATACCCTAGGATCCCACACAATCCAGTTGCCAAAATTATGCATTGTTCCTGTATTTCTCCCTGATTCCCGGAATTGAAAGCCCTGGTTGTTGCATTTGTGATTCCTGTTGGTCCCGGATTAGCTCAAATGACGCGTGCCACTATAGCCCCGTGAATGATTTGTGCCACGTGAAATTCCCTCACTGATTTATTGTCTGTTTACGTACATGGAAATGCCAAATGCTTTGTGGCTTTACGTATTGTAATGTGTTCAGAATACTGAGGGTAACTAAACCCTAAACCCTAAATTGTGCTAGGTGTTCAGAGTCGGTTTTGAAACCAATGCGTCTGACATAGAAGATGATCGAATGCTTGGGCATATTAAACTGTCAGTGGTTAGGTATCGGTTGGTGTCGCTGACAGGGGGTCGTGCCGATCATGAGAGTCATGAATAAGTAAAAAATCGATACAGTCTCCTTAGATTAATTCTTCCTTCCTTTCTTGTTTAGGTTTTCGAGTCGAAATTATTCTGATACAGACATTATCTACCAAAAGCTTTTTCAAACGTCCCAAAATGTACATTTACTTTGGCGTTAATTCCGAAGTCAATTTAACTTTTGATACAATTTTTTTGTCGATCCGACAACCCCATTCTGCTCTGAGTTCAATAAGCAACTTTAAGGTTTTATCTCGATGCTGGGCACTCAAAGGAGTTCCCATCTGGTGAAATTTTGATCAAGTTTAAGTAAAAGGCGTTAGAGGCGGTTTATATTGTCCGATCCGAGATCGAAACCAGAAGCTTTGAAAAAGTGTCGGAGTGCTTCTTTTTGTTTTGCGGTATTCACGAGTTTTTGAAATGCATCTCAAATATTTAACAAAAAGAATTTGGTTCATAAAAGTGCAGTAACATCATAGCCGTATGAGTATAAACTGATCATTGCCATATATACCACGCTAATCAGGCAGGTTGGAGTAGGTATATAGAATAGAGTGTAAGATGTTACATTAATTCATTCCTTAGATCCCTCAGTCGAATTTGGAAGAAGATATGCTATTCTTACCCAACAACACACTATTTCTATAGCTTTTAAACATGCCTTTAATGAAAGTCGTGCCGCATCGCAACTTCCTTACTGCCTGTCGTACAATGTAAAAGCACTCTAACTTGGCGCAAGCTGTATTATACAAACTTGGTTCATAAAAGCCCAGTGCTTTTGGCTAATTAATCCCATCGACTCGGAAAACCCGCTCTGACGTCTCGATCCGCTAATTTTGTAATTAATTTAAGAGAGAGCGGGAATGCTCGTGGTACTCTACTTAAGCTGGATAAATTTTATGACGAGAAAATATAATATGGTTTAAATAAAAATCTAGAGAATTTTGCATATTCATAAAATTTTCCCAAGCCACGAGTGTCCTAAATGACCACTAAGGAATATGTCTAGCTAGGGAATGGGCAAGCAGTGTTCCCTGTGAATGCATAGCGATTTATTTATTTATTTTTATTTATTTATTTGACCGCTCTCCAATCTATACGCCAAGCGTGGTGAATATGTAAAATACCTGCAATTCCATGGCCTGCAGTGTACTTTACAGCCTATTAAAACCTATTAGCACGGTTAGGCAGTTTAACCGCGGTTTAACCATTAACCACAGCATTTAGGTATATTAGGGCACTGATAAACTAGTGCTACTTACAATGTATAGCACTTTACTTAGTATAGACATAAACACAATAAAACTAGAAGCAATGCTAGACATTGTAACATTGACATAATTTCTTATCAATAGTAGGCAAATAGGTACAGTACATTTTCTTCGATATCAATTAAGCGGTTGCCTTATCTTAGAAATATGGAAATCTTTGACGTTTCTCTACCATTTGATTTGTATGACTTTATTACTTGCTGTACCTCTAATAGAGTTTGTTTTTAGTTGCGATGGACTAGACCAATAGTGATCGAGTCAGAGTCAAAGATGGAGAGAGCTCATCCAGAAGCAAAAGCTCAGGTATTGTCACACACTGACAGAACATAGCAAGCGATTTGACAGTCCAATAGCAAAGAAACGGTGGGTTGCGCATATTGCGCAATCGATCGCGAAGCCTACTTATACTTATCATGTAGGATCACGATCACAATTTCAGCCAGGATTAGCTTTGCCTGGGATGAACATGACCAACTATTAGGTAGATGCCATACCGCCCTTTATTATTGAAAGTAGTATAATACTTGACTGGGTCCATGCTGGACTGGGAGCGAGAGAAACGCATAGAATGTGTCCGCTGCATTTCCTCCTGGGCATGCTGTAAAAACCAGCTAAGGGATCCGAGGGTTTCAGTATATTGCAATTTAGGCGATGGACTGACGACCTGTCACTACAGCAATATACCTACAAATCTATATTAAATAACCCTTTAAAACTTTGCCAGACGTGGCGGAACGTGCTTTGTTTAGGTCGTTTACGCTCTGCCTACCCCATTAGGGATAAAGGCGTGATTATATGTATGTATAATACTAATATTCTTGTGTTCTTGTTCCAGGTCGCCACCTGCAGCATAATAGGGAGCCATACGCCGCGGCGGAAAGACGGGTGCGACACGCACTCGTGGTATGTATGTTATTTCTTATTACTTATTCTTCATTTGAATTCATTCATCATTATCATTTCATACGCCTCCCTCACGGACTTGCAACTGTGCCATTTGCCTTCACAGATTTATAAAGTCATCTGTCCTTCTTGTAGGAGGTTTTACTGCGCCTTGTTCATTCATAAATCTTTATACCCATTTTTTTGTGAACTATGTGTCCTGACCACGTACCTACCTATCCTAAGAATAACATACATACATACATATAGGGGGGGTAGGCAGAGACCACATCTTTCCACTTGCTACGATCCTTACATACTTCTTTCGCTTCATCCACATCGTAAGAATAATGTCGGTAAAATGGGGTCCTAGGTTCGGCATTCTTATTTTTTTGCTCTTAACTCCAGTCTAAGTCATGTGATTGAGTCTAGAAAGTTCTCGCTAGAAGCCTCAAATCAAACGCAACTTCTTTTGGCTGATGAACCATCATCCAACCCAGAAGACTTCCTACTGACTCTGACTCGCTATTACACTATATTACAAATTACTAAAATTGCAAATTCGAACTGAAACTCTACACTACAGTACACGTGCAAGACAACCGATGTAGTTCTCACTACAGTGTTGACAACATGACAACGTTGAATCCATTTGCAAATTGACTAGACAAGTTGTCAGTCCGATCACCTCCGGAGACCAACACGATGGAAACTAAGGTTTATGGTCCGACGAACTCCATGGAAACGAACATCAGGAAGTTATTTGCATGGGAAATTAAAAAGAGGATATTTATAAACTCCTCCGGGAAACAAAAGTGTATTTTTTCTGTTTTTCTATTCTGCCTGTGGGGTTTCAGATCAACTCGACAAAAAGGTTGTGTGACATGGTAACGACCTATATCATTGGAGTGCCCTCTAAAGCACGGCATTATTCTTTGAGCGTGAATGGTCGTTACAAAATTAGAAACTATCTCACCAAGTGATAATGTCTTCACATCGTGACGCTAAAAATAAAATTGTGTCACTTTTTGCCGCTATCAAAGCACCATGCTAATATACTCATTAAGGTGACGATACTAGTCAAGTGGCGCTCTCATTAGTAAAAAAAATATATAGTTCTATTACTTAATATTTTGGGATATAATTGATTTTTGTTAGTAATGAATGATTTTAAGTTTAGTACTTTTAGTTTTATAAATGTAGGTACTGTTTCTCATTATTAAAATTGCTATAGTTAGTACTTAGAAGTAAATATTGTAATGTTACATAAGTTCCGCTCAATTTGCAATACCTTAACAGGGTTCATGTACCTCAACTGACCTATTTTTAAGAACTTTTATCATTGTACATGAAGGCAAAATAAAGAATTTGAATCATAATTCATTAAATCGCAGTAAATCGAAAAACCGTTCCAACAGAATCAAGTTCTAGTAATTAAAATAATTTAGAATCTTATCTTCTTCCACACTGGACTGGGAGCGAGAGAAAAACATAGAATGTGCCAGCTGCATTTCCTCCCGGGCATGCTGTAAAAACCAGCTAAGGGATCTGAGGGTTTCAGTATATTGCAATTTGGGCGATGGGCTGACAACCTGCCACTACAGCAATATACGTTCAAAACCATCTTGAATAACCCTCAAAACTTTGTCAGACGTGGCGGAAAGCTGCCTACCCCATTAGGGATAAAGGCGTGATTATATGTATGTATGTATGTATGTAGAATCTTATAAATTAGCGATTCATAGCTCGTGATAGTAAAAAGAAGAAAATAATTGCAATTTTTAAAAAACCAGCTAGGGTATCCGAGGGTTTCAGTATATAGTAATTTAGGCGATGGGCTGACAACCTGTCACTACAGCAATATACCTACAAATCTATCTTAAATAACCCTCCAAATTTGTCAGACGTGGCGGAATTACCTTAGTTTAGGTCGTTTACGCTCTGCCTACCCCATTAGGGATAAAGGCATGATTATATGTATGTATGTATGTAATTGCAATTTTTCTTCATGTTACTACGACTAACTTCTCCGAAATCTTACTTACTAGAACTTGATTCTGCTGGACCGGTTTTTCGATTCACTGCGTTTTTAGTGAATTTCGTTTTTTTTTTACTAACGGGGGCGCCACTTGGCTAGTATCGTCACCTTAAGTTAAAAATATCATCATTCTCCTTAAAATTCATGATGTCACTCAGTAGGAGATAATGACACGTTATAAATAGTTGCACCTCCACTTGTGTACATTCATAACTTTATAAGACATCCCAAGAAATACACGTGGAGGTCAAATGTTGCTGGTAGCTAACTGCCTCCGTGGTATAATGGTCTGAGCCATAGGCTCCCGATCCGGAGGTCCTGGGAAGCAAAGTTGATATTTGTAAATTTATCACTTTGTGAGATTTGCCCCAGTTTGGTTACCATATTGCAGGCTGAATCACGTGATTGCCCGAAAAGGATTCCGTGCTTCGGAGGATACGTTAAGCAGTCGTTTCCGGTCGCTGTGTTTGATATCGATCGCTTTGCAATACCAAAATAATATGCCAAAGACCTAGTAGAGAGCGTAAATATGTAGGAGTCAGAGGCGCAGAGTAGGCCGCTGAGCGTGGATGGTGTTGCCAGGGCTCGCGGCATGGGGGCGCGGTGCGGGGGGCGGGGCACAGCTGTGCTATTAGACAGTTTAAAAACTAACACCAGGGTTCATCGGGTCGATTGACTCGAAATCCACACGACAAGAAGAAGAAGTTGGGGTTTTTGCTCTATAATCAGTTTATATTGAACCACTAGGAGTATGATTTCTAAATTCTTAGCTACTGACTTAGTTCTATCTTACTTCCTTTGTCGCATGCATACCAACTTATAAGACACCCAAGGGATATAACGAACTGAACATTATCCAGTAAATAACTAAATTATCCTTAAGTTATTTGTTTTTCCTGTGTTTTTGCTCAAAGGAAGGAAGTACTTTACCTACTATTAAGGAAAACCAACTTGAATAACTGTGGAATTCTTCCATGCTGGACTGGGAACGAGAGAAAAACATAGAATCTGCCAGCTGCATTTCCTCCCAGGCATGCTGAAAAAACAAGCTAAGGGATCCGAGGGTATATTGCAATTTAGGCGATGGGCTGACAACCAGTCCATACAGCAATATACCTACAAATCTATCTTAAATAACCCTCAAAATTAGAGAGACGTGGCGAAACCTCTGTTTATAGGTAAGCTCATATAATCACGTCTTTATCCCTAATTGGGTAGGCAGAGTTATATGAAAATTAAAATGTTGGTGCCTTTTATACCTACTGCACTGCGCTAATAGTTAATTTAAGAGCGAATAGTTAGCTAACGTGTGAATTATGCACATTTTTTAAGTATCTATAGGTAAGCAGATATAATCACGCCTTTATAGGTCGTTTATGCTCTGCCTACCCTGCATAATTAACACGTTAGCTAACTATTCGCTCTTAAATTGCCTATTAGCGCAGTGCAGTAGGTATAAAAGGCACCAACATTTTAATTTTCATATAACTCTGCCTACCCCATGAGGGATAAAGACGTGATTTTATGTGCTTACCTATAAATACTTAAAATAGTGTATAATTAACACGTTAGCTAACTATTCGCTCTTAAATTGACTATTAGCGCAGTGCAGTCGGTATAAAAGGCACCAACATTTTAATTTTCATATAACTCTGCCTACCCCATGAGGGATAAAGACGTGATTTTATGTGCTTACCTATAAATACTTAAAAATAGTGTATAATTAACACGTTAGCTAACTATTCGCTCTTAAATTGACTATTAGCGCAGTGCAGTCGGTATAAAAGGCACCAACATTTTAATTTTCATATAACTCTGCCTACCCCAATAGGGATAAAGACGAGTTTTATATGTGCTTACCTATAGATACTTAAAAATAGTGCATAATTAACACGTTAGCTAACTATTCGCTCTTAAATTGATGACTATTAGCGCAGTGCAGAAGGTATAAAAGGCACCAACATTTTAATTTTCATATAACTCTGCCTACCCCAATAGGGATAAAGACGAGTTTTATATGTGCTTACCTATAGATACTTAAAAATAGTGCATAATTAACACGTTAGCTAACTATTCGCTCTTAAATTGATGACTTTTAACGCAGTGCAGAAGGTATAAAAGGCACCAACATTTTAATTTTCATATAACTCTGCCTACCCCAATAGGGATAAAGACGAGTTTTATATGTGCTTACCTATAGATACTTAAAAATAGTGCATAATTAACACGTTAGCTAACTATTCGCTCTTAAATTGATGACTATTAGCGCAGTGCAGAAGGTATAAAAGGCACCAACATTTTAATTTTCATATAACTCTGCCTACCCCATTAGTTATAATGACGAGTTTTATATGAGCTTACCTATAGATACTTAAAAATAGTGCATAATTAACACGTTAGCTAACTATTCGCTCTTAAATTGATGACTTTTAACGCAGTGCAGAAGGTATAAAAGGCACCAACATTTTAATTTTCATATAACTCTGCCTACCCCAATAGGGATAAAGACGAGTTTTATATGTGCTTACCTATAGATACTTAAAAATAGTGCATAATTAACACGTTAGCTAACTATTCGCTCTTAAATTGATGACTATTAGCGCAGTGCAGAAGGTATAAAAGGCACCAACATTTTAATTTTCATATAACTCTGCCTACCCCAATAGGGATAAAGACGAGTTTTATATGTGCTTACCTATAGATACTTAAAAATAGTGCATAATTAACACGTTAGCTAACTATTCGCTCTTAAATTGACTATTAGCGCAGTGCAGAAGGTATAAAAGGCACCAACATTTTAATTTTCATATAACTCTGCCTACCCCAATAGGAATAAAGACGAGTTTTATATGTGCTTACCTATAGATACTTAAAATTAGTGTATAATTAACACGTTAGCTAACTATTCGCTCTTAAATTGACTATTAGCGCAGTGCAGTCGGTATAAAAGGCACCAACATTTTAATTTTCATATAACTCTGCCTACCCCAATAGGGATAAAGACGAGTTTTATATGTGCTTACCTATAGATACTTAAAAATAGTGCATAATTAACACGTTAGCTAACTATTATATACAGGCACCAAGCTTAAATGGCTTTAAATCACGGCTTAAGCGTTGGCTTGTCGAACAGGCATTCTATAGTTATAATGATTTTATTAATTTTAATGATAATAAAAGCAATACAATTTAAATGATTATTAATGTGATATACTTAAGTGCTTATAATTTCTTGACTTGTAATTTACAATTATTAATAAATTTATCTCTATCTCTATCTCTCTATCTCTATTCGCTCTTAAATTGATGACTTTTAACGCAGTGCAGTCGGTATAAAAGGCACCAACATTTTAATTTTCATATAACAACTCCATTCCGAAATTCATGTCGAATTCCACTGGGGTGTCCGAGTGGTACTCGACACGATTTCAATACGAGCGGGATTCTCGATTCGAGTTCTCAAATCGATTTCCCGCTTTTGTATCTTACCCATATTTATCTATCCTTTTGAACTTTTTAATTATATTTTATTTTGAGATTCAACTTTGAATGTCGGTGTACTGATTTAACACGTTGGCTGCCATTCATTCTAAAAACAATACTTTGCCCACTGACTCCACTGATCTCACCGATGATGCTCATGGCAATCAACGTGTTAAGGGTGTTCGTAGTCTTGCTAAAACATTTTCAATATACATACATAAAATCACGTCTTTATCCCTAATGGGGTAGGCAGAGCAAAACGACCTAAACAAAGGTCGTTCCGCCGCGTTTAATAAGTTTTGAAGGTTATTACAGTTGATTATGATGTATATTGCTATAGTGACAGGTTGTCAGCCCATCGCCTAAAATTGCAATACACTAGATAACCTTCGAATCCCTTAGCTGGTTTTAACAGCATGCCCGGGAGGAGATGCAGCTGGCACATTCTATGTTTTTCTCTCGCTCCCAGTTCAGCATGGAAGAAATTTAATATATTTTGACTTATTACGCGACTTACACGCGTATATGTTTCTTTGAATGTTATAGAATCTAGTAACTACAGAGCTTCTCTGATTTAAAATAAATGAGACACAATTACGTTCCTCCCAAAAGAATTACTATTTGTTGGAAATGTTTCGTAACATCGAAGCTTCCCACCATTTTGTGGTAACAAAGCAAAAAGAAATTCGTTTTGTCCAACAAAAGACCGTTCATGGTACGTCGCTTTTCTAGGAGGTTCATTGAACTATCTTCTTATGAAAGTAGTTTACTAGGTAGTAGTTTAATAGGTTCAAGAAAAGTATCGAATGAAAGCTAACCAAACAAGGAATAATCCCAGAAAGTGTTTAATTTGGTAATGTCAACTTTGTGTTGGGAATGGAAACCACGACCTCCGGATTGAAAGCCCCAGGTTAAAAAACTAATGCAAAGACCAGTTGGAATTCATGCTCATCTTTCATACATACATACATATAATCACGCCTTTATCCCTAATGGGGTAGGCAGAGCGTAAACGACGTAAACAAAGGTCGTTCCGCCACGTCTGACAAAGTTTTGAAGGTTATTAAGATAGATTTGTAAGTATATTGCCGTAGTGACAGGTTGTCAGCCCATCGCCTAAATTGCAATATACAGAAACCCTCGGATCCCTTAGCTGGTTTTTACAGCATGCCCGGAAGGAAATGCAGCCGGCACATTCTCTGTTTTTCTCTCCCTCCCAGTCCAGCATGGAAGCAAGCTTTTTTTGCATTACCTTTAAAAACCTTTTCTAAAAGTTGTAATTTTCACACAACTTTTCAAGAATTACTACCACAATTTTAATTTAACTACCAGGGTAGCACATCTTGTAATCAAAATGTGTAATTTTGTCTTTAGTTCATTCTACATTTATGAAATATCTCAATTTACTTCCTTCAACAAAGAGTCCAATACAATATCATGAAGCTTAGCCTGGTTCTTTAAGAAAACACAGGCGTGAATTTGTTTCAACGTCAATTTAAGTACCAGGGTAGCACAGAAGAACGGAGATCATCAATCTTGAACCTCAACTAGACATCACAACAAACCAACGATCAGCTAGAAACTCGAATACAATCAGATGTTCATTTGTCGAACTCAAAACATGACCGAGGTCGACTGTTGATCGAATTTCTGTATTGGTTTTGTTTGAAGTATGAACATTGAACACAAATATACGTCTCGTCTGATATTGATGCGTCTGGGGTATTAGTAGAGTAATCTTTTTGATTATGAAAGATGATTATGAACATACATACATATAATCACACCTATATGTATGTATGTATTATGAACGACTTCCACGCTGGACTGGGAGCGAGGGAAAAACATAGAATGTGCCAGCTGCATTTCCTCCCGGGCATGCTGTAAAAACCAGCTCAAGGGATCTGAGGGTTTCAGTATATTGCAATTTAGGCGATGGGCTGACAACCTGTCACTACAGCAATTTACGTACAAATCCATCTTGAATAACCCTCAAAACTTTGTCAGACGTGGAACGACCTTTGTTTAGGTCGTTTACGCTCTGCCTACCCCATTAGGGATAAAGGCGTGATTATATGTATGTATGTATGAAAGATGAGCATGAATTCCAACTGGTCTTTGCATTAGTTTTTTAACCTGGGGCTTTCAATCCGGAGGTCGTGGTTTCCATTCCCAACACAAAGTTGACATTACCAAATTAAACACTTTCTGGGATTATTCCTAGTTTGGTTAGGACACGACATCCCTTCATAGGATCAATCTACAACTCACAGAGTAACTAACTAGTACAGAAAGGCCACCAGTTTTAAAATTTGGCGACACAACAGTCTATAGAGACACGCTTTTGCACTGGTGTAAATCAAATTCAAGTGTTTTCAAGTACATCATACACCCATCTTACTCCACGATGATTCATCCAGAACCTTCTCCATTAATTCGATTTGCCTCGTCTTGACGTGACACGCATATCTGCTACAGCACGTCAAAGTTTTGAATGATCATGGGCAGGGCGCTGCAGTAGGGAGAACTGATCAAAATGGCGTAGTTTCATCACGTTCATTGTAAGCCTTGACGTATAGTATGATGTCAGTATGATCTGCAATTCTAGGGCCGTCTCTAGGCTAAACGATTATGGAGTATTTAAAGTGGATGGTGTAATTTCATTGGCTGATAGTTCTAGACGTGACGGAGGTCCTTAGCTGAAGTCTCTGGTAATGGAAGCCAAGTTAAAGGCCAGATTGTGGGTTAAAAACTCTGACAACCCGGTTTGAGGGATCTCTCTACAACTACTTACGAAAATGCAATTCCCAGTTAACTACAAAACGGGGTTTCGAAGCTAGCTATGAAATCTGGCTGCGTAATCGGCTTAAGGAAGTTTTGACTCTACTTTCATAGAATGAACGGACTTTTTCTGGTGAACTTGCTCATTTAGGGTCAAAATCAAACCCATTATATAACAATTATTTTTAAGTAACATACACGACATAATTTTACTTACCTATGAATATTTATTTATATTTTTCCTCGCATGTTATTATTTTAAATTGAATTTCCGGGTTTATATCATTTATTATTTCCATTTGAATAAGGTAAACCTTCTAATGTATATTCAGCTTTTGTATCCTATCCCATACATTAACATTTCCCCGCAAACTTTGTGTGAATATGCATAAAATCACGTGAGGGGTCTTCATAAACTCTAAACGTTTTATTTTTTTAATTTGCATTATGCATAAAGGAGCAATTACATTGTTAATACCATTTATATTTTTTTATGTCGTCTGAGAAGGATCATTTATTTGTGATTTCTGAATTAATAGCTCATTTAGTTGCGTTTACTATGCTTTCAATAGGGTTTCTTGCACTGTAATATGTGTACAGAATGCAACTCTACTCAAAACTTGCAGTTGCTTTTGCAGGCAGATGCAATACATGCAGACAGCCAGCGGTAGGTAGTGCCGACTGTTCGCGTTATCAGAATTTGCGTTTGTTGAATTCATATTGCCGTCATGCTGCACTTTATGACGTTGCATTTTAGTTTGCAGTTGATACATACATACATGAATTCATGCCTTTATCCCTTACGGGGAAGGCATATCGTAAAACGCTTAGTGAAAGCTTTTACGCCACGTCTGACAAATACTGAGCCCAATTTTAGATTGTAATGTGTATCGCTATAGGGACTGGTCGTTAGCCCATCGCCTAAATTACAATGCACTGCGACTCTCGAATCCGTATTGCTGTCTTCTACAGCATGCCTGAGAGGAAGGGCAGCTAGAACATTCTATGTTTTTCTATCGCTGCTAGTCCAGCATGCATCTTCTATACATGTAGGATGAGGGGCCGGCACGGAGGCAAGGAAACACTTATCACACTTTAAATTCTTTTCTTGATTTTACTTCTTTAAAATCCTAACCATCCTTCGCCTTGGCCAGCTCCATCCAGACTCTACTGCCATACTCACTCTTTCGCACTCATACAACGTAACTCTATTATCGTTCCTTTCTGATATCTTCGTCTAAAAACCATCATACTCCGTCGTTCGGAAATAGACCATTCACCATAGAGATCCAATCCCACATACAATCCCAATATTCCCTAGATTTCTGCAATTTAGAATACACTAGTGACCCGCCCCGGCTTCTCACAGAAATAATCAGTGTTTCTCTACTATATTATGCATGTATTATACATATAAACCTTCCTCTTGAATCACTCTATCCATTAAAAGAAACTCATCGCACGCATCAAAATCCGTTGCGTAGTTTTAAAGATTTATGCATACATAGGGATATAGTGACAGAGAAAGCGACTTTGTTTTATACTATGTTGTGAACTCGAAGTCTAATCCTTTTCTATTTTATTGAATGTTGTGCCTTCGAACACACAAAGTTACTGCAGCCGGTATCCACACAGCATACTACAGTATACCTACAGGTGTGCTGTTAGCTTTCTGAACACGTCCAAACCGCTGCCAACTAACTAATCCTCGGTTGCTATGTGCCGGATGTTCGTTTGATTAAAGTACGTCGCTCCGAGAGTTCAGAGACAATGTCTCTTTCTGTTGGCTTTGTATGGAAGGTCTATACGCTTTCGTGTGTGGAGAAATGATCTATTTTGTATGTCATCTAGATTTATATGGCCTTGATTCTGCTGCACTTCAACTTCAACTTTTAGTTGTTTGGCGTTTCCGTGATGATTCCGCCAGTGTCAAGTTCCAATTCAATAACTTAAGGTGACGTTTGATGACGGCGGCTAAACTACCAGATATTAGCCATTTGTGCAGGTTTAGATTTGTAGTTTTCTTCCATGCTGGACTGGCAGTGAAAGAAAAGCATAGAATGTGCCAGCTGCATTTCCTCCCAGGTAAGCTGTAAAAACCAGCTAAAGGATCCGAGGGATTCAGTATATTGCAACTTCGACGATGGACTGACAACCTGTCACTACAGCAATATACATACAAATATATCTTAAATAACCCTCAAAACTTTGTCAGACATGGTGGAACGACCTTTGTTTAGGTCATTTTCGCTCTGCCTGCCCCATTAGAGATAAAGGCATCATTATATGTATGTTGATTTTTAGTGCTGAATATTTTCGAAACACACAAATACATTCTCTATTCCTTCAATCTCTTACTGTGATGGGACACACTGATTGACGAGATCGGTCTCGGACATTGCGGTTGGGCTCCATGCTGTGGGATTGGCAAGTAAATCTCGAGATTTACATGCCACTCCCACAGCATGGAACTCGACTGCAATGTCCTATCCAAACTAGAATCAACGACACAAAACATTTCACGTACACGCAGGTAAAATTAAAAGAACAGAATCTTCTTCTTCTTCTTCAGGTGCCATTTCCATCCCGGAGGTCGGCGACCATATGTCTGTATGTCTCCCTATCTTCAGTGATGCGAATTAACTCAGCTGTGCAATCCACTTCCAGCCAGTCTCTTATGTTCCGTGTCCAAGAGTTCGTCGTCTGCCTCGGCCTCGTTTACCCGCAATCTTGCCTTCAATAATCAATTTTAGTAGGTTATATTTATCGTTTCTGTAAATATGGCCAAAATATGCTGCTTTTCTTCTTTTAATTGTTGTCACTACTTTCCTCCTTTTACCCATCATTTCTAAGAACAGAATCCTTCACTTTAATTATGTTGTTAAGATAAACTGTATTTGTTGGTTTTACGGACGAAAATCTTTAAGAAAAGTAATGTGGTCCGATTCCGTAGAGCGTTTAGTACACACTTAAGGTTTTTACCTTATTGTTACATGTAAAACTGCACATAAAAACTGTAAAACAATGTGAATATCCTCCTTTCCCTTTTTAGAATCTAAAGTGAAAATATATAAATTCCAGATTGCATCTGCCAGAATAGAGTCCATTGGTTAATTAAGTTCACTGTAGTATTAAAACGGTGAGTTTTAATAACATTAAATCCTGTATTAATGGCTGCCAGCCGACGAGTATCCGGGTGAAAAATGCAATTGTAAATAAACTGCTTATTTTCAAGTCATTTTGCCTTCTGAGTCTAGTAAAATTTAAATTTGAATAGCAGTACTTTTTATTCATGCTGGAACATAGAATGTGTCAGTTGCATTGTCTCCCGGGCATGCCGTAATAACCAGCTAAGGGATCCGCGGGTTTCAGTATATTGTAATTTAGGCGATGGACTGACAACCTACCGCTACAGCAATATACCTAAAAATCTATCTTAAATAACCATCAAAACTTTGACAGACGTGGCGGAACGACCTCAATTTAAGTTGATAACGCTCTGCCTACCCCATTAGGGATAATGGCGTGATTATATGTATGTATGTACTTTTATTCCAAATATTAGAATCTTTGGTTTCTTTGTATTCTAATTAAGCTGATGAGCTGTCACACTATTATACCAGCAATACATAACACAGTACTTACATAAAATCATGCCTTTATCCCAAATGGAGTAGACAGAGGCCTTCTGATTAGATTGGACACAGGACACATGAAATCCAATCAGAAGGTCTGGACACGTCGAAAGCAGTTTGACTGTAGACGTTACGTCTACCCTGAAAAACCCATACTTATGCCTGATTATACCAAGTGTAAGGGACAGCGTTTTTTTTAAATATTTTTCAGGAAGTGAAAGAAAAAATGCTTTTTCTATACAAATTGTCTGATCGAGATGAACTTTTTGTATGGAAAATCTATTTTATTTTCTCTTCCTGAAGGCAGTTGTTCCGTGTCGTTGACTGACCAACCCCGCTGTCCCTTACACCTGATTTATATGGGTACTTATAATTTTACCTATATATTTGTAAATTTTAATTAAATTTTATGGCTCCCAATCGCCGGGAGAATACGGACGTAAATTGCAATCGCGAAATTCCTGTTTTTAATCGGCCATATTGCCAAGTCAGCGAAATTGATAATTAATTAAAAATGGTACACAATAGCTTTGAGAATGGGTTCCGGATTTTTCAGAGTATATTTTTTTCCTTTTTTTTTATGAATAACGAGGCACTTTTAAACTTCAAGTGAATATATTTTTCATTTTTAGAAAAAATATGTTGAGAAAAAAAAAATGTCTGCTGTAGAAGCAGTAGTACTGAATTAAATAAAGGTACCGGCATTCTGACTTGGGTTCGTTCCGCCACGTCTGACAAAGCTGTGAGGGTTATTTAAGATAGATTTGTAGGTATATTGCTTAGTGACAGGTTGTCAGCCCATCGCCCAAAATACAGAAACCCTCGGATCCCTTAGCTAGTTTTTACAGCATGCCCGGGAGGAAATGCAGCTGGCACATTCTATGTTTTTCTCGCACTCCCAGTCCAGCATGGAAGAAGTTGAAATAACGTAGTTAATACGGTATCTTGTTACACTGGTAGCGAATAGAAAATTGCAAGGCGTGACTAGAATTGGCAGTGGTAATATGGAGAAACAAAAGTAAATATGATTCTGATACTCATTATTTCCCTAGCCTTATCCCGTATCTCACGGGGTCGGCTACCTAATATAGGGGATTGAACGAGGGTACTGGTTTTTACACAGAGCGACTCCGCAACCCACAAGGAAACCACACCCAATCCTTGATTAGGTCAGAGTTTTCAAGCAGCCTATGCTTAGTACTGGCCTCTGACATGGCTTAACGACTAATATCTACGCTATTAAACGATATTATCCGGGACCAACAGCTTAATGTGCCTTCCGAAGCACGGAAAAAGCGGCGAATAAACGTACATATGAACTTCGAAAACCGAAAAACACATTGGTACGTGGTGGGATTCGATCCACGACGTCCCGTTCAGGAGGCAGCGGCCCTATCCACTACACCATCAGGCTCACTAAATATGATTCTGATACTAGGAAATTATTATTTTCTTTGCTGTTGAAACATTAGAAATTGCCTTTACTGTAAACTAATTACATTTAACTAAGCTTCGGAGGGCACGTTAAGAGCTCGGTCCTAGCTGTCTTTGATAGTGGTCGTTACACAAACCATGTCAGAGGCCTATTAGCAATGCAATTAGACGGTTTCAAAACTCTGACACCAGGATTCATCGAGTCTATCAACTCGAAACTCACACTACAAGAAATACATACATACATAAAATCACGCCTTTATCCCTGATGGGGTAGGCAGAGCGTAAACAAAAGTCGTTCCGCCACGTCTGACAAAGCTGTGAGGGTTATTTACGATAGATTTGTAGGTGACAGGTTGCTTAGTGACAGGTTGTCAGCCCATCGCCTAAATTACAATACACAGAATCCCTCAGATCCCTTAGCTGGTTTTTACATCAGGCACATTCTATGTTTTTCTCTCGTTCCCAGGCCAGCATAAAAGTAATAAGTTTCCTTCTATTTATTTGTTTGCTCAACCGCTGAACTATCTAACTAAACAAACAAACTACAGCCTGAACTAAAAAAAGGAATCATCTCCTTTAATTTAATGTTTCGCATCGAATACAAAAATAAACACGTGTAATGTAGGATTTAAAAAAATCTTTAGTTTTATTTCCATGCTGGTAAAGAACATATTTAAAAAGCATATGTATTCTGGACTAGGAGCGAGAGAAAAACATACAATGTGCCAGCTGCATTTCCTCCCGAGCATGCTGTAAAGACCAGCTAAAGGATCCGAGGGTTTCTGTATATTGCAATTTAGACGATGAGCTGACAACTTGTAACTACAGCAATATACCTAGAAATCTATCTAAAATAACCTTCTTAACTTACTCAGACGTGGCGGAACGACCTTTCATTAGGTCATTTACGCTCTGTCTACCCCATTAGTGATAATGTCGTGATTATATGTATGTATTTAAAAAATAATGTAGGTACCAGCTGTTTTTCTTCCCAGGCGTAGAAACTGCAGAAGTCACTTAAGGATGTTGAAGGTATTTTTATGTTCCATAATATTTAGGCGATCAGATGTTGGCCTCCCTTTTTTTAATAGCCTGTGATGTCCCACTGCAGGGCAAAGGCCTCCCCTTTCTCCATCCACATGTCGCGACCTTGAGCTTTGTTTACCCAGTCTTTGTCAAAAGCATCTAAGTCGTCACGCCAAGGTTTTCTTGGTCTTCTAACTAACTTTAATAAATAAAAAACTCTGAATTCTCCTTTGAGACTTGTCAATGTCCTTTGAAGTCCTATTTACTCCGCAAGTATACGTGATTTCAAACACGTTTTCTTTCATTTTATCGCTCAATCCATGTCAGGTACGGACACATACTAATCTGGAGTCTCAGTAGCTGCCACAAGCAAGCAAGCGACACACGCGTATTGAATGTTAAATAGCAAGCAACTCGGCACGAATGAATGTGTTTAGCATTACATATTTTTTGAGTGAACGAACTGTGATATGAGATCGCAGATCTGATGTTACTCTATCTCTCATACATACATACAATCACGCGTTTATTTCTAATGGGGTAGACAGGGCGGAAACGACCTAAACAAAGGTCGTTCCGCCACGTCTGACAAAGTTTTGACGGTTATTTAAGACAGATTTTTTGGTATATTGCTGTAGTGACAGGTTGTTAGCCTATCGCCTAAATTGCAATTTACAGACACCCTCGCTCGGATCCCTTTGTTGGATTTTACAGCATACCCGGGAGGATATGCATGGAAAATACTATCTCAGTGAGAAAAAGAATTATATAGGTAGAAATGTTAAGTTTTATTATTTTAATCCATAAAAGTTATTTTGCTTTGACCAACGGTTTTACAACTTCGGAAAAAAATACGAATATTGAAATTTAACTGTCTCCGCAAACTTACCTCAACATCTAATGTCATCTTACCTCACCTTAGCATTCTTCACATACACTTCTTTGCGTGCCTTCCGGAGTCTTCAGAACAATAGAATCAAACAGTGATTATGAACTTTTGAATGTGCATTCATACAAAGCTTTAACCCCTTAACTTCTAGAACTGTCGCCATACACTGCCAACTTGGAAACTAGCGTGCGCCATAGCTGTTGAAATTCTAAATTAGTCTCATTAAGAAGTTAAAAGTTGGTCCCGTAAATCCATTCAAGTTTTTAAAGTTCGTTTCATTCATAGTTATTGCACTCTGTAAATAAGTTTTATACTTTTTATTTCCTTTTTAACAGGAAGGCAAAGGTTCATGACCACAGCCGCTTATGCTTTCATTGTGCGTGAAGGAATGTCTTAGTAGGTAATTTATGTGACCCTATTGTTTCTTTTAAAGTTGCTAAGTGACCTCTGCCGTGACTTAGATCATCTGTCTTATCTAAAAATCTAGTGGTTCGCCCTGAGTTTAAACCAAAGTTTCTTTACAGATTTTTTAGTTATTTTATTTTTTATAGTTGGTAAAGTTTTATGAAGTGCTTTCTGTGTTTTTATAGCTTCTAAAGACCCTTTCCATTTTTAAATCGCTAGCATTCCATCTATTACTAACTCTACTTTAAAGCTCCAATATTTTTACGTTTTCAAAGTCTTTTCTTTGGAATAAAGTGTGGAGGACGTGGGCAGCATACCAATGTTCGTTCGCAGTATTTCTAGTCAAACTGGCTAGTGTAGACCTGAGGTATTTTGCTCCTTTTGTCGTACTGCGATTTGGATTTTAGTTAGCTATAGCTACGCTGTGCTTATTGATTGCTTGGAATCATTTAGTTTCGGTTTTATCTAATCTACTCAGTACTCATGGAATCTACAATACATTTTATACTGATTCACTCTATCGATAAGTAAATTGACAACGTCTGGGTTTTTAAGAGAATTTTAGCTATGACTGTGTTCATTGCTTAAGCGACTAGTTGTCAGTCTATTTCCTTATTTGTAATACAACTTAAATCACTGTATCTACTACTGGCTTTTATATCATGTCCTAGATGGAAATCAGCCAGCAACAACTTGTCTCATTGAACGAAGTTTTATTTTTAAAATAGCCCCATTTCCATATCCATCAAATTTTTCTAACCTTTCTTTGCTTTACCGCAAAAGAATGAAGCGCCACGGTTCTTTGTACGATGGTCGAATAACCTAACCCGGTGGCAAAATTGCACACCTAGGGAGAAGTGAATTGCTCGCGCGAATAAGGTTTTGGGAACAAAAGTTAGGTTTTGCCAGGTCGAAGGTTGTTTGTTGGGGAATTTTATGGGTTGTTTCTTGAGAAAGTAGTTATGGGGCTTTGTTATTGAGAATGTCGAAGGGTGGAAGAAAGGTCTTGTTCATGTGAATTTTAATACACAAATGTGGTCACGCCGTGTCCACGTATTATGGTACGTAGAGCGTTAACGATCCCATAATAATAGGGCGTTTTCACCATAATCTGACAGGTTATGAGGGTTATTTTTCTTAGGAAGAACTGTGGTTCACTGATAGGTTGTCAGCCTTTCGCCTAAATACAAATGTACGGAAACCCTCGTGTCATTTTACCTATTTCTACCTACACATGGCACATTCTACGTTTTTCTAACGCTACTAGAAAAGAATAAAAGGAAGTAAATAAATATCTGCAGGTATTTTAAAATGGTTACGTTTCCAACATCCGGTTGACTGCGTTTAACTCGTGCAGTTTTCGATTCCGAGAGGCACTCGCGGACAATCACTGAGAGTGCCGGTTTTTTTATTGTCAAGCTGAGAGCAGAGTCGAATAACGCCACTTCTGGTTTTTATAGAATACCGTTGTTGGATTTACTGCGAGCAGGAATTGCATTTCGGATTTGAGGTTAAATGCATGCAGTTTTATTGGTATTTTGCACATCCGAAATCACCCTCAATAATTGTCAGTCGCTGCGAAACTTACTGAAAATCTAAAATTATTATTTTTGAAGTATATAACAGTAGGATAAGATTCATCGGCTTGTTAGAAACTGTTTCTATTACAATCGAATAAAATTGGAAAGTATTTGTTTATTGTACACAAAAAACATGAGAAAATTGTCAATACACAAAGAATAACGACACAACAGGTACAGGTACTTATTTCTAATAATAAATTTCTTCCAGCTGACCTACGGAAGTGAGACTTTAGTTGAGAGGCAGATTAGGCAATATATATTTTAAGTCCCTAGATTTCAAAAGCTCTGCATGCAAACATTTCTATACAAAAGCTTATAATACTTTGGGTTTAGCTTTTACTCAAATACCTTCATGATGACTAACTGTAGTGTAGACAATACAAAACACTTATAACGTCAGACAGGTGCTATAATAATATCTGGCTAGTGTAAATCTTTCGCTATCGAGTAATATAAGTATAACACACAACTATACGCAAGGTCATACCTCGTATATCGGTAAAGCAAATTTTCCTTAGTAATCAAAATATTGTTATGAAACAACAATTTACTTTACAAACCACAATTTTAGGTAATTGACACTTTTACAGTGTTAATGTTTTAAAATTTATAAAAATAAAGAACGAATAAACGTGTCGGAACGGTAGGCCGAACCGGAAGTTCGTGGGCTCAGATCCCACCCAAGCGTAAATTTTGGCTTCTTTATTTTCATGTTTTTGAAAGCGTCTTGCCAAAATTTTGTTACTAGACAAACATGAATTACAAGGAGATTGTCCCAGAAAGTAATGGAACAGTAGGGGTTAAGTACACTCATAAACTGGAAACCAAATACAAAGCCAAGAGTCAAGATTGTCTTATTTTATGAACAACATTGTAAGGATTTGAAGCGGAAATTATGAGATACCAACTTAATGGTTTAAGGGTTAGTTATTTAAGCCCGATGGTCTAGTGGATAGGGCCGCTGCCTCCTGAGCGGGAGGTCGTGGTTCGAATCCCACCACGTACCAATGTGTTTTTCGGTTTTCGAATTTCATATGTACGTTTATTCGGTGCTTTTTCCGTGCTTCGGAAGGCACGTTAAGCCGTTGGTCCCGGTTAATATCGTTTAGTAACGTAGATATTAGTCGTTAAGCCATATCAGAGGCCAGTGCTAAGCATTGGTGGCTTGAAAACTCTGACCTAATCTAGGATTGGGTCTGGTTTCCCTTCTGGGTTGCGGAGGTCAGATGGCAGTCGCTCTGTGTAAACACCAGTACTCTCGTTCAATCACCTAGATTAGGAAGCCAACCCCGTGAGATACGGGATAAGGCTAGGGAGATGATGGGTTAGTTATTTAAACGATGAATATGCCTCTTGTGATTATTAAGTAATTGTTTAGCAAATAATAAACAATATGTTTACTAGTAAATAGGGTCAATCTAAAATAATATTTTAGGAGAGCGTACTACTTGTGGTCCTACTTAGCAGGTAAAGTAATAACTTGGACTTCCCATGCGAATGGTGTACGTTTTTTTAAAAATATATTTTGACCTATTATATTATGCCTGCTTCAACCTCGTATTATGTTCCTAGTTCAGTTTCGTGATTACAAATCTCCTTCAACACTTGCACTTAAATTAATGATCTTATGTAACAGCTGTTTCCTCAATTGTATCCAAATTAATCTCTCAAGTGATCTCTGCCATCCTAGTGCGGATTGGCTAAGAGGGTAGGTTCACCCTTGCCTCAGTTAAGAGTCATTGAGCGTTCGGCAATTAGGTCGCCCGAGTGGACAGACCGTCTTCGTGATGTTTCTGATCGCCTGGTAGACTGTGTAAGCTGTCTTAAAACTAGCATGTTATTTAACAGTTGCTTTCCTCCATTATTATATCCAAATTAATCTCTTTAGTGATCTCTGCCTTCCTAGTGCGAATGGGCTAAAAGGGTGGGTCCACCCGTGCCGGTTGAGTGTCATTGAGTGTCCGGCAATTAGGTCGCCCGAGTGGACAGAACGTCTTTGTGATGTTTCTGATCGCCTGGTCGGCTTCTTCTTAGCGAGTGGATTCTCGAGTCGAGTCAGAGTTTTCAAACCAGACTGTATGACCTGTCTGAAAACACTAGCCATCTTATAACAGCTGTTTCGAGTGACCTCTGGCTTCCTAGTGCGGATGGGTTAAGAGGGTAGGTTTTCCCTTGGCCTGGTTTAAACCGTGATCTGGTAGCTGTGTAAGCTGTATAAAGGCTGTATTTGTTGATACGATATAATCTTGGGCCAGTAAAACTATAGGATTAAATAGAAAAGAAAACCTAAAACAAAACTTGTACCCATAGTCTAGTAATACGATCAATTCTCCAAAGACATAAACGAGCCAATCAGAACGTCGATTAGACAAATTATCCCCATTTCTATCTGATTCATAGAATCCCTCCCGTGACCCCTGTTCATAAAGTCCGTTATTAAGCAGAAATATTCGTACTGCTAATAGCCGAGGCTTGTGTAGGTGTGGCTTAGATACCCCTCACGCGATCCAGCAGTATATCAGTAGTATTTAAGGCGGCTACTGGCTTTTATCTAGACTGGAACCTAGAAGGAATGGAAGACTGTTTTACATTTATAGCTCTAATTTGATTCAAACTTTATGTCCGCCCACGATTGAGTGACGCATCGATTTTATCTTGGGACTAATTGCATTTCCATGTGGTTAAAAATAGGTTGCTTGCATTGTATGTGTAATAATGTGTGTGAAGTTGCACACCGAATTTCAAAAAGATCAATCAGAACAAGCTTAATTGATAGCAAAGATTGTTCCTACAAGACGGCTAAAGATTATGTAAGATCTTCTGTTTCTGCCTAGCATTTTCCCGGCCTAATCCGTTTTTCAGCTTTATCTAGTCTAGGTACTCCGTTTTGCCCGATCTTCGACACCCGCTGGTCTTCTATATCCGCTTTCACGACGCATGATCTAAAGAACTGAAATACTTGGTGCCAAATCTAAAGCTAGTTTTTAACATCCCGTAAGGAATATCACCGGTTTTTATTTTACATACATATAGTCACGCCTTATCCCTCATGGGGTAGGCAGAGTGTAAACGACCTAAACAAAGATCGTTCCGCCACGTCTGACAAAGTTTTGAGGGTTATTTAAGAGAAATTTGTAGGTATATTGCTGTAGTGACAGGTTGTCAGCCTATCGCCTAAATTGCAATATACAGTCACCCTGGGATTCCTTAGCTGGATTTACAGTATAGAGGAAATGCATCTGGCACATTCTTTATTTTTCTCTCGCTTACAGTCCAGTATGGAAGTTTTTATTTATTTATTTGTCAGTTTATTGTACACATGAACACACAGAATGATTACATGAGGAATTCAGACACAACATGCACTGCTTATTTCTACAAAGAAATTTCGTACAGCAGACCTAATAAGATAGTAATAGCATAAAACATAATGCAGATAAAACGTGCAATTTTTTTTTATTTATGTAAATGTATTTGTATATACTTAGTCCAACATCCGTATTGCCTCGCGTTTACCGTTTGATTGCGTTACGGCAGTGCAACCAATTCAAGTGGTTTATGCGTTTCTATATTAAGACCTTCTCCGAACGTTGACTGCTTTGTAATGACCCGGCCATTTCACTATGGAATTCTAGTAGCATTCATGGTTTGATGTTACTATTTTTGTTACTTAATTCTTGAGTCTTCAAGAGATACACGTATGATAATTTGTAATAATTGCTAGGCTGTAGGTATAAATAAAAAAACATTACTATTACTCATCATCTCTCTAGCCTTATCCCGTATCTCACGGGGTCGGCTACCTAATCTAGGTGATTGAACGAGGGTACTGGTTTTTACACAGAGCGACTGCCATCTGACCTCCGCAACCCATTAGGGAAACCAGACCCAATCCTAGATTAGGTCAGAGTTTTCAAGCCGCCAATGCTTAGCACTGGCCTCTGATATGGCTTAACGACTAATATCTACAGTATTAAATGATATTAACCAGGACCAACGGCTTAACGTGCCTTCCGAAGCACGGAAAAAGCGCCGAATATACGTACATATGAAAATTCGAAAACCGAAAAACACATTTGTACGTGGTGGGATTCGAACCACGACCTCCCGCTCAGGAAGCAGCGGCCCTATCCACTACACCATCGGTTTCTTAAAAAATAACATTACTATTACTATGACGTCAATATAAATATACTAGGGTATATTAGCTAATGATAGATATGACGTGACAAAAAAGAATGATTATCATATTTGTAATTTTGATAACTCCTTAATATTTTCAAAAGAAATTTGCATGCTAATTATAAGTTAGTTAACATGAAAGCACTACTCAAAAATGTACATTTTTATATACCATGTTTATGCAAATAAAGAATTATTGATGGATTGATTACTGAAGTAGAAATAAAAGGGAAATCAATCCTTTTTTTATTGGGAGCCATACAAAACATAAAATGTGACGGCTACTAGAGACAATACACTTCTCTCTGAAATTATTATCATCTGCCTTACATTTTTAATTTATTTGGGGTCGTTACAACATGTCCTAAAATGCTCAACAAAAAAGGTCCGGCGATACGAAAAATCCTTTGGTTCTTCTGTGTATGAAGAGGAGTATCCAATTTATTTACGATTCTCAATTCAAACCTACGTCAAACACAAACAAGTCGGCCATGTTTTATTAAGCGCCGGCGCTTAAATTATGCACGGCTACGCTGTAAAGCGACAGATGACTTTATTGAGCAATAAACTCTAACTTCAGCAGGTATAAACTTTGATGTCCTCCCCCCACCCCTCTGCAGAATGGCCTACATCTTCCTCTTGAATTTTCCATGTGATGATCGAGGTACCTTGCGAGACGTAAAGGATGGCCTGTTTCTGGTATCAAACTAAGAACTTGTATAGCTAATAATTGTATTTACAACAAACTTTTTACTGGGCAATAAAGTCCTAACTTCAGTCAGCAGGTATTAACTTTGATATCCTCCCCCCACCCCTCTGCAGAATGGCCTACATCTTCCTCTTGAATTTTCCATGTGATAATGGAATGTGTGTGAATTTTCCATGTGTTTCTGGTATCAAACTAAGAACTTGTATAGCTAATAATTGTTCGATAGGTAACTTTATTGGGCAATAAACTCGTATCTTCACCAGGTATTAACTTTGATGCCTTTCCCCCACCCCCTCTGCAGAATGGCCTACATCTTCCTCTTGAATTTTCCATGTGATGATCGAGGTACCTTGCGAGACGTAAAGGATGTCCTGTTTCTGGTATCAAACTAAGAACTTGTATAGCTAATAATTGTTCGACATGTGACTTTATTGGGCAATAAACTCGTAACTTCAGCAAGTATTAACTTTGATGTCCTTCCCCCCACCCTCTCTGCAGAACGGCCTACATCTACCTCTTGAATTTGCTATGCGATAATCGTGTCGTGTAGCTTGATGTAAAGGACATCGTTCCAGGATCTTTATATCGAGTTCATAAAATTAATCAGCAAAGGTCCCTAAACTAAACATTTGAAATATTAAGCCCTCACACATCTTGATGGCGTTGGCTATGGAGTTGCTGTTTTGTATCGGATTAGGTACGCCCTTCATAGACACACAAAAGTTGTTTAAATTAAAAAGGCTTCAGATTTTTGTCAAGATCACTATCAGATACAGCAACCGAGACCAAAGGTCTAAATTGTCGTCATTGGCTTGCCATTATTCCATTTGGGGTCGGCGCAGTAAGTTTTCTATTTGATTTTTTCTGAAGAAATATTTTCCTAGATCTTTATTTCATTTCATACTTGGCAACACTGATCGTTCTGGAAGCACCCAATCGATACCACGTTTAGTATTCATACTACACCCCCAAAGGGGATAAAACCCAAACCCTAGCTAGATGGTTCGGAATTTTCAGTCTTATCGGGCCGGATACTCAGCAAAGATATGACCTGTGTCGGCCTATATTGAAAGTACCTGTGACGTCACACACTCATCGTCTTTGTTACGTCACAGTTTTGTTGGCCACGGCCTATATTGGTTTCTTTGGAATCGATGAAGGAGAGGAAAATATAGGAAATGAGATTCACATCGATCCTGATTTGTTTGGGCTACAAGATGGTATGTACCTATACGTAGATATAATTACTGCAAAAATACTAAAAGTAAGAGATGTGACAGTAAAAATGTGGAGTTTGCCTTAGCTGCTTTTCTTTCAGGACATAGTAAAAGCAACGCTCGGGGCGTTTCGATGTATTGCTATTTAGACTAACAACAATACTCAGTATGTATGTCTATTCTTACCAACGTTTCTTTGATGTATCCTCGCCTCAAGTGATTAACGAGAACAATTCTAAGTAACAAAACATCGTTCCTAGCACAATAACAATCCCGAACACGCTCTTAAGTAAACGCCCCCGACCAAAAGCAGATAATTGCGCTAGTGTTCTAAGATGTATCTCCCGTCGTTTCTGTAATCCTGGTACTTTTCGGCGCACAAAAGACCGACATATGTATACAGGGTGTAAGGGGACATACAGGGTGTAACGTGAAGGAGGGGGACAAGAAAAAACATAACAAATATTGGGTTTATTTATAGACCGCGGTTAAAGTCATTATTTCAATAAGAAAAGTCACAACATCAATATATATTTTTGCACATATAAAATAGCCATCTATTTATAACGACACCATTCTCTTTAACAGTATTTACTGCGACCTTTGACTTGGCGTCATTATACTGATTTGGCCGGGCAAGAACCTGACCTCTTGTCATTAAGATCATTAAAGTCGTTTAGAATAAAATAGTTAGGTGGTTTTTGAGGATTTTTAGCACTCACATTGCTATTTTTATTTCATATAATATGAAAGAAAGAAAGTAATAAATAATAATGTGCCGGCATTCCAGAGACGCAGGTTCGAGTCCTGCCAGAAAGGAATTTATTATTTTTTAAAATAATCTTTTTTTTTTATTTATGATAAATGATCTATATACCATACAGCCACGTTACACTTTGCAATTTTTGCATACAACTTACTCAAAAAACATTTCGATTTGGCACTGACAGATAACCGTTAATTTATGAAAATTCAGAAATTGAAAGATAAACTACAAAAGGTAGTGAAACTGTATCTTTCTTTTATTTTATACTAGCGACCCGCCTCGGCTTCGAAATCATTAGTGTTTCTCTACTATATTATGCCTGTATTATACATAAAAACCTTCCTCTTGAATCACTCTATCTATTAAAAGACCGCATCAAAATCCGTTGCGTAGTTTTAAAGATCTAAGCATACATAGGGATATAGGGACAGAGAAAGCGACTTTGTTTTATACTATGTAGTGATAGTTAGGGTCAAGATTTTTGTAACTTTAGGGTAATTTCAGATAAAACTGTGTTTTGCTGACGTCATCGGTATTATTCATAAACATGCAAATATCACCGTAATTTCTATTTTTAGACATCGTTCTACGCCTACAATCGTGCCCTTTGAAATTTCTGCAAACAAATCGATACTTCTACAACACCACAACCTACAAGATTTAGACCTTATTTACTCTTGAACTATAAATAGAAAGATCTCAGACTTGAAAGAGCTTTCAAGTGCGCACCTATGTCATATAATTTTACAGTAGGTATGTGACCAGCTCTCTCATGGATGATTAGGTATCCTACTCTTTACTATACCTACAAAGACTTAATACCGGGTGTAAGGGACAGCGTCCCGCAAACTGATAGGGTTTGCTCAGTCAAAGAGACTGAACAACATCCACCTGTATTTTGTATGTGTGTAAAAAAAAATGTCCACCTCCATCAGCCAATTTGTATGGAAAAGCCAGTATTGTTTTTCACTTCCTGAAAAAACAATCCTGGTGGAAGTTGTTCAGTGTCGTTGACTGAGCTGCCCCTATCAGTTAGCGGGACGCTGTCCCTTACACCACGTATAAGCTTTATATGTTGCACAGATTAGATGACATCATATTCTTTATCATAATGATAGTTGCATATTTCTATGCTTGGATATTAATAGCTTAATCGTGACATACAAGTAGGTAAGTGAATAAACTAACATCTCATCTCATCTCCCTAGCCTTATTCCGTATCTCACGGGGTCGGCTTCCTAATCTAGGGGATTGAACAAGGGTACTGGTTTTTACACAGAGCGACTGCCATCTGACCTCTGCAACCTAGAAGGGAAACCAGACCCAATCCTAGATTAGGTCAGAGTTTTCAAGCCGCCAATGCTTAGCACTGGCCTCTGATATGGCTTAACGACTAATATCTACGGTATTAAACGATATTAACCGGGACCAACGGCTTAACGTGACTTCCGAAGCACGGAAAAAAGCACCGAATAAACGTACATATGAAATTCGAAAACCGACAAACACATTGGTACGTGGTGGGATTCGAACCACCCGCTCAGGAGGCAGCGGCCCTATCCACTACACCATCGGGCTCTCTCTATATGAACTAACATAACCTAACTAATATAACTTGGTTTTGTATCGACTTTACTAGAAGTCAGGTGTAATGAAGTTTGTTAGGGGTTTAGATTTAGACTGGTTGCATACCAGGTGTAAGGGACCGAGTCCCGCAATCTGGTAGGGGTTGCACAGTCAACGAAACTGAACAACTATCAGCAGGCGGCCTTATTGCTAATGCAGTGCAGCAATAGCTTCCAGGCAATAGGAACAGAGGAATAAAATAAATTGTCGCGGGTCATTGCAACAAACATTTAAATAAATTAAATATATGTACTCCGGTAGAATAAACGTAAACATACATACATACATAAAATCACGCCTTTATCCCTAATGGGGTAGACAGAGCGAAAACAACCTAAACAAAGGTCGTTCCGCCACGTTTTACAAGTTATGAGGGTTATTTTATTACAAAAGATTATGATGTACGTATATTGCTATAGTGACAGGTTGTCAGCCCATCGCCTAAATTGCAATATACTGAAACCCTCGGATCCCTTAGCTGGTTTTTACAGCATGCCCGGGAGGAAATGCAGCTGGCACATTCTATGTTTTCTCTCGCTCCCAGTTCAGCATGGAAGTAAACGTAACGTAAACATAGTTTTGTCTTTTAATCGAAGATAATTTTTCTAAAATAAGTTTTAGCTATTAGATATGACAACATAATAAAATAATAGTTTAAGTAATTTAACAAATTTTCCAATACGTATCATAAATTTTTGAAATGTGATTTTGAAAAAAGACATGAAACTTTGTTTACCTTTATTCTAAAACTGAATCGGAAATACTATAGTCTCATTACTCGCTTACCTTATTGAACGAAGGGATAAATCGTGTCCAGTTTTCACACACAAACGTAGCGATAAGGTTATACACAAGCAATAAATTCTACCTGACGTTTTGAAAATAACTGTAAACCCGTTAGATTTATTTTATACCCACACAAAACCACCGATATGAATTGCCTTGTTCAAAATACCTAGGTGTGACCACCAGCTGCCAGCCACTTTAATTATGCACCGTATTGCACTGGACAGAAGGTTTATAGCGCATAAACCGCCCCACGTAGCTGGAATTGTGTTATGCACCTTACCTATAGTGGTTTAGCTAGAGACTAAGAGATTTAGGTGACCTAGGGTGTCAACTTACCATGAAACTGAACAACTTTCCCTGAAGAACATAGCTCGATTTTTTTTAAAAAAGGCCCTCGTTCGAAAATGATGTCTGCAGCTCAAGTCATTTTGTATGGGATGGTAAATTTCTTTTTTCATATTTCGACCTATGTTCTATAACCTACATAAAACCACCAATATGAATTGTTTTGTTCAAATTCCAACCTAGGTGTGAGCTACACTATCCATTCAATTATGCACCGTATTGCACTGGACAGAAGGTTTATGGCGCATAAACTGTCCCACGTAGCTTTGAAATTGTGTTGTGTGACGTATTTGTTTAACGTGTTGTTCAAAAAAGAAGAGATACTGTTTCTGTACCGTGTTGTGCGAAACAGAAGAGATGCTATTGGCAAAAATTGCGTGGCAACGGAATTTTGGAAATCATTTTTGAACTTAACCAAGTATACAAAACTGAACTTAGAAGCTTAAACTGAAGCAAGTATACAAAATGTAACAGAAATGGTTTTTGCACCTGAAAGGATATAAACCAGCCAATGAAACTGAACAACTTTCCTAAAGGAACATAGGTTGAAAAAAAATATATCAGCTGATAGCGCGTATTTTGACATATATTCCTATCTGAAAATTGTTCAGTTTCATAAACTGGTTCTTATCCTTTTGGGTGCATATACCCTTTATGTTAACCCGTTGTATAACATGCCTACTGAAGGAGGTCCGAATATTTGCCTACGACTTTATGAACCACTATATACTAAACTTGCGCATAATATTTTTTTCACAGCGGAACCTTTTTCTATTCGTAGTTTTTCCATGCACGCTCTTGAATAGTTTTTAACTTTGAATGGGTCGTGTTGAGAGTTCCTCGTTGTTAATGTTTTAGTCGGTTTTTTGTTTAAACTGTAGGGAATGTAGAATTGAGTCATGTTGAAGGGAGTTCTGATTAAATATGCATCAACTGTGTGTAAAAATAAGTTGCCAGCGAAAAGCTTTTACAAAGTTATGCGACTCAAGTTTTTGTAAAGACATAAACGAATGTTGCAGGCATTCAGCTAATTCAAGGGATTTTACTAATGTAGGACTATTTAGGAGTTAAAACTTCCTTGCTGGCGTGGAAGCGAAAGAAAAAGATAGAATTGCGCCAGCTGCATTTCCTCCCGGGCATGCTGTAAAAACCAGCTAAGGGATCCGAGGGTTTCATTATATTGTAATTTTGGCGATGGGCTGACAACCTGTCACTACAGCAATAATTTGTAGATAACAAATCTATCTTAAATAATCCTCAAAACTATGTCAGACGTGGCGGAACGACCTTTGGTTAGGTCGTTTACGCTCTGCCTACCCCATTAGGGATATGTAGGATTTATAATCAGACCAAACAGTATAACCTTATTTTTAGTTCCTCACCATCATCACGATCTTCAGCCATTTGAGGTCTATAGTCAGTCGGTCATAGGCGTCTTCCAGTTTCCTCTATCCGTGCCATTCTTACGCATCCAGTCATGACCTAAGTCATCGGATATCATCATCCACACATTTTTTGGTCAAGATGGAATCGGTTGTTTATCTAACTTTCTTTTTCTTGTGTTGCAGAGCTAGAGGGTTGGGTGGCGTGGTGCGGGCGGCGGCCGCGGCCCCAGCACCATGGCGACAGTGGAGGGGCGGCCGGCCCAATATGGGGTCTCGCTCCGGCAGCTGCGCGAGCTTATGGAGACGCGCGGCGCCGAGGGTCTCGCCAAAATCAACGCGCTGGGAGGGCCCCAGGAGCTCTGCAAGAAGTTGTACACCTCGCCCACAGATGGTGAGTGCCTGAATCTAAGTTTCTAGAGTGTTAAAATGATAGGGCTGGATTAGATCTTTATTTCGGATGAAGCACTGGTAGTCTAGGACCGATATTTTCCGAGATATATGCATTTTAATTATGAGCGGCTCGCCAAAATCAACACGCTGGGAGGGCCGCAGAAGCTCTGTAACAAGTTGTACACCACGCCCACAGATGGTGAGTATCTTATTTTAAGTGTCTAGAAGGTCAATGTAGAGCTGGACTATATCTTCATTTCGGATGAAGACACGGGTAGTCTAGGATATTTTCCGAGATATGAGCATTTTAATTTCGAGCGGTTCAATAAAATCAACGCCCCAAGAGCGTTGCAAGAAACTGTAGTGTTGTATGCATCAAGAAAGAAGAAGAATATGGCTAGGAGAGTATTTCCTGCGCAGTTCAAACGTGAAAATATTAAGAATCTGCATGTAGATAGGTCTAATGAAAGTCAGTCAATCCGCATACGGCCGTTTTGCCCTGTCATTTCAATCTTGTGCTCAGGTTTTTCTTCAGAACGTAGCATAGCAAAATATGTGATAAAAGTTACGCAGGGCGTAACTCAGTTACTTATCTCAAGACTGAACAAGTAACACCGCTAAAATTATAACATCATATTTCATAAAAAAATAACATACGTGTAGAATCTATGTTCAAGCTACCGTCGATACTCAATCTCTACGACAGACGTAGAGTTGAAGCTACAGTCAATTCGATACTCTACGATATACGGCGTATAGAGATTACGTAAAAGTAACTTAAATGCAGATTGTGAACACTATCTGTCTACGAAGAATCACGTAGAGGTATCGTCAGAAATAAAACACTAGGGGTCATATTTGTGAAGCGATATCAAACTTGAGAGCAATATTAAGTATTGATTTGACAGGCCAGTTTGTACTGAAATGACATTTCTGATACGAACTCAAACTCGCTGTCACTCATGAGAGCTGATTTAGGTGACTTCTAGAATCTAGTTCATTTCTCCAGTAGTGCCTATTTCTACTTTAGTTTTTTATTGAAAATGTTACGTAGGTGTCCACAGCGGCTTTTGATAACATTTATTTAAGAGGCCCTACAGTTCATTGTAACTTTGTACATACATACATATAATGACGTAGGGTAGGCAGGGCGTAAACGACCTTAACAAAGGTCGTTGCGCCACGCCTAACAAAGTTTTGAGGGTTATTTAATGTAACTTTGAAGTTGATGAAAGTAATACTGTTTAACTGAGTAGGAATTAAAAAATCGCCAATTTTGCGCGTAAAAGTAAAAAAACTAAATAATAACAAAAAAACATTGAAATATTTTTATTGGAATAAATTAAACTCGTGCAAATAAATAGAAACCGCTATCGCACAGTGGCTTTTACGCCATTACCAGTTGAATCTATAAAAGAATCTATTGTTTATTGACATGAAATCTGAATTTATTTGACTAACTTTTCAATTTCGACACAATCGCGGTGTCAAAAAATTATCCGCTTCTGAAAACTGTATATTTTCAGTTCAGCCATTTACAAAAAATATATAATTTTTGCTTTTGTCTGTCCAAGCCTTAGTATCGCGTGCGTCAGAATTGTCAATGCCGCCAATTGTAATACGAAATCTGTTTTTAATTCACTTTTTAAATAAATACGTCCTCGTCAAATATATTTTCAACATTTAAACATGTCAATATGACAATGTCAGTGTCATTTATGACAGGGAATTCAGAGTTATATTACGAATGTGAAGGTGTGTTTGTTTTTATTCTTCACGTCAGAAATGAGATGGAAATGAGCAAGGGATTGATGTGATGTTATACAAACATTAAATCACGCCTATTCTCTTACGCAGTAGGCAGAGCATTAACGGCTTAACATAATCCATTTTCGACGCTTTTGAGCATTACCCATAAAAAAGTTAAAAGAATGCTACTCAAGCAACTATTTACCTATGTTATTCTATTTACCTTTAAGTTACCTTAAAGCTTATTTACTCGAATCGGCCTTCGCATGTCCGACTCCATAGTACATTAATTACCCATGCAACGCGTAGTATTGAACCGTCAAGAAATTGGAGTTGGTTTTAAGGTTAAAGAGAGTACCACAAGCTTTCCTTGTATAGTCAAGGCAAGGACCTGTAATTATTATTCTACTATTCTATTCCGGTAGTAAGGTTATTGGCTTGACGAACCTGTACAACTTGGACAGAGGACAGAGTATGATAGGAGCCTTTTAAGGTGTATCCAAAGGCAGATGAGCAAGTACATTTCAAGATATTCAACCAACGCCCGTATTGTCTTAAAATATCGTGCAAATCAGCGCGCGCTACGGCGTGGCGGTTCCGTCCATGGCCGCGTGAAAAATGTGCGAGAAACGCGCAAAAAAGCTAATTCCATATAAACATTGAGTCGGATTAAAAAAAAGCTATCTTGCAATTTTAGATAATCATAGTACGGATATTTACCCGAAGGATTACCTTTTGCCAATATCGAACTCACATAGAAACAGACAGATAATAGCTTAGGCTTTTTCATTAGTCTATATAAATATTTTTCAACTTACTTTAAAAAAACAATAAATGAATACTAATCACGACACTCAAGTTCCGTAAATTATAGAGGGCGTATCGGTAGTGTAATAATACTTTGTACCGTTTAAAAACTACAGTTAAACTAATAAGTATTCTTTCCTTGTATAAGGCCGACTAATAACAGTAGTTCATTGGGCTTTCAAAAGTCGCTTAAGATCGATTTCATATGAGGTTATTTATATTTTTGTTCTATAGAAAACCTTTGACTGTTCCTTTGTGAATATTTTATGAACGATTTGATTTAACTATAACCTTGTGTTGACAGGTGTAAAATATATTTCATTTTTAAGTGATTCCTGTATGTCTATTTTTAAACTGAATTTATGTTTCCCTTTTATTATTTCCTCTCGAATGCATTCCTTTATACTTATAAATTGTTTTCTAAAGTTGTTGTATTTGAAATTAGAATACGGAATTGTTTTCAAATAGTTTTAAAGTGGACTCAAATCAAACCTACGCTTGCTTATTTCTGCAAATGTCACCTGTTTCCGAACTAATACTAAAATGGTAACATTTAGCATAACCCCTCCTACACCCACGTAGCTCGAAAATAGATTTCGTATTATGGAAAATAGTTGACGATTATATTTTAGATTTACATGATTCCCTCCGCAAACTAACCTAAAACCCACTTTAAGGGATACGCCCCCTTAAAAACTGTTATAGAACTGATACTTGCAGTTTAAGTACAAAGCTACAAGTACATGACTATTACTACGACCATACTTTCTTCTGTTATATTATGTCTTTCCTAGCAGATAACTTATCTTTCTGTCACCGCTCCTAGCTGCCTTCACGGTATAGCCTGAGCCATGGACTCAATTCCCGCGGGGGGAACACAAAGTTGATGCTCTTTTGTCAATTTATCTGTGAGATTATCCCCAGTTTGAAGGATTCCGTGCCTCCGAGGGCATGTTAAATCGTCGGTCCTGTTTGCTGTATATGATAGCGGCCGTTATTCAGACCATGTCAGAGCCCTATTAGCTGTGCGCTATTAGGCAATTAAAAACTTTGACACCGAAGTTCTTGGACTCGCAAAACTCACGCGATAAGTACAGTTACTACTGCTATAACTAAGTAAGTAAGGCATATAGGTATTAGGTACAGACCCACCTAATACCTATATGCCTTTCTGGCCTGGAATAGAGCTGTAAAAGGTATTATCCCATCCTGGTTGTTTACCGAAGCTTACCGTACAACTCGGAGGCCTTTCCAAGTTTGCGCTCGCTAATTTAAACCCACCGTGTTGATCTTAAGACTTGGTTTGTTTTGCAACCTCTTTGCGTAAGGGTTAGTAGTGATGTCACGAAGATATTTGCATTGCATACGAAAATAAAACGTATGAATATTTTGCGATTATGTTTTATTGCTCAACGTAGTCTATGTAAAAGAAGATGTCTTCTGTTTCTGTCGAATGATCGATGTAATTGGCTCACTTAAAAGCCAACGGCTAAGGAGTGGAACTCTTTGCCTGCGGTTCTGTTTCCGGAACGATATAACCTGAGCCTTTTTAAGGCAAAAGTGAATAGGCATTACCTAGGCAAACATGCTCCATCGTCGTCTGCATCATCATTTTCCATCAGGTGAGATGGCGGACAATGGAAAGGGGTTGCCTATTCCTATCAGTAATTAAAAAAATACTTGTCCCACACATGATGGGATACAAAGTGCAAAGTGCTTAGCGCTGAATTCCAATGGGAGGGTGCCATAGTTGCAAGCTAGACTTCCCCACCCAGAGCCCACCACTGCTTTGGTCGGATAATAATTTCCTTCTTCTATGCTGGACTGTTAGCGAGAGAAAAACATAGAATGTGCCAGCTGCGCATCCCGGGCATGTTGTAGAAACCAGTTAAGGGATCCGAGGGTTTCTGTATATTACAATTTAGGTGATGGGCTGACAACCTGTTACTACAGCAATATACCTACAAACTATCTTAAATAACCTTCAAAACTTTGTCAGACGTGACGGAACGACTTTTGTTTAGGGCGTTTACGCTCTACCTACCCCATTAGGGATAAAAGCGTGATTATATGTATGTATAATTGACTTCATCTTGCCTATATAAGCCTGTAATTCCGTTGTCCACGTTCGACCGCTAGGAGAACATCCAATACCTACTAATTCCTACCTTAATACCGAAACATTCGAATACCTAAAACTTAACACTGGTAACATCACTAGTTCATAGCTTTCGAATCGCCATAGCGGTTTGTTACGACTCAATTAGGGTTGTTTGTATTCATTGTACTGTTACCAATTTGAATTTGGCCTAATTCTCCTCGCTTCGGATGTTTCGCTAAGTTGAGCCCAAGACAATCCTCAAGGGAACTAAGAAAACAGTTGGTGATGACATCGGTTTTTTGTCCTTGAAAGAGCGTACAGAACACAGAGAAACTAATTCTGATGATATGGGTTTTGTACCCTTGAAGGAGTGTTTCTTTTAACACAAAGTAAAAAAAATAATGCAAGCTATTCAGAAATGTTCCATTTTGATAATATCCTTTTTCACATAGGATGAACATCCTGACACATGTCGAAAGGTATAATTTTTTGACAGTTATGAAGAAGACTCCTGCGCACATGTGAAGTTTTTTATATGTCCACCCTGCTGTCGACAGCAATGCTATCTGAAAAACACTACAAGATTGTAATATAATATTATGTATAATTGCAAAATGTTCAAGAGCTAAATATGTAGACAATTAAAAAAAGACGTAATCGTAATACTCATGTATCTTGAGTATTAAATACTTTGTGGGTGAAATATCTGAAGATTTATAACTACAGGCCAAGAAAAAACCAAGGCTTCTGTCTCCGTAAAGAGCCTCTTCAGCCCCAATAAGCCTGCATATTTGGACCAGTGCCCAAAATCTTCAAGAATTACGAGACTGCTGTAACTAATTCTGGGTTACGTAACCAGTCTTACCAAGCCAAGATATTAAAGGGTCACAGAGTTCAAGGTCACGCTAAATGTCACCGAATAAATTCTAAATATCTTGCTCATCATCACGCGACGGTTAAATAATGTCCAAAATAAGTACTATACTATATTCACTTTTTCGGCCGAATCTTTTTATACGCTTTACGGTAATAGCTTCAGAACCTGATGCTTATGTCCAATACCATTAAAAAAACTCGAATAATAGTTAGTAATATTTTGATAGAGTGGATATTCTTACTTCCATGCTGGCCTGGGAGCGAGAGAAAAACATAGAAATGTGCCAGCTGCATTTCTTCCCGGGTATCCTGTAAAAACCAGCTAAGGGATCCGAGGGTTTCAGTATATTGTAATTTAGGCGATGGGTTGACAACCTGTCACTACAGCATTATACTTACAAATCTATCTTAA
Source organism: Scrobipalpa costella (assembly GCA_949820665.1). Classification (NCBI taxonomy): domain Eukaryota; kingdom Metazoa; phylum Arthropoda; class Insecta; order Lepidoptera; family Gelechiidae; genus Scrobipalpa; species Scrobipalpa costella. The sequence goes on along the minus strand of OX463320.1, from coordinate 10,140,519 downwards.
ATAACCCTCAAAACTTTGTCAGACGTGGCGGAACGACCTTTGTTTGGGTCGTTTACGCTCTGCCTACCCCATTAGGGATAAAGGCGTGTTTATTTGTATGTATGTATGTATGGATATTCTTACACAGCGAATATTGCGATGTAGTAGACATTAGATAGTATAAGAAGACACGGGTTACACTTTTTTTTCTTTCACCCAAAGGTTGCCTGGAAGAATTTGCTACCTTAGCAATAAGGTCGCCTATGTTGTACTTGTTTTTTGTTATCTTTTGTGTTGTATGTTGTATTATTACGTGCAATAAAGTATTTTTATGTTATGTTATGTTGACTAAACCATGGCTGAGTTTGTGTTTGGAGCATGTAGACCATTTATGGGCATCGGATGATGTTGGTCTGCCGCCATTGTGTAGGTTCGTCTGGTAGCTATGACGTCATAATATTGTTGTATAAAAAAAATGTTTTTATTCAGGAACCTGTTGAGTATGGTATCAGATGAGCTCAATTAACCAATTCCAACAATATACCACACTGTGGTTACGTAAGAAACAGGCAACATTAACTTGTTCTATCGCCTAAATAGAGCACCTAATCAGTCAGCCTTTCTGCAGCCCTGGTGAGTGTACAAATTATTGTAAAACCATATTATTTAACCAATTCTAAGATTTCATTTTCTCGATGGTTTAGTTAATTCGTGTCACATCTTGCTCTAAGACGAGTGAAGGAACTGAACTAGCTATACCAGGCATTATCTGAGTGAGCTTGCTCCATCGTCGGCTCTGTCACTGTCATTCCTGACCTTGTCTTGAGTCGAGAGCAAACCATTTGTAATAAAAAAACTACTTAGGTACATCATAAATCTATTGTGCCTGAATTCGTCTGAAACAAAACCTTCACTGACACGTTTGAACAGCCACAATTTGTCTCACAAAATGGCGGCGTCAAAAAACATATTCCTACAATACGTCAAGCCTTATAGTGAACGTGAGTGAGGGCGTTGCATGTAAGAAGAACCATAGAAAATGGTGCTGGCGGTGTTAGTTCCATTATTCGCCACGTTCATATAAAAACATGACGTGCTCTAGTTTTTCTTGCCGATAAGCGGTTATATCCATCATCGGGGGCTGGAGGGAGGTTTTAGGCTTAGATAAATGGGAAATGTTCGGATAAATTTAAAGGGGCGAGGGTTTTTCATGTACTTACTTTTTAGAGATGCGTAGTCGAATTGAACCTTCGAATCCTTCGCATTTTTTGCTTCGATCTATATTTTTGTAACTATGGAAAAAAAGTATGTATAAAGGGGGAGGATGATGAAATATTACATACATACATATAATCACGCCTTTATCCCTAATGGGTAGGCAGAACGTAAACGACTTAAACAAAGGTCGTTTCGCCACGTCGTTACTTTAAATTATTATCATCATTAAATTGTTTCGTAGTAGGTGCGAATCATTAATATAATTTACATAATGTAGCTAAGGGATCCGAGGGTTTCAGTATATTGTTATTTAGGCGATAGGCTGACAACCTGTCACTACAGCAATATACTTACAAATCTATCTTCAATAACCCTCAAAACTTTGTCAGACGTGGCGGAACGACCTTTGTTTGGGTCGTTTACGCTCTGCCTACCCCATTAGGGATAGAGGCGTGATTATATGTATGTATGTATGTAATTTACATAACATATTTTTTGTGGCTGAAATAAACGTATTACCTTTCCTTTCATCCTACCCTACAACACGACCCATATTTTCCCACGCAACGGGAATTTCTCCCGACAATCGAGACGGGACGAGCTAACGGACCGCAATCGCGGGAGTGACACGGGTAAATCCCGCGGGACGGGAACATCCCGGCACGTACGCGTCCCGGGATCGTAATGTACGTAAAGTGTGGACGAGTTTATGACGATCGATCGCCTAATCTGATTGTGTAGGTTTCGTAATTTAACAAGATCACTGTAATTTAACGCAAAAATATTACTACTGGGAGCGAAAGAAAAACATAGTATGTGCCAGCTGCATTTCCTCCCGGGCATGCTGTAAAAACCAGCTTAGGGATCCGAGGGTTTCTGATTGCAATTGAGGCGATGGGCTGACAACCTGTCACCACAGCAATATACCCACAAATATATCTTTAATAACACTAAGACTTGTCAGACGTGGCGGAACGACCTTTGTTTAGATCGTTGCCGCTCTGCCTACCCCACTAGGGATAACTGCGTGATTATATGTATGTATGTAAAAAAATATCTCTGTCTTTGACCAAATAATATAATAATAAATAATAATATAGCAAATAAATTCACCATACGATTTCATGACCGTTTATACCACCCACGCTGAACCATAAGCGGTAACTTTGCGTGATGTAAGCCACAAAGCCTACTTACGTAAGTACAGATTGAACTTTAGATATTTCAAAAATATATGTACTTTCCGTGCTGGGTAAATTCTAGGAAATTCTCAATTTGTCAAGGAATGCTTTGGCAAAAGCTTCAAGCGCGAGGTTAGGCTAGTAAAAAACTAGCATAGATCATTCTAAGGCTCATATTTTTGAAGCGGTCTCAAACTTGAGAGCAATATTAAGTATGGATTTGACAGGCCAGTTTGTAGACATTTCTGATACGAACTCAAACTTGCTGTTACTCTTGAGAGCTGATTACAAATACGGCTCTAAGATCCTAATTTGAGCAGTGGACCGAGCTGTAACCAGTAGCCTCGCACCTTTCACCCGCATGAGATACTGCGTTATGGTGAGAAGTGGAGGCTTTAGGCTGTGGAACTGTCCGTACATACATACCAGGCCACTCAGAAAGTATTGCGATAAATAGTTTTTATATATGGCAGACTGGCCAGTTAGAATCTTTTTTGAAAATATGATTACTTTTAAGTAAAAATATGTGTGTTCCATTTTCAAAATTTCCCTCCACATTTTTTGCGAGCCAATTCAAAGTATCGTGTCTTACTGAAAAATGGATCTGCGCCGGGAACATTTTAGAGCTATGATTTTTTACGATTTCAAGTGTCGCCTGAAACCGGAAGAATCGTTCGATAGACTTCAAATGGCATTTATGGATGAAAGCCCCTCCAAGGCAACCGTGTATCGTTGGTATAACGAATTAAGGCGCGGTCGACCAACCTTGGGGGATGAAGAAAGAAGCGGTCGCCCTTTGACGGCTATTACGGAAGAAAACGTGCTAGCAGTGAAAAATTTAATCCAAGATAATAGGCGAATTACATATCAGGAGATTCAGCACATATTAAAGATTGGATCGGGAAGCGTTCACGAGATTCTACAAGGGCATCTTCGCGTGAGGAGGATAGTATCGCGCTGGGTGCCTCACTACCTCACCGACGCTCAGAAGCAGGCCCGGGTGGAATGGTGCCGTGCTATGCTGAACAAATTTGAAGCAGGCTCGTCTCGGCGTGTTTACGGCATCGTAACAGGTGATGAGTCCTGGATTTATCAATACGATCCAGAAACCAAGCGCCAGTCGACAGTTTGGGTGTTTCAAAATGAACCAACGCTTACCAAAGTGAAGCGATCTCGAAGCGGGGGGAAGATTTTGATCGCCAGCTTTTTTAATTTGACTGGCCACTTGGCCTCAATTCCCTTACGAGATCAAAGAAGCATTAACGCCGAATGGTATACTACCAAATGTTTACCAGAAGTTTTTTCTGTTGTGAGCAACAAGCGACCAAACACAGGGCTCCGCGGACTACTGCTCCACCACGACAATGCGCCTGCACACTACGCGCTCAAAACGAGGGACTTCCTGGACAGCACACCAGTCAAACTCCTGGGTCTCCCTCCTTACAGCCCTGATCTAGCACCGTGTGACAGCTTTTTATTTCCAAAAATAAAAAATCAGCTCAAGGGGCTACAATTTTCGTCGCCGGAAGATGCGCTGGCTGCGTTCGAGCAGGCTGTAAACGAGGTGTCTACGGCGGACTGGAAAAAGTGTTTTGAAAACTGGTTCAGACGCATGAATCTTTGTATAGAGGCTGGTGGAGAGTACTTTGAAAAGATTTAATAAAAATATATGTACCTGTGGAACAATTTTTTTTAGTGTCGCAAAACTTTCTGAGTGTCCCACGTACATAAAATCACGCCTTTATCCCTAATGGGGTAGGGTCGTACACAAAGGTCGTTCAGCCACGTCTGAAAAGTTTTGAGGGTTATTTTATTACAGATGATTATGTACCTATATTGCTATAGTGACAGGTTGTCAGCCCATCGCCTAAATTACAATATACTGAAACCCTCAGATCCCTTAGCCGGTTTTTTCAGCATGCCCGGTATGAGATGCAGCTGGCACATTCTACGTTTTCCTATCGCTCCCAGACCAGCATGGAAGTTACGTACGTTACGTACATAACCTTCGTTAATACTGATAATCAGAATAACATGAGTACGGAATTGTACCTAAAATCAATAAGTTTCAAAGCCAACGAACAATGCCCCTGTCCTACCAGCGATACAACCGCGGAAGCTACGTAAGGGACAATAGGTTGCTTTCCACGAAGACAATGACATACAAGGTCAAAGATCCACAGAAACTATCACCTCACGGAATTTACGTATTCACGAAACACGTCCAAATTGTTTCGATCGAGTTTAAGTTGTAGCAACGACCTCAGTTCGACCAATTATATTTCAATTGTTAAGTTCAAAAACGATTCTGTTAATTTACATAAACAGTCACGCCTGTATCCCTTGCGGGATAGGCAAAGTGTGACCGACCTCACAAAAGGTGTTATCGCCACGTTTGACAAGTTTTGAGGGTGATTGCTTTAGTGTTAGGTTTGGTTAGGAGAAACCCTCGTTTCCCTCTGATTCCTTCAATATGTCCGGGAAGATATGCAGCTGAAGCATTCTGTTTTTGTATCACTCCTAGTCCATACATAAAATCACGCCTTTATCCCTAATAGGGCCGGCAGAGCGAAAACGACCTAAACAAAGTCGTTTCACCGTCAGACAAGTTTTGAGGGTTATTACAGATAATTGTGATGTATATTGCTATAGTGACAGGTTGTCGGCCCATCGTCTAAAATTGCAATACACTATAGCCCTCGAATCCTTTAGCTGGTTTTTACACGAGGAGATGCAGCTGGCAGTTTTTATGCTTTCCAAGTCCAGCATGTAAATAATTCTGTTGACTTTGAAGCACTATAGTAACCGCAATCGAGCAGTTGGCGACAGCTTGGACTGTGAGTAAGCTCGGTAGTTCAACGAACCGCTTAGATCGATAGTTGCCACCTTCCTTCCTGTGAACTTTTGCCGTGAACCTGATGGAAAATAATCAGCACACGACAACCATACTAGTGCCGGTTCCACGTGTATGTGATACCGCTTTAGCACCTTAGAGGTCAATCGCTCGCACTTTCGGAACTGACGATCTTATTTCAAACCTATACCCAAAGGTTGCCTGGCAGAAATTGCTACCCTAGCAATACATACATACATACATATAATCACGCCTTTATCCCTAATGGGGTAGGCCGAGCGTAAACGACGGAAACAAAGGTCGTTTCGCCACGTCTGACAAAGTTTTGAGGGTTACTTAAGATAGACTTGTATGTAGTGACAGATTGTTAGCCCATCGCCTAAATTGCAATGTATAGAAACCCTCTGATCCCTTAGCTGGATTTTACAGCATGCCTGGGCGTAAATGCTGCTGGCACATTCTATGTTTTTCTTTCGCTCCCAGTCCAGCATGGAAGAAAGTTAGTTGGTTAGTCAGTTAGTGATAGAAAAATATAAAAAATGTTTTATCTGCGTCCCTTTCCAAGTTTAGTGTAGAAATTAGAAGATCAGGGCTTTTGTGTATTGCAATTTAAGCGAATGCTGTCAGCCGAAATTCCCTGCTTGCCATTTGTCCTAACAACTAGTAGGTATAGTAACACCAACACATTTCCAAAATGTCCCTCAAGCGTTATCATTCGTGGCGAAAATGTCCTGTTATGACGTCGTTGACGCTCTGCCTACCGCGTCAGGGATACAGGTTCGACTATCTGTATGCATTTTTTAAAAGAGAAATGGGTTTGCTCTTGACTTCAGTCTAGGTCGGGAGCGACTGAGACGCAGTCGAGGGTGGAGCGAGCACACCCAGAAGATGCCTGTTCACTCTAACTTTGAAGTGTTGGGGGTTGTATGCATTTGGAAACACAGACACAGGTAGTGAGTTCCACTCTTTTGCGCGCATTATGAAAGAGTTTTGGAAGCGAAAAGCGTGGAATATCATCCAGGTATGGATGGTAGGTATCCTGCGGTGCGGTGATCAATGGTAGAAGGATGGATGAAGAATGGGACCTGGTGGGATAAGGTCGTGCAATTCTTGAGCACACTCACCGCTATAGTAGCGGTAATTTCTGACATGAACTCAAACCCGCTCTCACTCATAAGAGCTGATTATAAATACGGCCCTTAGTATACATACATTGATATCAGCACGCGCAATGCAGATTTGTAGAGCCAGCGGTTCCGGTGCGGTGTTAAATTCAGATTACCGCGAACACGTCCCGATAGCGGTTTGGAACTACGCAAGGCTTTTCATGAACGTTGGCAGGGGCGCTGCAATCTTCTCTTTTGTCGTGTCGTGTAGGTTTCGAGTCGATCGACCCGTTGAACCTTGGTTTTTAAACCGCCTTAATAGCACAGCTAGTAGGCTTTTGACATGCTTTGTGTGTGTAACGACGGCTACCAAAGACAGTGACGGTCCTCCGATGCACGGAACCTTTTTTTTTCCAGACAATCTGGTTAGGCCTGCCAAACTGGGGAAAATCTCACAAAGTAATAAATTGCCAAATATGTATATTGTGTTCCCCCCCTGGCGACCGCACCCAGGACCTCCGGGTCGGGAGTCCATGGCTCAGACCACTAAACCACAGAGGCAGTTACGGAGCAGCATTGTATGGAAAAATGGCGGCGGCGTAAGTTTCTTTTTTTGCCGCGTTCATTTAAAACCTTGTCATATACGTGTGCCGTGCTGCAGATTTCGAATGTCGCGTTCCAAATTCAAATATCATTTACAACCAGCCAGCTTAATTGCTGTTGCTAATGAATACACGCTCGTTGAATAGAGCATTCGAGCAAAACTCAAAGGTGCTGTTTTGATTCAATTCGAAATCCAAACGACCAACCAGCCAGCATTTGTGAAAACGGAATCACTGTAAACGGAAAAATTAAACTAGATTCATATTTGGAAGTATTTTTTCGTTTTCTGGAAATATAGGGTGTCGCTAATGGTCTAATATCGAGCGAAATATTTCATTACGAAATGAGGCGCCGCCTGAAATCGCCTGGTGTTCACGCGATTGCAGCGCTGAAGGCAATTTATCACAGGATTATTAGAGTACCTAATATAATATCGTTAAAGAGTCAATACCCTAGAGTCTCAGTCACAATGTCCACGCAGTTAGCCTCCGTGGTCTAGTGGTCAGAGCCTCACGATCGGAAGGTCCTGGAGTCGATTCCTAGATTTATTACTTTGCGAGATATTCCCTAGTTTGGTTAGGGCAATGCAGGCTGAATCACCTGATTGTCGAAAGATAAAAGAATCCGTGCTGCCGCGGTCCCGGTCGCTGTCTTTGATAGTGGTCGTTATACAGACCATGTCAGAGGCCTTTTAGCTGTACTATTAGGCGGTTTAAAAACAAACTCTGACACCAGGGTTCATCGGGTCGTTTGGCTCGATACCCACACGACCGAAGAAGTCCCAACATAATTGAGAAAACCGTTGCTGAAAGGAAAGACACTTCATTATAAAATTATATTAGCTTCTGTAATCCCCACGTCTATTATAATCCGTGTCAAGGGCAAAGATTTAAAATAATAAAGATGTTTTTTTTTTTATAATGGATGACTCTCTAAAAACAAAAGATTTAATTCTACTGTTCAAAATGAGAATTGTTGTCATACTTCTTGTGTAAAAGGGCACAGCATTTCGCAGGCTGGAAACCTAGTGTAGTAAAATAAACAGAAATACAGTCAGGGCCGTAAATATTGCACGTCAAGACTTTGTAAAAAGACAGTGTTGTAGCTTTTTAACATTCCACTGACTACTGCTTAATGCTGACAAAACAAATAGTAGCCATTACACTTTTTATTAATACTAAAACACTAATTGTACAAATAAAATACGCTCGACCAGCGGATACAAGTCATTCAGTAATGGAAGCTTAAATTAATAAACATTAATAGTGTTTACGATATCATTGATGCAATAAAATATTGATCGAAATAGATTTTATTGGACTGGACTTAGTTTTCATTTTATGTATATTCTTTATTGCGTACAAAAATTTACAATAAACAATCAATCTATTAATAAAGAGATCTCTTCCAGCCAACCTGTAAAACTGAATATGAGATAACAATATATACGGGGACAAGACTGTACACGCAATAGACTTCTATATACACATATAACCTAGAACCTACATAAACATACGTATATATTACATTAATAAACATCTATAATGTATAATAATACATACATATAATAAATACAAATACCTACGTGCACAAATACTAATTTTGTTGCGATTGGAAGTGCTCTTTCACTCTTTTTTTGAAAGGGGATATAGATGGACAGTCTTGAACTGATAAGCCATGCTGTTAATTTTATTGATAAGCCATGGTCAGATTCATCTAGTCTAGTCTAGGTAAGAGGGACCGAGACAGATTAGACTATAGAGCTCACTCACTCAAAAACTTGTCAGCTTCCGTGAAGCCTTCTACTGTTCCAAAAGTGAAAATCTTATCCTTTAATTATCCGAAAAGGATATCAAACTTGCCGTAGAATGTATAATTGTATAATTAATGAGAGAGCCTTTAAGTAGAATAAGGCGAAACCAATGCCCCCCCCCCCTCTCCTCGCTAACTGATAGGTCTTCTTCTTCTGTCGAGTGGGTATCGAGTCTATTGGACCCGATGAACCCTGGTGTCAGAGTTTTTAAACCGCCTAGTAGCACTATCAGGCCTCTGACATGGTTTTGTGTAACGACCACTATCAAAGACAGCAACCGGGACCGACGGCTTAACGTGCCCTCCGAAGCACGAAATCTTTTTCTTTTTCGGACAATCAGGTGATTCAGCCTGATATGTCCTACCCAAACTGGGGAAAAAATCACAAAGTGATAAATTCTCAAATATCAACTTTGTAAAGGGAATTTATACTGGGAATTGAACCCAGGACCTCAGATCGGGAGTCCATGGCACTAGCCACTAGACCACGGAGGCATCACCTGAGGAACATCTATGCCAAGTTTGATCAACATATGATTTTTCTAACAGTTGATAGCAATACAGTCTCCTATATTCGGACAGTGAGCGAGTCCGTTATATAGCCCTGTCAGGAATTAAAAATACCTGTCATAGAGGAACCATAGAGAAGGGCTTATAGGAAGTGCATAAGTCCCTCTCTTATTATGTCTCTATTTTTCTCTATGACATACATACATACATACATATAATCACGCCTTTATCCCTAATGGGGTAGGCAGAGCGTAAACGACCTAAACAAAGGTCGTTCCGCCACGTCTGACAAAGTTTAGAGGGTCATCCAAGATAGATCTGTAGGAATATTGCTGTAGTGACAGGTTGTCAGCCCATCGCCTAAATTGCAATACACCGAAACCCTCGGAATCCCTTAGCTGGTTTTTACAGCATGCCCGGGAGGAAATGCAGCAGGCACATTCTATGTTTTTCTCTCGCTCCCAGGCCAGCATGGAAGAAACCCTCTCTTATTATGTCTCTATTTTTCTCTATGACAGGTATTTTTAATACCTGACAGTGCTATACAATATACAAACCATGTCAGTGGTATGTCATATCTGTTACTAATACGCAGTTTAAAAACCAACTCAATAATGAGAAGAAAACCATGAAACTAAAAACCATTTTGAAAAAAAGGTGTCCAGTTAAAAGATAAGAAAGGATTCTGGGTGCAGACATTTAAAAAAAAACAGTTTTAAACTGGAATTGAATTCAAACAGATTAAAACGCCAAAAATTATGCACTGTAGATGGTGCTTTTCCAAGAGAAATTCAGTTTGATTACTCTAGCATATCCACCACACGAATTTCCGCCTTACTGCACCGTTTTAGAGTTGAATTTAGTCTGTATAACACGGTTTGTTCGCAGCTGATGGATAGTGCCTGTCAACTGTTCGCCAAGGAGCGCTAGCTTCTACATCCAGTGTAAAATGACCCGTAACAACTTTAACTACTCTTTCAATTACCTAATTTAGTCCCACCACGTCAGAGCTCTTGCAAAATTTGCTGCGAAGCAACGAAAAATGACTACCAATATTTTCCCAACGAAATAACGTCTTTATCTAGGACATAATGTCTTGTTGTAATAACTGCCTCCGTGGTCTCGTGGTCTGAGCCATGGGCTCTCGACCCGGAGGTCCCGGGTGCGATTCCCGGCGGGGGACAATGACTTTGTGTTGTTGTTTCTAGTTTGGTTAGGACATTGCAGGCTGATCACCTGATTGTCCGAAAAGTCAGATGGTCCATGCTATCGGATGGGCATGTAAATTGTCGGTCCAGCGCCTGATTTCTCTCTGGTCGTGCCAGTCAATCTGTCCCATCAGAATAAGAGATTAGAGGAATAGAGAGTGCATCTGTGTGTAGCGCAAAACACTTAGGCACTAAAAACTAGTCCTGCGCAGTTGGCCTATCTCTGGGAGATTGGCCGCTATCATCGAAATTCGGTGGGAGGATTATTATTATAATTAAAGTCTTGTTATACGTACAAATCCATCTTAAATAACCCTCAAAACTTTGTCAGACGTGGCGTAACGACCTTTGTTTAGGTCGTTTACGCTCTTCCTACCCCATTAGGGATAAAGGCGTGATTATATGTATGTATGTCTTGTTACTCGTCTTTTGTGCAGGTTTAAAAACCATTCAGCTAATTCAAGGCGGTGTGAGTTCTTTTTTAAATGCATGGAGCCATGCCAAGATTGTTATTAGTAATGTGGTTTTTTCTTTGATCGCTGTTTCAGGTGGATTAGTAATAGTAATAGAAAACAATGGTAGATTACATTCATCATCATATCTTTATTTCTAAAAACAGTATTACTGTATGTGAAATTGAATAACATATAAAATATTATAAAATAAAATTAATAATTACAATAAAATTACCAAATAATAAATTCACAAAAAAAAAAAAAATGACAATTCATAAAAAAAAAAAAATATGTATAAAATCTAATAAAATAATAACAAGTCAAACAACACTACAACTTCTAGAATTCTTCAATGCTATAACAATTTTTTTCCAATAGTAAAAGTTTTAATTTATTCTTAAATATGCTGACACTTGTTATAACTCTCATTTCATTTGGTAGTCTATTGTACAATGCAACAGCTTGATACACGGAGCAGTACCTGGCTATATTAAGACGTGGTAAGATTATGTGGTTCAATTCTTTCCTTCTGGTATTTATTCGCAATAGCATTTCGTCATCAGATTCAAATATATGTCTATGTTTAATCAAGTCAACTAATATAACCAATATGTAAAGGCTAGGCACTGTCAGTATCTGATACATCCGGAAATAGTCCATGCACGATTCCCATGGAGGTATGCGAGCGATCGTTCTTATAGCCCTCTTTTGAATAGTAAAAGCTTTTGACATATTGTATTGGTAGCCATTTCCCCAATGTTTAACACTATAACGCAGTTTGGATTCAATTAGTGCAAAGTAAGGCATTCACTCATGAAAGTACTATTACTTCCATGCTGGACTGGGAGCGAGAGAAAATCATAGAATTTGTCTGCTGTGTTTTCTCCCTGGCATGCTGTAAAAACCAGCTAAGGGATCCGAGGGTTTCAGTATATTGCATTTTAGGCGATAGGCTGACAACCTGTCACTAGAGCAATTATAACTATAAATCTTACATAACCCTCAAAACTTTGTCAGACGTGGCGGAACGACCTTTTTTTAGGTCGGTTACGCTCTACCTACCCTATCAGGGATAAAGGCGTGATTATATGTATGTTTCTTCCATACTGGACCGGAAGAGATAGAAAAACATAGAATGTTCCAGCTGCCCTTCCTCCCGGGCATGCTGTTGAAGTCAGCAAAAGGGACTCGAGGGTTACAGTGTATTGTAATTTAGGCGATGGGCTGACAACCTGTCACTATAGCAATACATATTACAATCTAAAATTGCCCTCAATTTTTGTCAGACGTGGCGAAAGCGCCTTTTACGAGGCGTTCGTAAACGCTCTGCCTACCCCGTAAGGGATAAAGGCGTGATTTATGTATATGTATATATGAAACTATTTACGAATAATTATTTACGTTTAGCAGCATCAGTGCTTTCGGCTATATTATCTCTTCTATTGTTGTAAAGTAGTTTTTATTTTGACCTAGTTCAGTAACACCAGTTTCCTCACCTTGCGGAGTCATCACCCCAAAAGCTACACCATTGATTTCCCCATAAATCGAGGTCGTCTATTTAACAATCCAAATCTTGTTGAATCACTGCGTACCCCCGAAAATCCAATTAAATGTACCGCTCGATACCTCACAACCAATTTATCAATCGCCTTATAAACAAAACCCTTGTATATGTTGAGGGTAATTTATCAAAGCGTGTACCAGGGTACCAGCAGAGTAGCGGAGTAGGACCCGTATCGACTCGTTTAAATTAGTTTGGAATTACCGCAGGGCCATTAGCTGTCGACCTTTCGGCGACTGGATTGCCCTTCTGTCCTGTTACTTGATGTGAATAAACTTGGGTTCAGGTCGATTAGTTGGAGGAAGATTCTTTTTTTTTATATATGGGTTTGCTCTTGACTTCAGTCGGGAGCGACTGAGACGCTGGAGCGAGATCACCCAGCAGGTGCCTGTTCACTCTAACTTTGAAGTGTTGGGGGTTGAATGCATTCGGAAACACAGACACAGGTAGTGAGTTCCAATACTGTAGAAAATGGTAATTTTATTCAAAACGGCAAACTAAATGAAACCATGGAGAAATATAATATACATGAATCCATTAGAAAAGAGAAAGAAACTGGTGTGACCTTGTAAGATAAACATTTAGTTGCAAAATGTTACATCAAACAATGACTCCTGTCAGTTCGAGCAAAACATTCACTAATGAAATAATGGAATCCAAAAAGATACAATGCTACATGAAATCCACTTGACAGTTCCACGAAACAACGTTAGACGTACATTTCGAAACAAGGCAGCTCAATCGAATACAAATACTGAAATGATAACCACCATCAAGGCCTTACAAATGTAATTGCAACACACAACCTTACTGAGACAATAGAGATCAAAATCTAAAGTGATAATAGCTTAGATCACAAATCACTACAAAATATCACATTTTTTATAATGGTAGCGTTGCTATGATAAGCCGTTGAGATGGCCTTCTCACTTTTAACAGTATAATTCTTATCTTCTTGGCAGACTTACTTACATATATAGGAAGCATTGAAATGGAATAATTTTGTATCCACTACCAGGTATAGTATCAGTACTGTAGTTTTCAAGTTTTGTTCAAGTTGTGACGGCTATGGTGACTTTAACTTTATTTTTCTTTCGGACAATCATATAAATGTCTCAACCACAAAAGACCAGCTTGCAAAATGTGATGACAATGAAAAGCAATATATCCCTCAAGCGAAGGATACTAAACTAAAGATGCATCAGCAATACAACATGCACCAGAAAGTGTACATGCACCCGAAAGGATGCGAAACACCCTATGAAACTGATCAACTTTCCCAAAGAAACATCATCTCCCTAGCCTTATCCTTATTTCACGAGGTCGGCTACCTAATCTAGGGGATTGAACGAGGGTACTGGTTTCCCAAAGGAACATAGGTCGAAATACGAAAAAAAATAACCTTCCATACAAAATGCATCAGCTGATAGCGCGGGTACGTAGTATGGGACGTCATTTTTTTTGTTTCGTATTCTGACCTAGTTGTTCAGTTTCATGGGCTGGTCCATATTCATTCGGGTGCATATACCCTTTTACACGTTGTATATCGCTATGTTGAGGTTAGTAAACTAAATTAACAACATAACTATGCAGCGATATAAATATGTCTTGCATTTCAATTTAAATAAGCCGAGATGAATGTAATTTCATCTCGCTGGTCTATTTGCGAGATTAATAAAGGAATGCAGTTTAAATAATTGAACGTGCTCCAGTTCCTCTCCTGTGGGATTAAAAATGAAGATACTTTATTGTAAACATTTTGATAAGAATGTCTGCATTTATTCCTTGACTTGACCAGTTTTGTTTAGAATAAAGGTGCATGAAAGTTTGTTCCGTTCCGTTGCCACTCAATTCTGAATTTAGCTATAAATCTCCCAATTCTCTCCACTTCTAAGTTTTGAAATTTAACTATCTCATTTGCCAATTCATCCTGCTTATTATGCATCCTGGTAGTTATAAAAGCATTTTTGTGACACGTCTTTTTCAAACACTTAAACTTTTATGATTTTCCTGTTTACTGCCCGTGCATTTGCACCAAAATGGATATTATTCACTATTTCTTTCTAACCTCGTCCTAAAGATTTGTAGGTCACGGCTTATTTTACTATGCTATCGATACAGACTGTTTTCGTACTAAATCCGTCCGTTTCGGTTGGTTTATATACGTCTGCACATTTTTGTTTTGCTAAAGAGATACTCTGCTCTTAATGTTTGTTTTTAGTTCAACAACCTTTGGTAGATAATAACCTCCAATTAGTTTTAGTTGTCTTATTTACATGTTTGGCTTCTGACAAGTATTGCTTTATATGACGTGTTTGTTCATTCGTGTTAATGTATTTCTTAACTTATTTAAAAAAATCTTTTCACTATCAAAAGAATATCAACAGCTAATAAATTATAAGGCGTTAAATAGTTATCAAAAACTTTTTGAAACAGATTTGCAGAACCAAGTTAGTATATTCTACCTACCTCAACGAACTATATTTTGATGACTTACTTATTGTAATTTTTAAACTATGGTATTCTTTTAGTTTTTTTTTCATAAGTTGATTGATTGTCTTATGTGCCAGCAATGTCTTTTGATATTATTGTCTTCTATTCTAGATAATATAGCTTATACAACCCTGACCGGTATTATTTTTCTCTGAACTGGTTCATACCCGATCTAACTGGGGTGACAAGGTGACTTGTAATCCTTTTAGTGACGGTCTATAACTTCTACTGTCACCTCAATATCTTAGAAGGTTCGAGGTGTTTTGTCCTATACATTGTTCGGATTTACTTTCAAAGTCTTGTCTATTCAGCCTAAGGCTGTCGATCCTACGTTCCTGGGTTCATTCCCCAATGGGGGATATTGACTTTCTGGTCGTTCTTTCTGATTTTGTTTCGGCATTTAGGCATTTATACCCGGTTAAAGGGATAGCCTACAGAGGACAAATTGAGTAATGCATAAAGATAAAATCGGTTTCTACCATGCTGGACTGGGAGCGAGAGAAGAACATAGAATATGCCAGCTGCATTTTCTCCCGGGCATGCTGTAAAAATCAGCTAAGGGATCCGAGGGTTTCAGTGCATTGCAATTTAGGCGATGGCCTGACAACCTGTCACTACAGCAATATTCCTACAAATCTATATTAAATAACCCGCAAAACTTTGTTATACTGTATAGGTCGTCTACACTCTGCCTACCCCATTGGGAATACAGGCGTGATTATATGTATGTAAAAACCAGTCCTGCACAAATGGTTAACTTCAGCCAAAATCAGTTAGGAAGACTATTTAAGCATAAGAAAAAGCCAAGGACATGGTTAATGGATCAAGAGAAGTCTGTTGGAACTATTTTCAAGTTACTTTTCTATGGTAGGACGATGGATCAGAACACAAGGCATTTTTCGTACCATGAGTGTGTTGGCACCGAAGAAAAATGCAAAGAAAGGTTGAAATCTGGAAAAAATATTTTAATCGAGCAGCGGCACGAGTCGTTGGGGTCGTGGGTTTTATACCAGGTGTAAGGGACAACGTCCCGCAAACTGATAGGGGTTGCTCAGTCAACAACACTGAACAACTTCCACCGAGAATGTTTTTCAGGAAGGGAAAAGAAAAATTGCCTTTTCCATACATAATGTTCACCTCGATCAGACAATTTGTATGGAAAAGCCAAATTGATTTCACTTGGTCACACACTGAATTTCCTGGTGGAAGTTGTTCAGTGTCGTTGACTGAGCAACCCCTATCAGTTTGCGGGACGCTGCTTACACCAGTATACCAATCGTGTGAAATTTTTGGTTCTAATACTTTAATGATGAAAAATAATGCAGTGTGGCTAATATTTTAGAAGCATATTTTAGCTTTTATTAGCGACCCGCCCCGGCT
Organism: Scrobipalpa costella; assembly: GCA_949820665.1. Lineage (NCBI taxonomy): Eukaryota > Metazoa > Arthropoda > Insecta > Lepidoptera > Gelechiidae > Scrobipalpa > Scrobipalpa costella. The sequence continues at coordinate 10,124,159 of OX463320.1, read as the reverse complement.
TCGCACGGAAATTATCAGTGTTTCTCTACTATATTATGCATGTATTATACATATAAACCTTCCTCTTGAATCACTCTATCCATTAAAAGAAACCGCATCAAAATACGTTGCATAGTTTTAAAGATGTATGCATACATAGGGATATAGGGACAGAGAAAGCGACTTTGTTTTATACTATGTAGTGATTTCTAAAGAAGACAGCACATCAACTGCAGTCATTCGGTTTGACAACACATTTAAATATTTTCTCAGCAAAATGTTACTATCCAGGTAAACATATTTCGAATACTTTAGTTTACTGGTTCAAACCGAAATATACAAAAGCGAGTGCAGAATTCTGCTCCGCTGCCAACTTCCATGACACGTTGCATTCTTGAACAATATTATATTTTGTTATATTATAAAGAGAAACGATTTTGCAAAGATCGGAATAAGTATAGAAGCGGACTCTAGCACTAGGTCTCAAACGTTAAGGCAGAAGAATATAAAGAGAAATAAACAACAAATTGTTTATTTTTTAAAATAAAATACATATAATCACTCCTTTATCCCTAATCGGGTAGGCAGAGCGTAATAGACCTAAATAAATGTCGTTCCGTCACGTATGACAAAGTTTTGAAGGTGATTTGTGGTTATAGGGCTGTAGTGACAGGTTGTAAGCCCATCGCCTAAATTACAATATACTGAAACCCTCGGATCCCTTAGCTAGTTTTTATAGCATGCCCGGGAGGAAATGCAGCTGGCACATTCAATGTTTTTCTCTCGCTCCCAGGCCAGCATGGGAGATTACCAAAAACTGTTAAAGCCGTTACCAGGTTGTTTTAAAAGTCTGACGTTCTTAGGAGGGTTCATCGGTATTCCAGAGCGCAGAAGTAGGTATTTCCCTATCCATTATCGATCTCTTTTATCCATGCTTGGCATTCTTGTCGCCAGTTCCACACCTAGATTAGAACCTGCCGAGTCAGGCAAGGTGATACAAATCGCATTAGACTCGAGGGTTGCACTTCCGGCCCGGCCGGCAAGGACGGCCCGGCCCGTTCACGTTATAGTGTTAGATCACAATCACCTTTCACTGGATTTCACTCTTTGTAGTGCTGGAAATAGATGCCGTGATTCTAACGTATGATTGTATTGGGAGGGAGATTTGCTTGTACCTGGTGCAAGGGACAGCGTACCGCAAACTGATAGGGGTTTCTCAGTCAACGAAACTATAACAACGTAACATTTTGATGTTACCTATATTAACAGTGAGCGATAGTTCCTGTTCACTAAACATATTCTTTAGTTGACTTTGACTACCACGGATAGACGTTATGAGGTAAAAATATTAGTATTGCAAAATATTACCTACCTACTGACAATTAAAACGCATTCCTACCTAGAATTTAATGCGTGAATCAGTCCATCTACCAGTAGTATAGACACTACTATTAACAACTATTATACCACTATTTGCTATGCTGTATAAGCCTGCAATGCCATTACGTGTTAAGGTCGACCACCATGACATCATTCGGAATCTGAATGCAATCGGATGACGTCACAGATGACTAGATCTCCGATATACGGAGCTCAATCGGACGGAAAATTGTTTAACCTACTGGTATCCCGCTGTAACTATACGGCTTTATAGTTGCTGTAGAACCAACCAACGAAATAATTGTATATCCATTCTATTCTATTTTTATTCCCAACCGTGAAAGGTGATATATTTTTTAAATTTCATTACTAATGGGCTTGCTAATTGAATAGGTCAGGAGAGTCGACGATGAAGCGAGCTCACCCTGAAGATGTTTGATATGTCACTGGCACTCTCATGCAAGATGGAATACTGATTTGACGTTTACTGACGACATACCTATTTGTTTGGAAAATCCTACTCTTTTTAGTCCTTTTGCTATTGGTTCTTTTGGAGACTCTTTAAATGGTCTGACAATAATAAACTTATGAGTCTTACGACTTCTATGCGCCACAAGAAGAGTCTCAAGTTTTGCAGCATACTGCATATAACACTTCTAAGCTGCCCTTATCCCATACACGTGCTACCTGAGTTTATGTTAGTCTAAATGCACACATGCTCACTCTATTAAGTTCCAGGAATTTAAATATGAGGTCACAAGACAATGGTCTTACTCACAGCCATTGGCAGGATAAACGAATGTCTTTAGTGCACTTCCAGTACCTCTGACATTTAAAGGTTTTTGCGTGGATAATGTGGATATACAGTAGCTTACAATTAGGGGAAAATTGGTTGTGGAACTATATTGAATGACGTTAATGTCTCATTGTCAAATGACATCAAGTCTTCTTACAAATAAAACCCACCAAATATAATTTCCGTAAAAGTACGTCTTGTTATTTTCTATACAAATAAGGACCTTGAGTTAGGCATATTCTGTATTAAACCGGATTCCAAATATACAAACTGGATGAGTCAATACTGTAGTGACGTCACGATATGACAGTGATGTCATCAAGACATGTTAATAAGGCGTATTCTCTCTATTGTTTGTGACTGGCCTTCGGTTTTTAATTACGGCGGCCTAGGCGAGCCTAAACCGGTGTATATGTGGATGATATAATGGTTTACGACGATAATTGTCATTTTTGGGCTGGTTATGTCAGTTGAATAGATGCTAAGCTTACTTAGACTACTTAAGAATATATTTATCCTTCATATTAAAACGCTTGATGTATCTATTATTTCACGTTGAAGTTAAAAGAAACGTTAAGAAATAAAAACTAGAAGTCAAATGTACCGTTTCCCATGCTTTAAAGTTGGATGAACGGAAGGTTTTCGTTGTGTTGTAATTAAAGAGTTAGGCTGACAACCTGTCACTTCGACAGGGCAGGGGTCGTTTAACCCCCAATTAATTGTTAAGGTTAAGGCAAATTAATGGATCCCTTTGTGATACCTACCCAGGGTAGGGTAGGCTACCCTATAGATTTGCCTTTTGAAGAAAAAAAAGCGACGAACACACCCGGGGATTGATTCGATTAATCCAATCAAGTCACTTCGCCTACATTTGTAAAAAAAACGTACAACATGCTCCGACTGTCAACATGCAATATAAAATTCCATCAAGTCGCACAAATATGGAAATGTGATCAAATTACCGTTCGAATATGACCCCTATTTGTATTTTAACAGCGTTGGTTATTGCGATACTGTAATCGCGGTGTGCTGTGAATAATTTCTTTTATATGCAAATCTGAATCGAAATTTGATGCAGTCGGCGACAAGGTAATATTAAGTAAATAAACTGCCTCTGTGATGTGTTGGTATGAGCTTTGGGATTTCGGTTCGGGCATGGGTTCGAGTTTGTATTTAAATGTATTTTTTACATAAATACAACTTTCACATATCACACCTTATGAAATTTATGATCTATTTTCACCATGTGTTTAAAATTTTGAGGGGCATTCTATTCAGATAGAATTGCAATACTTCCATGCTGGACTGGGAGCGAGAGAAAAACATAGAATATGCCATCTGCATTTCCTCCCGGGCATGCTGTAAAAACCAGCTAAGGGATCTGAGGGTTTCTGTATATTGCAATTTAGGCGATGGGCTGACAACCTGTCACTACAGCAATATACCTACAACTCTATTTTTAAATAACTGGCATGGTACCTTTATTTAGTTTGTTTACGCTCTGCCTACCCCATTAGGGATAAAAGCGAGATTATGTGTATGTATATGTATAAAGAATTGCTACTATTTTGAAGTCGGAGCCAAAAGCGATAATGAAATAAATATTTCAGTCTTCATTAACATCGTTGAGTGCCGAAATTTTGTTGCAAAATCAACAATGAAAATCTCTCGGCCATTTAAAACTTTGTAACATCTTGGAGCGAATTTAAATGTTTTACGGCCTTGCCTTACTTTGTGAATACAGAGTTTTGTTACATTCTTAGAATCTGGTATTATTTTATGAAAATGTACGTAGGTAATTAGCAAGCTTACTTTAGTGTCCATAGAGTACATTACAGGTCTCCATAGCTATACTACGAAATACCTTATTAAGAGATACCCTTATAACTTCTACATCTCCCACCAAAGTATCTTTCAACAGTCCAGTAATTTGCAAACAGTCCCTATCCCTAATATTAAAAAGAAACAAGCCAGTTACCTACCAAGGCCGCGTCCCAAATAATAAGCTATCGACAGAATGGATCTGCAAAACCATTATGCAGAATAAAAGACGGTCCCCATCCGACTTAACAAATAAACCAGTAATTTGTACTACACCGGCCGAGGCGCCAGTTTCGGCCCCGTTTTTCGCCCTCGAATCAATTTCCAGAATGACGTCACATCCCCCCCCCCCTCTTCTTTCCTCCCCGCACACACCCAACAGGGATATAGCTATTTCCGTTCCTTACATAGCAATGTCTTTCCATTTTGCTTTGTCTTGTACAAGTTTTATGCGTTCCGGTTTTTCTTTGAAGTGTTTGTGGGGTAGGCTTTGCGATATGAAGCTTTATGAATTCAATTTTGGAACGTGTTTTGTGTGGTGCAGTTTGAACCGTGATTTAGGATTTGTTTAAACTCTTAAATCTTGTATGTTTTGTTTGCCTCGGTATTCATTTGTGCCTTGTCGTACCAAACCGAGATATATGCTTGCATGCATTTAGGCCATGCTGTGGTTATTTAAAATTTCCTCCTTGTTCTTATCGTGTTCAAGATAAAGATTTTTTATCACACGAATGTCATTTTAGAAATGTTGCCCGTAAGTCTTCTAGCGTCGGAATTTCGGACCATGCATGGAAAGTCTCTATATTATGCTAAGATTCTGGACAAGTAGATTGATTAATGAGGTAACCAGTATGATTCAAAGTACTCGTAGACAGAAAATATTTGCGGTAACACAAAACTGCGACTAATGTAAACCCAAATAAAGATCTAAAGAAACGAGACGATGGTAAACCGACAGCCGACGTATAGTTTACGAATCGCACGAGCCATTAAGCAACAACTGACTGCTTTATTCTACTTGTGCGTCTCAAATTCTGGTTCTTGCATACATTGCTGTCTCCGTGGTATTGTGGTCTGAGCCATGGACTCTTGACCTGGAAGTCTGGAACCAATCACACGGGGGGAACACAAGTTGATATTTTTCAATTTGTCACTTCGTGGGATTTTCCACAGTTAAGTTAGGGTAATGCAGGTTGAACCAGCAGATTGCTTACCGCTACTCATTTTTCTTTCACCCAAAGGTTCCTGGAATAAATTGCTACCCTAGCAATAAGGCCGTCTTTGTTGTACTTGTTTTTTTTGTTATCTCTTCTGTTGTTTGATTTTTATTCTTACGTGCAATAAAGTATTTTTATGTTATGTTATTGTCAAAAAATTAAAGTTATCGTGCTTTGCAGGGCAGGTTAAGCCGTCATTCTCGATAGCTGTCTTTAATAGTGATCGCTACACAAACCATGTCAGAAGCCTATTGATTAATACCAACTGGGCTATTAAGCGTTTAAAAAACTGACATCAGGTTTCATGGGATCGATCAACTTAAAACCCACGCGACAAGATCGCGGAACACAAATAAAACAAAACCAGCAATGCATAATGACGGTTGTTGAAATGGCATTGTGAATCACACCAATGTTGAACTACCAACGGAAGCGCGTACATAAACTATTTTACATTGCTCAGACATAAAGCAGGTACATACTATGATTGATTCTCGAAGCAGCTCGTTGATTCAGTGGTGATTCTTTTCGGTAATGATTTTTTACCTATGGACATTGTACAGAATGAAGAGATAGTAAGACGCTTTTGTACAAGCGACCGAAATCGATTTTTGCCGTATGCCGTTTGGTTTACGTAATGCAAGTGTCAGTAACTACACAAGTTACGTGTAAGGCAGGAATGTTGAACTGATCCTTGCTATCTATCTGTCGGTATACATACATACATATGATCACGCGTTCATCCCTAATGGGGTAGGCAGAGCGTCAACAACCCAAACAAAGGTCCTTCCGCTACGTCTGACAAGTTTTGAGGGTTGTTTAAGATAGAACTGTATATTGCTATAGTGACAGGTTGTCAGCCCATCGCCGAAATTACAATATACTAAATCCCTCGAATCCCTTAGTTGGCTTTTACAGCATGCCCGGGACGAGATGCAGCTGGCACACTCTTATGTTTTTCTATCGCTCCTCTAGTCCAGCATGGAAGGAAGTTAAAAGATAAAAAAATTATTGCATAAAAAACCAATGGTTTCATTTTAATCATCCACGCACTGTTTGGGCTATGAAAGAGCGAGTGTAAACTATAGCATCTACACTGCGACCAGATATAAACCAGGTACGACCTATGATTGAACGCGCAGGTATTTCTATCAGCAATATTAATATTTGGGTTAGGGCTGTTGAGTGAGGAGACTGCCGAAAGAAAATGAATTGTTGGCTGTGTCGGGATTGTTATTTTACGTACATACATATAATCAATATATCCCTAATAGGTAATAGGTAGGCAGAGCGTAAACTACCTAAACAAAAGTTGGTCCGCCACTTCTGACAAAGTTTTGAGGGTTGTTTAAGATAGAGTTATAGGTATATTGCTGCAGTGACAGGTGGTCAGCCTATCGCCTAAATTGCAATATACAGAAACTTTCGGATCCCTTAGCTGGTTTGTACAGCATGCCCGGGAGGAAATGCAGCTGGTACATTCTATGTTTTTCTCTCGCTCCCAGTCCAGCATGGAAGTTATTGTTATTTTACTGTTTAGAAAAACTTTCCTTCCCAATATTTCAGAACGTTAGAGTCTACTACTACTTTGTTTTCCGTTCTAGCATGAACATCTTTATTGCTAAGCTAGTAATATTGAAGACTCTTGTGTTGTTTTATTGTTGACAATTTCCAAACCTTAGTCATGCTCAAAAACTGAGTACCAGATGGCTTTTCCCTCCATCGACATTTTTATGTCTACAAAATAAATTTGTCATATTATGGCATGTTGTCCTGGGTATATTTTTCATCTTCTTCTGTCATATTCATTGTAATGGTAACCCTGTTCTCGCGAAGACTGAAGACTCAACCAACACAAATAACCGATATGCTTCCAAGATGGCTGCCTTTAAGGCCATACATCATATTATTTACATCCGCGCCAGGTTAATGCGGTTACAACAATCGCGGTATTTCTGTACGCACTTGTTTATGGAGTCAGTTGCGAGTGCATGAAAAGAGTTTGTGGTTAGATTTTTAAATGGTTGAGTTTGTGGGTCATAACATAAGTTAAATACACATTTTTTTTAATGACCTTCCTGCCATATATCGATCTACTTTTCCTTGTTTTCGGTAGAAAGATGATTTACAGAGAATGTTAGGTAGTGAAATAAATGGTGTTGCGTCACCTCGCCGACTATTGAAATTTAAATTTTCCTCTTATGTTATTCCGTTGATAATTACATCCCAATCTATAAATTCAAATACCCAAATCAATTTCAAAATCGTACCATTCAATCTGAATTGTGAATTACTGAAAAACAAACATCCTGACACAAGCTCTGCCAGTGACAGAATCCCATCTATAAATACGTTTGGCATTTTGATCGGTATAAATAGAGGATCAATTGACGGAACACGGTGAATGGTGGGATGAATGTGCGGCAAACCTCACCTGATTGGTTGAATATTGATGTAATAATTGCTGATTGGTTATTGGTGTTAAACGGATTCTGTGGCGGGATTAGCACGATTATAGTTTGGAGCTCACGATGCAAACTGGTAGAATTTGAGGGTATATGGTCAATCCCAATTGAAGAATTGACCTGACTTGCCCGTTCTACAAAAACTATCTATAACCAAGAAAATAATATTTTTTGTATTGAATATCAGAGCTTATTTTATGCTTGCGTCGATTGTTTAATTTTGGTTTATAATTTTATTGAAAACAAAATTCTGAGTACTTACACTCGGTTCATAAAGAAGTTTAGTGGATCTAATTCTATCTAGACCACCAGCGTCTTACTAATGACACTAACAATTATTTCAACAAGCTTACATAAGTGAATGATGTCACAAAAGGTAATTGGCCTGAATTCATTACACAAGTGTCATAACTCCTAACAGGAATGCCGGTTTTTATAGTGCACTTACGAACAGTAAAAGTCAGAGAAAGTGGCTTTATTCTCAACACATAAAGTGCAATTTCTAACGGCACGCTTCTGACACAAAAGCAGTAACACTGCGAAAATATGAGTACGAATACTCATAGATGTTATACAGAGGTGAACGTATGAGTAATTTCCGCGAACAAGCAAGTCATCGATATAGACACTACCACAGTAAATAATATAGGTCCCAACACATCTCCCTGATTCACCGTTTTAGCGTCATAGTAGAAATTATGTCACGAACAAAATGAAGCCTAGCGAATGCATGACTCAGCGCTGCGGGATGCAAAAATATGACAAGTGGACAGAATGCATTAAAGCACCCGAGAGATCCCTGAATCAGCGAACTAACACGTATAACAGGAGTTTATGTTCCGGCGCAAAACAAATAAGGTGGAAATGTAAAAGCCACCGAGTGCAAAATACGGGGAGTTACAGAGTCCAAATGTAACGGTTGATTGGATACTGAAAACTTTGCAATATTTTCGAGGTATTAAGCTTAACGAAACCACCGTTTTAGCTTCTAGGATCATTAGTCACATGATTTCTGATGTTCCCAGACACATAGAAACGAATTCCGAGACATGTTTTGCGACGTTCAGAAATAGAACGCAGCGATACTACCCGTGTTCGCGTTCTGTTTGTCCCGTTCTGTCTCGTGGGAACGAAGGAATGTTTGTCTCTCTCTGGTACACGGTTCATTGTTTCGTAGCTCTGATGGTGGACTGAAATAGGTCGGGTCCGTCCGCAACAGACTGTTCACGCTATCGAAGCACACGAGGTCACTGCCGGAAAATCGTGACAGGGTTTTCTTTATTAATCATGTATGATGTATTTAAAATCATATTAATTCTTTACCTAGATAATAGAAATGTCCCTTTTTAGTCAGAGTTGGTGTAAAAGAAGGTAAGGACCTTTATATTTACGAAGATGTCATTATTATTGCATACTTAGATGAACACGGAATCAACCTTCCTTACCACCTATAAAAAAAAGTTACTTTCGTCCCAAATATTATTTGCATATTAAAACCATCAAATTGTAGGGCCAATTTTTGCTCCTACAACCTATGCATAAAAATCTGCCAAAAAAGCGAAAGAAAAGTTCGAAGGACAACATCGCTTTAGATGCCAAAGTGTGGAAACTTTTCGAGTGTTGATCTGCCGAGTCGATCAGGCGAGTTCAATAAATACTTCAGTAGTAAATATGGAAATAGAATGTTTAAATGAGTATGAATAATTGTGTCTGGTCTGTATATTGGTATTGGGAAAGTTGAGCGAAATATTAAATAGACTTTGCTTGTATGATATCCCTATTTTATATACTGTGATTTGTGGTCTCTAGTCTTTGAGAATTGGATTTAAGATTTGCTAAAGGTTGATAGTGCTATGGTTCAAAAATATCATCCTGAAGATATGGCTATAAAGACAGATCAAGTAAGTATAAGTATATATCTATATGTATGTCTATATCTATATTCACCACAAAAATTAACCCACATATAAGAATAAGTTGGAAGGGTTACATATTTAGCATCGTTTTATTTATAAGTGTCAATGACATCGTGACTACAAATAAACAAATTAAAAGACAACACGTCTTAAATATTAACAACTATAACACATGCGACAATTCTTCTTTCAACGTATAACAATTAGCTCTTAATAGCTTGACCACTGTAATATAAACCGCGATTTCATACGCTATGTACGATTTAGTAGTCCTTCTTACAATGGCTAATCCAAGACCTACTCTCAACCAGTTTACAAAGACCCTTTTTTACTCCATGATTGTTCTAACTCTAGGGTCTTTCTACAGCAGCAATTATAATTACCGAAAATAGAGTAATATCAGCCATTGTTACGTACGCCAATCAAGTTGTTTCCATAACTATGAGCCGTGTTGTATAACAAATCTTATTGCATTCTGGCTCATTTGGTACACCTAATACATCAATTTTCTCGTCATTTAGATGTTTATTTTCCTTGATCGATTTATTTGTTAAGAGTTTACTCTTGAGTCTCTCTTACTCTTTCCTACCTAGAGGCAAAGGTGGATCCAGGATTTTTTCTGGGGGGGAGGGGGGAGCATAAGTATGCACTGTGCTTCTAAGCATTAGTGAAAGTCTTTGGTATTCCTACATATTAATAAAACCACAGAAAACTGTTTCCAATTTCCACGTTACCAGGGACAAAATTAAATAACAGCGGCCAATAGGCCTTCGACATAGCTTTCAGATAATCTTGTTATCGGATAATCAGGGTGATCCGGTTAAAATGACCTAACCAAACTATAGGTACATTAACAAAATTGTTGTTACCAAGAAGCGAAGCAACAACCTGCAAATATGAAATAATTCCTCCTTTGGTTTTTAGACACTAGAGACAGAGTCGATGATAGGACAAGCTCACCTAGAAGAAGCCTCTTCGCTTATTCTATGAATGTGTTGATGTAAAGGATGTAAAATGCATACCGAGAGACAGCCTTTTAAGTTAATTCATTGCCAAGACATATAAATGCCCAAACAAAGCTATCCCAGCTGATATGAGAATACAGACGGTAAAAAAGAATTTTAATAAGGCAAATACGCATTCCTTTGAAGCTCATATCTTGCGGATCTGGCTGTACCACAATAAGGCCAATGTAGGGATGTAATGACGCCATTTGCTCAGCTTAAGAGACGAATAATTGGAGAGACTCGGTGTGGCCGTCTGTAAAACTTGGTAGAATTTTGGTAGATTTTAAGGAAATATTAGTAGAATAAAAATACTTTCATCAAAATAATCTTTTTCTTTTAAGTCAAGTCAAGGTTTGGCATAATAATTTTAAAGGCAACTAGATTTTTGTATTTTAAACTAATTTGTTAAGTCAATATGTTGCATAACCAGCGAAGTATCTTGTCACCCAGATGAATAGGAAAATAACCGTTCTTATTAAATGCTCCTTGATATAGATTTCCATCGATAGAAATGTTTTCTTCGAAATGTAAAATTTATATTTCTACCAATTGCCGATGAAGCTGGCAACACAACGGACCCTTTTTAATCCCCGGAGTAATCTCGCAAAGAAGATTACGTAGTGGTCTCGCTTAACGTTAAAAAATCGTATCTAATCTAGATTCACGGTCGACCCGGCAATAGTTTTAAATGGCTTGGGGAGGCGAGAGGGAAATGTATCATTTATTTTATAGGGAAGTGTCTTGGAACCCAGCAAACTAACAAAGTCGAACCAAAGGAAATGAGAGATGCTTAATTTTGTGATTCATTATACTGCCCACGTAATATGCAGCCGCGATATATTATACCTATATTCTGTAGCGATGTTCTGGTTTGATATACACAGTTCGTATTTTTTTTACACCTTTGCAAACAGAATTTTCAACAATCGGAACAACGAATCGAAAATCGTAGTTGGTCCTATTAAACTTTAGCCTGTCCATATTAGTAACAACGGCGTCAACAAATCAGTTCTTGTTTCTAGAGAATAAACGCGGCCAATAGCCCAATTCCCCAGTAGAGCATGTGAAAATGTCCTCCAATTCATTCGGCAAGGACCCAAGTCTTATTAATCTCATTAACTCTGCGGGCTTTTATTGCTGTAGGCGGTCATTTTAGCTGTGATGTGGGATTTGCGCGTTTCAAGGAAATATATTCCGGCTAAGAGGGCTTTTGCGTATTTTCTCGAGGAAATCTCTGAAGCGAGGTTAGTCTATATATTGTATATGTAACGTTGTACGAGTAGCTAAACCTATGGATTCATTTTTGCTCGACGCAAATATACAATATCTTATATACGTATAGTTCGTATTTTTGGCACTGAAAACTGATCGGTTTACTTGTTTGTATTGAAAGGAGAGTTAGTCCTCGACGTTTCGATCGTATACGAGGATCTTCATCAGAAGAGAAGGTTGCACTTGGCGTAGTGTGACTTTCTTCTCTAACCCTCCTTTCAATACAAACAACTACTCAGCTAAGTTTTCATTATGAGAAACATTTGTTTATAGTTTCGTATTTTTAACGTTGCGTCGATACCAACTTGTTTTGCGGCCCATTAACTGTTTTTTCTTTGCGATTTAGCAGACGTTCAAATTTCGGAACCGCAGATGATAACTTCGTTAGAAACATTTGCTGTTGACTTTCTTCACAGTTGAAAGAAATAACAGATTATGGGCCGCGAAACAAGTTGGTTTCGATAACGCTACGTTAAAAAACTAACCTTACCTACTAAATACTGAACTTGAATATGTTTACGAAAACAAAATGGTAAAAAAAAAAACAGTAAGCGGTGAAGTGCTTAAAATCACCTGTTCTACTTTCTCCCATGCTGTACTGGGAGCGAGAGAAAAACATAGAATGTGTCAGCTGCATTTCCTCCCGGGCATGCTGTAAAAACCAGCTCAGAGATCCGAGGGTTTCAGAATATTGTAATTTAGGCAATGGGTTGACAAGTTGTCACTACAGCAATATACCTACAAATCTATCATAAATAATCCTCAAAACATTGTCAGACGTGGCGGAAGGACCTTTGTTTACGTCGTTTACATACATACATACATAAAATCACGTCTTTATCCCTTACGGGGTAGGCAGAGCGTTAAACGCCACCTAAAAGGCGCTTTCGCCACGTCTGACAAAAATTGAGGGCAATTTTAGATTGAAAAGTGTATTGCTATAGTGACAGGTTGTCAGCCCATCGCCTAAATTACAATACACTGTAACCCTCGAATCCCTTTTGCTGACTTCTACAGCATGCCCGGGAGGAAGGGCAGCTGGAACATGGTATGTTTTTTCTATCTCTCCCAGTCCAGCATGGAAGTAACGTCGTTTACGCTCTGCCTTTACGGATAAAGGCGTGATTATATGCATGTATGTATGTCTACTTTCTCCTCTTTCTGCCACACCACAAATCCTTCCAAATCTCCATGTTTGTGTACTCTTACACAACCAATTTTTCCACGTGTTGTTAGCAGGAGGACCTTTTCTTGGGATTTTCCCTTACGAATTGCCCTTTGGGAGCAGAAGACGAATGAATTTGGCGGATTCATGAATATCATCAGCGGAAGTTTCATGAAAACACGATTTATGCTCAGCTTTATGTGGGCTATGAATGTGTAGAACGATTTACTGAATATCGTTTGGAGTACCTATCGTAATAAATCATTGTTGAGTCTTTTGAAAATAATTCTTATTGGAATCTTGGTAGAAATTATCTGACTTACGGATTTAAAAGATATATTCATAAAATAAAAATTAATTTCTTCCATGCTGGCCTGGGACCAAGAGAAAAACATAGAATGTGCCAGCTGCATTTCCTCCCGGGCATGCTGTAAACACCAGCTAAGGGATCCGAGGGTTTCAGTATATTGTAATTTAGGCGATGGGCTGAAAACCTGTTACTACAGCAATATACTTACAAATCTATCTTTAATAACCCTTAAAACTTTGTCAGACGTGGCGGAACGACCTTTGTTTAGGTCGTTTACGCTCTGCCTACCCCATTAGGGATAAAGGCGTGATTATATGTATGTATGTATTCATAAAATCACGCCTTTATCCCTTACAGGTTAGGCAGAGCGTAAAATGCGCATTCGCCACGCCTGTCAAAAATTTTAAGTGGCAATTTTAGATGTGTATTGCTGTAGTGACAGGTTGTCAGCCCATCGCCTAAATTTCAATACACTGTTACCCTTCAATCCGTTTTGCTGACTACAGCATGCCCGGTAGGAAGTTGGAACATTCTTGGTTTTCATATCTCTCCCAGTCCAGCATGGAATAAAAATATAAGAAGTATTTAAAATATGTCTTAAGTTATAGCGTTGTCTTTCCGATTTCCACGCTTCATACAAAATTTTATGTTTTAGTATTTCCGGTGCTTGAGACGGAACATTAGTTGCTCGCTGAGTTGAGTTTATAGTCAACATTATTTACATTTTAAGTTTATATTACACAGACAACTTTGTAAAAATATCCTTCTCTTTGCACAGCTCAAGTAAATCTCATGCAGGTACAATGTACATACATATAACCACGCCTTTATCCCTAGAGCAGGCGCTGGTAGGTAGAGCGTAAACGACCTAAACAAAGGTCGTTCCGCCACGTCTGACAAAGTTTTGAGGGTTATTTAAAATAGATTTGTAAATATATTGCTGTAGTGACAGGTTTTCAACCCATCGCCTAAATTGCAATATACTGGAACCCTCGGATCCCTTAGCTGGTTTTTACAGCGGAGGAAATACAGCTGGCACATTCTATGTTTTTCTTTCGCACCCAGTCCAGCATGGAGGGAGTCGAGTTTATAGTCAACATTATTTACATTTTAAAGTTCTATTACACAGACAACTTTGTAAAAATATCCTCTTTGAGCAGCTTAAGCTATTCTTTCGCTCACGTAAATCTTATGCAGATACAATGTTGTCTGGGTTATTCCTTTGCAAATAGCTATTTACTTTCAAATCTGACAATTCTTCTCCTTCTGTCGTGCGGATTTTAAGTCGATCGTCCTGATGAACATACATGCATATAATCACGCCTTTATCCCTAATGGGGTAGGCAACCGTAAACGATCTAAACAGAGGTCGTTCCGCCACGTCTGACAAAGTTTTGAGGATTATTTAAGATAGATTCGTAGGTATATTGCTGTGGTGGCAGGTTGTTAGCTCATCGCCTAAATTGCAATATACTGAACCACCTGGATCCCTTAGCTGGTTTTTACAGCATGCCCGGGAGGAAATGCAGCTGGCAGATTCTATGTTTCTCTCTCACTCCCAGGCCAGCATGGAAGAATATAATGTTGTCTGGGTTGTTCCTTTGCAAATAGCTATTTACTTTCAAATCTGTTTATTCTTCTTCTTCTGTCGTGTGGGTTTCGAGTCGATCGTCCCATTGAACCCTGGTGTCAAAGTTTTGAGGCTGCCTGTACAATTAATATGCCTCTGACAGGGTTTGTGCAACGACCACTATCCTTTAAGACAGCGACTGGGATCAACGGCTTCACATGCCCTCCGAAGCACTGAATTATTTTTGCTTCCAGACAATCAGGTGACATATCTTGCATTGTCCTTTGCAAACTGAGGAAAACCTCACAAAGTGATAAATTATCAAATATCAACTTTGTGTTCCCTGGATATCGATCCCACGACCTCCGAAACGGGAGCACACGGCTCCAACCACTAGACCAGAGACGCAGTTATTCCTCCTAGCCGCTGCAAATAGCTGTTTGCTTTCAAATCTGTCGGTGCAAAAAGCGGGCGATTCTCGTAAATCCTGCGAAAACGTCTACATGCGATGCCAAGCTCGGCTTCATACATTCGGAACGTTTTGCTACGCCCTTTGGCAGCCGTTTCATTCTGACCAGCCACCGTAAGAAGATCTGCGAAATACTAAGAATGGGTAGTGCAGTTTGGAAGATTGCTTTTGCGCGTGGCTTTTTGGAGCTTTATAAGATTGCAAGAGAAGTGTCTGCTTTAAAAATACTGAAAGTGTTCTGTCTGACAATAGTCTAGTAAGATTCCATTGTGTAGTATTTCATTTCTTGTTGGAGTATCATTCTTCTTTGCTGGACTGGGAGCGATAGAAAAACATACAATGAATCACCTGATTCTTCTCCCGGGAATGCTGTAAAAACCGGCATACGGATGGGAGTACAGTGTATTGTATTTATTTTGGTCGATGGGCTGACTGACAACTTTTCCCTTCAGCGATACACATTTCAGTCTAAATTGCAAAGTCGTACGCTTTTTGTTAGGCGATTTACGCTCTGCCTACCCCGTAAGGATTACAGGCATGACAGTATATAGGGCTGAAAATCAGTGTGGCGTTTTGGGAAAAACTCTTAAGGTAAAATTTACTGAGCCTGTGTTTTGTAGAAATATAAACGCTTTGTCTTTCTATTTAATGATCTGGCCAAATTTAGGTGCCCACATGATAAAATGCGTTCCATGTTCTCGAGTATTTCATGATGTGGGTAATTCTACGTATAGCTACGACATACTATGCATCCGATTAATAATCGTCAGGGGTCACACAACCCTGGCGTCTTGGCACTTGGCAAGCCACCACTCCGATTAATGTTGCCATCTTCTGTTGTCGTCTGTATCACCAGCACGTCAACGCTTTAAATGAACATGGGTGAGGGCACTGAATGTAAGGACAACTTTCAAAAGTAAGTAACTGCCTCCATGGTAGTGGTCTGCGCCATGGGCTCCTGATTCGGAGGTCCTGGGTTCGATTCCTAGGGGGGAACACAAACTTGATATTTGTCAATTTATCACTTTGTGAGGTTTTTCCGGTTAGGATAAAGCAAGCAGAATCACCTGATATATGTAAGGATTCCGTCCTTGAGGGCACGGTACCCTGTCGGTCCCGGTCGCTGTCTTTGATAGCGATCGGTACATAAACCAAGTCAAAGGCCTATTGGCTGTGTTATTAGGTGGTTTAAAACACAGACCAGTTATCAGGACGATCAATTCGATACCCACAAGACAGAAGGCGTTAGTTCCTCCTTTCGTCACGTTCATTTAAAATGTGGACGTATTGTAGCAGAGAGCATGTTAGCGCTTCAGTAAATAATCGCTCTAGTACATCATGAACGGTGTAATGCCGAATGTTGCCAAGCGGCGGGATTACACGGGTTTAGGATGCCAATAGTTCTGCTGTGGTTGTTGTGTGATTGGTTCAAGTGAAATAGTTCGGAGTATTCATTCGTATTTAATACAGAAAGAAAATATTCCAAGGTTTCGTTCTTACAGGAAGCCAAAAGGATCTCAACTCCAGTTAATTTGAGGCATGCAATTCAGAAGCTAGCTAGATGGAATTGTACTCTTAAAATAATTTGAGTTGAAATGCCTTTGGAGAGTGATTCTTCTTTAGGTAGCTGTTTGTTTAATACCCATCTATACCAAACCGTGCTAAAATATATTCTTTACCTGTTTTGCTTTGATATCTGTGCTTAAATGTAGTCTATAAAAAGTTGCATTATCAACGCAATTCCAATTGAAACTGTCGTACCCCTTTCCCATTAACAATCTTACATCGTAAAGGTAAATGGCACTGTAATTGACACCGGCTTTATTATCCCATTTATTAGATTCCGCCAGTATTTCCATTACAATTGGGGGAAACAAGGTAATTGTCGTTGTTCAAGGAGAGATAGCAGGTTGTCACGGAATAGGGGCTTACCCTTTAAAAGTCGACACCCTTAGGCTGTGTTGGTTGATAAGGCGAATGACTTGTTGAAAGTTTTATAGAGGAAATGAAATATTCTCTGAAACAAAAGAAACGTTAACGTACCTGTTGTGTCTTGATTCCTATGTAATTGTTCTGTGTATGTTTCTGTGTACAATAAACTGTTTATTAATTAATTAACGTTTATTCATGAAACAATACAAAACTCAACATACAGAAAGTAGACTTATGTTACATACATGAAAACATAATGAATTTTTTTATTGAATGCTCTGATCTGTGTTGCACAAGAAATGGAGCTGACTCAGCATTTGTTACAAGTTATGTCTATAAGGGATCCGAGGGTTTCAGTATATTGTAATTTACTCGATGGGCTGACAACCTGTCACTACAGCAATATACTTACAAATCTATCTTAAATAACCCTCAAAACTTTGTCAGACGTGGCGGAACGACCTTTGTTTGGGTCGTTTACGCTCTGCCTACCCCATTAGGGATTAAGGCTAGTTATGTGTATGTCTATAAAAACGTAAACTTTGAGGATTTTTGCACTTACATTTAAATATGAGAAGTAGGGAAATCATAATTCGCCGTGGGCATTCCGAAAGATGCAGGTTTAAATTATGCCCGCGGCGAATTTTTTATTCCTTACTTTTCAAACGTAATATTTGGATGAACGTCGTTGTTGCCTATCATAGAACCAGGGTTCATCGGGCCGTTCGACTCGAGAATCCACTCGCTAAGAAGAAGAATAGAACCAGCATTCTTAAAACTTCGGGCTATGTCTTTTATTCTATTAGAGTGAGGTAACAAATGTGCTCCACTTAGGTTTCAATCAAACAAAGGCCTGTTATACTCGAACAAAACTCAGACGTCAACTTCTCTTCACAACTCACTCCTTTTCACAACTATGACGTGCAAAGACGTCAGTACACCAATGACGTCGATCCCAGACGTGCAATTCGCAATCAAAATGGCGGACTGGTGACGTCATGTATATTTTAGACGCGACGCGACAGAAAAAATCCGGTAACCGATTACTTTTACCTATTTGGAACTTTGCCCGGTATTGGGAGGTTGGTTATTTCCTGTGGCGATATTGTTGGCGATTTTGATGGGATTCAAGGGCGAATTCTTGGACCAGTGACGTCATTTTATACTTCTTTTGCCGTATCGTTGCGAAATTCTCCTATTATTATCATTTATTGCTATAGCTATACAGCCTGCTTCCATGCTGATCTGGGAGCGAGAGAAATACATAGAATGTGCCTGCTGAATTTCTTCCCGGGCATGCTGGAAAAGTCAGCCAAGGGATCCGAGGATTTCAGTATATTGCAATTTAGGCGATGGGCTCACAACCTGTCACTACAGCAATATCACAAATCAATATATTTAATATTGATTTGTGGGTATATTGATGTGTGAATAACCCTCAAAATTTTGTCAAACGACCTTTTTTAGGACCTTTACGACCTTTACCCCATTAGGGATAAAGGCGTGATCATATGTATGTACACAGCTAGCTTACTAGATCTCACTGTTGAACAAAGGTATTCCAGTTTTGCTGATTCAATCTCAGTCCAGTCCTTCAAATAGGCGTCGAGATCGTCACGCCATCATATTCAGGGTCTACCATTAAAATTCGTCTATATTTTCCATTATATTATTTCCAGTATTTAACTCTTATTGTATTATTATATTAAGTATTGACACAAATATTTACTGTATTTGATATTTTTAACCTCGATTACTGTAATTTGTACGCCGTAGTAATTGAAATAAATAAATAACTGTAATATAAGTAGCTAAATTCTTGTTATCTTTACTACACCTATGACTAAACTAAACTCATCACACCTCTTATAAATGGTTCACTTCAAGCCCAATAGTCAGGCTTGGCAATCCACTTACCGTTGAATCTAGATCTAGATTCGAGCCTCAACGTTGAACTTTGCTAACTATTCGGGAACTTGCGGTCTGGTATGTTCGTATAATTCGACCACGCTTTATCTGAACGCGGGTGGGGGCGCTGGCATACAAAGAGACTGTTTTCTTCTGTCGTGTGGGTATCTAGTCGAACCCTGGTGTCAGAGTTTTTTAAACCGCCTAATAGTACAGCTAATAGGCCTCTGACATGGTTTGTGTAACGACCATTATCAAAGACAGCTACTTAAGACGGCTTAACGTGCCCTCCAAAGCACAGATTATTTTTTATTCCAAAAAATCAGGTAATTAAGCCTGCATTGTCCTAACCAAGTGATTATTTGTCAAATATCAACTTTGTGTCCCCCTGAACTTTGTGTGTGCTTGGGGAATCAAACCCAGGACCTCCGGATCGTGAGCCCATGACCCAGACCACTAGACCACGGAGGCAGGAGTACTGTCAAAAATGGCATTTGTGCTATGATGGCGGAGTTGGATCCTGTTTTCGCCACGTTCATATAAAGCTTTGCCGTGAGTTTAGATTGCATCAGACGTCCCCGATAGGCGGTGAACGAATAGGAAACTGAACGAGAGAATGGATAGGAAATTAAATTGTGGATTGGGGACGATTTTTAATCTACGATGTGGTGGTTAAATGTGATTTTTATTTTAGATTTTGTATTTTAAGATCTTTCATTTCAGATCCAAATTTTGTCATGGACTAAATTACAGATTTTACACAGTTGTGTGAGGGAGAGGAGAGAGGCCTTTGCCCAGCAGTGGGACACATAACGGCTACATAAGATAAGATAAGAAGTGTATAAATTGTACTAGATCGATTGTAAAAAGGCGGTTTTTAACTCTGACACCAGCGTTCTTTCGTCGAATTGGAAAACCCATTAAATAGAAGATAAAAAAATTTCAAACTCATTAGTCAGTAGACATTGTCGTCATTCTAATCTTATTTGGCGCAGTCAGTAGGATAGCATCAAACTTTAAACAACAGAAGTTGCTATGCTATATAAACTGCTTGATCTATCCCGCCAAAGTTCGCAGTAGATCCTAATCTTCACCCTAACTTGACCGCTCTGTTAGACCTCGTTTCTCCGAACTTAGCCCAATGCTTCGTGGATTTCTACCTTCCAAGTAACAAAGACCCTTAGCTGTAACTGGTGGTAAAGAGTCCAAGTCTCTTTGTAAACTGGTCAAGTTTTGTCCTTCCAAATGACAAAGGCCTTCGTCTCCAACTACTGGTAAAGAGTTAAGGGCTCTTTGTGAGCTGGCCAAGTTAATACCATAGATTAAAGTGGTCAGATTATAAGATACGGCGTAATTAGTTATTATGTTGAAGAGGATTTAGGATAAAGTTTGTTTTGAAAATGTTTGATGTGGATTTATGGCTAGTTTAGATCGCATGTTATTAAATTGGGATAGGAAATTATCTGTTATGTAAACAGGCATTTTCTGAGTGAGCACGCAAAAAGTAAAATAAAGCCTAGACTTAAAAAAAAAAAACAATAAAA
The DNA here is from genome assembly GCA_949820665.1 of Scrobipalpa costella. Taxonomy (NCBI): domain Eukaryota; kingdom Metazoa; phylum Arthropoda; class Insecta; order Lepidoptera; family Gelechiidae; genus Scrobipalpa; species Scrobipalpa costella. Next base: position 10,103,408 of record OX463320.1, on the reverse strand, counting down.
TCATAAACATTGACCTCTTACAAGGCTTACGGTTCTCGTTCAAAGTTTAAAAAAAATATCTAATACAAGCAATTTCCTTAACTTGGATAAACCCAATTGAATTCTCGTTCCGAAACCCCAACATCTTCATTTAAAATTGAACCGTGTTGCCGTGTCGACCATTGTTTTAAATAACCTAAGCCAGTGGTTCTCAAACTGTATATGAGTTAGGCTTGGCCTGACACTGATGATGGTACGATGTACGATAGCAGATTGTTGGTAAAAACTTTCAGCGACAATATAAAGGTCTTTGCTATTTAATACAGACGTTTTTGTTATTGTTTCTCTTTCTTGCTGAACTGCGGAAAAACATAGAATGTCCCAGCTGCTTCTCTTTCCGAAAATACTAATGATTTCGGGGGCTTTGATGTATTGTAATGTCAGCGATAGCCTGATAAGTTCTTTTACCTTAACATTGTAATAATTTCTTGAATGTGGCGGAAACTGTTTTTGGCAAGTCGTTCACGCGGTGTTCAAAACCCGCTTTCTGCCTACCTCTAAATATTTTTTACCAGGTCGCGAACGTCGTCTTGAACTTTGAGAACCGCTGACCGGAGCAAATTGGATTGCGCCGTTCAGTTTTATTCGGAAGGCTCGCGATGCAAATCAGCTGGAAGTATGCTGAAGTTTTAAAAGCCGCGTTTCTTTGTGTTTCGCCTGTTTTCTTGATAACTTCATTAGGGAATCTGGAAGTTATTGGTACACCTTACGTACATAAAAACAACCACTTTTACATTTATATTTTACTAGCGACCCGCCCCGGCTTCGCACGGAAATTATTAGTATTTCTCTACTATATTATGCACGTAAACCTTTCTTTTGAATCACTCTATTCATTAAAAGAAACTGCATCGAAATCCGTTGCGTAGTTTTAAAGATTTATGCATACATAGGGATATAGGGACAGAGAAAGCGACTTTGTTTTATACTATATAGTGAAGGTCTAAGCCAGGTGTAAAAACAAATATACAAAATAGCCATATAAAACTCTAAGTAACCTCATCTTTAAATTTAAAGTTTTCAGATAAGATTGTCCATTTGGAAAATTTCCAAGTAAATATAACCGCACAGATCCAAAAGCCTCATAAATTCTAAGTAGAGAACCAGTTGAATGAAAATCAAATGAAGTTATTTCCCGAAACAGTTATATTTAGAATACTCAACCGACAAGCTTGAAATAATCCTGTCTTGCATTGCAGTTCCTTTTTGTGTACCGCTCTTAAGTCAACACCTAAAAGTGCATATTTCCGTATCTCTGAATCGCGGAAGCCGGGCCAAAAATAGATGGAATTTCGCTGCAGTGTCCATGCTCTTTTTGCCGGGAATAGGAGGTAATCGGGAATTTTCTGGTCGACTGGCCGGAACGGCTGCATCGGACAATTCAATTTTACGACTAAACAAATGTTTTGCCTCTACGTTAAAGTATTTCGCTTGTAACAAAACCTTAGCTTTTATCCGGGTATGTGACAAAACGTTTTGCCGTCATTCGCGATACCAAAATTAGAAATATACATACATATAATCACGCCTTTATCCCTAATGGGGCAGGCAGAGCGTAAACAACCTAAACAAAGGTCGTTCCGACACATCTGACAAAGTTATTTAAGATAGATTTGTAGGTATATTGCTGTAGGGATAGGTTGTCGGCCCATCGCTTCAATTACAATATACTGAAACCCTCGGATCCCTTAGCAGGTTTTTTCAGCATGCCTAGAAGGCAAAGCAACTGGCACAGTCTATGTTTTTTTTTCTCGCTCCCTGGCCAGCAAGGAAGAGAATAGAAATATCAGCTTATGTTTGTATACTATAGATATGTAAATACAGAAACCATATTTTTACACGAGCGGGATAAGAACCCGCGACCTCGGTGATCCGTGCTATGAACCGTCAGAGTGCATCCAGAGTGAATGAACTCGATTCTTTACGGTTGACTGACGGTTTGTCCAACTTTTATGATAGTAAACAAATGCATTGATGCTGAAATACTGCATATAGGAAAAAAGTTCAAAACATGTTAGTAATATTTTGAAAGGTTTGATAGAAAAATCATGATTGTGCCAGCTTGGTTCTCCTGCCTAGCATGCTGCGATCAGCGAAAGGATTCGGGGGTTTCAGTGTATTGTAATTTAGGCGATGGGCTGACAACCTGTCACTACAGCAATATACAGATCTACCTGAAAGACGTAGCAAACGACCTTTGTTCAGGTCGTTGACGTTTGACTTACCCCAATAATGATAAAGGCGTGATTGTATGTATAGTTACTACAGTACTAGCGTATCTTCCGCGCTGAACTGGGAGCGGGAGAAAAACAAGACTGTGCCAGCTGCATTTCCTCCCGGGCATGCCGTAAAAACCAGCGAAGAGATTCGAGGGTTTCAGTATATTGCAATTTAGGCGATGGGCTGACAACCTGTCACTACAGCAATATACCTACAAATCTATCTTAAGTGACCCTCAAGTGGCTTTGTCAGTTCTGCCTACCCCATTAGGGATAGGGGCGTGATTCTATGTATAGTTAGTACAGTACTAGCGTGTAGTAGGAATAACTAAGTGGGCTGGCTTCATAAAGTGCCTCAAACCCAGAGTGGACGCACTATAATCCTCTTTCGGTTGACTGGCTACGTGGACCGGTGCTGTAAGGAATTGGGTCATGGCGACAATACCTTACATATTGTCATCTTCTAGGTGGGTAAAATAAATAGTTACAGAATATCTGAAAAACCCAAAAAAAGAGAAAAGACTATCACGTCAGATAGCTTATTTAACAGAACAATTCCGTCTTTATGTTGACGACTTTTGCAACGTACAACCTCGTATTTTAAAAGTGTTTTGGTTTGAAGGAAGAAGGAAATAATAAGCATGGTATCTATCAAAAATATAAATACGACTATGATAAAGAAGAAGTTTCTTCCATGCTGGCCTGGGAGTGAGAGAAAAACATAGATTGTGCCAGCTGCATTTCCTCCCGGGCATGCTGTAAAAACCAGCTATGGGATCCGAGGGTTTCAGTATATTGTAATTTAGGCGATGGGCTGACAACCTGTCACTACAGCAATATACTTACAAATCTATCTTAAATAACCCTCAAAACTTTGTCAGACGTGGCGGAACGACCTTTGTTTGGGTCGTTTACGCTCTGCCTACCTCATTAGGGATAAAAGCGTGATTATATGTATGTATGTATGATAAAGAAGAAAATAATACCCGGTGAACGTGAATCATGTACACTTATTGTAAAGTAACATAATTAAATAAGTAAAGAGTAAGATCTGTCTTTTCCTACCTATCCATAACTTAATACCTTCTTTCATCCTCATTAGGTTGGCTGGAAGAGATCTCTTATAGAGCTCGCTTATTGTTTTAATTTTTAAGTTTACTTTTATGTTTCATTCTTAAAACAATACAGAATTTAATAATGATAAAGAACTATCGATTTACATACTAAAGAAAACATTTAAAATAAACTCATACTAATTACCCATGTAGCTATTTCTCAGAACATTTACATTTAAAAAAACAAGCAGGGAATATACCCCAGTCTTTTTAAAACTCCCTAATGGATCCCTAGGCGATTAATCGTTTAAGGCGTCGTAAATCGTGTTGGTCTAGACTGAGCTTAGGTCTTCTATTCGTAATGCATCTTCCTTATAAGTAATGTATGTCTTACGTACAGCGTAGTACAAAAACGGGATTTGAACTCGTGACCTCAGTGATCAGTCCCGTAAGCTGTCAACAACTGGGACTTTATGACTCAGTCTTGCAATCATGCCTTTTTCCCTAATGGGGTACGCAGAACGTAAACGACCTAAACAAAGGTCGTTCCGCCACGTCTGACAAAATGTTGAGGGTTATTTAAGATATATTTGTATGTATATTGCTGTAGTGACAGGTTGTCAGCCCATCGTCTAAATTGCAATATACAGAAACCCTTGGATCCCTTAGCTGGTTTTTTACAGCATGCCCGGGAAGAAATGCAGCTGGCACATTCTATGTTTTTCTCTCGCTCCCAGTCCAGCATGGAAAAACCTCCACCTCTTGAATCACTCTATCTATTAAAAGAAATCGCATCAAAATCCGTTGCGTAGTTTAAAAGATTTAAGTATACATAGGGACAGACGGACATCCAGACACGGGATGCAACTTTGTTTTATACGATGAAGTGATTATGTGTTTGTTTACCTAAACTAGTTTCAATGTGTTCTAATAAGATTTCTTTCTTCTTTACAGGTAAGTAACGACAGCTACTTTTTCACTTCGTATGAGTGGATTGGACAGTGGTTTAAAATGTGTGCTGTTACCGTGAGTATACAAACAGCTTGCTGTGTTCCGTCGGTGCTTGAGATTGCAAGTGCCATAACAGGCATTTTCTGGGTGAGCTCGCTCCATCGTCGACTCTGTTACGGTCATCCATGACCTAGTGTATTGAGTAGAGTCAAGAGCAAACCCATTTCTAATTAAAAACATACATCAGTTGACATACAATAAATACACAGTAGGTATTGGGCTCGATTCTAGATACAACCGGCTAAAACTAAAATTAAAATCTATCTGCATACATACATACATAAAATCACGCCTTTATCCCTTACGGGGTAGGCAGAGCGTTAAACGCCTCGTACAAGGCGCTTTCGCCGCGTCTGACATAAATTGAAGGCAATTTTAGATTGTAATGTGTATTGCTAATGTGTAGTGACAGGTTGTCAGCCCATCGCCTAAATTACAATACACTGTAACCCTCGAATCCCTTTTGCTGTCTTCTACAGCATGCCCGGGAAGAAGGGCAGCTGGAACATTCTATGTTTTTCTATCTCTTCCAGTCCAGCATGGAAGAAATCTGTCACTTTCAAAATAATAAAATTAATAAGGGACAGACGATTTATACTCTATGGTTTTACACTCTTTCCGCTAGACGTTATCATATGACGACGAATGAAAATGACAGATAATGCATAAAAGCACCAACTATAACTAAAAAACCGGAGGGAATACATCTCCTGTCCTTTTCCAATGTTTGTAGTCTGAAAGTGATAAATAGATTTTAATTTTAGTTCTAGCCAGAAAATCTAGAATCGAGCCTATATTATCTACATTACGTACACACAACTCATTAAGCCGTAGGCGTAACGGCAATTAGAAAATAGAACTAATGAACATTGAACCTACTATTAAATTCATCAAATACCCACATCTATATTTATTTTATGTCAGTTCCTAAATAGATATGTTTCACTTCGACATCGTTATTATTATATAACTGGATAATTCTACTTAGATTGTTATTGATATTTTTTTATCAAAGAATTTGGGCTTGTAATAGACATATCTAGATCGAAAGATAGTCAGATTAATGGTTTTACCTTAATAATACCAGTAGTATATTTAGTAATAATAAGTATCATACGTAGATATTCATACATACATAAATCACGCCTTTATCCCTTACGGGGTAGGCAGAGCGTTTAACGCCTCGTAAAAGGCGCTTTCGCCACGTCTGACAAAAATTGAGGGCAATTTTAGATTGTAATTTGTATTGCTTTAGTGACAGGTTGTCAGCCCATCGCCTAAATTACAATACACTGTAACCCTCGAGTCCCTTTTGCTGACTTCAACAGCATGCCCGGGAGGAAGGGCAGCTGGAACATTCTATGTTTTTCTATCTCTCCCAGTCCAGCATGGAAGAAATAGATATTCGTTGGTCTGATATAGTTTTTATACTGACTAATATAGCTTGACTAAGTTTAGCGAACACTATTTTTAGTCCTCAGTACATACTACCTATTATCATCTCCCTAGCCTTATCCCATATGTCACGGGCTCGGCTACCTTATCTAGCTGATTGAACGAGGGTGCTGGTTTTTACACAAAGCGACTGCCATCTGACCTCTTCAACTCAGAAGGGAAACCGGCCTCTGACATCGCTTACCGACTAATATTTACGGTATTAAACGATATAAATGGAAGCGATTCCCACTGCGATACAGTGCAAACTAGTGCAGTGAGTTTCACAACTTTTTCTTGTGGCCTTTTTAAACCACCTAAATTGTACCTTTAATATAATTTGGCAAGATGTTTGTACAATAAACTACTTTTTATTTTATTTATTATTTATATTAACCGGGACCAACGGCTTAACGTGCCTCCCGAAGCACGGAAAAAGCGCCGAATAAACGTACATATGAAATTCGAAAACCGAAAAACACATTGGTACGTGGTGGGATTCGAACCACGACCTCCCGCTCAGGAGGCAGCGGCCCTATCCACTACACCATCGGGCTCTCAGTACATACTACCCACGTCGCGTGGAATAAGCTAATACCGGAAATGGACCCATTTGCTTTGAGTTGCTTCTTAAATATACTGTGAGGGAAAAACAACTTATCTACCTTTACACACACTTGGTAGCAGAATAAGTGCGAATGTACCAAAAACTTAACTTTTACAACCGTTAAGACAGTTTCTTCTATTCCACTAGGAGTGATAGAAAAACATACACTGTTTCAACTGTTTCTTTCGATCTTTCTAATAATGACCTTTATAAATCTAGTCAGACGTGGCGAAAAACGTAATGTAAACGTACTTATCAGGGAATGTGGTGCCTACCCCGTAAGGGATACAAGCGTGATTATTACGTATTTTTCTTCTTCTTCTGTAGTGAGGGTATCTAGTCGATTGAGTCCTTAAACTGCCGAATACCACATCTAATAGGCTTCTGACATGGTTTTGTGTAACGACCACTATCAAAGACAGCGACCGGGACCGACGTCTTAACGTAGCCTCCGAAGCACGAAATATTTTGTCTTCCAGATAATCAGGTGATTCAGCCTGCATTGTCCTATCCAAACTGGGGAAAATCTCACAAAGAGATAAATTGACAAATATCATCTTTTTGTTCCTGGGAATCAAACCCAGGACCACCGTGTCGTGAGCCCATGGCTCTGACCACTAGACCACGGAGGCAGTCTATTACGTATGTTAAGACAACAATACAGACTTGAACCATTGCATAACAGCTAACCTCACGGAATCCGATGTCCGTCCGACAATTCACCATAATTGCTTCCATCCTGGAGCCTTATTTTTGAATCACACGAATCGAATTCTTCCATGCTGGCCTGGGAGCGAGACAAAAACATAGAATGTGCGAGCTGCATTTCCTCCCGGGCATGCTGTAAAAACCAGCTAAGGGATCCGAGGGTTTCAGTATATTGTAATTTAGGCGATGGGCTGACAACCTGTCACTACAGCAATATACTTACAAATCTATCTTAAATAACCCTCAAAACTTTGTCAGATGTGGCGGAACGACCTTTGTCTACGACTCTTTCGTATGCGCATTAGCTTTCGAGCGGTTCAAAAATGCGGCCCCTGTCCGTCCGTTTGTACGTCTGGTGTAAATTGTTCGCTAAGTGCCGAGTTGTATAGTAGTTTGTCGCGCGTAAAATTAGTTTGTGATGTGTATAAAATCACGGCTTTTGGGGTAGGTAGGGTGTCAATGGCTTCGTAAAAGACTTGGTACACTATGTCCGTCCGCTAATTCGCCATAATTCTTTCATCCGGTCCGTCCGTTTGTATGTCTGGTGTAAATTGTTCGCTAAGTGCCGAGTTGTATAGTAGATTTTCGCGCGTAAAATTAGTTGTACGCACTACATACTTACACACATAATCACGCCTTTATCCCTGCGTAAACGACCTAAACAAAAGTCGTTCCGCCAAGTCTGACAAAGAATTAAGGGGTTATTTAAGATATATTTGTAGGTATATTGCTGTAGTGACAGGTTGTCAGCCTATAATATATATAGTTGGTTTACTAATGAACTTATTATATATGATCACGCATTACGTAATAGGCAAGGCAGAGTGTCATAGTCTTCGTAAAGACGTTTTCACCAGATTTGACGAATATTGGGGAACATTTTAGAAAAAAAGCGTACTTGTTTTAGGTGTACCTAGGTTAAATCAATCTTTCAAAAGACCATCTTTAAATAACATGTATAACATTCATTAGGTATTATGTACCTGTGTACCCATTAGTATGTTTTTTTATCTTCAAGGAAATAAATAAAAAGAGGTGATAAAATATAATTAGATAAAAAAATACCCATTATTTACTTTCAGATATGCAGGCTTAGATATTGTGATATAATTAAATACCGCACTAATTATACATAAAAATAAAATTATGTATTGACACAACCTAAGCATGATAAAAACCCGCGTGTTAAGTTAATTAAGATTAAAATAATAAAAGCAAAACATACAATTTTGTCGTTCAAAGATGTTTAGCTGAACTTGAATTACTGTTTAGTAAAATAAATGTTATCTTAAAACATTGCAATGAAGATTATAAATATAGTTATTTATTCTCTGTAAATTTCAAACCATACAAAGTAAACATTGAGCAAAGAAGTTGCGTAAAGGTTAAAGTAATAATATTATACTCATCCTTTGCGTTCAGAAATATAGAAGAGGAACTTTATCAAAAGAAAACTATGGCCCTTTATCCCGCACGATTTTAATAGCTTTTAACATCGGTAGGGTATTCGGGAGGCGAATTTATAAACCTTATCTCATTTTGGAGGCTGAATCACAAAAATCGCTTCCATGCTGGACTGGGAGCGATAGAAAAACATAGCATGTTCCAGCTGCCCTTCCTCCCGGGCATGTTGTAGAAGTCAGTAAAAGGGACTCGAGGGTTACAGTGTATTGTAATTTAGGCGATGGGCTGACAACCTGTCACTATAGCAATAAACTTTTCAATCTATAATTGCCCTCAATTTTTGTCAGACGTGGCGAAAGCGCCTTTTACGCTCTGCCTACCTCGTAAAGGATAAAGGCGTGATTTTATGTATGTATGTATGTAATCATAAAATACATAAAAGAAGGATCTTTCTGGCTAGACGCTTAAACAACATTTTAGCTCGGATCTTGTCTTTGTCTACCAATAACCCGCGATGACCCATACTTAATCACATACATACATACATAATTTCACGCCTTTATCCCTTACGGGGTAGGCAGAGCGTAAAACGCTTAGTGAAAGCTATTACGCCACGTCTGACAAATATTGAGGGCAATTTTAAATTGTAATGTGTATAGCTATAGTGACAGGTTGTCAGTCCATCGCCTAAATTTCAATACACAGCGACCCTCGAATCCATATTGCTGACTTCTACAGCATGCCTGAGAGGAAGGGCAGATAGAACATTCAATGTTTTTTATCGCTCCCAGTCCAGCATGGGAGTACTTAATTACGTACGTCGGAAATGCATCGTATTACGATACACGAGCGCACTGACCCATTTATTTGGTATCTCGCCGTTTACTTGCACCGTTTACCCACACAATGTATCTCAATTAAAATTCCTAATACGGTAGAATGATTTCCAATGGGAAATCTAAATTTTGTTGTTACCTACAAGCGAATTCGTAAAATATTTATAACCATGTACTTTTTAAAACAACATGAATATCAAATCTCTATAGCATTTCAGGACAGATGTAATAAAATACGCAGCCCGTACGGAGAGTGAAAAATATTATCTTTTGTTTGTGTGAAATTTTCCTAGAATCCTACCTACATTTTTCCCCGCCCACGGTAGTCTGCGTGAAATGACCCGTCCTGTACCCATTTGCCTTGAAAAGGGGATGTGTAGATTTCCCAAGAATTTATTTTTTCTTATTTTAGTTCCTAGGAATACATACTTACATATAATCACGCCTTTATCCCTAATGGGATAAGCAGAGCGTAAACTACCTAAACAAAAGTCGTTCCGCCACGTCTGACAAAGTTTTGAGGGTTATTTAAGATAGATTCGTAGGTATACGTAGCTGTAATGACAGGTTATCAGCCCATCGCCTAAATTGCAATATACTAAAGCCCTTGGATCCCTTAGCTGGTTTGTTTCCCTGGCTTAGTTACAGCACGGCTGGGAGGAAATGCAGCTGGCACATTCTATGTTTTTCTTTCGCTCCCAGTCCAGCATGGAATAACGAGGAATAAAATCCAATTAATCTGTAAGCTAGACTTGAACATACTTGAAAGTTAGAAGTAATAGAAATTTTCAACAAAAAATAGTTGCTACTTTTTAATCTCAATATAAGAAAAGTAAATTATGAAAGTTTAGTATAGCGAAGCGTTCTTCCATGCTGGCGAGAGGAAAACATAGAATGAGAAAAAAAAGAGCGAGAGAAAAACAGAGAAAAATATGTAAAAACCAGCTAAGAGATCCGAGGGTTTCAGTATATTGTAGTTTAGGTGATGGGCTGACAACCTGTCACTACAGCAATATACCTACAAATCTATCTTAAATAACCCTCAAAACATTGTTAGACGTGGCGAAACGACCTTTGTTTAGGTTGTTTACGCTCTGCCTACCCCATTAGGGATAAAGGCGTGATTATATGTATGTATGTAGTATAGCGAACTTTTAAAATACTTAACTATGATCACAAACGCGAGTACTCCAAGAATGTTTCTGTAAAAGAACCCTTTTCCTTCCGAGTTAATCTTGACAAATATTTCCGGAAGTGTAAAGAATTGAGGATTGTTCGTTTATAGTGATATCAAAAGGGTGCAAATGAAATTATTTTTTACATTTATGTCTTGTTTGGTAAAGTAGAGTTACGTCTGTAATATTCCCTTTTTAGAGTGACGAAGGAATACAAGATACTAAAAAATGGAGGTCCAAAACTTAGCTACTATATTTGTGACTCAACTAGTGTTCACCTGATTATTACATTACTCTTTTAAATTTTATGGCTTTTTTAGACTAGAAATTCAGCCAGGTAGGCGAATTCTCTTTTCCCCATCACTACATAGTATAAAACAAAGTCGCTTTCTCTGTCCCTATGTACTCGTATGTATAAATCTTTAAAACTACGCAAGGGATTTTGATGCGGTTTCTTTTAATGGATAGAGTTATTCGAGAGGAAGGTTTATATGTATAATACATGCATAATATAGTATAGAAACACTGATTATTTCCGTGCGAAGCCGGGGCGGGTCGCTAGTGTGATATAATTCCCTGCAGTAGACCCGGTAGTTCGGGCATCGGCTTTGACCTCCGCGCAGCCTTGACGCGACAAAGCGGCCCGAAATGACCAGTCAACTGAAACGTACGTACCGTGGATCTATCTTTTACATACATATATATAAACACGCTTTTATCCCTAATGGGGTAGGCAGACATAAAAAAAGGTTGTTCTTCACGGCTGACAAATATTTGAGGGTTATATAAGATTGATTTGTAGGTATATTGCTGTATTTATTTATTTACTGTTAATTGTATACAAGTAACATGAGAAAGACAATACACAAGTAATAACGACACAACAGGTATAGCTTATTTCTTTCATAGAATGTGCCAGCTGCATTTCCTCCAGGGAATTCTGTAAAAACCAGCTTAGGGATCCGAGGGTTTAGTATATTGTAGTTTATGTGATAGGCTGACAACCTGTCACTGCAGCAATTATACGTACCTACAAATCTATATTAAATAACCCTCAAAACTTTGTCGGACATAGCAAACCGATCTCTGTTTATGTCATTTATTCTCTGCCTACCTCGTTATTGTATGTATGTATGTACTTAGAAAACTTAGCCACGCCATACATCACGCCTTTATCCCCAATGGGGTAGGCAGAGCGTAAACAACCTAAACAAAGGTCGTTTCGCCACGTCTGACAAAGTTTTGAGGGTTATTTAAGATAGAATTCTAGGTATATTGCTGTAGTGACAGGTTGTCAGCCTGTCGCCTAAATTGCAATATACAGAAACCCTCGGATCCCTCAGCTGGTTTTTACAGCATGCCCGGGAGGAAATGCAGCTGGCACATTCTATGTTTTTCTTTCGCTCCCAGACCAGCATGGAAGAAAACTTAGCCACCTAAACTAAAAAGCCTAACTTAGAGACTGCGATTGCCTAACCTCTACTCGTTTTGTTATGTAAGCGATATATTGCCCCGCTAGCAGAAACTACTGCACGAACTTAGTGAGTTACTCTGGCTAGATAGCCTTCATGTGGAACAGGGGTAAGTTAGACAAATATCTAGTCTAGGCATTTGTACGTTTTCCAACTGATCTTCCATGCTGGACTGGGAGTGAGAGAAAAACATAGAGTAAGTAAGTAAGTAAGTAAAAAAAATAAAAGGCATTTATTGCGACACAGACACATATAACAACAAAAATATAGTAACAGTATTTTAGATAAGCCAGTGTCACAATAGGTAATGGGCTCAGCATATGCTGGTCAGTAATACAAACAAGCGCTGGCTTCATTGAATGTGCCAGCTGCTTTTCCTCTCGGGCATTCTGTAAAAACCAGCTAAGGGATTCGAGGGTTTTAATTTATTGCAATTTAGGCGGTGGGCTGACAACCTGTAACTAGAGCAATATTCCTATCATCTATACAAATCTATCTTAAATAACCCTCAAAACTTTGTCCGACGTGGCGGAACGACCTTTGTTTAGGTCGTTTACGCTCTGCCTACCCCTTTAGGATAAAGGCATGATTTAGGTACATTTACGCAAACAAGGATAGCTAAGCAGCAGTCGATTTTCATAAGGACGATTATACGATATTTACTAGATTTATCCACTAGAAAATTAAATCACCTAACCTAACAGAAAAAAATATTAATTTTATCCTGGTTACGGCACAGACATACTCATTAAGGGGCTTCCCTGGGCTAAGTGGCGCCCCCATCGGTCAAAAAATCATTACTCACTGAAAACACAATCAATCGAAAATCCGGTAGATCAGATTGAGGTTAAAGCAATTAAGGTAGTTAAGAGCCTCATAAAGTTGCAACGTATAGTTCGTTGTAATTACAGATAGAAAATTTGCGAAAAACGGCCACTTTAGGCACTTTTGCTATCTGTAACTGCAGTGAACATTGAATTAGCAATTTACGATGCTTAAAATACACTTCAGTACCTGTACTTCAATCTGATCTACCGGATTTTCGATTGATAGCCTTTTTAGTAAGTAATGATTTTTTAACTGATGAGGGCGCTGGCGTGCACCGGGGATCCCCTTAACACTTCCTATCAATATTCCAATCCAAACCAGATGAAACTCATCTTGTATTTTTTTACGTTAGGTCTTTCTCGGTTAAATAGATACTGCATTTGCATTTTATTAAACCACGCAAAAAAATACTGGAATGCTTGCTTAGTCTCTGTAGGGGTAATGAGTTTCGCAGATTTACATATTTCCTTTGCTTTTGATTTTAACCACGTTCAAACTAGTCTTTTCTTTTTAAATGGTGAAAATGAAAATAGACTAAAATAGAATCCTTATTCAAATAGAAAGATTATACTCAATCATTTAATTTATTAGTCACGCTCTTAAACTTACAGGGTAGGTAGAGTGTCAACGTCCCCGTAAAGGGCTGTTTTGATCGTTTTATGAGGATGAAAGTACTGTCAATGCCTTATAATTTTCATAATAATTATTGCTGTACACCGAAGTCCTCGGTCCGGTTCCTTAGTCCCTTTACTGCGTTTTATAGTTTGTGCACACACAGTGACCAGCAGTTGGTTAATTCTATATTTTTATTTTTCCCAATCTAACATGGAAAGAATTTAATTTCATGTCCAAACGTGTGCAAGTGCAAGTTATGAAGGCGAGGTACTATCCGTGTTTCTTTCATGCTGGTCTGGGAGCGAGAGAAAAACATAGAATGTGCCAGCTGCATTTCCTCCCGGGCATGCTGTAAAATCCAGCTAAGGGATCCGAGGGTTTCAGTATATTGTAATTTAGGCGATGGGCTGACAACCTGTCACTACAGCAATATACCTAAAATTCTATCTTAAATAACCCTCAAAACTTTGTTAGACGTGGCGAAACGATCTTTGTTTGGCTCGTTTGCGCTCTGCCTACCCCATTAGGGATAAAGGCGTGATTATATGTATGTATGTATGTATCTATCTTAAATAACCCTCAAAACTTTGCCAGCCGTGGCGGTACGATCTTTGTTTAGGTCGCTTACGCTCTGCCTACCCCATTAGGGATAAAGGCGTGATAGTATGTATGTATGTACTGTCCGTGTTCACTCGATTCGTCGAGGTAATCGATATGAAACACCTGAGGCGTTAAATGCATCATTTTATGCGCACGCTCATTGGCTCAAAGGGTTCGCATTACCTGCCTATTGGATCATTTGGTTCAGTTACATAGTCTGTCGCTTCGTGAAACTGATAGCTATTGGTTAACATTGCTGTTCGACAAGACAGTGAAAAGATGAGAGCTGCTTAACCGGAAGATTTAACATGCCCTGGAGGAAATGCAGCTGGCGCATTCTACGTTTTTCTTTCGGTCCCATTCAAATGGAAGAGTTGCACAAACACTCAGTCACTAAAAACGAATGCCGCGCAGTTGGGTAATTAATCTCTAGGAGATTGAAAACCGGCTTGCCACGAACGCATTCTTTCAGTCCAGACTGGGAGCGAGAGAAACACATAGAATGTGGCAGCTATAAAAACCAGCTAAGGGATCCAAGGGTTTGAGTTTATTGCAATTTAGACGATGGGCTGACAATCTGTCACTACAGCAATGTACCTACAAATCTATCTTAAATAACCCTCAAAACTTTGTCAGACGTAGCGGAACGACCTTTGTTTAGGTCGTTTACGCGCTGCCTACCCCATTAGGGATAAAGCCGTGTTTATATGTATGTTTGCCACGCATGGCCTAAGTATGTCCAGGTCGGGACGGCTTGTAGTAACTCACCTATTTATGTAACACATGGCTACTACAATGTAATTAAATGCAACGCAATGCTTGTTGCTAAGTCCCCCATTGAATATGGTAATTAACCGAAACGCCACTCTGAGTGAGTCAGCTCTCAACAATGACCGTACATTTACTGAAGCACTTCTCATTACTTTAGTGTGCAATAAATCACGGTGAAATAATTTTACTACATTGTTGTAAAAGAGTAGGCGAACCAGCATATCCAGCTTACATTATTCTACCTTCTTCTATGCTGGACTGGAAGTGAAAGATAAACGTCGAATGTGTCAGCTGCATTTCTTCCTGGGCATGCTGTAAAAAACAGCTAAGGTTTCCGAGGGTTTCCGTATATTGTAATTTAGGCGATAGGCTGAAAACCTGTCACTACAGCAATATACCTATAAATCAATCTTAAATAACACTCAAAACTGTGTCGGACGTGGCGGAACGACCTTTGTTTAGGTCGTTTACCCTCTGCCTCCCCATCAGGGATAAAGGAGTGATTATATGTATGTATGTCTAAAATTTAATGTAAAATACCTGTTTGTCAAATATTCATTTATTTCATGTGTCCTTATATCACAATCACACCTATCCCTTTCGCAATACGTACGGCCCCATAAAAAGGTATTTTCGCTATGTACTCAAAATTTTCTTATCATCTAAAGTTTGATACACTGGAACCCTCTGACCACTGACTTTTACAATCAGGTAAATGATATAACATTAAAATTAGGCTGTATTATAGATATCAAAGTAAATTCAAATGCCACAGAATATGACCCATTTTATTCTTGAAAACAGTACTTCCCTTTGCTTCCGACATTCCTGGTTTAAGTTTATTTCTTGGACATAAACATAAATTTAAATGCCAATCGGCTGAGTGACTGCCAGTCTTGCTGGCTTAGGATCTGTGAAAGCTTTATTGTAATGAATGGGAAGTGTCGTATTATTGTAGAGGTATATCTTCTGCCAATCATCTGGCAAGATGAAAAAGGCCCTATTGATGATTGATATCTTCTACCTATCGTTTAACTGGTTTAGTGCTGGGGTCTGCTTTCCGGCATTTCTTCTCCACTGTGGCCGGTCTTTCTTTAGGCATCCGCTGATGTAAGATGGTTTATCTTCATATACGCTTTCAAGACATCTTACCATTGCTTACGCTGAAGTAAAAAACAGGTTTTTGCAGTGCTGTATCAACTTTAGCTATCACCAACACACACCCACACCTATACACTCCCACACCTATACACTCACTCTCTCTCACACACACCCACACCTATACACTCACTCTCTGTCACACATAAATACATACATAACATATAATCACGAATTTATCCCAAATGGGGTAGGCAGAGCGTAAACGACCTAAACAAAGGTCGTTCCCCCACGTCTGACAAAGTTTTGAGGGTTATTCAAGATGGTTTTGTACGTATATTGCTTTTTATTTTTTTATTGTAACAATAGGTTTAAAATATGTACTGGGTATACTGATGTCTATGTATAAATGAGACAGTTTAGTTATGGTACGAACGGAGACCAGGATCCTCATAGCACAGTTTCTACCTAGTTTGAGACTCCTGTCTCTCTACATTTTATGTTGCGCGTAACAATTGTACAACTTTTTTTTTTGTATATTCTCGGTTACGCGGAAGATCAGCGCTGTGGCGGTGTTTTACACCTACATAGCATTAATGCTGAGCGTGACCCATTTGTCGCTTAAGAACACATTTGTAACCTTTAAAATGTTAATATTTGTAATTTGGTGGCAAATAAATATTTTCTATTTCTATAACTGTTAAAATGCTTTGAGTATTATAGTTTACCTATTATGTAAAAATGTAGAGAGAAAGAAAACGTTTTTATTATATTACTAATTTAATAGCGACCTGCCCCGGCTTCCCACCGAAATTATCAGTGTTTCTCTACTATATTATGCATGTATTAAACATATAAAACTTCCTCTTGAATCACTCTATCCATTAAAAGAAACCGCATCAAAATCCGTTGCGTAGTTTTAAAGATTTATGCATACATAGGGATATAGGGACAGAGACAGCGACTTTGTTTTATACTATGTAGTGATTATTAGCGGTGCCGAAACCAGGGAAGGTTTTTATAATCTGCCTGGGGAAAATCTGCCTGTTTTATATGACTCCCTGTTCCGCATTGATGATTAATCCACTTGCAATTTAGCTCTTTACGCTCTGCCTATCCCGTATGAGATAATGGCATGATTTATGTGATATTTCTGTCTCGTATTAGTCACTAGAGGTAAATAAAACTGAGTGTTACTGAACTCTCACTAAGTTTTACTTTTAGTTATTGGAATTCATATCTATCATCGGGCAATTAAAATATTTTTTTTAATAGAACAAGCCAACGCTCCCAGTTATACGCCATCTATTAATAATATACGGGAACTGTATACTGTATTAAATTTATAGGGTTGCCTCATCATCAAGCAATCACCACATGAAAAAAAATGCTACCCTTTTATATATATATACTTTATTGCATAAACACAAAAGAAATGTAATTTAAAAATATAGAGTGCAAGGGCGAACTTATCTCTATGAAGAGATCTCTTCCAGCCAACCCAATGGTAGTAAGAGAAAGTGAATAATTTTGAGGGGACAAGAAAATGCAACATAAACAGAGACTAAAAAATAAAAAATACTTACATACCTATACATTTTATAGCGCCAAGTGGTTCAAAAGGCTGCACAGTCTTTCAGGATTTAAAAGCAACTCTAAAAAAAATATTCATGTTGTATTTTGGTGCCAAGTATTGGCAAACTAATCTCAATTTCATTCTAATATTTGACAAAGTCACTATATTGAAACAGACAGCTTTTTCTTCCGTGCTGGACTCGGAGCGAGAGAAAAACATAGAATGTGCCAGCTGCATTTCCTCCCGGGCATGCTGTAAAAACCAGCTAAAGGATCCGAGGGTTTCAGTATACTGATAACCTCTCACTACAGCAATATACCTACAAACCTATGTTAAATATCCCTCAAAACTTTGTCAGACGTGGCGGAACGGCCTTTGTTTAGGTCATTTAAGCTCTGCCGACCCCATTAGGGATAAAGACGTGATTATATGTACTTATGTATGTATGAAACAGTCAGTAAAATATTCCTATTTATATTTAGCAGCCCTAAACCTCGTGGCGGTTACTCTCAGTTTACGATAATCGCTCCGCAGCCGCGTTTCCGCGCGTTTATTGCGTTTTTTATATACAAGTTTATACAACACGCTGATTGTTCGATTAATCTTGACTATGTATGTTTCTCCCATACTGGACTGGGAGCGAGAGAAAAACATAGAATATGCCAGCTGAATTTCCTCCCGGGCATGCTTTAAAAACCAGCTAAGGGATCCGAGGGTTTCAGTATATTGTAATTTAGTCGATGGGCTGACAACCTGTCACTACAGCAATATACCTACATACATACGTATATTCACGCCTTTATCCCTAATGGGGTAGGCAGAGCGTAAACGACCTAAACAAAGGTCGTTCCGCCACGTCTGACAAAGTTTTGACGGTTATATGTAGGGTATATTGCTGTAGTGACAGGTTGTCGGCTCATCGCCTCAATTACTACCTACTGAAACCCTGCATGGAAAAAAACTGACACAAGAAATTTAGAAAACTGCTATCTCAACCGGATATTTAAAAGGCGACCTGTCTTCCTAACTTATATGAACACATTCAATAGTCTTCAACCTAATATCATCGATTTTCGGTGACGGCTGGCGGCTAATATCCTAAAGATGGGCCAACTGCGCAGGACTAGTTTTTAGTCCCCAAGTGTTTGCGCTACACACAGGTGCACTCTCTTATTCTGATGGGAAAGACTGACTGACACTACCAGAGAGAAATCAGACGCAGGACCGACTATTTACTTGCCCATCCGACAGCATGGATCATCTTACTTTTCGAACAGTCAGGTGATCAGCCTGCAATGTCCTAACCAAACTAGAAACAACAACATAAAGTCGTTGTCCTAACCAAACTAGATACAACACAAAGTCGTTGTCGCCGGGAATCGAACCCGGGACCTCCGGGTCAAAAGCCCAAGGCTCAGACCGCTAGACCACGGAGGCAGTTTAAAGCCATCAATTTCAGCCTGTAGTCATCCATTTTCGCGTATAAGCCTCTTCAAGAGCACGCCAAGTATTTCGGTTCCGTGCCAATCGCATCGCATTAGCAGACTATCAGTAGTGAAACTTGTTTCTTTAAGTAACTGGAAATCAGTGTTTTGCTCAATAGAGAAAAACGTTTATGCTGGACTGGGAGAGATAGAAAAACATAGAATGTTCCAGCTGCCCTTCCTCCTTGAAGTCAGCAAAAGGGACTCGAGGGTTACAGTGTATTGTAATTTAGGCGATGGGCTGACAACCTGTCACTTTACATTACAATCTAAAATTGCCCTCAATTTTTGTCAGATGTGGCGAAAGCGCCTTTTACGAGGTGTTAAACGCTCTGCCTACCCCGTAAGGGATAAAGGCGTGATTTATGTATATATGTACGTTTATGCTGAGCTATAGCCCTTTTGGCTTACTGCGACACATTTATTGTTTGTTATGTATTTATCGTGTATGTTTTTTTTTTATTTTGAGTTTTGTTTAAATGTTTACGTTTTGTCTCCTTTTTTTAATACGATAAATTTTATGTGTGTGTCTTTATAAAACAAATAAATTTATTATCTATCTAAGTTGGTTTTGCTCCGTATCCGTGAAAATTCCATATAAAACGGATATGGATGGGTGCTAAAGCTGTCATACATTTACCAGGAATGCCAAATCGGATACGACTTGGATACGAACCAGTGAAAAACCTCTCTAACGGGGTTAAAACTGCTCTACGATTCGTAGTACCTATTGCTACACTCGCTACGCCGTAGACATTACGTAGCAAGGGGTCAACAGGGAATCATCTTTTTGATACGAAAGTATATGTTTACAAAAACAAATGTGTCAGTTAAATTCTACTACTAAACGATTCTATTACAAAATTAACGCTCATAAGTTACTTCTTCTTCTTCTGTCGTGTGGGTATCGAGTTAATCCACCCGATGAACCCTGGTGTCAGTTTTAAATTGACAAATATCTACTTTGTGTCCCCCCCCTGGGAATCAAACCCATTACCTCCAAGTCGTGTGCCCATGGCTCTGACCACTAGAACACGGATGCAGTTACTGAATCGTACATAATACCTCGAGATAAGATCTAAATCTACTACCTAACCATAGATCTAAACTAAGGAGTTTGCAAACGTATCTAAACACTAAATTTAAAATACTGGCTAGATAAATTCTCAGTATACTAGCCCACGTGAACAAAAACCATGGAGTAAATAGTGAACATAAATTCACGCATCTATTCCTTACTACTTTGGTAGAGCTTAAACGGCTAACTAAAAACCATTTGTTATTGAATATGGCAGTATGTACGTAAAATCCTAGGCTTCCATACTGGCCCGGGAGCGAGAGAAAAACATAAAATGTGCCAGCTGCATTTCCTCCCGGGCATGCTGTAAACACCAGCTAAGGGATCCGAGGGTTTCAGTATATTGCTATTTAGGCGATGGGCTGGCAACCTGTCACTACAGTAATATACCTACAAACCTACCTTAAATAACCTTTAAAACTTTGTCCGACGTGGTAGAACGACCTTTGTTTAGGTCGTTTACGCTCCGCCTACCCCATTAGGGATAAATCCGTGATTATATGTATGTATCGATACCATCTATATCTATAGTTCACTATAGCAACTAAAGTGCACCACACATTCACACACCTGTACAGTTACACAACGATAGTACTAGCAAACCGGCTTAGTGTGTAACTGGCTTATAAATACTATAAATATATTGAGTGTGTGTGTGTTTGCATCGTCGCCGATACTCGTGCTATCTCGTAACGTGGTTGGAATAAATCGCTTCAAAATATAAATAGGACGTAAATACATGTTATGTCTTCCGCGTGATTTGACTTACCTGTTCTAGAATAGACTAAAGCCATGTTGGACTGGGAGCGAAAGAGACACAAAATTAAACAGCTGATTCGTTTTCCACGCCATGTAGGTACATGTTAAAACTATGTTATAAAAATATGGGCTGATTGTAACATTAATTAAGTATTTTTTCCGCTCACAGTTTTGTTTATTCTTTTGCAAATATTGTGTCACCAATATTGGATTGCATGTCAGTATTATTTAGAAATGAGTAATTTTAATCATTGTTCGACGTGTTTCTGCTGGTGTACCTTAATAAATAAAATATAATTAATAGATACACAATCCTATTTGATGCTCCAACTTTGTCAGCGGGCGATGGAAGCGTAATATTATTTCTGTACTTGTGTGTTAATGTAAACGAAAATCAAAAGTAAAGTACCTAAATCAAATTCTTCCCGAAGTAAATGCTAAACTTAAGATATACTATACGAAATGCCAGGACTTCTGGACTTACAACTTGAGTAGTAAAACACACAACTTGTACCGAACGCGCAGTTGCATGTCATGATGTCACTGAGTATTAAACTTCAAAACTATACTAACTTTGCCCAACTCTGGCTGTCTATAAAGTTTGAATTATTTACGAAATAGGGAAAATAAATATGAAAGAATTTCTTTATTAAAACTACCAGTACCTTTAGTACAGAATTCATTTCTTTGAAGACATAGAAAGTCATCATCTTCCTAGCCTTATCTCGTATTTTTTACTACCTGTTTTTTTACACAGAGCGACTGCTATCTGACCTCCGCAACCCAGAAGGGAAACCAAACCCAATCCTAGATTAGGCCAGAGTTTTCAAGCCGCCAATGCTTAGCACTGTCCTCTGACATGGCTAAGACTAATATCTATGGTATTAAACGATATTAACCGGGACCAACGGCTTAACGTGCCTTCCGTAGCACGGAAAAATTGCGGAATAAACGTACATATTAAATTCGAAAACCGAAGAACACATTGAATACATAGAAAGTATAGCCATATATCTACAGATTTATACACAGACCCCATAGAGGTTAACCAAAAGGAGGTAGATCCCATGCATACATAATCTTGCCTGTTTTATTTACTTAAGAGATGAGTTGACCTTCACAACAATTCTGTTATAAACAAATCATATCAAATTATCTCACCCCCGTATTAACTGCCTCCGTCCGTAGTCTAGTGGTCTAACTGCCTCCGTGGTTTAGTGGTCAGAGCCAAGGGCTTACGATCCGGAGGTCCTGGCTTCGGTTTCCAGGGGAACACAAAGTTGATATTTGTCAATTTATCACTTTGTGAGATTTTCTCCAGTTTGTTTAGGACATTGCAGGCTGAATCACCTGATTGCATGATTGTGCTTCGGATTGCACGTTAAGCCGTCGGTCCCGGTCTCCGCCTTTGATAGTGGTCGTTACATAAACCATGATACCTATAGCCCTGCAATTAGGCGGTTTAAATCTGACACCAGGGTTCATCGGGTCGGTTCGTCTCGAAACCCACGCGACAGTAGAAGACCCCCATATTTTATTTCGTCGTCGTGTTTTAACCTTTTCGCTGCCATTTTGTGTGCAACCCTCGTGTTGTCAGCGAAGATGGATCGCCTTGTTTTCGGTGTTCCAGTTAGATAATCGTGTCTCTGTGTATTTTTATTTAAAAAACACGGTTTGATGAATGAATGTGCACTTTTAGTTTGAAAATGGCGAAGTTGAGTCCTGTTAAAATAGACGTGAAAGTTTGTATGTATTTTTTTGCTCTTGTACGCTAAAATGGCTGGAAAGGTTTGGCTGGACTTTTGTATACGGATTGACTATGACCTGGTGTAATTATTTAGGCTTGTTTTCACTTAAGAGAACATACATACATACAATCACGCCTTCTTCCCTAATGGGGTAGGCAGAGCGTACACGATCTAAGAGAACATATTTTATTCCCATAAAGAAACTCATTTAGTAGAACGATAATATTTCCAAGGAAAATGTCGAATAATAAATATCTTAAAATTAAGATGTATATATACACCCTACCCCATTATGGATAAAAGCGTCATTATATGTATGTATGTATTATACATACACATATAATCACGTTTATTCCTTTATTCCTAATGGGGTAAATTACATACATACATATAATCACGCCTTTAACCCTAATGGGGTAAATTAAGATGTAGATTATACTATATATTATCCTCTGACACGACTTAATAAAGTTATTTTTTTGTAAACGACACACAAAACTTCATGCTTCTTTCGAATCGGAAGCCCCACAAAATAACACCAAATGCTGGTTTCATTACTCAAACAACTGAAAATACACAAAAAGGTTAGTAGAAAAAAGTGAAAGAATCAGACGCAATAAGTGGCTGTATCCATTTATCTTGCAGAAGGAGAGGTTTTAAAGCATCTTCAAACAAAGGAGAGCTTTATTTCAAGAGCCTGAAAGAAGCATTTTGTGTGAGGACGCCTTTGAAACAGCGTCTCACGGGTTACGAGCGGCGATGTAAAATTGTAAATGCACGTTTACAAAGATGAGTTTAAAAATACCGTTTGAATATAGTAGGTAATATACTTACATACATATAATCACGCCTTAATCCCTAATGGGGTAGGCAGAGCCTAAAATAAAGGTCGTTCTGCAACGTCTGTCAAAGACTTGAGGGCTATTTAAGATAGATTTGTATGTATATAGCTGTAGTGACAGGTTGTCAGCCCATCGTCTACATTATAGTATACAGAAACCCTCCGATCCCTTAGCTGGTTTTTACAGCATGCTAGGGAGGAAAGAAAGTAATAGGTCATATTGTAAAGTCATATTTTTTTTTCTATCTCGTAAGGTTGTGGTAACGACGAAAGACACTATGAACCTTATAGCCAGAGGGTTAAAACGTAAAACAGGTCTTTGACATGATTTGTTTAACGACTATTATCAATAACAGCGACCGGTACCGACAGCTCAACGTACCTTCTTTTTACAGACAATCAGGTGATTCAGCCTGCATCGTCTACTAGGGAAAGTCTCACAAAATTGACAAATATCAACATTGTGTTTCTGGGAATCGAATCCAGAACTTTCGGCTCCACATGGCTCAGACTATTAGACCACGGAGGCAGTTCCTTTTAATAATGAGTTTAAAAACACTGTTTGAATATAGTAGGTTATATTGTGCATTGCGCAATGTGCAGTAATATTTTTCGTCTATCGTATTATATCGTCGAGCCAACGAGTGACATGATGGATCGGGATGTCAGTGCTACTAAACTGAAAAGGCTACCGACATGGTTTGTGTAACGACCACTATCAGATACAGCAATCAGGAATGATGGTTTAACGTGCCCTGTGAAGCACGGAACGCCTTAATTGTTGGTCAAGTTTAATATAGCCTGCATGGTCCTAAACAAATTGAGAATATTGGATGGCACGTTTTGGATAAACAGAGAGAGAAATTCTGACACCAGGGTTCTTAAGTTCCTTTAGCCCAACGACCCATTGTCACTACAGAAAGAAACCTCAAAGACTACAGAGAAACCCTTTCACCGGAGTCCGGCGCCAAACAACTTGCTGTGTTTTGTCGGTGCGTAAGAATGCCAGTGCCATAACAGGCATCTTCTGGGTGAGCTCGCTCCATCGTCGACTCTGTCGGTCATCCCTGACTTGTCAAGAGCAAATCCATTTTTAAATATTAAAAATATCATGCTACTTAAAAATGTATCACAAAGTTTCCTAAAAAACCTGCTTTTGTACACAAATTTCTTTCAAACCTCAGCGGACGCCACTCTGGCGCCCTCTATGAATATTTATGCTCGTAAAATGTATTTCGAGGGCTCTCAGTTAGGACTGGGCGCCGGCAGCGCTTTTTAACGCTCGTCCCTAAATAAAGGACACTATTTTAGGCTAGGAAAGGCTTGGTCGTGCTCGTTAGTGAGATACTATATCAGTTATCTAGCTTCATCACTACATATTATAAAACAAAGTCGCTTTCTCTGTCCCTATATCCCTATGTATGCATAAATCTTTAAAACTACGCAACGGATTTTGATTCGGTTTCTTTAAATTGATAGAATTATTCAAGAGGAAGGTTTTTATGTGTAATACATGCATAATATAGTAGAGAAACGCTGATAATTTCCGTGCAAAGCCGGGGCGGGTCGCTAGTTAGTATATAAAAGTTAAAGTTTGAGCCTAGGTCGCGCAGTGTAAATTTCTCCAGCAATATGTACGCAAAAATGAATTGCATCATAAAACGAAAACTCTGACAACAGAGCAAAACAAACTATAGTTCTGACTCCTAAAGTATACGTGGAAGCTTCTTCTTCTTCTTCTGCCTTAGCGTTTGCCCGGCCTGATGCTGAGGTCCGCTTTCCGGCTTTTTCTACTCCACTTTGCCCGGTCTTCGGCATCCGCTGGTGTGAGATCATTCTCTTCCATGTCCGCTTTTACGACGTCTAACCATCGCTTTTTTGGTCTGAAGCTTATTTAACAGAAAACTAAATTATAAGTTTGAATGACATAAACCTTTAATAAAAGCAAAGGAAATAACGATATCAGATTCAAGACTATATACTACACCCAAGGCCGGGAAACAGTTTATTTTCTCTTCATAATAATTTCCAAACTATCAATCAAGTTGGGGCAAGGTCGATTAGACTATGCAAGGATAGAGTGAAAATACACGAGAGCGTACATAAATATACTGGGTGTAAGGGACAGCGTCCCGCAAACTGATAGGGGTTGCTCAGTCAACGACACTAAACAACTTCCACCAGGAAATTCTTTCAAAAAGTGAAAAAAAATGGCTTTTCTATACAAATTGACTGATTGAGGTGGACATTTTGCACGGAAAAGCCAACTTTTATTTTCTTTTCCTGAAAGAATTTCTTGGTGGAGTCCCTTACACCCGGTACATAAAGTGACTGTTTTCTGGTGACCGATATTCATAAACACTGGTGATTGATTTGATGAGTCACTTGGTTCCTTTTCTGAGGTACAGGAAGTTGAAATATTTAAAAAATGCCGCCTAAATTATGAAACTACTTTTTTCTAGTTTTCCAAAGAGAATTTATTTATCCCAGACCTTTGGTCCCGCGTTTAACTCTTGCAGTTATAAGTAACAAACAAACAGAGTAACGTTCATGTTAATATTATTAAAGAATCAATCAGCCATTTTGATATTACAGAATGATCAACTCCTTAACCTGTTTAGATATAAATTTAAAAACATCAAAAGGGGAAAGCTATTTGCAATCGAAAAATGATTTGTCGAAGAAAAACGTATATTTTCAGACGGGAGCGCGGAAAAAGTTAATAATACATTTATGTTTTCCTATAATATTATGGATATATAAGCTTTTCTTCCACGCTGGACTGGGAGCGAGAGAAAAACGTAGAATTTGCCAGCTGCATTTCCTCCCGCGCATGCTGTAAAAACCAGCTAACGGATCTGAGGGTTTCAGTATATTGCATTTTAGGCGGTGAGCTGACAACCTGTCACTACAGCTATATACGTACAAATCCATCTTGAATAACCCTCAAAACTTTGTCAGACGTGGCGGAACGACCTTTGTTTAAGTCGTTTACGCTCTGCCTACCCCATTAGGGATAGAGGCGTGATTATATGTATGTATGTATAAGCTTTTGTACATACACCTTCCCCTTTACGATATAATATGCCCTTGGGTATTAGGAACATTGGATATAATACTTATTTTTCTTTTTCATTTATGCTGATCGCGTATTTTACATACATACATATAATCACCCCTTTATCCCTAATGGGGTAGGCAGAGCGTAAACGACCTAAACAAAGGTCGTTCCGCCAAGTCTGACATAGTTTTGAGAGTTGTTTAAGATATATTTGTAGGTATATTACTGTAGTGACAGGTTGTCAGCCTATCGCCTAAATTGCAATATACAGAAACCCTTGGATCCCTTAGCTGGTTTTTACAGCATGCCCGGGGGGAAATGCAGCTGGCACGTTCTATATTTTTCTCTCACTTCCAGTCCAGCATGGAAGTTATTTACGTCGCGTATTTTGAAGGACAAATATTTTACAGTGGCTTTGTTATCTTGTTTCTTAAATAATGATAAATACGGCTACTTTGTTTTTGCTCTCCAAAATAAATTGCTTAAATCCTAAAAACTAATGTGTATAAAATGTACGGAAAATTACTCTAGTTAGAAATAGAT
Source organism: Scrobipalpa costella (assembly GCA_949820665.1). Classification (NCBI taxonomy): domain Eukaryota; kingdom Metazoa; phylum Arthropoda; class Insecta; order Lepidoptera; family Gelechiidae; genus Scrobipalpa; species Scrobipalpa costella. The sequence goes on along the minus strand of OX463320.1, from coordinate 10,076,446 downwards.
AACAGCGTTACGTATTATTTAAATCTTTTAAGGTAACTACACACCATACGTTATTATATTAAATATTATTTATTCTTTCATCTGAAATTACACAATATTTTGTATTCTATTCTATTGTAATACAATAGTAGATTTTGCGACAATTGCACGAAACATGTCATTCTTTTGTAGCCTACAGCCTGCACAAAATGGCGCTTTCCGAGCATGAGAAGTGAAAAATATATCTCTTACACAACAACAACTTTTTGTTGAACAGAAAATCTATTTTCTTAGCGAGTGGATTCTCGAGTCGAACGACCCGATGAACCCTGATGTCAGAGTTTTTAAACCGCCTAGTAGCTTAGCTATTAGGCCTTTGACGTGGCTTGAGTAACGACCACTATCAAAGACAGCGACCGGGACCGACGGCTTAACGTACCCTCCGAAGCACGGTATCCTTTTTCTTTTCGGACAGTCAAGTGATTCAGCCTGCAATGTCCTAACCAAACTGGGGAAAACCTCACAAAGTGATAAATTGTCAAATATCAACTTTAGGATTCGAACCCAGGACCTCCGGATCGGAGGAAATCTATGAGCAATATTCAATTATGTATACTAACGAAACCTTTTCCTTTGCCTCCAGGTCTTAGCGGTTCGAAAGCGGATCTGCAGCACCGAAGAGAGGTGTTCGGTTCGAACCTTATCCCGCCGAAGCCCCCCAAAACCTTCCTCACACTGGTATGGGAGGCTCTGCAGGACGTGACGCTGATCATCCTGGAGGTGGCTGCCGTCGTGTCACTGGGGTTGAGTTTCTACAAGCCGTCCGAGGACCCTACAGATGTTGGTGAGTGCGGCCCTGAAACGCGGTATCGAAGTTTTTTTGTGTGATGGTATATGTATAAATGAAGCATGGGAGAATCTAAGTGTGTCTTCTGAGGTTTGAGGTTGAATTTATCCAAAATATCTTCCCTTCAGATATAGTGATAGCGCTCCATCGTTGAGTTTGCACAAAATACTTCAGTTCTGATGTTGGTGAGAGTGGTTCTGAAACGCGATATTCAAGTTTTTTCATGTGTTGGTATAAGTGAAGAAATGAAGAAAGATTCTTCAGCAGGGGTTGCTGTATGTTTGAGGTTGAATATGTACAAATACTTCAGTTCTGTCTGTTGTTGGTGAGTGGCTCTAAATAGCGATATTGAAGTTTTTCGTGTGATGGTGTAAATGAAGAAAGGAAGGACGATTCTTAGTGTGAAACATCGCTGATGTGTGAGTATCGAGTCAACGACATGATGTACCCTGGTATCAAGGGCCTGATGAATTCTGGTGTCTGATAAAGCTGTACTTTTGAGGTTAATCCCCCCAAAACCTTCCTCACACTGGTATGGGAGGCTCTGCAGGACGTGACGCTGATCATCCTGGAGGTGGCTGCCGTCGTGTCACTGGGGTTGAGTTTCTACAAGCCGTCCGAGGACCCCACAGATGTTGGTGAGTGCGGCCCTGAAACGCGGTATCGAAGTTTTTTCGCGTGATGATATATAACTGAAGGATGGAAGGAAGAATCTTATTCGGAAGATGCAGTAGTAACCTTTGAAGATCAGTGTCTGTAAACATATTTCAGCTCTGATATTGGTGAAAGTGGCTTTCGTATGAAAGTAGGTATTATGGTAGGTATTAAGAAACATAGAGCGAATCTTTGCAGAGAGACATATGTATAAATATAGGATGGAAGAAAGAAACATAGAGCGAACTTTGCAGAGAGACTCTTTTACTATCGTCTTTTGTCTACAGAATTTAAACGATTATTTAGATGATTTGTTGGTGAGTGCAGAAATTATTTTATGTGAAAGTATAGTGTAAATTCTTACTGAAAGGATGTTTGAAAGTTGGTGCGTAATTTTCCTTCTTGTGGCTGGCATCCTGTATGGGATAAGTGTCTGCTGTGCAAAGAATTTTCAGATTTTAGAGTAATTTAAAGTTTTTGGTGTTTCTGGAATTCTTTCAATAGGGTTGTATATAGTGCTATATATATTTTATATGTATAGAATATTGTTACTAACCTAAATGCCATGGGCACGTCCGAATGTATGTTTTCTACACTATCTTGGTATAATGTAAAAATAAAAATAAAAACACATTATTACCACTAAACATGATCGGGATTGCAAAAAAGCTCTTGATGATCAATCACTGACGTGTCCATGTCAATAACGATTGATGATAATGATAATTAATTCTTGTATTTTCTCTTTTCAATAACGATATGGAATGTAGACGATCCCGGTAAGAATCATTCTATATGCTCGTCTGTAGCGTACTCAAAATGATTGGCAAATGTTATATCGAATGGAAAATCGATCGAAAATGCAACTAAATCGATTTGTGTGTTTTTTGTTTGTAGAAGTTTGTTTGATCTGTCCCCCTTTCCAATGTGTATTTGTTTTATACCATGGTTTGCTAACGATTTCTGATATGGGTTACTTGATGCTTAGCAATCAGATGTCAAAAAGATGTCAAAAGAAGCAACCAGTCAATAATTTCGCCGCTCAGGTCAAGATCCGCGGTAGCTTAGTTGGCTAAAGCGTTGGGACGGTATTCCAAAGACGCAGGTTCAAATCCTGTCTGCGGTTCAGATTATTGATTTGTTGTTTCTCATATTTCAGAAACAGAATAGCACTGTAAGCATGAAAAGTTGCAAGATCAATTGGCTTCCAGATTCCAAGTCAGAAAATTCTTAAAAAAAGAAAATATGAAATGGTCTGTTGGAAAAACCATGGTAACCCACAGCACGTCATTGGTTTAGTTGCTGAACTTGAGTACATGTAACAGTAGAATGCACCCCCTATCCAGTCTTGTCTGTCTTCTACTACCCCTTACCTAGTATTTGTTATTCTAGTTGCAATATTATCAGTGATAAAAACTGCTTTCTTCCATGCTGGACTGGGAGCAAAAGAAAAACATAGAATGTGCCAGCTGCATTTCCTCCCGAGCATGCTGTAAAAACCAGCCAAGGGATCCGAGGGTTTCAGTATATTGCAGTTTAGGCGATGGGCTGACAACCTGTCACTACAGTAATATACCTACAAATATATCTTAAATAACCCTCAAAACTTTGTCAGACGTGGCGGAAGGACCTTTGTTTAGGTCGTTTAAAAATTTGGCCTTCCATTGCCTTTTCGAAATCTGTTAAATATATATTACATCTGATAATGTTGTAACTTACAAACCTCTGCCCGCTTCTGTGCTAACATATCTGTTATTTTAGATATCTACTACTTACTCTATGATACTCGTATAATATACTTATTCTGAGATAATTTTAAGCTAAGATATTTTAGGGAAAAGTAATGGCTCAGCAAATAGGGACTCAGCAAGTTATTTTAGGGTATAATGTAGGTTTCACAGGTTATTTCGGAAGTCTCAAAAACCTCACTCTGAAGTGACGTTGGATAAATATTGTATATCAAAGATAATACCCATTTCGTAAATCAATTTTCAAAGTTACAACAAAGCCTAAAACGCTTTAGTCATTTTCATTTTCCACTAAATCTATAAACTCATTAACAATACCGTATGCAAGCTATTATTAACACCAGCCATTTAACACTAATCTATATATTATGTAAATTACATGGGTGAATGGAATGACAATCATGACCATTAGCTACATTCAATGAACTGAGCTTGTGAACCACATCGGTATACAGGGTGAAATTATACATACATACTATCACGCCTGTATCCCTAATGGGCTAGGCAGAGCGTGAACAACCCAAACAAAGGTCGCTCCGCCTCATCTGACAAGCTTTGAGGGTTGTTTAAGATAGAACTGGATATTGCTGTAGTGACAGGTTGTCAGCCCATCGCCTAAATTACAATATACCCTCGAATCCCTTAGCTGGTATTTACAGCATGCCCGGGAGGAGATGCAGCTGGCACATTCTACGTTCTTCTGTCGCTCCCAGTCCAGCATGGAAGTAAAATTATAGACGGTGTTATAAATTAACCCCTAGAAAAATTACAAAGATATTGTTCAGTATTTTAGCACTCAAAATGCAATTTTATTTCATATAATATAAAAGGATTTAAATAGCTCAGTTGGTAGAGTAATGGACCGGCATTCCAGAGACGCAGGTTCGAGTCCTGCCAGAAACGAATTTATTATTTTCTTCCTTAATTTCAATTATAAAGTTATTAATAAATAGGTATTATGGTACATTAAAATAGAGAAATAAACATCATTTACAATTAAAAAGCAACAGTATTCGTAAATATCACGGGAAATTTCCGCTCGTATTTTCACAGGAAAACTCATTCAAATGGGCTATATTCTCAATAATAACATTATATATTATAGTTTCCAATATCGATTGTATTGAATTGAACGACCCGATAAACCCAATTTCCAATAAAACATGTTATTTATTAAGAAAAACAGATAGCTAATTTCACAATTTGTTTAATAAATTAATATTACTTTCATTGCAATTATAGACTGACCAATACATATAATGATATCAATTCATTGAAAGAATAATTTTAGTAGTCTGGTGTTGCTATTAACTCCACGCCGTAAGTAATACTTAATGAGTCTTCAATATTAATTCATTTCTATTTAAAAGCCATCCAATTAATTCTGAACATGTATAACGCTATCAAATTCAATACACCTAGTCGCTCACGACAACGGTTTAAATGAATGTGGCGAAAAAAGAAACCAACCTACCCTGCCAATTTCTTCTGTAGTGTGCGTATCGTCTCAATCGACTCGTGAACCCTGGTGTCAGAGTTTTTAACCGCCTAATTGCAAAACTAATAGGCCTCTGTCATGGTTTGTGTAATGACCACTGTCAAAGACAGCGACCGGGATCGATGGCTTAAAGTGCTCTTCAAACAAGTGCTTCAGTTTGAATTTTCCTAACCAGACTGGGGGAAATCTTACAAAGTGATAAATTGACATTCCCCCCTATTGGGAATCGAACACAGGACCACCGGATTGTGAGCCCATGGCTCAGACCACTACACCACGGAGGCAGTTAATCCGCCGCCATCTTGATATTTGACAGTTCTCCTTTTACTGCGCCCACCCCCACATTCATTTAAACCCTTGTCGTAGAAAACAGGCGACTGTACGAGCCATTTGGCTCAATCAAATTGACAGCATTAGTAGGAAAGAGACAGGTAGAGTCCCATTAGTTCTATATGGACGGTCATTGAATTATTGTCAGCGAATATGAGCTGAATACCTCGACAGGTATAGTAACTATAGGTTTATGTAGGTGTGGTATATCGAATACTACTTCCATGCTGGACTGGGAGCGAGAGAAAAACATAGAATGTGCTAGCTGCATTTCCTCCCGGGCATGCTGCAAAAATCTGAAGGGATCCGAGGGTTTTATATATTGAAATTTAGGCGGTGGGCTGACAACCTGTCACTACAGCAATATACCCACAAATCCATGTTAAATAACCCTCAAAACATTGTCAGTCGTGGCGGAACGACCTTTGTTTAAGTCGTTTACACTCTGCCTACCCCATTAGGGATAAAGGCTTCATTAGATGTATGTACGTATCAAATATTGTGGTGCAGAATTCGAACTGGAGATATATCCAGTACATGCGATTTGACTAAATGGCAAACCAAGAAAACGCTGCCCTTACCCACGAAAACACAATACTGATAGAAATTGCTGCTTTAGCAATAAGGCCGCCTATATTGTACCGTCACGTTTGTTCCTTTTTATTTCTGTTGTATGATTTTCTTCAAAATAATTCAAAAAAAATCTACAAAATAAATAATTTTGTAATGTATTGTATACAAAAAGAAGAGATATTTATTCTGCACTGACGTTTGTAAAATTCATCTAAGACGAATAATGACGAAAATTGCTTATACTGATAGCGAAAGACACACGTACGAATCCTGCAGTATTGATAAAGTATTGCGTAAAAGGAAATCAAAGATTTTAATAACACATTTAACTTTATCAGATAGATAAGATGGAATTGAAAGATAGTTATGTAACTTTATTATGGATACAATAATAGATTAGCAAAATGGTACATAGGTATCATAGGAATTGCTAAAATCACCCTCTTTTAGATATAGATCATAGGATTACCTACTGGCGAAATTGCTAACAATAGGGTCTTGTTAAAATAGAAGCACATACAAACCTTATTACATAATCGTAATCATTTATTCATCAATACAGGTTATGTTTACAGAAACAGATGTTACAGAAATTAAGAGCACGCTATATTGCGCCATAAAGCATATGAACATAGCATATTACACAAACCTATTTAGATTTTCGTAGTGTTTATAGGCTAGCCCAGTCTATCTATTTATTATTATATATACTTATTTCACATAATTAACATGTAAATTATATTTTCCAGCACATTTGGATGAAGAGGAGGGGCATTACCAGTGGATCGAGGGGTTGGCGATCTTAATATCTGTCATAGTCGTCGTCATAGTAACAGCGTTCAACGATTATACGAAAGAAAGACAATTCAGGTATGTGCAGACATCTTTGTAACTGTGCTCTTGTCACTTTGACATTGGCAGTAATGACCGTACAATGAGGCGGCCGATTGCCATATAAATAAATAAAAGTTGACATGTGTAAGGTTTTGCACTGCCCCGTATTCGGTTTGTATCCGTGAAAAAATTTATGTATTTGCGCAAAAATGTTTGACAGCTTCCATCATCCTGTCCCTAGCCTTATCCAGTATCTTACGGGGTCGGCTACCTAATCCAGGGGATGGAACGAGGTTACTGGTTTTTAGACAGAGCAACTGCCATCTGACCTCCGCAACCTAGAAGGGAAACCAGACCCAATCCTAGATTAGGTCAGAGTTTTCAAGCCGCCAATGCTTAGCACTGGCCTCTTATATGGCTTAACGACTAATATCTGTGGTATTAAACGATATTAACCGGGACCAACGGCTTAACGTGCCTTCCGAAGCACGGACAGACACGGACAGTTTCTATATGTTTAATAAATTATGAAAAAGAATACAGAGCAGTGCGAAACCGCCCTAAGGCTGATATTGACGTTATGTGTAAGTAATTTACTTCCCTGCTTGGATAGAAGCGATAAAAACATAGAATGTACCAGTTCAATGCCTTCACGGAGCTGTAAAAGCCGCTAAAAGGAGGGTGTCGACGTATCGCCAATTAGGCGATGGGCTGAAAATCTGTCACTACAGTAATAAACAACATAGTTCTATTAAAATCAGAATCTGTTTTGGGGTTTTCACAACCAAATAATAATTACACGCTAACAGTTACACGCTTCACGCATCATCAACTTTATGTAGCATTCAGACATAATGCAGTTTGTCTCTTAGTAAAGTAACTTATTACACCCTGCTATCCCCACACTAGAAACTGGCATTTAATATACAGGGCCAACAAAGCGTGCTACTTCCATGCTGGACTGGGATACTGCCATGACTGGGAGTGAGAGAAAAACATAGAATGTGCCAGCTCCATTTCCAACCGGGCATGCTGTACAAACCAGCTAAGGGATCCGAGGGTTTCTGTATATTGCAATTTAGACAATGGGCTTGCAACCTAAGTACAAATCTATCTGAAATAACCCTCAAAACTTAATCAGATGTGGCGGAAAACCTTTGTTTAGGTCGTTCTCGCTCTGCCTACCCAATTAGGGATAAAGGCGTGATAATATGTATTTATGTTTGTAACAAAGCGTGTTAATTCAATGACTATTTGTCCCGTGTATGTAGATTGTCTCAAATAATCCAATGTTATTTTTCCTATTACAGAGGTTTACAATCTCGGATAGAAGGCGAGCACAAATTCGCAGTCATCCGGGGAGGCGAAGTGAAACAGGTCTCTATAAGCGAGATAGTCGTCGGCGACGTCTGCCAGATAAAGTATGGAGACTTGTTACCGGCTGACGGACTCCTCATGCAGAGCAATGACCTCAAGGTAAGCCCTGAAACGCGGTATTGAAGTTTTTTCGCAAGTTGCTATATAAGGTTGTGGAAAGCGTAGTAATGTAAGTGAGATAGTCGTCGGCGACGTCTGCCAGATAAAGTATGGAGACTTGTTACCGGCTGACGGAATCCTCATGCAGAGCAATGACCTAAAGGTAGGCCCTGAAACGCGGTATCGAAGTTTTTTCGCGAGTTGCTATATAAGGTTGTGGAAAGCGAAGTAATGTAAGTGAGATAGTTGTCGGCGACGTCTGCCAGATAAAGTATGGAGACTTGCTACCGGCTGACGGAATCCTCATGCAGAGCAATGACCTCAAGGTAGGCCCTGAAACGCGGTATCAAAGTTTTTCCACCAGTTCGTAATTCGTATACAGGACTGAAGAAAGCGTAGTGAAATTGAGTCGTTAGCGTTCTTCTTCTTCTATTGCGTGGGTTGTACGATTGGCCGACCCTTGTATATCTTTGACATGGTTTGTGTAACGATGACTATTAAAGACACCGTCACAGGAGACTTAGAATATCATCCAAAGCCCTTATTTATTTAAGCAATAGAGCAAAATAATGAGCTCTGAAACACGAAATCAAAACTTCACTACATAGTATAAAACAAAGTCGCTTTCTCTGTCCCTATATCCCTATGTATGCTTAGATCTTTAAAACTACGCAATGGATTTTGTTGCGGTTTCTTTTAATGGATAGAGTGATTCAAGAGGAACGTTTATATGTATAATACATGCAGCATATAGTAAAGAAACGCTCATGATTTCCGTGCGAAGCCGGGGTTTACAATATTATCGACTTATGGCGGCGAGAGATAGAAACTGACCTAACAATCTGTAGCATATGAGCCGCTGTCCACTGCTTAACATGCAGCATTCATATAACCACTTTGGCCGGTTGTAAAATCCCGTCCAAGCTAAGATATTTCATTCACGAGCACCCACAAAGCCTGTAAGGCTACCACGATACCGGAACTAGGAAATTGCAATTCATGAATGGAATTTTCCCACAGCCTTTTGAGGTTTAAACAGATTGCTTTAAGCCTGAAATTTTAGGCATATAGGAGATTAAATTTCTAAGCTATTTGGGAAGTATAAGTTTTGACTGGCAGAGCGGAACGTATTCATAAAGTCGTACGTCGCAAAGTGTCCCTTTCGCAAAATAGCCCTTTCTCACAATGTACCTGTAGCAAAATGTCCCTTTTAGATAGATATAGGTCAAAGAATGCCTACTTTAAAGACTTCAGAAAAATTACCATCACAAAAATCTGAGGGTCATTTTGCAAAAGAGACATTTTGCGACCAAGGGTAATTTTGCAAAGATACCCTATAAATAAACGCCCTTGTCAAACAAATACTTTTTAATAGGGATTATTTCGCGTTCAATTTAAAAAACATTTAAAAAATCATGTACTCTATTCAAAAGCTGCAAATTCCCACAAAATTTTGTCGACAATAAAAGCGCAGACATTCAAATTTTATCGAGCACAATATAAATAGAAGACAGGTAGTAATCATTTGAGTATTTGCGGCTTATCGGGTTAGCGTGCGTCAGCCAGCCATATCTGAATAGGCAGGAATGTATCCGCAAACTGATATCAGAAAAAAAAAAAATGTTTTATTTAGTAAATTGTAACAGAAACCCAAAAATTTCGTGTGGGGCGACAAAAAATGCTATCCGCAAATGGTGAATCAGCCTGCATCGTCCTAATCAAACTACATACAATCTTAAGAAACATCTACATAATTGACTCCATAGTGAAATCTGTATCCCTTCCGTTTCAAGAGCTCAAGGCACAGATCACTAGCTTACAGAAACAGTAGGTATTTTAACATACATACATATAATCGGTTGTTTAGGTGGTTTACGCTCTGCCTACCTCATTAGGGATAAAGGCGTGACTATATTTATGTATATTATGCCCATTCGTTTAACCATGTTTGATGCTATCACACAATTATTAGGTCTCCTCTCTCTTATTAGGGCTCTCCTTTCAATACAAACAAGTAAGCCGATCAGTTTTCATTATGAATAACACTTGTTTATCGTTTAGTGGTTAGTATTACTTCCATGCTCGCCTGGGAGCAAGAGAAAAACAAAGAATGTGCTAGCTGCATTTCCTCCCGGGCATACGGTAAAACAGCTAAGCGATCCGATGGTTTCTGTATATTGCAATTTGGGTGATGGGTTGAAAACATGTTACTATAACAATATACATACAAATCTGTCTTAAATAACCCTCAAAACTTGTCAGACGTGGCGGACCGACCTTTGTTTAGGCCGTTTACGGTGTGCCTACTCCATTAGGGATAAATCCGTGGTTGTATGTATTTTTGATAATTATCAAGATTTTACCAAATTTGCATAATATCAGTATTTATATACTGCCAAGCAACTTGGAAGTGTATAAATACTTGTATGTATGTATGCATATACCTTATTTACCCCATCACTTGTACACACCTGTTCTATAGGCACCTATACCGGGTATTATCCAATAGATAACAGGTTTTTGGGTTATCGCCCACCAGGGCGGTATTAATTGTGTTTACTGTACTAAATTTCATCTTTCACTTTATCGGCGGAGTGTAGATTCGACTTCGATTCGAATATTGATAAAATTGATGATTGAAAATCGATTTTAGTCCTTTTGAAGTTCGATTTTTGATAATTACTTCTAATTCTTCTATGCTCGCCTGGGAGCCAGAGAAAAACATAGAATGTGCCAGCTGCATTTCCTCTTGGGCCAACTGTAAAAACAAGCTAAGGGATCCGAGGGTTTCAGTATATTGCAAGTTAGGCGATGGGCTGACAACCTGTCACTACAGCAATATACCTAGAATTCTATCTTAAATAACCCTCAACTTTTGTTTAGGTCGTTTACGCTCTGCTTACCCCATTAGAGATAACGGCGTGATTATATGTATGTATGTATTTATATACCAACCAACTTGAAAGTGCCTTGTGGCATTCCTTGAGCGATCGCTCATTCCATATCGTTGGGCCCAAGCCATTTAAAGAAAAATAAATAAAATTTACTTATACCTTCATACCACTTATAGTATTATATGATATAAGTTATGGCTATTTACTATCAGATAAATGATTAAATCAAGGCGTCGCTAACCTCAATAAAAATATCTGTTATTTTCCTTCAGCCTACCGACTGCTATCAGTGTCAGCTGATAATCAAAAAGCAAAGCAAATAACTAATATCTGTTCAGGGTGTCTGGTGTTGATTTGTTGATTATTTTTTTACTAGCGACCCGCCCCGGCTTCGCACGGAAATTATCAGTGTTTCTCTACTATATTAGGCATGTATTATACATGTAAACCTTCCTCTTGAATCACTCTATCTATTAAAAGAAACCGCATCAAAGTCCGTAGCGTAGTTTTAAATATTTATGCATACATATGGATATAGGGACAGAGAAAGCGACTTTGTTTTATACTATGTAGTGCAAACTGACAGGGATTGCTCAGTCAACAAATCTGAACAACTATCAAGACGATATTTTTTCAGGAAGTGAAAACAAATGATTTTCCATACAAATTGTCTGATCGAAGTGGTCATTTTGTATGGGAAGATATTTTTTTTTTCATATACTGAAACAAATTCCTAGCGCGATAGGATGACCTGTCACTAGAGTAATATACCTACAATCTATCTTAAATAACCCTCAATACTTTGTCAGACGTGGCGGAACGACCTTTTGTTTAGTTAGTTTACGTTCTGTCTACCCCATTAGGGATAAAGGTAAATAAATACATACATACATTCACTATGTATGTATTTATTCATAATTGCAAATACAATTAATGTCACATTTATACTTATACAAACTTTTTAAAAGTAATTTGGTATCCAAGTAGTGTTTCGTCAATACAAATATTTTTCACGTCCCTGTAGAACCAGACACCTCAGTTGTTAATATGGCAAACAAACAGATATACAGACAAGATAGCAATGAAGCAATTTTATATAATACCTACTTACATCCTTCGTACGAACTTCTTCACAATCATTGCAAAAACAACTTTATTCTTTAAGAACTAAGATAGAATCTAAGGTTTCATATGCTTATCAAGGCGAACAGAACTGCGACGGTAGCGCCATCAGATTTAAATTAATTGTGCCTTAAATACGAACATTTTCATAAATATTTTACATTTCATGAGAATTGCACAAATTTTCCATTTTATAATCTACTAGCGACCCGCCCCGGCTTCGCACGGAAATTACCAGTATTTCTCTTCTATATTATGCATGTATTATACATATAAACCTTCCTCTTGAATCACTCTATCCATTAAAAGAAACCGCATCAAAATCTGTTGCGTAGTTTTAGATTTATGCATACATAGGGATATAGGGACAGAGAAAGCGACTTTGTTTTATACTATGTAGTGATTTATACTTTGTTTTATAGTATTACAAATGTACAAAATTATTGTACTATAGCTTATAAGCGTTATATTACAACTAGTTAAAACACAATTAATTAAAAACTGATGGCGCCACCGTCGCATCTCAGTTCGCCCACTTATCAGATTACATGAATGTCGTATTTTTATCATATTTTTTTCGGTAAATAAGACATGTATTTCTTAATCTAATATTTGATTTTGTATTTTTATAAAAGATAGTAATGTAACCTACTCACCTAGTCACGTTTTTGGGATAAAATTAATGCGGGGGGTATCTTTAAATGTATAAGACTCATTGCAGTTTCTTAAATTGGCTAATATGTGATTATCTAATTCTTCTTCTGTCGAGTGGGTATCGAATCTATGGACCCCATGAACCCTGGTGTCAAGAGTTTTTAAACCGCCTAGTAGCACAACTGTCAGGCTTTTGACATGGTTTGAGTAACGACCACAATCAAAGACAGTGACCGGGACCGACGGCTTAACGTGCCCTCGGAAGCACGAAATCGTTTCTTTTCGGGCAATCAGGTGATTCAGCCTACAATGTCCTAACCAAACTGGGGAAAAATTCACAAAGTGATAAATTCTAAAATATCAACTTTGTGTTTCCCCTCTGGGAATCGAACCCAGGCCCTCCAGATCGGGAGTTCATGGCACTAGCCACTAGACCACGGAGGCAGTTGCAGCAGATTATCTAATGAGATATGAATACATAGAATGTGCCAGCTGGATGTCCTGCTGTAAAAACCAGCTAAGGGATCCGAGTGCTTCAGTATATTGAAATTAAGGCGATGGGCTGAGAACATATCACTACAGTAATATACTTACAAATCTATCTTAGGTAACCCTCAAAATTTTGTCAGGCGTTGCGTGATGATCTTTGTTTAGGTCGGTTATGCTCTTCCTACCCCGTTAGGGATAAAGGTGTAAGGGACAGCGTCCCGCAAACTGTTAGGGGTTGCTCAGTCAATGACACTGAACAACCATCAGGTTTTTTTTTTTCAGGAAGTGTTAAAAAGAAAATTGGCTTTTGGCCATCCAAAATGTTTACTTCGATCAGACAATTTGAATGGAAAAGCCATTTTTTTTTACTTCTTTAAAAACATCCTGGTAATAGTTGTTCAGTATCATTGACTGAGCAGCTCCTACCAGTTCGCGGGACGCTGTCCGTTACACCTGGTATGTAGAAATTAATGGTCATATATTTGTTGCCAGGTTGACGAGTCTTCGCTCACTGGAGAGTCGGACCATGTCAAGAAGGGTGAAGCTTTTGATCCCATGGTGCTATCCGGTACACACGTTATGGAAGGTACGTATAACAATACTAAACAAAACAGCTACAGGAGATTGTATAACGAAGACGATGGGAGGGAAAAGAAATGAAAAAATAAATGATTGAGAAACATTTCGATGGTCAACTGTGATGACGATTAAAATCATAGAAAGTAGCAGCTATTTCCCTTCGATGCTAGAAAAACTAAAAACGTTCACACCACAGCCGCGCATTGTTTTCGCCATGTTAGTCAAGCGTAGAGACCATTTCTTAGAAATTTGACAATGCACAATCCTGTCTTAAATGCCCCTGAATATGAACTTCTTCGCCTAAATTACCATGCATCAAGATCAGATGCTGGGGACTTCTACAGCTTTTTACAATATGCCCGGGAAAGAATAGCTGGCGTTTTTTTTAAGTGTATTGACGATCCCAGTCCATCTTTGAAAAAAATTACGATTAGGTACAGCCAACAACCTCTTTAGGTCCGCTCTAAATCGATGGAGCTTTCTCGGGTAATAGTTTATGTATTTTCATAAAATTTCGTATACTTGTGCATGTTATTAAACTGTACAAGTATATGAAATTTTATTTAAATATATAAATAAACACCAGAGAAAACTCCATTGGTTTGGACTACAGAGGTGGTTGACTGTACTACAGTAAACTGACTGAATATTCTGTCGATTCGATGCCTACACGTCTACCTTCCAACATTCCAGGTTCAGGCAAGATGTTGGTAACGGCAGTGGGTGTGAACTCTCAAGCTGGTATCATCTTCACGCTTCTCGGAGCTGCCGTCGAAAGCCAAGACAAGGAGATCAAGCAGATGAAGAAAGGTCAGTGTCCTGCTTACCCAGTTATAGATACAGGCGTGATTCTGTGCTGTACAGGTGGTGGTTGAATACATAAGAGTAAACGACTACCCCATTGAATGATATTGTATCTTGTGCTTTGGTACTGCGCTACGGTGTTATGCTTTGGGGGAGTTACGTCGACGTTACTCTTATGTTGAAAGTATTCGAATTTCATGGTTATGTATTGCTTGAAAATTTTAAATGTATGTCTATCATAAGAAATATAATTTGTTGTTAATTTGAGCAAACTACTTCCTTAATATGTAAGATACTTGCCCTCAAAGCGATTTTCCTGTATTCGTTCTTACAATAAAAATAGGTTAACCATGAGATTTAAGTACACATTTACATGCTGAAAGGTGCTGTTTTTGATACCATATACATAACTCATATACTTTAGATACATTTAGATGCAAAATACTTACAAAATCATCAAGTCACATCACATCATTCTTTTACACAATTCTGTAAAAACACTACCAAAATAAAAGTATCAAAAACAGAATACCTGACAATAATTTTAGTGCTGCCAAAATACATTGCTCATTTAGTGTCATAAACATAATAAGTACTAAAAATCGCCGAACATCGCCGTTCTAGATATTTAGAAACGCTTTTACATGTAAGCAAAGATACAGTAGAAAATAAGTATTTGAAGTAGATTTCTAGATCTTTCAGAATTCTCAAGAATTGGGGCTGAAGAATCGCCATCAAAGCTTAAAACACACACCTTTTAATTGTTTTATATATGTCGACTAGGTATATAACATGCTCATACAAATTAATAATAATATGTCTAGGTTTTGAATCATCGTATTGTTTTGTGAAGAAATAACGCAAATACTGCCTAACTTGCCTAAATGAGCAGTGTACAAGTGGCTTAGACGCATACGACATTTTACAGTGAAACTACCCTCAATCCTATCTTGTCATAGCACCCTATCCCTTCCCTAATATTGGGAATTTATTATTATTAAGAAAGGAGAAAATTGGTAAACATTTTTTTGCTACAATATTTTATTTTTTTTGTACTTATACTTCGGGACACTGAAGAGTGAATTTAAAAAAATATACTTTTTATTTCTAAATTGCTTTTATTTTGTTTGCGCTTATTTTTTACCAATTTTCGCCAAAACAATGAGATTATTTTATTTATTGATGTTTTATTCAATAAGATTTTATTTTTCTGTAAGGTGGTCACTCTCAATAATCGTTGTTCGTGATTATTTCATGTCATACTGTTATGTGTTTTGACTAATAGCCTGAATAATATTCTGTGGGCATGGTTATGTTTTAGGGTGTTTTTTAAATCGTTCGAAAACATATAGCATGTTTTTTCTAGTACGAAAAATGTTTTACGGAAATTATGTTTATTTTCGAATGATTTTTATTTTCCTCTGTATTGTTATCCATCGTAGAAATACCCATAGTTGATCCTTGTTTTATTTACTCGTATCTTCAATAAGGAAATAATCTCTGTGCATATTATTATTTTTAAAATACCATTTCTAAAAATGTGCCATAAAGCATATTTGTAAATGCAATTTTTAAATCCTATGTTCAAACATTTGTAGCCAGTAAATAAAAAAAAAATATGACTGCCATGCCACCATTTTATATCGTGTTTTGGACAAACTTTTTCCACACAAATGTGTAGATTTGAAAGAGATAAGTGACAGCTTTATTACATTTCTTACTTCTAAAGTTACGATGCAATATTGTATAGAAAAACATTATAAAAAGTTGCGAATGTTTGAACACATTACCCCTTAGCATTAGCGCCACCAAACATACTAGTGTGACCCATTCAATGACATCCAACTTTTTTTTTCTCCACCCCCGCCCCGCCCCGGCCCGCCGCACGCTCCATCCATCGACGACGAAAAATCCCAACCTAAAAAAAATCTAATTAAAAAAACATACACATTTAAATGCATCGTGTAAATGTCGTATATTGACTTGCATCGTGTAAAAATATCGTGTCAATGAATGTGTATGCTTGAATACCCTTGGGAATGGATGGGAATCGAACTGTAGAAGCTAAAAAGCAGAGGAAGAGCGTCAGCCAACAAGGCCGTAAGAGCATCGGCGGTAAGTACATCCTTTGCTATACCCCCGCTTTTTGAAAAATAGTACACTGAAGAACAAAAAAGGCTTTTTAGTAAGCCAGTATTATTTTGTTGGTATTGTGCAGACAGAGATAAATTTATAAACCTAACAAAAAATAGTAGTTGATTATTTTTCTTGCGGTTCCTGTCTGCATAATACAAACTCGATAAAAGCTACTAGCCTAGCCTTTAAGTAGCTTCGCTTCTTGCTATTTTAGTCAGTCTATAAAAAAAAGTTAAATGTGATAAGAGATGTTGAACTAAAATTTTGTCCTTGAGTGTACTGTTGACATACTATAAAAACTCAGCATGTTTATTCTAAAGTTTCTTGCGACATTTTAAAATGATGAAAATTGTTATAGAATAACCATGCTAAAGTATGTTATTAGATAGTAACGCAGTAGATTACACAGTAAATAACATATCTAAATATTTGTAGCACTTAAAGCAGTGAATAACTCCTTCTTCTACAGCCCTTAAATAAGAACTAATAAATACACTTTCATGACCATCTTCTATAGTTGTAGACTTTCAGTAGCATTTCACTGTAGATAACCTTCTAACTTACTTTTAGAATTGAGCATATTTTTTTATAATGAAGTGTTTCTATTAAAAAGTAATAAGTTATTGAAACTATCGTAGTTAGAGCTAAATTAAAAACTAGAGGATTCTAACGTCACTTCCCAGTACCTACTATTTGCACCTTTTAGAAAAAGAACTATTAGTTAAGAAGTGGTAAATAATGTTATGGAGATATTTGTTGTTTTAGACCAGTTTTTATTTTACTTCATAAAACAGATTAGATTGAGTTAAACCTCTTCTATACCTAGAGTTACAGAATTTATAGTGTTGATAGGAGTAAATTAACGTTACAACTTTGTTTGTTTTTGGGAATGAATAAAAACACTGAAGGTGCTTTACTTTTGGACCGACAAATCACCAAAAAAAAAACATGCTCGCCAAGACATAATTTGGTCTCTGAATGAAGTTGCGCGTTGCGTATTTACAGTATTGCTTACAATACGGTAAATATTGCACATCGACTCTTATAAAGAATGAGATTAGTCATGTTTGCCAATCAATGTACAATTGCAATTGCAACAAAGATAACGCGCTACAAAATTAAAGCTAAAGTTACGCACTCTCAACAGAATTCAGTGGCAATATTTTGTCTTGCTTGCTCGCTCACACTGACTTAATTGAACTTTACATACTCATAGGAGACGAAGAGATGACCCTGCCAGCGTCCGGCAACAGCCACGGCGCTAACAACGTGCGACCAGACGACAACCACGTGCCAGCGCCTGAAACCAAGCCAGCCGAGTCCAGCCACAAGAAGGAGAAGTCCGTGCTGCAAGCCAAGCTCACCAAACTAGCTATACAGGTAAAGGACACTGAATAAGTTAGTAAGAAAAACCCTTTCCCACGTTGTGAATGAATGTCCACTTCGCTGTTTTCCCGGAGGCTTTGCACAAATTCACTACTGACGCAGAAAGCTGGCTGAAAAATCTGGATGTAGACATTTGATTCAAGCAGGGATTGCCATACGCTATGATGAACAGCTAAAAATAAATCAAAGATCCACCTTTGACACGACAACCTATATGAAAGAAAAAGAAAAACACTAGGAAATTTTTAAAGACCAAATGGCATCCTAAGGAATTCGATTGAACCTGAATGAATATTTATTATATCGACTGAGGAAAAGCGCCACATCGTCGGTATGTGAAATTGAGCTTTACATACAGAATATAAAGTTTAATTTTACATGTTTGACATGTGGCGTGTTAGCAGTTTTCGCTTGCCAATGTTGTTTATGTTATATTAATACTTTTTGTTCTCCACAGATCGGTTACGCGGGTTCCACCATTGCCGTCCTCACGGTCATCATCCTCGTCATCAACTTCTGCGTGCACACGTTCGTCATCGATGGCAAACCCTGGAAGGCTACCTATGTCAACAACCTCGTCAAACATCTGATTATTGGTGTCACTGTACTTGTAGTCGCCGTGCCTGAAGGATTGCCGTTAGCCGTCACACTGTCTCTGGCTTACTCTGTCAAGGTAAGATCATAATAAAAAATAAATGTATTTGAATTTACGACACTAAGTAGGAATAAGATGTCTTTGTCATGCATCGTCGGTTTACCAAAGAAATCTTTGCAACAATCAGAATTACATTTATTCGTTCTTCAACTTACTTTACAAGATTTTGACCTACGAGTACGAGTAATACCTCTACAACTATTCTATGTTTTGTTTGTGGAAAAAGCAGCAAGGCATAACTTTTCGGGTTGATCAATCCAACTGTTTGCTGGGCATAAGTCCTTTCCATTTTATTGTAATAATGTTCTGTTCTGTTTAACATCTACCTATTTTATCTCGTCAACATTTTTTTCCGCTGGAGGTTAACCCATCTCCAGAGGGAGTTTATTGATTAAACACTTAAATGTACGGTACGGACTTTGCTTGAAACCGAAATAAGATCCTTTATTCTTCTTCTTATGTGTCCCACTGGGCAAAGGCCTTTCGGAGGTCCTTTCTGAACATCTAAAAAAACGTTCTTTCTTTCCAGAAAATGATGAAAGACAACAACTTGGTTCGACACTTGGACGCCTGTGAAACCATGGGTAACGCCACCGCCATCTGCTCCGACAAGACCGGAACCCTCACCACCAACCGGATGACAGTAGTCCAGTCCTACATCTGTGAAAAGCTCTGCAAAGTCACGCCTAACTTTAGGGATATCCCCCCTGAGGTTGGAGAGACTTTGATCGAGGGTATTTCTATCAACAGCGCCTTCACTTCCAGAATCATGGTGAGCGTGAATTGCTAGGTTATGTTTCTTAAACAATAACGTGGAAAACGATCCTGCAAAAATAAAGCCCTACTTTAGAAACCTGTCCTATACACTATACAAGTTGAAAGGGACAACGTCCCGCAAACTGATAGGGGTTGCTCAGTCAACAAAAGTGAACAACTATCCGCCAGGTTTCTTTTAAGAAAGTAAAAAAAAATGCTTTTATATACAAATTGTCTGATCGAGGTGGTAATTTTGTGTGGAATAGTCAATATTTATTATCGTCTCCTGAAAGAATTTCCCGGTGATAGTTGTTCAGTTTCGTTGACTGACCAACCCTTTATCAGTTTGCGGGACGCTGTTCCTTACACCCAGTATAATAGGTAACAACCGGCGCGGACAATCCAAACGACAGAAGAAAAAGAAAACACAAGGAGCAGTTGTAAAACCATATGGCATTCTAAGGAATTCGATTGAACCTGAATTAATGTTAACCCTATTTCTATGTAACCTCCACCTAGCTTCACGAAAACTAAGGATATTTTCGTGATTCCAGCAACCCCCCAACGACCCAACCGCCCCCCCGATGCAAGTGGGCAACAAGACTGAGTGCGCCCTGTTAGGGTTCGTCATCGGCCTCGGACAGAGCTACGAATCGGTTCGAGAGAGGCACACTGAGGAATCCCTTACCAAGGTCAGTGAAATGTTGTGGATTGTCGCATTGGCCAACGATCCGATGAATGTTGGTGTCAGTGTTATCTGCTTCCGTGGTCTAAAAACCATGGGCTCCCGATCTAGAGGTCCTGGGGTTGATTCCTGTGGGGAAACACAAAGTTGATATTTGTTTATCACTTATGAGATTATCCCCAGTTTTTTTAGGACAATGCAGGTGAAATCACTTTATTGTCTGTATATTCTGTGCTTCTGAGAGCACTTCGCCGCCGATCACTGTCTTTGATAGCGGTCGTTACGTAAACCATGTCAAAATCCGGCGGTTTAAAAACTTGACACAAGGGTTTATCGGGTCAATCGACTCGAAATCCACACGAGAAGAAGTGTAAAAATGAAATTAACTAGTATTGTCAACTCAGATTTAGAATAAATGTAAACAAAATTTCATGACTTTTTATTCAAAACACATTTCAAAAATAAATGATATGTGTGGGCAATTTATATAAATTACTAGAACTACTATTTCATTATACTATTTCATTGTAGAATTTAAATGTCTGTTTTTGTATTTAGTGTTCTTATTTCTCAATGTATATCCATGACTTGTCACATCGATACATTGAATCGGAGATGATCGTGTGTTTTATATTCAAAATTTACAAAAAATATAAATATACGTACATACATATAATCACGCTTTTATCTCGAATGGGGTAGGCAGAGCGCAAACGACCTAAACAAAGGTTCGCTACGTTTGACAAAGTTTTGAGGGTTATTTTAGATAGATTTGTGGGTATATTGATGTAGTGACAGGTTGTTAGCCCATCGCCTAAATTACAATATACTGAAACCCTCAGATCCCTTAGCTGGGTTTTATAGTTTGGGAGGAAATGCAGTTGGCACATTCTATGTTTTTCTTTCGCTCCCAGGCCAGCATGGAAGTAATTAATGATAAATATTAATGTTATTTTTTTTCTCTAGGTGTACACCTTCAACTCAGTACGTAAGAGTATGTCCACCGTGATCCCATACAAAGGCGGCTACCGGCTCTACACCAAGGGTGCTTCTGAAATCGTTTTGAAGAAGTAAGTATCATACTAATACTATAAAAACTTACCCGACTATACCGGGAGTAAAAAAAAATCTCACCAAACTTTAAAACTCATGAAACTGAACAACTTTCCCCAAAGAACAGGCTGTTTATACATGCTATCAACATACATACATATAGTCACGCCTTTATCCCTAATGGGGTAGGCAGAGCGGAAACGACCTAAACAAATGGTCGTTCCGCCACGTCTGACAAAGTTTAGAGGTTATTTCAGATAGATTTGTAAGTATATTGCTGTAGTGCAGGTTGCAAGCCCATCGCCTAAATGGCAATATACTGAAACCCTCGGATCCCTTAGCTGGTTTTTACAGCATGCCCAGGAGAAGATGCAGCTGGAACATTCTATGTTTTTCTATCGCTCCCAGTCCAGCATGGACGAAGTACAATAAACTGTTAAATAAAATTTAAAGGAGCAACCTATAGCGAGCAATATGTCGTCTTTATAAGTCATATTGTAACAGCAACCTATAGCGAGCAATATGTCGTCTATATAAGACATATTGTAACAGCAACCTATAGCGAGCAATATGTCGTCTATATAAGACATATTGTAACAGCAACCTATAGCGAGCAATATGTCGTCTATATAAGACATATTGTAACAGCAACCTTTAGCGAGCAATATGTCGTCTATATAAGACATATTGTAACAGCAACCTTTAGCGAGCAATATGTCGTCTATATAAGACATATTGTAACAGCAACCTATAGCGAGCAATATGTCGTCTATATAAGACATATTGTAACAGCAACCTATAGCGAGCAATATGTCGTCTATATAAGACATATTGTAACAGCAACCTATAGCGAGCAATATGTCGTCTATATAAGACATATTGTAACAGCAACCTATAGCGAGCAATATGTCGTCTATATAAGACATATTGTAACAGCAACCTATAGCGAGCAATATGTCGTCTATATAAGACATATTGTAACAGCAACCTATAGCGAGCAATATGTCGTCTATATAAGACATATTGTAACAGCAACCTATAGCGAGCAATATGTCGTCTATATAAGACATATTGTAACAGCAACCTATAGCGAGCAATATGTCGTCTATATAAGACATATTGTAACAGCAACCTATAGCGAGCAATATGTCGTCTATATAAGACATATTGTAACAGCAACCTATAGCGAGCAATTTGTCGTCTATATAAGACACATTGTAACCAGTCCTCCATTCCCAGATGCGCGTTCATCTACGGTCACGAGGGCCGGCTGGAGAAGTTCACGCGTGACATGCAGGACCGGCTCGTGAGGCAGGTCATCGAGCCCATGGCCTGTGACGGGCTGCGGACCATCTCCGTGGCCTACAGGGACTTCGTGCCTGGCAAGGCCGAGATCAACCAGGTAGGTCTATTGGTCCTAGATGATATACCGTATTTGGCGCAGTCAATAGGATCCAATGCCACCAGAAGACAGTATAGCTGAGATTAACTAGGGAATTCTTATTTGGCGCAGTCAATAGGATCCAATGCCACCAGAAGACAGTATAGCTGAGATTAACTAGGGAATTCTTATTTGGCGCAGTCAATAGGATCCAATGCCACCAGAAGACAGTATAGCTGAGATTAACTAGGGAATTCTTATTTGGCGCAGTCAATAGGATCCAATGCCACCAGAAGACAGTATAGCTGAGATTAACTAGGGAATTCTTATTTGGCGCAGTCAATAGGATCCAATGCCACCAGAAGACAGTATAGCTGAGATTAACTAGGGAATTCTTATTTGGCGCAGTCAATAGGATCCAATGCCACCAGAAGACAGTAAAGCTGAGATTAACTAGGGAATTCTTATTTGGCGCAGTCAATAGGATCCAATGCCACCAGAAGACAGTAAAGCTGAGATTAACTAGGGAATTCTTATTTGGCGCAGTCAATAGGATCCAATGCCACCAGAAGACAGTATAGCTGAGATTAACTAGGGAATTCTTATTTGGCGCAGTCAATAGGATCCAATGCCACCAGAAGACAGTATAGCTGAGATTAACTAGGGAATTCTTATTTGGCGCAGTCAATAGGATCCAATGCCACCAGAAGACAGTAAAGCTGAGATTAACTAGGGAATTCTTATTTGGCGCAGTCAATAGGATCCAATGCCACCAGAAGACAGTAAAGTTGAGATTAACTAGGGAATTCTTATTTGGCGCAGTCAATAGGATCCAATGCCACCAGAAGACAGTATAGCTGAGATTAACTAGGGAATTCTTATTTGGCGCAGTCAATAGGATCCAATGCCACCAGAAGACAGTAAAGCTGAGATTAACTAGGGAATTCTTATTTGGCGCAGTCAATAGGATCCAATGCCACCAGAAGACAGTAAAGTTGAGATTAACTAGGGAATTCTTATTTGGCGCAGTTGGTAGGATCTTATCATATCTATGTGGACATGCAATAATAGGTAGATTTCTAAACTGCTGAATAATTGAAAATTGACTGGAAAACTGGCGTGTACAGTTTAAGATGTTTTCCAGAAGAACGCTGCTGTCCAATTGCTAATCTTAGGTTTATTGACGGCTTTTACGACACTCAGTGGCAAAAGTTGGGCGACTCAACTATAGTTAATTTGGCACAGTCGGTAGAATCTCATTGCCTATTTCTTTGTGCAATAAACTAAATATATTAAAAATACATACATCATGATATTTCTATATACATATCATCACGCCTTTATCCCTATTAAGGTAGGCAGAGCGTAAACGACCCAAACAAAGGTCTTTTCGCCACGTCTGACAAAGTTTTGAGGGTAAGATAGATTGGTTGATATATTGCTATAGTGACAGGTTGTCAGCCCATCGCCTAAATTGCAATATACTGAAACCCTCGGATCCCTTAGCTGGTTTTTACAGCATGCCCGGGAGGAAGTGCAGCTGGCATATTCTGTTTTTTCTCTCGTTCCCAGTTCTCAGGATCCTGTCTCTTCTTGACTAAAAGATCACCATTTAACTCTCAGAAATTCTCCGAATGCATTCATTCGGAATGCATTCATTCGGAGAATTTCTGAGATATGTTTCTAGCAAAATGTTGCAAATATCCAGCAATCCATGCCACCATCCTACAATTATTGGAGGCTAGCTAGCTAGCCTACAATTATTGGAGGCAAACATTGGTATGAAAACTGGAGAATAGATATTTTACAATACAACGCTGTTGCCCATTTGCTACACAAAACGTTTCTTTAAAAAAAATTGCGACACACTGTGGGAAAGTATATATATTCTTTATTGCGTACAAAAAAAATTACAATAAATAAACAAATTTAGATTTAGTTCACAAAGGTGAGCTTATCTCTATAAAGAGATCTCTTCCAGCCAACCTGTAAAACTGAATATGAGATAACAATATATACGGGGACAAGACTGTACACGCTGTAGACTTTTACATATACATATAACCTAGAACCTACATAAACATACATATATATTACTTAAATAAACATCTATAATAAATAATAATACATACATATAATAAATACAAATACCTACGTACATAAATACTAATTTTGTTGCGATAGGAAGCATAGTATTTTATCTTGATACAGTGACAATAAATTGGCGCAGTCGTTAGGACTTCATCTTAATCCTAAAGATTTCGTATTGTTATTATAATCATGTTATTTTTACTTGGGAATGTTGGAAGGGGAAGACCTCGGCGAACGTACCGCGATCAAATCGGGGACGTTCTAGGGAAAGGTCAGGTCAGGAGTACCCTAAACCGACGAGCGTGCATGAAAAGATTGATGAATGTAGATGAAGCGAAAGAAGTTTGCAAGGATCGTAGCAAATGGAAGGATGTGATCTCTGCCTACCCCTCCGGGAAAGAGGCGTGACGTTATGTATGTATGTATGTTATTTTTACTTACAGGTGCACATAGACCAAGAGCCGAACTGGGAAGACGAAGACAACATCGTGAACAACCTCACCTGCTTGTGCGTGGTCGGTATTGAGGACCCCGTCAGACCAGAAGTGAGTAGCGAATTCTGCTTGAATAAAAAACTATTTAATAGGGTATGGCATGGGTGGGTGCGAACCCTGATGTAAAACTAGGTTGAACCCTGTTGTCAGCATTTAAAAGAAACAATGAACCCTGCTCTAGTCTCAACAGAGGTTCAAAACTAAGATTCAAAACCCTTAAGTAAGCGGTTTAAAAATACAATGAACCCTGCGGTCAGTAATTCAGACAATATTGTGAACGTTTGTAATAAATAAACAATAATAAATAATGGAACTGAAAATCATTCACAAGGAAATTCTTAAAGTAAATAAAATAATATATGACCTCCCCATACCAAATTACCACCATGATCAGACAAACTGTACGGAAAATGGTTAGGAACTGGTTATTGGACAAGCAATTTTACGAATATGATGAATTTATGAAATTAGAACTGACATAAAATCAATTACCAATGTATTTTAATTTTATTTTTTATTAAGAATTACTTTAATGAAACAAAACTTTCTCCTACAAATTGTAATGTAGTGCTAGTGACATATATTAAATTTTAATATTATAGTTTTAAGTAAATACTTAAAATTATTTTATGTTTTTAGATTGTACGAATGATTATCAAATGTGACTTGTAACATTATTGAAGCCCGATGGTGTAGTGGATAAGGCCGCTGCCTCCTGAGATGGGAGGTCGTGGTTTGAATCCCATCACGTACCAATGCGTTTTTCGATATTCGAATTTTCATATGTTCGTTTATTCGGCGCTTTTTCCGTGCTTCGGAAGGCATGTTAAGCGTTAAACAAGTAGATATTAGTCGTTAAGCCATATCAGAGGTCAGTGCTAAGCATTGGCGGCTTGAAAACTCTGACCTAATCTAGGATTGGGTCTGGTCAGATGGCTGTCGCTCTGTGTAAAAACCAGTACCCTCGTTCAATCACCTAGAGAGATACGGGATAAGGCAACGGGAGATGATGACTTGTAACATTATTATTTATTACCAATAAAATATTGTATTGTAAAGCCACAGCCACTAAACTCAATTGTCTTCCCCCCCAGGTGCCGGAAGCCATCCGCAAGTGCCAGAAGGCGGGTATCACTGTGCGTATGGTGACAGGGGACAACGTGAACACGGCTCGCTCCATCGCGGTCAAGTGTGGCATCCTCAAACCCACAGACGACTTCCTCATCCTGGAGGGCAAGGAGTTCAACACCAGGATCCGGGATGCCAATGGAGAGGTACATACATACACACACATAAAATTACGCCTTTATCCCTTACAGGCAGAGCGTAAAACGTCTCTTAAATAAAATTAATTGAGGGCAATTTTAGACTGTAATGTGTATTCCTCTTTTTTTACTCGTTGCAATACTTCCTCATTTGTTTTTTTCTCTGTCCAGCTTATACTTATATATTATATAAGGTTCATAATGCACCCAAAATGCTTGCATTTGTCCAACAATCTCCAATACAATAAATTGTTATAAATCGTGAGAGAATTTGTCTTTGAATATCTAAATATTGTTTATTACCCGTTATTTTTTATATATAATTCAACTTTGAATATTAATAATAAAAAAAAGGACTAAAGAGTGAACCTTGTGGAACTCTACGAAATAAATGACGGTTGTAGCTTGGATTTTGTAAATGTAAAGATCGTTGATGTAAAACGTTTCAGAATGAACAGTAAAATTGACATGCTATAGGAAGTATAAAGTCGATAAGAAATCAATACCTTCCTTTTACTTTGATAGCCAGACAATCGAATGCTTCCAACAATTCTAATACTAGATTATTTTCATTATATTTTTTATTTTTACATACGTACTTTACATGCCTTTATCCCTAGCCATTAAGGAATGGGGTAGGCAGAGCTTAAATGATTTAAACAAAGGTCGTTCCGCCACGAAGACAGATTTGTAGGTACATATATTGCTGTAGTGACAGGTTGTCAGCCCATTGCCTAAATTGAAATATACTGACACCCTCAGATCCCTTAGCTAGTTTTTACAGCATGCCCGGGAGGAGATGCAGATGGCACACTCTATGTTTCCTCTCGATCCCAGTCCAGCATTAACACAAACTAATTTCTATCCCCAGGTTCAACAACGTCTGTGATTCTGAAATCTGATCAAATATTTATTTTTGTTATTTTACTTTACAAATGTGAAACTTTCTAATATAAATCCATTTTCCGTCAGGTTCAACAACACCTATTGGACAAAGTGTGGCCCAAGCTGCGAGTGCTGGCGCGCTCCTCGCCCACCGACAAGTACACGCTGGTCAAGGGGATGATCGAGAGCAAAGCGTTCGACACGCGCGAGGTGGTGGCTGTGACTGGGGACGGCACGAACGACGGACCCGCGCTCAAGAAGGCTGATGTCGGATTCGCTATGGTAATTATTTACATACATACATACATATAATCACGCCTTTATTCTTAATGGGGTAGGCAGAGCGTAAACGACCTAAACAATTTTGTTTTTATATTCTCGTTTACGCGGAAGATCAGCGCTGTGGCGGTGTTTTACACCTCCATAGCATTAATGCTGAGCGTTTGTTGCTTTTCAACACATTTGTAACCTTTAAAATGTTTAATATTTGTAAATTGGTGGCAAATAAATATTTTCTATTTCTATAAAAGTCGTTCCTCCACGTCTGACAAAGTTTTGCGGGTTATTTAAGATGGATTTGTGCGTAATTATTTACATTTTACTTACTTTATTTGAGGAGCTTACAGCAATATGTACAAATGATTCAGCTATAAATATTTATTAAATGTCAATTACAAGTTTACACATACATGAATTATTTGCTGGTAGCGCAATTCTGAGGACTAAGATACATTTGACTTGTATAATACTTAAAACAACAAGAGACCCCAGTCTGTGACTAGCTAAACCTATTGTGTTCCTTATCTGAATAGTGGCCGACAACCGGCTCGTGTCTCGTAATATATTATCAGGGTGTTATACCTATATGTTATGCCTATAAAGGCGTTAACGTAGGACGGTGTTAAACGGGCCGCGAAACCGCGCTATATTGTCCTTTAAATATTTAAACCATAAACTATTAGTGAAAACCTCCCGTCCTTTAAAAAATTTGGAATCCTAAAGGACCTCCGTGGTCTAGTGGTCAGAGCCATGGCCTTATGACCCGGAGGTTCTGGGTTCAATTCCCAGGGGGGAACACAAATTTGAATATTGTCAAATACTTTGTGAGATTTTCCCCAGTTTGGTTAGGACATTGCAGGCTAATTCACCTGAAAAAGAAAGTGGATTTTGTGCTTCGGAGAGCACGTTAAGCCGTCAGTCCCAGTCGCTGTCTTTGATAGTGGTCGTTATTAGATAGCTATGTTACTGCGGTTTGAAAACTCTGACACCAGGGTTCATCGGGTTCGTCTCGAGAATGTACTCGCTAAGAAGAAGATTTCCTGATTTCTGATTTTATATTTGACAGTTAAAAGAAATTGTGTAATAACCACAACCACAGGGCATCGCGGGTACAGACGTGGCCAAAGAGGCGTCCGACATCATCCTTCTTCTTCTGTCGAGTGGGTATCGAGTCTATCGACCCGATGAACCCTGGTGTCAGAGTTTTTAAACCGCCTAGTAGCACATCTATCAGGCCTCTGACATGGTTTGAGTAACGACCACTATCAAAGACAGCGACCGGGACCGACGCCTTAACGTGCCCTCCTTTTTTCTTTTCGGACAAGGTGATTCAGCCTGCAATGTCCTAACCAAACTGGGGAAAAATTCACAAAGTGATAAATTCTCAAATATCAACTTTGTGTTTCCCCCCTGGTAATCGAACTCAGGATCTCCGGATCGGGTGTCCATGGCACTAGAGGCAGTTAAGACTGTAAGAAATATGTGTACAACCATAATGCCTCCTACAGGGCATCGCGGGTACAGACGTGGCCAAAGAGGCGTCCGACATCATCCTGACGGACGACAACTTCTCGTCGATCGTGAAGGCGGTGATGTGGGGCCGCAACGTGTACGACTCCATCGCCAAGTTCCTGCAGTTCCAGCTCACCGTCAACGTGGTCGCCGTCATTGTCGCCTTCATCGGCGCTTGCGCCATCCAGGACAGCCCTCTTAAAGTGAGTAATTGATAATTCGTTTATTTCATTCGTAACATAACAGTTCAAGACCAAAGCGTTACAAATAATTGACTTATAATTATAAATTATAAACATAAACTTTACTGAGTAAATAAGTACATATAGGCTTACCTTTATGAAGCTCAAAAAGCTCAAAACCGGGACAGAAGCGATGTAATTATAGGATTATCTTTATGAAGCTCAAAACCGGGACAGAAGCGATGTAATTATAGGATTATCTTTATGAAGCTCAAAACCGGGACAGAAGCGATGTAAATATAGGATTACCTTTATGAAGCTCAAAACCGGGACAGAAGCGATGTAAATATAGGATTACCTTTATGAAGCTCAAAACCGGGACAGAAGCGATGTAAATATAGGATTACCTTTATGAAGCTCAAAACCGGGACAGAAGCGATGTAAATATAGGATTACCTTTATGAAGCTCAAAACCGGGACAGAAGCGATGTAAATATAGGATTACCTTTATGAAGCTCAAAACCGGGACAGAAGCGATGTAAATATAGGATTACCTTTATGAAGCTCAAAACCGGGACAGAAGCGATGTAAATATAGGATTACCTTTATGAAGCTCAAAACCGGGACAGAAGCGATGTAAATATAGGATTACCTTTATGAAGCTCAAAACCGGGACAGAAGCGGTGTAAATATAGGATTACCTTTATAAAGCTCAAAACCGGGACAGAAGCGATGTAAATAAATATAGGCTTACCTTTATGAAGCGATGTAAATATAGGATCACCTTTATGAAGCTCAAAACCGGGACAGAAGCGATGTAAATATAGGATTACCTTTATGAAGCTCAAAACCGGGACAGAAGCGATGTAAATATAGGATCACCTTTATGAAGCTCAAAACCGGGACAGAAGCGATGTAAATATAGGATTACCTTTATGAAGCTCAAAACCGGGACAGAAGCGATTTAAATATAGGATTACCTTTATGAAGCTCAAAACCGGGACAGAAGCGATGTAAATATAGGATTACCTTTATGAAGCTCAAAACCGGGACAGAAGCGGTGTAAATATAGGATTACCTTTATGAAGCTCAAAACCGGGACAGAAGCGATGTAAATATAGGATTACCTTTATGAAGCTCAAAACCGGGACAGAAGCGATGTAAATATAGGATTACCTTTATGAAGCTCAAAACCGGGACAGAAGCGATGTAAATATAGGATTACCTTTATAAAGCTCAAAACCGGGACAGAAGCGATGTAAATAAATATAGGCTTACCTTTATGAAGCGATGTTAATATAGGATCACCTTTATGAAGCTCAAAACCGGGACAGAAGCGATGTAAATATAGGATTACCTTTATGAAGCTCAAAACCGGGACAGAAGCGATGTAAATATAGGATCACCTTTATGAAGCTCAAAACCGGGACAGAAGCGATGTAAATATAGGATTACCTTTATGAAGCTCAAAACCGGGACAGAAGCGATGTAAATATAGGATCACCTTTATGAAGCTCAAAACCGGGACAGAAGCGATGTAAATATAGGATCACCTTTATGAAGCTCAAAACCGGGACAGAAGCGATGTAAATATAGGATTACCTTTATGAAGCTCAAAACCGGGACAGAAGCGATGTAAATATAGGATCACCTTTATGAAGCTCAAAACCGGGACAGAAGCGATGTAAATATAGGATTACCTTTATGAAGCTCAAAACCGGGACAGAAGCGATGTAAATATAGGATCACCTTTATGAAGCTCAAAACCGGGACAGGAGCGATGTAAATATAGGATTACCTTTATGAAGCTCAAAACCGGGACAGAAGCGATGTAAATATAGGATCACCTTTATGAAGCTCAAAACCGGGACAGAAGCGATGTAAATATAGGATTACCTTTATGAAGCTCAAAACCGGGACAGAAGCGATGTAAATATAGGATTACCTTTATGAAGCTCAAAACCGGGACAGAAGCGATGTAAATATAGGATTACCTTTATGAAGCTCAAAACCGGGACAGAAGCGATGTAAATATAGGATTACCTTTATGAAGCTCAAAACCGGGACAGAAGCGATGTAAATATAGGATTACCTTTATGAAGCTCAAAACCGGGACAGAAGCGATGTAAATATAGGATTACCTTTATGAAGCTCAAAACCGGGACAGTAGCGATGTAAATATAGGATTACCTTTATGAAGCTCAAAACCGGGACAGAAGCGGTAGACAAAAACTCAAAACCCTAGAACTCTACCTACACTTTTTTTTTTTTATTATCATTATTTACAAAACACAGTTTAACAAGTTAAATGACATCGCTAAACTTTAATGAAGTTTGTCTCGATGTCATTACATCTACGAACGTTGAAACAATATGTAACGTGAGCGAAGCGAGCTCTATACTTTACAAAGCCGAATCAATACGTAAAGCAATTGTAACGAGCTAAAAGCCGAATTATGTTGAATCAAAACGTAAGGCGAGCGAAGCGAGCCATACACCTCACGATAGTTGGATCAATGTAGTATGTAGACCAATGTTAGGATAAAGTGTCTTACTGACCAGCTCTAGTTATTGGTCACTTGAAGTCACTAGTTACTATTCTTTTTTCACCGTATATTCACTTTCTTGCTACCATTTCCAGGCGGTACAAATGTTATGGGTGAACCTGATCATGGACACGTTAGCCTCACTCGCCTTAGCCACGGAAATGCCGACCCCTGACTTACTGCAGCGCAAACCCTACGGCCGGACCAAGCCTCTGATCAGTCGCACCATGATGAAGAACATCCTCGGACAGGCCATCTACCAGCTGTTTGTCATCTTCGCGCTACTGTTTGTTGGTGAGTGGGTAGATGTTTAGATAAAAGTCAATTGTGAGTTTAATAAATAAAACAGATCCAAGGATTAAGCCTTATGGGACGCCAAATAAATAATCTAATTTGTTATATTTAAAAAGTTTTGTTGACATTAACTTTGGAAAATTATTGTAAATTAAGATGCTATTAATGTCGTCCGAATAATAAGCTTACAATAAAACGCCTAACTTACCTGCATTTTGTAGTCGACTCAATCAAATGCTTTCAACTATTCTCAAAGTTGACGCTAAACATTCAAAATGTTGTGTAGATTAGTTTCAACGAAACCAATATGATTGGTTTGAATTTATTAATAAGGAATATCACAGCTATCTTCCACTTCTTTTATAAATTCATACTGTTTATTGTTGGTTTTTAGTTATACCAGGTGTAATGGACAGCGTCCCGCAAACTGGTAGGGGTTGCTCAGTTAATGATAGTGAACAACTTCCACCAGGTTTTGGTTTAAAATGGATTTTACATACAAAGTTTTTACCTCGATGGGACAATTTGTATGGAAGTGCTTTTTTTCACTTCCTGAAAAAAGTTTACGTATTTATTTAACAATTTATTGTACAAAAAAAACATCATAAACACAGGACATAAAAAAACAAAGACACAACAGGCACTGCTTATTTCTAAAAAGAAATTACTTACAGCAGACCTACAGAAGTGATAATTTTAACGAAACGCGGATAAAACGTGCACAAAATTTAATACCTATCAATAAAATAATACTACTGTAAAATACTTATATAATGTAAATATTTTACATAAATATAAACAAGAAGTAAATAAATACTTCTAATTATATACATAATCAAAAATAAATAAATAGTATAGCTATTTATATACAAATATATACATAAATATATACCCTAAACACGGATTACTTTGACAGGGAAAGATAATGTTCTTTAACTCGTCTTTTGAAGATGGCGATAGACGAGCTATCACGAACTGTCGGTGGAAGAGAGTTCCATAATCGGACAGCATGAACAGTAAAAGAGTAGGAGTAGAAATCGGTACGGTGGGAGGGGATGGAAAGAAGAGTCCTGACGTTTGAACGACAGGGCTTATCCAAGGGACGTGAGAATGTAAAACGGTCACGGAGATAGGGAGGGGAAGAAGGATTGTAGAGGATATTATAAAGGGTACAAAGGATATGAGTATTCCTGCGGAAGCGGATTGGGAGCCACTTGAGTTGGAAACGAAAATGAGAGACATGGTCGTATTTCTTAAGCCCAAAGATGAAGCGTATAATAGCTCCTCTGTGGCGTCCAGATAGCAAGTGTCGGCGTAATCTAAAATAGGAAGAAGTAAACTTTGAGAAAGATAAATTTTAGTAGAAAGGTGTAAGAAATTTTGCAGGCGTTCCTGGTGGAAGTTCAGTGTCATTGACTGAGCAACCCCTATCAGTTTGCGGGACGATGCTTACACCCGGTATTCTGTTTTGGGGTGATTCTAATTATTATTTATTCATTATTATTTATTTACTGTTTATTGTACACAAGTAACATGAGAAAGGCAATACACGGAATAACGACACAACAGGTACAGCTTATTTAAACTAAGAAATTCCTTCCAGCTGACCTACGGAAGTTAGACTTAAATTGAGAGGCAGATTAGGCGTGCACAAATAAAGCATAATATTAAAACAATACCTTATCTTATACAGCCATTGTGACCCACTGCTAGGCAAAGGCCTCTCTCCGCTCCCTACAGGACTCTTTATCTTGTGCCTCATCCGGCCATGCCTTACTGAAAGCGTCTAACTCGTCCCGCCATCTCCGCCTAGGTCTACCGCGTAGTGTGTGGTGGGCGAAAGCCCACAATTAATCAGGCATACGGCAGACGTGGCCGCCCCAATCACACTTAAGTTTGGCGGCTGCGTGGGTCACATCAGCAATTTGGGTTATAGACCGCATACCAGTGTGCCTGACTCTGTCTATCAGTTTCAGACCCAACATACTGCGCACCTCTCTGGCAGACCGCGAGTCTGAACCTTAAACAATACCAGCAAATAATATTAGTTTTTCCCTCCAGGTGACGTGATCCTAAACATCCCATCAGGCCGCTACCAACCGCTGGGCACGGACCCCACACAACACTTCACAATCATCTTCAACACGTTCGTGATGATGACCCTCTTCAACGAGATCAACGCGCGTAAAATCCACGGACAGAGAAACGTCTTCTCCGGACTGTTCACCAACCCCATCTTCTACTCTATATGGATCGGCACTGCGCTCTCGCAGGTAACTATCATCTGTTTTATCATCATCTACATCATAATTTAGTTTATCATCTTTAACACTTTCACGGTCATGATCAACCCCATCTTCTACTCTATATAGATCGGCACTGCGCTCTCGCAGGTAACTATCCTCTAGTTTATCATCATCATCATCATAATTTAGTTTATCATCTCATCATAATACCTTTACAGGTGGTAATTAAAATAATACCATCAAATGCTCCCTGTTTTCAGGTGGTGATCATCCAATTCGGCGGCATGGCGTTCAGCACGGCGGCCTTGACGCTGGAGCAGTGGCTGTGGTGCCTGTTCTTCGGCGCCGGCACGCTCGTGTGGGGACAGCTCGTCACCAGCATGCCCACCAGGAAGATCCCCAAGAACCTCTCGTGAGTAGCGCGCGACTGGCACATGGCCGGTGACTGGAACATGACCGGTGACTGGCACATGGCCGGTGACTGGCACATGGCCGGTGACTGGAACATGGCCAGTCACCGGCACATGGCCGGTGACTGGAACATGGCCGGTGACTGGCACATGGCCGGTGACTGGAACATGGCCGGTGACTGGCACATGGCCGGTGACTGGCACATGGCCGGTGACTGGCACATGGCCGGTGACTGGCACATGGCTTGTAACTTGCACATGGCTGGTAACTGGCACATGGCTTGTAACTGGCACATGGCTGGTAACTGGCACATGGCTGGTAACCAGCGCCGGCCTTATCGCTGGAGTGCCAGTGCCTGTGGTGCCTGTTCTTACCTGGGGATAAGTTGGGACTCAATAATCCTATAGAAATATAAGCCTCCTGTGCATTGAGTAAGTCTAGGGCGAACCAAAGTATATATTTTATCATAACATAACTTATCATAATTTATTTATTTTCACCACTAAAAAATTGTCGTCAACATAGAGCATTGCCTCGCTGTTTCCCCACAACAAAATTGTCATCAACATATATAATTCCGTCGACAAGTTTATTTATTTATTGGTTCACATTTATTATATACTAAACAGTTATAGATAAACACAACATTCTTAGAATAATTGAGCAACATTGGTTACTTCCATGCTGGACTGGGAGAGATAGAAAAACATAGAATGTTCCAGCTGCCTCCCGGGCATGCTGTTGAAGTCAGCAGTTGAAGTCAGTTGAGTCAGCAAAAGGGACTCGAGGGTTACAGTGTATTGTAATTTAGGCGATGGGCTGACAACCTGTCACTATAGCAATACATATTACAATCTAAAATTGCTCTCAATTTTTGTCAGACGTGGCGATAGCGCTTTTTACGAGGCGTTAAACGTTCTGCCTACCCCGTAAGGGATAAAGGCGTGATTATATGTATGTATGTATGTACATTGGTTAAAATTTGACGTTAACTTGCGTTCCCAGATGGGGCCGGGGCCAGCCCGAGCAGGACCAGATCCAGCAGTCGTCCGACTACGACTCGGACCTGGACAAGAAGCCTCGCGCCGGACAGATCCTCTGGATCCGGGGACTCACGCGTCTGCAGACACAGGTACAGACACGCACACACCACACGGGAGATAGTCAATATGGGTGGGGATTTGGAGGGATGTGAGAGGGGTAGGTAGGTTATTTGAATCAAATCAAATCAAAATTGCTTTATTTGCTTTAAACAGGATACGATATATATTTTGACGCGATATTACCACAACTAGTCCTGTGGTAGATTATTTAACGCGATGTTAATACTATTCGTCCGGTGACAATTTAGTGATTGATTCGATAAAAATAAATACGTGGTGTAAGGGACGGCGTCCCGTAAACTTATAGAGGTTGTTTAGTTAACGAAACTGAACTACTATTACCACGCTTTTATTTTCAGTAAGTAAAAAAAATATTGGTTTTTCATACAAATTGTCCGATCGAAGTGGTCATTTTGTATAGGTTAATTTATTTTTAGATCTTCTGGAAGAATTTTCTGGTGATAGTTGTTCAGTTTGATTGACTGAGCAACCCCTTTCAGTTTGCGGGACGCTGTCCTTTACACCCGGTATTGTAAACTTAATTTGAGGTACATTACTTACCGCGAAATATTGCATATCGAGTTAGGAAAGAGAAAGTCGGATAATTTTGGCTTTTTAGGGCGATGTCTGCCGTCAAACGTCAAAGGAAGAGACATGCGGCAAAGATATCGTTTTAAACCGAAATTAGCTGATTGTCTTTACCTCAAGGCAATGTGCAATATTTACTACCGAAAACAAAACAAATATTTAGACAAAAGAGAAAAAAAAATACGAAAATGTCAACCTATCTACCCCTTTTCATAATAATTGTTTTATTGTTGGGGAGTGTGTGTTTTAGGGTCGGGAGGGAAATTTCTAATATTTTGTCTGGGTTATTTATGTAAGGGGCAGTATTTAATGGGAGAAAAAAATTAGAGTGACGATTGGTAGTATTTACAGATTTATTCTTGAAGTTTATGACTCTTGGTTTAAGAAACATGAGTCAATGAAAAAACTTAGACTGATGTTACTTGAATTTTATTTTGTTTATTAGTTGAATATCGACTTAAATATTACCAGTTTAAATTTTACAAGACAATACACGTATATTCAATTTTGATATAAGTAGAGTAAATTTTGCAAAAATTCTTTCATATTCAGTAGTTTTGCAGTTTACATTATGTGATTAATAAAATAATCTTTATATGTTTCACGAAATTTTCAGCAAAAACATTTTGATATATATTAAATGAGCCCACTCGTCACCATTTATATATATGTCTTACATGAACAAAATTCAACGTTCAATTCAATATGTATTTTGTATCTTTTCTGATACAGAGCTTAGGTACACTTCAGGGTTTATGTGTTGGGTTTTTGTTGCTATTCAACGACTTATGTCGTCAGTATGCACACACAAAACATTTATTCATCCAAATCTGACGATATTTTATTACTTCAGATTTGGATATGGGGACAAAAAATATAAATAATAGTCCTTCATCTTGGTACATTAGTTTACAAAATGTAGAAGGGTGAATTGTGACTATTATTTAAAAACATACTTTTGCTAGCGGCCGTATGTAAATATAGTAAAAAAAAATGCTTTAGCTTTAAAAATAAACAGATGTACGCTTCAATAAAAAGTTGTTATCTTTTTCGTTAATTTGCATACGGCCGGCGGCTACTTCCTCAATCTTGAAATGATATTTGGACAATACGGGGTTATAAAGACTGATAGTAATTAAAATAATTATCAGTATTAATTATTTGTAATAAAATTATATCATTTCATGATTGAATTTGCTTGGAAAGTCAATTTGTTGCTACACGCAAAAAACATATTTTTGACATAAAATAATTTGTAAAGAAGAAATAACTACAATCTATATCTGACTTAATATTTATAATGTTTATCTCATACACAAAAAAATAGCAACAAAATGATTTCCCAGTACATAATGGTATTTAAAAGTGATGAAAAATCTTATGGTATTCAAATATATATCTATACATAGGAGTGGCAGAAATCTATTTGTTCGTGTTTATATACGAAGAGGGATAAGTTTAGAGTTTACAGCTATTATATATAAAAATATATACAGCTAAATCAACAGGTCAACACTGCGGATACCTTGGGCATCCTAACGCTAAGTTACCGATATTATTGTCCATTTATATATATACTTTTACTATTTTTGCATACAAACCGAATAATACCACCATTATCAATATACTATGCATCCATATAGATTATATCGCAATAGAACAATTATAGATTACGCTATAAATCATTGTGTACACATTTTTAATTTTGGTACAATAAGCCGGAATCACTAAATACGGTACTTTTTTAAATATGAAAAATCAAAATTAACGACACAAATAGTTTTTCGATGATTGATTCAAACTTTTCAAACTTATATTTTATTTGTTTTATTTAAATTTCCTTTGATTTATTTTCTTTTGTATTATTTTCATTTCATTCTCCTATACTTCTGTTCTCGTTCAACTATTTTGTTTTATACCTACACAGAGAAACACTTTACAACGTACTAATAGTAGAAAAGCTATTATTTATTTTTGGCCCATAATTAACGTAGAAATTAAACACTTGTTCGGTCACTAATTTTGTAATGAACGCAACTTTCCTATAAACCTATATATATATATATATATATTATTTATATATATTTTATATATTTTTGTTATTATCGAAATTGGCAACCGAACAACACTGTACTAGATTTTCTTTTTCAAAAACCTTTAATCATTAATTTCCTTACCTGGTTTCATGACACATATGTATTTACTTCTAAACTTATCAGTTATTCTAAACTGAACTTTATTTCTTCATATATATTTCTGACCTTCAAAGATATTTCCTCTTATCTTTGTCTATAGTCATGAAACTGGGAAGTAATAGCTAGTGTGGTCATCGCGAAAGCCTGCATGATTCGCAGTATCAAAAATACAGTCTGACGCTTTCGGAAACATAAAAGAAAATTATTATTTTTGTTTTTTAACTCGATTGATTTGACTGAACCCCACCTAGTACCACAACCCTATTGGCATGCTCTTTATATGTAGGCTGTGACAATGTTACTTATCCCTCGAACCCTCAAACAGTTATTATGACTTCCCTCTTAAGTATAAAGTATATAAATCGTTCACTAAACATCAACCACATCGCGGTATGAATATGACTGTCTCTCTCTATCTGTCTTTTATTTACTCTGAGTCATACTGACTGTTTGATTTGTTATTTTTTTATTTTGTTTTTGTCTGTTTTTATTTTTTAAGATAGTGTTTTATTTTTGCTTGTGAACGCCAACCCGATACATCCTCGCTACAGATCCAAGCTACCCGCGCTCGGTCTCGCGCAGTCGGCCGCATCCGATACAACTAACACGCGAACCGTATCAATATGGCAGTAACTCGTTCGATTGATTAATATTACCTACTTCCCCACTGTCTTTATCTTTTAGTTTTTAATATTCTGTTCAGTTACTGCTGTCACGAAACGTTGATTTATTTGAGTGTGGAGTGGATTTTTCTAAAAATAAAAAGCATATTTAGAGACTTTAGCGAGAGCATGTGGAGTGCTCGCCTCACTAACACTAGAGACCGTTTGATCGGACCTTCTTTCCTTTGCTGTTGTGTTGTTGTCAGTGTTTATGTTTTTATTTTGTTTTGTTTTTGTTTTTTGTAAATGTTGACTCCTTAGAGACTGTCGGGGTGTGTCAAGGTGGGTTGTTGTGGGTAAGCGTCAAACTGGGAATAGATTGTGGTCATCCGTAGTTTGTGCCATGGCCTTGCAGTTGGAAAGCCTCTGTGTTTTATTTGCCTTATGTTAGGCTTGATGTAGTGTCCATATAATGTAAATGTATATAGTTGGTACTTCTAGCGACGCGACTCTCCCGGTAAGTATAGTTTGTAGTGAATAACAAAACGTCTTCGACTTGAACTATTTAACAAATTCGTTGTAATGTTGTGAAGCTTATTTAACTTGAATTTCCAGAATACAATTGTGCAAATATCAAAACCTTATTTTTTTTATTGGGTATCTTCTGTCTTGATGATTTTACTGTATTTCGATAAATATTTTTTTGTTTAACTATTTATCTATCTATCTATTATTTAAATCTTTCCATATTTAAATATGTGTATGTATTTCTTGTACAATATATATTTGCACAATTGTAAATATCAGAAAGTACTAATAACCTATTAGTAATGGTCACCCCTGGCTCCCGGTTCCTGTATAACTGTTACGGAGTAACTTGGCATGGTAGATTGCTCTCTAGATTAAGTACCTGATGTTAATGTCACAATTAATGATCCGTGTTGAAGATGCGAGCCACCACCATAGACGCATATGGAATTTGAATAAAACAAAAAACTAAATAAGTATTCGTGTAAAATAAATAAAAGTTCCAAAGCCATTATACTGTGGCAGTAAATAGGTCGGCGATGAGTTCCGGTAGTGCCCCGGTCCTTCCCATTCGTAGGTTTTCCCTTCGGTGTAGAGTAGTCGATGATCTTCAGGGTAGCTGCGGCCTCCAGCGTACCCATACCTTCATTTCTAATTATGTTTCTTTATTTTTGGTTTTGTTTTGTTTGTGTTGAACTCGCACTCTTCCCGAGTCATATTCGTATCACGGAACACTGGCCACGCGCCGCATACACTCATCAAACGACACGACACACATTATTATGTTCTTTATTTGAACTTTTTGTGTTTTTGTTATTTAAAGAAAGGGTCTGTTTTTCGTGTTGGCCTGCTTGTGGCTCGGACAGATATGGGACACGGGAATCAGCAAATTAAACCGTGTCCTGATGTCCAGATTTGATTTCACAAAATGTTACAAACATAACTATACACGACAGAAAATAGTACCTAAACGAAACACTAAACATTGACATGACAATGTGTTACTACATGTTAACTAGAATCAAATTCTAAATTTATTCAAAAATAATAAGTTGAAGTATAATTTTATGTTCATTCATATTTTAAACAAATTAGATAACATGAAATCCTTTTTCAATAATGGAATACAATTTTGTTTATAACCCCATATTATTTACATACTTTTTTGGAAGATCATTGAAACACATTTCTTTCTAAAATAAAATTGTAGAGAAGACGTCTAAAAATTATGATAATTATGTCTATTCATTTTCTAGTTTTCGCGTACATAATTGGCTTAATGGATAATCAGATTTTCGACCTCAATCAACATACATACAGAGCTAAATTTAAGGAAATCGCTACATATACCGCCACGATACAACAAATATTCACACATCACAACAAACTCACACCCTGTGACTAACAAAACCTAATATGTCCCATATCCGACACGAGGCCAATAACTGGCGCGTGTCCCATATCTGGCCAGGTTGTTAAGGGGCTTTCCTAGGCCAAGTGGCGCCTACATCAGTCAAAAAAATCATAACTCACTGAAAACACAATTAATCGATAATCCTGCATATCAGATTAAAGTATGTACTAATGTTTATATTAAGTATTACAAATTAATTATTTTAGTGTACACTGCAGTTACAGTTAGCAAAAGCGCAAATTTTCTATCTGTTACTACAACGAACTACAAAAAACAAATTTGTGTAGTTTGAAATTAATCTAAGTACCTTAACAACAATCAACCGGATTCCCGATTAATTGTGTTTCCAGTGAGATATGATTTTCAAAGCCAAAGTTGGAAAACTTGCCTTGGGGTCGCCCTTAAGCTAGGCGTTAACGTAGGACGGTGTCGAATGGGCCACGGAGCCACGCGCGGGCGGCGCGGTGGGCCCGGCCATTGACCGGTGTTGTTGGACCCGGCCTGTTCTCGAGACGGAAGTGTAGTGGCGGCCGCGCCGGGTGCCGGCACGCTGCGTACGGCGGACACTCACGGTATCCTAGCCGCGAGAGTGGCAAAGCGCACAGAGGCCGAGCTGCTTACAACCGTGTTTAGCACATATGAAAATGTAGAGCCAAAAATATCACGCGAGCGGTGTTGAAATCCGTTCGAATTCGTGCCCCAGATGTTCCCAACTGATATAAAATGCTTTGTCTATCGATCTATCCAACTGAGCTTTCAAATGTTTGAACCACTTAAAGACATTTCTTGTGTCCTGATTCGATCCAATAGCGTTGAAATTCAAAGAGATCTGAAAGTTCTCCGAGAATTTCGCACATAGTTGTTCAGTTGGGAAGAGCTATGGTGCGTCGTAGGTTTCCGCTTGAGTTAAATATTTGGTTTCTACATTTTTATGTTTTAAATAACCGTGCTGAGATACACTATTACCGAAATGCGATAGTAAGACAGGAGACGCGGCAAAAGGACACGCACCGCACGTCTGAAGTAGTGTACCTGTGACAGCGCGGTTGTATGAAGCTTTGCCTCTGTACGGTTTCTTACTCTTGTGATCCTAGCGGTTTGAGAATAGCCGTAGGGGGCCGCGGCGCCGCCTGACACACATATCTGAAAAATCGGGGTGATCGCCATTTTGAGGATAACTATTGTTTTCAAGATGGCGGATTTTTGACTGGAGATAAAAAAGAAAGCTTTAGTTCGGGTTTGATATTAAAACTATCAATGTTCCTTTGCTAATTAAAATGATTACAGACAATCAATTGGCAAAATATTTAATTCTCGGAACAAAAAGTATATTTTCAAGCGATTACTTTGCAGTTGCTAGTAAGTAGAGCTACTCAGCTAAGGTGCCAATAAATACGGTTATATTGGTAATATAAATAGGTAACTCTAATTGCTGGCCACTGCAAAATATTATTATTAATACAAAATATTAGTATCCCTTCGCGAGATATAAAATCAGAAGAGTATGGTTTTATTTGTTTTCTCATATCATAGTAAAACTAGAAGCACGATTTAGTTAACGAAAAATGTGTAGTGTCGGCGGCTACCCGCGCGCCCCAATAGTTCTGTTTCCTCGTATGCATCTCCCACGTCTGTCCGGCTAGACCCAGGCACCGTCTCAAGCCCGACGCACCCTCTCTCCACAGCCGAACATTCGATGTTTCGACACCCCCATTCTCCCCCCCCCCCAAGCTTTGTGACGTCATCCGGACCTCATACCCCCCGGACCTTGAGGCCCGTCATAGTCGCTCGCACATTTCTTAGATTACGTTTTTGTTTAGCGAGCATGGCCCCCCAGCACTGGTCATTCGTGTCTTCATCGTCACTAGACGTACCCCAAACGCACAGGTGTTCCGATAGTTGCATGTTTCCACACGTAGCGTTTCTTCCACAGGTAGCGTTAAACTCTGAATACAGCCAAATTGTCGTTAAACAGAGAACATCCACACCACACTCTTTAAATATCGGTGGGTTCGGTAGCGGGGATGAGGGTTGAGGCGCGCGGGGGACGGAAGCTCAGAGCGGTTGGTTGCAGTTGCGCGTGGTGCGGGCGTTCAAGTCTACGCTGGAGGACTTGGAGGAGCGTCTCTCGGCGCACTCGGCCGCCGGGCTGCGCTCGCGGCTGCGCGCGCCGCCGCAGGACATCGCCTACATAGACGCCGATGACGTGCCAGCCGCGCGCACCGAAACCACCATATTCTGAATACGAACGGGGCACGCACACACACCCCACACTCACCGGGATGGGCGAGAGCGTTCGAGCGTGCACTGACGCTACTCGATAGTAACGCTATTGAGACAGTTGGATTGTTTTTAAACGCATTTATGTGCGCGGTTGAATTTTATTCGTTTTAAAGCGGAAGGTGATTCTGTCAATGCAACAAAGAACTTTCCCAAAGAAACAGAGGTCGAAATTTGATAAAATATATAGTATTCTTTTACCAATGGCTTCAGCATATTGAATCATTGGATGGGGGATCTGTTCTTTTTTAATATTTCGACCTGTGTTCCTTGGCAAATGTTCGAATTAAATTTCCTTTGGGTTTTAAAACGTGTGCAATTTCATCGCGTACTTTAATTTATTGAATTATGTATAATTGTTAAGAATCAAAGTAACTTTTATATAATTATCAGAAATCATGAATGTACACTCAAACGCTGCCTTCGATCAAATCTTAATAATACAATTGTATTTTGTATACCGCTCGCCCATCTCAACCTGAGACGCACCAACCCGATTTTTATTTGAGTTTGTTTGCGACGTACCGAAAGTACTTATTGACCGTGTCGCTACATGCGCTATGCTTTAATAACGACTAATCGATTTCGAGTCTTAATCTAGTGCAGTAAGGACTTTTTAAATAAGTGTTGAACATTTTTAGTAACTAGGTAGTCGATAGCAATAAAACTAATAGAAACGGTAGCGACCCGATAAGCTCTTAGACCGAATTGTGCCTGTAAAGCGCCCTGGCGTGACTTGTACATTCTCAATCATGTTTATATCTTCGTTGATGATTCCCATTAGAGACTTTTTTTAATAGCTGATTGCGAAAATCGTAGTTTTGGGACCTTTCTTGTCTAGGGTAAATATTATGTAATACTTTTATCCGCCGTTGAATTTAAAAATATACATTGCCTCTCAAAAACACAACTTAAACTTTTGTATGTAAAGAGGCAGTGGTATTTTGTGTAGCTATTTCAATATAAATGGAAACATGAAGGATAACTTTTTAAATTTGTAACTTTTTAAATCTTAGAGTTTTAACTTTAAATAGTTTTTGAAACTTTCAATATTTCACTAGCTTTTGTTGATGTAGTATGTTGGGCGCGACTATGAGAAGCACAGGTCGATAGTTCGGCAGCTTACGTGTTTTATTTCATAGTAAATTTTGGGACCATTTTAACCCACTTCTAACTAATACTGGGAACCAGAGAGACCTACGATTTAATCGAATATAATATTGTAATATGTATATCTTAAATATTCTACACACTTTCAATATATTCCTTTATAGATCTTGATATAATTATATTTACTCTTAATATAAACGGCGATCTAAAGTTTAATATGAATGAGACACTAGGGAGAGAGCTCTAAGCATAAAATGTATAAAAAGTG
This sequence comes from Scrobipalpa costella, assembly GCA_949820665.1. Taxonomy (NCBI): domain Eukaryota; kingdom Metazoa; phylum Arthropoda; class Insecta; order Lepidoptera; family Gelechiidae; genus Scrobipalpa; species Scrobipalpa costella. The sequence continues at coordinate 10,031,620 of OX463320.1, read as the reverse complement.
AAACTTTGGTTTTTCGAATGTTACGATATCTATTTACATTGAATGAATACATTTTCGAGCAAATTCCATAGCATTTTTTTTCGCCACTCGTATAGTTATGGTGGGGGCCGCCCAGTTTTAGCAAAATCGCTCTTTTCAGATGTTGACGGTAAGTGTAGGTCTGTCTGACTCGCATAGGCAGTGCTCGTAAGTATACAGGAGGTCGCCGAGCCTGTATACAACAATGTAGGTACACTTATGAGACTATACGTTATGAATAGAGCATGGGATACGTGTATTTGCACGTTGGCTGCCCTTCGTCGTCGGTTTTACACGCTTCAACTTACTGAACCAATTTATTGTACATGCCGAAAGGCATAATCTTTTTGAAAAATAATTGTTAAATATTTACGGTTCAATAAGTCAAAAGTAGTTACACGACCACCTAGCAAGGTGAGAACACGGTGCGGTGGCCATTTTGTGAACGATGAAAATCAAAATGGCGGCCCCAACGTTTAGATGTAAGTATTAAGTAGAAAGAAATGTATATTTTTTTGGTACAAATGTTGTTTCTTATTTTGTAATTTATTTTTGCTTCGCATTTAAAGTGTGATCATGCTTATTTTACAGTGTGTGCATGTGTACCGATGTCTGTGAGTATGCACAATATATTTTTTTCTTTTATTTTTTTAATTTAGGTAAAGATGTTTGGTACAGAGTTACTGGTAATATATTTTAATGCAATGACTAAGTATAGTATTTTTTAAATATTATCAGATAAGGGTTCGATATCCGAATTTATGAACTTTAACAAATGTGTTCAACATGTTTGACTAAAACTAAAATTATGTATGTTATCACGACTCACCAAACTTCTGATTTTGTAGTTGTTAAGCAGGATTCAAAAAGATGCATAAAAATATATAAACTCCACTATACACCAAAACTAGGAAACTAAGAAACAGTAGTGTAACCATTATTAAAATATTAATAAAACGGCTTTTTTCACTTATATTTTTTTAGCATTAACTCGGTTGTGTATGTACTTATTTTAAGTTGGTTTCGTGAACTTATCATTTATTTTGAGTTGTATCGATTACCGTAACGTTATTGTTAAACATACATACTTAACCGGCATTATAAACGACCAGTTTAATATTTTTAAAACTCATTTTAATAAAAGTATTTATTGCAAGTGACGGTTATTTCTTTTAAAAAACCTCAAATTCAATCACACAACATGAAAAAAAAAATAACTCGCGAAGTAGCTCACATACTGGATTTTCAAATTTTGCGTAGTAGTAGCTTCCGACACGGTTTTTTGATTTACTATCCAATTTATTTTATATATATCTACTAGTACTTGCTATTGGATGCCCTCGATTGCCCCGACCCAGCTAGTGTGAATGCCCCCTAATCCTAGGCGTTAGGCACTAACAAGATGCTTTCTAAAAACCTTAACATTTTCTACTAGCTATATTTCTTCACTTCTTGTAGTGGTGTTCTAAATTCAAATCCTCAGCACTTTTATTCGAATATTATATTTTTTTATATTTGTTTTTGGAACACCAGCGCCCCCTATCCCACATTTGTTTTCGGATTGGCCACGAATAGTCGCGTTTAGTCAGCCAGCAAGCACTTCCGCCCGACTGCCAACGGGTATTCTAAGGAATTTGTATATAACCTTCAAAAAGCTATAACTCCATGTATATATTAAAAAAAAAGTTACATATAGCAAAGTAGCATTGGTCCAAATATATGCAGATTTCTTATAGTCCCGTGTCGGTTCATGACGCGGGCGCGATAGTGAGACTGACGCGTCCGTTGTATTTCAGCAAAAGGCGGACATAATGGCGGGCCGCCGGATATTTGTCAATAATTATTTGGCCGAGCATCGAAGGATCAGCGTCCAATCCGGTGGAAGCTCCATCCCTGCCCTCAGCCCGGTCTCGCATCAAAGCGATGAATAACGCCCCAATATACAAAACTAAAATATACAAATAAATAAATTATAAAATAAAAACTTGAAAATAAATATAACAAAAAACTACAAATAGTATCCAAGATAGAAATTCGATTCAAATAAAACTTTACTAAATTAAAACTTAAATATTAGACATAAAATTCATAATCAACGACAAAACTAGAAACAATATAATTGGAATAAAATAGAAACTAGATTCGATTCATAGACGCGAATAATCGCAGGCACAAATTTAATATTTAATCGAATATATAAATCTACTGCCAATAAAAACAATATGAAATTTCTAAAATATATATTAATGATAATCGTATAAAGTACTTAGACGTGGACTTTTGCTAAAATTTTCAAAATTAACGAACAAGTTTTTAAATCTCTCTAAAATGTAAATGCAGTAGTTAGAGTAAGTTTACTAAAATATTAGAATAAGAGAAACATTAGTGAAACTCGCAAAATATATTTAGATTATATTTAACTATGGTGCACCAGTATTTAGATTAGACGAAGATCTGTTTTATATACCGCATACAAAGTTATTTTTTATTATTTATTTATTTTTTTACAAGAGATATATCTTAAAGTATTTAGTTTTTCTGTAAATAAATCTCTCATAAACTCTCATTCCTTTTTTGTAGTAATATACTAATGTTATGTGTTGTGCTAAAATTAAATTTTATAATAAAGGAAATATTCATGTGCCATTTTTATATAAAGAATATTTAACACAAAATACACAAATTGTGCTACTCAAGTGCTTTTATAAACGTTACGACATGTGATGATATTTAAATTTGCTTGTTCTTTTATGTTTATCTTTTTTTAAGAATGCGTCTTTAGATGTTCTTAAATATAAACGGTGTTTAAATGTTAGAGTTTATTTCTGAATGTTTTTATTCTAGAAGGCTAGTTGTGTCATGGTTATGATTCGTAGATTGTGCAGTCCTATGTATGTTTGTTGTAACCACGATGACATACACAATAATTCTGCTATCGATTTCGTTATTTATTGTTTTTTAGACATAAATAGAATTAGTACAGCTATGCAATACATAAAGCGACAAATGATAAATCAAGTGTCCTAAATATATGACATTGGATGCATGTAATACACTTAATAGAACGGGAGGGGGTTAACTAGAATATATATCTTCTTATTTTTCTAAAGTGTCTCTGTGATGGTGAAAATCCTTCAAATTTTGAAGGTGCCTTATTTTTATAAGACTTCTTTCGAAGCGGTTTTTATTTCATCACTAGGATGCGATATGATGTTCTCCTTTCACTCTTACACTCCTTTCACTACACACACCTGTCTACTACTCTGGTCTTCCATCCTTTTCTTACTTTTCAGTATTTACACCTTCTTTTCAGTTTCCGTTTCCTAACAATCTACGTATATTAGAACTTCAAGCAAATTTAATTATCTGTCAACTATGTTTTATGGTATAGTGATCTTTAACTTATTTATATTTATGTTAGTATATAGCGTATATTTAAATATAAATATAATTATGTACTGATCTTTAAATTCGTTTTTTGCACTTCGTGTAGTGATCTCTAAATCATTGCCTGCTACATGAATGTTAAGATTTAGGAAGTAAAAATTATATTTAAAATATGATTACTAAAATATAAATTATTTCGTGTCTTGGTGTACGCCAAAAAATAAGGTTAAACTATATGACTAAAATATTATAAACTAATTTCTTTTTCAAAAGTCTAAATAATTACGCTTATAGTGGTTTCGTAAACGGCAAATAGTGAGAAACACTCTAAACCCTAACAATAGCGAAAGCATGATTTCCTGCTATCTACCTACTTGGTATAAACTGGTATATATTTGTTAATTCGTTATTTCTAACGCTTCTTGTCTTATTAAACTTTAGTAATAAAGTATCTATACTCCAAAGTAACTTTGATTTCACCCAACTGTGCCACGTTGCGGAGAGCGGCAATGATAAGGTAACTGGCCATGAATTGTGTGTCGATGTTGGCCCAACGTTGGCCGGATGTGTGGCCAAGCTCGGCCATGGATGTCGTACCGTCTAGATAAATGTTAGAACTTGCTTAGCTTTCACGCTATTGTAGACGGCGCCACTGGCATGTACTATAGAAAACGTCTCTGCATACATAACGCTTTGTATAATATTATAAATGTATAAACTGTAGTATAATTTATACACTGAATATATGCATGCACTGACTAGAAATATGTAGTTGTATTTGATAGTAGATTTAAAAACGCTAAGCTTCAAATTTAGTGCCACGCTAAATGTATATAGATCACCATTATTATAGATAAGGGAACTGAATTAAAACCACCGAAATAATCGTTAGAAAAAACGCGGTCACATTTAGTTGCTATTTCACGATGCATTCTAGCTTTTGTATTTATTGTTAGATGTAGCTTTAGATGAAGGTACAGAAACTATCTGGTATGTGAGCGACTCCGTCGATATACATATAAATAATAAGTGTGCTTCTATAGTTATAGTTCGCATGAAAACCTACACACACGTACACACACACACGAGTGAAAACTCGTTCACAATTTGACACAACACCCAAAAAACAACAAATTATATAAAATATAAATATTTATTTGGATGTTACCACGGAACGCAGGGTAATGAATGTTGAATGTTATTTCAGATCAATGTGTTACTGTTATTTTATTAAATTTAAGTTATTTATTTTCTTTCCTATAATATAGGCAATATAGTTACGGAGCCCTGGATGGAATATGTAGAAAAACAAAAGTATATACTGTTAGTGCACACCCCATGTATGTGCTTTTTAAGGAACTAGGATAAACCCTGCGTTAAGTTTTGTTTATCTACTGTATTTTATTTGATATCTTCCTACCTACTCTATCTACCTGTTTTCGCTTCGCGAGGCACAGCTTCGAAAGGTCCCTGAAAATAATTTTGTACTTTCTGATATACACTCTTGTTGTGAAGATATTCTCACTTGCTAATGTATTCAATGCCATTTCAACAATACAACCAGCAATTCTATTAATTTTGTATATATCTTCTACTTGGAAATATTATGAACTGTTTTTGCGGGGCGTGTGCGACGTGATGTCCATGTGTCTTCGATTTTTTTTACAAAAACTAGGTCAAAGAGTCGACTAAAAAAAAATGTGACAGACCAAAGTTACTTGAATGGCATTGAAGCACCACTGCAGTCTTTATGTATAGAACCTGTTTCTCTGTAAGCAAGCCGGCATCGGCCCTTCTTCGTGTCGTTACTCTACTTCATACCCTCGTTTTTATTTTCTTTTCCATGAAACCCCATTGCACACGGAAGGTCATAGGTGGCGAGTTGCAAGAACGCTTGATTCCGGTGCCGTACAGCAAGACCTCCACCGATCAAGCTGTAAGACTACTACAAGAGCCTGCTCACTCACGACTTTTTTTTAACTTTTTCTGTTCCGTTTGTTTTTATACGTTCCGATACTGTACTGTCTACCTTACAATTTTTTGGCGGGAACGGAGTGACGAGAGGTGCTAGCGACGACGAGATTGTTTTGTTTCATTTCCTTTTTTTTATTCACCTCCGTACGAATTAATTTTGACGCTTTATATAAATCTGAACTTCAAGATTATATGCAATCCCTACCTCGCTACCACTTTTCTATCTCTCTCTCGCCTATCTTCCGCTCTGTCTTGTGTTCATACGCTGACCATTTAGTTTCACTACTTACCCATATACTTATATGTAATATATGTACATATTCCTGTATATATTGTTAAGTATATGTCCCTCATCGTGTTCTAGTGGTAAGGTTTGGCAAGTTCCCAAGAGGATGGTATTAGATCGGTCAGTGTAACCTGCATGCTTTATTATCGCGGCATGGATCCTGCATGTTCTTTTTTCAAATTCTATTCATCAGATGTGTACTAATTGCAAAATCGATTTCACTGTAATCGATTCCTTTGCTTTTCATAATTAGGATGGGTTTGATTTTTCTTTTCAATTCATGAATAAAAACTAAATCCCATCCAAATTTGGGAATATCCTTAAAATATAATGGCAACAAGATAAAAGTAAAATTGGTTTTATAATATTTAGTAGGATCATTCAAATCGCTTACTATGTCAATCTATTCTATATAATTGTATTAAATGACAATATACATTGTGAAATTTACAATATATTAACTTGTGAACCTATTACTAGCCTCCTCCAGTTATCAGCCAATTTTAGTAACTGGCCAGTAACTTACAACAATCTAAATAAAATTAGCACAATATCAATCAAATAAGGGGTAAACTTTTACTAGATACCTAAATATGTCCTGGACCTACCTAACAATCAATTTTACCCAGGAAATTAAAATATTACTACATATTTATTTAGTTAGTAAATTAAAAATAAATTTCACAATGTAAGTTCATTTGGTAAAGTAGTTTTAAAATTTATTTCGCATCATATCATAGCATTTTAGTGTCGTTTATATTTTGCTACACATTTGCACTACGTATATAAATCCATAGGGTCTAAGACTCATAAAAAACGCCAGGGATTCGTCAAGCTTTCAAAGTCATATGAAATAGAAGTCATTTTTACTACAGCTTTTAGTGAATTTCCTTAAATAAATTACTTTAGGAAGTAAGACTAGAGTGCTTACTGCTTATTTGGTCTTCGTGAAGTAGGGAAAATTGGCGCGGATACAAAAACCATACAGTCCTTTATTGTAATAATTTTATTTGGATTCTGTTGAATCAATTTCGCAAGATATATGCTGAAAAATACAGTTCGACAGTTTCCAAATAATAAAATGTCGTTTCAAAATTCTACAGCTTACTCGTAAATGTTTGGGTACATGTCAGCAGCTTCAAAGATATTCGGAAACGATAGACGTTGCTTATCGTGCATAGAATGTGTTTGTGTACAGCTCAGCAGGGCTTTACGCGCAAGGGCGGTAATATGGCATAAGAGCAACTAGAAGATACAATATTATGCAAGGGTTTTAGAATCGCATATTGTTGTATCTTATTTATAGATGCTCATGTGCTATATTATATGCCTAGAAACAACTGTCACAATAAATGTACAGTATTGGTAAGAGAAGATTCGGAAATGTTTGACTTTTATCCAAATTAAAATTTCTTTTTTGCTACTTGACGATTATTTGAATAAATATTTTCGGAAACTAACGAATCTCTTTAAACCTTTACTGTACATCAAAAAAGTGGAGGGGTAATAAGTCTTGATTTGAATGAACTTATTCAGATTTTTAATTGTCGATTGACATTCAAAGTTAACACAGAATGTTCATAAGTATGTAGAATAGTATCGTATGACAATATTTCAAGTACTAGTAGAATTCAAGACTTATTTTCCTGAGAAAAAAAAAACTATACCAACGCAAAAAGATACAGATATTGCAGATATGAAAACTGGCGCAACATAGTCCTAAACGTTGATATTTCAAGTAAAAGGTAATGCATGAGTAAACCTTAGATACAATCCTGAATGGAACATGTATATCTCAATTTGTATACATTTCTGTGGCCCTAAACACGTATGCCAGGTCTGTAAGGCTCCCTTCACACGACACAATTGGCACAAAGCGACAAAATGTCTGTATTCAGAGAAGCAACGTGTGTTCCCCTTACTCACGGTGACACTGCATGGCATTTCTCGCGATACGCGCGCCTCACCGAAACGCTGGAAATATCTACCAACTGATTACAGATTTTCTACCATATTGGTAGGATTATTAATATTTTGGTAGGAAATGTGTAGTTTGTTTGGTAGATCGCGGCGAGAGTTTTAAAAGATTTCAGAAAAACAAAAGCTCACAATTTTAAGACAACACAGTGCTCCTGCATGGTTGTTGAAAATGTATTCACTTGTCTGAAAATTATGGGTATTTTGGCTTACTTAAATTGTTTAATCGAGATTTTGAAAATTATAACTGTTTTAAAAATGTATGTCTCATAATTAATGATACTCGATTAAACATTACAGCGAATCATCTTTCAAATCATATCATGGGACTGAAATCTTTTATCATCAACTTGGCGTTGACAGAAAACAAACGTAAATGTGACTGGAGTTTTCAAATATCTCGCTTTCGCCTTTTTTATGGCTCGGTGTGCTTACATTTATGTTCTTATGGAATTGTACCATTTGGTAAATATTTCGTCAATCCCTCTGGCAACACTAGATGCACTTGTCACATATTTCCGCTAGAGGGAGCTGACGATTAAATGTTGGCGTTTGTGGCGTTCTGACTCTAGGCTTATAATTGTTTTCTAGTCTAATGTTTCCTATTTCAATTGAGGGGATCTCCGGTTCACACCAGCGCCCTCATCAGTTAAAATATCATTATTCAGTAGAAACGCAATTAATCGAAAATCTGGTAGATCAGATTGAAGTATAGGTACTGAAGTTTATTTAAAGCATTATAAATTAATAGTTCACTGTTCACTGCAGTTATAGATAGCAAATGTGCTAAAAGTGACCGATTTTCGCAAATTTTCTATCTTTAACTACAACAAACTATAAGCTGCAACTTTATGAGGTTCTAAATGACCTTCATTGCATTTACTTCAACCTGATCTACCGTTTTTTCCTATTGATTTTGTTTTCAGTGAATTATGGTTTTTTGACTAGTGAGGGCGCCACTTACCCCAGGGGAGCCTCTCAATCGACTTTAGTTAATTTACTTTCCCTATAGTGCTAACAAGTTAACAAAGAGTGTTTCATACTAGTATTGTAATTTATTTATCTCTTTTTTCATAATTAATTAAATTACTTTAGAATTGTAATCGTCAATTGGTTAGTATTTGTTTACGTTTTTGATGAAAAACCGGCGCATTCGCTAATTAACAAGTAATTTACGTGACTCGATGTAAAACGTAATAAAAAAAAACACCCTTCAACTGACTTTTGTAAAAGAAGATAACGCTTACTGGAGCTCGGATATCAAAAATAATAATAGTTAGCGAATGGGCCGTTTACCGGACCAAAGTCAGAGCGTCACAAAGGCTCGAAATATCCAACAAGCTCAGGCAAATGAATAAGGTTGTCAGAGCGCTGCAAATAAACAGAATGAAGTGGTGATTTCGAATACTGCAAGTGATATGTGATACGGGGACCACTCATTCACAAAATACTAGTTTAAAGGTACTGGAAAGTAATGTACGGCGTGGCAAAGCAAACGCTGTTTCGCGTCGCTTTGTCTGTACCGCAACCATTACTGGTATCTCAACCAGAAAGAGTATTTTGTTTTTGAAGGTATTAACTCAGTTTTATTGTCTTTATTTTGTTATTAAGAAAACACTTTTTACACTAGTTCCACTATTTTTGACTATTTTTAAATTCTGCCTGATGATGGTGTAACGAAACTGGTAGCTTTAATCACTACATAATAGTATAAAACAAAGTCGCTTTCTCTGTCCCTATATCCCTATGTATGCTTAGATCTTTAAAACTACGCAACGTATTTTAATGCGGTTTCTTTTAACGGATAGAGTGATTCAAGAGGAAGGTTTATATGTATAATACTCGTACATGCATAATATAGTAGAGAAACACTGATGATTTCCGTGCGAAGCCGGGGCGGGTCGCTAGTAAATAATATATAGTGGAACTAGTGTAAAAAAGTGTTTTCTTAATAGTTAACTATGGAGTTATCAAGAAATAACAACACAAAGTGTAACAGACTTTATTTTGTTTATAAGCAGAGTTCTGTCAATTTTATTCGCTGCCTGAGTTTACAAATGAGTGCGTGTTTTAATATGTCGGTTGGTGTGCGTAGATCCGCGTGGTGAACGCGTTCCGGCAGGGGCTGGACTCGCGCGGCTCGCTGGCGGACGCGGCGCTCGCCGAGGCGCTGCGCAAGCAGACCGCGCTCAGCAAGCGCTTCTCCCACTCGTCCAGCATCGACTACGCCGACGCGCCGCGCGACACGCTGGCGCCGCACGACCTGGACGTTGAGCGGCTCAGCTCTCACTCGCACACGGAGACGGCCGTGTAACGCCACACCCGCAGACCCACGCCCGGTCCCAGCTCCGCATGCAATAATTTAGCGTAATATCAGTATTACCCGCCGCGAATGTGACCGTGGACGCTCTCCAACCGTTTCGCTGCCATCGCTCTTAATTATATTATAATATAGCTAAAACGATTGTGTATAAAATCATATTTTTAAAAAAACGAGGATGATCAAGTTTCGTATTTGATTTCGAGTATGGTTGAGAGACTAACCCGTTGTATAGACGCATGACGCATCGGTGCTAAGGCACTAGTCTACGGCATGATCACCAGTGTATCGATCATAAGTTATATTGTTAACTAGTGTGTTTAATTATTCGATTGTTTTGAAAATATTTTATTATTATACGCGCGCGACGGACCGCGCGCGTCTGTTGAACAAATAAAAATATTGTCTAATTATTAATTTTAGATTTAAGCGCAAGGACGAGCGAATGGACGTGTGTTTTTTGAAAATAAACAAAATTTTCGCATACCATCGTGTCATCTCTAGGACGGAATGAAATGTTTTGTATTGCTTTTGTCAAAGACATGTCGTGGTGCGAGGGAGCGCGCGTGCCGCTCTCATCCTTTTGTATAAAGTTGTTTCATTTGTAGCGCGCGCCATTCGCTCGCGGCGTTGGACGCAGCGGCCGCGCGGCTGCCGTCCGCTGGCCGCACGGCGACCGCGCGGCCGCCGCGCGTTGCACGCCGCGTGCTCGCAGTGATATTACCCGGCTCGCGCGCGCCCACAACCACTCTACTTGGACTAAATTATTGAACTATTAGTTAAGGTGTTTGTTATAAATTTCAATAACTTTTCTTTTTGTTTTTACGACCTTTTTCCCCTAAATCTAAGTATACATTTAAGTCATATCTCGAAGCGTAGACGCATTCAACTAAAAAGTTTCTATACAAGAACTGTACACTGTATTCTTGTGTAAAAACCGACGTAGTCCACTTTAAACATCTTCAAAATGTTTAAAATAGAAAATAAACATTAAAATTGTATAGCTGAAGGTATTTATTTGTAATGCTAGTCTCTTATGAAAACAAAATACTAATTATTCAATTATTATAATGTACTTATTGATTATTGATAAATACTTCAAGTTTATTAAACAAAATATAGTCTACGGTGTAACGAATTGATTTTGGGTTTTTTTCTCTATGAGCAATAGGAATCGCGCGGTCGTCGTGTCTCGCGCCGCGGCGGGCCCGCTGCGTTTTCGCCGCGGGTTTCTGCGGATCTTGCGGCCGCGACGCCCGCGCGTGGCACAGAAATAGGCGACGTAGTATCGCAGCAGTGGCATTTTCAAGTTATAACGTAAGACATGTACTTAGTGAGGAGTTGATCGCGAGTCGCACCAGAACGGCTCGGCCCACTTGTTTTAGTATAAATAAATGCGATCCAAACGACTTAGTGAATCGGCAATGTTCAATTTTGTATAGAACGTTTCATAGTAGCGGTATTTGAGAGTTGTTATTATTTGTGAGATACGTTCGATCGTAGCGCGCTCCGCTTCTACACGACATCGGACAAGTGGCGCGAAAACTATTAAACTATTAAACAATCTTGTAAGTAATTAAGTATTAGCTTCGAATCAATAAAGCCTTTTTAAAAAACTTAGTTAAAAAATGAGGAACTATTGAAAACTTCACATGTTTAAAATAAAAAGGAATAATTATGATTTCAGTGAATAGAGGTTCATGGTATGGTTTTGTGTATTATATTGCTATTTTCGTTGATATTCGTTATGCCACGAGTTACCCAATGAAAGACATAAATTAGGAGTGCGGTGTGGGGTGAGGGGAGGGGTCACGCGCGGGTCATCACTGCCGAACCGCCGTCGCCCGCGTCTTAAAACCGCGCGGGTGCTGACGACCGCGTTCCAACCGCGCGGCCGCCGACGCCCGCGTGTAATAACCGCACGGTTCCCCCCCCCACCCGGCACCGCAACATTGTTTTGACACGACAGTCTGCCACTAACCATTTTAGGTGATAAGTCCCATTGTTGTATTTTTCGTCTCACAATAAATGAAAATCTATTTTATTGTTTTTAATGCTGTGGTTTTATTTTGTTAGTTCCCTGTCAAATGTTGAGAAAGTTCTGGATATTAATTAAAATAGCGCTTGGATACTTTAGTATGTCAAAGGAACATTTAAATTAAAATAACTGAATGTGGCCAGTAACTTTGTGGTGACCGATAACTAGGGCAGGCCAGATACTGGTTCAAATTAAAATAACTGAAAGTGGCCTGTAACTAGAGGCTGGAATTGGCTCGTTACTGGTACATACATATTTAAATGACTGAAAATGGTCAATAACTGGAACAGGCTAGTTACTAGTATAAATTCAAATAACTGAAAATGGCTTGTATCTGACAATTAACAGGAACTGGTTAATTATGAGTATAAATAAGTTCGTTTCTAGTATAAATTCACTGCCCAGTCACTGGTTCAAAAAATAACTGAAAGCGGTCAGTAAACGATGTTTTGAACTATTTCAAAATATAATTCTTGCATTTAAAGAAATGCATTATAATAATATAAAAGCAGCTAGCCTTGAACGGTCAGCCTATCTTTTCATTGATAGTGTCGGAATTTAAAAACTAAACTAAAGAATCTCATCATCTCCTTAGCCTTATCCTGTATCTCACAAGGTCGGCTACCTAATCTAGGGGATTGACTACTTAAAACAAAACTAAAGAACCTACAGATCAATAATTAAAAGTCCATTTTCTGTTCAAATTGTAATTTATTTCAATAACAATGGTATAAAAATTATGAATGATAATACAAACTTAACGTTTAACACTATTTGCTGCTAACTACGGGAACGTAATGAGTCCAGGCGGAGGCTCCGGAGGCGGCTACCTAATCTAGGTGATTGACTATTTGAAAAAAAAAACTAAAGAACCTACAGATCAATAATTAAAAGTCCATTTTCTAAATTCAAATTGTAATTTATTTCAATGTCAATGGTATAAAAGTTATGAATGATAATACAAAATTAACGTTTAACACTATTCGCTGCTAACTACGGGAACGTAATGAGTCCGGGCGGAGGCTCCGGAGGCGGCTACCTAATCTAGGTGATTGACTATTTGAAAAAAAAAAACTAAAGAACCTACAGATCAATAATTAAAAGTCCATTTTCTAAATTCAAATTGTAATTTATTTCAATGTCAATGGTATAAAAGTTATGAATGATAATACAAAATTAACGTTTAACACTATTCGCTGCTAACTACGGGAACGTAATGAGTCCGGGCGGAGGCTCCGGAGGCGGCTAGCTTATCTAGGGGGATTGACTACTTGAAACAAAACTAAAGAACCTGCAGATCAATAATTAAAAGTCCATTTTCTAAATTCAAATTGTAATTTATTTCAATGTCAATGGTATAAAAGTTATGAATGATAATACAAACTTAACGTTTAACACTATTTGCTGCTAACTACGGGAACGTAATGAGTCCAGGCGGAGGCTCCGGGGGCATGAAGTTTGGTATTGACACGTTCGGACCTGTAACGATAATGGAGACGTTTGGTAAGTAAAATATCGTGCAGGTATACATACATACATACATAAATCACGCCTTTATCCCTTACGGGGTAGGCAGAGCGTTTAACGCCTCGTAAAAGGCGCTTTCGCCACGTCTGACAAAAATTGAGGGCAATTTTAGATTGTAATATGTATTTCTATAGTGACAGGTTGTCAGCCCATCGCCTAAATTACAATACACTGTAACCCTCGAGTCCCTTTTGCTGACTTCAACAGCATGCCCGGGAGGAAGGGCAGCTGGAACATTCTATGTTTTTCTACCTCTCCCAGTCCAGCATGGAAGTAAGGTAGGTATAAGTAGTAGTATATCGGGTGTAAGGGACAGCGTCCCGCAAACTGATAGTGGTTGATCGGACAACGAAACTTAAAAACACATCGGGGAACACAGGAGACAAAAATAAAATTAACAAAATTGAACCTTTCCATATGGAAAACAAAAGTATTATTTTTTACTTCCTGAAAAAAAAAATAACCCCGGTTAACCCCTATCAGACCGGCGGAACGCTGTCCCTTACACCCTGTATTATATTACTACATGGTATAAGATACAAAAAGAATATTCCAACTATGAACAAGGTCAAAATACACAAGGGAAAAAGATGTGTTTTGTTGTAGTAACGGGTTGTCTTCCACGCTTAAATACAATAAACTCAGGAAAACGAAAGGATGTTAAAGCTCATTAAACTCATGATAGACTCTAAATAAAGTAGATTTCTAAGCTCAATAAAATTATGATATGCATTCAATAAAATAACTATACAAATTAAGAATAGTCACTCAATAAAATAACTCTACAAGCTCATAATAGTCAGTCAATAAAATCAACGCTAATGATGTCAACGCTCAATAAACTTGTAATAGTCTATTTATAAAATAACTATAAACTTATTATAGTCACTCAATAAAATCATGAAGTCAAGCTCATGATAGACGATTAATAAAATAACTCTACAAACTCATGATAGCCACTGATGACTAAAACCATGATGCCAAAACTCTATTAAACTCATGATAGACGCTCAATAAAGTCATATCAATGCTCAATAAACTCATAATAGACGCTTAATAAAATAACTCTACAAACTCATGATAGCCACTGATGACTAAAACCATGATGCCAAAACTCTATTAAACTCATGATAGACGCTCAATAAAGTCATATCAATGCTCAATAAACTCATAATAGACGCTTAATAAAATAACTCTACAAACCCATGATAGCCACTGATGACTAAAACCATGATGCCAAAACTCTATTAAACTCATGATAGACGCTCAATAAAGTCATATCAATGCTCAATAAACTCATAATAGACGCTTAATAAAATAACTCTACAAACTCATGATAGCCACTGATGACTAAAACCATGATGCCAAAACTCTATTAAACTCATGATAGACGCTCAATAAAGTCATATCAATGCTCAATAAACTCATAATAGACGCTTAATAAAATAACTCTACAAACTCATGATAGTCACTTAATAAAATAACTCATTAAACTTATGATCGTCACTTAATAACATAACTCATTAAACTCATGATCGTCACTCCATAAAATCATGATGTCAATACTCCATAAACATAGGATGTCAATACTCACTGAACTTGTGATGTTCATGCGTGGGAGCGATCATATGCGGCCCTCGCTTGTACTGTTGCTCCCTCAGCAGGCTCACCGGGGGCGCCAGCGCGGCGGGCGGGGGCGGCGAGCCGGGGGGCGGTGGGGGCGGCGGGAGCGCGTCCCAGAGGGGCACGTGGTCGGGGTGGGTCGCGGGGCAGGGCCAAGCGCAGCCGGTGCGACGGGGCTTCTTGCGCTGGAATCATGAATGAAACATGTAGTTATGGACTTGCAAACTGCAACTTCATTGGCCTAATGGGATTCTTAAAGATAAAGGACATTTATTTCCACATTAACACAAATAACATTAATACAAAAGAATCACATTCAAAATTTCACTTAAAACTAAAATACATTATAATTTTAAGTGTAACGTAACTAAACATTAATTAGGTATCATAGCGGAAAAAGGTGAGGATTCTTTGTTGTTCGAACATTAGATGTCTTTCTTATGTACACGACATAGCGACATCTAGCCGTGTAGTTTAAGAACTACACAGGGCTTGTCCAGTCCACATTACGATTGTACATATATACATACATATAATCACGCCTTTATCCCTAATGGGGTAGGCAGAGCGTAAACGACATAAACAAAAGTCGTTCCGCCACGTCTGACAAAGTTTTGAGAGTTATTCAAGATAGATTTGTAGGTATATTGCTGTAGTGACAGGTTGTCAGCCCATCGCCTAAATTGCAATATAGTGAAACGCTCGGATCCCTTAGTTGGTTTTTACAGCATGCCCGGCAGCAAATGCTTACAAATTCTATGGTTTTCTCTTGCTCCCAGGCCGGCATGGAAGAAACTTCTTCCATTACGATTGTAATTCAAATGAATGACAAATTCGTAACTCCAGCTACCGTCTCGGTAGCTCAGTATGTAGAGCAATGGCGGTCCATTGCTCTACAAACTGAGCCGCAGGTTCAAGCTATCTTTCATATTTTCATTGAATACAATTTTTAAATGAATTTAAACAATTGCATAAGTATTTATAATCGAAATTATATCAAAATGAAGTAAATAATTAAAGGAATGAATAAAAATAATGAGTTTCTTCTATTACCTTCTTAATCGGTGGTTCCTCTACATCGGAATCCTGCCCGGGCGTGTACCCGTCCGCAAAGCTCACGCGCTTGTTGGCGCGCCGCGGTTTAGTTTGTAGAATTCCCTTGTCCTTATCACCATTCTCGTCTTTCGTTACTTCTTCTAACACTGGAAAGGATAATAATTCTTTATTATAATAAACTAATCTTTTACTCTAGTAAAAGACTAGACTTACAACAAAAAAAATACGTTTGTATTATTTCGATCTGACTAAGGCTTTTGATATCATTTCAGACCTTATTTTATTAAAAATATAGAAATATTTAGTTGGAAAGGCTCTGTACATATTTCTTAAGATTTTATTTTTAGATAAATATCTATTAAAAACACAATCAATAAAGTTTGTTGAATATGGTGTTCCGCAAGGAAGCATCTTGGTATCCACTTTATTTTTAATCTACTTTTTATTAAGTTATTGTAAATACCGTATTGTATACTCATACCAATAAATAAAATCCATCGAGTCCAAACACATTGAATACTACTCAGGAAGCATCTTGGTATCCACTTTATTTTTAATCTACATTTTATTAAGTTATTGTAAATACCGTATTGTATACTCATACCAATAAATAAAATCCATCGAGTCCAAACACAATGAATACTACTCACTTACTGACTTATCCTATCACAAGCTTATCTTGTGGCTCGATGCGAGGGATGGTTGAGAATGTATGGTGTTCCGCAAGGAAGTATCTTAGTACCTATTTTATTTATAACCATTATTATGCCTAATTCCACTCACCGCTGCCTTGCAAGGCCTGACTGATATTGTCATCAAGTGGGCGTCTTGTCTTAAGGCATGGTGCGGAAGCCGCAATGAGCCTAGGTTCCATTAAAAACTATCGTAGCTAATATAGAATGGCGTTGCACAAGGAATCATCTTAGTAACCATTTTATTCCTAATCTTCATAAAGTTTAACTAGGTTAAATATCACTCATCATCATAATTCCCTTATTCCGTATCTCACAGAGACGGCTACCTAATCTAGGTGATTGAACGACGGTACTGGTTTTTACACAGAGCGACTGCCATCTGACCTCCGCAACCCAAAAGGAAAACCAGACCCAATCCTAGACTAGGTCATAGTGTTAAAGCCGCCAACTCTTAGCACTGGCCTCTGACATGGCTTAACGACTAATATCTACGTTAAATATTACTCACCGCTGCCTTGCAAAGCCTGGTTGATCCTATCATCAAGTGGGTGTCTTGTCTTAAGGCTCGGCGCAGATGCTGCGATGAGCCTAAGTACAATAGTAACCGTAGCTACTAGAGTATGATGTTCCGCAAGGAAGCATCTTAGTAACCATTTTATTCCTAATCTTCATAAAGTTTAACTAGGTTAAATATCACTCACCGCTGCCTTGCAAGGCCTGGCTAATTCTATCATCAAGCGAGCATCTTGTCTTGACACTTGGCGCGAAAGATGCAATGAGCCTAGATTCAATTGTAGACTATTGTAGCTAATATAGAATAGTTTTCCACAATGAAGCATCTTAGTATTCAATTTCTTCCTAATCTTCATAAAGTTTAACTAGGTTAAATATCACACCATCATCATTCCCTTATTCCGTATCTCACAGAGTCGGCTACCTAATCTAGGTGATTGAACGAGGGTACTGGTACTTTTACACAGAGCGACTGCCATCTGACCTCCGCAACCCAGAAGGAAAACCAGACCCAATCCTAGACTAGGTCAGAGTGTTAAAGCCGCCAACTCTTAGCACTGGCCTCTGACATGGCTTAACGGCTAATATCTACGTTAAATATCACTCACCGCTGCCTTGCAAAGCCTGGTTAATTCTATCATCAAGCGAGCGTCTTATCTTGAGACTTAGCGCGAAAGATGCAATGAGCCTAGATTCAATTGTAGACTATTGTAGCTAATATAGAATGGTGTTGCACAAGGAATCATCTTAGTAACCATTTTATTCCTAATCTTTATAAAGTTTAACTAGGTTAAATCTCACTCACCGCTGCCTTGCAAGGCCTGGCTAATTCTATCATCGAGTGACCGCCTTGTTTTTGGACTGGGCGCGGGCGGTTCAGCGCGTCCGGAGGTCTTCGATGCCGAGGGGGCAGCGGCGAAACAGTCGCCGTATTGCAGACGGTCTGACGCGCCGTACATATCCATGTAGGCCTCGTCATAACTAACAAGCATAGATGATTATAAGTTAGCTATACGTAAGTAAATATTTGGCCTGGGATCGAGAGAAAAACATAGAACGTGCCAGCTGCATATCCTCCCGAGCATGCTGTAAAAACCAGCTAAGGGATCCGAGGGTTTCAGTATATTGTAATTTAGGCGATGGGCTGACAACCTGTCACTACAGCAATATACGTACAAATCTTTCTTGAATGGCCCTCAAGACTTTGTCAGCCGTGGCGGAACGGCCTTTGTTTAGGTCGTTTACGCTCTGCCTACCCCATTAGGGATAAAGGCGTGATTATATGTATGTATGTAAGTAAATATTTATATACCGGGAGTAAAAAAAAACTATTTTAAGGTGTGATTCTACTCATGACACTGAACAACTTTTGCCAAAGAAGGTCTCAATATGAAAAATAAAATTGGACCTCTCGTACAAATTGACTCCAGCCGCTGACACCATTTGTATGGAAGGACCAATTTTTTCATATTTCAACCTAAGTTCCGTGGATTGTTAGTTTCATGGGTAGGATCACACTATAAAATATGGCGTCTCGAGGGTGTAAAACGGATAAATCATTTGATTGTCCGTCAAGAAAAAGGATACAGTGTTTCAGAAAGCATATTAATCTAATGCTATCACGTGCCGGTATAAACTAAGGCGGAGGCATTAGATTCCAATCGGGTGGTTTAAAAGAACTCCTTCACCAAGATTCATCACGAAAGACTCACTTCAATAAAAAAAAACATACGATAAAAGACATGCCGGGCATGCTGTAGAAGTCAGCAAAAGGGATTCGAGGGTTACAGTATATTGTAATTTAGGAGGTGGGCTGACAACCTGCCCTGATCCTTTCACGAGGCGTTTTATGCTCTGCCTACCCCGTAAGGGATAAAGGCGTGATTTTATGTATGTATGTATAAAAGACTGATTTTGATCATGTAGGTTGAAAATTAAAGTTAAGAAATTGATAAATAATAATAATGTTAGTCTCACTCCACAGAATTGTCAGCTCGGTTGGCCAAGCTCTGTATCCTGTAGACAGGCGCGGCGGGGGGGTGCGCGGCGCGCGGGGCGGGGGCGGGCGCGGGGGCGGGGGAGGGGGCAACCTTGTTACTGGACAGACGTGGATCAGCTGAACAACCGCCGCCAGTTAGCACGATGTTTACTTCGCCGGGTTTCAGACCTGATTGGGTAGATAGATAAAAGGTTTATTGCAAAAAATCATCACACACGTAACAAAAAAACAAGTAAGAGACACAAACATGAAAAACCTAAACTAACACATACATACATATAGTCATGCCTTTATCCCTGATGGGGTAGGCAGAGTGTAAACGACCTAAACAAAGGTCTGACAAAGCTTTGAGGGTTATTTAAGATAGATTTGAAGGTATATTGCTAAGTGACAGGTTGTCAGCCCATCGCCTAAATTAAAATATACTGAAACCCTCGGATCCCTTAGCTGGATTTTACAGCATGCCCGGGAGGAAATGCAGCTAGCACATTCTATGTTTTTCAGCATGGAAGAAAATTACACACACTTTATAAATTCAGTTACATGTGTGCTGAAGCGATGCAGAGGGTCAGAGCTCAGTGTTTTATTGCCCATAGAGAGCAACACTGATTTTCAGCTCTCACCCAAAATGAGATAACGCAGGTACCAAGTCAAACATGAGACATAATGTATCCACCCACATCAAAAAATAAATAATATTGTATCGAACCTGATGGTAAGAGTACAAGTTTAATGATAAACATTACATACCTGGTGTAAGGGACAGCGTCCCGCAAACTGATAGGGGTTGCTCAATTGCACGACACTCAACAACAATCAGCAGGATTTTCATTTTAAATAAGGGAAAAAGAAAATTGGCTTTTTTATACAATTTGTCGAGGTGAACATTTTGTATGGAAAAGCCATTCTTTTTACTTCCTGTAAAAAGATTCCGCTGATAGTTGTTGAGTGTTGTTGACTGAGCAACCCCTATCAGTTTACGGGACGCTGTCCCTTACACCTGGCTAAAAGCAAAGTTGGTACGAAAAAATAAGAGAACAACCACGATCGTAGGTTAAGGATCTATGCACCTAGAGCTAGACCGTAATACATGAAACTATGCACAAAAGTTAGTAATCATAGACAAAATAATATAAATACTCTTGGTCCCAATAAACATCCTTGTAGGACTCCCCATGGCCAATAAACCCATTTAGAAACGTTATTATTGATTGCAACTGTTTGTGAACTTGTAAGAAAGAGTAAAGAAGTTTATTTTAATTTATATAAATTTTGAAAACTGTAAATAAACTTATATCATGATCGACTTTGTCAAACGCCTTACTCTGGACTCAAAACAAATATACGAAAACATATTGAACATATTTCTTCCATGCTGGACTGGGAGCGAGAAAACATAGAATGTGCCAGCTGCATTTCCTCCCGGTCATGCTGTAAAACCAGCTAAGGGTTTCAGTATATTGTAATTCAGGCGAAGGGCTGACAAGCTGTCACTACAGCAATATACCTACAAATCGATCTTAAATAACCCTCAAAATTTGTCAGACGTGGCTGAACGACCTTTATTTAGATCGTTTACGCTCTGCCTACCCCATTAGGGATAAAGGCGTGATTATATGTATGTATGTTAACAAACTTGCATGATCGACTTTGTCAAAAGCCTTACTCTGGACTCAAATATGTTTCTGCAACTTTCATCATCTAATCTTACCCCATCTTGAGGGCCTGCTCTGTTGCGTTCCCTCCGGCGCGGGTCCGTCGCCGGCGCGCCAGTCACATTTGATTTCGCCTCGGGATCGCGCGCGTACCACTGTTTCTATACGCTGCTCGCCCAAAGATGATGGCGGTGAGATTTGCTGCAAGAAATCATGTGGATAAGTAAACATCGCAGTTATAAATAAATAATAGGCATTTACATGTACACCCATATTTAACAACATAATAACATTGTATTACATTAAATTATGATATGTTATGTTAAAATTAAATTAAATTATGCTCTTCTGTCTAACCATTTTGCTACATTATTCCAACCACTCGTCGACGCTCTGCCTACTCCATTAGGGACAAAAGCGTATGTATGTATGTATGTATGACAACTACAATGGCCAATGCTCTCTAACATAGGAACTTCAAAACAATGATGGCAGCTGGGACCAATTACAAAAAAATCTTTTTTTTAAAACTTTTAATTTAATTTATAAACAGAAAATCTTACAGCAATAAAAATAAAACATTACATTAGATATCGCGTTTGCCAAAAAAAGATTTTGAAAATGTTAGTGGTGTACCTCAAGGATCACAACTAGGACCAGTTTCTCTTCTTGATGATGATGATGAGGATCATGATGAAGATACATACATAAAATCACGCCTTTATCCCTTACGGGGTAGGCATAGCGTAAAACGGTTCGTGAAAGGCGCTTTCGCAACGTCTGACAAATATAGAGGAAATTTTTTAGATTGTAATGTTTATTGCTGTAGTGATAGGTTGTCAGCCTATCGCCTAAATTACAATAAACTGTAACCCTCGAATCCCTCTTGCTCTACTACAGCATGCCCGGGAGGAAGGGCAGCTGGAGCATTCTATGATTTTCTATCTCTCCCAGTCCAGCATGGAAGAATGATGAAGATGAACGTAACTCACGCGAATTTCCTTATGTACGCCGACGATACTAAAATATTCGCTGAGATAAAAACCTCACTAGATAGTGCAAATCTACAGCAGGATCTAAACCAGCTAACAGAGTACTACAATAAAAATTGAATATCTGTAAATGTTAGTAAATGCCAGGTAATGACTTTTTCTCGTAAAAAACAAACAATCATATCGACTTATTGTATTAATAGCATACCGTTAAGTCGTGCAGATAATGTACGTGATTTGGGCCTACACCTTGATACCAAGCTCACGTTCGATCATCATATCGATGTCATTACTGATAGAGCTTTCAAATCCCTCGGTTTTATTATGCGGATTTGCTCACCTTTCCGCCAAAAAGGCTGCATAAAAAGTGTATTCTTTGCATATGTTCGGAGTGTTCTCGAATTTGCTTCGTGCATTTGGTCTCCTAATTATAAAAAATATAATGACCAAATAGAAAAAATCCAAAAGCGTTTCGTAAGATTTCTTAATTATAGAGCTGTTCATATGAAGAAAGCTGTAAAAAACACGATCTCTTTTCACTACAGAAAAGACGAACCCTTTTGGATATGATGTTTGTCTTTGATATATTAAATTCTAAAATTGATTGTACGAGTATAATATCTACTCTTGGTTTTTGCGTCCCCTCCCGACGTACTCGACACACATGCCTCTTGCACACCCCCAGTCATCGCACTAACTACGGACGTAATGAAACCATTAGCCGCATAGCCAAAACATATAACACACAATTTAAAAACACTGATCCTTTCAATTGCATAAAAGCTACATTTAAGAAGGCCGTTATTCAAATTTTGTCTGAGGCAAACAAGGAACAATCTGATTAAGTCTGGGAACAGTACAGTTTGTTTCCGTAGGTATAACTTGCTGTCTGTTCGATCCCAAGATGACTGTACATCGTAGGGCAAATTTAATTTAATCAATCAAATTAATTATATTTATTGAGGTAATTGGCTATAACATTTATTTTTTATATACTTAGGTATAAAATAATGCACTTAAGTATTTATAGGTACTACGACATAAACAAACAATATTATAGGTATTTCTGAATAATAAACAAGGTGGTGAACTGGTTTCCTTCTCGAGTTGACGACATACTTACGTAGATACTTTTCATATACTTTCTTTCTTTTTTTTTGTATAAATCAAACTCAGTATTTAAATAGATTACTGTTTATATATATATATCTTTTTTACAATATTGTTATTATTTGTAAGTAACGAAATGCAAATCGTTTTCTTTTGTTGACAACAACTTGATTGTAACAAAGTAGGGGTAATCTATTATTGGCTTAGCTTTTAACATAGTATATTATAACACTACTGATGTATACTTAGTAAGCTGTTGATCACCTGAACAATAAATAAATAAAATAAAAATAAATGAACGATTTTATTTCTTTCTTTCTTTATCTTCGATGCTTCACAAATCTTACTGTACGATATGTAACATACATACATATAATCACGCCTTTATCCCTAATGGGGTAGGCAGAGCGTAAACTACCTAAACAAAGGTCGTTCTGCCACGACTAACAAAGTTTTGAGGGTTATTTAAAACAGATTTTTAGGTATATTGCTGTAGTGACAGGTTTTCAGCCCATTGCCTAAATGACAATTTACTGAAACCCTCAGATCCCTTAGCTGGTTTTTACAGCATGCCCGGGAGGAAATGTAGCAGGCACATTAAGTTTTTCTCTCGCTCCCAGTCCAGCGTGAAAGTATGCTATGTAATACATACATACATACATAAAATCACGCCTTTATCCCTTACGGGATAGGCAGAGCGTTAAACGCCTTGTATAAGGCGCTTTCGCCACGTCTGACAAAAATTGAGGGCATTTTTAGATGGTAATGTGTATTGCTATACCTAGTGACAGGTTGTCAGCCCATCGCCTAAATTACAATACACTGTAACCCTCGAGTCCCTTTTGCTGACTTCTACAGCATGCCCGGGAGGAAGGGCAGCTGGAACATGCTATGTTTTTCTATCTCTCCCAGTCCAGCATGGAAGAAATATGCTATGTAATACATACATACATATATATAATCACGCCTTTATCCCTAATGGGGTAGGCAGAGCGTAAACGACCTAAACAAAGGCCGTTCCTCCGCGTCTGACAAAGTCTTGAGGGCCATTCAAGAAAGATTTGTACGTATATTGCTGTAGTGACAGGTTGTCAGCCCATCGCCTAAATTACAATATACTGAAACCTTCAGATCCCTTAGCTGGTTCTTACAGCATGCTCGGGAGGAAATGCAGCTGGCACATTCTATGTTTTTCTCTCACTCCCAGTCCAGCATGGAAGCAATAGGTGCAATAATTTAAATAGAAATGCAAGCTTACCTGACTAGCGACGTCGCTTTGGTACGCCATTGCCATCTGTTCGTACATTTCGTAGTTCTCATAGCCTTCAAACTTGTCTTCCAAGTTTTTGTAACTGAAATAAAGTTATTAAGGTAAATAAGACAAATTATTATTTCTTTTCTAAACTACGTAAAGCAATACAACGTGTAACAGAAAGGGTATATGCACCGGAAAGGTAACTGCCTCCGTGGTCTAGTGGCTAATGCCTTGGTCTCCCGATCCGGAGGTCCTGGGTTCGATTCCCAGGGGGGAAACACACAGTTGATATTTGAGAATTTATCACTTTGTGAATTTTTCCCCAGTTTGGATAGGACATTGCAGGCTGAATCACCTGATTGTCCGAAAAGAAAAAGATTTCGTGCTTCGGAGGGCATGTTAAGAAGTTGGTCCCGGTCGCTGTCTTTGATAGTGGTCGTTACTCAAACCATGTCAGAGGCCTGTTAGTTGTGCTACTAGGCGGTTTAAAAAACTCTGACACCAGGGTTCATCGGGTCGATAGACTCGATACCCACTCAACAGAAGAAGAAAACCGGAAAGGTGTGAACCAGCCCATGAAACTGAACAACTTTCCCAAAGGAACATAGGTCGAAATAAGAAAAAAGAAGTTTGCCCTTCCACACAAAATGCATCAGCTGACAGCGCGTGTAGTATGGGGAATCAAACTTTTTTTTCGTTCTTCGACCTATGTTGCTTTGGGGAAGTTGTTCAGTTTCATGGGCTGGTTCATATCATTTCGGGAACATATACCCTTTCTTTCACACGTTGTTTAAAGATATAGCCTACATATATCACCTACATACGTCCTTTTAACGTGGAAATAAATATTATATTTTATTATAATTTGCTACTATTACATGTAATAAATACGTAAAATTAAGCAAAACATGCTCAAGATTTATAATATGGTAAACCTAGATTATAAAGCTAGAAAGATAATATCAGTACCTGAGGAAAATAAAACTAATATACCAAAATGGCGCTATATAATAATTAATAAGAGATATAAAGGAGAGTCAGCCAGTAGGTTAAAACTCATTAAACACCGAGTGTAAGGGACAGCGTCCCGCAAACTGATATGGTTCGCTCAGTCAATGAAACTGAACAACTTTCACCAGGAATTTCTTTCAGGAGATGAAAGAAAAACAAAAGATATGACCACCTTCCCATAACAATTTGTATGGAAACCCAAATATTTTATTTAACTTGCAGAAAAAACATCCTGCTGGTAGTTGTTTAGTTGTTGCAACCCCTATCAGTTTGCGGGACGCTGTCCCTTACGCCCCGTATAAAGGATAGTCAGCTAATAAGTAAAAACGTATTAAATATACTATCTGAGAATTCTGTACCTTGTACGTAGGGATGCAGAGATATTACTGATTTCACAGCTGTCGATCGCATGATAAACAAAAAAAATACTGTTAATATTGTTGTTAACAATTTATTAACAAATATAACGTCATTTTAAATCAAGTGCAAATATTGAAACGTGTGAATCTACCCATGAAACTGAACAACTTTCCCTAAGGAACATAGGCCGAGAAAAAAAAAATTGGACCTTCCATACAAAATGCACCAGCTGATAGCGCACTTAGTATGGGAAGTCAATTTTTGTTTTTCATATTTCAACCTGAAGGAACATTCCTTAGGGAAAGTTGTTCAGTTTGATGGGTAGATTCACACGTTCACATTTGGCAATGAGATCACACAGAATGTATAATCGAAGAATATCATGATATGAACTTATCTAGTTTTCTAGCAGGCCTATAGGCGATTATCACATTGACTACACATCTAATAACAATAATTAGATAGTTATTTTGAACGGGATTATTACTGCGATTGCTTATGTCAACATTCGTCTGACTAGTCTTCTCGTGTTTATGGAGCGGGCAATCGCTCTGAAATATCGAGGTAATAATAAATCAGGGTATCCCATTCAAAATAACGATCTATTGTAGTGAACAAATTAGAAAACTAACAAATATACTTACACTAACTGGTTATTTATGACATCATTGAAGCTATAGCCCCTCAATTGTTGAAACCAAAATGGCGAATATGGCACATCTGTGGACCCCAGTGAGGGGCGCGCCACAGACTACCGTAATTTTGGCCAAACTTGCACTTAACTGGCTTTCTTTTATTCTAATGAATGGTGGCAGCCCTTATAGGGAACTATACCTATTCTACATTAAAGACCTTTGAAGATCTTAGCACAGAACCTGGCACAGTATATTAGCGCGTCAAAAAAAGTTATTTTCCGCGCGGCCTCTGATCAAACCTACGCCAATCTGATCAAATGATAGAATACAGTATTAGAAAACGAAAATACTCTTTGGTAATATCACGTAAAGTGATGCCGAACAAAATAATCAGCCTTTAAATAAATACGTTTTCTTTTGTTCTGTATTAGACATCTTGTATAAATCGCATATTAAAACTTATGTCACATGACCCAAAATTACAATATAATGACAGATGACATTCTATTTATTTTCAGACAAGTATTTAAAACAAAACAATGTGATGAAAACGAACTTTAAACCTTTAAAATTGCAGATAGACCCCTAAACTGCTACACAAAAAGTAAAATGACGTAGGAAGCCCAAATATTATTTTCAAATGCCTATTAAATAATAGCTAACTCAACATAATTAGTCATTTGATCAGGAACAAAATTATAATAGTTAATAATTATATATCTTACTGTAAAGGCCCGAAGCGTACTTCCAAGTAAAACCTAACTTACCGGTAAAATCTAAGTTGGAATAACCTCGAAAAATATTGTGATCAATGTTCATTTCAGATTTTACCACCGTTCACAGGATTTATCTAAGAAGACGGCAAAACTTGAAATAATCATTTCACAACATGTTTGGCATGTCTGTAGTACACTTTATTATCCATCAGTGGACTGTGGTGCCTTGTTTTAGTAGTTGTGTCAATTGTGTTTTTAACATTTAAAAATCTAAATTCACGTTTTTTGCATCTTTAACTTCAACTAAACATTTTTTTTTTAATTTTTGTATTATATCGATTGGCATAGGTTTGATCAGAGGCCGCTCGAAAAAAAAATCGTGGTCACCGCTTAGGCGTTAGTTAACCATTGGAAAAATGTTGCCATTAATCTTAAGTTACATTTGCTACTTATTTTATTAAACAGTTGCAATATGCGTGTCATCATAATATACGTACAGTACAGGTGGAATGAAAACCAGGGTACCTTGATTATGACCTAAATTTTCGTCACGATTTTTGAATAACTATATTTTGTATTATTAATGTTACCTACATATTTATGCTAGGGACTGTATGTCAAAATCATAATTTTAGCGATTATGTACTTTCGCATCAAACTAATCAAAACTGGTCAAATATTGACCCTAGGTTTAACACTATACCATCCTTAGTAGGTATTTACTAACAGTTTGCACGGAATTTTTCCTTTAGTACTCAAATTGCTTACTAGCTGTCTTTGTTCACACTAATTTCATTTTTAAGAGCGAAAACGAGACAAAAACAGTTTATTTATGCGTTTTTGATTGAAATATGCGCGCGCTGTCAGCGACCCGGATTGGGTCGCGCCACAGATGATTCCTATCCGACAGCGCCCCGTCCCGGGTCGCGCCACAGTTGAAGGGATAGTTGCTGTTGTCACAAGTTGGCCGCAGATGCGAGTCATCTTTCTTGTTTACACTATTGGTGACATCATTGACGCTAAACTTGCTAATATACTCACACAGATTAGCTATTGATGACGTCATTGAAGCTATAGTTGCTAATACCGGACGTCAGGGACAGCGTCCCGCATACTGATAGGGTTTGCTCAGTCAACGAAATTGAACAACTATTTGCAGAAAGTTCTTTCAGGAAACAAAAACAAATTTTAACTGTCCGATCGAGGTAATCATTTTGTATGGGAAACTCAATTTTTATTTTCATGACCTGAAAGAATTTCCTGGTAATAGTTGTTCAGTTTCATTGACTGGGCAACCCGTATTAGTTTGCAGGACGCTGTCCCTTACACCCGGTATACTCACAGACTGTCTATTGGTGACATCATTGAAGCTATAGTTGCTAATATACTCACAGACTAGCTATTGATGACGTCATTGAAGCTAAATTTGCTAATATACTCACACAGACTGGCTATTGACGACATCATCGAAGCTAAACTTGCTAATATACTCACACAGATTGGCTATTGACGCCATCATCGAAGCTAAATTTGCTTATATACTCACACAGATTGGCTATTGACGACATCATCGAAGCTAAACTTGCTAATATACTCACACAGACTGGCTATTGACGACATCATCGAAGCTAAACTTGTTAATATACTCACACAGATTGGCTATTGACGACATCATCGAAGCTAAACTTGCTAATATACTCACACAGACTGGCTATTGACGACATAATCGAAGCTAAACTTGTTAATATACCCGCACAGATTGGCTATTGACGACATCATCGAAGCTAAACTTGCTAATATACTCACACAGATTAGCTATTGACGACATCATCGAAGCTAAACTTGCTAATATACTCACACAGATTGGCTATTGACGACATCATCGAAGCTAAACTTGCTAATATACTCACACAGATTGGCTATTGACGACATCATCGAAGCTAAACTTGCTAATATACTCACACAGATTGGCTATTGACGACATCATCGAAGCTAAACTTGCTTATATACTCACACAGATTGGCTATTGACGACATCATCGAAGCTAAACTTGCTAATATACTCACACAGACTGGCTATTGACGACATAGTCGAAGCTAAACTTGTTAATATACTCACACAGATTGGCTATTAACGACATCATCGAAGCTAAACTTGCTAATATACTCACACAGACTGGCTATTGACGACATCATCGAAGCTAAACTTGTTAATATACTCACACAGATTGGCTATTGACGACATCATCGAAGCTAAACTTGCTAATATACTCACACAGATTGGCTATTAACGACATCATCGAAGCTAAACTTGCTAATATACTCACACAGACTGGCTATTGACGACATCATCGAAGCTAAACTTGCTAATATACTCACACAGACTGGCTATTGACGACATCATCGAAGCTAACTTGCTAATATACTCACACAGATTGGCTATTGACGACATCATCGAAGCTAAACTTGCTAATATACTCACACAGATTGGCTATTGACGACATCATCGAAGCTAAACTTGCTAATATACACACACAGACTGGCTATTGACGACATCATCGAAGCTAAACTTGTTAATATACTCACACAGATTGGCTATTGACGACATCATCGAAGCTAAACTTGCTAATATACTCACACAGATTGGCTATTAACGACATCATCGAAGCTAAACTTGCTAATATACTCACACAGACTGGCTATTGACGACATCATCGAAGCTAAACTTGCTAATATACTCACACAGACTGGCTATTGACGACATCATCGAAGCTAACTTGCTAATATACTCACACAGATTGGCTATTGACGACATCATCGAAGCTAAACTTGCTAATATACTCACACAGATTGGCTATTGACGACATCATCGAAGCTAAACTTGCTAATATACACACACAGACTGGCTATTGACGACATCATCGAAGCTAAACTTGCTAATATACTCACACAGATTGGCTATTGACGACGTCATCGAAGCTAAACTTGCTAATATACTCACACAGATTGGCTATTGACGACATCATCGAAGCTAAACTTGCTAATATACTCACACAGATTGGCTATTGACGACATCATCGAAGCTAAACTTGCTAATATACTCACACAGATTGGCTATTGACGACATCATCGAAGCTAAACTTGCTAATGTACTCACACAGATTGGCTATTGACGACATCATCGAAGCTAAACTTGCTAATATACTCACACAGATTGGCTATTGACGACATCATCGAAGCTAAACTTGCTAATATATTCACACAGATTGGCTATTGACGACATCATCGAAGCTAAACTTGCTAATATACTCACACAGATTGGCTATTGACGACATCATTAAGCCATACTTGCTAATATACTCACACAGACTGGCTATTGATGACGTCATTGAAGCTATAGTTGCTATTGTCACAAGATGGCCGCAGATGCGAGTCATCCTTCTCGTGGACACTGGTGATGGACTGGATCGATTCTTGAGACGAGCATTGCGACGTGTCGTCTCCTCGGACTGGCGGGGAAGGGAGTAATGGCTCCTGTGGAATGTAAATGGATGACATACATACATACATACAAAGCGTCACGCCTCTTTCCCGGAGGGGTAGGCAGAGCGCAATTGGACATTTTAGTTCATTAACAACTGATTTATACTTGTGACTCACATTAATAAATGATTTGATTTGATTTAATCTCTACTATTCTATTGAAAATATATTAGTTTTTAGAAGGACACAAGTATTACATACATACATAACGTCACGCCTTTTCCCGGAGGGGTAGGCAGAGATCTAATCCCTCCACTTGCTACGGTCCTTACAAACTTCTTTCGCTTCATCTACATTCATCATGCACGCTCGTCGGTTTTGGGTACTCCTGACCTGACCTTTCTCTAGAACGTCCCTGATTTGGTCGCGGTACGTTCGTCGAGGTCTTCCGCTTCCAACGTTCCCACTCACACTCGCCATATATATCTCTTTACTTAATCTGCTTTCAACCATGCTCTCAACATGACCTAACCAGGTGGTTAGGTCATGTTGAGAGCATGTATGCTTAGGTATGCTTAGGTAAGCATACCTGTCACTATATCCTCTTTCACACCACAACGTTCTCTTATCACGCTATTTCTTATTCTGTCACTCAGTTTCACACCAATCATACTTCTTAACGCTCTCATTTCTACTGCATTTATTCCACTTTCATGTCTTTTCTGCCAGACCCAACATGTAAATGGATGAGAATAATAATAAATAAGAAGAACATAATCTGCTAATTACTGCACCAGAGTGCGACTTATTTGCAGATCCATGGCACAAATTAAGTAGATTATTCTTACTATTTTGTGAAATTAGATAGGTAGACAGTTAAGTTATAATATAATGTATTACTTTTAAGTTTGCCAGTGCCTTGGCGTATGCTGTTACACTAACAAATTATACATACATACATAAGTCACGCCTTTATCCCTAACGGGGTAAGCAGAGCGTCAACGACCCAAACAAAGGTCGATCCGCCGCGTCTGACAAAGTTTTGAGGGTTATTTAAGATAGATATGCAGGTATATTGCTGTAGTGACAGGTTGTCGGCCTATCGCCTAAATTACAATACACTGAAACCCTCAGGTCCCTTAGCTGGTTTTTACAGCATGCCCGGGAGGAAATGCAGCTGGCACATTCTATGTTTTTCTCTCGCTTCCTGTCCAGCATGGAAGTTAACAAATTATGTTTTCTATAAATCCAATTTATATTGTGAGATAATTAAGAAAGAGATAGATTGTGTGTATGAAGAGGTTAGTAAATGTATTTGACGCGAAAGAAGTTTGTAAGGATCGTAACAAGTGGGAGGATGTGATCTCTCT
This sequence comes from Scrobipalpa costella, assembly GCA_949820665.1. Lineage (NCBI taxonomy): Eukaryota > Metazoa > Arthropoda > Insecta > Lepidoptera > Gelechiidae > Scrobipalpa > Scrobipalpa costella. The sequence continues at coordinate 9,999,621 of OX463320.1, read as the reverse complement.
CTGATAAATGCTTCTAATAGAAAGGTTAAATAATTTTAAATTTATAATAGTGTTGGTTAAGGCTTATACAAAGTAATAGTATATTGTAAAGTAAATCGAAAATAGTCATTGTTACATACATAGGTACATATCATCACGCCTTTATCCCTAATCGGGTAGGCAGAGCGTAAACGACCTAGGCAAAGGTCGTTGCGCCACGTCTGACAAAGTTTTGAGGGTTATTTAAGATAGATTTGTAAGTATATTGCTGTAGTGACAGGTTGTCAGCCCATCGCCTACATTGCAATATACTGAAACTCTCGGATCCCTTAGCTGACTTATAACGAAATCTTTTTCTTTTTCGGACAATCAGGTGATTCAGCCTGCAATGTCCTAACTAAACTGGGGAAAAAATCACAAAGTGATAAATTCTCAAATATCAACTTTGTGTTTCCCCCCTGGGAACCGAACCCAGAACCTCCGGATCGGGAGTCCATGGCACTAGCCACTAGACCACGGAGGCAGTTATAATTAGTGCAGATTTATACCTTTCGTTCGTTACGTCAACTCCCATTTTTCTTTATATAAATCTATGTCGGCGTGGGCTGGGCGCATGGGGTGCAAGTGCAAGAGAGACGCACGGTTTCCTTTGTTAAGGGATTAACCAGCGCAGGAACTTGGAGTAAGCAAGTTGTTGTTGATCAATTAGATCGACTTGCGTTTGCGAACCATTCTCCCACTCAAATTATATTTTATTGTTATTGCGCAAAATGATTTTAATTTTATTTATTATTTTATGTGTCGTATTTAAAAAAAAAGTGTGCTGTTTTTAGAAAATATGAACATGTTATGTTGTTTTTAAGTTAATTAAGTTTTTTTTTTTTTTGGATTAAGGAGGAATGTGCAGAGCCAAGACAAACCATTTTAAGGTTTATTGGTACTAAGAATGTGATGTCTGTAGAATCTTTTATATGTGAAATAAAATAATAAATAATGTTTCTTACCTTAAACACTACTTTTTCAATTTTCTCCTCTACATTGCTGCTATATGCAGCATCTATGTCAAATGTATTCATCAAGTCTGAAGTACAATCTACCGGTTTTACTTCTACATGTTTAGAATCTTTCTCTACCTTATCAGTAACTTCTTTAACTTCTTTTACTTTCTTAGGAACTTCTACAACTTTCTTAGGAACTTCTACCACTTTCTTAGGTGATTCTTCTATTTTCTTTTCTACTTCTGGTTCTTTTTCTTTTACTTCTTCTGTCACTTTGACTTCTTTTGGAGGTTCTGTATGTTCTGGTAATTGTTCAGTTGGTTGAACTTGTTGAACTTGCGATGCTTTCGATAATTCTTCGACTTCCTGAAATAGACCAAACAACAAACATACATATAGTCACGCCTTTATCCCTAGCGGAGAAGGCAGAGCGTAAAGGACCTAAACAAAGTTCGTCCCGCCACGTCAGACAAAGTTTTGAGGGTTATTTAACATAAATGTGTAGGTATATTGCTGTAGTGACAGGTTTTCAGCCCATCGCCTAAATTGCAATATACTGAAACCCTCGGATCCCTAAGCTGGTATTTACAGCATGACCGGGAGGAATGCAGCTGACACTTTCTATGTTTTTCTCTTTCTCCCAGTCCAGCATGGAAGACAAAAAACTTGTTCATAATGTAGTAAATTACTATCAAATATTGTTCTTGTCAGTTAGTCTTTGGTGAATAAAATAGGAATAAAGATAAGATAATCAGATGGGACTTGACCTGCATTGTCCAAAACAAACTGGTAACAATCGCACAAAGAAACTTATTTGCTTAATCTGCACATTAGAGCTAAAATCATCCTCCAACTCTTTAATATTGATAATCTCACTATGTTAAACATTTTTATTGCATTTATTTTTTATTTTATGTTTAACTAGCTACCCGCCCCGGCTTCGCACGGAAATCATCAGTGTTTCTCTACTATATTATGCATGTATTATACATATAAACCTTCCTCTTGAATCACTCTATTCATTAAAAGAAACCGCATCAAAATCCGTTGCGTAGTTTTAAAGATTTATGCATACATAGGGATGTAGGGACAGAGAAAGCGACTTTGTTTTATACTATGTAGTGATTTTCTTCTCGTTGTTCAGAATTTTATACATACGTACAGTTGTTCTCGTGGTCCAAGCCATGAGCTCTCGAACTGGAGGTCGTGGGTTCGATTCCCACGAACATAAATTTGATATGTCAATTTATTATTTTGAGATTGTCCCCAGTTTGGTAAGAACAATGCAGACTGAATCTTTGATAGTGTTAGATACATAAACCATGTCAGAAGCCTATTAGCTGAACCTATTATCGGGCCGGGTCGTAAGTCGACTCACAAAACGCACTCTAATAGACCTCTGACAAAGTTTGTGTAACGACCAGTCGACCTTATTCTTATTGACTATTAAAGACAACGGCTAAACGTGGCCTCCGAAGCACGGATGTCACTAGCTTACCAGTTTAATCTGTATATTGGAGCTGAAATCATCCGATGTTGTTCAGAGTTTTATACGTACGTACAGTTCTCGTGGTCTAGTGGTCTAAGCCATGGGCTCTTGAACCGGAGATCGTGGGTTCGATTCCCACGAACATAAATTTAAAATTTGTCAATTTATTATTTTTAGATTGTCCCCAGTTAAATACTCGGTTTTGATGTTGTTCAGAATGTTATACATACATATCCGTGCTTCGAAGGGCACGTAGAGCTGCCAATCTAGTATAGTATAGTGGTTGTAACATAAACCATGTTAAAGTATAAATCAGTTGCGCACGCGCCGCCGTCTTGTACAGCCGCAACCACGTATTCGCTTTACGCACGGAATGCGGTTCGTCTAACCGACCGTTTGTTTGAACGCGTGTGAAGTTTAGTGTTTTATGTATATAAATACTAGAAACCAAAAATGACGACTCAGAACAACCTGATAATCAACGAACTGTTGTGTTTTGTACAATGTAAGGCTGTGCTAATGAGTGAATCGTGCCTAACTCAAATTTGCGAAAGTCATTTTAAGGACAAGGAAGTTGACACAGCTCGGGACATACTCGTACAAGGATCTTTTTTACGCAGTTCAAGGAAAGGCGAAGGGAAGAAGAAAAGAAATATTTTGGACATTATCACCGCTGTGAAAGATACCCACCCTGACCAATTGCCAGTGTTCGTTGCACGGGACCTGGAACGTCTTCCACCGGTCACCTTTGACCATATTGACGTGTCCACCTTATTAAAGGACATTCTACGTCTAAAACAGGACCTGCATAGCATTCAATGCGATTACGTGAAATCAGAAGACATATCTCAACTGCGTGAGGAAATATCAGACATTCAAACGAGCAAAATAGCCGACAAACATCCAAATCTAAAAGGAAAGAAGCAGAATACTCGAAAAAATAAAAGAAATTCATCGAAGAATTGCAGTACTACGAATAATTCTACCAAATTGGAGGTAGTAGTAACTGACGCATCGACTCGGTCCGCGCGGTCGCGCGCTAGCGCTGTTGACCCCCCAACCCCCGCGCCTGCCTTCAAGCCTAACGGCTCCTCGGCGGCCGCGGCGGTAGTGACCCACCACGGTCAAACGCCGGCGCCGACTCGGACCCCGACTCGACAAGTAAACAACGCGGCGCGTGCGACTAGCAGCCCTAAAAGTACACTGAATCCTGATACTCTTAACGATACTATAATTGAGAACAGTTTCACGACAGTCGTAAACAAGAAAACTAAATACCGAAATATTAGAAATCAAAATACAAATAATATAGGAAAAGCAACTCTCACCTCGAATAAGATAAGAGTGATACCAAGGTACGCGTACGTGTATGCATCCAGATTTCTAATAGATACGACAGAACAAGACCTGCAAGACTTCTTGAAGGAAAGTGGAAATACTGTGTACAAAGTAGAAAAACTGAGCCAGTTTAAGAAAACAGATTTTTCTTCATTTAAAATTACGATCGACCAATCTCAACAAGATTTATTTTTGTCTGACGATTTCTGGCCCTGTGGAGTGATCTATAGACGGTACAAAAACAAACGGGTTTTCCCGGGCGTGTTGTCACATAGTAAAAGATCAAACCGTGAGCAATAATGACGACTATTGGATTTGCCTCTTTCAACTGTAAAGGTATAAAACGAACATATCCACACGTAAAAGACTTGTGTGATAAGTATGATATAATAGCAATACAAGAACATTGGTTTATCCCGGACGAGGTTGATTTTCTGCACACTATTCACAATGGTTTCAACTGCCATGGTTTGTCGGCGGTGGATACATCGGCGGGAGTGCTGAGAGGTCGGCCCTACGGCGGTGTTGCTATCCTTTGGAGAAAGTCACTGTTTCCAAGTGTGACACCGATCGACACGGGTTCGTCGCGAGTGGGGGCGGTGCGCGTACAGCTTGCGCCTGATAAGTGCTTTATAGTAGTGACGGTTTACATGCCAACACAGTGCTCGGATAACCTTCCATTGTTCACGGAGTGCTTAGGTAAAGTAAATGCAATTATAGAAAATAATAGTGTTGAAAACGTGATTTGCATCGGGGATTTTAACTCGGACTTAACAAAAGCAGGCAGCTTGTTCGGACAGGAACTCTCGGACTACTGTGAGGACCAGGACTGGGTATGTGTTGACCTTGAACTATTAAGTGCGACATCCGGTACATACACGTTTGTTAGTGACGCGCATAAGAGTAGAACAGTCAGCTGGATCGACCACTGTATCGTGACTCAGTCAGCGCGGCCTTTGTTTACGAACGCTCGAGTGTTGTATGATGTTTACGCCTCAGATCACTTTCCCATCGTAATAGATTTTAATTTAGACCTTGTTTTGGCAAAAATTGAAATTAATAACGAAAAGCGTGTGAACAGGGTAGTATGGGGTAATAGAAATTCAGAGCAAATAAGACATTATGCTGATTTATGTGAAAAATATTTAAAATCTTTTAGTTGGCCCATATTATCTTGTTCGCAATCTAACTGTAAGGATGATAAACACAGATTGTTAATCGAAAAATACTACTCCCAAATAACGTACTGCCTAACTAAAGCTTCCAAAAATTCGTATAAAGGTAAAAGTAAGCTTCATAAAAAGCAGATTACCGGGTGGAATCACCACGTTAGTGGCTATCATGCGGAGGCCAGATTAGCTTACCAATTGTGGTTATTACAAGGTAGCCCGAGACAGGGCGTGCTGTATGATAATATGTGTATTACAAGAAAATCTTTTAAGAACAAGCTTCAATGGTGTCAGCGCAATGAAAATAAGATTAAAATGGACATAATAGCAATGTACAGACACAAAAAAGATTTCAGTAATTTTTGGAAAGAAACGAACAAACTTAAGTTTAAAACCTGTATTCCTTTATCAGTAAATGGTAGTCAAGATCAAACTGAGATTGCTAATATGTTCATAAATCAGTTTAAAACTCCACTGTCCCCGAGTGGCGCCGCCGCCGGGACAGGGTGCACGGAGTCGGTGCCGCCCGTCCACTCGGACCCGCGAAACTTGCATATTACGGTCGAACAACTATTTAAATGTGTTAAAAATATGAAAAGAGGGAAATCCCCCGGCCATGATAGCTTAAGTGTTGAACATATAATGCACGGAAGCTACTTGTTGTTTGAAAAACTTTCCCAACTGTTTAACGCTTGTATCGATCACAGTTTTATGCCTAAAGCATGCATGAAAACAATTGTATGTCCAATTGTTAAAAATAGGACGGGGGATGTCTCCAACATGTCTAATTACCGCCCGATATCACTTGCAACAATAATCTCCAAAATATTTGAAAGGATCATTAATGAACACTTAAGCGAGCATAACATACCTTTAAACAATGCGCAATTCGGTTTTCGTAAAAGGCTGGGTACGGATCTTGCAATATACTCCTTAAAAAATACTGTCAAATACTATAAGGCAAAAAACACATCCGTATTTGGGTGTTTCTTGGACTTAAGTCGGGCATTTGACACAATCGATTATAATCTGCTGTGGAGTAAACTTAGAAACACCTTGGTTCCGCCAAAAGTTACTAACTTACTAGAGTACTGGTACAACGAACAAGAAAATCAAGTTAGGTGGGGAAAAGCATTGTCTGACAGCTATAAGTTACACTGTGGTGTGAGACAGGGTGGACTAACGTCCCCCGTCCTGTTTAACTTGTATATGGACGAACTGCTAGACGAGCTCAGCAGCGCCAGGGTCGGCTGCCATGTTAACGGTCAATGTGTTAATAATCTCAGCTATGCGGACGACATGACGCTGTTGAGCCCTTCAATAGCGGGCCTTCTAAAACTTTTATCTATATGTGAAAAATATGCTGCTGAACACGGCCTCTTATATAATGTCCGAAAAACTGAAGTAATGCTATTCAAATCAAGTCGCGTACCCACAAATATCCCGCCAATAACTCTGTGTGGTAGTAATTTAACTATTGTATCGAAATTTAAATATCTAGGTCACATTTTAACAGACACCTTAAGTGACAACGAAGATCTGGAAAGACAAAGACGTGCTCTAGTTGCAAGAAGCAATATGTTGGGCAGGCGGTTTGCACACTGCTCTGACCAAGTCAAGATCACTCTTTTTAAGTCCTACTGCCAGGCGTTCTACACCAGCCAGCTATGGAGTAACTTCACGAAGCGTATTTTTAATACTCTTCGTGTACAATATAATAACTCATTCAGAGTGATGCTCGGGCTACCCTGGCGGTGTAGCGCGTCTGGTATGTATGCCGATAATAATGTCGAGGATATCTATGTACTGCTGAGAAAAATTCACTGTTCATTCCATAAAAGATTAATGTCCTCAGCCAATAATATTGTAAAGGTTGTGTACGAGATAATATCCCTAAAAGACAAAGAATTCTGTTCTATAAAATAACTGTAATATTATTATGATTATGACTATGAAAAATTTACTTAATGTATAGATACAATACGATTATAATTTATTATTTAATGATAACTAAATTATTATAATTACCAAAATTTGACATATTTTACAATGTAAAATTATAATTTTATATGGGTCTTTTTGTATACTGTACAAAATGTGTGCCTGAAATAAACAATATTTAATTTAATTTTAATTTAATTTAATTTAATTTAAAGGCGGTTTACAAACTCTGACAGTAGCCGCCCAAGAGCACAGCTAATAAGCCTCTGACATGGTTTGTATAGCGACCACTACCAAAGACAGCTATCTGGACCGACGGCTTAATAGTTAACGTGCCTTCCGAAGCACGGGTGTCACTAGCTTACCTGTTTAATCTGTATATTGGAGCTGAAATCATCCTGCAATTCCTTTACATTGATGATCTCCCGATGTTTAGTTTTCTTCTCGTCATCAGTCAAGCGTTCAGTTTTGATGTTGTTCAGAATGTTGACGTCGAATAGGTTCTGATTTTGATCATCGCTTTGAGATTCGGATGAGGATTGCTTGCGTTTCTTCTTCTTTTCCTATAAAACAAATAAAAAATATAACAAATGTGTATAATTTAAAGGCCGCTAAAAATACATTTAGAAGAACTACAATCTTACATATACATAATCACGCCTTTATCCCTAATGGGGTAGGCAGAGCGTAAACGACCTAAACAAAGGTCACTCCGCCACGTCCGACAAAGTTTTGAGGGTTATTTAAGATAAATTTGTAGGTATATTGCTATAGTGACAGGTTGTCAGCCTATCGCCTAAATTGCAATAAAGAAAAACCCTCGGATCCCTTAGCTGGTTTTTACAGCATGCCTGGGAAGAAATGCAGCTGGCACATTCTATGTTTTTCTCTCGCTCCCAGTCCAGCATGGAAGTAAACTACAATCTTAGTATATTAATTAATCCATGGTTTCCGTAATATATTATTTAATTTGTAGTTCTTCTAAATTTATTTTTATTTGATATAATAGATATGAGATATTTCGGTTCTTCACTACAATTAGATTGTTATTTGGAACGGTATTATTATCGCGATTTTGTATATTGTTACCTCGATATTTCGGAACGGTTGCACGCTCCATAGTTTCAAGAGTTAAGTTGCATGACATATCTGTATTGTCTACCCTATTTTGACACTCGACAAATAAGTTTACTGCTGACTATGAAACGTGCAATCGTTCCGAAATATCGAGGTAGCAATAAATAAATTTGCAGTAATAATCTTGTTCCGAATAGAACTGGGAATTAAATAAATAAAGTACTTACATACATAAAATTACGCCTTAATCCCTTACGGGGTAGGCAGAGCGTTAAACGCCTCGTAAAAAGCGCTTACGCCACGTTTGACAAAAATTTAGGGCAATTTTGGTTTGTAATGTGTATTGCTATAGTGACAGGTTGTCAGCCCATCGCCTAAATTACAATACACTACTGTAACCCTCGAGTCCCTTATGCTGACTTCAACAAAATGCGCGGGAGGAAGGGCAGCTGGAACATTCTATGTTTTTCTATCTCTCCCAGTCCAGCATGGAAGAAATAAAGTAACCGAAAGTAAATACCTTCTTTTTCTTCTTCTTAGCTTCCACTTCTTTCTTTTTCTTCTTAGTTTTCTTCTCGGTGACTTCTTCCGAATCCGAACTACTATCACTGCTAGAAGATGAAGATGAACTACTCGACTTGGCGCGTTTCTTCTTCTTCTCAGTCTTCTTTTTTACCTTCTGCTGTTTCTTCTTTTTCACCTTCTTGTCTTTCTTCTTTGTTTCTGTAAGTTATTGTAATAAAAATATTTCTATTATATTTAAAAATAACTTAAATAACCCTCCAAATTTGTCAGATGTAACGGAACTACCTTTGTAAGGTTGTTTACGCTCTGCCTACCCCATTAGGGATAAAGGCGTGATTGTATGTATGTATGTTATTATATTTATCGCCAACTATTAGGGCCACTGCTGTTTCAGTCGCGATTTACAAGAGACGAAACAAATTATTCTTTATTGCACAAAAAAAACATACATACATATACATAAAATCACGCCTTTATCCCTTACGGGGTAGGCAGAGCGTTAAACGCCTCGTAAAAGGCGCTTTCACCGCGTCTGACAAAAATTGAGGGCAATTTTAGATTGTAATGTGTATTGCTAATGTGTAGTGACAGGTTGTCAGCCCGTCGCCTAAATTACAATACACTGTAACCCTCGAGTCCCTTTTGCTGTCTTCTACAGCATGCCCGGGAGGAAGGGCAGCTGGAACATTCTATGTTTTTCTATCTCTCCCAGTCCAGCATGGAAGAAAAAATACGAATTATAAAGGAAAAAATATATTCTCGCGGATGGAAATCGGTTTGTCAACATTACTAATGTACTACTTTCATGGTGGACTGCGAGCGAAAGAAAAACATAGAATGTGCCAGCTGCATTTCCTCCCGGGCATGCTGTAAATACCAGCTAAGGGATCCGAGGGTTTCCGTGTATTCCAATTTAGGCGATGGGCTGACAACTTATTAGTTATCACTATAGCAATATACCTATAAATCTATCTTAAATAACCCTCAAAACTTTGCCAGACGTTTTTAGGTCGTTTACGATCTGCCTTCCCAATTAGGGTTAAGGCGTGATTATATGTATGTATGTACTAATGTAGTTTTCTAATGATGCTTAAAACCAACTCAATACTTTTTATTAATTTGCTATTTTCAAACACACATAACTTGTCTCTTTATAACATAAATACAATCACGCCTTTATCCCTAATGGGGTAGGCAGAGTGCAAACGACCTATAAAAAAAATCGTTCCGAAACGACTGACACAAAGTTTTGAGGGTTATTTAAGATAGATTTGTAGGTATATTGCTGTAGTGACAGGTTGTCAGCCCATCGCCTAAATTGCAGTGTACAGAAACCCTCGGATATTCTCTTTATAATATTAGCATCAATGAAAGTTGTACCTGTTTCTGGGACCTCTAACTCTACTTCCTGTTTTTTTCCTAACAGCGTGTTAAATTAGGCAAAATATCAAATGTTCTTTCAAAAGCGTTCTTTCTTAAGCTTTTTACAAGAAGCTTTTTAAAAAATAAAGTTATAGACACAAGGTACTTGTTCTTTTTTAATGCAAGTTATCTTACCTTTTTCCTCCACCTGTTCTGTATCTGAGTCTTCCTCTTTTTCTGTTTTCTTCTTCTTCTTTTTCTCCTGCAATTTTTTCAGCACTTTCTTTTCTAACCGCTTACGCTTCGCCTTAGTTTTAGCTTTTTTATCCTCCTAGAAATAAGTAATAGTTGAAGTCACTTTTATATTTAGAAAAATGTGGTCAAGAATTTCGTTGGGTTTAATTTTATTTTATTTGGGAAGCTAACAGCCTATTTTACAAGCTACCACAATTAAACAGAAAAAATTAACACTCCAAATAATCACTCAATGTTGTATATAAATATAAAATAAGTAATTTAAACTTAATTAATGTTAGTAACTAAATTTGGTTCTTTGCATAATCCTTTTTTTTTTAAATGTATAAGTGCTGCAGCAAAAGGGAGCCCGATGGTGTAGTGGATAGGGCCGCTGCCTCCTGAGCGGGAGGTCGTGGTTCGAATCCCACCACGTACCAATGTTTTTTCGGTTTTCGTATTTCATATGTACGTTTATTCGGCGGTTTTTCCATACTTCGGAAGGCACGTTAAGCTGTTGGTCCCGGTTAATATCATTTGACACCTTAGATATTAGTCGTTAAGCCATATCAGAGGCCAGTGCTAAGCATTGGCGGCTTGAAAACTCTGACCCAGTCTAGGATTGGGTCTGGTTTCCCTTCTGGGTTGCGGAGGTCAGATGGCAGTCGCTCTGTGTAAAAACCAGTACCCTCGTTCAACCACCTAGATTAGGTAGCCGACCCCGTGAGATACAGGATAAGGCTAGGGAGATGAAGTGCTGCAGCAAAACAGATCGAAACGATCGTCTCTATTCACTTTATTAGCCAATTAGGCTAGGTTATTAGGTTGGTTAGCTAAGGGTCTGTGGAAGCTACATTCGGAGGTTTAAACTCTATCCGACTCTTAAAATGGGTGTAAGGGATAGCTTCCCGCAAATTCATAGAGTTTGTTCAGTCAACGAAATTAAAACATTTTCACAAAGAAAGAAAAAATAATAAACCTCAAAATATACATACGAAAAAATAGGTTTCACAAAAATGATAATTTTCATTTTGTGTAGTCAAATGTGTTTTTATTAGTAATTCCTGAATAAATGACTTTAAAGTTGTTTAATTACGTTGACTGAGCAGCTACCCCTCTAGTTTTCGGGTTGCTACCATACACCCGCTATCTCGCTCTTTCATTAACTGCCTCCGTGGTCGAGTGGCTAGTGCCATGGACTCCCGATCCGGAGGTCCTGGGTTCGATTCCCAGGGGGGAAAACACAAAGTTGATATTTGAGAATTTATCACTTTGTGATTTTTTCCCCAGTTTGGTTAGGACATTGCAGGCTGAATCACCTGATTGTCCGAAAAAGAAAAAGATTTCGTGCTTCGGAGGGCACGTTAGGCCGTCAGTCCCGGTCGCTGTCTTTGATAGTGGTCGTTACTCAAACCATGTCAGAGGCCTGATAGTTGTACTACTAGGCGGTTTAAAAGCTCTGACACCAGGGTTCGTCGCGTCGATAAGACTCGATACCCACTCGACAGAAAGAAAGATTACCTGGCGTACAAATGAGCCCAGTCTTACCTTTTTCTTGTTACTCTTTTTCTTCTTCTTCTGTACCTCGTCGCTATCTGAGGAGATGGTAGAATCTGATCGCTTGCGTTTACGTTTCTCCTTTGACTTCTTTTTCTCCGGTTTTTTACTGCAAAAATAATGCGATTTCAGCTTACTATACTGGATTGAGTGTTTATCACATAAAACTGGTGTGATGCATACATACAAAAATCACGCCTTTATCCCTTACGGGGTAGGCAGAGCGTTTAACGCCTCGTAAAAGAAAATTTGTCACTTTCGCCACGTCTGACAAAAATTGAGGGCAATTTTAGATTGTAATGTGTATTGCTATAGTGACAGGTTGTCAGCCCATCGCCCAAATTACAATACACTGTAACCCTCGAGTCCCTTTTGCTGACTTCAACAGCATGCTCGGGAGGAAGGGCAGCTGGAACATTCTATGTTTTTCTATCTCTCCCAGTCCAGCATGGAAGTAACTGGTGTGATGTCTGGTCAGTTATAGTATCACCTGACCTCATGACACAAAGGGCTAGTAAAATCCGAGTAAATTTAAATGCACTTCACTGCCTGCCTACCAAGCTTGTTCAAACATCCATACATATAATCACGCCTCCATCCCCAACGGGGTAGGCAGAGTATAAACGACCCAAACAAAGGTCGCTCCGCCACGTCCGACAAAGTTTCGAGGGATATTTAAGATAAATTTGTAGGTATTTGCTGTAGTGACAGGTTGTCAGCCCATCGCCTAAATTACAATATACTGAAACCCTCGGATCCCTTAGCTGGATTTAACAGCATGACCGGGAGGAAATGCAGCTGGCACATTCTATGTTTTACTCTCGCTCCCAGGCCAGCGTGGAAGACACTATTTGGCAAAAGCGTCTCGAAAGTAGAAACTACACGTTTACGGCTATGAACTTTTATAAGATTTTGCATGTAGCGGTTAGGGCACGCAGGGCACGCTGAAAGAAGGTTCGGTGCAATTAAACTGCACTAAAGGTAGTTTATATTGAAACCGTCCAATACATACATACATACATATAACCTGTCACTACACATTAGCAATACACATTACAATCTAAAATTGCCCTCAATTTTTGTCAGACGCGGCGAAAGCGCCTTTTACGAGGCGTTTAACGCTCTGCCTACCCCGTAAGGGATAAAGGCGTGATTTTATGTATGTATGTATACATATAATGACGCCTTTATCCCTAATGGGGTAGGCAGAGCGTAAACGACCTAAACATAGGTCGTTCCGCCACGTCTGACAAAGTTGTGACGGTTATTTAAGATAGATATCTAGGTATACTGCTGTAGTGACAGGTTGTCAGCTTATCGCCTAAATTGCAATAAACTAAAACCCTCGGATCCCTTAGCTGGTTTTTACAGCATGCCCGGGAGGAAATGCAGCTGGCACATTCTATGTTTTTCTCTCACTCCCAGGCCAGTATGGAAGCTGGTTGAAAGAAGGTCCGGTGCAATTAAACTGCACTGAAGCCAGTTTATATTGAAACCGTCCAATCGTTGCAGTTTATGTCATAGTTGCGCTATTTCAAGCGGAATGGGGTAGCTAGCGGTGACTTATCATCGTCGTCGTCTCAGCCGATAGACGTCCACTGCAGGACATAGGCCTCCCCCAAGGACCTCCACGATGATCGGTCTAGCACCTTCTGCATCCAGCAGCTTCCCGCGACCTTCACCAGATCGTCGGTCCACCTTGTGGGAGGCCTGCCTACGCTGCGTCTACCGTGCCAAGGCAGCCACTCCAGGACTTTCCTACCCCAGCGGGAGTCGGTCCTGCGAGCAATGTGCCCCGCCCACTGCCACTTAAGTTGAGCAACTCTTCGAGCTATGTCGGTGACCTTGGTTCTCCTCCGGATCTCCTCGTTTCGGATTCGATCGCGGAGGGAAACTCCGAGCATAGCCCTTTCCATTGCCCTTTGAGTGACCTTGAGCCTTCTTATGAGGCCCATTGTGAGTGGCCACGTTTCGGTTCCGTAGGTCATCACTGGCAACACGCACTGGTCCCAGACTTTTGTCTTGAGACATTGCGGTAGTTGTTTGGATGAGAAGATGTTGTCAGACTTATCATACTGTTATTTTATTATATACCTATCTAATCTCATTTTACTAACATATTATGAGTCCTAGTTACTTGAATAAAAATCTTTATTATTTATATTATTACTAGCGACCCGCCCCGGCTTCGCACGGAAATCATCAGTGTTTCTCTACTATATTATGCATGTATATAAAGCTTCCTCTTGAATCACTCTATCCATTAAAAGAAACCGCATCAAAATCCGTTGCGTAGTTTTAAAGATCTAAGCATACAAAGGGATATAGGGACAGAGAAAGCGACTTTGTTTTATACTATGTAGTGATAGAAGTATAACTTAGGTTTTCTTCTCTTCTCTTCAACTTCCATACTGGACTGGGAGAAAAAGAAAAACATAGAATGTTCCAGTTGCCCTTCCTCCCGGGCATGCTGTAGAAGTCAGCAAAAGGGAAAAAAAGGGATTCGAGGGTTACAGTGTATTGTCATTTAGGCGATGGGCTGACAACCTGTCACTACAGCAATACACATTACAATCTAATATTGCCCTCAATTTATGTCAGACTTGGCGAAAGCGCCTTGTAGGAGGCGTTTTACGTTCTGCCTACCCCGTAAGGGATAAAGGCGTTATTTTATGTATGTATGTTTCTCCTCTTCAACCTCCGACTCCTGACTCCACTACTGAATTTCATCTTCTTAGCGTCTTTCCTCTCACCATTGTCAGCAGCCTAACCTTACGCCCCGCTAGTGGGGTTGGCATTTATATCACCAAACACTACAGTAAAGAAGCATAAATATTGCATAACATCGGCTAAGTTCCGCTCAAACTCTTGCAAACCTAAGTGTCTCTTCACTACTGAGTTTTATCTTCCTAGCATCTTTCCTCTCATCATTGTCATTAACCTAACCTTACGCCCCTCTCTAGTGTGGGGTTAGCATTTATATCACCAAAAACTACAGTAAAGAAGCATAAATATTGCATAACATCGGCTAAGTTCGGTTTAAACCTCTGGCAAACCTAAGTGTCTCTTTCCAAATATATGTACATATGTTATATTTATATATTATATGTATGTATTTAATCTATATAGCAGTATATTGTTTATTTATTTCATAAGTATATATAATTAATATTTATTAGTAGGATTATTTAGCATATTTTTCAAGTAATTGTGTTCATTTTTATCTTTTTAGTGATAAGTAAATTATAATTTATTGTTAATTGTTTTCAATATTTTTAATTGTGCACGTCGTATCTAATCCTTTTTACTAACCTAGGTCTGCTGGAAGGGATTTCTTTTTAGAAATAAGCTGTGCCTGTTGTGTCTTTGTTTTATATGTATATGTTCTTTGTATTTTATTGTGTACAATAAGCTGTTAAATATGGTTGTGCAATATTTATAGTTCTTTACTGCACCTAGTCATATAAGGTGCCCCTCCGTTACGTAGGGCTAACATTGTCTATTTACCCTCACTTTGGTAGAATCACCACATGTAATATGTCACCCTGAGTAACTCACTGCCTCCGTGGTCTAGTGGTCAGAGCCATGGACTTACCTTGCCTTACTTGGATCCGGAGGTCCAGGGTTCGATTCCCAGGGGGGGGCACAAAGTTGATATTTGTTAATTTATCACTTTGTGAGGTTTTCCCCAGTTTGGTTAGGACATTGCAGGCTAAATCACCTGATTGTCCAAAAAGAAAAAGGATTCCGTGCTTCCAAGGGCACGCTAAGCCGTCGGTCCCGGTCGCTGTCTTTGATAGTGGTCGTTACTAAAACCATGTCTTGATAACTCTGACACCAGGGTCCATCGGATCGTTCGACTCGAGAATCCACTCGCTAAGAAGAAGAAGAAGAAGACTCACGTTTTCTCCTCTTCAACCTCCGACTCCTGACTCCAACCTTCGCTACTGAGCTTCATCTTCTTAGCATCTTTCCTCTCTTCAGAATCAGCTGCAGTCTTAGCCTTACGCCCCCCCCTAGTGGGGGTTAAGCTGCGGGAGTCTGAGGGTTGTGGGGGGGATGTTTCTGGCCAGGATACTGCTTCCATGAACCTGGAGTCAAGTTGTGATAATGATAATACATACATACATACTATCACGCCTGTATCCCTAATGGGTTAGGCAGAAAGTGAACAACCAAAACAAAGGTCGTTCCACCACGTCTGACAAGTTTTGAGGGTTGTTTAAGATAGAACTGGATATTGCTGTAGTGATAATGTTATTATAATTTCACTTTAATTCATACATACATACATATAATCACGCCTTATCCCTAATGGGGTAGGCAGAGCGTAAAGGACCTAAACAAAAGGTCGTTCCTCCACGTCTCACAAAGTTTTGAGGGTAATTTAAGATGGATTTGTAGGTATATTAGGCTTTCTGCTTGTACAATTTCTATACCCAAAGGTTGCCTGGTAGAAATTGCTGCTTTAGCAATAAGGCCGCCTATATTGTACTGTCACGTTTGTTCCTTTTTATTTCTGTTGTATGTGTTTCTTTGTGCAATAAAGAATTTTGTATTGTATTGTATATTACTGTAGTGACATGTTGTCAGCTCAAAATTACAATATACTGAAACCCTCGGTTCCCTTAGCTGGTTTTTACAGCATGCCCGGGTGGAAATGCATCTGGCACATTCTATGTTTTCTCTCGTTCCCAGTCCCGCATGGAAGAAATTTCACTTTAGTGCCATAACTAATATTGAAAATGCAAAATTGTTGTTACTCAATGACACTTTAACCACACTGGACGGATCAGGATGAAACTTGGCACACATATGGAGTAGATCCTAGAATAGGACATAGGCTAATTTTTGACCGATCTTCTTCTTAGCGTGTCGATAGGACGCGAGAAATTACAATGAGAAATCTCTCGCAGGTGGAAAGCTAGTTTTCACTAAATTATGTCTCATTCTGGTACCTACAAGCGAAAATACTCTCTCGAAAATGTGTCTAACTGCTTACTTTCCAAAACAATAAAATTGTGTTCTAGGATTCAAAAACTTTGTTTACAAGTGTCGTGTATAAAACTATTTTTAAAAGCTGCAAATCCGAAATAAAAATTACCTTCATAATAAAAGAAGCACATACCTTAAAATGCTTACCTTCAATACAACTTAATTAAGAAAATATTATACTTGAAATGCTTAAATTATCTCCCTCACCTCTGATAATCCGAAAATATTATACTGGAAGTGCTTAAATTATCTCTCTCACCTCTGATAATCCGAATATATTATACTGGAAATGCTTAAATTATCTCCCTCACCTCTGATAATCCGAATATATTATACTGGAAATGCTTAAATTATCTCCCTCACCTCTGATAATCCGAAAATATTATACTGGAAATGCTTAAATTATCTCCCTCACCTCTGATAATCCGAAAATATTATACTGGAAATGCTTAAATTATCTCCCTCACCTCTGATAATCCGAATATATTATACTGGAAATGCTTAAATTATCTCCCTCACCTCTGATAATCCGAAAATATTATACTGGAAATGCTTAAATTATCTCCCTCACCTCTGATAATCCGAAAATATTATACTGGAAATGCTTAAATTATCTCCCTCACCTCTGATAATCCGAATATATTATACTGGAAGTGCTTAAATTATCTCCCTCACCTCTGATAATCCGAAAATATTATACTGGAAATGCTTAAATTATCTCCCTCACCTCTGATAATCCGAATATATTATACTGGAAGTGCTTAAATTATCTCCCTCACCTCTGATAATCCGAAAATATTATACTGGAAATGCTTAAATTATCTCCCTCACCTCTGATAATCCGAAAATATTATACTGGAAGTGCTTAAATTATCTCTCTCACCTCTAATAATCCGAAAATATTATACTGGAAATGCTTAAATTATCTCCGTCACCTCTGATAATCCGAAAATATTATACTGGAAGTGCTTAAATTATCTCTCTCACCTCTGATAATCCGAAAATATTATACTGGAAATGCTTAAATTATCTCCGTCACCTCTGATAATCCGAAAATATTATACTGGAAATGCTTAAATTATCTCTCTCACCTCTGATAATCCGAAAATATTATACTGGAAATGCTTAAATTATCTCCCACACCTCTGATAATCCGAAAATATTATACTGGAAATGCTTAAATTATCTCTCTCACCTCTGATAATCCGAAAATATTATACTGGAAATGCTTAAATTATCTCCCACACCTCTGATAATCCGAAAATATTATACTGGAAATGCTTAAATTAACTCCCTCACCTCTGATAATCCGAAAATATTATACTGGAAATGCTTAAATTATCTCTCTCACCTCTGATAATCCGAAAATATTATACTGGAAATGCTTAAATTAACTCCCTCACCTCTGATAATCCGAAAATATTATACTGGAAATGCTTAAATTATCTCTCTCACCTCTGATAATCCGAAAATATTATACTGGAAATGCTTAAATTAACTCCCTCACCTCTGATAATCCGAAAATATTATACTGGAAATGCTTAAATTATCTCCCTCACCTCTGATAATCCGAAAATATTATACTGGAAATGCTTAAATTAACTCCCTCACCTCTGATAATCCGAAAATATTATACTGGAAATGCTTAAATTATCTCTCTCACCTCTGATAATCCGAAAATATTATACTGGAAATGCTTAAATTAACTCCCTCACCTCTGATAATCCGAAAATATTATACTGGAAATGCTTAAATTATCTCTCTCACCTCTGATAATCCGAAAATATTATACTGGAAATGCTTAAATTAACTCCCTCACCTCTGATAATCCGAAAATATTATACTGGAAATGCTTAAATTATCTCTCTCACCTCTGATAATCCGAAAATATTATACTGGAAATGCTTAAATTAACTCCCTCACCTCTGATAATCCGAAAATATTATACTGGAAATGCTTAAATTATCTCCCTCACCTCTGATAATCCGAAAATATTATACTGGAAATGCTTAAATTATCTCCCTCACCTCTGATAATCCGAAAATATTATACTGGAAATGCTTAAATTAACTCCCTCACCTCTGATAATCCGAAAATATTATACTGGAAATGCTTAAATTATCTCTCTCACCTCTGATAATCCGAAAATATTATACTGGAAATGCTTAAATTAACTCCCTCACCTCTGATAATCCGAAAATATTATACTGGAAATGCTTAAATTATCTCCCTCACCTCTGATAATCCGAAAATATTATACTGGAAATGCTTAAATTAACTCCCTCACCTCTGATACTCCAGATCCAATGACTCCCCTTCGCGTTCAGGCGCCGTAGTTAATCTACCGTCCTTAATAAAATAAAATAAAATTGCTTTATTTAAGATTTTTAAATTCTTATCATCATTAAAAATAAATGATTATGATTATGAAACTAACTTATAACAAAATATAACTTATTCTTATTAAGAGTCGCCCGGAACTACAAAATTTCATACAAACGTATTTTAGTCTTCATTTATAAACGGCAATGCCTTACTTAATTTATTTTTCTATGGTTATAATTAGGTTTCATTGGAAAATATCAACGACGAGCAAAATAATGGCGGACATACGATTTTACGTGAAAATGGCCTAAAATTTATACATATATATATATACATAATCACGCCTTTATCCCTAATGGGGTAGGCAGAGCGTGAACGACCTAAACAAAGGTCACTCCGCCACGTCCGACAAAGTTTTGAGGATTATTTGAGATAAATTTGTAGGTATATTGCTATAGTGACAGGTTGTCAGCCTATCGCCTAAATTGCAATAAAGAAAAATCCTCGGATTTCTTAGCTGATTTTTACAGCATGCCCGGGAAGAAATGCAGCTGGCACATTCTATGTTTTTCTCTCGCTCCCAGTCCAGCATGGAAGTAAAATTTATTTTTGTTTTATATTTATATTTGGTTAATATCTTGATACTTAAAATAATTATAAGCAAGCATCGACAGATATGTTGCATTTGATTATGAGTACAATGTTTGTTCTAAAAATTTAATAATCAACGTCACTAGTAATTATGTGATTCGATTTCCGTGGAAGCCTTAACGTGCCTTCCGAAGCACAGAATCTTTTTTCTTCCAGACAATCAGGTTATTCAGCCTGGGAATCGAACCCAGGCCCTCCAGATCGGGAGCCCATGACTCAGACCACTAGACCACACACATATATTACCACGCCTTTATCCCTAATGGGGTAGGCAGGCCGTAAACGACCCAAACAAAGGTCGCTCCGCCACGGCTGACAAAGTTTAGAAGGTTATTTAAGATACATTTGTAGGTATATTACTGTAGTGACAGGTTGTCAGTCCATCGCCCAAATTACAATACACTTAAACCGTCAGATCCCCTAGCTGGTTTTTACAACATGCCCGGGAGGAAAGGCAGCTGCCACATTCTATGTTTTTCTCTTGTCAGGCCAGCATGGAAGAACACCATCGAGGCAGTTAATGCTTAACTAGGAAACAGCTAAATCTACTTACAACCTTACCTTTAACTGCCTCCGTGGTCTAGTGGCTAGTGCCATGGACTCCCGATCCGGACGTCCTGGGTTCGATTCCAAGGGGGGAAACTCAAAGTTGATATTTGAGAATTTATCACTTTGTGAATTTTACCCCAGTTTGGTTACGACATTGCAGGGTGAATGAATCACCTGATTTCGTAAGATTTCGTGCTTCGGAGGGCACTTGTCCCGGTTGACCTATCTTTGATAGTGGTCGTTACTCAAAATCAAGTCAGAGGCCTGATAGTTGTGCTACTAGGCGGTTTAAAAACTCTGACACCAGGGTTCATCGGGTCGATACCCACTCGACAGAAGAAGACCTTACCTTAGTCTGGTCATCATCCAAGTCCCACTCCGAAGACAGCTGCATCGGTGTGGGATTCTCTATGAGGCACTGTTCTTGTTTAGGGTACCAAGTGCGAGCTATCACTTGGGCTGGCTCGCGAATTCTGGAATATGATATAGTGTTTTTTATGTATTTTAAGCAATGGTTTGGATATTCTACTGTCTACTGCTAAATTACTAGAGTAAAAACAAATGCTGTCTAAACTTTAGGATAAGAAGAAACCCAAGAAACTGAACAACTTTTCCCAAGGAACATAATTCGATTTTTTTTTTACTTCCTGCAGATCTTTGGTAAAGTAAAGCATAATCTCTGTTTTTTAGAATCGTCAATAGATCAACAATGACAACTGATCTATAAGAAATCCTTAGAAATTCTTAGAAAAAAAACTAGCGAATTAGGTTTTATAGTAACGAATGAAATAGCTTTGGCGGCTTCAAAAACTCTGACCTAATCTAGGATTTGGTCTGGTTTCCCTTCTGGGTTGCATAGGTCAAATGGCAGTCGCTCTGTGCAAAAACCAGTACACTCGTTCAATGACCTGGATTAGGAAGCCAACCCCGTGAGATACGGGATAAGACTAGGAAGATGATAATGATGTTGTTGTCGTCTTGACGATTGCGATGCTCTTGAGCAACAATGAATACTGATCTAACAGAAATCCAAAGAAAAATTCCAGCGAATTAGATTTCAGAATAACGATTCAATTCGTAGACTACCTTACTTACTGTATTTTACACATAAGTATTTTATAAATAAATTTCGTCTTACAACCTTACAGTTTTTGCATTATTACTTGTTAGGGCGTTTTTGCACTGCTTCGTAACCGATTCGCATCCGTGAAAAATCCATATAAAACGGATATGGATGAGTACACAAGCTGCATACATTTACTAGGACTCGGATACGAATTGGATACGAACCGGAGTAGTGCAAAAACGCCCTTAGTGTCTAGTTTCAAGAGATACAATAAAGCCACGCCATGGAAGTAATAATAAAAGTACTATTTTGTCAGACGTAGTGATAACCCTTTTTATTAAACGTTTTACGCTCTACCTACCCCGTAAGCTTTACGGGTCTCACCCTTACGGCATAAGGAATAAAAATGTGACTTTATAATTTACCACAATTTCGATTCGTTAGGCCAGTTATTAAAAAGAAAAATACCACAATAATTCAACACAAACATCAAAATATTTATTCGCTTATTATTTTATCCTAAAAAAGCTTTCCTGTGTTTAAATTTCATCATTCAAGTATCTGTGCAGAAGAGAATCGGGTTTGGAGGTATAGACAATAACATAAATGTCTAAGATTTAATATGCCTTCCAAACGGCTTATACGGAGTGTAAGGGACAGCGTCCTGCAAACTGATAGGGGGTTGCTCAGTCAATTACACTGAACAACTTCCACCAGGAAATTCTTTCAGGAAGTGAAAAAATAATATTGCATTGTCCATACAAATTGTCTGATCGAGCTGGACATATTGTATGGAAAAGCCTTTATTTCCACTTCCTAAAATATTTTATTGGTGAATGTCGTTCAGTTTCGTTGACTGACCAACCCTCAGTTTGCGGGACGCTGTCCCTTACACCCGGTAAAGTAGACCTTATTCTTCCTGCAGTGTGGGTTTCGACTTGGTATTGCGTGTTCCAGATTGGCGAAAGAACGTATCCCAAATCACTTCGTACAACGGTTTAGCATTATTCTGGGCAACACTTAACGATTGCTCCTGGTTATACGATTTTACAACCGGGTTTTGACTTGATACTCCAGTTGACATGATGGCAAGGATTATCACCACCAAGTATAATAAGAATGGGACAAGCCTCATGCTTTTTATGGTAGCTGTACTTCTTCTTCTTAGCGAGTGGATTCTAGGCTCGTATTTACAAAGCGATCTCAAGATTGAGTGCAATATAATGTATGGATTTGACAGGTCCTTTTGAACTGAAATTGTTCTGATACGGCCTCAAACTAGCTGTTAGTCTCAAGTGCTGTTTATAATTGCGAGCCCTAGAGTCCAACGACTCGGTGAACCCTGATGTCAGAGTAGTTGTACTGATATCGAGAAGTAACACTGACGACTTTATTAATAAGAAATTGAATGATTATTTTGTTCTTTTATACCCCAAGTAATAACTTGTTTTGAAACGTGTTTCATTATCAGTTTTGAATAAAAAAAGAGTTAATTTACATAATATAAACGATGTAAATGAAGCATGATATTTGTATTGAAAAATTATGGTAAAGAAATGTGTTTATAAGTATTTGTTGTAATGAAGATACATTCACCCCACTGTCCCTTACGCTTACTGGGTAGGCAAAGCGTAACGTCCAAGGGGACGAAACAACCTCTGGACGCGAAACTATGTCGTTTTACTCCTTAACCCTCTAGCTTCTAGCCCTCTAACGCCAGTGTGATTTCAAATTGAGGAGAAGAAACATCCCTTTAAAAATGTTGAAAAGTGCTGTAGTGATCGAATCATCAAAATATTTTTTTCGTCATTAAGTAAAATTTTGATCAATTTTTCTTGTTACTTCCCCGTAAAATCAAATAAATGTGTTTTATCAGGACTAAATTATACGACCCTGTAACAAAGTCCACAGTGGAAAATGCATGCCAACCAAAATGTTGTCATTCTCTAATGAATCGGATTATATGCAAAATTAAACATGTGAAAGCATTTAGACGTCGATTAAGGAACCTTTTATTAGAAACAGCATTTTACTCTGTAACAGAGTATTTAGATGGTATTTTTTCATTCAAATTAAAGTATTAATTTATATGTATTTTGTAATAAGACTATTGACATGAATTTTAAATTGTTAATTTGTATAAATTATTACTGTTTTTATTTTAATTTAATTTACTATTTGACATATTAACTGAATTTATATTGTACAATTTTGTTTTGACGATCACTTTACGGAGGACATTATTCTATTTATTGTAATTAAATTTAATTGTGAAACCTGTATTATGAAATAAATAAACTAAACTAAACTATATCTCGAGGCACGGCCAGCGCCTTCGCCAATCGCATTACTCATCCATTCTGTTTCATCCTACTCTCTCACTATAACTATGACCCGAATTCTTTAGAAGTGTTAAAGATAAGCAGATATGTTAAGTAGCCAGTACTTCTTGTATTTGTTCGACTGATATGTGTCTTTACCCCTCGATTATGGTTGAACGAGTTGGTTTACATTTTATATGCGTTTTGCGTCCAGAAGTTGTTTCGTCCAAGGTACTTCCATGCTGGACTGGGAGAGATAGAAAAACATAGAATGTTCCAGCTGCCCTTCCTCCCGGGCATGCTGTTGAAGTCAGCAAAAGGGACTCGAGGGTTACAGTGTATTGTAATTTAGGCGATGGGCTGACAACATGTCACTATAGCAATACATATTACAATCTAAAATTGCCCTCAATTTTTGTCAGACGTGGCGAAAGCGCCTTTTACGTGGCGTTAAACGCTCTGCCTACCCCGTAAGGGATAAAGGCGTGATTTATGTATGTATGTATGTACCGTCTGACAAAATATTGAGGACAAGTTTAGGTTCGGTCGACAACGCCATATTTCTTTTACATATCTCTTAACATGTGGCGCCTACTTTAATTATAAGCGTGGTAGCACTATACTATAGTACATGCAAAGATTGGCAGAATAAAAAGAAAGCCAAATAGATTTTTATAGTTGGTTAGAAGATTGAAAATTGAAAGAAGAATGAAAAATAATAATAAGCCTGAGTAAGAAAAATAATAAACCGTCGTCTATTTTGAATAGTTTTGAACTTTTGGATATGTTTAATTTGGTTGCCCTTTGCAGCCATTTTGGTACGCATTTTTTTATTATATCGTTTGCGTTTGTATATGGGCTGAGTCTGTGACTTTAACTTGGGTTTATACCTGAGAAAATAAAAGAAACAGTGCATAATAACATTAAAAAAAGTAACATAAAGCATGGTTTGCTTAGTAAGCCAGTTAGTAAGTTGAACCAGACTTTTTAATATTGGCAAGAAAGAGAAGATAATCCGAAGATATTCCGAGCGGTGGCGCCCTCAATCGTAAAAAAATCATAACTCGCAAAATATAGCATTTACAAAAAAGAAATGTATTTTCTCAGTGTTAAGACTTATGGATTTTTTAGAAGTAATGAATTGAGGAGCAAATAGAACCCTAGAAATAGGAATTTCCGCCAAAAGTGGCCGTTTTTGCAATAATTTCGATAGTAACAAGCCGGTATAATTTGCTACTCAATTCATTACTTTAAAAAGTCCATAGGTCCAAATTTAACGGACACCATAACTACGTGTTGTCGTTTCTACTTTCGTAGACGTAGCCGAGTTGGCAGTGCATCTGCCTGCTACGCATAGGACCCGGGTTCGATTCCCGGCCGGGCAGACATTTGAATGCAGAATTTAAATGTCTGTTTCTGTGTCTGGGTGTTATTTGTGGTTGTTTCTGAGTATGTCCATGGCACCCCGATACAGGGAATCCTAGTGGGGGCTATGAGTGTGATCGTGTGCTCATGAGTGTTTAGGACATTGCAGGTTGATCTCTCTGGTAGTGTCTGTCAGTCATAAGACATTGAAGGAATAAAAGTACATTTGTGTGTTGCGCAAACACACGGACTCAACTTAGAATGTCTCCTATCTACCCCAATAGGGATACGGGTTCAATTTCAGGCGGTGGACAAGGACTTTGTAGTTTGGTTAGGACATTGCAGGCTGATCAGGATGGATATGAAAATAAAATAGTCGGTCCTGCGCCTGATTGCTATCTAGTCGTGTCAGTCAGTCTGTCCCATCAATCAAATTGAAGGAATAAAAGTGCGAAGGAATTGTGAGTTGCGCAAACACACGGGCGCTAAAAACTAAGTCCCTTAAGATAGTTGATGATCACCTTAAATGGAATATGAAAACCATTCAAAGAAGTTTTTCGGTTTTAAATCTCACTACTGTAGGTCTGATGTAGGAAATTATAAGGAAAGATATGCAGTGCCTGTTGTGTATTTTTTCTTATTATGTTTGTATTTTATGTTCTACGTATATATTGTGTATGAAGGAGCCCGATGGTGTAGTGGATAGGGCCGCTGCCTCCTGAGCGGGAGGTCGTGGTTCGAATCCCACCACGTACCAATGTGTTTTTCGGTTTTCGAATTTCATATGTACGTTTATTCGGCGCTTTTTCCGTGCTTCGGAAGGCACGTTAAGCCGATGGTCCCGGTTAATATCGTTTAATACCGTAGATATTAGTCGTTAAGCCATGTCAGAGACAAGTGCTAAGCATTGGCGGCTTGAAAACTCTGACTTAATCTAGGATTGGGTCTGGTTTCCCTTCTGGGTTGCGGAGGTCAGATGACAGTCGCTCTGTGTAAAAACCAGTACCCTCGTTATTGAACGAGGGTACTGGTTTTTACAACCTAATCTAGGGGATTGCCCCAGAAGGGAAACCAGACCCAATCCTAGATTAGGTCAGAGTTTTCAAGCCGCCAATGCTTAGCACTGGCCTCTGAAATGGCTTAACGACTAATATCTACGGTATTAAACGATATTAACCGGGACCAACGGCTTAACGTGCCTTCCGAAGCACGGAAAAAGCGCCGAATAAACGTACATATGATATTCGAAATCCGAAAAACACATTGGTACGTGGTGGGATTCGAACCACGACCTCCCGCTCAGTAGGCAGCGGCCCTATCCACTACACCATCGGGCTCTCGATCGTCGTCTTATTATAATAGTTAAATAAATAAGGAAATAACTTACTGGTCGCAGCTATAAAGCCGGTCCACTAAATCCTTCTTGCATCGCTCTAACTCCTCGTAAACTATGGAGCGGTCTGTCACACAGTTGCATAGCTTCGGGTTCAGAGTGTACCATAGCTTTGGAGTGGTGCGGGTTTCCCTGTGAGAGATAAACATGGTTATGTGTCAATTATTTTATAATATACATACATACATATAGTCACGCCTTTATCCATAATGGGGTAGGCAGAGCGTAAACGTCCTAAACAAAGATTGTTCCGCCACGTCTGACAAAGTTTTGAGGGTTATTTAAGATAGATTTATAAGTATATGGCTGTAGTGACAGGTTGTCAGCCCATCGCCCAAATTGCAATATACTGAAACCCTCAGATCCCTTAGCTGGTTTTTACAGCATGCCCGGGAGGAAATGCAGCTGGCACATTCTATGTTTTTCTCTCGCTCCCAGTCCAGCGTAGTCATGCTAGAGATTTAGACAGCCTCTCATATTGTTACACGTATTAAAAAAACGTGGTGTGTAAAATTTCATAAAGATATCTTTAATGGAAAGGGATGCTCATCGGAAGATTTTTTTTTAATTTGTTAGAAAAGATGAAAAATAAAAGAAGTCAATTTTTTTTTAGTATAGGAAGCTGATTAAATATGACAAAGGTTTGAATTATCAAAAATATTCAATAAAAAATTGTTCTTTTGCCTAGAAATCGAAGTTATTTTCTATCAAATTTTAAGGAATATCTCTAAATTTCTATACTATACTTAAATGCACTTACAACACCTAAAAGTTGCCTTAGACTACGTCAAACATGTATTTTTTCATATTTTACTTCAGAGACCTACTCATCCTTCCTACCTTCCATGCTGGACTGGGAGAGATAGAAAAACATAGAATGCTCCAGCTGCCCTTCCTCCCGGGCATGCTGTAAGAACCAGCTAACGGATCTGAGGGTTTCAGTATATTGCAGTTTAGGCGATGGGCTGACAACCTGTCACTACAGCGATATACTTACAAATCCATCTTGAATAACCCTCAAAAGTTTGTCAGACGTGGCGGAACGACCTTTGTTTAGGTCGATACGCTCTGCCTACCCCATTAGGGATAAAAGCGTGATTATATGTATGTATGTACTTCCATGCTGGACTGGGAGAGATAGAAAAACATAGAATGTTCCAGCTGCCCTTCCTCGCGGGCATGCTGTTGAAGTCAGCAAAAGGGACTCGAGGGTTACAGTGTATTGTAATTTAGGCGATGGGCTGACAACCTGTCACTATAGCAATACATATTACAATCTAAAATTGCCCTCAATTTTTGTCAGACGTAGCGAAAGCGCCTTTTACGAGGCGTTAAACGCTCTCCCTACCCCGTAAGGGATAAAGACGTGATTTATGTATGTATGTATGTAATTCTTTTGTAATATACACGCAGTGTAAGAAGGGACAGCGTCCCGCAAACTGATAGGAGTTGCTTAGTCAACGGAACTGAACAACCATCTGCAGTTTTTTTTTCTCATAATTTTTTTTTTTTAATAAAATTTTGTTTTTCCATGCAAATTGTCAGATTGCGGTGGTCATTTTATAGAAGTAAATTTTTCTTCCATCTCCTGAAAGAAATTCCTGGTGATAGTTGTTCAGTTTCGTTGACTGACCAACCCCTATCAGTTTGCGGGACGCTGTCCCTTACACCCGGTATAATCACGCCTTTATCCCTAATGGCATGCTGTAAAAACCAGCTAAGGGATCCGAGGGTTTCGGTTTATTGTAATTTAGGCGATGACCTGACAAGCTGCACTACAGCAATATCCTACCTACAAATCTACATACATACATACATACAAATAAAAACGCCTTTATCCCTTATGCGGTAGGCAGAGCGTAAACAACCTACACAAAGGTCTAAATTATTTTATGAGTTCCCGATATTTCGGCGCTGTTCCAAACGCCCTGATCACGGGTAAACTGGAGAAAACTGCGGGTGGGTTTAGGGACAGACATATCTGTCTACCCTCACTCTTCTTCGTTTTTGCGGTACACTATTCACAACACTGTTATTGTCACCACTGGAACTCACTCGAAAGTCATCTCGACAACATACACTGACCACAATATCATCCGTATTTGTTGTAGGTTTGGCCCGGATTTTCTTTTTACACATGTTTACCACTGGATTCCACGTGCTTGACAATTTAAACCCATCTTTTCTATTGAAGTTTTTGTACTTTGTGATTTCAATAGCTTCACTTACCATTCTTGGTATATAGTGGCGTTCTGTCGATAACACTTTTGGGTCATGCAATTCGATCCAGTGGTTTTAACCAGACTCTAACAAGTGCTCGGCTATGGCTGACTTATGAACTTCATTGTTTTTCACTGCCCTTATGTGCTCTTTGACACGTGTAGAGATGGTACGCTTGGTTTGACCAATATAAGAACTTCCACAACTACAATCTATCTTATACACACCTGGACACTCTAATGGAAACTTATCTTTGGGAGAACGCAAGAATTGTGATATTTTCTTGACTGGAGTGAACACCGTTTTTACGGAATACTTATCCAAAATTCGCCCAATCTTATCAGTGACTCCTTTCAGGTACGGTAGAAATGCAGTTCGACGTGATGACAATAACAGTGTTGTGAATAGTGTACCGCAAAAACGAAGAAGAGTGAGGGTAGACAGATATGTCTGTCCCTAAACCCACCCGCAGTTTTCTCCAGTTTACCCGTGATCAGGGCGTTTGGAACAGCGCCGAAATATCGGGAACTCATAAAATAATTTAAATCGCGGTAAGAAACCCGTAAAATGTCTTATAGTTATAGTGAAAACAACCGCGAAAGTTTAAAATTAAGTGTTACACAAAGGTCACCACGTCTGACAAAGTTTTGAGGGTTATTTAAGATCTATTCTTTTCTTTGCTTCGCTTCACTCTGCCTACCCCATTAGAGATAAAAGCGTGATTATATGTATGCATGCATTTATAATGTAAGTGGTTAGTTAAATTGTAATTTATTTTGCAAACGATTCCGCGCGTGTGCTAGCAGATCCCGCTCCTACGCGCGGAGAAGCGTTTTCGGTATGTTCGACACTGCGTGTTTTCCATACAAACTGGAGTACTTACTCAATATTATAATGGTTCGCGTGATTATTTCTAACCTAGGCTGGACAACAGGTAATTATAAAAACTCAGTCATATAAAAAGTCCCTTTTAGATCGGTTAAAAACGATCCGAGTTCAATTTCCTGCTTACCTCTTAAGTCAGGTGGCGTGATTATTTGTTTCGTAACTTTGAGTTTCAGTAATGCTCAGTCAAACAAAAAAGTTCCATCAAAATCGGTAAAAAACGACCGAAATTCAATATCCTACCTACCTCATTAGTCATGAGGCGTGATTATTTGTATCGTAACTTTGATTTTAAATAAAGCTCAATCAAATAAAAAAAAAAACAATAAAATCGGTTAAGAAACAGCCAAATTTTAATTTCCTGCCTACCCCCTAAGTCAGGGAGCATGATTTTAGGTATAATAAGTTGCAACCCGGGTAACACACAGTTGAATAAAAAAAGTCCCATCGAATTCGGTTCAGTAGTTTTGGCGTGATGTGGTAACATACAGACAGACAGACAGACAGACAGAAAATTTAAAAAAAAAAAAACGTTTTGATCTTTATATCGTTAATAATGCTGCAATTATTTTTTGTAAAAATATTCAATGTACAGACACGACCCTTCTAGATATTTATTATATGTATAGATTCTGTCTCGTACACTCCCTATGTAGCCCCTTTCTGTTTCTATTATCATCTTACGTTTCTCCTACTAGTCGAACCCAATAATAGTTTGAAAAATTGAGCTAACGAACCTCTTTAAAGTTCAAGCTTACCACCGACCAACAATATTCGAAACATAAAATTTGAATGGCGATAGAAAACGTCAATCAGAAGCTGACAGTAAAACCAAAACAGCCCTCCACAATTTGCTATTATATGTACTTCGAAATTGAATAAACGAAATCAAATCGTATGCTATTTATATAATTTTAGTACAACTGTGATTGTACAAATATTATTCTGTATACATATCTTTTATCTAAGCTATGTTAATAACTTACATTCAGGTTGCGTAGCGTATTTCAGCTGTTCGCCTTTTTTAAAGACAGTGTCAAAATATTATCTTTAAAAAAACAGTAAACTAAGAAGATCGTAGTTTAAAGACTTGTAATGCTGTGTTTTCATTGATCTTCACAGATGTGAAACTTTCATAGAGTTAGGTGTACCATTCAGTCAACACAAAATAATTCTTCGTCCCTTTCGGGTTCGATTCTGCACTTTCAAATATCAAAGTAAACATATTTATTGAAGATTTTTTTAGCGCTCACAATGCCATTTTGATTTCGTATGATATGAAAGAAAGACAATAAATGGTGGAACGACCTTTGTTTGGGTCGTTTACGCTCTGCCTACCCCATTTGGGATAAAGACGTGATTATATGTATGTATGAAAGAAAGACAATAAATTCGTTTCTGGCAAGAGCTCAGTTGGTAGAGTAATGAACCAGCATTCCAGAGACACAGGTTCGAGTCTTGCCAGAAACGATTTTTTTATTTTCTTTCTTTCATTTATATCAAAGTAAGGAACAACTGGGGTAGGAAAGTCCTGGAGTGGCTGCCTTGGCACGGTAGACGCAGCGTAGGCAGGCCTCCCACAAGGTGGACCGATGATCTGGTGAAGGTCGCGGGAAGCTGCTGGATGTAGAAGGCGCTAGACCGATCATCGTGGAGGTCCTTGGGGGAGGCCTATGTCCTGCAGTGGACGTCTATCGGCTGAGACGACGAAGGAACAACGGTAATTTCAAAATCTGCAAATTGTTGGTATAAAATGTTAATATACTTACTTATAGCATTTATTCTTGTCGTGTCTAAATAGCAGTGGCTGGCATATCTTCAACACAAAGCTCCATGTCTCAAGCGAATGGACTGTATCTTTCGTCATTTTAGCTTCCAAAGCTTCATCTAATTCTCTTTCCACTGAAAACTCATCTCGATCCTCTACATGAGTTTTTGATTTCTGAGTTCCTTCGGAAGATTTTGACCTATTTTCGGGTTTGCCTTTTTCAGAATTTGAGTGACTTTCAGAAGATCTTGACCGATTCGCTGATTTTTCAGCAGGTTTAAATGTAGCTTTAAAACGGTTAGATTTAGCAGGTTCAATAGGTTTGAAGGTGCTACTTGTAAATTTAGAATCAGTTTTCTGAGTTACTATTTTACTTTCAGATTTATATCCACTTTCAGTCGACTTGTACCCGCTTTCAATCGACTTTCGACTATCAATTGACTTGTTACTGTCAGAATAGTCACTCCTTTGACTCTGTGCCCTTAAATTATCATCCATATCGGGTGTGACAGATCCAATGCTAGGTTCTTTAGAATCTCTAGCAGGAGATTCATCGTATTCAACTAATCCCTTATCGTGACTTTCATCATCATACATATGTTCCTGTTTAATCTCATTTATAACAGATTCTAAGAAGTTTTCGTCATTCATTCCATCGTTTGACGATTCTTTTTTATCGTATTTGATGTGAACCGGCGAATCATACAAACTATCTTTTTTAG
The DNA here is from genome assembly GCA_949820665.1 of Scrobipalpa costella. Classification (NCBI taxonomy): domain Eukaryota; kingdom Metazoa; phylum Arthropoda; class Insecta; order Lepidoptera; family Gelechiidae; genus Scrobipalpa; species Scrobipalpa costella. The sequence goes on along the minus strand of OX463320.1, from coordinate 9,967,692 downwards.
ACTTTTCTCCAGCTGATTTTTGCGAATTAGAATCTTCGTCGAAAATGTCTAAAATTTCGTCGTCATTGGGATCTATTTCGAATTCAAAAGCATCCACAACAGGCTTGAGTTTTTCTATCTTCGGTTTGGGACTTGCAAGTTTACCCTTTCCAAGACTTTGTCTTAGTTGTTCTAGTGGATCTATGGCAAATGCAGCATCTTCTATCTTAGCTTTAATCTCTTTAAGTTTTTTCATTTTATCATCAACTTGAGGACTGTTCTTTCCTTCGTTGTCCAATGACCAACTGTCGCAGACTAAGAAATCTTTTAGATTAACATCTGTTTCTTTGCCGTCTTTATCTTGCTTGTCAGTATGTTTGTCAGTAGTTTTCTTGGGTGTTTCTTTTTTGTCAGCTTTACTTTTATCGTCTTTAGCTTTTGGAGCATCGACTTTGACTTCTTTCTTGTCAGATTTATCGTCTTTCTTATGTTTATCATCACTGTCTCTGCTTTTATGATCTCTATCTCTACTCTTTCCATCCATATCCTTACTTCTGTTCCTTTCTCTCTTATCTTTTTCTCTATGTCTATCTCTATATCTATCACCTTTTTTATAGGCATGTCTTTTGTCATATCTGTCTCTCTCGCCCCTCCTTTTCTCTATGAACCTTTCTCTATCCATTTTTATTTTCTTGTGGTCATCTTCTTTTTTCTCAACAACTTCCATTTTAGTTTCATCTCCTTGTTGGTCTGAATGATCTTTGCTCTTCCTTTGGAAAGGATTGTCATAATCTGGGACGAACTTTTGATAGTCAAATTTGAATTCCTTGCCCTCTGCTTTGGCCCTTCTCGCTTCTCGGATGATTTCGTCAATTTTGGCATTGTCTGAAAATAAACCAGATTTTATTTATTGTTACATATTCACGTTATTATCATTACTGTTGAAAAATACACTAATAATACTTTTTACGATTAACATGCAAACTGTCTACTTAACTACAGTATCTATGTAATGTATACTTTCTAAAATATTACCATGTAAGCACATAAGTATATAATCGACTATAATACCGACGTATACCTACGACCAATACACTCATTACAAATTACCTCTCTATACATAATCTGATTAAATTGCGAAGACGATTATGAATTATACTGGGTGTAAGGGACAGCGTCCCGCAAACTGATAGGGGTTGCTTAGTCAATGATACTGAACAAATTCTATCTGGAACTTATTTCAGGAAGTGAAAAAAGAATGGTATTTCCATGCAAAATGTCCACCTTGATCAGACAATTTGCATGAAAAAGCATTTTTTTCCACTTCCTCAAAATAATCCTGGTGGAAATTGTTCAGTTTCGTTGACTGAGCAACCCCTATCAGTTTGCGGGGCGCTGTCCCTTACACCCGGTATACACAATCTGATTAATTATACACTGGAAGAGGTCCAGACATTTTTATGTCTAAATTCGTTTTTCTACAATCAACCTCAATAGTAAATGTGGTCGCTACGCTAAGGGTGACCACAAATAACGTTGCAAACACCTTTAATGCCAGCTACATACATTCGGAATAATGCTGTTAAGAAATTCCGATCCTAATGTTCAGGATAGGTAGAAGGGAGAGGGATGGCATTTCTCTTATAGAATAGACTATTTGCCTACTAGTCTAATCAGCAAATTTTTATGAAATGTCAAAAACTTTTTTTATATTAAAATAGTGGGTCGCAAGTAAATATTGACTATTCAAATCAATAACTTCCACATTTTGAACTCGATTATTAAATGAAGAAGAACTCGACGAACGTACCGCTATCAAATCGGGGACATTCTAGGGAAAGGTCAGGTCAGGAGTACCCTAAACCGACGAGCGGGCATGAAAAGATTGATGAATGTAGATGCAGCGAAAGAAGTTTGCAAGGACCGTAGCAAATGGAAGGATGTGATCTCTGCCTACCCCTCCGGGAAAGAGTTATGTATGTATGTATTATTAAATCTAAATGTGCATTTTTTGAAAATGATGAATGAGATCCACAGTATTTTTAGCCATCAGTTATGAGTATAAACATATTGTTTTTTTTAGCCACCCAGTCAACGTGTCTATTTGAGATATGTATGAATTTTCTGCATTCGGTATTCCGAATGTATGTGGCTTGAAAACCATTAAACCGCTTACTAGGCTTGCAATCATTCTTATCTTTATCCTTCGCTAGTCTAGTTTTCTGTCTTGCAGTTTTCTTAAAGATTTCAGTCTTCGGTTTCGCGTTTACCAGACGAAAGCTGTCCGCTAAATTCAAGGGAAGGATGTGAGCACAGTAAAGAAGAGAAACAATAGCTTTCCTGTTTCTAATATTAATAATTAAATCAAATGTAAGCAGTATAAGTTTCTTCCATGCTGGACTGGGAGAGATAGAAAAACATAGAATGTTCCAGCTGCCCTTCCTCCCGGGCATGCTGTTGAAGTCAGCAAAAGGGACTCGAGGGTTACAGTGTATTGTAATTTAGGCGATGGGATGACAACCTGTCACTAAAGCAATACATATTACAATCTAAAATTGCTCTCAATTTTTGTCAGACGTGGCGAAAGCGCCTTTTACGAGGCGTTAAACGCTCTGCCTACCCCGTAAGGGATAAAGGCGTGATTTGTGTGTATGTATAAGTGCAAAAATGTGGACAATAATCTAGTGCATATCAAAACACGCGTCATACACACTATAAGGGGTGTAAGGGACAGCGTCCCGCAAACTGATAGGGGTTGCTCAGTCAACGGAACTGAACAACTATCACCAGGAAATACTTTCAGGAAATTTAAAAAAAATGATTCTTATTGAGGTGGTAATTTTATATGGGAGAGTAAATTTAATTTGTCATCTCTTGAAAGAATTTCCTGGTGTATGTTGTCCAGTTTCGTTGACTGAGCAACCCCTATCAGTCTGCGGGACGCTGTCCCTTACACCCCGTATTCTTAATATTTAATTTGTATTCTTTAATTTAGGCGGTTCTCAAATCATCAAGCGCAGCGTAGAGCAGATCTGCTCTTACGTACGAAAACATATTTTCAGTGTATATTTTCGTTTGTATATACATACAAAAGTGTGTATATACAAAAGAATGATACAGTTTCGTGGATAGAAGCATAATTTGGTCCCCGCAGCGAAACGCGGGGTGTGAAAATTGCCTTACAGTTTTGGACATATCAGTGCATCCAATAATTTCAGTGTAAAAAAAAATCTCAACAAACTTTCATTGTGACATAGTTTTTATTTTATTTTGTGACATACATGCATACATACATAAAATCACGCCTTTATCCCTTATTTTGTGACACAGATATAATTTCACTTCCATGCTGGACTGGGAGAGATAGAAAAACATAGCATGTTCCAGCTGCCCTTCCTCCCGGGCATGCTGTAGAAGTCGGCAAAAGGGACTCGAGGGTTAGGTCAGTGTATTGTAATTTAGGCGATGGGCTGACAACCTGTCACTATAGCAATACACTTTTCAATCTATAATTGCCCTCAATTTTTGTCAGAGGTGGCGAAAGCGCCTTTCAAGAGTCGTTTAACGCTCTGCCTACCCCGTAAGGGATAAAGGCGTAATTTTATGTTTGTATGTAGATATAATTTTATTTGTAATAGACTCGCTTGTGACTTTCTAAAAGTGTTCTTAGGAATCTATTTGGAAATAAATGATTTGACTTTGACTTTTCTAATGGATGTTTTGCATTCACAGCGCTATTTTATTTCTAAAAACAATAGAAATAACAAATCAAAAATTCGGCCGCTGACGGGATTTGAAGCGTCCACTCATGACGAGTAATAAATAGCAGATCACTAATTCATGAACTGCCTCCGTGGTCTAGTGGCTAGTGCCATGGACTCCCGATCCGGAGGTCCTGGGTTCGATTCCCAGGGGGGAAAACACAAAGTTGATATTTGAGAATTTATCACTTTGTGAATTTTTCCCCAGTTTGGGTAGGACATTGCAGGCTGAATCACCTGATTGTCCGAAAAGAAAAAGATTTCGTGCTTCGGAGGGCACGTTAAGCCGTCGGTCCCGGCCGCTGTCTTTGATAGTGGTCTTTACACAAAACCATGTGACAGGCCTGATAGTTGTGCTACTAGGCGGTTTAAAAACTGACACCAGGGTTCATCGAGTCCATAGACTCGATACCCACCCGACAGAAAACTAATTCATCGCTCGGGACATGGCTGCTGTAGCTTAGCGGTTTAGAGCGTTGGGCCGGTTTTCCAAAGACGCGGGTTCAAATCCAGTCAGCGGCCGAAATTTATATTTGTTATTTCTAATCTTCTCAACAAACTTTTTTTTTTTTTCTCAAATTTTTTAACGAGGCTTCAGTCATCTGGTGACTATGGTATCTTTCATATAATTAAAAAACATGTAACCAGATAGAGTCAGAAAACGGTACAACGCTTCCCAACAAACTTTAAAAACTTACCAAGAAAAGTTTTGATCGGCGGCATAGCCTTTGTCGGCATGGCTTTGACGGGCAAAGCGTTGGTACTGGGGCACACTAAGCCCAGAGGAATCCCAAGTTCCACCATCTCCATCTTACGTTTCATGTCCTCGATTTCAGAGAGGGTTTTCTTCTGAAGTTCTGTGTAGGATTCTGTGGGCAAATTGGTCAAGTTATGATTGCACGAGGGTTTCAGTAATTCATAATTCATTTATTTGCTGTCACATTGTGTCTTAAGATCAAATATTACAATTGAGTATATTGCAATTTAGGCAATGGGCTGACAACCTGTCACCACAGCAATATACCTACAAATCTATCATAAATAACCCTCAAAACTTTGACAGACGTGGCGGAATGACCTATGTTTAAGTCTACCCCATTAGGGATAAAGGCGTGATTATATGTATGTATGATTGCAGGAATACATTAGCAGCAAATTTATAGTTAATTGTATAGTTTGGCAGATTTTGTTATATTTGTAAAACTATTGCCAAAATGAATAAACGATTGATTTATTTATTTTACATACATAAAATCACGCCTTTGTCCATTACGGGGTAGGCAGAGCGTTTCGTAAAAGGCGGTTTCGCCACGTCTGACACAAATTGAGGGAAATTTTAGATTGTAATTTGTATTGCTATAGTGACAGGTTGTCAGCCCATCGCCTAAATTACAATACACTGTAACCCTCGAGTCCCTTTTGCTGACTTCTACAGCATGCCCGTGGGAGGAAGGGCAGCTGGAACATTCTATGTTTTTCTATCTCTCCCAGTCCAGCATGGAAGTTATTTATTTTAATTTTTTACAAAAAGGATACTATGAGATTGTTATTGAGATCTGTTCTTCCATGCTTGGCAGGGAGCGAAAGAAAAACATAGAATATGCCAGCTGTATTTCCTTTCGGGCATGCTGTAAAAACCAGCTAAGGGACTCGAGGGTTTCAGTATATTGCAATTTAACGAAAGAAGAACGACCTTTGTTTGGCTCGTTGACACGCTCTGCTTACCCCGTTAGGGATAAAGGCGTGACTTATTTATGTATGTATGATTGCTGGAATACATTTGCAGCTAATTTATAGTTAATTGTATAGTTTGGCAGATTTTGTTATATTTGTAAAACTGTATTGCCAAAAACAATTTGTTTATTAATTTTTATATTTTACAAAAAGGATACTATGAGATTGTTATTGAGATCTATTCCTCCATGCTGGACTGGGAGCGAGAGAAAAACATAGAATGTGCCAGCTGCAGTTCCTGCCAGGCATGCTGTAAAAAACAGATCCCTTGATCCAAGGGTTTAAGTATATTGCAATTTAGCTGATGGGCTGACAACCTATCACTACAGCAATATAACCTACAAAATCTATCTAAATAACCCTGAAAAATTTGTCAGACGTGGCAGAACAACCTTTATTTAGGTCTTTTGACGCTCTGCCTACCCCATTAGGGATAAAGGCGTGATTATATGTATGTATGTATGTTTTTGAGATCTCTTGGGTAAGGTCATCATCATACCAATCAATGATTAGCAAAGAGGCAGAAAATGCTGTTTGTTTGCTGTCGCCGCCACTATGCTGATGCCGCACACCGTTATTTATTTACTTACGGGGTAGGCAGAGCGTCAACAGTCTCATAATAGGATGTTTTCACCATTTTTGTTCATGTGTAAGGGACATTTTAGAAAGAAAAGCTATATTACTATAGTGATAGGTTGTCAGCCTTTGGCCTAAATTGCAATACAACAACACCCTCACCTTATCTGCCACTGGCAGTACTTATGCTTGCAAGATCAACTGGAACTTTCTATGTTTTTCAATCGTTCCCAGTCTAGCATGGAAGTATTTGCTGTAATTTTTTATTTTGTCTAACTGATATTTATTTGCAGTACACTTGTACATATATTGAGAAATCGTAATTTTACTTAGAATAAACCATTCATACACTCTAGCTAACTAGTAAAATCTAGTTAGCTAGAGTGTATGAATGGTTTAACTAGTAAAATCAACTGCCTCCGTGGTCTAGTGGCTAGTGCCATGGACTCCTGATCCGGAGGTCCTGGGTTCGATTCCCAGGGGGGAAACACAAAGTCGATATTTGAGAATTTATCACTTTGTGAATTTTTCCCTGGTTTGGTTAGGACATTGCAGGCTGAATCACCTGATTGTCCGAAAAAGTAAAAGATTTCGTGCTTCGGAGGGCACGTTAATCCGTCGGTCCCGGTCGCTGTCTTTGATAGTGGTCGTTACTCAAACCATGTCAGAGGCCTGATAGTTGTGCTACTAGGCGGTTTAAAAACTCGGACACCAGGGTTCATGGGGTCGATAGACTCGATACCCACTCGAAAGAAGAAGAAGACTAGTAAAATCCATATAAACATTGTCTTGGCTTACCATTGAAAGCCTTCTTACTGCCACCAGGTTTAGGTGGTTTTGGCAGCTTCTTATCATCTTCAGGAGTTCTGTCTGGCTTTGTAGCAACCTTTGCACTGCATAGCTTTCCAATCAGCACTGTAGCATCTGGAAAAAAAAAACATAAAGATCAGACAAAAAAAATATATCTTTAAATTTATAATTAGTGAACTTATACAATTATAAAATTCTATGCTGGACTGGGAGCAAGAGAAAAACATAGAATGTGCCAGCTGCATTTCCTCCTGGGCATGCTGTAAAAACCAGCTAAGGGATGAGGAGGGTTTCAGTATATTGTAATTTAAGCAATGGGCTGACAACCTGTCACTACAGCAATATACCTACAAATCTATCTTAAATAACCCAAACTTTGTCAGACGTGGCGGAATGACCTTTGTATAGGCCGTTTCTGCTCTGCGTAACCCATTAGGGATAAAGGCGTGATTATATGTATGTATACAATTAATGCACATTGAATTTGAATGTGGATGGATATGTTGGGAGAGGACGACCAAAGAAAAGATTGATTGTGTGAAAGATGATATGTTGAAAAGAGTGAGTGTTGAACTGAAGGCTGATAGGGATGAATGGAAGAAGAATACATACTGCACCGACCCCAAGGAGTAAATGGGATAAGGGCAAGCGAATGATGATACAATTATTGCACAGAAAACACTAATATTCAAGGAAATAAACATTCTTTCAGGATTTGTTCAAGCTTAATCACAAGTTATCTTATAAAATATCAATACTGAATGGTGATAACTGATCAGAAACAAAATACGTAGAATTATTAACTTACTCCCGGTACTGACAGGCTTGACAACAGTTACAGGTGGTACCGGTGCCTTTTTCTGTATGTAGAATGCTCGCAGTCTGTTCTTGGCACTGCCTACCCCCCTGGATGACGCTGAAGATGTAGCCGGCGAAGGTATTGATGTAGATGGAGAGTCCATCAACTATAATCATGAAAATACTCATTAAAGTTGTAATTTAGGATATTCAATAATTGATATCTAGAAATTTTACAGGGAGTCTCCCTAGATCTAGACCTATGTTTTGGAATGTCATGAAGCCCTGAACTTAACTCTCTGACAACTTAACTCTGCATCACCTAATCTATAGATGCATTAATTATTAGATGTGATGAAAATGCCTTGCAACATGACCATTGACACTGCGCCTAGCCTGTAAGGGATATAGACGCCGAACATTCCTTTCATAACAAGCAGGCGATCAGAGTATAGTTGACTCAAAGCCTCAAATACAAGTAATTTAAAAATCTATTAATTCAATGATTAATGGATTGTGGTAGGTAGAGCAACCATAGAGATGAAGATGTCACCTTTCATATGCTAATATAGGTAGTTATTTATACCTGGAAGTCCTGAAATCCCGTCCCTAAAGGCACCGGGTCGTCGGAATCTTGAGATTCCGAGCCGTGTCTGTAGCCTCGTGACTCCATGTTTTCCACCAAATATGCGTGATAACTAAAATCTACATCACTCACTTAAGTCTTAACACAAAATTACCTAATAATCTAAAGTATTTAAATTGATATCTAAATTTGTTAATGAAAATAAAAATAAACACAAATATTCGGGAATCAAGCCATTTGCACAGTTTTTTTTTGCAATAGGGCATAGACAAGAGAGACAAGCAAACAGCAGGAAAATATATTTTTTTAAATGCCGGATCTGGAGTCAAGACATTTAGCCATTATTCGGTTGGTTCAGCGCTTCTCAAACTGTCCGCGCACAGGAGACAAAATTGGCCATAGCAGTTGCCGGTCAGTCGGATCTCTCTTTTCCGCACTGCAAATGTAAGAGAGAGATGAAAATGTCCTCGACAGAGCTAATGGATTTTAAACTCTCGCGGTTATTTTCACTATAACTAAAAGACAACGGGTTCCATAATACTTGTATTATAATATCGGGATCACATCAAATATTTAAATCGCGGTAAGAAACCCGTAAAATGTCTTATGGATACAGAGTCGTTAAAACTTTTAGACTAACATGTTGTAGTCAGTTGGTCCACTGACCGATACTTAATTAATGCTATTTATTTTTAATGTGCTATTTATTATGATATGACAAAAAATGGTAGCAATTCGTATGAGCACAAAATCGTTACCTCTCATTTTCCATCAGGATGTCATCAAGTTACAACTTTCGGAAAAACAGGTTTTGTTTCTTTTTCAACATTCGGCCGAATATTCGTATTCGGCCAATGTTCCATCCCTATCATTAAAATATCTAAGCGAGATTCCAAACTACAACTCATTAAAAACAAAACTTTGACAGATGGACGGTTTTTTTTTGTAGAAACGCAAAGCAAACGAGTTTTGTCTTTCGGAGCTTTCGTTCCCAACGGCTCCTACGAAATAAAATATGTAAATCGAGAGGAACTGTTTTGTATTTATAACAAAACGTGTACAAGCGACCTTGTGCTGCAACAGATAATCGCATTGTGCTGTTGTTGTTACACCGGCGACACTGTTTACTCGCCTTATCAGCGGAACTAAACTATCGTCTATTTTCGCCACTCAAGGCGCCGTTCAGTTGGAAACCGGGTGAATTTGCGCAATATTCGCGAAATCCTATCAATGTGCAGGTTTTCCGGGTTAAGTCCTAGCATTTGCGTGACCTTACTTTGAATAAAGAACTCATCCCACGCTCTTCAATAAGGCACTCCTACGCGATTTAAAACACAAAAATACAACGATATGAAACTTAAACTGGGCTTGTATTTCTCGTGTCTAAGTCTGTTACAACTGTGGACATCGGTGAAGTGAATAAATAAGTGCAAAATCCTAATGTGTTAATAAGTGTTGATGTATAGTGTGTATATAGTTTACCTGTTGTACTACGATCTCCCAAGGTTGTAAGATACACGTCATTACACTCCAATGGTTCTGGTAAGAACATAATCCTATTTGTTTACGACCTTTCAGATTCTATTTAGACTGTTTTATCCTTTAATTTTCTGTGATATTTTGATTTACACAGTTTTTTTTTCTTTACAATTGCAATGCTATTTATTTTTTAAAATATTAGAAACAGAAAATTAAAAAAAATTGGGACAATATTTCAAAGATGCAGGTTCGATCCCTGTCTGCAATTGAAATTTTAGATTTTTATTTCATATAATCTAGAAACAGTTTTATATTCTATATTTATTTATAAGACATAATAAGCTTCACAATTATAGCATTTTAGCTATACACTAATTCAATAAGAAGTAGGTATATTGCTGTTGCCAATTCTGTATCAAAAACTACTTTCTCACAAGTAGTCATATTAGGAAAGTTACCATTCATACAAGAATGTTGCAGCTTGCAGCTGTATGTTTATAAAAAAAACTGTTTCTAGTGTGAGTCACAATCTGGCTTAAATCTTTACTAGTTAAATACTACTCTTAGCACTGTTTAATACATGAGGTAAATTTTCTTACTAGATTGTTTTCAGATTACTACTTAAATAATTTGATCAATATTTTTATCTTGCCCTGCTTTGCTTAAATTCTGTTTTCAAAAAAAGTCCTTTATATCCAAATTTTTATATTTAAATTTATAAAACAAAAGTTTTCTACCATGAGACACTCCATAAAAGATTTTAAACTTTAATTTTGAAACTTCCACTACAGTTTCCTCACTTTTCATATCCATCTTTCCAGGTACCACCCGAACCATGCACATAATAAAATAACTTCTTCCGTTCATCTGCTAAGCTGTGCTTCGGGCCTATAACCCGTTTTACCACCAAGATAAAGAGATCAGTGCTGCTCTGCTACACAAGGATGGACGACAGTGACGTCATTATGTCCTCCACTGAGATTATTAAAGGTAGGTTTGTTTCATCCATATTATTAATGTCTGTCTGTCTGGGTCCTTGTACCTCTTTTACCCCTAAATGGCTGAATGGATGTTGATGAAAGCTAGAGCTGCACATAGACTACTTTTAACCACAGGAAAACCTTATTCCAACTGGAAAACTCAAAAAAAGAGATGTTTGTCCGCTTAGCTGTGTTATGTGTCTCTAACCCGTTTTACCACCAAGATTGTTACTTTATTTTCCCTTTGTTTCTTATTTTCAAATATAATTAAATTAACTAATGGTTAAAGATTGATAAGAATTGGTATGATTTAATATTACAATACAGTACCGCTTTCATATCTATTAATATGACCTTTCAGGACAAACCATTTTGGGTGCATAGACCCAAGTTTATATTGCCGTTCAAATATTATTGATTTATTTGATTTGATAGCCACAGTCAAAGAACTTTGAGGTCAAATTACATGATGCACTATGTTACCTATGTTTATAGACCTTTTGTAATCCAATGCATTCTAAAACTTTACTAAGTTAAGAATCACTATTCTTAATTTATGTAAACTAAAATTATACCTAGTATTAATAGAGAAAAAAATGAAATTTAGTCTATAACTTAATGTATTACAAATATACATACAATAATATATCAATTAAACAATATACCTACAATATTTCCGTTTACGCTCTGCCTACCCCATTAGGAATAAAGTCGTGATTATGTGTATGTATGTCCTATCTATACCTAAATCCATCCTATACCTACTTATTGAGTATAGAATAGAAGCTAGAGTTGTTTCATTTAACAAGCCATGTTGGTATTGTAAGTAAATAATTGAAGTAAATTACTACCTCTTTAGGACCATTAAATCATTATTCCATTAGTTAGAGGCTGAAACAAAGTATCTAATATACAGAGTGTTATAAAAACCCTGTAATAGTTGTGTCGGAAGGGGAAGACCTCGACGAACGTACCGCGACCAAATCGGGGACGTTCTAGAGAAAGGTCAGGTCAGGAGTACCCTAAACCGACGAGCGTGCATGAAAAGATTGATGAATGTAGATGAAGCGAAAGAAGTTTGCAAGGACCGTAGCAAGTGGAGGGATGTGATCTCTGCCTACCCCTCCGGGAAAGAGGCGTGACGTTATGTATGTATGTAATACTTGTGTCCTTCTAAAAACTACTATCTTTTCAAGGGAATAGTAGAGATTAAATAAACAGCTGTGGCTATTTGTTGATGGCTAAATTGATAAATAACGCGTAAAAATAGTAGAATATCAGCAGCAGATTATCCACTGTTCTTTTTCATTTTAGTTATTATACAGAACATTTTTTAAATTTAGTTACAAAACATACATACATAAAATCACGCCTTTATCCCTTATGAGGTAGGCAGAGCGTAAACGACCTAAACAAATGTCGTTCCGCCACGTCTGACTAAGTTTTTAGGGTTATTTAAGATAGAGTTGTTGGTATATTGCTGTAGTGACAGGTTGTCAGCCCATCGCCTAAATTACAAGATACTGAAACCCTTGTATCCCTTACCCGGTTTTTACAGCATGCCCGGGAGGAAAAACAGCTGGCACATTCTATGTTTTTCTCTCGCTCCCAGGCCAGCATGGAAGTAAATGGAGAAGTTACAAAACTATCCACATAAGCCCTGTTTACGCCGTATAAGGGATTTAGTCGTGAATTTAAGTATATAGGTGAGGTATTCCACCTGATTTACCCCATTAGGGATAAAGGCGTGATTATATGTATGTCTGTATATTATGTATTCGACCTGACTTGAAAACTATTCAAATGTCAATCTTTATAATCTGTGTTAATAAATAATCCATGGTTTTAGTTATTAATATATTCAAAGATGGGACAGTAAAACCTATTATATTACGCCATGGTAAAACCCATGAATACATACCCACGCGCGCGCTAGACATTATAGTTTTCTACATACATACATATAATCACGCCTTTATCCCTAATGGGGTAGGCAGAGCGCAAACGACCTAAACAAAGGTCATTCCGCCACGTCTGACTAAGTTCTGAGGGTTATTCAAGATAAATTAATAGGTTTATTGCTGTAGTGACAGGTTGTCAGCCCATCGCCTAAATTACAATATACTGAAACCCTCGGATCCCTTAGCTGGTTTTTACAGCATGCCCGGGAGGAAATGCAGCTGGCACATTCTATGTTTTTCTCTCGCTCCCAGTCCAGCATGGAAGAATTAGCAAGTGGAAGCGTCTGATCTCTGCATATTCCTCCGGGAAAGAAGCGTGACGTTATGGACAAACACGAATAAGATAATTGTTCTTACAATTCTCAAAATATGGCTCGATATAAAAATACCACCTTAAAAGATATTGAACAGTCTTTGGTTGAAAATTACTCTTTGAATCCTGCTTTTTGTACCGTAACTACATACAAATGATCACGCCTTTATCCAATGGGGTAGGCAAAGCGTAAACGACCTAAACAAAGGCCGTTCCGCCACATCTGACAAAGTTTTGAGGGTTATTTAAGATAAATTTGTAGGTATACTGCTGTAGTGACAGGACAGCCCATCGCCTAAATTGCAATATACCAAAACGTTCTGATCCCTTAGCTGGTTTTTACAGCATGCCCGGGAGGAAATGCAGCTGGCACATTCTATGTTTTTCTCTCACTCTCAGACCAGCATAACTAACTAACGCGCGTTAAATGTACTTTTCCGTGGAAGTGTAGGTTTTTACGCGAAGATAAGTAGCATGAGCCCTATTCCAAGACTTAAACTACTTCCATGCTGGACTGGGAGCTAAAGAAAAACGTAGAATGTGCCAGCTGCATTTCCTCCCGGGCATGCTGTAAAAACCAGCTAAGGGATCCGAGGGTATCAGTGTATTGCAATTTAGGCGATGGGCTGACAACCTGTAACAACAGCAATATACCTACAAATCTATCTTAAATAAAACCCTCGAAACTTTGTCAGACGTGGCGGAACGACCCTTGTTTAGGTCGTTTACGCTCTGCCTACCCCATTAGGGATAAAGGCGTGATTATATGTATGTCTAAGAGCTCCCAACACAAGATGCTGATCAATGTTTGCAAAAGTCTGCAAACATGTATGGAGGAGTATCATTAAACTCGCGATATTCGTTTGACATTGATACTTCCGCGTCTTATTGTAAGTAGTATAACGATATGAAGACAGGACCTTGAATCGACCGATATTTGGAATACTAATTCGGACCGATCTGTGCCTGGGTTGTAGTCGAATCAGATTTTTATGATATCAGTAACGCAGCTATAAGTGGAGTCGCTTAGCTAGGTGACAACATGAGCGAAATACGAGATTTATAAAGGACAAATGTCCTAGAGAAAGGTCAGGTCAGGAGTACCCTAAACCGACGAGCGTGCATGAAAAGATTTATGAATGTAGATGAAGCGAAAAAAGTTTCCAAGGATATACCTAAGGATATACCAGCTATTATATTCTTCCATGCTGGACTGGGAGAGATAGAAAAACATAGAATGTTCCAGCTGCCCTTCCTCCCGGGCATGCTGTAGAAGTCAGCAAAAGGGACTCGAGGGTTACAGTGTATTGTAATTTAGGCGATGGGCTGACAACCTGTCACTATAGCAATACACATTACAATCTAAAATTGCCCTCAATTTTTGTCAGACGTGGCGAAAGCGCCTTTTACGAGGAGTTTGACGCTCTGCCTACCCCGTAAGGGATAAAGGCGTGATTTTATGTATGTATGTGTGTATACCAGCTATACTTGTGACTTTTTGCTCTACAGATTTTAAAGGAACTGTTAGGTGTTAGTTGTGAGAAATGTAATTTCTATTAATCACTACATAGTATAAAACAAAGTCACTTCTCTGTCCCTATATCCCTATGTATGCTTAGATCTTTAAAACTACGCAACGGATTTTGATGCGGTGTTATTCAAGAGGAAGCTTTATGTGTATAATAGATGCATAGTATAGTAGAGAAACACTGATGATTTCCGTGCGAAGCCGGGGCGGGTCGCTAGTTTTAGATAAATCTAATGTTTTCCTTGGGTATGGAACAACTACAATCTTTATATTTTTTCGATACCCGAAGAATTGTAATAGTTTGCTCTCATATACTTTGAAACTACAGTAATTCATCATCTCCCTAGCCTTGTCCCGTAACTCACGGGGTCGGCTTCCTAATCTAGGGGATTGATCGAGGGTACTGGTTTTTACACAGAGCGACTGCCATCTGACCTCCGCAACCCAGAAGGGAAACCAGACCCAATCCTAGATTAGGTCAGAGTTTTCAAGCCGCCAATGCTTAGCACTGGCCTCTGTAAGGGCTTAACGACTAATATCTACGGTACTAAACGATATTAACCGGGACCAACGGCTTAACGTGCCTTCCGAAGCACGGAAAAAGCACCGAATAAACGTACTTATGAAACTACAGTAATTATTAAAAAAAATACTATTTGATCTATTTTTCTTCTTCAGGAAATACCCTATTAATATGATCCGAGTTGTATTGTATGTTCTTACTTACGTTTCCTTCCATGCTGGACTGGGAGCAAAAGAAAAACACAGAAAGTGCCAGCTGCATTTCCTCCCAGGTATGCTGTACAAACCAGCTAAGGGATCCGAGGGCTTCTGTATATTGCAATTTAGGCGATGGGCTGACAATCTGTCACTGCAGCAATATACCTACAAATCTATCTTAAATTCCCCTTAAAACTTTGTCAGTCGTGGCGTAACGACCTTTGTTTAGGTCGTTTGCGCTCTGCCTACCCCATTAGGGATAAAGGCGTGATTATATGCATGTGTGCATGTACTTATGTTTACGTAGTTAGGTGTAGGTCTGAATGACCATTTACACAAAAGCGGCGTAAATTATCGAAGATCGATCAGCATATTAATAGGTCGAGGGTTAAGAAGTTATGATTGACGGAAAATATCAGAGCTTAACGGGAAAATATACATACATCGCGCCTTTATCCCTAATGGGGTGGGCAGACCGTCAACGACCTAAACAAAGGTTGTTTCGCCACGTCTGACATGTTTTGAGGGTACTTTAAGATAGATTGCTGTAGTGACAGGTTGTCTTCCATGCTGGACTGGAAGCGAAAAAAAAAAACATAGAATGTGCCAGCTGCATTTCCTCCCGGGCATGCTGTAAAAACAAGCTAAGGGATCCAACGTTGTCTATATATTGTAATTTAGGCGATGGGCTGACAACCTCTCACTACAGTAATATATCTAAAAATCTATCTATAATAACCCTCAAAATTTTGTCGGACAAGGCGGATTGACCTTTGTTTAGGTCGTTTTCGCTCTGCCTACCCCATTAGGGATAAAGGCGTGATAATATGTATGTATGTATGACAGGTTGTCAGCCCATCGCCTAAATTGCAATATACTGAAACCCTCGGATCCCTTAGCTGGTTTTTACCGCATGCCCGGGAGGAAATGCAGCTGGCACATTTTATGTTTTTCTCTCGCTCAAAGTCCAGCATGGAAGAAATATTTGAATGATCATTAACACAAAAACGGCGCGAATTATCGACGATCGATCAGCATATAAATAGGTCGAGGGTCAAGAAGTTATGATTGACGGAAAATCTACGAGCTTCACGAGAAATCCGATATTATGTCCTTCGACCATGATATTTATGTCGTGATACGTCTTGAGAGCAGATACATATTTTTTTTTATTCGAAAATACTATGTTCTAATGTCTGACTCTTGATTTGGAGATACATATAGTCACGCCTTCATCCCCAATGAGATAGGCAGAGCGCAAACGATCCAAACAAAGGTCGCTCCGTCACGTCTGACAAAGTTTTGAGGGTCACCCAAGACAGACTTGCAGGTACATCGCTGTAGTGGCAGGTCGCCAGCCCATCGCCCAAATTGCAATATACTGAAACCCTCGGATCCCTTAGCTGATTTTTATAGCATGCCCGGGAGGAAATGCAGCTGGCATATTCTTTGTTTTTCTCTTGCTCCCAGTCCAGCATGGAAGAAATCATGATTTGGAGACTCCAGCATGATTTGGAGGTGGGTTAAATTTCCATAGAGGAATACAATTTATCACTTAGTATTTAACCATCTATTGTATACAAAAGTTTGTAGAATTTTCTCTAGTTTAAATAGGACACTGCAGCTGCAGGCTAATTAATCTGACTGTGTTTGTCAAAAACGATGATTCAGTGTTTCGAAGAGCACGTATAGCTATCGCTCCCGGTGAGTGCCTCATGTAGTAACCCCGAAAAAGATAAGATAAGATTAGATGTAAATACTGATAACAGAGTTTTAAAACCTCTGTCATATCCGAGTACACGGAAACCCCTCGGGTTTATAGTATGCAGCGGGCAAAGACGCAAAGTCAAAGCCAAATAATTTATTTCCAAATAGATTCCTAAGAACACATTTAGAAAGTCAAGAAGCGAGTCTATTATAAAGAAAATAATATCTGTATTACAAAATAAAATAAAAATATAACACAATAAAGAAGCATGAGAAACTCGCACTTTGCTGCCGCCCCTTCGTTTTGATATGTTTACTTTTCGATATTTTTCATCCCTTCACATTCTAATGTGAATTTACCACATGTTCTATTGAAACAACAGGCGTATATAAAAGTCCAAACAACCCTATGATTACGTTTGTATTACAACAATCACCAAACTCACATTAGCCGGCCGGTTTGCCCCATCAAAACTTATAATAGTGGCGTTCTCATAAATAACTTATTCATTCATGTTGGATTGAGAGCAATAGAAAAACATAGAATTTGCCAGCTGCATCTCCTCCCGGGCATGCTGTAAAAACCCTAGGATTCATCGCAGTGTAATTTAGGCGATGATAAGCTGACAACCTACCACTACAGCGATATACAGATCTATTTGAAATAATCCTCAAAGCACGTCAGACGTGGTGGAACGACCTTTGTCGCTCTGCCTACTCCATTAGGGATTAAGGCACGATTTATGAATAATCGATTCGACCACATGTTCGATTGAAACTACAGACGTAAAGAAAATACCAAATTATCCTCTGATTACGTTTGTATTACAACAATTACCCAACTCACATAATCCGGCCGCTTTGCCCCATCAAAACATATAATAGTGACGTTTTCATAAATAAGTTATGGCCTATTCATTCATGTTAGACTAGGAGCTATAGAAAAACATAGAATATGCCAGCCGCATCTCTCAAACATGCTGTGAAAACTGGAAAAAGGGTTACAGTGTAATTTAGGCGATGGGCTGAAACCTGTCGCTACATCAATATACAGATCTATTTGAAATAACCACCCTCAAAATTTGTCAGACGTGGTGGAACGTCCTTTGTCGTTGACGCTCTGCCTACCCTATTAGGGATAAATGTGTAATTTATGTATGTTCGATAGAAACTACGGGCGTATAGAAAAGCCCGATCAACCCTATCATTATGTTTGTATTACAACAATCACCAAACTCACATAATCCGGCCGTTTTGCCCCATCAAAACTTATTACAGTGCCGTCTTCATAAATAAGTTATTGCCTATTCATTTCATACTGGATTTCCGTCCCGAGGTTACAGCGACTATATTAGTCTTCCGTGGAAAAAATACGTCTTATGGCAGTAAAAAAAAACAAATGTTGTAAAGACATACATACATAAAATCACGCCTTTATCCCTTACGGGGTAGGAAGAGCGTAAAACGCCTCCTAAAAAGCGCTTTCGCCAGGTCTGACATAAATTGAGGGCAATTTTAGATTGTGTAGTGACAGGTTGTCAGCCCATCGCCTGAATTACAATACACTGTAACCCTCGAATCCCTTTTGCTGACTTCTACAGTATGCCCGGGAGGAAGGACAACTGGAACATTCTATGTTTTTCTTTCTCTCCCAGTCCAGTATGGAAGATTAAAGACTACATACATACATACATATAATCACGCCTTTATCCCTAATGGGGTAGGCAGAGCGTAAACGACCTAAGCAAAGGTCGTTCCGCCACGTCTGACAAGTTTCGAGGGTTACAGATGATCATGACGTATATTGCTATAGTGACAGGTTGTCCGCCCATCGCCTAAAATTGTAATATACTATAACCCTCGAATCCATTAGCTGGGTTTTACAGCATGCTCTGGAGGTGATGCAGCTGGCATATTCTATGTTTTTCTATCACTCCCAGTCCAGCATGGAAGAACTAGACTGCTTTTACTGATTAAAGACTAGTACTGCTATTACCGCTGAGAATCAGATTCATACCTGAGTATGGTCTAATCTTTACATACATATAATCACGCCTTTATCCCTAATGGGGTAGGCAGAGCGTTAACGACCTAAACAAAGGTCGATCCACCACGTCTGACAAAGTTTTGAGGGTTATTTAAGATAAGATTGGTAGGTTTATTGCTGTAGTGACAGGTTGTCAACCCATCGCCTAAATTACAATATACTGAAACCCTCGGATCCCTTAGCTGATTTTTACAGCATGCTCGGGAGGAAATGCAGTTGGCACATTCTATGTTTTTCTCTCGCTTTCAGGCTAGCATGGAAGAAAATATGTAAAATCCTCATCTCCCTAGCCTTATCCCGTATCTGATGGGGTCGGCTACCTAATCTAGGTGATTGAACGAGGGTACTGGTTTTTATACAGAGCGACTGCCATCTGACCTCCGCAACCCAGGAGAAAAAAACCAGACCCAATCCTAGATTAGGCCAGAGTTTTCAAGCCGTCAATGCTTAGCATCTGGCCTCTGATATGGCTTAACGACTAATATCTATGGTGTCAAATGATTTTAACCGGGACCAACGGCTTAACGTGCCTTCCGAAGCACGGAAAAAGCGCCGAATAAACGTACATATGAAATTCGAAAACCGAAAAACACATTGGTACGTGGTGGGATTCGAACCACGACCTCCCGCTCGGGAGGCAGCGGCCCTATCCACTACACCAGCGGGCTCCTAAAGAAAGAAGAAAAAATGTAAAATGTGCGGTTAAAAATATACGTACATAATCTTAACAAAAACCCATACTAACCGCCGCTACGGAAATACAGATACCCCTTATTTGCAAGTCAAATTATTTGTGTACGTATGTGGATGTGGCGTCGTGACATTGTTGATACATGCTCTATATTACTATACAGGGTGTTACAGCTATACCGGGTGTAAGGGACAGCGGCCCGCAAACTGATAGGGGTTGCTCAGTCAACGAAACTGAACCTTTAATTTCTCAAAAAAGAATACATAAATTCACTTATATGAGAAACATATACAAAAATAAATATTTAAAAAGAACAGGGTTATGGTTGCGAACAAAGCTAGCAAAACAAAACAAACAATTGCGATTGAGCTTAGTGGGAGGTAACTATTTTGTGGATCTTACACTATACATGGATCGTTGAGTTACTGGACGTGACAACAGTTACTACCTGTCTATCCAAATAAAATATGTTGAGATGGCAAAATTCTGACCCGGACCACAAGTCCTACTACGTATATACGTAGTTAAAATCAGTGTTGCTGTTTATGAGCTATAATATACTGAGCTTTGACCCTCTGCATCACTTCAGCACATATTCAACAGAATGTAGGCACTACATACATACATATATTCACGCCTTTGTCCCTAATGGGATAGGCAGAGCGTAAACGACCTAAATCAAGGTCGTTCCGTCAAGTTAGACAAAGTTTTGAGTGCCATTTAAGATAGATTTTTATTTATACTGCTGTAGTGACAGGTTGTCAGCCCATCGCCTATATTGCAATATACTGAAACCCTCTGATCCCTTATCTGGTTTATACAGCATGCCCGGGAGGAAATGCAGCTGGCACATTCTAGGTTTTTCTCTCGCTCCCAGTCCAGCATGGAAGGCAGCATAGGCACTAGTTTGTCTTATTTTTGTCATGTCTTTATTTTTTTTATCTCTTTTTCTTTGTTTTATGTGTGATATAAACTTTTTATCTATCAATCTATATAATCTTCATTCTCCGTGTAGAGTAAAATACCTAAGCCTACCGAAGAAAATCTCTTATAAGGTGTTGTGCCTACAATATAGCACAGGCATGAAATCATTGGAACTGTTGCTACACGGTAACTAAAAACCAATTTAGATTTATCGCTGAAAATCAAGCTTGTCGGTTGTTGCAAAAATATTACCATAGTAGCTGCTCACGACAAGGGTTTATATGAACGTGGTGGGAGCGCTGCGGTGTAGGCACAGAATAACAAATAGTGGGTCATCATCTCCCTAGCCTTATCCCGTATCTCACGGGGTCGGCTACCTAATTTAGGGGATTGAACGACTGCCATCTGACCTGAACCCTCGGATCCCTTTGCTGGTTTTTACAGCATGCTCGGGAGGAAATGCACCTGGCACATTCTATGTTTTTCTTTCGCTCCCAGTCCAGCATTGAAAAACCTAACGGTACAGAAATCGCTCTCCCTACAAGGCTCGCTTAAAAAGCTAAAGACATACCTTGAATTATAAATGTATGTCTTACGCATAGCACGGAAAGTCAAAATCCCCTAATCACTCAGAAACACGTGTTTAGCTAACGCGCGACGCAAATTCGAAGTAAAGAGAGGCAGTCGATAGATAGATAAATAACAATGAATGACGAAAGTATTCTAGTGTACTACAACTGTCCTAACTGCCTCCGTGGTCTAGTGGTCTGAGCGTGGGTTTGATTCCCGGGAGTCGGTTTGGTAACAACAATCCGAATCTCATCATTTTCTGTAAAAAAAAAAGGTTTCCTTGCCTCGGAGGCCACGTTAAGCCGTCGGTCCCGGCAGCTGTCTTTGATAGTGGTCGTTACACAAATCATGCTAGAGTCCTTTTGGTTGTGCTATTTGGCGGTTTAAAACTGACAACAAGGTTCATCGGGTCCAACCCACACGAAACGAAAGAAGGTAGTTAGTTCCTTTTTTCGCCACTGTCATGTAAACCGTTGTCGCTAGGTAGGGCCTTTATCAGTCGATCAATATGCAGATTAAATAACTTTCCACTTCGTGTGTGCGATGCATGAAAATAATATTGAAATAGCCAATTTCGTAGGATATATACTTTGATTGCAAAAGGTCAGGTCAGGGAGATATGAAACATAGAACGTACCACCGGCTTTTGCGTCCATATTGAGATGTATTTTTCTGCTAGACTGGAAATGATGAAAAGCATAGTATATAATTACCATCTACTTTTCATTGGCATACTATAGAAAACTGGCTTTTATTTCCTCTACTGAAAGGGACTGAGGACATAAGTGTATAGTGTATCTCAGTTAAAGCGAAGGACAGACAACCCGTCACTGCAGTTTTTAGTGACCGTGAACGCTCCTTCTATTGCTTCATTCAATATAAAAAATATGCTTCTAGGCGTCTCCAAAACCCATTGCAGAGTCCCTTTTCGTCGGTTCGTAATATGTATCGTCTACCAATAACAAATTGATTTACTACAAAATGAATTGCGATCGAGTCGCAGATCAATTTAGATCTGAAACAACGACTGTGTGGTAGGTACAACCTTAGGATTCAAAAATAGACAAAAATGGATTAAATTGGTATGTTTAGTGGTTCTGCAAATTTTTAGTTTTATTCGACGGTTCAAATACTTAGTGGTATTTAAATTTGGGGGATAATTTCCAAACCCGCCAAGTTTGATGTCATTTTAAAAAGTGCGAGATCTTTGTAATATTCAAAGTAACCGTTGTTGCCCTTTTCCTATAGTGATCCTTTTACTGCAAGCACATAAAAACACATTCTTCCATGCTGGCCTGGGAACGAGAGAAAAACATAGAATGTGCCAGCTGCATTTCCTCCCTAGCATGATGTAAAAGCCAGCTAATTGATCCGAGGATTTTAGTATATTGCGATAGGCTGACAACCTGTCACTACCGCAAAATACCTACAAATCTATCTTAAATAACCCTCAAAACTGTCAGACGTGGCGGAACGACCTTTGTTTAGGTCGTTTACGCTCTGCCTACCCCATTAGGGATAAAGGCGTGATTATATGTATGTATGTACATAAAAGAGATGGGGCAGTTCAGTTCTTATTCAACATCAGACTGACTTTTAGCACGTCGAAAATCCGACGCCTTAAAGCACTATAAATGAGCCTGCCTGTCTGCCTATGTCAAACATGAAGTCCCTACTGATTTCTATGTAAGGCTTCTTATAAACTGACTGCATCAGCGACTCTCTTGGTTGCGTGGGGAGCATTTTCTCTAGTTAGGGTTTCGTTTTTTTCTTCCTTCCTCGAGGACTGGCCGGAAGAAGCACAGGATAGAGAGTCGTGGAGAGACCGGAGAGAGGCCTTTGCCCAGCAGTGGGACATTAACGGCTAGACAAGACAACGGTTTCGAAAATTTTTTGTTGTCCCAAGATGATTTGTAAAGAAACTAAAGACTCAAAGAGAGTTCGATGGTGTAGTGGATAGGGCTGCTGCCTCCTAAGCGGTGAGGTCGTGGTTCGAATCCCACCACGTACCAATGTGGTTTTCGAATTTCATTAGTACGTTTATTCGGCGCTTTTTTCGTGCTTCGGAAGGCACGTTAAGCCGTTGGTCCCGGCTAATATCGTTTAATACCGTAGATATTAGTCGTTCAGCCATTTCAGAGGCCAGTGCTAAGCATTGGCGGCTTGAAACTCTGACCTAATCTAGGACTGGGTCTGATTTCCTTCTGGGTTGCGGAGGTCAGATGGTGTAAAAACCAGTACCCTCGTTCAATCCCCTAGATTAGGTAGCCCACCCCGTAAAATACGGGATAAGGCTAGGGAGATGATGACACTAAAGACTCAAGTTGGAAACATATTTTCAACATTCATTGAACCCCAAAAACCCGTTTTATCCAACACGGGCAATACTTTAAACGCTGTATTGCTACAGAACATGCGATGTAAAAAACTCCACATGCGAAAGTAGATTCGATTCGCAAACTCATTTATAATACTAACATTTATTGTCTTGGTTAAAAAGCTTCTTCTTCTTCTATGCTGGACTGGGAGAGATAGAAAAACATAGAATGTTCCAGCTGCCCTTCCTCCCGGGCATGCTGTCGAAGTCAGCAAAAGGGTTTCGAGGGTTACAGTGTATTGTAATTTAGGCGATGGGCTGACAACCTGTCACTACAACAATACAAATCATCACAATCTAAAATGCCCTCAATTTTTGTCAGACGTGGCGAAAGCGCCTGTTACAAGGCGTTTTACGCTCTGCCTACCCCGTAAGGGATAAAGGCGTGATTTTATGTATGTATGTATGTTAAAAAGTTTCAAAGCTTCTTGTATTATTTGATTCAAATTCAAGTTACATTACAGTCGCTACATAAATGTTAATTTTAGGTTTATAATCGTACTTTATGTGTCTGGTTTAGATTTTAGACCAAACTCATAACTATTTGAGATCAAATGAGGCACTGTTCTAGAGTTTAATGTCTACTTTTAGTGCCTAACACTCGGCTTGTGAGGAATTCTAATAGATTAGACTTAACCTAAATATGAGTTTCAATAAAGCGTATTGTATATTAGAGGGAGTTGACATTATGAGTGAACCTTATTAATTAACGAATACTTTGAATACATACATACATATATTCACGCCTTTATCCCTAATGGGGTAGGCAGAGCGAATACGACCTGAACAAAAGGTTCCGCCACGTCTGAGAAAGTTTTGAGGGTTATTTAAGATAGATTTCTACGTATACTGCTGTAGTGAAAGGTTGTCAGCCCATCGCCTAAATTACAATATACTGAAACCCTCAGATCCCTTAGCTGGTTTTTACAGCATGCTCGGGAGGAAATGCAGCTGGCACATTGTATGTTTTTCTCTCACTCCCAGTTCAGCATGGAATATAATACAAATACTATTGGATTCCTTTGATTGATTCGATTTGTTGACTCAGTTGATTGATTTCGCATTGTATCGATTCGATTCCCAACGGGAGTATGTAATAAATTTAATTTGATTTATTGCGTGTATTTCTTTCAAATTAAAACTACTATAGTATTTCCAACTCAGTTTGAGAATAAAGATAAACAAAGTTAAAATTAAGTTTTAGTAACTCATGTCTTTTTATTCAAAAACACATTTCAAAAATAAATTATACATACATACATACATATAATCACGCCTTTATCCCTAATGGGGTAGGCAGAGCGAAAAGGTAACCCTCGAATCATGGTTTTTACAGCATACCCGGGAGGAGATGCAGCTGGCACATTCTATGTTTTTTCTATCACTCCCAGTCCAGCATGGAAATAAATAATAGGTGTTGGCAAATTATTTATATTACTAAAACTCCTATTTCATTACGTTGTCATATCTAAATACCTAAAACTTATTTGAGAAACAAGATCTTCGATTGAAAGACATGATCAAAACTTAATCACATAACATTTTGGTACCATTATAGAAAAAAATATAATCGCGAAATTACCTATATATCTAATTACCTATCTTCTGAATTCCTGAAAGGAATCCTATCTTTCTGTACCTGTTTTCTGTAAGGGCTGTGTATTCAATACTACAAAAGGTAGGTATATCTACCTAAATATTCTATTTCTATTCTAGCATTCATGGACTGGGAGCGAGAGTAAAACATAGAATGTGCTAGCTGCATTTCCTCCCGGGCATGCTGTAAAAATCAGCTAAGGGATCCGAGGGTTTCAGTATATTGCAATTTAGGCGATGGGCTGACAACCTGTCACTACCGCAATATACCTACAAATCTATCTTAAATAACCCTCAAAACTTTGTCAGACGTGGCGGTACGACCTTTGTTTACGTAGTTTACGCTCTGCCTACCCTATTAGGGATAAAACGTGATAATATGTATGTATGTATGTTTGTATTCTAGCATTCAGCAAAAGCCTGCGTAATCTCCCTTTTCATACTCCTCCTTTCTATCGCAACTGAATACATATATATAATCACGACTTTATTCCTAATGGGGTAGGCAGAGCGTCAACGACCTTAACAAAGGTCGTTCCGCCACGTCTGACAAAGTTTTGCATACATACATATAATTACGCCTTTATCCCTAATGGGGTAGGCAGAGCGTTAACGGCCTAGACGAAGGTCGTTCCGCCACGTCTGACAAAGTTTTGAGGGTTAATTAAGCTAGATTTGTAGATGTATTGCTGTAGTGACAGGTTGTCAGCCACTCGCCTAAATTGCAATATATTGAAACCCTTGTATCCGTTAGCTGGTTTTTATAGCCTGCCCGGGAGGAAATGTAACTGGCACATTCTATGTTTTTCTCTCGCTCCCAGGCCAGCATGGAAGAACTGAATACAAGAGCTTTTATACTACTGTGGTTTAAATGAGTTTTCGAGTCTTAGTATTCTTATAAGGAACTCAAGAAAGGATTGGACGTTTAAGTCTACTCGAACAGATTAGCTAGGATATGTCCTAGTTATCACATATGTAGTACATTTTACCGCGGGAATATTCAACGAAAAAATAAAGTTTTTTAATTAACTAGCTTTCCGCCGGTGATTTCAGCCGCGTTTAATCAGTTTTCCCGTGGAAATGAAGGTTTAACCGCGGTGTATATGTACATAATTTTTACGGACTTCCAAGTTTTCTTTGTGCCATCCGTCTTCGAAATAATCATTAAAGCCTAATGATTAAAACGACACTTATGTGTGAGGTCTATCCAAGTATCCAAGGTTTGTCCATATTGAGTTGTTTAACATTGTTTCGAAAGGTTTGGGCCATCAGACGCCCACGTCACAACGATGTTACAACATGGCTGACCATCGTATGATGATGTAGAGCCCATTGTTTTGGAACATAAATTAACGATACATAAAATGCTTAACGTTTTTGTAGATTTTACAATGTATAGAAAATAGTGGTGGGCCGAACATGGATATCACCGAATACGAATATTCGGTGTAGAAATCAATTTTACACAGTACATAATTAGCGAACAAACTCTCCCGATGCTCATATTATTAGTATTACAAATTTAGTAAAATAAATTATGATTATACACATTAAAATAAGACTACTTCTCACTTTTCTCATTTCTACGTGTTAGAAATACATATAATCACGCCTTTATTCCTAATGGGGTAGGCAGAGCGTAAACGACCTTAACAAAAGGTCGTTACGCCACGTCTGACATAGGTTGAGGGTTATTTATTTATCGACAGTTGTTGTGTCTTGATTATGTCTTGTATTTCTAATACAAGACATAATTTCATGTTCTGTTGATTCTAAAACAAATGCTAGAATTAAACAAACCATTTAAAGAAGATATAAAATATAAACTAGTATATATAATATATATATAATATAGTGTATTTTTCTTTATTATAAATGTTTTGAGCATTTTTAGCACTCACAATGCTATTTTTATTTCAAATAATATGACAGAAAGAAAATAATAATTTCATTTCTGGCAAGGTTCTAACCTGGAACATGGACCGGCATTCCAGAGACGCTGATTCGAGTCCTGCCAGAAACTAATTTATAATTTTATTTATTTCATATTATATTAAAAGCTAGCGACCCGCCCCGGCTTCGCACAGAAATTATCAGTGTTTCTCTGCTATATTATATATAAACCTTCCTCTTGAATCACTCTATTCATTAAAAGAAACCGCATCAAAATCCGTTGCGTAGTTTTAAAGATTTATGCATACAGAGATATAGGGACAGAGAAAGCGATTTTGTATTATACTATGTAGTGATGTTGTTAATTAATAATAATAATAAAATATGTTTATTGCCTTTTACAATTTAAAATTATTATATCAAACATAATAAAGAAAAGGCAAAAGGAAATGTCTCAGCTTGTGCTGACTTAACCTAGGTCACGCTAGCGCTGTTTTTCAGCCACTTCTTCCTCCCTGAGATCTTATATGGGCTACAAGTGTATATTATATGTTGGAAATAGCATTGCCGAATATTCGGTGTGTTACCGAGTATTCGATGTTTTACCGAATATTCGGCCGCATACGAATTATTCGGTCAACTTGCCGAATACGCCGAATACCGAATATAAAACGAATATTCGGCTTATAGTAGAAAACAAAAGGTGCTTCAAATCAGAAAATCTCATCATCTCCCTAGCCTTATCCCGAATCTCACGGGGTCGGCTACCTAATCTAGGGGATTGAACGAGGGTACTGTTTTTTACACAGCGACTGCCATCTGACCTCCGCAACCCAGAAGGGAAACCAGACCCAATCCTAGATTAGGACAGAGTTTTCAAGCCGCCAACGCTTAGCACTGGCCTCTGATATGGCTTAACAACTAATATCTACGGTATAAAACGATATTAACCGGGACCAACGGCTTAACGTGCCTTCCGAAGCACGGAAAAAGCGCCGAATAAACGTATATATGGAATTCGAATAGCGAAAAACACATTGGTAAAAATAAATAAATAAAATAAATAAAATCGTTTATTCACATAAGACAGCATGTTTATATTTGTACAACAAATTCCGCCAAACTGTACAACAGTTTGTTGGCAGAAATAGACTCCCCTGTATTAAACATTTACATTACTGCTTTATGTTATCTAAGTTAATATTGTAAGTTTAGCAAGAAAAGTTTAAATGAGTTACAGTTTTGCAAACATTATAAAAACAAATACGTGGTGGGATTCGAACGACGACCTCCCAGCTCACGAGGCAGCGGCCCTATCCACTACAAATCAGAAAATCTATGTTTAATTTTGTTTGTCGGTCTTTGCAAAGTGGACTACCTACTTACCTACCTAAACTAATTGTCTGATTTAAAACAAATTCTGTGGTATATTTAAATTCCAAGCAATACAATGAAACACCTTTGGAATCTCTTTATAATTCCTAGCCTTTAGAAAAATAACCTATCCATCTTCATACCCCATTTAACGAAAGGTTTCCACAAATAACACAGAGCCTCCATGTATGATTTATGACCAAAATAACTATTTCTTACTTCCATACTGGACTGGGAGCGAGAGAAAAACATAGAATGTGCCAGCTGCATTTCCTCCCGGGCATGCTGTAAAAACCAGCTATGGGATCCGAGGGTTTCAGTGTTATCCAATTTAGGCGATGGGCTGACAACCTGTCACTACAACAATATACCTACAAATCTATCTTAATTAACCCTCAAAACTTTGTCAGACGATGCGGAACGACTTTTGTTTGGGTCGTTTACGCTCTGCCTACCCCATTAGGGATAGAGGCGTGATTATAAGTATGTATGTAAATTCCTAGCCTTCAGCAAAAAAGAAACCTATCCATCTTCATACCCGTTACCGAAAGGTTTCCACAAATAACACAGAGCCTCCATGTATGATTTATGACCAAAATAACTATTTCTCTTGTTACGGTTACGGCTGATGGTGGAATTATGCTTCTTTATACAATAATGGGTGTAATATGATGTGTATGTAGTTTCAAGGGTAGTTGGAACGCTTTTTCGAGAGTTTGTCTTTATAGTTAGTAGATATTCTATATGCCGGGAGTAAATGTATGTCGCCTCACTTCTGAGGTACTGTCTTCTCATTTGGGGAAATGGTGTAGGGAAAGAAAAGGCTTTTATTACCCAAAATGAAATGTATTCGTGCCACATGTGGAGTTGGTCCTTCGTTTTCATGTAGGCCACATTTAAAAAACAATAATGTTTTGACACTTCCCAGGATGTATTGTAGAGGTTTGTAAGTTTGTGACACAGAATAAGAATGTTGAAATTCTTCCATGCTGGACTGGGAGAGATAGAAAAACATAGAATGTTCCAGCTGCCCTTCCTTCCGGGCATGCTGTTAAAATCAGCAAAAGGGACTCGAGGGTTACATTGTATTGTAATTTAGGCGATGGGCTGACAACCTGTCACTAAAGCAATACATATTACAATCTAAAATAGTCCCCTTAATTTTTGTCAGACGTGGCGAAAGCGCCTTTTACGAGGCGTTAAACGCTCTGCCTACCCCGTAAGGGATAAAGGCGTGATTTATGTATGTATGTAATAAGAATGTGTTTACGAGGGCGATTGATATAAACGCCCGTGCTGGACGGTTGCCGGATCGCCTTGTCTACAACCACTCTCCCGCATTAAGTTTGTACGTAAATAGTAGCTATGCAATGTGTGTTAAAATTTACAATAAACTTGGTGGTTGATAGATAAAAATATTTATAATTTAAAAGATTTTTTTTACGAAAAATGTTAAACTTAATTTTAATTAGTGACTAGCTGACCCGGCGAACTTTGTTCCGCCTTAGACGCCATAAATGAGTTTTTTGCTTTTATTAAGTTAACTTATTTTAAATGTATTGTTTATCAATAAAATAAACAGACAGAAGAATCTGTTTTAAACGTAATTTTTTTTTTCATCCTCTTTGACTATATTTGCAGCACGCATTCAGTCAATTCTATGTCAAATGTCTTAAGGTTACATTAAAAAAGTTTAATAATTTTATATGGTGGTTAAGTAATTTTAAATTTTCTAATTTTCCGCGCAATTTCCTTAATTATTTCTTTCATAAGAACCTTCTCCTGATAATAACGAACAGAACAAAAAAAGAATTAGCGAAATCGGTCCAGCCGTTCAGGCGTGATGCCGTGACCAAGGGAAATAGGGATTCATTTTTATATATATAGATAGATAGATAAGTTTTCATAAAGTTTTTGCATGCTGATTTAAATTAGCTGGATAGAGCGGATTTTTTATAACTTAACACCTGGAATGTATATCCTATTCAATGCAATAAAATATATTTCATTTTATTTAAAAAAAAATGTTGGCCATATTTTAGGGCAGTATTTTTCTTCCATACTGGACTGGGAGCGAAATAAAAACAAAGAATGTGCCAGCTACATTTCCTCCCGGGCGTGCTGTGAAAACTAGCTAAGGGATCCTAGGGATTCAGTATATTGTAAGTTAGGTGACGGGCTGACAATCTGTCACTACAGCAATATACCTACAAATTTATCTTAATTAACCCTCAAAACTTTGTCAGACGTTGCAGAACGATCTTTGTTTAGGTCTTTTTCGCTCTGCCTACCCCATTAGGGATAAAGGCGTGATTATATAATATATGTATTATACAATAATGGGTGTAATGTGATATGTGTACGTAGTTTCAAGGGTAGAGGGCTTTTTCGAGGGTTTGTTAAGACTAACTATACGTAAGTAGTATCTCCCTAGCCTTATCTTGTATCTCACGGGATTGGCTACCTAATCTGGGTGATTGAACGAAGGCACTGGTTTACTGGTACTCGTTTTTACACAGAAATGCCACCTGACCTCAGCAACCTAGTAGTGAAACCAAACTCAATCCTAGATTAGGCTTATGCCAGGTTAGTGACCAACCCAGCTGTCAGAGTTTTCAAGCTGCCAATACTTAGCTATGGCCTCTGAGATGGCTTAACGACCATATCTACGGCATATAAACGATAGCACGGAAAAAGCGCCGAATAAATGTAATTGTGAAATTCGTAAATCGAAAAGCACTCATAGTTAGTATTAATAATTAATAATTAATAATTTTTTTTATTTATTTATTTCCAAAAAAAAATTCCAAAATTAAAAAAGTATAAGTATAGTTTCTATATGTAAAAAAAAATGCGTACTTTTTAGTTTTGTTCGTATAGTTAATAAACTACTGCATAATTTCGATTTATTTGACCATTACAAGTTACATTAGCCAGAAGTAACATTGCCTACTTTAGGAACCTTTTCGGTATCGAGTGTCGCTACCAGGCCATTTAGTTTTTAAGTTGTCTAGTTGTATAACTTTGGTACCGAAAAAATGATTTTTCTTTCTTTACTTTTTACTGCACGCTAGAAGACGCTCTGGGCAGCCACTCGAAACGCAATTTGTTTGGCAACTTGTTGGGCTGACATAATTTGATTCACCGCGGCACGCAAAAAGAAGAAGACTGCTCGCGAGAATAGAGTATCATCTAACTCGCATATGCAGAGTGCGCAGGCATGGAAACCACTAGAAGATGTATAGTTTTGAATCAATACCTAAGATATGGTTCGTATTTTTAACGTTGAGTTATTGATCTTCCATGCTGGACTGGGAGCGAGAGAAAAACATAGAATGTGCCAGCTGCATTTCCTCTCGGGCATGCTGTAAAAATCAGCTAAGGCATCCAAGGGTCTCAGTATATTGCAATTTAGGCGATGGGCTGACAACCTGTCACTACAGTAATATACCTACAAATCTATCTTAAATAACCCTCAAAACTTTGTCAGACGTTTAGGTCGTTTATGCTCTGCCTACCCCATTAGGAATAAACATACATACATACATATAATCACGCCTTTATCCCTAATGGGGTAGGCAGAGCGTTAACGACCTAAACAAAGGTCGTTCCGCCACGTCTGACATAGTTTTGAGGGTTATTAAAGATAGAATTCTAGGTATATTGCTGTAGTGACAGGTTGTCGGCCCATCGCCTGAATTACAATATACTGAAACCCTCGGATCCCTTAGCTGGATCTTACAGCATGCCCGGGAGGAAATGCAGCTGGCACATTCTATGTTTTTCTCTCGCTCCCAGGCCAGCATGGAAGTAGGGATAAAGGCGTTATGTATGTATGTATGTATGAGTTATTGATACCAACGTGCGTCCCATGCCCATAACATTCTTCTTTGCAACCAAGCAGAGGTACAAATTTCGGAGCCGCAGACGATAACCTTGTTCTTATTCTTGTCGTGTCGATCGTTTAGGCGTTTTTATATTAATTTCGACCAGTACTCTGCCAACCTTATTACAAACATATGTTTTGCGATCGACTTTCTTTTCAGTTGTAAAGCATGATAGGTTATTGGCCGCAAAACAAGTTGGTATCGGCGTATACACACACACACACATACACATACACATAATCACGCCTTTATCCCTAATGGGGTAGGCAGAGCGCAAACGACCTAAACAAAGGTCGTTCCGCCACGTCTGACAAAGTTTTGAGGGTCATTTAAGATAGAATTCTAGGTATATTGCTGTAGTGACAGGTTGTCAGCCCATCGCCTGAATTACAATATACTGAAACCCTCGGATCCCTTAGCTGGATCTTACAGCATGCCCGGGAGGAAATGCAGCTGGCACATTCTATGTTTTTCTCTCGCTCCCAGACCAGCATGGAAGTAAACACCTATGTGTATCATAGTCTAGAGTCCCACTTCCAGATAACAATCGTCTTCCATTAGGATTGCAGACTCCGACAACCAGGCTTAGAGATTCTGAGCGCTGTTGTCACTCTGCTTTGACTATACTGCGTGTAAAGAAATGAGCTGACCAAACTTTAGGGTGTTTAATTACTTACTAATAACTGCCTCCGTGGTCTAGTGGCTAGTGCCATGGGCTCCCGATCCGGAGGTCCTGGGTTCGATTCCGAGGGGGTAAAACACAAAGTTGATATTTGAGAATTTATCACTTTGTGAATTTTTCCCCAGTTTGGGTAGGACATTGCAGGCTGAATCACCTGATTGTCCGAAAAAGAAAAAGATTTCGTGCTTCGGAGGGCACGTTAAGCCGTCGGTCCCGGTCGCTGTCTTTGATAGTGGTCGTTACACAAAACCATGTCAGAGGCCTGATAGTTGTGCTAATAGGCGGTTTAAAAACTCTGACACCAGGGTTCATCGGGTCCATAGACTCGATACCCACTCGACAGAAGAAGAAGATTACTTACTTACCCATGAAAGTGATAAATTTTCCCCAAGGAAAACAAAACTTCAGTGAGAGATCGAAATATGAAAACTCTTTGCTGTGTGCAATTTTTATACAACAACTTCTGTGGTTTTGATAATACGTACCTTTGAAATATTCATAGCATACGAGATTTTAGTTAATCTAATTCAAAATTAACAAATAGCTTTTCGTAAATAAATAGAGATTTTCAAAGAATGAAAAAAATTAAATGTTGGTTAATTGATTTAAACTTCGACCAAACTGAAGTTATCTTAATTTAGATTAGATAATAAAAAACATATTCGATCAAAGGAATCTCGCATACCTAAATTTCATTTATTTTTCACATATGCCTCTGTTCTATTATTATTATATTCTTTATTGTTTTATGAATAAAAAATGCAGTTTAACTTAAACTTAAACAATAGGCGAGCTTATCCCTATAAGAGATCTCTTCCAGCCAAACTAATGGGGATGAAAGATGGAAAATTCACGGGACATAATATGAATAATACAATTGGTATTATTTAGGATTTTTACTTATACACATATAAATATAATACAATAAACTAGTACATAAAAATATAAGATAAGATAAGAATTTACTTTATTGCACAGAAAATAAAATTAAATGAAACAAATAGTAGTACAAATAGGCGGCCTTATTGCTAAGTAGCAATTTCTTCCAGGCAACCTTAGGGTTCAGGAAAATAAATGTTGACATTTTAGAAAAATAAATGTATATGATATATAAATGATGTAAATATTGATAAAATATATATTACTAGCGACCCGCCCCGATTTCGCACGGAAATTATCAGTGTTTCTCTACTATATTATGCATGTATTGTACATATAAACCTTCCTCTTGAATCACTATCCATTTAAAGAAACCGCATCAAAATCCGTTGCGTAGTTTTAAATATTAATGCATACATAGGGATATAGGGACAGAGAAAGCGACTTTGTTTTATACTATGTAGTGATATACGATTCTATTACCAGATGCTAGCGCCTAAAGGCCAATTACTTGGCACACGAACCCTCCACCTGGACACACTATCCATACGCTGTACAGGAAAAAATATTACAGGCTGAAGCGAATAAATGGTCGCTAGGTAAAGTACTACTTGGCATTGGTTCTTATACATACTCACATATAATCACGCCTGTATCCCTAATGGGGTAGGCAGGGCGTTAACGACCTAAACAAAGGTCGTTTCGGCACGTCTGACAAAGTTTTGAGGGTTATTTAAGATAGATTTGTAGGTATATTGGTTCCTATCGAGTTGGATTTTCGAGTTGACTTACGGCCCAATGAACCAACACGGATGTCAGAGGTGACGGGTGTCCTATAGCACAGCTAATAGGCCTCTGATATGGTTTGTGTTACGGCTACTAACGATGACAGCGATAGTGGCTTAATGTGCCCGCCGAAGTACCGAATCTTCTTTCTTACAGACAATCAAGTGATTCAGCGTGCGTCATCCTAACCAATCTGGGGAAAGTCTCACAAAGTGGCAAATTCACAAAATATCAACTTTTTCTTTTTGTTCCCCCCCGTTTGAATTGAACCTTAGACATCCGGATCAGGAGCTCATGGTCAAACCTCACACCAATAGTCCACCGAGGCAGTAAAAATATTACAGGCTGAAGCGAATAAATGACGCCAGAAGGTAAGCTGGCCTTGGTTGCGTAATTGTATGCAAGGGGGTGCGGTTTAAGGAAGGGCGGACTGGACGAAGGGTAAAACAGTTTAGTTTGTAAATACATATAATCACGCCTTTATCCCTAATATGGTAGGCAGAGGGTAAACTATCTAAAAAAGGTCGTTACGCCACGACTGACAAAGTTTTGAGGGTTATTTAAGATAGATTTTTAGGTATATTGCTGTAGTGACAGGTGGTTAGGCCATCGCCTAAATTACAATATACTGAAACCCTCGGATCCCTTAGCTGGTTTTTACAGCATGAAGCAGGAAATGCAGCTGGCACACTCTATGTTTTTCTCTCGCTCCCAGGCCAGCATGGAAGTAAATAGGAATGATGTAATAGAAGTCCTGGACGCGGAAGTAATTATTATGGTGGTGACGTAGCTAGGTAGGTAACTAGTTATTGGGACCATGGGGTGTCATTTAATAAACCCATAGAATAAACAACTGCCTCCGTGGTCTAGTGGCTAGTGCCATGGACTCCTGATCCGGAGGTCCTGGGTTCGATTCCCAGGGGGGAAACACAAAGTTGATATTTGAGAATTCATCACTTTGTGAATTTTTCTCCAGTTTGGTTAGGACATTGCAAGCTGAATCACCTGATTGTCCGAAAAAGGAAAAGTTTTCGTGCTTCGGAGGGCACGTAAAGCCGTCGGTCCCGGTCGCTGTCTTTAATAGTGGTCGTTACTCAAACCATGTCAGAGGCCTGATAGTTGTGCTACTAGGCGGTTTAAAAAAAACTCTGACACCAGGGTTCATCGGGTCCATAGACTCGACACCCACTCGACAGAAGAAGAACAACGATATGACTAAGATATGTCTATGCTGGGCTGGGACCGAGAGAAAAACATATAATGTGCCAGCTGCATTTCTAAGGGAGCCGAGGGTCTCAGTATACGATTTAGGCGATGGGCTGACAACCTGTTACTACAGCAATATACCTACAAATCTATCATAATAACCCCCAAAACTTTGTCAGACGTGGCGGAACGACCTTTGTTTAGCTCGTTGACTCTCTGCCTACCCCATTAGGGATAAGCGCGTGATTGTATGTATATATGTATGAATTTCCTCCCGGGCATGCTGTAAAATCCAGCTAAAGGAGCCGAGGGTTTCAGTATATGATTTAGGCGATGGGCTGACAACCTGTTACTACAGCAATATACCTACAAATCTATCTTAAATAACCCCCAAAACTTTGTCAGACGTGGCGGAGCGACTTTTGTTTAGCTCGTTTTTTCTCTGCCTACCCCATTAGTGATAAATGCGTGATTATATGTTATACATATAAGCAGACAGGGTCATTTTCCTATGAGTCATCAGAGTAGTAGTAGTAACTGCCTCCGTGGCCTAGTGGGCAGAGCCATGGGCTTACGATCCGGAGGTCCTGGGTTCGATTCCTAGAGGGGGGAACACAAAATATGATATTTGTCCATTTATCACTTTGTGACATTTACCCCAGTTTGGTTAGGACATTGCAGGCTGAATTACCTGATTGGCCAAAAAAGTAAAAGGATTCCCTGCTTCGGGGGGCACCTTAAGCTGTCGGCCCCGGTCGCTGTCTTTGATAGTGGTCGTTACTCAAACCATGTCAAAGGCCTAATAGCTGTGCTGCTAGGCGGTTTGAAAACTCTGACACCACGGTTCTTCGGGTTGTTGTTCGTCTTGAGAATCCACACGTTAAAAAGAAGATCGTAGTAGTCTTCAAAAGGACCATGGGAATTCTTTATTGTTGTGTATCTAAGCTGTATCTGATCTGAAATTCCCTTTTTATCCGCTATTTCCACAAAAACATCAAATGTCATGACATTTATCTTTCGGATTGAATTCCATTACCAAATTGATTTCGTTTGGTTTTACTTCCATTAGTTTGATGGGACCGGCAAAAGTTTAACGTTGGGTTCTTCTGTCGAGTAGGTATCGAGTCTATCGACCCGATGAACCCTGGTGTCAGAGTTTTTAAACCGCCTAGTCGCACAACTATCAGGGTGGTTTGAGTAACGATCACTATCAAAGAAAGCGACCGGGACCGAAGGCTTAACGTGCCCTCCGAAGAACAAAATCTTTTTCGGACAAGCAGGTGATTCAGCCTGCAATGTCCTAACCAAACTAGGGAAAATTTCACAATGTGATAAATTCTCAAATATCAACTTTGTGTTTTCCCCCTGGGAATCGAATCCAGGACCTTCCGATCAGGAGTCCATGGCACTAGCCACTAGACCACGGATTATATTATATATATTGCTGTAGTGACAGGTGTCAGCCCATCGCCTAAATTGCAATTTATACTGAAACCCTTGGACCTCTTGGCTGGTTTTTACAGCATGCCCGGGAGGAAATTCAGCTGACACATTCTATGTTTTTCTCTCGCTCCCAGTCCAGCATGGTCTAATTTACAAAAAAAACATTAATCAAGATTAAATTCAGTACTTACTTACATCGCTGGCTCAGTGATCTAATTGGACAACAGATACCTCTCAAAGTCAGTTAACGAAACTCTATTTCTTACTACTTGCACCACCATCGTTCTTACCCGCTGCACGTAAGGGGTTAATTATAGCGCGTCAAAGAAAACGCCGCAAGTGGCCTGAAGCCTCCTTCCGCTAAGTTCATGGCTGCTACTGACACTGCATGTGTGTTTTATGTCTTTTTTAAATGCCAGAAGAACTCATAATTAAAATAACCCTCGCTTTTGCTTTGCAGTACATACATACATACAATCACGCCTCTTTCCCGGAGGGGTAGGCAGAGACCACATCCTTCCACTTGCTACGATCCTTTCGCTTCATCCACATTCATTAATCTCATATATGCTCGTCGGTTTAAGCTAATCGGGTAATCTTTGCAGTAATCGGGTAAATAGGTCAAATTCTTTCATGAGTCGGTGCATTCTAAGCAGCGTCATTGTTTTTGGTGACACGCTTTTCAGTAGTGCGATCGAAGGTTGAAAGTTATTGTTATATTTTCTCAAATTATTTAGAATACTTCCATGCTGGACTGGGAGCGAGAGAAAAATATAGAATGTGCCAGCTGCATTTCCTCCCGGGCATGCTGTAAAAAACAGCTAAGGGATCCGAGGGTTTTAGTATATTGTAATTTAGGCGATGGGTTGACGACTTGGCACTATAGCATTATACCTACAAATCTATCTTAAATAACCCTTAAAACTTTGTCAGACGTGGCGGACCGACATTTGTTTAGGTAATTTACGCTCTGCCTACCCCAGTAGGGATAAAGGCGTGATTATATGTATGTATTATTTAGAGAGGATATTATCGATTTCTGATTAAGTTTTATATTCTACGTATTGTCAAAACCACAGAGGAATAACTAGAAGTTGCTGCACGAAAGCAGGACATAGCAGACCTACCTTTTACATTTTGCATTCAGTACAGTTTTCAGAACATTTCTGTTTTTTAATTAGAAATGGGTTTGCTCTTGACTCTAGGTCAGGGATGACCGTGACAGAGTCGACGATAGAACGAGCTCACCCAGAAGATGCCTGTTATAACACTGGTAATCTTACGCACCGACGGAACACAGCAAGCTGTTTGACGCCGGACTCCGGTGAGAGGGTGGTTGCGAGCCAGGCCGTCCCTTGCGGAGCCTAACACCGCTTTATAGGGACCGTTCATCCGGACTTATTCACAGGCAAGCCTGTTGCACGGGGTGGACCACTAGGAGGTAGATCCCATTCCACCCCAAAATTATGAATGACTGATGCGTGTATCGTACCCACTTCTTCTTCTGTCGAGTGGGTATCGAGTCTATCGACCCAATGAACCCTGGTGTCAGAGTTTTAAAAACCGCCTAGTAGCACAACTATCAGGCCTCTGACATGGTTTGAGTAACGACCACTATCAAAGATAGCGACCGGGACCGACGGCTTAACGTGCCCTCCGAAGCACGAAATCTTTTTCTTTTCGGACAATCAGGTGATTCAGCCTGCAATGTCCTAACCAAACTGGGGAAAATTCACAAAGTGATAAATTCTCAAATATCAACTTTGTGTTTCCCCCCTGGGAATCGAACCCGGGACCTCTGGATCGGGAGTCCATGGCACTAGCTACTAGACCACGGAGGCAGTTATCGTACCCACTATGTAAGTACATATTGGACGAACTACAGGCTAAGCTCTCCTGACACAGGCTAAGCTTAAAAGGAGTTTCCAATCCCAAGTATCAAATATGTTTGCTTTTTAATGAAGAAAACCTTTTTATTTTTTTATTTGTAGATTTAAAAAATACTGGCTGGTTTTTAAACAACTGAAAGCCACGTAAAATAAGGGTTATTTAAGCTACTTTTGGACGCAGTAAAGTATTCCATTTAGCCGCAAGTGACACCGAGGCCCAGAAAGTAGGAAGATACAATTTAAAAATATATTTAAGAGTCTATACATTTTAAAAGTCCAAAACATTTCTTCGGTAAAACCCCTTCTGCTACACGCAACCCAAGACCTGACCTTGACCAGTCCACCTAAATAGACGGTGAATGAAAAGGTCAGCCCATATCCCCTGGTATCGAATTACCGGCACTTCGAGTAGGGTAAACGGGGCACGCGAGCGTCTGGTGTCAGGGGCACCATATTATCATGAGAATAGATAATAAAGTAACACATTACTTACGGTACAGGTAGAGCGTCAACGACCTATTAAAAAAGTGTTTTCGTCACGTCACAAATAATGAATGTCAAGGGTGAGTTGTTGCCCATCGCCTAAATAGACAGAAATCCCCAGTTCCCTTTACGGGGGTTTACAACATGCTCTGGAAGACACATTCTATATTCCAGCTCCAAGTCAGCCTACATCCCCTGGTTTTGAATTACCGGCACTTCGAGAAGGGTAAATGGGACACGCGAGCGTCTGGTGTCAGGGGCACCATATTATCATGATAATAGATACACATTATTACGGTATAGGCAGAGCGTGAACAAAAATGTAAAAGAGCCCGATGGTGTAGTGGATAGTACCAATGTGTTTTTCGGATTTTAATTTTATATGTACGTTTATTCGGCACTTTTTCCGTGCTTCGGGAGGCACGTTAAGCCGTTGGTCCCGGTTAATATCGGTTAATACCGTAGATATTAGTCGTTAAGCCATGTCAGAGGCCAGTGCTAAGCATTGGCGGTTTGAAAAACTGACCTAATTTAGGTTGGGTCTTGTTTCCCTTCTGGGTTGCGGAGGTCAGATGACAGTCGCTCTGTATAAAAACCAGTACCCTCGCCAATCCCCTAGATTAGGTTCCCGACCCCGTGAGATACGGGATAAGCCTAGAGAGATGAGGCAGAGCGTGAACAGCCTAGTATAAGCGTTTTTGTCACGACTGACAAATAATATGGGTGATTGACTTTCCATACAATATAAGCGTTTTTGTCACGACTGACAAATAATATGGGTGATTGACTTTCCCATACAAAATGTCCACCTCGATCAGCCAATTTTTATGGGAAATAAATTTTTCTGTTCCTGAAAGAATTCCTGGTTCAGTTTCGTTGACTAAGCAACCCTATCAGTTTGCGTTACGCTGTCCCTTACGCCCGGTATATTTAGCGCTAACAGACTAACATCCCCTGATATCGAATTACCACCACTTAAAGTAGAGTAAACGGGGCACGCGAGTCTCTTGTGTCTGGGTGGACCTTGGCAGAGTGAGTATACAGACAAGATAGGCTGCTATGGAATAAGAAAAGATGTATGGATGAGCTATAATGAAAGAGATCTTGTTTATAACCGTGAGAGTTTAAAAAATACTATAATAATACTCCTCCCACCGGTTTTCGGTGATGGCGGCCAATCTCTTACAAGTTTTTAGTGCCCAAATATTTGCGCTACTCACAGGTGCACTCTCTATTCCTTCGGTCTCTTATTCTGATGGGACACATTGACTGACACGACCAGAGAGAAATCAGGCAGGAAACAGAACACGCAGGACCGACTATTTACATGCCCATCCGACAGCATGGATCATCTTACTTTTCGGACAATCAGGTGATCAGCCTGCATTGAAAAAAAAGAGACTTCAATAAAAGTTAGAATATGTCAGCCTTGCAAGTAGATAGATGAGTTACAGGTAACACATACAGGTTCAAATCACGCCTATTTCCTTTTTGGGGATAGGTGGAGCGTCAAACGCCTATTAAAAGGAGTTATCGCCATAATTGACCATTATAGTCATCATTAGGCCCTTGCCATGTTGTCAGATGAATTACCATTTATCCATCTTATAAAATGGTTTGTGCATATTCAAGGCCAGGTCATGGATGGGTGACTGGTAGTGGTTTAAGAACCCGAGCGTTTCCGTGCTTCGGAAGGCACTTTAAGCCATGTCAGAAGCCATTGCTTTTTTTAGTATTGGGGGTTCGAAAACTCTGACACCCGGGTTGGCCACTAACCCGGCAAAAGCTTAATCTATCTAGGATTGGGTTTGGGTTCACTTCTGGGTTGCGGAGGTCAGAAGGCAGTCGCTCTGTGTAAAAACCAGTACCCTCGTTCAATCTCCTTGATTAGGTAGCCGTCCCGTGAGATACGGTAAGGTTAGGGAGATGATTATCTTATCAGACGATTTACCATGTCTGAGAACATTAGACCACATAGCGGTTAGATTACCAGGTAAAAATAAGACTTTTACTTCCATGCTGGACTGGGAGCGTGAGAAAAACATAGAATATGCTAGCTGCATTTCCTCCCGGGCATGCTGTGAAAACCAGCTAAAGGATCCGAGGGTTTCTGTATATTGCAATTTAGGCGATAGGCTGACAACCTGTCACTACAGCTATATACCTACAAATCTATCTTAAATAACCCTCAAAACATTGTCAGACGTGGCGGAACGACCTTTGTTTAGGTCGTTGACGCTCAGCCTACCCCATTAGGGATAGAGGCGTGATTATATGTATGTATGTATGCTTTTCTTTTATCTTCGTTGCAATTCAGGTGAAGAGGAAATTGCTAGCTATTTCAGTGAAGTGCCTAGAATCGTGCTGGCCCGGCGTTCTTGAATACGGAATTAACTGAACGCTCAACTGCCTCCATGGTCTAGTGGTCAGAGCCATGGGCTGTGATCCGGAGGTCCTGGGTTCAATTCCCAAGGGGGAAACACAAAGTTGATATTTGTCAATTTATCACTGTGTGAGGTTTTCTCCAGTTTGGTTAGGATATATTGCACGCTGAATCACCTGATAGTCCGAAAAGAAAAATGGATGCCGTGCTTCGGAAGGCACGTTAAGACGTCGGTCCCGGTTACTGTCTTT
Source organism: Scrobipalpa costella (assembly GCA_949820665.1). NCBI lineage: Eukaryota > Metazoa > Arthropoda > Insecta > Lepidoptera > Gelechiidae > Scrobipalpa > Scrobipalpa costella. The sequence goes on along the minus strand of OX463320.1, from coordinate 9,925,399 downwards.
GATAGTGGTCGTTACTCAAACCATATCAGAGGCCTAATCGCTGTGCTACTAGACGGTTTCAAAAGTCTGGGTTCATCGGTTCGTTGTACGACTCGGAAACCCATTCGCTAAGAAGAAGATGATCAAATACATAAATATATGGAAATCATTAAATAGTATACATTAATTAACTAGGTATAAAAACAGAAACTACGTCCATACATACATACATATAATCACGCCTTTATCCCTAATGGGGTAGGCAGAGCGTAAACGACCTAAACAAAGGTTGTCCCGCCACGTCTGACAAAGTTTTGTGGGTTATTTAAGATAGAATTCTAGGTATATTGCTGTAGTGACAGGTTGTCAGCCCATCGCCTAAATTACACTATACTGAAACCCTCGGATCCCTTAGCTGGATTTTACAGTATGCCCGGGAGGAAATGCAGCTGGCACATTCTATGTTTTTCTCTCGCTCCCAGACCAGCATGGAAGTAAACTACGTCCAAACGTTTTATATATAGAGGCGGCAATTCTGGTCTACTATCGCTTCACTATTGCTTAACTAATTATTAGTTAGCGCTGTCACTTTCTTAACTTTGACATAAGAACAGGATAGCAAATAAACACATGACTTTGACATTCATAATTTGACGTAAGACGCTATAAATAATAACTGAGCTTACTTACAGGTTATTTGAAAAGTTATTTTGCTGGACTGAAAAATAAGTACCAGCTGTTCAGTTCTTATCTTTCATGCTGGACTGGAAGAGAGAGAAAAACATAGAATGTGCCAGCTGCAAGTCCTCCCGAGCATGCTGTAAAAACCAGCTAAGGGATCTGAGGGTTTCTTTATATTGTAGTTTAGGCGATGGGCTGACAACCTGTCACTACAGCAATATACCTACAAATCTTTCTTGAATAACCCTCAAGACTTTGTCAGACGTGGCGGAACGGCCTTTGTTTAGGTCGTTTACGCTCTGCCTACCCCATTAAGGATATAGGCGTGATTATATGTATGTATGTATGTTCAGTTCTTACCCGGGATGCTGTTAAAGTTATGTCATGTCATGGGCCGCAAACCACGTTGCTATCGGTAAAAATACGCTAAAAACGGTCTTCTTCTTGAGAGGTTATCGAGTCTATGGACCCGATGAACCCTGGTGTCAGAGTTCTTAAACCGCCTAGTAGCACAACTATCAGGCCTCTGACATGGTTTTGTGTAACGACCACTATCAAGGACAGCGACCGGGACCGACGGCTTAACGTGCCCTCCGAAGCACGAAATCTTTTTCTTTTCGGACAATCAGGTGATTCGCCTGCAATGTCCTACCCAAACTGCGGAAAAATTCACAAAGTGATAAATTCTCCAATATCAACTTTGTGTTTTACCCCCTGGGAATCGAACCCAGGACCTCCGGATCGGGAGTCCATGGCACTAGCCACTAGACCACGGAGGCAGTTAGAGTTAGAAGAGGCTAAAAACGGTTAAATTACTTTACACTGAAACCCCCGATCGCATTTTAAGAAGAAAATATTCTAACCTAAGATCAGTTTCTTCCATGCTGGCCTGGGAGCGAGAGAAAAACATAGAATGTGCCAGCTGCATTTCCTCCCGGGTAGCGTTGCCAGGTCCTCATACCGAAAAGCCGGACAGAGCTGTGAGTTTGGCCTAACATTTGGGTCAAAAAGCCGGACATCCTGCATTTTCAACAATTTTAAATATTCGTGTAAAAAATCATTTTTTTTTTGGCCTAACATTTTGGTAAAAAAGCCGGACACTTTGCATTTTAGGGGATTTTTTGGTATTAATGTAGAAAATTAATGAAAACCAAGCTTTTTTGATAATTTACAATAAAACTAATGCCAAATTAGTCTAAAAGTACTTTATTATTTTAATCAGTCGAGTCGAATTCGGTCTCGATGCGCGCGAATTTTGAAATCTAAAAAGCCTAACAAAAGCCGAACAGGCCGGACGACGCTTATTTTGGCCGGACAGGCAATCAAAAAGCCTGACTATGTCCGGCTAAAGCCGGACGCCTGGCAACGCTACTCCCGGGCATGCTGTAAAAACCAGCTAAGGGATCCGAGGGTTATATTGTAATTTAGGCGATGGGCTGACAACCTGTCACTACAGCAATATACTTACAAATCTATCTTAAATAACGCTCAAACTTTGTCAGACGTGGCGGAACGACCTTTGTTTGGGTCTTTTACGCTCTGCCTACCCCATTAGGGATAAAGGCGTGATTATATGTATGTATGTAAGATCAGTAAACTTTGGTATTCAGGCCTTAAGGCGGTTTCAATACCCAATACCTATAGCCTTGCCTATAGGTATAGAAGGTATAGAGTACTGTTTTACAACGCTTTTAGCAGTAAAACACTGCTACAAGTAGGTACTTCTGTAGCGGCGCAGGCCGGCTGGCAAAGTGCCAGACGTTTGAAAAGCCTATATATGGCTTCCTCGCAGATCTGAATGGACTTGATGCCGTACATACACGTGTTTACATACATACATACATGTAATCACGCCTTTATCCCTAATAGGGTAGGCAAAGCGTAAACGACCTAAACAAAGGCCGTTTCGCCACGTCTGAGAAAATTTTGAGGGTTATTTAAGATAGATTTTTCAGAACTTTGCCTAAATTGAAATAGAGGGCACCTCGGAAACCTGGATCCCTTAGCTGGTTTTTACAGCATGCCCGGGAGGAAACGCGTCTCTCTCTCTCTCTCTATAGAATCATTACAGCATGGGATGTACAGCCGCTGGCACTTCGTTTTTCTATCACTCCAGTTCAGTACGGGCGTTAGCTATAATAGTATACAGACATACATACAATCACGCACTTATCCCTAATGGGGTAGGCGCTCTGACCTAAACAAAGGTCGTTCCGCGTATTTAAGATAGATTTGTAGGTACATTGCTGTAGTGACAGGTAGTATACATAGACTACAGCGTACTATTTTACAACGCGTTTAGCAGTAAAACACGGCTACTAGTACTACTGTAGCGGCACAGGCAGGCTGGCAAACTGCCAGACGTTTGAAAAGCCTATATATGGCTTCCTCGCAGATCTGAATGGACTTGATACCGTACACGTGTCAGCGATTCTAAAGACTTGCTTATAATTTTCTCTCATATATTCAGGTGTGATGCGAAAAACTATGTTTTTTCGTCCAAGGAAATACTCGTAGCTTAAGAGTGGATACTTGAATTTTACCGCGGGATCCGAAGCCGTTCTGCTGTTGTTACCTCGTTGCGAATATTATTCACGAAATCATAATAAATCACGTCGTATATCCTTACTTTCATACATACATACAATCACGCCCTTATCCCTAATGGGGTAGGCATTAGGCAGAATGATTTTCTACCTAAACAATGGTCTTTCCGCCATGGTCTGAAAAAAATTTAGTGTTATTTCTGATAGATCTGTATGTATATTTAAATAATGCTACAGTGACAGGTTGGCAGTCCACCGTCTAAATTACATTAAATTGTAACCCTGGGAATCCTTTTTGCTGGTAAATACAGTATGCCGGGAATAAAAACAGCTGACACATTCAATGTTCTATTTATTGTTGTCAGTTAATTTTAGTTGTTAGTAGGCTAGTAATAATAATAATAATAATAAATATGCAATAAACGTTTATATATCTATCTATCTTAATCAAGGATGTAACTTACGTTATTACTCTATATATAATCACGACTTTATCCCTAATGGAGTAGGTAGAGCGTAATCGACCTAAACAAAGGTCGTTCCGCCACGTTTGACAAAGTTTTGAGGGTTATTTAAGATAGATTTGTAGTGTAGTGACAGGTTGTCAGCCCATCGCCTAAATTACAATATACTGAAACCCTCGGATCCCTTAGCTGGTTTTTACAGCATACCCAGGAGGAAATGCAGCAGGCACATTCAATGTTTTTCTCTCGTTCCCAGTCCAGCATACAATAACCAAATCCCTCTCATCTTTCCAGACCGCCTGTACTTCGCTACCCTCAAAACCGGCTACAAACCGAAATCTACCCGCAACAGCAAGTACTTCCACATTGAAGACGACATCGTCTACGAAAACTTCTACTTCGATTTTGGACCTTATCACCTGTGCCATTTGTACCAGTTTTGCAACAAGCTGAATGAGCAGTTGCAGAAGAATCCGAAGAAGAAAATTGTGTATTATACGAGCGTTTCGGAGACGCTAAGACTGAATGCTGCATATCTTATTGGCAGCTACCAGGTAAGGGGATAAATATTGTTTTTTTTTCCTTCAGCTTCTACTTCGATTTTGGACCTTATCATCTGTGCCATTTGTACCAGTTTTGCGACAAGCTGAATGAGCAGTAGCAGAAGAATCCGAAGAAGAAAATTGTGTATTATACGAGTGTTTCGGAGAGGCTGAGGTTGAATGCTGCATATCTCATCGGTAGCTATCAGGTAAGGAGTTAAATATAGCACAAATATTACCTTCTAGGACTAATGATTTACCCAAATTTGAATTTCACAAATATTGAACTCAAGTGTTCCGTTAGATGAATAGTTTGTCTTACGTTTATTTTCCCTACATTAATTTGTTTTTCTTACGCTAATTTGTTTTTTTGGCTTTCAATTGTTAAGTCTTTTAAAATACGGAAAACAAATGACTGGAGAAAAGCAAAAGAATGACAGAACATTTGGAGTTTAACATTCATGGTAGGTATTCAACATTTTTGGAATTCAACTTAACGCTCATGAAGCGTTTCGGAGACGCTGAGGTTGAATGCTGCGTACCTCATTGGCAGCATCAGGTAAGGGGTTAAAATATGGAACCGGTGTAGATCAACGTAAGCTGGATGTATTATAAAGGTGGCTTACCATCCAACGGAACTTTATCTCGCCTGATACGTCACTACCATCTTAATCTAGCGGACAAACTTAGACGTAGTCCAACGTTTTTAATCGTAATATGAATAATAAAGTCGAAATGGGCATAGTGGGTGGATCTAGTGGTGGAGTAAGTATATGTAGTGATATTTTATCTACCAATTTCTCTGATATATAACGTAGAGTATCCTATCTTATGTAGCATATATTATGTATTAATATATCATAAGATATGTATCAGTATATTTGTTTTTATTGAAATATTTATTTAATAGTGTGTAAATATTGTCTAAGTATTATATGTAGTAATATGCACTATCCCGCTTTCTGCTTGTACAATTTCTATACCCAAAGGTTGCCTGGTAGAAATTGCTGCTTTAGCAATAAGGCCGCCTATATTGTACTGTCACGTTTGTTCCTTTTTATTTCTGTAATATGTGTTTCTTTGTGCAATAAAGAATTTTGTATTGTATTGCATCTTTTTGCCTCGAATGCTCAAATACTTGGCTACACATAAAAGTGGCAGATGATAATAATAATGAGATGGAGTCTAAATTAAATTAATCTTTATTTCAGACTTTCATCCATATACACACTTATTATAACATTACATCAATTTTCAGTCTTAAACTAGATGAAATGCTCAATATTATATTTTTAAACATACATACATAAATCACGCCTTTATCCCTTACGGGGTAGGCAGAACGTAAAACGCCTCGTAAAAGGCGCTTTCGCCACGTCTGACAAAAATTGAGGGCTATTTTAGATTGTAATATGTATTGCTTTAGTGACAGGTTGTCAGCCCATCGCCTAAATTACAATACTGTAACCCTCGAGTCCCTTTTGCTGACTTCAACAGCATGCCCGGGAGGAAGGGGCAGCTGGAACATTCTATGTTTTTCTATCTCTCCCAGTCCAGCATGGAAGAATAGATGGAAGAAGATATATTTTTATCCTTAACATTTATGAGGTTGTTGAGTATGTTTTATTCTGAGAGTATTATTTCGTTGGCGGAATATTTTCTAATCACAATAATCTATCTCTTGAAACTTTTCTCACCTTGATACCAGGAATCTTTTATTCTTGTATCTTTACTAGCAATTGTTGACTCTATCAGGCTTTATGTCTTGATAACATTGTATCAAATTGGATTTTCTCTAAAAGCCTACAAGAAACATTCTTCGCTAAGAGCTCGGTAGAACGTAAAAGATTCAGAAGAATTTGCTGAGGTAAATAATTGCGTTTCTAAAAATAATAGCTTTTCGAAACGTTTCACCGGAGCTAAGTTGAGATTTCCCATGGGAATTAATGAGGTATATTTCCTGCGTTGTTGTAGCTTTCCATTATTCTTCTTCTTCTGTCGAGTGGGTATCGAGTCTATCGACCCAATGAACCCTGATGTCAGAGTTTTTAAACCGCCTAGTAGCACAACTATCAGGCCTCTGACATGGTTTGAGTAACGACCACTATCAAAGACAGCGACCGGGACCGACGGCTTAACGTGCCCTTCGAAGCACGAAATCTTTTTCTTTTCGGACAATCAGGTGATTCAGCCTGCAATATCTTTACCAAACTGAAAAAAAAATAAGTGATACATTCTCAAATATCAACTTTGTGTTTCCCCCCTGGGAAGCGAACCCAGGACCTCCGGATCGGGATTCTATGGCACTAGCCACTAGACCACGGAGGCAGTTTCCATTATTGAAAATTGAAGTAGAGGTTACTTCGCTTAAAGGCGTAAAATTGCTTGACTATACTTCTTAAAACAATTAGATCAAATAACAAAATAATAATTAAAAATACAGAAGTTACTGAAATAATTACAAACAGTACCTAAAATAAAGTTAATTATTAAATTGCCTGATGACTATTTTAAAATTTTGCTTTGCCACGGTCTGATTGAAATACCTATGCAAATATTCGCCATGTGTGTTGGTAAAGGAGTGTAAAAATGCCAAATCGTCCAAGAATATGCTACGTATTCGCGTGTAAAATTGCACTTTGGTAACGAGAAAAACAAAACAATAATTTAAAAAAAATAAAAAATCCAATTCAAACTGAGCTTTAAAACTTTATATCGTTTTAGATCTTAAAGATTGTTCAACACGGAAAATAATGTTAGAAAACTGTAATTGATTTTCAATTCTCTATTCAATAATACCCCAATTGGCATAGTTCGTCAACTTTAATTTCTTAAATTTTCACGAAATGGCATGTGACTGTCGTCATAATATTGTTTCTATGACAAAACAAAATCTTTGGTATCACTCGCATGGTTAAGACGAATCGATTCACGTATGTATCATTGAAATCGGCCCACGCGTTTGGTCTCTAGAGCGCCACAGAGGTTCAAACATACATACATACAAACATAGATAGGATGATAAACACATTACCCTCCTTTGCGTTGCGTAGTCGGGTAAAAAATAAAGAGATAGATGGGTTATTAGGTTTAATTACGAATACCGAACAAAGATTTCTCACTCTAAATCGATATCATGGGGTATAATGTTAGTATTCATCCAAAAACTCTTTCCCCCTCTGGATTGTAAGAGATAAAAAACATAGAATGTTCCAGCTGCTTCTTCCTGGGCATACTGTAGAAACTTTGTAGAAAACTGTAGAAGGATATTTGTGAATTGCAATTTAGACGATAGGCTGACAAACTAAAACGCTCTCTCTCAGCCTACACTTGCAATAAGTATTTAGCGCTTCATACCTCTTAAACAGTATCAATCTGTATAGTACCCATAGTCCATTCATTGTTTAACTAGATCACTAGACAGAAGACACTTAGCTAGCAATAATGTAGTAATTGGGGCTAATCGCCAATCAACGCGAATTGAACTGAAGGTTGGAATCGGTTTCAGTTCAGCCGCTGTGGGAAATCTGCTAGTTTCAAGACCACTATGTAGATTGTAGAGTACTACGGAGAACGCAAGGATGTAATCACTTACATCCATTACAAGGTTTGAGTTATCATCCCTGATTAATTAAAACCAAACCCATACGATAAGAAGAAGAAGAAGAGTACTACGGAGTCGTACGAACGCAAAATTACCGAATTTGAAAAAAAAGGGGTGACATTAACATAAATTTATTTATTTTGGAAAAGAAAGTGGATGCCTTTGCCCAACATTGGGGCAGCTTAGGCTAGTATAATAATCACTACATAGTATAAAACAAAGTCGCTTTCTCTGTCCCTATATCCCTATATATGTTTAGATCTTTAAAACTTCGCAACGGATTTTGATGCGGTTTCTTTTAACGGATAGATTATAGTATCTTTTCATGTTTTCCTTGTTAAGCCCTTGTTTTAATAGTCTCTCTAGTGTCAACCTCGCCGGCCATAACATTAAAACAGTAGTGTTTTTACGTAGGTTTTAACGATATAACATATAGGTATAAACCTAGTGTAGATAAATATAGCAACCGGCGTGGGAGCCTATTGTTCTCAACTGATGGTTTAGGTCGAGAACATAAGAGCTAGCTGTGACAGGAAATTGTATTTGTTAAAAATATGCTAAAAATAATAAAGAGCCGTATTTATATTATATATTATATATATATATATATATATTCTTTATTGTATTAAAAATTTACACATGCAGTTGAACTTAACACTAGGACACAACAGGCGAGCTTATCTCTATAAGAGATCTCTTCCAGCCAACCTAGAGGGGATGAAAGAAGGGAAAAACACGGAAACAGATACAATAACTAAAATTAGAAAATCTGATAAATTATAGTAATAATAATACATATATAACAATAGAAAAAACTAATACATAACAAAATAATATATAAGATATATACGTATATTATGATAAATAAAAAAAAACTATTCTTCCATGCTGGCTTGGGAGCGACGGAAAAACATATAATGTGCCAGCTGCATTTCCTTCCGGGCATGCTGTAAAAAACAGCTAAGGGATCCGAGGATTTCAGTTTATTGCAATTTAGGCGATAGGCCGACAAATTGTCACTACAGCAATATACAAATCTATCTTAAAAAACCCTCAAAACTTTGTCAAACGTGGCGGAGCGACCTTTGTTTGGGTCGTTTGCGCTCTGCCTACCCCATTAGGGATAAAGGCGTGATTATATGTATGTATGTAAAAAATGCTTAAAATAATAAGAGTCGTATTTTTATTATTCTACAATTCAGAATTTAAAGTAATGAGAATCGTTGTAGAATTTCGTGAAGTCATTCATTAGATGTGTCTGAACTTTGATCTTGACTAATAATACATTTATCAGTTTCCAAAACAGTCAAAACTATAACTCCCAAGTATTATTAATGAGAGAGTGTTATTCATTTGTTTTAATAAGATAACTCTTAAAAATCATTTTTGCTTTCGTGTAAACAAAGCTTAGGAAACAGTAAAAGTTATAATAATATATGAACCGTTAATCAGAAAATTTATACACAATACAATACAATATACTTTATTGCACAAAAACACAGAAATTACAAATTGCTAAAAAGAAAAGTATTACAATTGGCGGCCTTATTGCTAATGTAGCAATATCTTCCAAGCAACCAGGCAATAGGAAACAGAGGGGTAAAATAAATGGACGCGGGTCAGTGCAACAAACATATATTTGTATATATTTTTATGGTGAAAGTGAAGCCAATTTTTGCAAGTTTGTTTTGGCTTCCTTCTAATTGGTCTACATATACCAAATTAAGCTGAAAGGTAATAAATACCTTGTTTTAGTAACTTTATTTCGCTAACAAGTGTAATAAAATGTTTGTGTTAATTAATAGTGTGTGAACTATTACATAAGAACAGTTATATTTGTTCTTCATCAAACTCAAATTATGTTTAAAACAATTCATGTTTATTTTAAACGTGATTTTGACAACGATAGTATAGCAACAAAACATGGCCAGGTGGGGATTTGTAGGTGATTGTGATTTGAACTGTTTGTATGGTGCAGTTCAAACGATGAAACACCTAACATCGTGCCTTGCGTGCCCCTACACCTGCACGCACGAAAACCTCATGACAGTGGCTGATATAATGCTGTTAACATACGTGGGACACTCAGAAAGATTTGCGACACTAAAAAAAATTGTTCTACAGGTACATATATTTTTATTAAATCTTTTCAAAGTACTCTCCACCAGCCTCTATACAAAGATTCATGCGTCTGAACCAGTTTTCAAAACACTTTTTCCAGTCCGCCGTAGACACCTCGTTTACAGCCTGCTCGAACGCAGCCAGCGCATCTTCCGGCGACGAAAATTGTATCCCCTTGAGCTGATTTTTTATTTTTGGTAATAAAAAGAAGTCACACGGTGCTAGATCAGGGCTGTAAGGAGGGTGACCCAGGAGTTTGACTGGTGTGCTGTCCAGGAAGTCCCTCGTTTTGAGCGCGGTGTGTGCAGGCGCATTGTCGTGGTGGAGCAGTAGTCCGCGGAGCCCTGTGTTTTGTCGCTTGTTGCTCACAACAGAAAAAACTTCTGGTAAACATTTGGTAGTATACCATTCGGCGTTAATGCTTCTTTGATCTCGTAAGGGAATTGAGGCCAAGTGGCCAGTCAAATTAAAAAAGCTGGCGATCAAAATCTTCCCCCCGCTTCGAGATCGCTTCACTTTGGTAGGCGTTGGTTCATTTTGAAACACCCAAACTGTCGACTGGCGCTTGGTTTCTGGATCGTATTGATAAATCCAGGACTCATCACCTGTTACGATGTCGTAAACACGGCGAGACGAGCCTGCTTCAAATTTGTTCAGCATATCACGGCAGCATTCCACCCGGGCCTGCTTCTGAGCGTCGGTGAGGTAGTGCGGCACCTAGCGCGATACTATCCTCCTCACGCGAAGATGCCCGTGTAGAATCTCGTGAAAGCTTCCCGATCCAATCTTTAATATGTGACGAATCTCCTGATATGTAATTCGCCTATTATCTTGGATTAAATTTTTCACTGCTAGCACGTTTTCTTCCGTAATAGCCGTCAAAGGGCGACCGCTTCTTTCTTCATTCCCCAAGGTTGGTCGACCGCGCCTAAATTCGTTATACCAACGATACACGGTTGCCTTGGAGAGGCTTTCATCCATAAATGCCATTTGAAGTCTATCGAACGATTCATCCGGTTTCAGGCGACACATGAAATCGTAAAAAATCATAGCTCTAAAATGTTCCCGGCGCAGATCCATTTTTCAGTAAGACACGATACTTTGAATTGGCTCGCAAAAAATGTGGAGGGAAATTTTGAAAATGGAACACACATATTTTACTTACAAGTAACCATATTTTCAAAAAAGATTCTAACCGGCCAGTCTGCCATATATAAAAACTATTTATCGCAATACTTTCTGAGTGGCCTGGTACATACATACATACATACATATGATCACGCCTTTATCCCTAATGGGGTAGGCAGAGCGTACATGACCTAAAAAAAGGCCGTTCCGCCACGCCTGACAAAGTCTTGAGGGCCATTCAAGAAAGATTTGTACGTATATTGCTGTAGTGACAGGTTGTCAGCCCATCGCTTAAATTACAATATACTGAAACCCTCAGATCCCTTAGCTGGTTTTTATAGCATGCTCGGGAGGAAATGCAGCTGGCACATTCTATATTTTTCTCTCACTTCCAGTCCAGCATGCAATATGCTCGGGAGGAAATGCAGCTGGCACATTCTATGTTTTTCTCTGACTGCCAAGATGCTGTTAACGTGGCCAAATTCTGTGCTGCAACAGTGTAGTGTCTGCCATCGACACGCTAAGAAGAAGACTACGATAGTGCTTAATTTTGATTACCTCTATATTTCGGAACGGTTGCACGTTCCATGGCCACTCATCACTAAAAAACCCTTTCTATTCCAGATCATATACCTGAACACATCCCCAGCAGCAGCTTACAAGCAACTAACAGACGGATCTGATTGGTCCCTTCTAAACTTCCGAGACGCAAGCGGAGGACCACCTTTGTTCGATATATCACTTCTGGACGTGCTACATGGGATAAAAGTCGCTCATGATGCGAGATTCTTTGATTTCGAGCATTTTGATGCGGAGGAGTACCTGTTTTATGAGGTAGGTATTATTTATTACATTACAGACTTTAGATAGCTAATGAACAATTCTGGTGAATGAGTCATTTGGTCATTAGTTCAAATGGGTTATTGTTTCATATGGGTCAATGAGTAATGTAGGCCACAATGTAATTGAGTCATAAAGGCAACCGGGACCTATGGGTTAATGAGTCATATTGGGTCATATAAGCCAAAGGATCATATGGGTCATTGGGTCATAATGATATGAAGTAGGCATTATTAGATAAGTCGGACAAGATTGATCTCTTCTAAACTTCAGATACGCTAGTGGGGGTCTACCTTTGTTTGATATATTCCTTTTGGATGTTCTACATGGGATAAAAGTCGCTCATGATGCGAGATTCTTTGATTTCGAGCATTTTGACGCGGAGGAGTACCTGTTTTATGAGGTAGGTATTATTTATTACATTACAGACTTTAGATAGCTAATGGACAATTCTGGTGAATGAGTATCTGTACTAAAATATAGACCGAAGTCATTTGGTTATTAGTTCAAATGGGTTATTAGGTCATATGGGTCAATGAGTAATGGAGGCCACAATGTAATTGAGTCATATAAGCAACCGGGTCATATGGGTTATTGAGTCATATTGGGTCATATAAGCTAAAGGATCATATGGGTCATAATGATATGAAGTAGGCATTATTAGATACATAGATATATATTTCATTCAGGAGATGGAAGGGACCTTCCCTTACAAAATGACCATAATATGGAAACGCGAAATTGTTTTTACTTCCTGAAAAAAAAACCCATTGATTCCATGCTGGCATGGGAGCGAAAGAAAAACATAGAATGTGCCAGCAGCATTTCCGCCCGGGCATGCTGTAAAAATCAGCTAAGGGATCCGAAGGGTTTCAGTATATTGCAATTTAGGCGATGGGCTGACAACCTGTCACTACAGCAATATACCTACAAATCTATCTTAAATATCCCTCAAAACTGTGTCAGACGTGGCGGAACGACTTTTATTTAGGTCGGTTACGCTCTGCCTACCCCATGAGGAATAAAGGCGTGATTATATGTATGTATGTAGATATATATATATATAGTGGGACAAGATTGGTCTTTTCTAAAGTTCAGAGAAAGTGGGGGTCCTAGTGGTTCTAGTGGGGGTCTACCTTTGTTCGATATATTCCTTTTGGATGTTCTACATGGGATAAAACTCGCTCATGATGCGAGATTCTTCGATTTTGAGCATTTTAATGCGGAAGAGTATCTGTTTTATGAGGATGGTAATAGAATAGTATAAGTTTGTACATATATAGTTTACTTCCATTTTGGACTGAGAGCGACAGAAATAATTACATAGAATGTAAAAGTCAGTTGCGTGAGGGATCCAATCCAAGAATATTAGAGGATGATGATTATGATGAGGTGACAATTAACTTGTTACTACATTTTACTGTGGTGACGAAAATGGCTTTTATTAATGGCCTTGATACTTACGTCCCAGAGGCCTTTTGGTAATAAAAAATGGGACTGTTCCAGACTTCGAAACAAGACAGTTTTAATTCCATGCCTACTAGCAAAAAGCAGCACTAAACTTAACTTTTTCTTTCCAGAAAGTGGAAAACGGCGACCTAAACTGGATAATCCCGGGCAAGATGCTAGCGTTCTCCGGGCCCAACCACCGCTCCCGGCTCAACCGCGGCTACCCCCTCCACAGTCCTGAACATTACCACGACTATTTCCGACGCCATAATGTGACCACTATCGTACGATTGAATAAGAAGTCGTATGATGCAAGGCAGTTCACAGCGCATGGTTTTGAGCATAGGTAAGAGCGATTATGAACGAATATAGTATAGGGTCATTTGGGTTGTGGGTCATATAGGTTATATGGGTCAATGGGCCATTGGGTCATACGGGTAACTGGGTCATATATCAACAAAAGCAACCGACTGGGGGCTATAGAAAAACATAGAATGTGCTAGCTGCATCTCCTCCCGGGCATGCTGTAGAAGTCAGGAAAGGATTCGAGGGTAGTAATTTAGGCGATGGGCTATTATTACCACAATTACTTCCGACGCCATAATGTGACGACTATAGTACGGTTGATTAAGAAGTCGTATGATGCCAGGCAGTTCACAGCGCACAGGTTTGACATAGCTAAGAAAGAACATGATTATAAAATGAAAGAGAAATAATAAATTCGCCCTGAGCAGGACTTGAACCTGCGACCATCGGAATGCCGTTCTATCACTCTGCAATAGACTTAGCTTCTGCTATTCGGGACTAAATCACTGTTTTAAAATACAAGTAACGCCATCTATCAGATTGGTAGGAGAATCACTATAAACGAGAAACTAATGCCAATCTAGTGTTGATTGAGTGGAGAACTAATATTATAGCCAGATCGAACTGAAATTACTTCAATTTGAAGTAAGGACACGCGGTGCCATCTGGAGGAGAATGGGAGAACTATCAAGAGAAGTAGGAATGAAGGCTCTCGAAAACTCGAAAATGGTCTAGAAGAGGGAAGATAAAACAGTCGGGGGCTCGAGAGGGGGGATTGGGCTGGGAGGAGAGAGACGGGGGCGACGAGAGATGGAGAAGGACGCCGTGGAAGAAAATAGCGGCTGGGACCGAGCAGGGAGAAGTTTAGTCGACCTGGAGTTTTAGTTTGAGTGGAAGTTTAGTTTTACTTGAAGTTTAGTTGACTTTTACCAGTGAAAGTGTACACATCAAAGAGGAGAGGAGAGTATGCAGCCGGGAGGCAACCATGAGGCCTACTTTGGTGGGATGTTGGTGCCATCAGTTGTTCCTGTGGAGGACGGAGGGCGGTGACCTGACGATCAGCTGTTCTTTTACATGGTGAAGTGGAGGATGCTGACAGTGGAGTCTTGCAGAGCTGGTGGAGTGCCACCTACAAGGATTCTAAAGGAATTTACATCGTGTTTTATTTACTTTACCATTTCTACATTTATTTAATTATCTTGTCCACTTCAGACTTTGTTTATTGACAAGGTTTTTCCCTGTTCAATTAACAATCCTTTTTTATGATATTTCATACTTGCCAAAGGCCGTTCTATTCATTTATATATATATATATATATATAATTTCCAATATTTCTTATATGATAGGTACGGTTAATGAGATATATGTAGGATTGTAGGTCGGTTTAGCATGCAACTACATAATTTATACACAGCTAAGCGGTTAGGTAAATAGGCAGTTTAGGTACATTGTAGGAGTAGGTTAGGTAGGGGTAGGTTTAGATGGATAGGTTAACCTAGGTAATAATAAATAAGAATTAGAACAATATCTAGGAAAGTAGGTGGGGGTAGCTATTTGGGATCCTAGTTTGTGTTTAGGTAGGTAGTTCTCTCCCTTCCCTTTACCAAAATTCCTGCCTTACCTTCCCTTTAAGCAGAGAAGCATCATCCTAATGTTTCATGAGATGCCCAGCAGTGGAATGTATAAATTATTTTAATACATTCTATGTTTTTATAACTATATCTATGTATGAATTGTTCATACCTACCTATCCTGGCAGAGGAGACAAAATACTTACCTATTCTTCTCAAATAAACTACTGAACTGATTTATATTCACTTAACTGTGGATTCAATACCTATGTATGAGTCATTCATACCTACTTGCTTATCCTGGCAGTGGATACTGAATTGATTTTATATTCACTTTATTGTGAAATATGTCCAACGGACAATGTTTTGAAACATTTATTGGATTCATGATCCTATATGTATGTATGTTCTAGACTCTAGAACACCAGCTACAAACTTGGTGGGAACGTTCACCTCTGATACCTACTATGTAGGTTTTATACAATTGATGATCCTGTTCTACAGACTGACAAAGTTTATCTTTGATAATATACCTACTGATGTGTGGGTTTTACACTTACAACTTATTAGGACTATGGTCCAACTACCTAATGGGAGTATTCATTATACTTACCAAACCAATACAGCATGGAATGTGGGATGATGTTATCTGAATCCTACCTACAACCTCAAATTACCCTGGAACGGGTCTGGAATTAAAATTATATATTCATTCACTTTATGTGGATTTTATATGACTGATTTATGGTCAGTTGGCTTTGACAAGCCATTATACTACTGAAATACTACTTGACTTGATGTCAATTGAGCGACATGGTATCAGCCATGGTCAAACCTCCATCACATACTACATCTTAGCATTCGATATGTCTGTAACGGCGTTTAGATCACAGAAGCTTATTTTGCACTAAAGAAGTCTAACAATCAGTCACTACTTGCTCTTGCCTATCACTCCTATATCTACAACGAATCTATGGCTTGCGGTGTGAATGATTGTTATATTATCTGGGACTAGCTTCGGCATCCCTATCTATTCTACTGACTCCTGGATGTGCATATCATAAGTGGAGATCGATGACTGGTGCAGTTTCATAGTCGGTGCTTCCAGCATAGCTGGACAACAATTTATAAAACCTTTGTTGGGACAATGTTTCTCAATTGGACATCACAACTTACTACAAATTACATCAGACATGACTTGCTCTGTCTTGGTTGGCTGACCAATAAATCAGCTCAAATTAATTATATTTTACATGATGCTGTTCATCAATCTGGACTCGTTCTAAAACTCCTAAGTGCGCTGTCACTTATCTCTGGCCTGAGGCTTGGCCAAAACAAAAACCAATTGGACGGCACAGAAGTGCCTCCTCTTTCCTTTTCTGGGGCTCGCATGATGGGTTTTGCATCAAGGACAAGTTCCTAGGCTATTTACTGTCTTTATTAGTGTCTGGGAATTGGTAATTGAAGTAAATCTCATTCGTTGATGGTTGGCGAGCACATAAATCCTCTACCAGCGAATGGTTGGAGCTGGAATTGGAGGTTCCGTTATCCCGCTGCGCACTGTCCCCATGTTGTCCCAAGAACCTAAAGAGAGCTAAGTTATGACATCCCACTACCACTTTAAAGGATTTGGGTTACTTTTATAAATACTATCACACAATGTACGGTCCTAACTATAATACTAGACGATCACGATCACGAGCCATCTTTGTAACCTTATTATTAGACATTCATGAGCCACTCTTCCCATTCCTCTTCCCTTCCTCTTATCCTCTCCTGTCCGCATTCCTACCTTCCTCTCACACTTTCTTTCACAAATTACTTAGGGTAGATAGGGTTTGTTAAGGAGGGGGGGGGTTGTTACAATTGTTGCCGTGAGCGCAGGATCATAATTTGGTTCATTGCTCATTGAAACGGAGAGTGGTTTGCAAAGTGGGTTGTCTCTCTGATGTTCTCTTCTTGGGACTTCTTCGGTCGTGTGACGGCGGGAGGTGTGTGTGTCAGCCATTTGCTGGCTAGGAACCTGTAGGATAGGGACACTAAGACTTCGGTTTGGGGATTAGAATGGGTTGGATTTGCTCTGAAAAGAAAATAGATTGGGTTATCAACATTCAACATATGATATGACATTAGAAAATCGGTGTTGCCAGTTTTCAATGTAGAATTACCTTTATAAATTATTTTGAAAAGTTACAAGTTAGTTTAAATTGGTAACTAAGAACAAAGACAGGAAATTGTTATCTTAATATCTAGGTATTATTTATGTTAGTTTTAAATAGAATTGGGAAGTATAACTTTTATTATTCCTTGAGAAAAGACAATATCTATTTTATCACTTTAAGAACAATGCTTTGATAATTCGGTAATTCATCTCAAATAACAAGTTACATAGCATTTTTGCACATAAATAAATATAAGTATATAGCTTCCATTTTAATTTTCGGTAGGTTTCATATAGTTTAACATTCTATCACAGTCAACTTCTCACTTTTTTTTAAGTAACTTGGTAATGGCATGATTAATTTCTTTATTAAGTTTTTATTTTATATTTTAAAAAAATATCACAATTCGATATCTTTGTTTAGCTTACACTTTATGAATTCCACACATGCATACATACATGCATGTGGTCGCGCCTTTGTCCCTGGTGGGGTGGGCGGAGCGTGGACGGCCTGGGCGGGGGTCGTTTCGCCGCCTCTGATAGGGCTTTGAGGGTTGTTTGAGATAGATTTGAAGGTTTAGTGACGGGTTGTCGGCCCATCGCCTGAATTGCAATATGCTGAAGCCCTCGGATCCCTTAGCTGGTTTTTGCAGCGTGCCCGGGAGGAGGTGCGGCTGGCACATTCTATGTTTTTCTCTCGTTCCCAGGCCAGCATGAATTCCACACAATTAGGGAAAATCCGCTTATTATGCCAACACTAATGTTGACACCTGGGGTGCGCTCAAAACCTATGCTCTACTACCAGATATTTATTTCATTAACGTAAAGTTTTGACATTTTAAATAGTTCTGACTTAGTATATTTGTTTTCTATACAATACTTAAATATTTGATTAAAATAATTCTGTTTGTTTCATTTTCTAATCTATTTTACGGGTAAAATATAATATAAACACGAAAATCTTGAGAATTAATTGTTGAATTTGAACGTAATTTTGCTTGACGTCAATCGATCTTCAATCGATTGATCGAAACGTCAAACACTAAAAACGTCCGAGAGAGATAGAAATACTGTTTTCCTTAGTAGATTTGATTGCTTTATCCTTGTCTTTCATATAATTAATTACGTGAGGTTCAGGTAAACTGAGAAAAGTTTTGACAGTTCTTTTGAAAATAATTTGACTCTGCTAGTTTAATTTCGTTGTTTTCAATAGTTTATTCTAGTTTTCGTAATATATGTAGTACATTTTGTACGCTAGAATACGCGAGCGTTCATTCCGAGTTAAACACCAAGTTTCCTAGTGTTTGTCGGGGACAACAAGTGAAAAAATCAAGTGGAAAAAGTTTACGTGTGTTTGTGTGTTTATATGCGGTGTTTAAATAGTGATAGTGCCAAGTCCCCGCATGAAATCTTTCACGTAAGTCGCCTATAGCTAGGAGGAAAGTTTTTAAATACTTTACCTGTGTTTTGAAATATTTTCAGGTACTTTAGGACAGGTCATTTTCCAACAAGTTCCTACTATGTTTTTATTCAAAGACAACTAGGAATATGTTTTTTTGTATGCAGTTCTATTTAATAGTACAGTATCTTTATTATAGAACAAAAGGATGGAACATTTTTTTAATTACGTCCTAAATTTGTTGGATAATGCATATATCACTTTGGCTAACATAATACTTGTTTAATTAATTTAATTTGTTTTGATTGTTTAATAGGACGGCTTTGGTAATATAACTGTGCAAATGGCGGCAATATCTGATTTTGATTTCAACAGCCTTTATATGATTTTGTGTTTCATTTGGGAACGGCCTTTGGGTAATATCATATTCCGGAACAAATAAGAAAGCTTCATCTTAAATTCAAACTGATTTTATTTATTACTACTTAGATTGTTTGCGGAAGTATCATTGGTATGGGTTGGAATAATCCTATAGTATTTACCTTTTAAATTTCATTGGTATCAGAGTTTTAAATCATCGGAATGAGTTTTATCATAATAATTTTGAACATTCTTTTTGATGGTCAACTTATATAGTTATGGGGTATTTCTAATGGGGGTGTTATGGTATACTTAATGGCTGCTAGTGATAGTATAAACAGCTTATTTACCTTATGTTTTAATTTGAATATTAGTTTTATTTTCATTTAGTCTTTTCCTTTAAATTCATTTAGTCTTTTGGTTGAGTATTGAGATATCTTAATAGAAAGTGAGTTTACTAAATAAATTAACACTTTTAATAAAGTAAATAAATTCAAAGCTTTTTATCAGGTTATTGTCCAATATTATAAAAAATAAAAAAAAAGGCAATTAAAACTTTCAGTTTTTTTAGTTTGTTCTAATGTTCAATATTTAAAGTAATAATTTAATATTTATTAGATATATTTTTGTAAAAGTCTGGATATAAATAAATTAATATTAATAGTAATAGGAAAAGATATTCATGGAGGCATGTTGGTTGATAGATTGTTTATGAAGATATAGGTATTTTCGTGCATTGGCGTATTTCAAGTTTAGTGTGTAACAGTTATTAGGTTAGCAGATTTTGCATAGCATTTCTAGATAGTTTTGCTTAGGCGTAGTTTTATTTTTAGGGCAAGCAGATAGCGTATTCAAAAGAGACTTAATTATTTTTATGCATTTGGCGTAATTGCAGAATAAATAAAATCCAGTAAGTTTGTTGTGTTTGAAATTTTGGCGTTATGTCTCTAAGCATTTTGGTGTAAAGGCTCTTTTGGCATTTTTGCGTAAACTTTAGCGAAATAGCTGTTTTAGCATATTGGCGTAAATAAATAGTTAAAGTAAAGAGGAGAACTAGATATTAAATTTAAGAATGTTTTATACATTCTCTATTAACTTGCTACAATGCCTTCAAGATGGTTTGGGGCCTGGCTTGTTTTCATCTATTTCACAACGTATTAATACAAACAAAAATATGTTTTAACTCCATCCACACTTGATGGGTAGTAAATAGATTTTGGAATCTTATAATTTTTGGTTGTTATTTGCTTAGACTCAACTATTGTGTTGGGCATAGTTGGGGATCAAATCACCTCATTACACTCTGAGTTTACTTCTGTAGCGATTTTGCGGACAGATGACTAATTAAGCACAATGGTTAGTTATGGATCTTTGTAGAATCGTTATTCGAGGTATCTTTGCAAGCATCTACTCTGACAAAGTACCTTTACAGACTTTACAAATTATTTACACACAACAAATGGCATGGATTTGATACGAACTGGTAGAATCAGTAATATTATAATTTTACTACTCGTATCTTGCTATGGATGGAATAGGTAAAGTAGGGATGATAATTTGACTTAAATGCTTGATTAAATTTTCTCAATTAAATATCTGCATTGTTTAGCTTTAGCCAGATATGTTTAACCTATTTGGGTGTTTTATGAAAGCAGGCTGGTACTTCGGATCACTGAGAGGGATATTAGCAAAGTAATTTCTAATCTAAAATTAATCTTATCATAATTTTTGTTTACCTAGAGTTGATAGGTACCTATTCAAATGAACAATTTGTCAACAATGCCCAATATAAATTTTAGTTTTAATTCACTTTAAAATTTTAAGAATATTTATCCGGACATTTACGAATATTTTTTTAACAATTCTTGAATTAAAGTTTTACAAACTTATAGATTTTGGGGGCGGGTCTTAATTTTCAACTTAGATATGGTTAGAATCACTAAGTGTTTAGTATCCTTAAGATAATACAATTCGTTCATCAAGGGGGCGATCTAGTTTCAGGATTTGTGTTTTTTATACACCTAGTTATTTATGGGGATATTTTTCATATTTTATGTTTTCTTTTCTTTAGGTAATAAGATTCACTTACTATGGGGGCGGGGCAATAGCTTTCATATTTAATTATCATAGGAACGTCTGATTTTCTATTTTATTAGTAGATTTTTCTTCGAAAAATCGGTTTTGATCGAATTTTATAGAATTTTGGGGGCGACATCTGTTTGAAATCTTATTGTATTTAAAACATATCTGTAAAATTTTACTCCATTCGATCTAAAACACGATTTTTCTCACAAAAATCGGGGCGATTGCAATAGACTTAGCTTCTGCTATTCGGGACTAAATCACTGTTTTAAAATACAAGTAACGCCATCTATCAGATTGGTAGGAGAATCACTATAAACGAGAAACTAATGCCAATCTAGTGTTGATTGAGTGGAGAACTAATATTATAGCCAGATCGAACTGAAATTACTTCAATTTGAAGTAAGGACACGCGGTGCCATCTGGAGGAGAATGGGAGAACTATCAAGAGAAGTAGGAATGAAGGCTCTCGAAAACTCGAAAATGGTCTAGAAGAGGGAAGATAAAACAGTCGGGGGCTCGAGAGGGGGGATTGGGCTGGGAGGAGAGAGACGGGGGCGACGAGAGATGGAGAAGGACGCCGTGGAAGAAAATAGCGGCTGGGACCGAGCAGGGAGAAGTTTAGTCGACCTGGAGTTTTAGTTTGAGTGGAAGTTTAGTTTTACTTGAAGTTTAGTTGACTTTTACCAGTGAAAGTGTACACATCAAAGAGGAGAGGAGAGTATGCAGCCGGGAGGCAACCATGAGGCCTACTTTGGTGGGATGTTGGTGCCATCAGTTGTTCCTGTGGAGGACGGAGGGCGGTGACCTGACGATCAGCTGTTCTTTTACATGGTGAAGTGGAGGATGCTGACAGTGGAGTCTTGCAGAGCTGGTGGAGTGCCACCTACAAGGATTCTAAAGGAATTTACATCGTGTTTTATTTACTTTACCATTTCTACATTTATTTAATTATCTTGTCCACTTCAGACTTTGTTTATTGACAAGGTTTTTCCCTGTTCAATTAACAATCCTTTTTTATGATATTTCATACTTGCCAAAGGCCGTTCTATTCATTTATATATATATATATATATAATTTCCAATATTTCTTATATGATAGGTACGGTTAATGAGATATATGTAGGATTGTAGGTCGGTTTAGCATGCAACTACATAATTTATACACAGCTAAGCGGTTAGGTAAATAGGCAGTTTAGGTACATTGTAGGAGTAGGTTAGGTAGGGGTAGGTTTAGATGGATAGGTTAACCTAGGTAATAATAAATAAGAATTAGAACAATATCTAGGAAAGTAGGTGGGGGTAGCTATTTGGGATCCTAGTTTGTGTTTAGGTAGGTAGTTCTCTCCCTTCCCTTTACCAAAATTCCTGCCTTACCTTCCCTTTAAGCAGAGAAGCATCATCCTAATGTTTCATGAGATGCCCAGCAGTGGAATGTATAAATTATTTTAATACATTCTATGTTTTTATAACTATATCTATGTATGAATTGTTCATACCTACCTATCCTGGCAGAGGAGACAAAATACTTACCTATTCTTCTCAAATAAACTACTGAACTGATTTATATTCACTTAACTGTGGATTCAATACCTATGTATGAGTCATTCATACCTACTTGCTTATCCTGGCAGTGGATACTGAATTGATTTTATATTCACTTTATTGTGAAATATGTCCAACGGACAATGTTTTGAAACATTTATTGGATTCATGATCCTATATGTATGTATGTTCTAGACTCTAGAACACCAGCTACAAACTTGGTGGGAACGTTCACCTCTGATACCTACTATGTAGGTTTTATACAATTGATGATCCTGTTCTACAGACTGACAAAGTTTATCTTTGATAATATACCTACTGATGTGTGGGTTTTACACTTACAACTTATTAGGACTATGGTCCAACTACCTAATGGGAGTATTCATTATACTTACCAAACCAATACAGCATGGAATGTGGGATGATGTTATCTGAATCCTACCTACAACCTCAAATTACCCTGGAACGGGTCTGGAATTAAAATTATATATTCATTCACTTTATGTGGATTTTATATGACTGATTTATGGTCAGTTGGCTTTGACAAGCCATTATACTACTGAAATACTACTTGACTTGATGTCAATTGAGCGACATGGTATCAGCCATGGTCAAACCTCCATCACATACTACATCTTAGCATTCGATATGTCTGTAACGGCGTTTAGATCACAGAAGCTTATTTTGCACTAAAGAAGTCTAACAATCAGTCACTACTTGCTCTTGCCTATCACTCCTATATCTACAACGAATCTATGGCTTGCGGTGTGAATGATTGTTATATTATCTGGGACTAGCTTCGGCATCCCTATCTATTCTACTGACTCCTGGATGTGCATATCATAAGTGGAGATCGATGACTGGTGCAGTTTCATAGTCGGTGCTTCCAGCATAGCTGGACAACAATTTATAAAACCTTTGTTGGGACAATGTTTCTCAATTGGACATCACAACTTACTACAAATTACATCAGACATGACTTGCTCTGTCTTGGTTGGCTGACCAATAAATCAGCTCAAATTAATTATATTTTACATGATGCTGTTCATCAATCTGGACTCGTTCTAAAACTCCTAAGTGCGCTGTCACTTATCTCTGGCCTGAGGCTTGGCCAAAACAAAAACCAATTGGACGGCACAGAAGTGCCTCCTCTTTCCTTTTCTGGGGCTCGCATGATGGGTTTTGCATCAAGGACAAGTTCCTAGGCTATTTACTGTCTTTATTAGTGTCTGGGAATTGGTAATTGAAGTAAATCTCATTCGTTGATGGTTGGCGAGCACATAAATCCTCTACCAGCGAATGGTTGGAGCTGGAATTGGAGGTTCCGTTATCCCGCTGCGCACTGTCCCCATGTTGTCCCAAGAACCTAAAGAGAGCTAAGTTATGACATCCCACTACCACTTTAAAGGATTTGGGTTACTTTTATAAATACTATCACACAATGTACGGTCCTAACTATAATACTAGACGATCACGATCACGAGCCATCTTTGTAACCTTATTATTAGACATTCATGAGCCACTCTTCCCATTCCTCTTCCCTTCCTCTTATCCTCTCCTGTCCGCATTCCTACCTTCCTCTCACACTTTCTTTCACAAATTACTTAGGGTAGATAGGGTTTGTTAAGGAGGGGGGGGGTTGTTACAACTCTGACGACTGAGCTACCGAAATTGTACCGGCTGTGGCGAATTTATCATTGTCTTCCTTATGTTTTTTTAAATATTTGTTTCTATTTTACAGGGAGTTGTTCTTTGTGGACGGGAGTGTGCCGAGTGATCTGATTGTGAACCGGTTTATACGGATATCAGAGGCGGCTAAGGGCGCTGTTGCTGTGCATTGTAAAGGTTAGTTGGTGATTTTAACATAAATTGGTCATTGGCCAAATAGGTCATATGGGTCATTGTTCAAATGGGTTATTTGTGTCCTTAGTAGTAGTTATTTGTAGCCACTGTTTTGAGCATATTAAGGAGCTATTCTTTGTGGACGGGAGTGTGCCAAGTGATCTGATTGTGAACCGGTTTATACGGATATCAGAGGCGGCTAAAGGGGCCGTTGCTGTGCATTGTAACGGTTAGTTGGTGATTTTCAAATAACATATATATATATATATATATATATATACATACAAGGTGGCGCAAAAGAAGTCATCCGATGTTGTTTGGCTCTCATTTTTTTTCTAAATGAAAAACTTCGAATCTGTTTTTTGATTATATTTATTTGCACCTTTAGAATTTTACTGGTCAAGTCGAGAAGATGATATCGGCCAAATGGGCGCCGTTACAATTGATTGCCATACGGGCTCGTTTTATGGCATTTTTCATCACTTCGGCGAGAACTTCGGGCGACAGATTCTCGCACTCGTGTCGAATGTTGTCTTTGAGGGCTTCCAAGGTCTCAGGCTTGTTGACGTAAACACGAGACTTCAAAAAACCCCATAAAAAGAAGTCCGGGACCGTTAAATCGGGCGATCTGGCCGGCCAGTGCAAATCGCCAAAACGAGAGATTAGGCGACCCGGAAATGCCGCCTTCAGAATGTCGGTTGTGGCTCGTGCAGTGTGCGCCGTTGCCCCGTCCTGTTGGAACCACATGTCCTCCAGTCCCAATTCGTCCAATTGCGGCAGAAAAAATTCGGTCAACATGGCCCTATAGCGCGCACCGTCCACTGTTGTCGTTTGACCCGCGGCGTTCTCGAAAAAAAATGGCCCGATGACTCCTCCAGCGTGAACAGCGCACCACGCAGTCACTTTGAGCGGGTGTAACGGCTCCTCGTGCATCACTCGTGGATTCTCGGTGCCCCAGAAGCGATAATTTTGCCGATTCACGTAACCGCTGAGGTGGAAATGAGCCTCATCGCTCATGATGATTTTGGTCGAAAAATTGTCCAATTCTTCCTCGAGATTGAGGATGGCTTGGGCGTAGGTTACGCGCGTTTGGCGGTCGGCAGGCAGCAGCTGATGCACGGTCTGGACTTTGTAAGGAAACATCTTCAAGTCTCGCACCAAAATTCGCTGCAAGGACCGCCGGCTGAGGCCCAATTGCGTGGCACGTCGTCTGGTCGATGTTTCGGGGCTCACTTCAACGTCCTCGGCTACAGCGGCGATATTCTCGGCAGAACGGGCGCTCCGGGGCCGGCCACTCTTAGCAACGTCTCGTGTGGTCCCATACTCTTCAAGGTTGGTGGCTAAACGTCGCAGTGTTTGCGCAGTCGGTGTCGGACGGCCGGGGAATCGGCGACGGAATTCGCGCTGCGCCAACACCACAGACGAATTGTTACTCAAAAAAATAGACACGATTTTTCCGCGTTCTTGGGGAGTGTATCGCTCCATGGCTTGTTCACTTGTATTCTGCATCTGTCTAGTCCACAAATGTCAAAACAGATTTGACATTGGCGGCCATTTGCAAAAATGAGAGCATCTTCCAATAGGGTGATTTCTTTTGCGCCACCTTGTATAATCATGCCTTTGTCCCTAATGGAGTAGGCAAAGCGTAAACGACCTTAAAAAAAGGTCGTTCCGCCATGTCTGACAAAGTTTTGAGGGTTATTTAAGATAGATTTTTAGGTATATTGCTGTAGTGACAGGTTGTCAGCCAATCTCATCCATTGGGAGGACTATTAGTATATCGTATGGGTCATTTGGGCTCAATATGGGTTATTGGTTTTAATTCATGTCATCTTCCTAGCCTAATTTATCCCGTGTCTCACGGGGTTGGCTACCTAATCTAGGGGATTGAATGAGGGAACTAGTTTTTACACAGAACGACTGCAATCTGACCTCCGCGACCCAGAACGAAAACCAGACCCAATTCTAGATTAGGCATTTGCCAGGTTATTTGATTAATAGAAACCTAATGTGACTACTCAATCTAATGTCAAATGAATTAAATAATGTAACTATAGTCTGTCAACGTCGTGCTTACCGCGCCCTAGGGGTACAGACGGTAGCGGGGACGCGGTAGCACGCGGCGATTGCGAACATGAACACATTGCGTCGTGCTCGCTCACCCTCCTGCTTCACCGCCCGCACCCCCGTTACCGCGTCCCCCCCCCCGCGCACGTCTGTACCCCTAAGGCGCGGTAAGCACGACGTTGACAGACTATAGTCCTGACACATACCTTGGTCTTTAAGGACTGTTACTGCCTACCACTGTGATGACGTTTTGTTGCCGCTTGTTGTAATACTATTTATTGTGGTTATAATTAAATGCTTTGTAATGCTTCCACTCCCACTTCCACGCTGGACTGGGAGCGAGAGAAGAACATAGAATGTGCCAACTGCATTTCCTCCCAGGCATGCTGTAAAAACCAGCAAAGGGATCTGAGGGTTTCAGTATATTGCAATTTAGGCGATGGGCTGACAACCTGTCACTACAGCAATGTACCTACTTATCTATCTTAAATAATCCTCCAAACTTTGTCAGACGTGGCAGAACGACTTTTGTTTAGGTTGTTTACGCTCTGCCTACCCCATTAGGGATAAAGGCGTGATTATATGTATGTATGTATGCTTTGTAATGTCATACTGTATGCTAACAAATAATAAATAAATAATTATTAATTCTTTATTGTACACACAGATATTCTTAAAATTAACTTAATCTAGATACATTATGTAGAAAGGCGAGCTTAACTCAAAATATTTGAGTTGTCTTCCAGCTTACCGTGTGAGAGGAAAAAAATATATAGATAACAGCAGGCAAGAGTGTACGCAAAGACTATAATAAGCTACATATTACATACATAAGTATAAATACTAACCAAATAATTATATAAATAATATTAGTACATAATGTATTTATTAAAGCCCGATGGTGTAGTGGATAGGGCCGCTGCCTCCTGAGCGGGAGGTCGTGGTTCGAATCCCACCACTTACCAATGTGTTTTTCGGTTTTCGAATTTCATATGTACGTTTATTCGGCGCTTTTTCCGTGCTTCGGAAGGCACGTTAAGCCGTTGGTCCCGGTTAATATCGTTTAATTCCGTAGATATTACTCGTTAAGCCATGACAGAGGTCAGTGCTAAGCATTGGCGGCTTGAAAACTCTGACCTAAACTAGGATTGGGTCTGGTTTTCCCTTCTGGGTTGCGGAGGTCAGATGGCAGTCGCTCTGAGTAAAAACCAGTACCCTCGTTCAATCACCTAGATTAGGTAGCCGACCCCGTGAGATACGGGATAAGGCTAGGGAGATGATGAATGTATTTATTAAATAATGTAAATAATGTATTTATTATATTAATATTCGTGTTTCTTTCCAGCGGGTCTTGGCCGAACCGGGACCCTGATCGCGTGTTACATGATGAAGCATCACGGGTTTACTGCTAAAGAAGCAATAGCGTGGTTGAGGGTTTGCAGACCAGGGTCCGTCATTGGACATCAACAATGGTTCCTGGAGAAGTAAGTTCTGTTTTATACATACCTAAATTACGCCTTTATCCGTTATGGGGTAGGCAGAGCGTTTAACGCCTCGTAAAAGGCGCTTTTGCCACGTCTGACAAAAATTTAGGGCAGTTTTAGATTGTAATATGTATTGCTATAGTGACAGGTTGTCAGCCCATCGCCTAAATTACAATACACTGATTAACCCTCGAGTCCCTTTTGCTGACTTCAACAGCATGCCCGGGAGGAAGGGCAGCTGGAGCATTTTATGTTTTTCTATCTCTCCCAGTCCAGCATGGAAGTAACATTAACTAGCTATTTTGACTGCCTCCGTGGTCTAGTGGCTAGTGCCATGGACTTTCGATCCGGAGGTCCTGGGTTCGATTCCCAGGGGGTAAACACAAAGTTGATGTTTGAGAAATTATTACTTTGTGAATTTTTCCCCAGTTTGGTTAGGACATTGCAGGTTGAATCACCTGATTATCCGAAAAGAAAAAAGATTTCGTGCTTCGGAGGGCACGTTAAGCCGTCGGTCCCGGTAGCTGTCTTTGATAGTGGTCGTTACTCAAACCATGTCAGAGGCCTGATAGTTGTGCTACTAGGCGGTTTAAAAACTCTGACACCAGGGTTCATCGGGTCGATAGACTCGATACCCACTCGACAGAAGAAGACTAGCTACAGAAGAAGATAGAGAGGAAGATAGAAGAAGTGAGAGAGGCTTGACGATTGATTGAGCTGGTCCAGGAGGTGGGAGAATATTAACAAGCTACTTTTCTAATACATACATATAATCACGCCTTTATCCCTAATGGGGTAGGCAGAGCGTAAACTACCTAAATAAAGGTCGTTCCGCACGTCTGACAAAGTTTTGAGGGTTATTTAAGATTTGAATGTATATTGCTATAGTGACAGGTTGTAAGCACATCGCCTAAATTGCATTATACAGAAACCCTCAGATCCCTTAGCTGGTTTCTACAGCATGCTTGGGAGGAAATGCAGCTGGCACATTCTATGTTTGGCTCTCACTCCCAGTCCAGCTTGGAAGCTTTTCTAATCCTACCACTGCTTAATTGGTATAATTCAGCCTGGAAGTGCAATTACCGGGTGGACCCCAAAAGAAGATCTCATACCGCTGATACTACTCGAATTGTGACATAATAAAAGAACCACTTATTTTCTATTTAAATGTCATTAGTCTTTTTATTGGCATTTATTTATTTAACAATTTATTGCACACATGATTATACAGGATACACAAACATAAAAAAACCATAGAACAACAGGTACAGCTAATCTCTCAAAAGAAATCTCTTCCAGCTGACCTACGGTAGTAAGAGTGCATAAGTGAGGCAGATAAGGCATGTACAATTTAAACACTAATATCATAAATACATATAGTTATAAATAAATAATAATATTATATTATAGGCATTGTTAATGTTGCTTTATTTTTCAATGTAATTTAAACCATATCCTTTGTTACAGCGTCCAATCCCGCATGCACTCCGAAGGCGAGACTCACCGCAAACGGCACAACATCACATCCCTACCAGTATTTACCCGAGGAATATACAGCGATCTACCGCCGGAACCAATCACTGCAATCATACAAGACGAAGAAAAGAATATTACAACATCAACTGAAAAGCCTGTGTCGCTACAGACTATTCTTAACAATAAGAACACTAAGGTAAGAGCGGGATAGACATCTATTATAGCATAGGTCTTTGATAGTAGTCGTTACACGAACCGCGTCAGAGGCCATGTGCTATTAAACTCTGACACCTGGGTTGATCGCTCGAAGCCAAACGAAAGCAAAAACAGCAAAGGTAAGAGTCACATGGGTCATTGGTTTATATGGATCGCTCGGGGTCAAATTTTTTATTGGGTCATTTGAGAGATATGGGTCAATGGATTCTATAGGACCCCATATGGGGTAGATCATATGGTTGATATGAGTCACATCTCAACCAATATTTATTAGAGCAGTAATATACAGAGATTTACCTCCGAAACTAGTCACTACAATCATACAAGAAATGAAGAAAATACTGATTATTAACATAACATAAAAATACTTTATTGCACGTAATAATACATCATACAACACAACAGATAACAACAAAAGATAAGTACAACATAGGCCTGTGTAGCTACAGACAATACTCAACAATAAGAATACTAAGGTAAGGGTCATTGGGTCATGCGGGGTCATTTGGGTCACATGCTTCATTCATTGTGTTATATGGGTCGTACGGGTCATATAGAATATCTGGTCATATCATGGCTGATTTGGGCCATTGGGTCATACTATGGATGATATGGCTTACATGTATACCAGTATTTACTCGAGGAATATACAGCGATTTACTTCCAGAACCCAGCGATTTACTTCCAGAACCAATCACTTAAGTAATAAAAGAGTAGGAAGAAAATACTGTCAGGCACAACAGACTATACTTAATAATAAGAACACTAAGGCAAGAGCGAGATAGATAGATAAGGACAATTAGTTTAAGGGGTCTTGTGGGTCATAAGAGCCTTGGTGTCGTTGGTGGGATCGAGTCATTGGGCCCATAATGTCGGGTCATTAAGGTCATTGGATCATATGGTTCATCGGGTCATGTGGGATCATGTAGGTCATATGGGTCATTCAGTCCTATGGGATCATGTAGGTCATTGTCCTAACAATCGAATCCTAACGAATCACTCTATCCATTAAAAGAAACCGCATCAAAATCCGTTGCGTAGTTTTTAAGATTTATGCATACATAGGGATATAGGGACAGAAAAAGCGACTTTGTTTTATAATATGTAGTGATGTAAAAGTATACACTAATATTACTCTTTCTTTCCACAGTTGGACAACGCGAACGCCCTCAACGCAAACGAAACAGACTCGGAAAACAACGTGACAGCCGTAATCGGCAAGTACAAGACCACGCCCACACCAATGTTGCCAACCCGACTCGTCACACCCAAACTCAACTATATGTTGCCAACTAACAACATAAAAAACGCCACAAACACAAACTTAAAGCCACAACCGCGTATTGTCAATACTAGTTTGAAGTCTCATTACGCGTCTAAGACTTCTACCTTCCCGCCAACGAGAAGTGCCAATGTACAAGGAGTGAAATTAGCTGGAAGTGTCAAAAGCCATTTGCTAGCCAAAGACAGCTTGCGAAGCCAAAGGGCTAACTTAGCGAGGCCTACTTTAGGTTTTACTCACAGCAGTCCTTTGAAAACTTCTAGGAAAGTCGTCAACAAAATTACGTCAAGTGAAGCGAGTGTGGTTACGACTTTGAGTAACGTTACTTCGACTCTATCTGCATTGACAGAGAACTGTCATTTGAACGGTAAAAATAGACTCCCATCTGAGCCAAATCTGAAATCGGTCATTCAAGCTAAAACTACTGTTCCAAACATCTTGAACTCTCGTAAGAAATTGATAGTCAGGTCGAACTCAAATTCTCGTAAAAAGCTTCCAAAAGGCAACAGTCCAAAATCAAACCTCGAAGAGTCACAAGAGTTGTCTTCCAGTGATACCAACGTCACAAACATATCCGCGGATTCCTTAGAAACCCCCTTCAGATTCCGACGAAAAAGGGACAAATCTAGCAGCCCTGAACCTATGGATGTAATATCCAACTCTATCATAACCGCTGACGTCACACCCGACAATTTCGAGGAGACAAACAATTCCCAAGGAAATAAGTTGTATAAGATAAAGGCGCTAAGGAAAAAATGCCCCGCGTTCGGTGTGAGTTTGTTGAAGAAGGAAGGCATCCACACTAGGTCGAGGAGTGTTGCCAGCAGTTCGACGGCTAAGAAGAAATGATCTCTGTGAATTATTGGTAGTGTAGTTGTATTCGCACTTAATAGATATTTTATAGATTTATTGTTGATTGACAAGTTAGTACAGAATGTTCCAGAAAACATTTTCGTGTTCAGGGATATAGAAACAAATTAAAATAAGTTTTAAATTTACGAATGGTCATATAAAAAGCAGATTATTTATTTTAGGTAATAGAAAATGGAAATAGTCCGCAAAACCAACATAATGGTGCCAAAATTGGGATACAATAAGGGGATACATATTGCGAAACCAAGTTTAAGAAATGCTACCTAAAGAAAATATATGATATCTATTACAGACAATCAGCCATTTATTTCCATCTTTTTTCTGATTTACAGAAGTGATAGAACTTACTTAGAAAGAACAACAAAAAAATCTGAACATTCCCTACTAACTTGTCAAATATAAAAGTGCTTAGCACGACGGTGTTGTATTGTACGTATAGATATATCGAATTGGTAGATTTGTCTAGACTATTTCTCTACTAATGACTGAACTAAACAGACTCATATCATACACACACTGCGGTCTACGCGAATCTATCAATTTATTGGTGTATAGAGAATATTTTGTACATTGTGTAACGGGGATATTCTTTGAATGATACTGTGAAATTAAGAAAAAAAAAGCGATATTGAGGTCGTCCATATATTTATAAATCAGACGTAAAGTTAAGTCTATACAGCGTGTAAAAAAATAACTGACGAAACTTAAAGGGATGAACCATGAAACTGAACAACTTCACAAGAAACATAGTTCGAAATATGAAAAAAAAAACATTTGTTTTCATACAAAATGAGTCAAGCAGCTAGCAGTATTTGTATGGGAGACCTATGTTACTTGGAAAAATAGTTCAGTTTCATAGGTAGATTGCTATTCTAAAGTATGGTCAATATTTTTTTTTACATCCTGTATTTATTTCATCCTCTGAATCATACAAGAATGTCTCCCCTACACTTTTCATAGAGTTGTGTGTGTATTAACCCCTCTTTGAAAGACGAGCCTAAATGTTTATAACCGTAGACTAAGTGTTAGATGAATCTGGTTCTGACTGGTTGTCTAATAAATTATAAAATAAACAATGCCTAATAAGTGTAAAAAATTCCTGCGGTCCTTTAAACCACATTTGCTATTAATGATAACAAACATCTTTCTTAAATCACATTTTTTTTAGATCGAAGAATGATTGCTTATACTGCAATACAAAACTTTTGAAACGGGATTAAAATTATTTCAACTGGCATCACCAAATTTTTCATACAAAATAATCAAAGTGTTGCCATAATAAAGCTGCCTGAGCGAAGAAAGTGGCGTCCCAATTTTTCTGTTATATTTGTTTATTTTTTATGTGTCGGGGCCCCAATTTTTGTCTACTATTTTATTCGAAACAAAAAATTGGTATCTACAATTTTGTATAGAGCTTTTTTTGTTCGAAGCTATTTTTTTTTTGTGTTCTTGTGAGGTTGTTTAGTATCATTAGTAGTTCATGTGGTTAAGAGGAACGCAGTTCTGTTTTTACACCTTTATAAAGCTTCATTATACATTTTCTTTTACAAAGTAGACCTTATACCTACATTTGATTTGAATAAATATAACGATATATTTTTTACGTTACGTGTTTAGTACGTAAAATGGTGTTTAAATTTCAATTTCTATTTGATAGTTTAATGTGGTGATTTTCTGTTTAAATATTCTTACTATTTTCTTTCGCATTTAAGTTTAAGTATCTTCATAAGTATATACTTTTATGTTATTTAATATTTAATTATATAATTAGACAGTCAGTCCACTAGTGTAAGATATATTTTTTGTAGTTAATAAAATGTGTAATAATAAGATAAATAATGTAGTTTTTAAAAACGCCATTTTCGCTTTATTGAGCTTCTATTGTTATAATCAAAGTTAATATTTCTTTGTTAAAAGCTATTGTTTTATCTTTATTTGCAATATACAATTGTTCATAAACAATTTATAAATGTTTTATGAAACTCTATTATTGTTAAGTGGTTCTATCTATACATACTTTTTCTGCATTTTCATTCGTCACAAATTAACAATATATGGCTCGATTCTAAATGCTACCGGTTGGAGTTAAAATTAAAATCTATCCGTCACTTTTAGATTTAAGTTATTGAAAAAGGACATGTACATATACATAATCACGCCTTTATCCCTAATGGGGTAGGCAGAGCGTAAACGACCTAAACAAAGGTCACTCGTCCTCGTCGTTTTGAGGGTTATTTAAGATAAATTTGTAGGTATATTGCTAGAGTGACAGGTTGTCAGCCCATCGCCTAAATTGCAATAAAGAAAAACTCTCGGATCCCTTAGCTGATTTTTACAGCATGCATGGGAAGAAATGCAGCTGGCATATTCTATGTTTTTCTCTCGCTCCCAGTCTAGCATGGAAGTAAAAAGGACATATGATTTAATTATCTGCGGTTATTGATTATAATCTGTGATTTTACGCTTTATGTGTCAAATTTTCCCGTCATGTCTAAACATGGCGGGTAAAATACAGTGAAAAAATGCAAATGCGCGCTATATAAAATATAATTTCTGCCATGATTATGCTAAGCAGATAAATAATCTATTATGGTCAAGTTTCGCTGGCTTCCCATAGCACAGATTTATCTAGTTTGGGAGACAGAGAACCTTATTAATATACTGGCATGTGCAAATTTATAAGGCAGCTTACATGTTACATTTATAATGTAAATTTTATTATAAAAACATTAGTATTTAAGTTTGGCTTTATCGAATAAACATTTTTATTATTATTATTATAATCTTGCAGAAAAAGCGTAAAACTATCCATACTAATATTATAAATGCGAAACTTACTCTGTCCGTCAGTTTGTTGCTCTTTCACGCCCAAATGACTGAACGGATTTTGAAAATTTGGATTTGATCATAGTTTATACCTCATCCCCACGGAAAAACTATTTAGCCGTGGGTGAAACCGCGGGGCGGAAAGCTAGTAGTAATCCTCTGTCTTTTTTTCAATCATATTAGTTAAACGAGATAGATGGATTTTCATTTCAATTTTAGCCGGTGGTATCTGGAATCAAGCCCATTATTAACAAAATGTTATTATTATTGCGATGATTTTAAATCATTCATTGTGTATGGCCTTATCTACAATTTGTTTGACAATATTCATATATAATCACTATAATTTGTACAATAACTTAGATTAAGCGAATTATTTCATACATACAGTTGGTGTTTTATAGTCTATGTAAATAAAAACAGATTAAAAATAAATTCTCAGTAGTTCCTTGGTACAGCTCCTGTTTGGAACCAGTGCAGCCTTTGTTCCCACTAGTTCCATGGAATCAAATGTTTTATATATTTAAGATCACTAGTACCACCGCGAATCCAATCCGAACCAATGAAATCCAATACGACCCGATCCAATCCGATCTCTATATCAGCCACAACAGTCCACTGCTGGACATGGGCCTCCCCGAAATGGGGGGTATATGCCATACTCACCACGCTTGGCAGGCGGTTTGGTGAGCGCAGTACAAGTTTTCCATTCACAGGGAACGCTGCTGCCCATTCCCTGGATTTATCCCTTAGTCGCCTTTTACGACACCCACGTGAAGTTATGGGGTGATGCTATTCTAACCCGGCACCACACAGGGATCATCCGATCCAAACCGATCCAACCCGATCTAATCTGATCAACAACTCGGTGGTACTAGTGTACATATACAGGGTGTAACAGAATAGGTATATACACCCATGCAACTGAACAACTTTCCCTAAAGAACATACGTCGAAAAACGTAAGAAGAAATTGGCCCAACCATACTTAATGGGCTATCAGCTGATGGATTTTGTATAGGAGGTATTTTTTTCAATCTCTCACTGTTATGAACATTATAATGATAAAAAACGGGAAATTTACCGTGGTTTTCCATTTTGTATGAGTGTCCTGATGTTACAGTCGCTCCGTGATCATAACGCATGAAACTGCGTTGAAAGATCCGGACACTCATATAAAATGGAAAACCACGGTAAATTTCCCGTTTTTAATCATTATAATTTATTTGTTCGTTTTTCAACCTATGTTTTATAGTTGTTCAGTATCATAGGTTCCTTTCGGGTGCATATACCCTTTTTGATACACCCTGTAGTTGTCCCACCGTTACTTCATGGTGGTATAATTTGGGCTAGTGGTTCTGAAAGTGTATTGTATAGTATCTGTAATTTACGAATTTACCGTGTCATATCAGTTTTCTACGCGCTAAATGTTGGCACCTGAAGTTTCTGCAAGTTAACAGGGAGTGTTACTCAAAATATATTTTAAAAAATAAAGACAATCGAAAACAAAATACTTACAAACAAGCTACTGGATTTCAAACATGCCTTTTTATTTTCAAGAACAAAATTACTTTCAGTTTAAATCGTATATTTTTGAAAACATTCCCTGTTAATTCGGAAAGCTTTTTCCTAAAGTTCTAAACATACAGGATTAGTTTTAGTCACTGCACACATACTTTTTAAAATGATTCTTATGTAATGTTAATAGTATCATTGCGAAAAGCATATGTGTGTGTGCTGACATAAGGTAACCCTGTATTCAACAATGTGTTACAATAATAGATGTCAGCTATGTATGTTGTGAAAAATGCCATTATATTGTGAAATTTTATTTTCTTATACGCTTGATAGGTGCAGCTATATGTAGAATAAATCTAGTTGTTTTGGTCGATTGTTGGGTCTGAAATGTTGGACATGTTTTTTTGACAAGTTATTCAGTCTGTAATTCTGCAGGTAGATAGGATTTAAAGCTTAATAGTAAGCAACCGCAGAATCAAAATCGTTTTTATGTCAAACATGTTTTGTTTAGAAAAAAATAATTTAATAGTATTATAATAGGTGCTCCCTTCAAGGGGGATTAATTAAACTGTTTACAATCTTTACTAACATCCGTATATCATCATCTCCCTAGCCTTATCCCGTATCTCACGGGGTAGGCTTCCTAATCTAGGAGATTGAACGAGGGTACTGGTTTTTACACAGAGCGACTGCCATCTGACCTCCGCAACCCAGAAGGGAAACCAGACCCAATCCTAGATTAGGTCAGAGTTTTCAAGCTGCCAATGCTTAGCACTGGCCTCTGATATGGCTTAACGACTAATATGTACGGTATTAAACGATATTAACCGGGACCAACGGCTTAACGTGCCTTCCGAAGCACGGAAAAAGCACCGAATAAACGTACATATGAAATTCGAAAACCGAAAAACACATTGGTACATGGTGGGATTCGAACCACGACCTCCCGCTCAGGAGGCAGCGGCCCTATCCACTACACCATCGGGCTCACACTACTAACATCCGTATATGGGGGCACTAAATAATGAATTATGAACAAATGTTTCGGAATGATGTTGAATTACAATTATATTTGTTCTCTTATTTTGCATTTGGCTGTTAATGTATCTTGTCACAATGTAAGGTTTTCTAGAATATGTTTTCGTAATCAGATTTTTATTTAATTTCTATATTTGTTTAGTTCTACGTCAAGTGTGGTCGTGATGCGTAGTTGTTCATTATAAACTAGTTATAAAACAAAGACGGCAACAGGATTAAGGTTTGCCTGGGAAAAGAAAATAAATTTTGTCTTTCCCATACTAATTTTCTGATCATTATTGTTATTCCATGCTGGACTGGGAGCGAAAGAAGAGCTTTGAATGTTTCAGCTGCATTTCCTCCCGGGTATGCTGTAAAAATCAGCTAAGGGATCCGAGGGTTTCTGTATATTGTAATTTAGGCGATGGGCTGACAACCTGTCACTACAGCAATATACTTACAAGTCTATCTTAAATAACCTTCAAAACTTTGTCAGACGTGGCGGAATGACCTTTCGTTTAGGTAGTATACGCTCTGCCTACCCCATCAGGGATGAAGGCGTGATTATATGTATGTATGTATTGTTATTCTGTATAGGGAAGGTATTTTCAGTTCCCAGAAGAATGTCTTTGTAAAATTTGTTTAATTTCGTTTGAGCAACGACTTTTAATTTTCTGGAGACCGTCAGACCGTCTACAGATGCATTATGTAATAGAACGATAGAATGGAAAGATTAGGAAGGGACCAGCGTGTTAAGTAGAAAATAATAAGAAAAATATGTTTTTAAATGTGTTGTTTACATATAATTTGAATTTAAAATTATGTTGTGATCATTATTATTATTATGACCTAATCAGTTACTAAATATATGCACTGTTTGTATGTAGGTTTGTATGTAAATAATCATTGTGACGTCACTCAGTCGGCATAGCTTGCGCTTATATTAAAAAAAATAAAAGATATATTTAAATTTAATTTTTATTGTTTTATTTACAAAATGTTTTGCAAACAGGTCAAAAATATTATTCAGAAGGCTTATATCTACTTGACAAATATTTCCCTAAAATAAATTACACTTACTAATTAAGTAGTAGCGAAAACAATTCTTTAGTAGGTGTTTCTGAATCTACTATTCACCCAGTCACTTGTATTTTATTCTCTTTTTTTATTTTAAGGGCAACATTAAACTGTTTTATGAAATAACACTGCATCTTTCAATTTGGGTTAGAGGAATGATTTCTGTGTGATTTCAGATTTTTGGTAAGCGTGCCCATGGTTTTCAAAGTCGTAGTTCCAAAGTCTTTCGCTAGATGGCCTCTTAGGAAGTGCGCGTATTCGCCACAAAACAATCGCCCGACAGTCGGATCTTTCTCTCCCACTCTGTAATTGCGAGAGAGAGATCAGGCGGTCGGATGCCTCTCTTCTCTCTTGCTCTCTCTCTCGCTAAAGATTGAACTACGATTTTTAATAATATCACGTAAGGTTAGGAATGGACAAGATTAGGAATGAGTACATAAGGGGAAGCTTAAAAGTTGCGCCCATAACAGATAAAATGAGAGGAAATCGGCTTGCGTAGTATGGACATGTAATGCGGAGGGATGGAAGTCATATCGGTAAAAGGATATTGAATTTGTATGCGGACGTACCTATATGTTGGGAGACGACGACCAAAGAAAAGATGCGATGGACTTTGTAAAAGATGATATGTTTAAAACAGGTGTGAGTGTTGAACTGGCTGACAGGGATGAATGGAAGAAGAAAACGTACTGCGCCGACCCCATGTAAATGGGATAAGGGCAAGCGAATGATGATGTACATCTATTTTAAATTACCCCCGTTCTAAAATTCGTACTGGCTGACAATAACCACAAGCCTCGCCACAGCGCTACCCGCAAACTGTCCGTGCTGGTACAGGGACATGTTGAGCTCTAGTTCGGCCACTTGAGGACCTTCCGGGGAACAGAGAAGAGCTATCACACAGATGTTGTTTGTGGGCCGCATGCTGGAAGAGAGAAAAAAGGTAAGTGTTGTGGCGTCATCTCATCATCTTCCTTGCCCGCATCTTTCGGGGGCTACTTAAACTAGGTGACTGAACGAGGGTACTGGTTTTTACACAGAGCGACTGCTATCTGTCCTCTGCAACCCAGAAGGGAAACCAGACCCTATCCTAGATTAGGTCAGAGTTTTCAAGCCGCCAATGCTTAGCACTGGCCTCCTTCATGGCTTAACGACTAATATCTACAGTACTAAACGATATTAACCGGTACCTACCAACGGCTTAACTTGCTTTCCGAAGCACGGAAAAAGCGCCGAATAAACGTACATATGAAATTCGAAAACCGAAAAACACGTTGGTACGTGGTGGGATTCGAACCACGACCCCCTGCTCCGGAGGCAGCGGCCCTATCCACTACACCATCGGGCTTTCATCATGATTATAATGGCGTCATCTATGAACTGAAAGAAGTACAAGTTCTTAAACGCGGTATCGAAGTGTTTACTGTTATCTACACATACATATAGTCACGCCTTTATCCCTAATGGGTTCAAAGGTCAGTCCGCCACGTCTGATAAAATTTGAGGGTTATTTATGATAGATTTGTACGTATATTGCTGTAGTGACAGGTTGTCAGCCCATCGCCTAAATTGCAATATACTGAAACCCTCGGATCCCTTAGCTGGTTTTTACAGCATGCCCGGGAGGAAATGCAGCTGGCACATTCTATGTTTTTCTGTCGCTCCCAGTCCAGCATGGAAGAACATGTTGTCTACACGGCTGCACATAGTTATAACTTCAGTTATGTGGGTACAAACTAACCAAGGAGCAAATGACACACCAGAAGACCTGTCATTGCATAGTTACAATAGTAATGGTACAACTGCCTCCGTGGTCTAGCGGTCTGAGCCATGGGCTCTCGACGTGGAGGTCCCGGGTTCGATTCCCGGCGTGGGACAATGACTTTGTGTTGTTGATTCTAGTTTGGTTAGGACAGTACAGGCTGATCATCTAATTGTCCGAAAAGTAAGATGATCCATGCTGTCGGATGGGCATGTA
Organism: Scrobipalpa costella; assembly: GCA_949820665.1. Lineage (NCBI taxonomy): Eukaryota > Metazoa > Arthropoda > Insecta > Lepidoptera > Gelechiidae > Scrobipalpa > Scrobipalpa costella. The sequence continues at coordinate 9,884,965 of OX463320.1, read as the reverse complement.
AATAGTCGGTCCTGCACCTGATTTCTCTCCGGTCGTGTCAGTCAATCTGTCCCATCAGAATAAGAGATTGAAGGAATAGAGAGTGCACCTGTGTGTAGCGCAAACACTTTGGCACTAAAAACAAGTCCTGCGCAGTTGGCCGATCTCCGGGAGATTGGCCGCTATCACCGAAAATCGGTGGGAGGACTATTGTATTGTACAATAGTAAACATGACGTCAAAATTGTTTATCTGGTTTAGCTTTACGACTGCTACCACACTACGGAACCACTGTTACACTGACCCGCGTCAATTTCTTTTATTCCTCTGTTTCCTATTGCCTGGTTGCCTGGAAGATATTGCTACATTAGCAATAAGGCCGCCAATTGTATTACTTTTCTTATTAGCAATTTTTTATTTCTGTGTTTATGTGCAATAAAGCAAATTGTATTGTACGGAAGAGAGTAAAAACGAAGTAGTGATTTCTAAGCAAAGTTTGGTTGACCAAGTTTATCTTTCTAAAGATCTGTAACAAAGAAAACTTGTGTAAAACCAGCACTTACTCGAAGCAAGTCAAGTCCAAGGGTTTGACTCCCGGCGAAGCCTGTACATTGACCATACGCATCTCGAAGGTCACGACAGCATCCACCCAGGCGGGCCCGTGCATCGTGAAGAGATCCACCTGGAACCAGACCAGCATCAGAATGAGAAGAAAGAAGTAAGATTTGAGGTGGTACCGAAATCTTGACTGAAATTGTTGCCGTCCCTTTCTATTTTCTCGTGATAGAAAATGACAGGTAACGATTTTGGTCAAGATTTTGTAATTTGGTGCGTAATTGCGTATACGAATCGCCCATTGTAAGTAGATCAAAGATTTTCGCGTAAGGTTCGAATTGAACTTGGAATGGAAGATTGACTTTTGAGGCCATTTTAAAAAGCCTTATGCTTGTTGTTACAAAATCGTTTAGTACCAAAAACCTTGTGCTTGTAGTTAACGGAAACAATTCGTCTAGAAAAAATGTGAAACTGTTTTTTAATTTTTGATCACCTTTCTCTTGATTCTAATTGAGGCTCTGGGTGACCAAGACAAGAGTCGACGATGGAGCGAGCTCAAGTCAGCATGAATGGGAAAGGCTCTGGGTGACCAAGACAAGAGTCGACGATGGAGCGAGCTCAAGTCAGCATGAATGGGAAGTTGCTCTTTTTTCATGATATTCTACTCACGCTGCCGTCAGGTAGGAAGATGTTGGCGACGAAGGTGATGAAGTTGTAGCTGTACGAGCTCGGCTGGTGCAGGCAGCCCCAGTCGTTGATCGGACATGAGCGCTGGATGCGGGAGCACCGACTGGAAAATAAATAAAAAAGGTGTAATGAGAACATGTAAGTAGGTAGGTATTTATTTCTTCAATACTCTCTCGGGCGCTTCCTAACGACGATCGATTCGATTCTTAGAGCCGTATTTGTAATCAGCTCTCAAGAATGACAGCGAGTTTGAGTTCGTATCAGAAATGTCATTTCAGTACAAACTGGCCTGTCAAATCGATATTTAATATTGCTCTCAAGTTTGAGATCGCTTCAAAAATACGAGCCTTAGAGATCGAAGAAAGAGATATTTTCTTTTGAGGCCCTTGAGGCTCGGCAATATCAATGGATTTTACTTTTTTCTACATAGGTAATTCTTAGTAACATCTGCATTTATTAAGGTAAGTTGTACTCATTTCTACAGATGTGAGGTTGGACGGTTCTGTACTAATGTTTTGAAACGGTTCAGTTCTCCTGTTGGGTCTTTGGGCATCTTGGATATGTAAGCTCTGCTATAGGATTAGGGTTTGTGTCTGCTGGATCAGTTAGGTCAGGTTCAATCTATGAACTGTAGGATATATCTACATTTAAGAATTTTCTATATAATTCTTACTGGTTAGACTCAAGGCGATATCCTCTCGGACAGTCAATCTTATGGCAGTGGTACCCGCCGCGCGTGTTCTGGCAAACCTCGCCGTTGGATGATCTTGCGCACGTCGCTTCACCAGACTCGCACTCGTCGATATCTGAAAGAAAGTTGTTATTATTCCAACGGTTTAGTTCTTGAAGAAGACACATGTGCCACCGCATAGGCTACCGCGCAGTTGCAGTTGATGGCATGGGTTATATATTATTATCAGAACGTGTCAGTCCATACATACATACATAACATCACGCCTTCATCCTTAACGGGGTAGGCAGAGCGTAAAAGACCTAAACAAAGGTCGTTTCGCCACGTCTGACCAAGTTTTGAGGGTGATTTGTAGGTTTATTGCTGTAGTGACAGGTTGTCAACCTATCGCCTAAATTACAATATACCGAAACCCTCGGACCCCTTAGCTGGTTTATACAGCATGCGCGGGAGGAAATGCAGCTGAAACATTCTATGTTTTTCTCTTGCTCTCAGGCCAGCATAGACGTGTCAGTCCTCTGTTGGAAATTCACTCACTGCTTCATCTGTTCATTTCTTCGCATCTAGTTACTGCCAGTCACCAATTTTTAGACATAGTTTGGTTTTCTGGAGAAATACTTCAGATTTTGTCTCTTTGAGAGGTAGAGACAATAACTGACCAATATAACTCCTTCCTTCCGTCTTCCGAGAGTTTGTATCCTGAAGAACAGGAGCATTGGTATTGATAGCTGCTGGACTTGTTGATCGTTGATCCTGGTAGAGAGTGAGTTTGAGTCACTGAGTTTCGTACCTCGAGTTAGGGCATTGTTTTGAAAGGACCATATCGGTGAGAATCTTGCTTCTGCAGATATCTCCCAGAATGAAGAAACAAATGCCGTGTAGTGGTAGAACACCTGACCGTTAGTCATAAGCGCATAGGTAAGCAACTCTATACTTAATATTTCTCGATATATCGCCTTTGACATGCCATTATACGTTCGAACCTGAGACAGAGCGTTTCCTTTCACTAAGCCCTCTACAGCCTGCATTGCAGACGGTTTCTACGTACCTATACAACTCCTGGCATCTTCGGAAAGCCTATAACCACTGGGACACGAGCATCTGTAGCTACCAGGCTCGTTGACACAAGTGCCGCCACACAGACGGCCACGGATTCGAACTGATTCAAATTCTGCGCATTCATTTATGTCTTCACAAGTTCTGCAAGGAAAGATTGTTAGGTAATTTTAAGTTTGGACACTAATTCATCACTTAATTCATCACTGTTCTAGGTATTGCCCGCTTAGTTTCGTATGGTACTAATTCCATGCTGAACTGGGAGCGAAAGAAAAACATAGAATGTGCAAGCTGCATTTCCTCCCAGGCATGCTGTAAAAACCAGCTAAGGGATCCGAGGGTTTCAGTATATTGCAATTTAGGCGATGGGCTGACAACCTGTCACTATAGCAATATACGTACAAATCTATCTTAAATAACCCTCAAAATGTTGTCAGACGTGGCGAATCGACCTTCGTATATGTCGTTAACGCTCTGCCTACCCCATTAGGGATAAAGGCGTTATTATATGTATGTATGTATGGTACTAATTAATAGATCATCATCCGCAACGCAATTGTCCACTACTAAGGTGCTAGAGTGCCCTAGTGCGAAAACTAAATTTCTTTCTAACTCTTCTTCTGTACGAGCTGCTCAGCTATGGAATAAACTTCCAAAATGTATTCAAGAAAGTCCGTCCATTTACGCTTTTAAAAAGAGATTAAAAGAGCACTTCTTATCTGAACAAGTTTAATGTATGTATTTATGTATTGTAGTTTATGTATCTATTATGCATGTACGTATATATATACGATATATAAGTATTAGATATGTATGTATTGTTTGATTTAATCTTATTGATTTATTGTTTTTACGTTTATTAAACGTTGTTCTACTTCATGTATTTTAGAGTAATTTTTAGTTTACATTGCATTGTATTTGTCTTGCCCTTAAAATGTTTCTCATTCTCTCAACTGCCAGTGGGTTAGCTGGAAGAGATCTCTTCATAGAGATAAGTTCGCCCTTGCATACCTTTCTGTAAACTTCATTTCTCGTATTTTAATCGGTGGATTAATGGATCGGTGGCAGTGGATTTGAAAAAAGTTACTGAGTGCTCCTATTCTAACCTAGAAATATTTATTTTGGACTCACCTGTTATCCCTCGAAAGCTTATACCCCTTCTTACAGTAACACCGGTACCCTCCCCAAGCGTTGGCGCACCCTTGTTCACAAACATTGGGCGTCTCACTACACTCATCAATATCCACGCAGACCTTCTCATTGGCTGGCGCGTTGCGGAAACCATCGCCGCATGCGCATCGGTATGAGCCCACTGTGTTCACGCATTGCGACATTCTAGGACAGGGCTGGAAAAGTAAGTTAATTATAGTTCGATAAGTTGTCATAGTTTTAAGCCCCCAGATATCCATTTGCAATTACAACTACGAAAGTATTTTCGACGCCACAGTTCGAGTATAGGTACTTGATTATCATCATCCCTGGAAAGTATCAAAATTTCCGCAGTTTGCAACTGATCTGTTTCTGCTACAATCAGGAGATTAGAATTAGGTTATAGAGCCCAGTATTCTCCACCCGAACAATTTAAAATCTACTCCTCTTTGACACGCGTATGAATTGCGATCTTGTCAGAGGAAAGAAATCTGATAATGATGCCTCTTGAAATCTGATATTTAGATCCGATATTCCAAAACATATCGTACCACATTAAGAGGCTCAGGTACTATTACTTACATACATACATACATAAAATCACGGCTTTATCCCTTACGGGGTAGGCAGAGCGAAAAACGCCTCTTAAAAGGCGCTTTCGCCACGTCTGACATAAATTGAGGGCAATTTTAGATTGTAAGGTGTATTGCTGTAGTGACAGGTTGTCAGCCCATCGCCTAAATTACAATACACTGTAACCCTCGAATCCCTTTTGCTGACTTCTACAGCATGCCGGGAGGAAGGGCAACTGGAACATTCTATGTTTTTCTTTCTCTCCCAGTCCAGTATGGAAGATCTTTCTCTCCCAGTCCAGTATGGAAGATTACTATTTATACTTACAGTCCCGTATCTGCACTCGTCAATATCTTCACAGCTGTCCTGTCCAACAAGCCGATGTCCCGCGGGGCACTGGCATGAGTATCCACCATAGAAATTCTCACAGCGCTGTTGAGGTCCACACTCCGATACGCCCTTTGCGCACTCGTCGATATCTGAAAGTAAGACACTTCGTGAAATTTGTGGAAATTATGATGGATAAGATAAGATAATCATTTAATTTCTCTTAAACAAGGTACAACAGGTGTTACAAATTATGTATTTAGAATCACTTGTTTAAAAAATAACAACATTAATATAATATTTTCTAATTAATTCTTAATAATAACAAAATATAATGTCAGTTAACAAAGGCAGTATAGTGATGACACACCTTGCCAGTCAATATGCAAAAGGAGATAAAAAAAAAGAAAAAAAGAAGGGAAATAATTTGTCACATATTATATTTTACAAGACTGGCAGCCCCAGCGTACTTGCCGTTACCTTTTTCTTAGTCGTTCGCTTTTGTCCGAGTGGTCGCGGTGAGGAATGGGGCGGATCTAGTGAAACCTGATTCACGATGCATTTCATCCTGTTCCATTTCATGCAACTCTTCGGATATTTTACTCTTCGCTATCTATCGATTTTTCCATTATTCCGTTCCAGAAAATGGATATGCTGGGATTTTCTTCACCTGCTTCAATAATTTCTTCCACGTCTTCGATCTTCTTCTCGATACTTTACAGATGAGCTAGCTATTCTATAAATGAGGTTACTCACCTAAACACATCTTCTCTGGCGTCAGTTTATACCCCCAAGGGCATGTCGTCACTATAGCCCCGGTGATTGGCAGCCTGGTTTAAGTGGGATGGAGATACCTTTTCCCTCTCTGCCTTACCATGTTTCTTACCTAATATTACTGGATGTTTCCTACATCTTTTTTCTTTTATGGCGATGAGACATCCTTCTCGCTCCACCATATACCTCGACTCTTTGATCATGTTGTACTTGTCGTATTAATTCGTGCATTTTGTAGGAACTCTACCTTTTAATGAAAATCTGTGTTACCAGTTCACATTCAAGATCTCCATGAAAAAGGTTATCTGAACATACTCACCTAAACACATCTTCTCTGGCGTAAGCTTATACCCCCAAGGGCATGTCGTCATTATAGCCCCGGTGTTCGGAAGCCTAGTGTAAGTGGGACGGAGGTACTTCTGCCCTCTCTGTCCGTACTGAGCTCCCACTGTTATCACGTTGGAATCTGGAGGATTGTCGCGGCGAGGTGGTACTGTGGATACAGAAGGTAGAAAACCGTAGCTTTTATTAAGCATCTGTTCTAAGATCTTACTCTCTCACACAACCCCTTCATTGCCTTTGGAGCGGACTTACTTAACTTACATAAAAACGCATACTGACAGGGAATCGAACCCTCTGAGCAGGTCATTGAAATTGAATTTAACGAAAAAGAGTTTTAAGAATTGAACACACACTACAACAGACGAGCTTATTTCAATAAAAAAAACCATCCAACTAAATGGGAAAGACAGAAGTGAATCACGGGAACAGATATAGTTACAATAGCTTTAGCTCTGGTGGAAAATGTGAGACTACTTAAAAACATTCAGATAAATAGACATTTAGAGAAATTGACATTCAGGGTATAGTCATTCCAGGAAAGGAACATAACGAACCAACTGATACTTATAAAGATGTAGTATGCAGAGATTTCTTACCAGAATAACTGGGCTGGACGACGGTAGATGCAGGGTTGCACCGGTATCCTCCTTCGAAATTGAAGCACTCTTCGTGAGGTTTGCAATTGGCACGGTTAGTCGCACACTCGTCAATATCTACAAGCAAGCAATAGGAAACACTGCAGCAGAAGCTAGCACTAAAAGATACGAAGCATTATAGTTAGGAGAAACAAGATATTATGTTTATAAAATATTTTTATAAGATATTTTGTATATAAATGGAAAAACGCCCTTCACCGAAGCATAGCGGTGTAAGAAAACAAATTTGAATAAAAACCACCATCACCAACACATATATTTAAATTAAACTAAAATATAAAAGTGCTCAAGAGAAGTTATTAATGTTACACTCTAAAGCTCTTTCTTCAGCTAGAAATAATTCTTCGTACTTTTAAATTTCTTCTGTTTTTTGGGGCATAAGATTACCAAGGTAAGGAACAAATATATATGTTTTCGATATTTATAATGATATAGGTCTTTTAGAGTGTAAAGAACAGCAGCTCAAATTGTCAGGGAGATATTCGTCCCGATCTTCGTTACCCAATAAAATGACTGGTCTATCCTACTCTCCCTAGCCTTATCCCGTATCTCACGGGGTTGGCTACCCAATCTAAGCGATTGAACGTAGGTACTGATTTTTTTTTGAGAGCGACTGCTATCTGACCTCCGCAACTCAGAATGGAAACCAGACCCAATCAATGACTGGTCTATCCGTTACCAATATATAAAAAAAGACTTACCAACACACTTTTCCCTTCCAGAATCGTAAGTGTACCCTTGGTCACAGTTGGTCGGCCTAGGTCTGTAGTACGGCCTCTCTGATTCCGGTGAGAAAGGCTTGGGTGGCGCCGGTTCAGGGCGAGGTGGCAGAGGGCGAGGCGGCGGTGGTGATTCTGGGCGCGGGGGTAACGGACGAGGTGGTGGTGGGACTGGAGCTGATTCTGGTCTAGGTGGAAGCGGACGTCGCGGTGGTGTAATGGGCGCGGCTGTACAAGAAATGTAAAAATTGAGAAGAACACTATAACAGTCAATACGGTAGACGGAGAGGATATACAATATATCGAAGAGTATATTTACTTGGGCCAGCTAGTCTCTTTCAACAACCGGCAGGACAAAGAAGTCGATCGCTGTGTCGATAATACTTGGAAGAGCTACTGGTCCATGAAAGACTTAATGAAAGGCAATCTTCCCTTATCTTTAAAACGCAAACTCGTAGACATGTGTATCCTACCCTTCCTAACCTATGGCGCACAGGGCTGGTCTTTGACTGCTGCTCAGAAGTCAAACTGGCGGTTTGCCAGCGAGCGATGGAGCGCAGCATAGGTACTTGGGGTCTAAACATTGGAAAGAGTCCGTAACACCACTCTGCGCTCCAAAACGCGCATTACTGATGTGACCGAGAAGACAGTAACACTAAAATGGGACTGGTCGGGTCACGTATACAGAATGCACCCAGACAGATGGTCCAGATTAGCAACCGAGTGGGTCTCCCTCAATAGCCGGCGAGGAAGAGGAAGACCAAGAAAACGGTGGCGCGACGACCTAGAAGCTTTTGACAAAGACTGGGTAAACATGGCTCCAGATCACGACATGTGGAAGGACAAAGGGGAGGCCTTTGCCCTGCAGTGGGACATCAGAGGCTATTAAAAATATATGTATATATATATATAAAACAGTCAGCTTTAAAGTCCTCCATTACATACTTCCTATGCTTGGCAGATGGGTTGAAGAACGGAATAAGTATAAGCTATTATGATCACTGCAATTGCTTTGACTATTTCAATTATCGCTTAGTCTCCTTTTACGACATATCTAAATGATGAGATGGGGTAGGATGACTGAAATATTCACATTGTATATTTTATTTCCTATGCAGCAACTTTTTTGTGAGTTTTTATGTTTGCAATATTTTGACATCAATCCTGGCATCCATCCATCGTGAATTCTTATGATTTCAAGGTCTACCGATTTGAACGACTTGATCATTCTTTAAAATTACCTGTGGTAGAACTCGTAGTGGTTCTAGCAGTAGTCGGGGCATCAGGAACGCACCACCCAGAGGCGTCGCGTTTGTAACCAGGTTTGCAGTTGCAGATGTAGCCACCAGCTCTGTTCTCGCAGACTTCTAGAGCGCTGCAGATGTGCCTGTTGCCTTCACATTCGTTCACATCTAGAAAGTAAAAGAATAATACCTAAATAAGGTGATCTGATCCTTTTGAATAATAATGCGTCTACAATTAAAATTTTGCCTAATTTATTAAATAAACTGTATAACCATATGTTACGTTATGCGGTTTTATCGCTTTAAGCGATCTCTCCCATGCATGTCAAAAATAAATTATTTACATAGGAGCAAGTGGCTGCAAATACCCACCAACACAATCGCCTTGAGCATTCTTTTCGAATCCATTTAAGCAGTGCACATTATCAGGGTCAAAATCAGGATCTTCATCAGGTTTCTCTGGTTTATCTCTTCCAATGATATTTGTTTCACGTTCCTCGTCTATTGGAGTTGTTTCTTCTGGTGTAGTCGGGGGAGGTTCAGAAGTAGTCTCATAAGCTCTTTTAGGAATAACTGGAGGCTCATTGACTGGTCTTCTAGATTCAGAAACATCGTAATCTCTTCTAGGCACTTCTGGGAAACTTGGTCTTGTGTTTAGAGAATTTTCTGGTCGAGGTACTTCGGGTCTCGAGTAATCAGGATTTTCAGGTCGAGGTTCGGGTCTTGCAGTAGAAGTGGTAACAGGTAGCGGTCTTCTGTAGTAAGGCGGGTTTGTATAAGGTCTTCTTGTAGTTGTTGCCCTTGGTCTATAAGGCGTCCAGGTTGGTCGAGTGGGTTGGGGGGTTGGTGGAGATCTGGGTGTCGTAGGAGTTGGTTTGGGTGTGGGTCTTGGTGGGGGCTGTTCTGGTTCTGGTCTCGGCGGAAGTGGATGAGGTGGCGGCGGTATATCCGGTTGAGGGTTAGTCTCGTTCTCCGTTGTAGAGTTATCCTCGCTGTGAAATTAACAAAACTGGTAAGTATAGTAAATAGGTATAGTAAATATATGTTATATCTTTGAATGAGAAAGGCTGAAGACTAAGCTGAGTGGCGTGCCATGGGAGAGGCATATGACTAGCAGTGGACTGATAAAGGTTGATGATGATGAATCTAGTAAGTTGATGACTATTATTGCCACTATTCAACAGTCTACTGTTGAATCTGTCTCAGTCCATACATCTCTCAGATATAAGAACTGTTGTGCTATTGTTTTTTATGTTTGTATCCTCTGTATGTTCATGTGTGTGTGCAATAAATTGTTAAATAAATAAATAAGAACTATAGAGATACCCCTTTTGACTTTTTTTATAACACCCGCAGGAAGAGATCGGATAATTCTTTGTATGTCTTCATCTAGCAACTTATCCTTCAAAGTATTAAAAATAGTTCAATATCCAACTTACTTGGAGTCATAATACTCATATTCATACGCCGGAGATGGGGGAACGCTAGTAGTTGAAGTGGAAGAAGTGGGGGGCCTTGCTGAGCAGATGAAGGTGCCGACCTTGTTCAGGCAGTACGTGCCTTCGCGACAGTTGTCCAGCTTCATTGAACACTCGTCGATATCTGGAGAAACCACAGAAATCAAGGGAATGCAAATGAAACTCGGACTCTGGCTGCAGAGTTGATTCATAAATTGGCGTATTATGTACTAGATTCGTAGCCAAGTGGTTTGGTAGAGAACCAGAAATACCTACATATTTCTCAGAATAAGCAATCTGATATGTCGACATGGCAAAGGGCCGATCATGTCCGATGAAGCATACGAATCATCGAACAGAATCATCGCTCATCGTTTGAACTTTAAAGTGAGGCGCAGTGTGAAACGCTTTCCTGCTAGATGAAGCTATGAACCTATTATTTATATTTGGCAAGAACTATTAGATACAAAGAACCACTCGGTGAAGAGAGTATAAGTGCAGTGTGAACTGATAAAGAATAACTTACCAACACAAGTCCCTGAAGTGTCCAGCTCGAAGCCATCCTTGCAGTGACACTCGTGTCCTCCAACAGTGTTCACACAGCGCTGGAAACTATCGCACAAGTGCGTCCCTTCCCGGCATTCGTCGATATCTGGCAAACATAAATATGTAGGTAGATGGACCATCATTTAGTTTAGCGCATGTAATTCAAAACACTTATAATCTGCAAAACAGCGGTCACTTAGTCCACAAATTGTGGAGTTTTTATTTAATGATAAGAATTTGAAAGAAGTGATTTGGGTAAAGAGAAATTATTATCAAAGAAGTTACCTTCACAGCCGGTTCCACCAGGTCGAGGTCTTGTCCCTTCTTGACAGTTTTTTGTTACGGCCCCATAGCTGAAATAAATTCAATAAATAAAAACATTTGCATAGACGCCTCATTGGACGCAACCATGTTGGTGACAGAATTTAATAATGGACTGCTATGTTCGATACAGATATTTATATACTTACTCGGGCAATGTGCTGATCTTCGATTTGCAGCTGTAGGCTCCTGGCATGTTCACGCAGATTTCATTGCGAGGGCATACTTCTGAACTTTCTTCACATTCGTTGATGTCTGTAAAAGCATAGTTTTACAAGTTACATCTTGGTTCGTTGATTAAGCCATGCTGCTATAGTGTGGTCACTTTTAGATTGAATGGATGCCCATTGGCCTGAAAAACAGCCTGCTACATTGCGGTGAGCTACGTTGCACCACGTTAAATTTGCATTATAGCATACATCAAATTGAAAAAAAAACTGCCTTGACGCGAATTGGTAGCAAATCAGAAAGGCTGGTTGGCTCTTCCCCTACACCTAAAGATCTTAATTTTATTTTATTTTATTTGAATAGGTACAATTACAGACTACAGACTAATAACAAGGTACAAATAATGAAAAATTGGAAAACATTATAAATCTGAGGTCCTATTACAATTAATTAATATGGGGCACATAACAAGGAAATAAAGTAGGGAATGCTCTCTTACTTCTCTTATTTCCGCCTTATTTATCTTTCTCTACATACATACATATAATCAGGCCCTTATCCCTAATGGGGTGGGCAGAGCGTGAACGACCTAAACAAAAGTTTTTCCGCCACGTCTGACAAAGTTTTGAGGGTTATTTAACGTATATTGCTTTAGTGACAGGTTGTCAGCCTATCGCCTAAATTGTAATATACAGAAACCATCGGATCCCTTAGCTGGTTTTTACAGCATGCCCGGGTGGAAATGCAGCTGGCACATTGTATGTTTTTCTCTCGCTCCCAGTCTAGCATGGAAGATTCTCTTTCTCTTACCTTGACACACTCCGGTTTGCTTGTTAACAGCGAACCCAGGAGCACAGCGCTTAGACACGTGGTCCTGGCAGAAGAAGCCGCCGTGCGTGTTGATGCAGTACTGGGAGAGCCGCTGGCAGTCGTCTCGGCGCTCCTCGCACTCGTCAATGTCTGGAAGAATACATACATATTCAATTCAATTCAATAATTTATTTATAAAATAATAATTTTACACGTCACATAATGCATTATACTTATAACATAATTACAAAATTTGTTTTAGAATTAGTCATGTACAAGATAATTAATTTAATTTATATAATTTCATCTATAATGTCAGGCCTGGCCAAAACAAAGATATGTCAAAAATTCATTTACTGTAAAAAATGCATCAGCAATTAGTTTTTGTTTTAACTTTTTAACAAATAACCCAAACGTAGGAGTGTCCAGTATACCCTTCGGGATTTTATTATAAATTTTAGGTCCAATTATGTTCAGGAACTTTCTAGATTTAGCTAGTCTAGCCGACGACATACCAATGGCGAGGGTTGCAATTTGATCGAGGGTAAGCCAACGCCTAAAAAACTTTATAGATTCGAAGTAATTCCTGATTTGGTGGAGGTGGAATGCTTGAAAGGGAAGCCGACGGAAATCGGTTTGTATGGACCCTTCGCCACTAATACATATATACATATAGTCACGCCTTTATCCCTAAGTACATACATACATACATATAATCACACCTTTATCCCCAATGGGGTAGGCAGAGCGTAAACGACCTAAACAAAAGTCGTTCCGCCACGTCTGACAAAGTTTTGAGGGTTATTTAAGATGGATTTGTACGTATATTGCTCTAGTGACAGGTTGTCAGCCCATCGCCTAAATTGCAATATACTGAAACCCTCGGATCCCTAAGCTGGTTTTTACAGCATGCCCGAGAGGAAATGCAGCTGGCGCAATCTATGTTTTTCTATGTTTGTCTGGAAGAATATTTTAAAGAATTCGTGACCCAAGTCTAATCCAATATAATAAAAGAGATATGAGTTCAATGACTAGACGTAGATGATGATAAGGATCATATGATGGACAAGTAAAAAGCGTATCTATACTAGGTGTAAGGGACAGCGTCCCGCAAACTGATAGGTGTTGCTCAGTTAGCGACACTAAACAACTATCAGCTGGTTTTTTTTCAGGAAAAGAAAAAAAAATGGTTTTTCTATACAAATTATCTGATCGAGGTGAACATTTTGTATGGAAATGGCAATTTTCTTTTTCACTTCCTAAACAAAAAATCCTGCTGATAGCTGTTCAGTGTCGTTGACTGAGCAACCCCTATCAGTTTGCGGGACGCTGTCCCTTACACCCAGTATATATTGGTGAAGAGGTATGGTAACGGCTGAGCGAATTTCGTGTTAGTTTCACTTGCATGCAACAGCAGGTTGCTCAGGCGAGCACAGTGAAAGCACATTTTTGAGATTACCCATTTTAGGACTTTTAGGTCGCTAAACCAGCGAAGTAGGTTGCTTAGCTATTGCGTGAGTATGTATATAATACAATACAATACAATACAATACAAAATTCTTTATTGCACAAAGAAACACATACAACAGAAATAAAAAGGAACAAACGTCACAGTACAATATAGGCGGCCTTATTGCTAAAGCAGCAATTTCTACCAGGCAACCTTTGGGTATAGAAATTGTACAAGCAGAAAGCGGGATAGTGCATATTACTACATATAATACTTAGACAATATTTACACACTATTAAATAAATATTTCAATAAAAACAAATATACTGATACATATCTTATGATAAACTAATACATAATATATGCTACATAAGATAGGATACTCTACGTTATATATCAGAGAAATTGGTAGATAGAATATCACTACATATACTTACTTAAATGATACTTATAAATTAGACAGCTAGAAGGCTATTAGCCAGATAGAAATTTCTTGTTTGCTCCTTAAACGATTCGATAGACGGAGCTCGTCGAACATTCTCGGGCAAGGAATTCCACAGTTTGATTGCCTGTACCGTAAAAGATTTAGCGTAGAAATCAGTCTTGTGGGAAGGTAGGTTTAAGGTGAGATTGTAACTGGAGCGCAGATTACGCGTCAGAGTAGAGGAGTGGAAAATGAAGCGGTCTTTAAGGTAAGGAGGAGAAAAGGGATTGGAAAGGATGGAGTAAAGGAGAGAAAGGATATGGCAGTCCCTCCTACGGGATATTGGCAGCCATTGAAGCTGGGATCTATAGGCAGAGACATGGTCATACTTCCGCAGACCAAAGATAAAGCGAATACATAGATTCTGCAGACGTTCGAGCTTGTTCTGAAGTGCAACACATAAGTCAGGATAACAAACATCTGCATAATCCAGTATCGGAAGAAGAAGAGAATGTGCCAAGGAAATTTTAGTTTTGATTGGCAGAAGATTTCTGAGTCGTTTGAGCGAACCGTACGCGGCAAACACCTTCCTGCTTACCTCCGACACATGAGAGTTCCACGAAAAAGTATCATCAAAAAGAAGACCGAGGTTCTTGACCTTGTGACTGAATGGTATTGGTGTGCCTTCAAAAGTAATCTGTGGCAACGAGTTATAGTCAATACGTGATATGTACCAGCTACTGCCGATTATAATACACTGGGTTTTGGTTGGATTCACCCTCAAACCATAAGAGCGACTCCAGTCTGCGATACTATTTAGATCTCTGTTGGTAATATCAATTGCGCCCAGGAGGCCAGAGAGTGGCGCTTGTGTATAAATCTGTAGATCGTCTGCATACAAATGATAGGAAGAAGTAAGTGTGAGTGTAATAGAATTAATGAAAATTGAGAAGAGGAGAGGTGACAGGACGCCACCCTGCGGAACGCCGGCAGAAATATCACACCACGCAGAGAAGGTGTCTTCAATGCGTATGCGCTGTCGGCGCCCGTACAGGTAACTATGAAACCAGTCAACCACCGTTGGAGATATGTTATGAGAACGCAAGATAGAGAGGAGAATGTCATAGTCTACTGTGTTAAAGGCGTTACTGAAATCTAACAAAGTTAACACTGTTAGCTTCTGATTTTCCATGCCTAAGCGAATATCGTCAGATATATTGACTAACGCAGTAGTCGTGCTATGACCGGGGCGGAAACCGGATTGAAAGGGGTTCAACAGGTTATTTGCGGATAGGAATGACGTGAGTTGTTGATGAACCAACCTTTCAAGGACCTTGGAGAGAAATGGTAGGATGGAAATAGGTCGGTAGTCGGAAGGAGAATTAGGATTAGGCTTTTTTGGCAATGGAACGATTTGTGCTTCCTTCCATGCGGATGGAAACACACCAGAAAATAAGGATTTGTTTAGGATTTTGGTCATAACTGGGGAAAGGATGTCAAGGAGAGGAACGATCATAGAGCGACTAATGCAGTCACTTCCTACAGCATTCGAAGAAATAGCAAGCACGTTCTTCATAACATCACAAGCGGTGATTGCGCGAAAAACAAAAGATGGAAAACTAGGAGTAGGCAGCGTTGAAAGACGATTTAATGTGGTAAATTTAGTGGCGCTATCAATTGCTGCCGAAGAGGAGAAGTGATTGTTAAGTGAATTAATGTCGATATTATTAGCAAGTGGTTGAGTACGTGATTTGCCCACTCCGAGTTTATTAAGAAAGGGCCAGACTTTAGCTGGATCCCCATTTTCTACTGATTGATGAATATGGCGTCGCTGTAAATCCCGTATCTTTGTATTGCAGCGATTTCTAACCTCTTTAAATTTATCACGATAATACATACGTGTAATCACGCCTTTATGCCTAATGGGGTAGGCAGAGCGTAACGACGCGACCTAAACAAAGGTCTTGTATGTATATTGCTGTATTGACAGGTTGTCAGCCTATCGCCTAAATTGCAATATACAGAAACCCTTGTATACCGGGAGGAAAATGCAGCTGGCACATTCTATGTTTTCTCTCGCTCCCAGTCCAGCATGGAAGTAATTGTATATTATTCCCGTAGAGAAAAAAAAAACTTTTACATTAGATCCTAAAACTTCTTATTTGCATCGCGCAGAACGACTTTTGACTTACCAAGACATTCGTCAGTAGGTCCACTCCTGAACCCAGGAGGACAGATGTCATTCTTCTCAGGAGGAGGCAGGACAGTCGGCTCAGTAGGCGCATTCCCTGGCACACCCTCCATGTAAGGCTTGCCTGGTTTCCCGGCGCACTTGTAACCTCCTATCGTGTTCTCGCAGAGGTATTTTGGGCAAGGCGGTCGAGGTGACTGGCATTCGTTTATATCTGGAAATGTTAAAGGGTTTGCTCTTGATTATTATGATCTCAGCTTGACCGGGATATGGCGACGATATAAAGAGCTCATCCAGAGTTTAAGGGTGCTGACATTCCTGTACACAGAATACAGCAAACTTTTGGGCGCCATATTCTGGTGGAAAGGTTAGGTTAGGTTAGGTTGTGGTAGGCTAGGCTACCACTGCTCAAGAGGGATCGTCCAACCGAATTCCACTGTCATAGAATAACTAAGTGATAGTTTAAACTGCCTCCGTGGTCTAGCGGTCTGAGCCATGGGCTCTCGACCCGGACGTCCCGGGTTCGATTCCCGGCGGGGGACAATGACTTTGTGTTGTTGTTTCTAGTTTGGTTATGCAATTGCAGGCTGATCACCTGTTTGTCCGAAAAGTAAGATGATCCATGCTGTCGGATGGGCATGTAAATAGTCGGTCCTGCGCCTGATTTCTCTCTGGTCGTGTCAATCTGTCCCATCAGAATAAGAGATTGAAGGATTAGAGAGTGTACCTGTGTCTAGTGCAAACAGTTGGGCACTAAAAACAAGTCCTGCGCAGTTGGCTGATCTCCGGGAGTTTGGCCGCCATCACCAAAAATCGGTTGGAGGACAATTTTTTTTATATATGTATTTAAGTGATATTAAAGCACTTGCATTTGAAGTTGAAGATCAAGATTTTGTATCCTTACCATCGCAGACTTGGTTCTGGACATTCTTCTTGAACCCTGGCGGGCAGGACAGCGAGACGTCCCTTTTCTTTATCGGCACACACTTGAAGGAACCAGGGATGTTGTGACAGACTGTACCTTCCGCCGTGCACAGATCATCTATTGCCTCCGCGCATTCGTTTATGTCTGAAACGCGTTTAAAATTCTTTCATGACTACATTTACATTTTAAATTTCTTCCATGCTGGACTGGGAGAGAAAGAAAAACATACAATGTTCCAGCTGCCCTTTCTCCCGGGCATGCTGTAGAAGTCAGCGAATGGGTTCGAGGGTTACAGTGTATTGTAATTTAGGCGATGGGCTGACAACCTGTCACTATAGCAATAAACATTACAATCTAAAATTGCCCTCAATTTTTGTCAGACGTGGCGAAAGCGCCTTTTACGAGGCGTTTGACGCTCTGCCTACCCCGTAAGGGATAGAGGCGTGATTTTATGTATGTATGCGTTTAAAATCTATATTGTTTTCTCGAATTCAATACCTCTACCTCTTTGGTATAGCTTGTCAACTAGGTATACTACTACTTCTTTAGATCGCAGACCGATCACCTTGAGGCTAGATGTTCATGCAAGAAGTTTTCGTGCTATTGGATGGCAAGGTGATCATCAGCCTGCGATCTAAAGAAGTAGTATACCTAGTTAATAAGGTATACCAAAGAGGTAGAGGTATTGAATTCGAGAAAAAAATAGTTATAACTGATTACATACATACATATAATCACGCCTTTATCCCTAATGGGGTAGGCAGAGCGTAAACGACCCAAACAAAGGTCGTTCCGCCACGTCTGACAAAGTTTTGAGGGTTATTTAAGATATATTTGTACGCATATTGCTGTAGTGACAGGTTGTCAGCCCATCGCCTAAATTACAATATACTGGAACCCTCAGATCCCATAGCTGGTTTTTACAGCATGCTCGGGAGGAAATGCAGCTGGCACATTCTATGTTTTTCTCTCACTCCCAGTCCAGCATGGAAGACTGATGTATGATGATGATTAGTTTGCGGTTAACTGCCCTATACCAACCCTATGATTTAGGCTACATTTCATAAAAAAATTACAATTTCTCAACTTATACACTAACAAAAAAGTATACGAACATACTCTTAATCATAATCATGAAGGTCAACGAAACTGAACAAATTTCAGAAGAAATACATTCACGAAATAAATTTTAAAAATCCCTGACACCCGTTATAGTTTACCTTTGCAAGTTTTCTTATCTCCCTTCAGCCTATAACCCTCATTGCATGAACAGCGTATCTTCCCATCGTCATCATTGCAGAGATGGTCACAAGAGTTAGGCTTGCATCTCTCTCGGGGTTTGGCAGTGGTTGTGGGTCTTTTTGTAGTGGGTGGAGGTGGGGGCTCTGTCGTTGTTGGTTTCTCTGCTGCTTCCTATGAAAGAGAAATAGTCAATCATCAATGTAAATTAATCTTGAGTAGGTACATACATATAATCACGCCTTTATACCTAATGGGGTAGGCAGAGCGTAAACGACCTAAACAAAGGTCGTTCCACCACGACGGACAAAGTTTTAATGGTTATTTAAGATATATTTGTAGGTATACTGCTATAGTGACAGGATGTCAGCCCATCGCCTAAATGACAAACTATTGAAACCCTCTGATCCCTTAGCTGGTTTTTACCGCATGCCCGGAAGGAAATGCAGTTGGCACATTCTATGTTTTTCTTATCCTCCTAGGCCAGCATGGGAGAAAAGAGTAGGAATGTTGTACTTTTTCTGATGTTGTGTAGGTAGCCCAAGTTACCGCTGACATGGTTTGTGTAACGAAAACTAAAAAGACAACATACGATCCTAACCGATGGCTTAACGTGCTTTTCGAAGCACCAATATTGCCAATAGAAAATTGATGGGAATGTTTAGTATGGAGATGAGACTTGATTGGGCTCGATCTGTCACTTTCAAAATAATAAAATTGAAAAAGCACAGGCGATTTATACTCTATGGTTTTACACTTTGTCCGCTAGATTTTGACGCGCTTTTACACGTTTCCCCAGTATTTCTGTCAATTTTATTCGCCATATAATATGACGGCGGATAAAAATAACACATAACGCATAAAACCACCGACTATAAATCAAAAAAGTTTGAAAAAGCACTTTAAGTCTGAAATTGACAAATAGATTTTTAATTTTAGTTTTAGCCTGAAAATCTAGAATTGAGCCCATTGGCAATACAATTTATTGTCTTACACCATCCCGTGGGTACTAGGTAGTCGTTTTAAGTGTAAACAAACAAATGTGAAAGTAGGATAGGAATCCTATCATATAATCTCCATACAACAGGAGCGAGCCCACCGTAGCATGGTTAAGACGGATTAAAGGGACTTAACGTGGCCTCTTTACAACATTTGTTGCAATCACCCTGATTTAAGCGTTATCACAAAATTGATAAAAATAAAATGAAAATGAAGCTGTATCATCTGATCGCCAGTCAAGGCAAAGGGAAATCGTGCTTCGAAGGGCACGTGAAGACGATAGACGAGTCTTTGATAGTGATCGTCACACAAACCAGCACCGACGTCTAATACATGTATATATTAGGCGTGGTATATATAATTTACCTAGAGAAGGTCGTTCCGCCACATCTGACAAAGTTTTGAGGGTTACTTAATATGGATTTGTAGGTATATTGCTGTGGTGAAAGGTTGCCAGCCCATCCCAAAAGCCCTCAGATCCCTTAGGTGGTTTTTAAAGCTTGCCCCGGAGGAAATGGCATATTCTATGGTTATCTCTCGCTCCCAGTCCAGCATGGAAGAAAGTCTAATAGCGGTCAAAGCCTCTGAAACTAGAGTTTTAGGTGTTAATTGTAGAGGCAAAGCGGGGAGTGATGATGGATGAGAAAAGGGTAGCTACCCGCCTGGTCGGGTGTTGTGACCAGGGGACCGAAGTCCAACCGGACATGTTTAGAACTTGTACGAGGTATATCTTCAGATTATCGCTCAAAAAACTTCGATACCGCGTTTCAGAACGTATGTTACTTGTTGTGACGCAATCTATCGGCTACAGGTTCATCAAACCCACTAAATAGAAGAAGATAATGGTAATTCGACGAGGAAGGCAATTCGTAGTTGCAAAAATCACAACTTAAGTAATTTAAATCTATACCTGTCATTTTCTATCACGAAAGGACAGAAAGTGGCAGCAATAATTTTAGTCGATATTTATTTATTTATTTTTGCCCTCCACTGCTTACCACACAACATGTCTTGTAATAGGCGTTCTTTCTCAAGGCAGAAATGAAGCTGACGTAGTCCGCTGATGGCCTGTCAACTATCTGAGTCTTCTCTTAACCTTCCGATTCTCCTATCAACATTCCGACTCTACAATCAACCTTCCGACTCTTCTATCAACCTTTGTCTTTCCCGTCAACCTATCGACTCTACTGTCAACCTTCCGAATGAACCTACTCACCACATAGAAATGAGGCTGACATACACCGCTGATGACTTGTCAACCAACCGCGACTTCTGTTAACCATCCGATTCTTCTATCAACCTTCCGATTCTACGGTCAACCTTCCGAATCTTCTATCAAACTTCCGACTCTACGGTCAACCTTCCGAATCTTCTATCAACCTTCGGACTCTACTGTCAATCTTCCGACTCTTCTATCAACCTTTGACTTACCCGTCAACCTATCGGCTCTACTGTTAACCTTCCGAATGAAGCTACTCACCACACAGCACTTGTAATAGGCATTCTTCCTCAATGCAGAATTGGGGCTGACATAATCAGCTGCTGGTCCACCGCAAGCTTCCTTCCCTTGGGATTCTCCTGATAGTCTTCCGAAGGAGCATTCCTCGCAACAGGTCTGAAAATTTTGAAGTCATTGATTAGAAATACATATACATATAATCACGCCTTTATCCCTAATGGGGTAGGCAGAGCGTAAACGACCTAAACAAAGGTCGTTCCGCCACGTCTGACAAAGTTTTGAGGGTTAATCAAGATGGTTTTGTACGTATATTGCTGTAGTGACAGGTTGTCAGTCCATCGCCTAAATTGCAATATTCTGAAACCCTCAGATCCCTTAAGATTGATTAGATGGCAGTTCATATATTTGCTTTGTCCGCACATGCATATGTTCAATTAGCATTAAGTCAGAATAGCTAAGTAAAAATCCACATACAAACATACATACATAAAATCACGCTTTTATCCCTTACAGGGTAGGCAGAGCGTAATACGCCTAGGCGCTTTGGCCACGTCGGATAAAAAATCGAGGGCAATTTTAGATTGTATTTTGTATTGCTGTAGTGACAGGTTGTCAGACCATCGCCTAACTTATTGACTTCTGACTTAACTTGCTGACTTCTACAGCATGCCCGCGAGAAAGGGCAGCTGGAACATTCTATGTTTTTCTATCTCTACCAATCCAGCATGAAATAAAAAAAAAACCACTCAGGAATAGAAATGCACTCAAGAACATAAATCCAGAAAACGGACAGCAGCGCTATGATAGCCTATCAATGTATCAATTGTGTACTTCGTTAGCATACCCGTCCACCAAGCATGATTAGGTGATAGAGTATTCTATTCCCTCGAGTATGGTGAGGTGATAGAGTATTCTATTCCCTGGAGCATGGTGAGGTGATAGAGTATTCTATTCCCTGGAGCATGGTGAGGTGATAGAGTATTCTATTCCCTGGAGCATGGTGAGGTGATCGAGTATTCTATTCCCTCGAGCATGGTGAGGTGATCGAGTATTCTATTCCCTCGAGCATGGTGAGGTGATCGAGTATTCTATTCCCTCGAGCATGGTGAGGTGATCGAGTATTCTATTCCCTCGAACATGGTGAGGTGATCGAGTATTCTATTCCCTCGAGCATGGTGAGGTGATCGAGTATTCTATTCCCTCGAGCATGGTGAGGTGATCGAGTATTCTATTCCCTGGAGCATGGTGAGGTGATCGAGTATTCTATTCCCTGGAGCATGGTGAGGTGATCGAGTATTCTATTCCCTCGAACATGGTGAGGTGATCGAGTATTCTATTCCCTCGAGCATGGTGAGGTGATCGAGTATTCTATTCCCTGGAGCATGGTGAGGTGATCGAGTATTCTATTCCCTCGAGCATGGTGAGGTGATCGAGTATTCTATTCCCTCGAACATGGTGAGGTGATCGAGTATTCTATTCCCTGGAGCATGGTGAGGTGATCGAGTATTCTATTCCCTGGAGCATGGTGAGGTGATCGAGTATTCTATTCCCTGGAGCATGGTGAGGTGATCGAGTATTCTATTCCCTCGAGCATGGTGAGGTGATCGAGTATTCTATTCCCTGGAGCATGGTGAGGTGATCGAGTATTCTATTCCCTCGAGCATGGTGAGGTGATCGAGTATTCTATTCCCTCGAGCATGGTGAGGTGATCGAGTATTCTATTCCCTCGAGCATGGTGAGGTGATCGAGTATTCTATTCCCTCGAACATGGTGAGGTGATCGAGTATTCTATTCCCTCGAGCATGGTGAGGTGATCGAGTATTCTATTCCCTCGAGCATGGTGAGGTGATCGAGTATTCTATTCCCTGGAGCATGGTGAGGTGATCGAGTATTCTATTCCCTGGAGCATGGTGAGGTGATCGAGTATTCTATTCCCTCGAACATGGTGAGGTGATCGAGTATTCTATTCCCTCGAGCATGGTGAGGTGATCGAGTATTCTATTCCCTGGAGCATGGTGAGGTGATCGAGTATTCTATTCCCTCGAGCATGGTGAGGTGATCGAGTATTCTATTCCCTCGAACATGGTGAGGTGATCGAGTATTCTATTCCCTGGAGCATGGTGAGGTGATCGAGTATTCTATTCCCTGGAGCATGGTGAGGTGATCGAGTATTCTATTCCCTGGAGCATGGTGAGGTGATCGAGTATTCTATTCCCTCGAGCATGGTGAGGTGATCGAGTATTCTATTCCCTCGAACATGGTGAGGTGATCGAGTATTCTATTCCCTGGAGCATGGTGAGGTGATCGAGTATTCTATTCCCTGGAGCATGGTGAGGTGATCGAGTATTCTATTCCCTCGAGCATGGTGAGGTGATCGAGTATTCTATTCCCTGGAGCATGGTGAGGTGATCGAGTATTCTATTCCCTGGAGCATGGTGAGGTGATCGAGTATTCTATTCCCTCGAGCATGGTGAGGTGATCGAGTATTCTATTCCCTCGAGCATGGTGAGGTGATCGAGTATTCTATTCCCTCGAACATGGTGAGGTGATCGAGTATTCTATTCCCTGGAGCATGGTGAGGTGATCGAGTATTCTATTCCCTGGAGCATGGTGAGGTGATCGAGTATTCTATTCCCTGGAGCATGGTGAGGTGATCGAGTATTCTATTCCCTCGAGCATGATGAGGTGATCGAGTATTCTATTCCCTGGAGTATGGTGAGGTGATCGAGTATTCTATTCCCTCGAGCATGGTGAGGTGATCGAGTATTCTATTCCCTGGAGCATGATGAGGTGATCGAGTATTCTATTCCCTGGAGTATGGTGAGGTGATCGAGTATTCTATTCCCTCGAGCATGGTGAGGTGATCGAGTATTCTATTCCCTGGAGCATGGTGAGGTGATCGAGTATTCTATTCCCTGGAGCATGGTGAGGTGATCGAGTATTCTATTCCCTCGAACATGGTGAGGTGATCGAGTATTCTATTCCCTCGAGCATGGTGAGGTGATCGAGTATTCTATTCCCTGGAGCATGGTGAGGTGATCGAGTATTCTATTCCCTCGAGCATGGTGAGGTGATCGAGTATTCTATTCCCTCGAACATGGTGAGGTGATCGAGTATTCTATTCCCTGGAGCATGGTGAGGTGATCGAGTATTCTATTCCCTGGAGCATGGTGAGGTGATCGAGTATTCTATTCCCTGGAGCATGGTGAGGTGATCGAGTATTCTATTCCCTCGAGCATGGTGAGGTGATCGAGTATTCTATTCCCTCGAACATGGTGAGGTGATCGAGTATTCTATTCCCTGGAGCATGGTGAGGTGATCGAGTATTCTATTCCCTGGAGCATGGTGAGGTGATCGAGTATTCTATTCCCTCGAGCATGGTGAGGTGATCGAGTATTCTATTCCCTGGAGCATGGTGAGGTGATCGAGTATTCTATTCCCTGGAGCATGGTGAGGTGATCGAGTATTCTATTCCCTCGAGCATGGTGAGGTGATCGAGTATTCTATTCCCTCGAGCATGGTGAGGTGATCGAGTATTCTATTCCCTCGAACATGGTGAGGTGATCGAGTATTCTATTCCCTGGAGCATGGTGAGGTGATCGAGTATTCTATTCCCTGGAGCATGGTGAGGTGATCGAGTATTCTATTCCCTGGAGCATGGTGAGGTGATCGAGTATTCTATTCCCTCGAGCATGATGAGGTGATCGAGTATTCTATTCCCTGGAGTATGGTGAGGTGATCGAGTATTCTATTCCCTCGAGCATGGTGAGGTGATCGAGTATTCTATTCCCTGGAGCATGATGAGGTGATCGAGTATTCTATTCCCTGGAGTATGGTGAGGTGATCGAGTATTCTATTCCCTCGAGCATGGTGAGGTGATCGAGTATTCTATTCCCTGGAGCATGGTGAGGTGATAGAGTATTCTATTCCCTGGAGTATGGTGAGGTGATCGAGTATTCTATTCCCTGGAGCATGGTGAGGTGATCGAGTATTCTATTCCCTGGAGTATGGTGAGGTGATCGAGTATTCTATTCCCTGGAGCATGGTGAGGTGATCGAGTATTCTATTCCCTGGAGCATGATGAGGTGATCGAGTATTCTATTCCCTGGAGTATGGTGAGGTGATCGAGTATTCTATTCCCTCGAGCATGGTGAGGTGATCGAGTATTCTATTCCCTGGAGCATGGTGAGGTGATAGAGTATTCTATTCCCTGGAGTATGGTGAGGTGATCGAGTATTCTATTCCCTGGAGCATGGTGAGGTGATCGAGTATTCTATTCCCTGGAGCATGGTGAGGTGATCGAGTATTCTATTCCCTCGAGCATGGTGAGGTGATCGAGTATTCTATTCCCTGGAGCATGGTGAGGTGATCGAGTATTCTATTCCCTGGAGCATGGTGAGGTGATCGAGTATTCTATTCCCTGGAGCATGGTGAGGTGATCGAGTATTCTATTCCCTGGAGCATGGTGAGGTGATCGAGTATTCTATTCCCTGGACCATGGTGAGGTGATCGAGTATTCTATTCCCTCGAGTATGGTGAGGTGATCGAGTATTCTATTCCCTGGAGCATGGTGAGGTGATCGAGTATTCTATTCCCTGGAGCATGGTGAGGTGATCGAGTATTCTATTCCCTGGAGCATGGTGAGGTGATCGAGTATTCTATTCCCTCGAGTATGGTGAGGTGATCGAGTATTCTATTCCCTGGAGCATGGTGAGGTGATCGAGTATTCTATTCCCTCGAGTATGGTGAGGTGATCGAGTATTCTATTCCCTGGAGCATGGTGAGGTGATCGAGTATTCTATTCCCTGGAGCATGGTGAGGTGATCGAGTATTCTATTCCCTCGAGCATGGTGAGGTGATCGAGTATTCTATTCCCTCGAGTATGGTGAGGTGATCGAGTATTCTATTCCCTGGAGCATGGTGAGGTGATCGAGTATTCTATTCGCTGGAGCATGGTGAGGTGATCGAGTATTCTATTCCCTGGAGCATGGTGAGGTGATCGAGTATTCTATTCCCTCGAGCATGGTGAGGTGATCGAGTATTCTATTCCCTCGAGTATGGTGAGGTGATCGAGTATTCTATTCCCTGGAGCATGGTGAGGTGATCGAGTATTCTATTCGCTGGAGCATGGTGAGGTGATCGAGTATTCTATTCCCTCGAGCATGGTGAGGTGATCGAGTATTCTATTCCCTCGAGCATGGTGAGGTGATCGAGTATTCTATTCCCTGGAGCATGGTGAGGTGATCGAGTATTCTATTCCCTCGAGCATGGTGAGGTGATCGAGTATTCTATTCCCTGGAGCATGGTGAGGTGATCGAGTATTCTATTCCCTGGAGCATGGTGAGGTGATCGAGTATTCTATTCCCTCGAGCATGGTGAGGTGATCGAGTATTCTATTCCCTGGAGCATGGTGAGGTGATCGAGTATTCTATTCCCTCGAGCATGGTGAGGTGATCGAGTATTCTATTCCCTGGAGCATGGTGAGGTGATCGAGTATTCTATTCCCTCGAGCATGGTGAGGTGATCGAGTATTCTATTCCCTGGAGCATGATGAGGTGATCGAGTATTCTATTCCCTCGAGCATGGTGAGGTGATCGAGTATTCTATTCCCTCGAGCATGGTGAGGTGATCGAGTATTCTATTCCCTCGAGCATGGTGAGGTGATCGAGTATTCTATTCCCTGGAGCATGGTGAGGTGATCGAGTATTCTATTCCCTCAAGCATGGTGAGGTGATCGAGTATTCTATTCCCTCGAGCATGGTGAGGTGATCGAGTATTCTATTCCCTGGAGCATGGTGAGGTGATCGAGTATTCTATTCCCTGGAGCATGGTGAGGTGATCGAGTATTCTATTCCCTCGAGCATGGTGAGGTGATCGAGTATTCTATTCTCTCGAGCATGTTGAGGTGATCGAGTATTCTATTCCCTCGATGGAGGACATCTAGGCCCGTATTTATATTCAGCACTTGAGAGTGAGAGCGAGTCTAAGTTTGTATCAGAAATATCATTTCAAAACAAAATAGCCTGTCAAATCCATACTTAATATCGCTCTCAATCTTGAGATCGCTTTATATATACGAGCCCTACATTAATTCAGGCTGATTTTGTAATAATAGCAATAGTTAAGTTTAGCCATACCTTGCCAGTATCAGTCTTCGGAACACCACACCGTTTAGCGGGCGCATATGCCATGCCAGCGGAGCATTCATCTTTCAGTCTGAAAAATAAAATGAAACAGTTAAATGACCTAAAAGTGACGACTGGCAGAACTAAGGGCCGCATTTATAATCAGCAATCATGAGTGACGGCGAGTTTGAGTTCGTATCAGAAAAGTCATTTCAGTACAAACTGGCCTGTCAAATCCATACTTTATATTGCTCTCAAGTTTGAGATCGCATCATAAATACGAGCCTTAGATGCGAGCCGGATAGGCAATGACCGGGCTCAACGGCGCGTCTAAGAAAATGCTAATTTTCAGCAAAGGACTCTTTGACCCAGGATGATGTTGAGTATAGAGCATAGAACTTAAAACTATAACTTGGACATATATTCTTCCATACTGGACTGGGAGCGAGAGAAGAACATAGAAAGTGCCCGCTACATTTTCTCCCGGCCATGCTGTTGAAAACCAGCTAAGGGATCCGAGGGTTTCTGTATATTGCAATTTGGGCAAAAGGCTGACAACCTGTCACTACAGCAATATACCTACAAATCTATCTTAAATAACTCTCAAAACTTTGTCAGACGTGACGGTACGACCTTTGTTTCGGTCGTTTACGGTCTGCCTACCCCATTAGGGATAAAGACGTAATTATTATGTACGTATGTATGAATCTTTGACCAAGGCTGCGTAAAAGAGCATAGGACTAAACGTATAACTTGGACATAACTTACTTGAAATGCTGTTCGCAGCAACTCCTCAACCCCGCCAGGCAGATAACCGTCTGATCTGCCTCTATGTCGTCAGGAGGCTCTGCATCATTGCACTGCTGGACCTCAGAAGCCGTCACCGCGAAGCTCTCTCCAGCTGTGCAGCAGGTTTCTGTGATCTCTGCTACTTCTTCTTCTGATAGTGCCGCTAAAAGAAAATGTGTTGTCAAGGTAAGGTTTAACAGCTTATATTTAGTAGGAGATGAAAATATTATAATACCGGGTGTAAGGGACAGCGTCCCGCAAACTGATAGGGCTTGCTCAGGCAACGAAACTGATGAATTCATTAGGAAATTATTTCAAAAGATGAAAAAAAAAAATACCTTTCCATACAAAATCACTACCTCGATCAGACAATTTGTATGCAAAAGCAAAATTATTTTTTACTTCCTTAATAAAAAAATCTTCTGTTAGTTGTTCAGTTCCGTTGACTGAGCAACCCCTATCAGGTTGCGGGACGCTGTCCCTTACACCCCGTAGAGTTCTAAAAATAAGATTACCACCGAATGGGAACCAAATGTAATACGGCGAAGTTTGCGACCCCGAAAGAGGTGGCGCGATGAATTGGACGCATATCGAAAAGAATGGAGAATACTATTAATGAATCGTCCCTAATGAGTATCATCATCTCCCTAGCCTTATCCCGTATCTCACGGGGTCGGCTACCTAATCTAGGGGATTGAACGAGGCTACTGGTTTTTACACAGAGCGACTGCCATCTGACCTCCGCAACCCAGAAGGGAAACCAGACCCAATCCTAGATTAGGTCAGAGTTTTCAAGCCGCCAATGCTTAGCATTGGCCTCTGTCATGGCTTAACGACTAATATCTATGGTATTAAACGATATTAACCGGGACCAACGGCTTAACGTGCCTTCCGAAGCACGGAAAAAGCGCCGAATAAACGTACATATGAAATTCGAAAACCGAAAAACACGTTGGTACACGGTGGGATTCGAACCACGACCTCCCGCTCAGGCGGCCCTATCCACTACACCATCGGGCTCTCGTCTCGGGAATCGTCCCTAATGAGTATATAGTAAGTGAAAGAGGCCTTTGCCCAGCAGTGGGACACCACAAGATTAAAGAAAGAAAATAATAAATTTGTTTCTGGCAGGACTCGAACCTGCGTCTCTGGAATGCCGGCACATCGCTCTACCAACTAAGCTACAGAAACGGTAAAGGGAGGGACGAACGAGAGTGACGAGGGAGATGGGGGACCGGCATTCCAGGGGTTCGAGTCCTGCCAGAAATAAATTTATTATTTTATTGCTTTCATATTATTTGAAATCACTACATAGTATAAAACAAAGTCGCTTTTTCTGTCCCTATATCCCTATGTATGCATACCTTATCTTTAAAACGGATTCAAGAGGAAGGTATAATAATGTATGTATAATACATGCATAATGTAGTAGAGAAACACTGATAATTTCCGTGCGAGGCTTCGGGGCGGGTCGCTAGTATGAAATAAAGAAATCACTACACAGTAAAACAAAGTCGCTTTCTCTGTTCCTATATCCCTATGTATGTATAAATATCTTTAAAACTACGCAACGGATTTTGATGCGGTTTCTTTTAATGGATAGAGTGATTCAAGAGGAAGGTTTATATGTATAATACATGCTTAATAGTAGAGAAACACTGATAATTTCTGTGCGAAGCCGGGGCGGGTCGCTAGTAAATAATAATTAAAGATTTCAAAAAAATTTGCTCGCCGTCTGTTGCACTGGGGGAATTACCGTGCTCCCACGTACCACACCTGACGATCTATGAGCAAAATCATCCAATTTATTAAAACTGGTGCGAACATAGCGTTGGCGTTGATCAGTTTAACACAGTGTTGCCAAGTACGGCGACTTAACGCCATTTAGGCTCATATCTATGAAGCAATATCAAACCTGAAATATGTAGTACTATTACGAAAGCAATATTAAGTATGGATTTGACAGGCCAGTTTGTACTAAAATGATATTTCTGGTATGAACTCAAACTCGCTGTCACTCATGAGAGCTGATTATAAATACGGCCCTTAGTCTTTTTTTTTTTTTTTTTAAATATATATAGGCGAGCATTTGTCCGCCATCTTACCTGGTGGAAAGTGACGATGCGGACTATGTTGAAGCATACTCACCTATGTAGTGCCTATTCACTCTCGCCTTGAAAAGGCCCAGGTTATATTGTTCCGGAAACAGATCCGCCGGCAGGGAGTTCCACTCCTTAGCCGTTCGCATTAAGAATGTGGAAGCGAACCGCTTCGTGCGAATTTGTGGTATATCCACGACATAAGGGTGGAACCCCTGTCCACGCCTCGTGCTCCGGAGATGGAAAGGGGAGGGGGGTATAAGGTCATGAAGTGCTAACGCGCACTCCCCGAAATGTATCCTGTAAAATACCGACATGCACGCCACTCTGCGACGGTGCTCAAGGTTCTGTAGTTTTGCCTCAACCAGTGCTGAGTCTCCAATGAGCTTCTTAGCACGTTTCTAAATTGAGTCTAAGGCAGCCAGCTGGTATTTAGCTGAACCGTCCCAAAGGTGGCAGCAGTACTCCATACACGATCGGACTTGACCTGTGTACAACTGCAATAGCTGTCCCGGTGTGAAGTATCGCCTCACCTTCGAGAGGATACCAAGTTTTTTGGCAGCTGTTGTGGCCAGAGACTCAATGTAACGTCCAAAGTTCAAGTCGGACGTAAGGCTCATACCAAGAAGCTCAAGATGGTCAGAAATCGGTACGGATACATCCCGGAAAGTTGGAGCCAGGTTAAAAGGACTCCGTTTTGTCGAGAATAGACACGCCTGGGTTTTGGATGCGTTGAACTTGACGAGATTGGCATCGCCCCACTCGGATATCACCCTTAGCGATGAGTTCAGACGATCCACTATGGACTCCCGACAAGACTGGATTGTTTCACTGTTGGCCCTTGCACTGGACAGATATCTGTCAACAACCGTGCTGTCATCAGCGTACCCAAAGGTATCGGGTGTCAACATGTCGTTGATATGCAGCAGGAATAAGGTTGCAGACGGGACAGAACCTTGAGGAACTCCGGCATCAATACCCTGTTGTCCGGAGGAGCAGCCTTCTAAGACCACTTGTATGGATCGTTCACTCAAGAAGTCCGAAATATAGTTGCAAAGGCCAGCAGGTAACCCGTAGGCGGGAAGCTTGCCAGTAAGGCTAGCGTGCCAGACCCTGTCAAAGGCCTTGGAGATATCCAGAGACACGGCAAGTGCTTCACCATGTCTCTCGATAGCCTCGCTCCATAAGTGAGTGGCATGCACGAGGAGGTCCCCCGTCGATCGCCCTCGGCGGAAGCCGTATTGGCGATCGTTAAGGAGATCATTATCCTCAAGGAATGCCAGGAGCCGATTATTCAGTACACGCTCCATAATCTTGTCTATTTCGGAGGGTGCTGTGGCGACCAAAAATTGCGAATTGCAATTTAGGCTCTCTCAAAAAAAATTGGCGATGTTAGGTTACTTTAAAAATAATTAGGCGAAGTAGGCTATTTTCATCATATAGAGTACTAGCTACCCGCCCCGGCTTAGCACGGAAATCATCAGTGTTTCTCTACTATATTATGCATGTATTATACATATAAACCTTCCTCTTGAATCACTCTATCCATTAAAAGAAACCGCATCAAAATCCGTTGCGTATAGGGACAGAGAAAGCGACTTCGTTTTATACTATGTAGTGATGAAGAATACGAACAAAATGGATTGGATGGACAAGGGATTTCTTAATAATAATTGGAAATTTCTACATACATACATATATTCACGCCTGTATCCCTAATGGGGTAGGCAGAGCGTAAACGACCTAAACAAAGGTGTCCCGCCACGTCTGACAAAGTTTTGAGGGTTATTTAAGATAGAATTCTAGGTATATTGCTGTAGTGACAGGTTGTCAGCCCATCGCCTAAATTACAATATACTGAAACCCTCGGATCCCTTAGCTGGATTTTACAGCATGCCCGGGAGGAAATGCAGCTGGCACATTCTATGTTTGCATGGAAGGAAATTTCTACCATCCACGCATGATCCGGGTAGATCTTTGATTCAAGATTTTGAGATCGAACCAAATTATTTAAATAACATCCCTACTAAAATAGTAGCTATTTAGGCTATTCGTTAATTATTTAGGACTTCACCTATGGCCACTTTTAGTCGACGTGAAATGGACTTTTCGGCGATTTCATACTAAAAAGACTTGGCAACACTGGTTTAACAAGCTCCTAATCATATGATTCAGACTATTTCTACACCACAGGAATAGGATCTAGGATTTTAATAAAGCTATGCATAGATAGCTTTATAGCAGTAGTCTTTAGCTATCTATGAGAGCCCGATGGTGTAGTGGATAGGGCCGCTGCCTCCTGAGCGGGAGGTCGTGGTTCGAATCCCACCATGTACCAAGGTGTTTTTCGGTTTTCGAATTTCATATGTACGTTTATTCGGCGCTTTTTCCGTGCTTCGGAAGGCACGTTAAGCTGTTGGTCCCGGTTAATATCGATTAATACCATAGATATTAGTCGTTAAGCCATATCAGAGGCCAGTGCTAAGCATTGGCGGCTTGAAAACTCTGACCTAATCTAGGATTGGGTCTGGTTTCCCTTCTAGGTTGCGGAGGTCAGATGGCAGTCGCTCTGTGTAAAAACCTGTACCCTTGTTCAATCCCCTGGATTAGGTAGCCGACCCCGTAAGATACGGGATAAGGATAGGGAGTTGATGATGATAAAGCTATCTATGGCACTCAGTATTTTTTTTTAAGAGTAAGTAGTCCTCGTCACATATACGTCACGTATTTATATTGTTTAAGTATTAAGATGAATCTTCCATGCTGGACTGGGAGCGAGAGAAAAACATAGAATGTGCCAGCTGCATTTCCTCCCGGGCATGCTGTAAAAACCAGCTAAGGGATCCGAGGGTTTTAGTATGTTGCATTTTAGGCGATGGGCTGACAACCTGTCACTACAGCAATATACATACAAGTCTATCATAAATAACCTTCAAAACTTTGTCAGACGTGGCGGAACGACCTTTGTTTAGGTCGTTTACGCTCTGCCTACCCCATTAGGGATAAAGGCGTGATTATATGTATGTATGTATGTATTAAGATGAACTTAGTATGCACCATCCCGCTATCTGCTATGTACTCTCCTAATATCCAAAGGTTGCCTGGTAGACATTGCTGCTTTAGCAATAAGGTCGCCTTTATTGTACCGTTTTGTTCCTTACTTTTCTGTTGTATGTATTTGTGTTTCTTTGTGCAATCAAGTATCTTGTATTGTATTGTATTGTAATATTTATCAGAAAATATAGTGAATATGAGTTGAATTAAAATGTCTAGAGCTACGAGTAAATATATACTATCACGCCTAGTGTAGTGGATAGGGCCGCTGCCTCCTGAGCGGGAGGTCGTAGTTCGAATTCCACCACGTACCAATGTGTTTTATGGTTTTCGAATTTCATATCTACTTTTATTCGGCGCTTTTTCCGTGCTCCGGAAGGCACGTTAAGCCGTTGATCCCGGTCCGTAGATATTAGTTTTTAACCCATGTCAGAGGCCAGTGCTAAGCATTGGCGGTTTGAAAAGTCTGACCTAATCTAGGATTGGAGGAGGAGGTCAGATGGCAGTCGTACTGTGTAAAAACCAGTACCCTCATTCAATCACCTAGATTGGGTAGCCGACCCCGTGAGATACGGGATAAGGCTAGGGAGATGATGATGACATACTATCACGCCTATATCTCTAATGAGTATATAGTCATATTGTTGAAATAAGGAAAATCGGTTTCGTAGAAGTAACTCATAATCATAGCATAACAAACATACATACATAAAATCACGCCTTTATCCCTTACGGGGTAGGCAGAGCGTTAAACGCCTCGTAAAAGGCGCTTTCGCCGCGTCTGACAAAAATTGAGGGCAATTTTAGATTGTTATGTGTATTGCTAATGTGTAGTGACAGGTTGTCAGCCCGTCGCCTAAATTACAATACACTGTAACCCTCGAGTCCCTTTTGCTGTCTTCTACAGCATGCCCGGGAGGAAGGGCAGCTGGAACATTCTATGTTTTTCTATCTCTCCCAGTCCAGCATGAGAGAAAACAAACATACATATTTACTTAACTCTTTTAAATGTAATGGATGAATCAGTATGAAAAAGACCACATTATAATCAATACTGTTTTTAACTATCAAAATACTTAATTTGCTTCCATGCTGGACTGGGAGCGATAGAATAACGTAGAATGTGCCAGCTGCATCTCCTCCCGGGCATGCTGTAAAAACCAGCTAAGGGATACGAGGGTATACTGTAATTTAGGCGATGGGCTGACAACCTGTCACTACAGCAATATACAGTTCTATATTAACCCTCAAAACTTGTCAGACGTGGCGGAACGACCTTTGTTTGGGTTGTTGACACTCTGCCTACCCCATTAGGGATACAGGCGGATATTTTATTAACTTACATATACGTAAATGGTTCAAGTTCATATCTCATTCTGTTTATTTCTTAGTAATCTCTATTAACCACTATATATAAGGTCTTCTTCTGTCGAGTGGGTATCGAGTCTATCGACCCGATGAACCCTGGTGTCAGAGTTTTTAAACCGCCTAGTAGCACAACTATCTGATAGTTCAACCTCTCACATGGTTTTAAGTAACGACCACTATCAAAGACAGCGACCGGGACCGACGGCTGAACGTGCCCTCCGAAGCACAAAATCTTTTTCTTTTCGGACAATCAGGTGATTCAGCCTGCAATGTCCTAACCAAACTGGGGAAAAATTCACAAAGTAATAAATTCTCAAATATAAACTTTGTGTTTCCCCCTGGGAATCGAACCCAGGACCTCCGGATCGGGAGTCCATGGCACTAGCCACTAGACCACGGAGGCAATTATATATGAGGTGTTAGGATATTTTTAACTACGTACTGCCTATATTCGTAACTATTTAAAAAAAACTCTTTCCTCTTGTGTCTAGTGCTTTCCTAGACTTTGCTGGGATAAAATTTCTCAACCAACCGATTGGGTCTGGTTTCCCTTCTGAGTTGCGGAGGTCAGATGGCAGTCGCTCTGTGTAAAAACCAGTACCCTCGTTCAATCACCTAGATTAGGTAGCCGACCTGCCGGTAGGCTAGGGAGATGATGATGATGGAGAGCTGTCAGCTGTTGTCTTTTTGCTACTTCTGATGATGTTGGCCTCATTCATTAACGGCTTACGATTCATTCTGTTTGTTTATAAAACGCGATGATCTGTGCGACCTCGGATGTACTTAGAGTGTGAGAAGTACATTTTGCATCCGGGCTCTTATATACAGCCATATGGGATAGGTATATACTTTAGTTTAATTTACATAGGTAGGATAATTTCTTTCATGCTGGACTGAGAGAGATAAAAAAACATAGAATGTTCCAGCTGTCCTTCCTCCCGGGGATGCTGTAGAAGTCAGCAAAAGGGACTCGAGGGTTACCGTGTATTGTAATTTAGGCGATGGGCTGACAACCTGTCACTACAGCAATATACGTACAAAACCATCTTGAATAACCCTCAAAACTTTGTCAGACGTGGCGGAACGACCTTTGTTTAGGTCGTTTACGCTCTGCCTACCCCATTAGGGATAAAGGCGTGATTATATGTATGTATGTAAGGATAATTTCTTTCATGCTGGACTGAGAGAGATAGAAAAACATAGAATGTTCCAGCTGTCCTTCCTCCCGGGCATGCTGTAGAAGTCAGCAAAAGGGACTCGAGGGTTACCGTGTATTGTAATTTGAGCGATGGGCTGACAACCTGTCATTATAGCAATACAAATTACTATCTAAAATTGCCCTCAATTATTGTCAGACGTGGCGGAAGCGCCTTTTACGAGGCGTTTAACGCTCTGCCTATCCCGTAAGGGATAAAGGCGTGACTGTATGTATGGTTGAATGTAGGATAAGCTTGCTGATATAATAGGTATCAGTATATAAAAATGACAGAAAGCTTAAATTGTGCATAGAATTCCCACAGAATAATATTTTTATAGATTTACCCTTATTATTTTAATTTCATTCAAGTATTTGAATAGTTGATACATACATACCTATAATCACGCCTTTACCCCTAATGGGATAGGCAGAGCGTAAACGACCTAAACAAAGGTCATTCCGCAATGTCTGACAAACTTCTGAGAGTTATTTAAGATAGACTTGTAGGTATATTGCTGTAGTGACAGGTTGTCAGCCCATCGCCAAAATTGCAATATACTGAAAACCTCGGATCCCTTAGCTGTTTTTTACAGCATGCCCGGGAGGAAATGCAGATGGCACATTGTATGTTTTTCTTTCACTCCCAGTCCAGCAGGGAAGAATGATAAGTTGATGTATATTTTAAAGAATTTAACAATACTTATAATGATAATATATACATACATTTTTATATGTGGTAAATAAAATTCCAATGTTTTCATTTGACTTGTAAATATGCCATTTATTTCAGGCTTCGCATCGCGCTATATTTACGAAAAGAAATGAGCAGACATAAAACATAATAATATTCTCTCCAAAAAAAGAAGGTTCTGTCTTGTGGAATTCTTCGTACAACAGCCCTGGAAGTTCAAGGTTCCTTATTTCAATTCAGTTTATTCATGCTTATGTAGGTTTTCCTATGCTGGGCGAGAGAAAAACATAGAATGTGCCAGCTGCATTTCCTCCCGGGCGTGCTGTAATAACCAGCCAATTTAACTAGTCATCATAGCGATGCATGTTTATACTTTGACATAAACCGTTTTATTCATAGTTTTACTTTGACTCAGGATACTATGTACCTGTCAAAATTGTTAAAAGGACAGCTACATTGTTAGCATTTAATATATGTGACACAGTTATAAATAATATAACACAGGTGTCTCCTAGGAAGTACTATTATTAAAAATAATTTAAACTAATATGAAATTGCATATAGTGCCCGATGGTGTAGTGGATAGGGCCGCTGCCTCCTGAGCGGGAGGTCGTGGTTCGAATACCACCACGTACCAATGTGTTTTTCGGTTTTCGAATTTCATATGTACGTTTATTCGGTGCTTTTTCCGTGCTTCGGAAGGCACGTTAAGCCGTTGGTCCCGGTTAATATCGTTTAATACCGTAGATATTAGTCGTTAAGCCATATCAGAGGCCAGTGTTAAGCATTGGCGGCTTGAAAACTCTGACCTAATCTAGGATTGGGTCTGGTTTCCCTTCTGGGTTGCGGAGGTCAGATGGCAGTCGCTCTGTGTAAAAACCAGTACCCTCGTTCAATCCCCTAGATTAGGAAGCCGACCCCGTGAGATACGGGATAAGGCTAGGGAGATGATGAATTTAAACTAATATGCTCGACAAAGGATAATCCCTCTATGAATGATGTAAATAAATCGATTTTATCTGACAAACAATTAACAAAACATTTGACTAGTAGAAAACCAACTTATTTCAAATTATTACATCAAAATATTGAGGGACATTCCAGCAAATTGTTACAGGTTGAATTAGTTTTAGAAAAATATAAATATGACATTGTATGTTTAACAGAACATTGGCATTTATATTGTCAAATATTAATTAGAAATGACAAATATTAAAATATTAATCAGTGTTGCTAGTTCTTTCAATCGACAATCCCTAACTCGCGGTGGATCTACATACATACTATCACGCCTGTATCCCTATTGGGTTAGGCAGAGAGTGAACAACCCTAACAAAGGTTGTTCCGCAACGTCTGACAAGTTTTGAGGGTTGTTTAAGATAGAAGTGGATATTGCTGTAGTGACAGGTTGTCAGCCCATCGCCTACATTACAATATACCCTCGAAACCTACACGTGTGACGTCAACTTCTGTTACTTGTATTGATAATGTTTTCTGTTATTGTGACCCTGCAGAAAAAAACATAATTGACTCTCTTGGATCAGATTATAGAGGTCAAAGTGTAACATTTCCATTCCTCCTATAAATCAAAGAATTAAAATTGAGTCAAGACGTATTACTACTAGTAGGTTAGAAAAATACCAAAATGTGTTCATCAATAAATTGCCTAATCTTAATTTTAATAGTGATCCCAATAACGTTTATAATATTTTACAATTAGTGAAGAATTTGAAATTATTTTCGAAATTGATTCAAAAGAAATTAATACGAAATTTAAATTCAGTGATTGGGCGACCACAGGTCTACGAATCAGTAGAGATAGACTTTTTGATCTTTATGAGCAGAGAAACATGACAAATAGTGATAGCCTCAACCAATTTGTTAAAAATTATTCGAAAACATTTAAGTTAGCATGCCTAATGGCTAAAGCAAATTTTATTAGTAACAAAATTAAAACTGCTGATAATAAAATTAAAACTGTATGGAAAGTTATCAACAGCTTCTTCTTCTTCTGTCGAGTGGGTATAGAGTCCTTCGACCCGATAAACCCTGGTGTCAGAGTTTTTAAACCGCCTAGTAGCACAACTATCAGGCCTCTGACATGGTTTTAAGTAACGACCACTATCAAAGACAGCGACCGGGACCGACGGCTTAACGTGCCCTCCGAAGCACTAAATCTTTTTCTTTTCGGACAATCAGGTGATTCAGCCTGCAATATCCTAACCAAACTGGGGAAAAATTCACAAGGTGATAAATTCTCAAATATCAACTTTGTGTTCCACCCCTGGGAATCGAACCCAGGACCTCCGGATCGAGAGTCCATGGCACTAGCCACTAGACCACGGAGGCAGTTATCAACGGCGAAACAGGTAAAACAAAGCCACGTGAAAATAACTTTTCAATTCAAACTGACCGTGGAATAATTAGTAATGATTGCGAAGTTGCCCAGGAATTTGAAACATTTTTTCACAAATATACCCCTGATAACTACTGAATCTCTCAACTCTTCACCTTTGCTTTCATTAACATTACTTAAAGAAAACGGGAGCCTGCAATTCTGAATTTAAATTTAGTCATGTTAGCCCCCAGCGAATTGTTAAATTGTTTAAAGATATCTTTATATCTTTAAACAATTTAAGGCAACTGAAGACTTATGGGGGATGTCAGTCAAAGTGTGTACCTCAATTATCAATGTATTAGCACCATACTTGTCAGATATTTTTAATGATTGTATTGATCACGGTATATTTCCTGATTTGATGAAAAACAGTAAAGTAGTTCCTTTGTTCAAGGCTGGTGACAAGGCAGATCCAAGCAACTATAGGCCTGTATCTGTTTTACCAGTATTGAGCAAAGTGTTTGAAAAGATCATGCTCAATCAAATGCTTTCTCATTTTAATCACAATAAATTATTACATAACCAGCAATTTGGGTTTACAAAGGGACATTGCACTACAGATGCTGGTGTTGCCGTTTTGAATCATATATTTAGTGCTTGGGAGGAATCAAAAGAGTCCATTGGCGTATTTTGTGACCTCTCTAAAGCATTTGATTGCGTAGATCATGAAACTTTATTGTCAAAATTGAAACACTATGGAATCAAAAATCAAGCCTTGAGAATTTTAAATTCTTATTTGGACGATAGGATCCAAAATGTAAACGGAGCTAAGTCATCAGGGTCTCGTGTTAAAATAGGTGTACCTCAAGGTTCGATATTAGGTCCATTTCTTTTTCTAGTGTATATTAATGATTTGCCCTACACGATAGAGAATTTGTCAAAGATTGTATTATTTGCAGATGATACATCTCTTATATATAAAGTTGTTAGACATATCCAAAATTATGACAACTTAAATAACACTCTTGGACAAATTCATAATTGGTTCACTGTTAATAATTTAGTGTTGAATGCGAAAAAAACCAATGTATAAAATTTACTTTGCCTAATGTACATTCTTCCAATAATGATGTTGTACTTAATCATGAAAAAATAGAGTTCACCGAAAGCACAGTTTTAGTTTTAGTCTTAGGGATTACACTTGACTCGTAACTTCAATGGCTCACATTACATCTTTATCGGGGAGACTAAGTTCAGCCGCATTTGCTGTGCGAAGAATCCGAGAGCTCACGGTTGTTGCTACAGCAAGACTTGTATATTTTAGTAGGCTTAACGTGCCCTCCGAAGCACGAAATCTTTCTATTTCGGACAATCAGGTGATTTAGCCTGCAATGTCCTAATCAAACTGGGGAAAAATTCACAAAGTGATAAATACTCAAATATCAACTTTGTGTTTCCCCCCTGGAAATCGAACTAAGAACCTCCGGATCAGAAGTCCATGGCACTAGCCACTAGACCACGGAGGCAGTATGAGACGCAATGGGAGGTCTATTTAGTTTTTAATTTATTTCTAAGTGTAGGTTGAGTTGTGTATTTTGTATTTAATTGTGTTTTACTTAAATATATATATAATAAAAATCAAAAAACATAATATATTCCAATTTTTATAAATGGAAAACCAGGTTTAAAGGTACAATACCTGAGTGACGCGATAATCTTTCAGTAATCTGTTACTTTTCTTTCTTTCCCTATTTCAAATCTGACAGGAAGGGCAAAATGACAATTGTTAAAGTTACATACATACATATAATCACGCCTTTATCCCTAATGGGGTAGGCAGAGCGTAAACGACCCAAACAAAGATCGTTCCGCCACGTCTGACAAAGTTTTGAGGGTTATTCAAGATAGATTTGTAAGTATATTGCTGTAGTGACAGGTTGTCAGCCCATCGCCTAAACTACAATACACTGAAACCCTCGGATCCCTTAGCTGGATCTTACAGCATGCCCGGGAGGAAATGCAGCTGGCACATTCTATGTTTTTCTTTCGCTCCCAGACCAGCATGGAAGTAAATAAATAAATAAATATAAGCTAGAGTTGTCAAAATAGTGACTGTTAAAGTTAGTGTTTCAAACGGTGCTGGATAAGCGATATTTATATGACCGGATTACCGAAACTCTATACTCTGGATCTAACGTATTAATGTCAGAGGTTTTTGAACTCCTTTGGTAAACCAATCATGATTGTCATTTTCCCAATTATTATTATATACCTATATTTTATTAAGTTATTGTAAATACCGTATTGTATGCTCATACCAATAAAAACTTTTACTTGAAACTAAACCTAAAGTTGAGATTTATCTGCGCAGGTTCTGTATTGCGTCCTACCTGCTTTATGGTTGTTTTTAAGTGCTTATTTCTCCTAAACAAAACATTTGAAAATTCTAAAAAAATATACATTTAAGAAATTAGTTCATGGTCTGCAATTATAACATTTTAGAAAATATTCTAGTTTATAAATAAGTAGGTAAAAAAAAACTTTGATATTCATTCTAAACGATTAGTAGCGCATTTACGGTTCCTTCGGGAAATTATCTGTATTATGATTATCTAAAGTCGCAACATAGTTTTTTTAATCCGACTCGTAGTTTTTTAGAAATTAGCTTTTTTGTTAGTTTTTCACTCATTTTTGAAGCGGCCATGGACGTAACCGCCACGCCGTAGCGCGCGCTGATTTGAATGGTATTCTAAGGCATTATGGGCGATGGTTTTATATCTTGAAATCTACCTGCTTATCTGCCGGGAGGTTATCCTTAAGCGAAAAGAAACATCATCAGCAAGCCATAACTTGATTGGTAAATCTATATTACCTAAACACTAGTAGGTATTTACTACCTAGGCCGGAAGCCTATTAGTACCATAGCAGAGACACTGACCTAACGTGCACTCTGAAGCACAGAATTATCTTACAAGTAAGAACATTTTAATTCAAAATTCATCGGGACTTTGTTCGAATTGAGAATCCCTCGCTAAGAAGAAGAATTCAACATACATACATATAATCACGCCTTTATCCCTAATGGGGTAGGCAGAGCGTAAACGACCTAAACAAAGGTCGTTCCGCCACGTCTGACAAAGTTTTGAGGGTTATTTAAGATAGATTTATAGGTATATTGCTGTAGTGACAGGTTCAGGTTCATCAGGACAGCCCATCGCCTATATTGCAATAAACTGAAACCCTCGATTCCCTTAGCTGGTTTATACAGCATGCCCGGGAGGAAATGCAGCTGGCACATTCTATGTTTTTCTCTCGCTCCCAGGCCAGCATGGAAGAATTCAAGATTTAGTCAATTGGGTCAACTTTATTTGTCTCCTATCAGAATCGAAACCACGACGTATGAAACATCGGATCAGGAGGCTTACTTAACTCTTCACTAAGCCACTTCGGCAGTCGATACATGAATAAATATGGGTAAAGTCAAAACACTAGGGCCCGTAATTATAATCAACTCTCAAGAGTGACAGCGGGTTTGAGTTTGTAATAAATAGTAAATTTGTAAATTTCAGAAATGTCATTTCAGTACAAAACGGCCAATCAAATCCAAACTTAATATTGCTCTCAATCTTGAGATCGCTTTATAAATTTGAGCTTATGATATCTGTCCTTTGACAGTCTGGCACCCAGAAATTCCCTCTAAATTCCCTTTTTATTAATTCTCCAGTAGGACATCATAATATGTGCTTTTCTTATCCTGCGTGTAAGGGACAGCGTCCATCAAACTGATAGGGGTAACTCAGTCAACGCAACTGAACAACTATCACCAAGACATTCTTTCAGGAAAATAAATAAAAAATACTTTTCCATATAAACGGTCTGATCGAGGTGGCCATTTTGTTTATTTTTAATTTTTCTGGTGAATGTTGTTCAGTATCATTGACAGAGTAACCCCTATCAGTTTGCGGGACGCTGTCCCTTACACGCCGGCCACCGATGTAATCGCTTGCCCCCTTGCTCTCCTTTGCTTATTTTTTAAGTGACACAGTAAGATTAATATTTACCCCAGATATATCTACAAAGAATGAGTGATATTTGATCAAGTGTGTTCTAAAATTATTGTTATAGATGTTCACGTTCGCACGATTCGCAGAAATAAAACAAATAAGTTTACTCACGTTCACCATTTGCAAACTGTCTGGTCGCACACAGCACTAAATGGAACAACACTAAAAACTTCATATTTTCAAATACCGAACGAACTTTTAAAAGCAAAACCTTCTTTTTAAAAAATCAAAACAGCTCCCTTCTCACTTTTTAAAGTCTTTACTAATTATGCTCGAATTTCCGGCCAGTTTGAAAGAGTTCTTTTTTCAAAATTCACAAGTTTCTCACATGTTATTTTCGCATGCGCGCCTCACGTTTTATCTAGCGCGCGTCTTGGCGTAAAATGATACGCGGGTCACAGTTGGTGATAACGTTTTGCGCATGTCATCTGAGGACCTAATACGGGCCATAGTTCGCTCCAAGTAGAAAACACTTGGATTTGTTGTCTTAGTCATCATTTGGGGGGAAGGCAACGTGTGAGGTATTCTCTTGTATGTAAACACTTAATAGTCCTCCCAACCATTTTACGGTGACGGAGGCCAATCTCAAAGAG
Source organism: Scrobipalpa costella (assembly GCA_949820665.1). Lineage (NCBI taxonomy): Eukaryota > Metazoa > Arthropoda > Insecta > Lepidoptera > Gelechiidae > Scrobipalpa > Scrobipalpa costella. The sequence goes on along the minus strand of OX463320.1, from coordinate 9,841,906 downwards.
ATCAACCATCTGCGCAGAACTTGTTTTTAGTGCCCAAGTGTATGCTCAATACACAAGTGCATTCTGTATTCCATCAATTCTGATGGGACCCGGACAGATTGACTGACACGACCAGAGAGAAATCAGGCGCAGGACCGATTATTTACATGCCCATCTGACAGCATGGATAATCTTACTTTTCGGACAATCAGGTGATCAGCCTGCAATGTCCTAACCAAACTAGAAACAACAACACAAAGTCGGTGTCCCCCGCCGGGAATCGAAACCGTGCCCTCCGGGTTGAGAGCCCATGGCTCAGACCGCCAGACCACGGAGGCAGTTAAACACTTATACAGTCTGACTAACCCTGTTGAAATATATTTTCATTGGTTCTACTAGATCTTGACTAACATCAAGTAATTTAGACTAAACGTACCTTCTAAAGTACAGAAAGCGTTATATATTTCTGCGTCTTGTCGTTAAAGCACAGTAAGGGTAAATTTTCGTTGGAGTCTTGAAATCTCCAGCCCACGTTGAACTTAGAAAGTAGTTCCTCTTCCCAAGAATATATCCTTAAAGTTTCAATGTTGGTAGGCAGTTTAAGCGATGGACTGACTACCCACCTCAACAGTAATGCACAATAGTATCCAAAATTTATCTTAAAAAATTACAGTTTTTTTTTTTTTAAGTTTAAGTTTGTTGAACTCAACACCTAAGTTCATTTATTTAGCGTTGTGTCATGGATACCAAATTATTTTGCAGCCCATAAACAGCTTTTTCGTTACAACTTTGAAGAAAGTAAAGCGCAAATCATATGTTTGTAACAAGGTTATTGTCTGCGGTTCCGAAAATTGAACGTCTCCTAAGTTGCAAAGAAAATGCTGTCTACGGGCCGCAAAACACGTTGGTATCGTTAACGCAAAGTTAAAAAAACGAACTTCCATGCTGACTTGGGAGCAAGAGAAATACATAAAATGTGCCAGCTGCATTTCCTCCCGGGCATGCTGTAAAAACTAGCTAAGGGATCCGAGGGTTTCTGTATATTGTAATTTAGGCGATAGGCTGACAACCTGTCACTACAGCAATATACCTACAAATTCATCTTAAATAACCCTCAAAACTTTGTCAAACATGGCGGAACGACCTTTGTTTAGTTCGTTTACGCGTTGCCTGTCCCATTGGGGATAAAGGCGTGATTATATGTATGTATGTAAAAAAACGAACTATATTGCTAAGTATTCTTTTGTCTATCTGTTTCTGTTTACCCGATTACTACACTCAGTAGTAAATAATAGATCGTTTCTCTATGCAGGTCGCGGAACTTGTCGGGATTCGAACCTTGCAACTCCGCAACCTAGTTCCAGCACGCACATGCAATCCATTTGCGTGTTTTATTGCCTTTTAGAGATGGGATAAAAGCTTCTCATACAAATAGAATGAACCGTTTTAGTACACTTCTAAGGGTGATATGGAAAGGGTGTTTAAATCTATATACCTACAAATCTAGAGAAGAACCAGAACTTCCTTCCATTTAAAACCAAAATCATGCTCTTCTTCTCCCCATTCTCGACTACGCTGATGTTTGTTATTTGGATGCAACGGAAGAATTACTGAATAAGCTTGAGCGCCTACAAAATCTGGCGATTCGATTTATATTTGGACTTCGTAAGTATGATCATGTATTCGAATTTCGTGCTCAGCTTAAGTGGTTTCTAATCCGACTTCGACATGACGTGACCTGACCACTTTTTACAACATCCTTCACAATCCTGCCACTCCTGACTATCTCCGCTCCCGTTTCCATCGCCTTCCTCCAGATCCTCGCTCTAGGCGCGTCTGCATCACTAAGGTGCTGGAGTGCCATAGTACTAAATTTCTTAAAAAGATACGATCTTATTTACGTTTTTAAAAAGAGATTAAAAGAGCACTTCTTATCTGAACAAGTTTAATGTATGTATTTATGTATTGTAGTTAATGTTCCTACGTATATATATACGATATATAAGCATTATATATGTATGTATTGTTTGATTTAATCTTATTGATTTATTATTTTAGCGTTTAAAAGAAAATTTAGAGTATATCTGTTTATTCTTAGTTTACATTTCATTGTATTTGTCTTGCCCTTAAAATGTTTCTCATTGTTTAACTGCCAGTGGATTAGCTGAAAGATTTCTCTTCATAGAGATAAGTTCGCCCTTGCATACCTTTCTGTAAACTTCATTTCTTGTGTTTCAATGCAATAAACAAAATATAATCTATCTCAAAACTTTGTCAGACGTGGCGGAACGACTTTTGTTTAAAAAAGAAATAAAGCATCGCTTCGGTAGCACATAAATAAATTAGATTAGGCCGGTAGTAGTTTTGAGGGTTATTTAAAATAGATTTGTAGGTATATTGCTGTGGTGACAGGTTGTCAGCCTATCGCCTAAATGGCAATATACAGAAACGCTCGGATCCCTTAGCTGGTTTTTACAGCATACCCGGTATGAAATTCAGTTGGCACAAGTTTTTCTCTCGCTCCCAGTCCAGCTTGGAAGAAACCTCTAATACCTCTAATAAGCATACATAAATAACAAATTCGAATAAATAAACTAACTACTAATTAAAAGATATAAGCAAATGCTTCGGTACGCGCCGTCTGCCAGGGGCCAGGACGGATTGAGGGCGATATATTTCGTGATAATTGAATGAAATTGATTACTCCATAGTTTAAAATATTAAACAGTTCTACTTTAAAATGTTTATCAATCTGCCCTTAAGTAAAAGATGGGTCAGAAATTGGTCATCGCATTGGGTCAAGTTCGCTAGATAATAACCATCATCTATTGAGTAATTATTTATAGATATGTCTAGTTACTAGCAAACAAGCATACTTCAAGCTTTCTTGTGGTAAATCTATACAACTTTTCCCAAAAAATAAACAGGGAGTAAAAAAACTAACAGGCCATTTTTTAGGGTATGATTCTACCCATTTAACTGAACAACTTTTCCAAGGAACATCATAGGTCGAAATATGGTCCTACTATACACAATGGGGTCGCGGCTCGAGTCAATTTGTATGGGAGGGCCGAGAATCTATATTCCTTGGGGAAAGTTGTTCAGTTTCATAGCTAGAATCAAACTCTAAAATATGGCCAGCTATTGTTTTTACTCCCGGTATAGATCGAAATTGATAGAACTAAGGGGTAGTTAGAGCGAATCACAGAAAATGTCGAGTTCAGACATTTTCCTCACTTTTACATTTTACTAATAAAAGCAGCTAAACATGATTGTCGGCCATTTGCAAATGTTAACAGACGCGAAAACTCCAGACATAAAATGTCAATGCTTCGGCTGTGACGAGTAGAACATCTACGAATGCTTAGAATAAAATAAAATAAAGTCACATTACAAATATCAAATTATTTATTCTAGATCACAATTAACTATGTAACAATAAATCTACTTACTAAATATAGTAATACTTAATGCTATTCACAAAATTGTTCTACGGTTTAAAATTATGATTATGAAGCGCCTGCCAATAATATGACGGCAAATTATTACAGTTTCAAGCGTAAAAGGTGTACTTATTTCTTAGAATGATTGGGTCTGGCATCCCCGATACAGGGAATGCTAATGCTGGGAATTTTCCCGTGACCAGGCCGTTACTGCTTTCATTTGCTTATACTGGGTGTAAGAGACAGTGTCCCACAAACTGATAGGGGTTGATCAGTCAACGACACTGACCAACGGAGGAAGTATTTCTTTTTTTACTTTTTCATACAAAATGTTCACCTCAATAAGACAATTTGTATGGGAAATCCAAAAAAAACCTCCAGAAAGAAAATGTCTGGTGAAAGGTCGTGTGATGATGAGGGTGCTGTCCTTTACACTCCGTATTTATGCCACCACCTACTTCCTAACTTGTCTGTTAATCTTCCCATAAATCTCGGGAAAAGCCTCCTTACAGAACTGAAGTCCGTCTCTGACTTTGTCATAGAGCGTGTGGTCGAACATCTGCCTGAATTCCTCCCTGGTGGTGTAGGTGTCGGCGTAGAGCATTTGGAAGCCCTTGTTCTTCATCACGAAGCTTTCCACGCGACGGGTTGACGGTTCCTGGAGAAGGAAGAAACGATTATTGACTCTAAATTCGAGACTTTTTGTCCTTATTTTTTATTTATTTACTAAAATAGGTACACCAATATTGTCTTCGGTATTAAACGATATTAACCGGGACCAACGGCTTAACGTGCCTTCCGAAGCACAGAAAAAGCGGCGAATAAACGTACATATGAAATTCGAAAACCGAAAAACACATTGGTACGTGGTGGGATTCAAACCAACGATTAGGAACCCTAAATTGGAGCCTTTCCGTGCTTCTAAAATATGAGAAACAACAAATCAAAAATTTCAACTATCTCCCATCTCCTAAACTCATCCCGTATCTTACGGGATCGTATACTTAATCTAGGGGATAGAACGAACGAGGGTACTGCTACTTACACAAAGGGACTGCCATCTGACCTCCATAACCTTAATCCTAGATTAAGTCTGAGTTTTCAATCCGCCAATGCTTACCACTGGCCTCAACACCGTAGATATTAGTCGTTAAGCCATGACAGAGGACTAGACTCTGATCTAGGATTGGGTCTGGTTTCCCTTCTGGGTTGCGGAGGTCTGATGGCAGTCGCTCTGTGTAAAAACCAGTACCCTCGTTCAATCACCTGGATTAGGTAGCCGTCGTGAGATACGGGATTAGGCTAGGGAGATGATGAGATGAAACTTACATATTCACGCCTTTATTCCTAATGGGGTAGGCACAGCGAAAAAGATCTAAACAAAGGTCGTTCCGCCACGTCTGACAAAGTTTTGAGGGTTATTTAAGATAGAATTGTAGGTATATATCTGTAGTGACAGGTTGTCAGCCCATCGCCTAAATAGCAAGATACTGAAACCCTCGGAACCTGCGCTGGTTTTTACAGCATGTCAGGGAGGAAAAGCAGCGGGCACATTCTATGCTATTCTCTCGCTCCCAGTCCAGCATGGAAGAAGGAGATGAGACTTACAGTGACATAGCCCTTGGCTTTGGGCACGCCGTAGACGCCGATATCCACGAACATCTGCCAGTCACCAGAATGCACCTTCAGTTGGCCAGGCTGGTTGAACAGCTTGAAGGGACACAACCAGATTGGATATACCTGCAATGATAAAAGAAAATTATTATAATAATAATAGGATAACTCGGGTTTCTTCTAGCTTCCATGCTGGCCTGGGAGTGAGAGAAAAACATAGAATGTGCCAGCTGCATTTCCTCCCGAACATGCTGTAAAAACCAGCTACGGGATCTGAGGGTTTTAGTATATTGTAATTTAGGCGATGGGCTGACAACCTATCACTACAGCAATATACGTATAAATCTATCTTAAAAAACCCTTAAAACTTTGTCAGACGTGGCGAAACGACCTTTGTTTAGGTCGTTTACGCTCTGCCTACCCCATTAGGGATAAAGGCGTGATTATATGTATGTATGTATGTATAACTCGGGCGATGACACTACATCACTTTTTTCATCTATTCCATCCACTTGCCCGTCATACATGAACTAACTAAATTCAGTTCCCTGCCTGCTACCTACCCCCTAAGTACGGTGGCGTGATTATATATAACCTATGTCCATCTCCAGGTTACCTATCTATCACAACACCAAATTTCATCAAAATCCGTTCAGCTGTTTAGGCGTGAAAGAGCAACAAACAGACAGACAGACAGAGTTACTTTCGCATTTATAATATTAAGTATGGATGTATTAGTCAATCCGTGTCACGTCATAGTCTATGATAGTATGCGAGTGGTTTTTCACTTCACACCCACCTACGGTTACCTGAAGAAAAATTCAAATGTCCGGAGAAAATGCCTGATTTCCATGAAAATACCTGAGATTTTATACAGTTTGAGAATTTTCTCCAAATGTATTATTATCGTTTTTATACAATGCGGATCTCAAGCTAGAGTCGGATCAATAAGTTACGCGAGTGAAAAGAGCGCGATATTTAACTAGAGTCAGATTAGGAGTCGTACTTTTGAATCATCCGAATCCAATTCGCATGCACAAGAGCAACTTTCGCATGCCAATTTGTATGGAAATCGCATGCGAACTTTACCCTTTTGTATGCGCATTAGCTTTCGAGCGTTCAAAACTACGACACCAGTACGTTACGCGAGCGAAGCGAGCGCGAAATTGAACAAGAGCCGGATCAATACGTTACGCGAGCAAAGCATTTGCTTTAGTAGTCTAGTGGTCTGAGCCATGGGCTCAGAACCGCAATTATTACCAAAGGAAAAAATAAAGATTACAAAAACGGGTACTTTGGAAAAAAACTCAACCTGATGACTTCCATGAAGTACAACTCCGAATGTCCCGAAACATGTCGTGAAGTATGCGACTTATTTCCCAAAGTGAGTGCCCGTTATTAAAATCTTTATTTAGGCTCGTATTTTTAAAGCGATCTCAAACTTGAGACCAATATTAAGTATGGATTTGACAGGCCAGTTTGTATTGAAATGACATTTCTGATACGAACTCAAACTCGCTGTCAATCTTAAGAGCTGATTACAAATACGGCCCTTAGAATGTCTCACTTAAGTTTAAATAGTTTGATTACCAAAGGAAGTTTAGTAAATATAAAAAATCCTGAGATTTCATGAGATTCAGCAATCCTGAGAAGAGTCGAAAATTCCTATAACCTCAGGACAAATCCTGAGATATGGTAACCCTACACTCACCTGAAACTCTTCATGGAACACCTGGACAGCGCTCTCCAGCTTATCCACCGGCACCAGCATATCTTGAATGACATGAGCTCTCTCATACAACTGCTTGACGGCTTCTGGCTGCGTCAGCTTCAGCAGGGAGACCTCTGGGGGCATCAGCCAGCCGAACAGGTAGCGGAAGAGGGGCTGGTTTCCGAAAGAGATGATGTCCTGGAATAGTAATCGTTGTTATGGATAAATGCTTCCATGGTGCTTCCATGAAGTTACGTCGCAGAAAGTTCCTTTCGGAAAGGATCATTGAAAAGAAACATTTTGCGGTAAAGGGACATTTTAAAAACGGGACGTTATGCAAAAGGGTAATTTATCGCAAAAAAGGTATGTATTAAGTTATTTATTAAGTTTGCCAACAGGTTTACATCTTACATGCTAAAATAACTAAAACAACAAATTGACTTGATGTAGACCCATTGCAAAAGGGTTTTTTTTTCTCAAAATATTTTTTTTACCGAAATGTCGCTTTCGCAAAATTACACAATTGATAGTTATGTTGAGTCGGTCAAAGGAGATGCATAGAATGTGCCAGCTTTTTCTCCTGCCGGGCATGTTGTAAAAACAGCTGAATGAAATAACTCCCAAAAGTTGTCAGATCTGGCGGAACTATCTATTTATTTATTGGTCGTTAACGCTCTGCCTACCACATTAAGTATGAAGGCGTGAACGTACGCTTTTATCAAAATGAAATTATTCAGTAAATTAGGATTTTCAATTAATTTTAACAGCTAAATACATACATATTTAGGAGAAGCTACATACAGGCGTCACTTACTGCGCGTTAGTTTGCGCTCACGCTGTCAATGCTTTTGCATTGCGTATAACACACATGCGTCACCCTACGCGGTAAGCGCGCGTACTGGCAGAGGGATGCGTCGACGTAGTATTCCTCGCTACGCGCACGTCGAGCGTAAGGTTACGCATGTGTGTTGTAAGCAATGCAAAAAGCATTGACAGCGTGTTGAGTGCAACCTTGCACGCAGTAAGTGACGCCTGTGTGTTGCTGCACTTAATTAAGTAGTCTTTATTTAGTACTAAATATTTCAATTATTTTTAACACCTACATACATAAACACTTTAATTAAGTAGTATTTTTTTTACTAATCCAAACCAGTTGATTATCGTGATTTGGTCGCCATGCCGCTGCCATTGCTGCTACTCATGGCTTCAACTTCAGTAACAGCCCGGATTTTTCCAAAACCGGGCTATATTAACCCTTGGCAAATCGAATACAACCTGTATTTCGGCGAAGGCAAAGACATAGACATATCGAAGATGTTCTTTTTGCCTCCGATTGATGCGGTCAAACCGGATGAACAGGATATTGATGGGGAGGTAAGTTTTCCATGCTAGATTGGGATAGAATAACTTGGAATGTGCCACCTGTTTCTCTTGGGTAATGCTGAAGAAATCAGCAAAGGTATTTGACGGTTACAGTGTATTGTAGTTTTGCTTGGGAGGGCCAAATTTCGACCTATGTATTTCCAAGTCAGTTTTAGAATAAAGGTCAACAAAGTTGCATGTCTTTTAATCAAGGGATCTTATTTCTAAAATAAGTTTCATCTATTACTTAGATATAACAACGTATTGAAATACTAGTTTTAGTAATTTTATTAATTTGCAAACACGTATATTTTTTTTTAAATGTGTTTTTGAATAAAAAGACATGACACTTTGTCCAAGCACTTTGTTTACCTAAGTTGGCAATACTATAGGTATAATTCTAATTTAAACACTATATTCCTTGGGGAAAGTTGTTCAGTATCATGGGAGCATCCATGTTTTTGAGGAGTTTTTGCACTCACAATGCTTTTTTAGCCCTGTGTAGTTCTTAAACTTTACGGCTAGATGTCACTAACGTCTCGATGACGTGGACGTAAGAAAGATTATAATAAATTCGTCACTCTCACTACCGTCTCGGTAGCTCAGTAATAGAGCGATGGACCAGCATTCCAGAGTCGCACGTTCGAGTCCTGCCCGAGGAGAATTTGTTATTATCTTTCTTTCATATTATGTGGTAGGATCACACCCTAAACTAAAGTTTGGTCAGAATTTTTTACATACATATAATCACGCCTTTATTTCTAATGGGGTAGACAGAGCGTAAACGACCTAAACAAAGGTCGTTCTGCCACGTCTGACAAAGTTTTCAGGGTTATTTATATCTATACATATAATAAATCTCTAGAAAGGTCGTGTATGTAGATACGTTAAATATTTTTACAAAAAAATAATTGCAGCAGGCGTTATTAACGATATAAAGATCAAAACGTTTTTTTTTAGAATTTTTGTCTGACTGTCTGTATGTTACCACATCACGCCAAAACTGTTGAACCGATTTCGATGGGACTTTTTTTATTCAACTATGTGTTACCTGGGTTGCAACTTAGGATACCTAAAATCACGCTACCTGACTTGACCTTAGTAGTAGGCAGAAAATTGAAATTTGGCTGTTTTTTTGACCGATTTTATGGAACTTTTTTTTATTCGACTTAAAATTATTTAAAATCAAATTTACGTTACAAATAATCACGCTTATGACTCAGGAGGTAGGTAGGAAATTGGATTTCGGTCGTTTTTAAGCGATTTTGATAAAACTTTTTTTGTTTGACTGAGCATTACTTAAACTCAAAGTTACGATGCAAATAATCACGCCCACCTGACTTAGGGGATAAGCAGGAAATTGATCTCTGATCGTTTTTGACTGACTTTAAACGGACTTTTTATTTGACTGAGTTTTTTTTAATTACCTGGTGTCCAGTCTAGGTTAGAAATAATCACGCAAACCATTCTATATTGAGTAAGTACCCCAGTTTGTATGTAGTACATACATACATACATAAAATCACGCCTTTATCCCTTACGGGGTAGGCAGAGCGTTAGACGCCTCGTAAAAGGCGCTTTCGCTGCGTCTGACAATAATTGAGGGTAATTTTAGATTGTAATGTGTATTGCCATAGTGACAGGTTGTCAGCCCATCGCCTAAATTACAATACACTGTAACCCTCGAGTCCCTTTTGCTGTCTTCTACAGCATGCCCGGGAGGAAGGGCAGCTGGAACATTCTATGTTTTTCTATCTCTCCCAGTCCAGCATGGATGTAAGTAGTAGTGTAGTATTGCATACAAACCGGGCGTACGAAGTCGCGGGCACAGCTAGTTTAAGATAGATTTGTAGGTTATCTTCCATGCTGGACTGGGAGCGAGAGAAAAACATAGAATGTGCCAGCTGCATATCCTCCCAATAATGCTGTAAAAATCAGCTAAGGGATCCAAGGGTTTCAGTATATTGCAATTTAGGCGATGGGCTGACAACCTGTCACTAGAGCAATATACCTACAAATCTATCTTATATATCGCTCAAAAATTTGTCAGACGTGGCGGAACGACCTTTGTTTAGGTCATTCTTCTTCTGTCGAGTGGGTATCGAGTCTATCGACCCGATGAACCCTGGTGTCAGAGTTTTTAAACCGCCTAGTAGCACATCTATCAGGCCTCTGACATGGTTTGAGTAACGACCACTACCAAAGACAACGACCGGGACCGACGGCTTAACGTGCCCTCCGAAGCACGAAATCTTTTTTCCTTTTCGGACAATCAGGTGATTCAGCCTGCAATGTCCTAACCAAACTGGGGAAAAATTCACAAAGTGATGAATTCTCAAATATCAACTTTGTGTTTCCCCCCTGGGAATCGAACCCAGGACCTCCGGATCAGGAGTCCATGGCACTACCCATTAGACCACGGAGGCAGAGGTCATTTACGTTTAGGGATAAAGTCGTGACTATATGTATGCATGTAGATTTGTAGGTATATTGATGTATTGACAAGTTTTCAGCCCTTTCGCCTAAATTGCAATATACAGAAACCCTCGGATCCCTTAGCTGGTTTATACAGCATACCCGGGAGGAAATGCAGCTGGCACATTTTATGTTTTTCTCTCGCTCCCAGTCCAGCATGTTTCTTTTTACTCTCTGTTTAATATGTTTTTTCCAATTCGCATCCTTAGGTGACTGTAGTTCGATCGCATGTAAAGAATGGGCCAGCAGTCTTCAGAGTGGAAAACCCAGCCATGCTCGACTTAGAACAGAACTACCAGCTCATAAAAGAAAGATACATGTTCAAAGACTTTGACGACAACCTGGAGATGGAAAAAGAATTCCTAGAAGAGTTTCCGAATCGGAATGATTTGACAGAGAAAATTCAGAATGTGTCTCAGATTATAAAAGACTATAGAAGAAGAATGGTTAGTCGCAGGTCTTATGTAGGGTGTTCTGGATCGTGCTACCTTGGGTGGAAAGACCCGACCGACCCCGATTGGTAAATTACACATACATAGTCACGCCTTTATCCCTAATGAGGTAGGCAGAGCGTAAACGACCTAAACAAAGGTCGTTCCGCCACGTCTGACAAAGTTTTGAGGGTTATTTAAGAAAGATTTGTACGTATATTGCTGTAGTGACAAGTTATTAGCCCATCGCCTAAATTACAATTTACTGAAACCATCGGGATCCCTTAGCTGGATTTTTCCACCTTGCCCGGGAGGAAAAGCAGCTGGCACATTCTATGTTTTTCTCACAGTCCAGCAGTCCCTCATACTTTACTTTAAAACAGAGACCGAAAGAGCATTTGTTACCATAATGTCATTATATTATAATCGTATGTTTATATTGTTATGTATTAGTGTTGTTTCTTCCATGCTGGACTGGGAGAGATAGAAAAACATAGAATGTTCCAGCTGCCCTTCCTCCCGGGCATGCTGTAGAAGACAGCAAAAGGGACTCGAGGGTTACAGTGTATTGTAATTTAGGCGATGGGCTGACAACCTGTCACTACACATTAGCAATACACATTACAATCTAAAATTGCCCTCAATTTTTGTCAGACGCGGCGAAAGCGTTTAACGCTCAGCCTACCCCGTAAGGGATAAAGGCTGTGATTTTATGTATTTATGTATGTATGTTACAAAGTATATAATTATAATGTATTCGGATAAATATATTTATTTTTAAATAAATATTTGTAATATTAGTTTAAAATTATTATCACTATGATTTACTTAGATGAAGAACGAAGCCCGATGGTGTAGTGGATAGGGCCGCTGCCTCCTGAGCGGGAGGTCGTGGTTCAAATCCCACCACGTACCAATGTGTTTTTCGGTTTTCGAATTTCATATGTACGTTTATTCGGCGCTTTTTCCGTGCTTCGGAAGGCACGTTAAGCCGTTGGTTCCGTTTAATATCGTTTAATACCGTAGATATTAAGTCGTTAAGCCATATCAGAGGCCAATGCTAAGCATTGGCGGCTTGAAAACTCTGACCTAATCTAGGATTGGGTCTGGTTTCCCTTTTGGGTTGCGGAGGTCAGATGGCAGTAGCTCTGTATAAAAATCAGTACCCTCGTTCAATCACCTAGATTAGGTAGCCAACCCAATCAGATACAGAATAAGGCTAGGGAGATGATCCCGTAAAGTCCCATCTTTCATTCCCACTAGGTTGACTGGAAGAGATCTCTTATAAAGTTATAAGCTCGCCATTGCTTTAATTTTAAGATTTTGCAATAAAGAATATATATATATATGTAGTTATATTTATTATACTTCCATACTGGCTTGGGAGCGAGAGAAAAACATAGAATGTGCCAGCTGCATTTCCTCCCGGGCATGCTGTAAAAACCAACTAAGGGTTCCGAGGGAATCTTCGGTATATTACAATTTAGGCAATGGGCTGACAACCTGTCACTATCAATCAAACAATCGTTTATTTGCATTAAATGTGGTGGTGCATGCAGGCAACAGCAATCTATCTTAAATATACCCCAAAACTTTATCAGACGTGGCGGAATGATCTTGCTTAGGTCGATTACGGTCTGCCTACCCCGTTAGGGATAAAGGCGTGATTATATGTATGTATTTATTTATTTACTGTTTATTGTACACAAGTAACATGAGAAAGAGTGTATTGACACAAGGAATACCGACACAACAGGTACAGCTTATTTCTACTAAGAATTTTTTTCCAGCTGACCTACGGAAGTGAGCCTTAAATTGAGAGGCAAATTAGGCGTGCCCAAATAAAGCATAATATTAAAATAATACCAGAAAATTATAAATAACTAATTATATAAATACTTAAAATCATAATAATAATAAATACATGAATATATATAAATACATATATATATACATTGTAATACTAAACGGAAAGTGAAAGGTAATGTTTTTTTACTCTCTTTTTAAAGACATGTATGTATAATTAATTACCACCACGTGGAACCTACTGCTCATATCCTGTGAGAAGCGCCATATTGCCGTCGGGTTTTGGTTGCTCATTTCGCGGACTGGCAATTCGTCAATGCCACTCCGCGGAATGATCATTTAACGTACCAACCAAACCTCGAATTTGACATTTGAGCGTTTGACGACGCGGAATGAGCGTATTACAACGCCTCGCCTTTATTCGGACAGTGGGCGAATTCGTGGATTGCGCCTAACCGATCAAATATATAATAGTGCATTATGATATCAGTGAGGCTGTAATTATCAAAGCGCACGTACGACGTTTTAAAAATGTTTCATCACTACATAGTATAAGTCGAAGTCGCTTTCTCTGTCCCTATATCCCTATGTATGCATAAATCTTTAAAACTACGCAACGGATTATGATGCGGCTTCGCACGGAAATTATCAGTGTTTCTCTACTATATTATGCATGTATTATACATATAAACCTTCGTCTTGAATCTCTCTATCCATTAAAAGAAACCGCATCAAAATCCGTTGTGTAGTTTTAAAGATTTATGCATACATAGGGATATAGAGACAGAGAAAGCGACTTTGTTTTATACTATGTAGTGAACCGTCATAGAAAGGTCATAAAATTTTCTTTCAGGAATGACTGGCAGAAGGAGAACCAGAAAAGGGTGATGATCATCGACTTGATGCTGGCATTCCTGATACACATGCGCTATAAGATGAAAGAAGCTATGGCTATACGCTATCTAGTGAGAAACGATAAAAGGTAGGCATGCTGGACTGGGAGCGAGAGTCTTCCATGCTGGACTGGGAGCGAGAGTCTTCCATGCTGGACTGGGAGCGAGAGAAAAACAAAGAATGCAGCAGCTGCATTTCCTCCCGGGCATGCTGTAACAACCAGCTACGGGATTCGAGGGCTTCAGTGTAGGTATTGCAATTTGGGCGATGGGCTGACAACCTGTCACTATAGCGATCCACATTTCAGTCTAAAATAGCCCTCAAAACTTGTCAGACGTGGAGGAACGACCTTTTCTTTGGTCGTTTACGCTCTGCCTACCCCATTCAGGATAAAGCGTGATTATATGTATGTATGTGAAGCTTGAATCTAGACTCCACCAGCAAAATCCTGTCATTATAAAATCGCGGACTAATGAATCAAAAACCGGAGAAAATAGATCTTCTGTCCTTTTTCTTTTTTTTAGTCTGAAACGACAGATAGTTTTTTATTTTAGATTTAGCCGGTGCCATCTACATTCGAATATTTTGGAAATTGACACTTAAGGTTAGACCGTACTAGGACGTAGATGCAGCGGAGCGGCGCCGCGCGACACGGCGCGGCACTGCACGAAAAATAATTATTTGTATGTCGCAGGTTTGAGACCTGCCCGAGGCGAATTTATTATTTTCTTTCATTCATATTATATGGTAGGATCACACCCTAAACCACAGCTCGGACACTCCCAACTATCATGTCATTTTGGTCACACATCGACAGACGGCATATTGCACTTGGCATGTGTTTGTGTGCGTGTTATAAGGGTGGACAAAATTTGTTATACCGGTCATAATCATCACTTGATTAATCTGATTCTGGATTAAACCAACATTTTTAAGTAGTTTACTGTAACTGAATAGTTAGAATAGATTAGGTTGCTGTTGAAAAGATATTTTGTATGAATTTACTTACCGTCTCTCATCACTGTGAAATCTACAGAAGTTCCTATTGGAGTCATATCTTGTGGTAGAAAGATGTCTTTCCACGGAACAGTACCTAACCATCTTTGGAACACAAAACTTTATTATTTCCGTTACACTGGGAAATATGCGCGCGCCATACCCGCTAAGCGTACGCTCAATGTGGCCCACAATCCGGCGCGGAGTGTGACGTATGTCAGACTGGGGAAGGGAGGTGCATGTCCATTCTGTATGTAGTACTATTATATATTCTGTGCCTAAACTAAAGTTTGGTCAGCATCTTTTTTACATACATATAATCACGTCTTTCCGTTCCGCCACGTCTGACAAAGTTTCGAGGGTTATTTAAGATAGATTTGTAGGTATATTACTGTAAAGACAGGTTGTCAGCCTATCGCCAAAATTGCAATGTACAGAAAGCCTCGGATCCCTTAGCTGATTTTTACAGCATGCCCGGGAGGTAATACAGCTGGTATATTCTATGTTTTTCTCTCGCTCCCAGTCCAGCATGAAAGAAAGTATAAATTTTCATAATATACTAAGATACTAAAGCCCGTAATTATAAAGCGATCTCAAGATTGAGAGCAGTATTAAGTATGGATTTGACAGTTCACAATGTACTGTAATGACATTTCTGATACAAACTCAAACTCGCTGTCAGTCCCAAGTGCTGATTACAAATATGGGGTTATATTATCACCTACTTGAGTTCGTGACATTCCATTTCGCATAGATGGCGCTGACGTCGCACATTGACCGAGTTTAACTCTTGGCTTCTTTATTTTTCATGTTTTAGGTACATGATTGGTTACAATTTCAATAGAATACGCCGGTTGATGTATGATTTGAAAAAGTTGTTCACTTCGCAAATACTCCTCGAAACGGATGACGTACGTACCTCTTTTATTTAATTTTATGTATTTAACTTTATGCACAAAAATGTTACATGGGCGGACTTAAAGCCAAAGGCATTATCTACCAACCCACCTTGGGGCATGCGGCAATTACAAGACAGTTGCAAAAAAATATCTACCCCATTAACTAACAAAGTTAGAACGAAACAAAAAATACCTAATTTAGAGTATCACTACATAGTATAAAACAAAGTCGCTTTCTCTGTCCCTATATCCCTATGTATGCATAAATCTTTAAAAATACGGAACGGATTTTGATGCGGTTCGTTTAATGGATAGAGTGATTCAAGAGGAAGGTTTATATGTATAATATATGCATAACATAGTAGAGAAGTACTGATAATTTCCATGCAAAGCCGGGGCGGGTCGCTAGTATATATTATATAATTTTAAATCTACTTCTTTCACTTAATAATGTTGTAACCGACAGATGTCGCTACAATAAGTAACCAAAGTTCTGAAACGCGGAAGCGAAGGTTTTTCAGCGATCTGCAGAAGTTCCAAATAGGTCCGGTTGGACTTTGGTCCTGATCACAATTGCCTCCGTGGTATAGTGGTCTGAGACCTCGCGACCCGGCTGTCCTGGGTTCGATTCCCGACTGAAAAACAACATTAGTACCGATTCCTTGACCACACAACTTTACTAAATCTTGACTAAAATTGTTGCCGTCCCTTTCTATTCTCTCACGATAAAAAAGACAGCTATATTATATTAGTTACTAGCGACCCGCCCCGGCTTCGCACGGAAATCATCAGTGTTACTCTACTATATTCTGCATGTATTATACATATAAACCTTCCTCTTGAATCACTCTATCCATTAAAAGAAATCGCATCAAAATCCGTTGCGTAGTTTTAAAGATTTATGCATACATAGGGATATAGGGACAGAGAAAGCGACTTTGTTTTATACTATGTAGTGAAGTCGTGATTTTTGCAACTACGAATTGGTATGTTGTTGTTTCTAATTTGACTGATCACCTGATTGTCCGCAAAGTAAGATGATTCAAGCTGTGTAAATAGTCGGTCCTGCGCCTGATTTATCTCTGGTCGTGTCAGTCTGTCCCAGTAGAATAAGAGATTAAAGAAATAGAAGGTGCACTGAATCACTTGGGCACTAAAAAGAACTGCCTCCGTGGTCTAGTGGCTAGTACCATGGACTCCAGATCCGGAGGCCCTGGGTTCGATTCCCAGGGGGGAAACACAAAGTTGATATTTGAGAATTTATCACTATGTGATTTTTTCCCCAGTTTGGTTAGGACATTGCAGGCTAAATCACCTGATTGTCCGAAAAGAAAAGATTTCGTGCTTCGGAGGGCACGTTAAGCCGTCGGTCCCGGTCGCTGTCTTTGATAGTGGTCGTTACTCAAACCATGTCAAAGGCCTGATAGCTGTGCTACTAGGCGGTTTTAAAACTCTGACACCAGGGTTCATCGTGTCGATAGACTCGATACCCACTCGACAGAAGAAGAATTAAAAAGAAAGTCCCGCGCAGACGGTTGATCCCTTCTGTAAGATTGGCCGCCGTCAGCGAAAATTGCTTCAGAGGACTTCTTCATACATACATACATATAATCACGCCTTTATCCCTAATGGGGTAGGCAGAGCGTAAACTACCTAAATAAAGGTCGTTCCGCCACGTCTGACAACGTTTTGAGGGTTATTTTAAGATAGATTTGTAGGTATATTGCTGTAGTGACAGGTTGTCAGCCAATCGCCTAAATTACAATATACTGAAACCCTCGGATCCCTTAGCTGATTTTTACAGCATGCCCGGGAGGATATGCAGCTGGCCCATTCTATGATTTTCTCTCGCTCCCAGTCCAGCATGGAAGTTACGACTTTTAGTTAGGACTTTTTCACAAAAGTTTAATTAATACCCATTAGGGATAAAGGCGTGATTGTATATTCTTTATTTTGTACAAAAAGTTTACAATAAATAAACAATCTTAAATTTAGTTTCCAAAGGTGAGCTTCTTCTTCTTCTGTCGAGTAGGTATCGAGTCTATCGACCCGATGAACCCTGGTGTCAGAGTTTTGAAACCGCCTAGTAGCACAACTATCATTCCTCTGACATGGTTTGAGTAACGACTACTATCAAAGACAGCGACCGGGACCGACGGCTTAACGTGCCCTCCGAAGCACTAAATCTTTTTCTTTTCGGACAATCAGGTGATTCAGCCTGCAATGTCCTAACCAAACTGGGGAAAATTCACAAAGTGATAAATTCTCAAATATCAACTTTGTGTTTGGATTGGGAGTCTATGGCACTAGCCACTAGACCACAGAGGCAGTTGAGCTTATCTCTATAAAGAGATCTCTTACAGCCAACCTGTAAAACTGAATTTGAGATAACAATATATACGGGGACAAGACTGTACACGCAATAGACTTCTACATATAACCTAGAACCTACATATATATTACTTAAATAAACATCTATAATATATAATAATAATACATAATATATATAATACATATACCTACATACATAAATACTAATTTTGTTGCGATAGGAATTGTATTTACTTCCATGCTGGACTGGGAGAGAGAGAAAAACATAGAATGTTCCAGCTGCCCTTCCTCCCGGGCATGCTGTTGAAGTCAGCAAAAGGGACTCGAGGGTTACAGTATATTGTAATTTAGGCGATGGGCTGACAACCTGTCACTATAGCAATACATATTACAATCTAAAGTTGCCCTAAATTTTTGTCAGACGTGGCGAAAGCGCCTTTTACGAGGCGTTAAACGCTCTGCCTACCCCGTAAGGGATAAAGGCGTGATTTATGTATGTATGGAATTGTATGTATGTTAATTTTTTTTTTGTGCATTCATCAACAGTACCAAAAAGATTTTCTGACGCAAGCAATCGTTCACCGCCACTTCATTCGCCTGGAAACGGACTGTCGTGACACGATCAACAATATCATCCACATATACTGGAACCAGATAGAACCGGTCACGTTCAACCCCCAGCCCAAGTACAGGAGACCTACCAAAGCCTCCAAGAAACCGAAGATCCCCACTACCAGATTCGTTCCTGGAGGAGGCTGATGGAAGTCTTCTTTTTACGACTTAAGCGGCCTCACCGCGAGCGGTGTCGAAAAATCATAACTCGTAAAATATTGTCATTTTCATAACTTTTCTTTGTCATTTCCTTAGATTTAAACCTAATGATTTTTTAGAAGTAATGAATTGAGGACCAAATAGTACCGATATCATCTCCCTAGCCTTACCCCGTATCTCACGGGGTCGGCTACCTAAACTAGGGGATTGAACGAGGGTACTGGTTTTTACACAGAGCGACTGCCATCTGACCTCCGCAACCCAGAAGGGAAACCAGACCAAATCCTAGATTAGGTCAGAGTTTTCAAACCGCCAATGCTTAGCACTGGCCTCTGATATGGCTTAACGACTAATATCTACGGTATTAAACGATATTAACCGGGACCAACGGCTTAACGTGCCTTCCGAAACACGGAAAAAGCGCCGAATAAACGTACATATGAAATTCGAAAACAGAAAAACACATTGGTACGTGGTGGGAATCGAACCACCCGCTCAGGAGGCAGCGGCCCTACACCATCGGGCTCTCAAATAGCACGGATATAATGTAATGTAATTTCGATAGGATTTCACTATCGAAATTTCCGACATAAGTAGCCGTTTTTAGCAATAATTTTGATAGAAACTGCCCGGTAATATTTAATCCTCTGGAGTGATCCAAAGTACTATTTGATACTCAATTCATTACTTCTAAAAAATCCTTTTGTCTAAATCTCAGGAAGGGACAGAGAAAAGTTTTGAAAATATAAAAAATAATAAATATTTTGCGAGTTATGATTTTTTAACGTGTGAGGGCGCCACCGCTCGCGGAGAGGCCTCTTAAGGGGTGAACGGTGGCGCCATTAGTTTTAAATTAATTGTGCAACAATATTTTACGATTCGCGAGAATTTCAGGTAACTCTCAATTTTGTAATCTACAATATTCTCACTAATCATATAACCTTTGCTTCTCAAATGTGCTAAAAGTGGCCAATTTATCACATTTGTAATACTAAGCTCATACACAATGTAAATTATTTAATTATGGATGATAAAATGGAGAATTAGTAGCGATTCTCGCGAAACGTAGAATATTCATGATAATGATTGTATTTCAGGCACAATTTAATTTAAAACTGATGGCGCCAACGTCGCGCCACTGTTAAACCCCCTTAACAATATATTTTTAACAGTTTTTTTCCCTAGGCTTATTATCGCGTATCTCACGGGGTCGGCTACCCCTTATATAGAAAAATTACCCTATTATCTTCCTAACACCCAGTAATTTGACAATCTAGATCAATATTTTGCGGCTAGTAAATTAATTTTTCACTTCTCATGCTCTAAAAGTTCTATTTTGTGAAGGGCGAAGGCTGCACAAGGCCAAAAAAGTATCTACTCATAAACGCATCTCTTCTAAGGCAAAGAAAATTAGGCCATACAGCCAAAAACAATAAGAAGTTTATAGATAGAGCTTGTTAATTTAAATTCTTTACTTCGAATTATTTGCCTTTTGTGTTTTATGACATAAAACGACATTTAAATTTAAATTCAAGTACAATAGTGTACTTATTTGATTTATTATTTCAAAATTAATTGAATAGTAGGCTGTATAGGTCTCCAGCCCAAGCCTAATATTTCATGTCGAAAGATTTAAAAGTTAAATGGCGGAAATGAATTGATTAGTTTATAATATTTTGGTAGAATTTTCTCACTATTCCTCGCAATCGTAGTAAAAAGCAAAGATTAACTCGTGCACAAGTCCGCGACTTAATATCAGCCCTCGCCCGAGCAGCTAACTATCCCAGACAAAAATGACATTTGATAAATCATTTATTTCTTAAATAGAATACGACCTAAATTACCTTATAGTATACTTGTATCAAATCAAACAAAAGAAAAACAATTTCAACTACCCGAAATTAAACAGATGTTTCGTTTTCCGTATTTTGTGCAAAACTCGCATTACCGTACGTAATAATAGAATTTAAGAATTTGAATATTTTAAGGCCCGTATTTATAAAGCGATCTCAAGATTGAGAGCGGTATTAAGTATGGATTTGACAGGTCATAATGTACCGAAATGGCATTTCTGATACGAACTTAAACTAGCTGTCAGTCTCAAGTGCTGATTATAAATACGGACCTAAGAATAGAGCAGAATTCTTCCATGCTGGCCTGGGAGTGAGAGAAAAATATAGAATGTACCAGCTGCATTTCCTCCGGGTATGTTGTTAAATAAATGAATAAAAACTAGCTAAGGAATCCGAGGGTTTCAGTATATTGCAATTTAGGCAATGGGCTAACAACCTGTCACTACAGCAATATAGCTACAAATCTATCTTAAATGGCTCTCATTACTTTGTCAGACGTGGTGAAGCGACCTTTAATTAGGTCGTTTGCGCTCTGCCTACCCCATAAAGGCGTGATTATATGTGTGCATTTATATGTAAATCTGAATTAAGGTACGCTTCAGTATTATCAAACTGTAAAAAGCACATCATTATACGCGGTGTAAGGGACGCAAACTGATAGGGATTGCTCAGTCAACGACACTGAACAGTTAGTACGTAATAATTTTTATTTTGACTTCCTGAACGAATTTCTTGGTGGAAGTTGTTCAGTATCGTTGACTGAGCATCCTCTATCAGTTTGCGGGACGCTGTCCCTTACACCCCTACTATATTGGTACACCAAGTAATCGTAAACAAATAAGCTACTTGCTTTGACAACTAGGATAACTCAGTATTATGGAAGGCACGTTGAGGTGTAGAGTACTAATTTAAATCTAAATCAACTTCCCAAAAAGATTGAAATATTAAAATAAATATTGGGCTCGATTTTAGATACCACTGTCTAAAATTGAAATTAAAATCTATCTGTCACTTTAAAAATAATAAAATTGAAAATGGACAGGCGATTTATACTCTATAGTTTTACACTTTGTCCGCTAGATTTTAACGCTTTTGCACGTTTCCCCAGTATTTTTGTCAAATTTATCCGCCGTCATTTGATATGGCGGACAGATAACGCATAAAATCATTTGATATGGCGGACAGATTACGCATAAAACTACCGACTAAAATAAAAAACCGGAGAGAGTAGATCTCCTGTCCTTTTCCAATGTTTTTAGTCTGTAAGTTACAAATAGATTTTAATTTCAGTTTTAGCCGGCAAATCTGGAATCGAGCCCATTGGCTTTGCTTCTTCTTCTGTCGAGCGGGTATCGAGTCTATCGACCCGATGGACCCTGGTGTCAGAGTTTTTAAACTGCCTTAGCACAACTATCAGGCCTCTGACATGGTTTGAGTAACGACCACTATCAAAGACAGCGACCGGGACCGACGGCTTAACGTGCCCTCCGAAGCACGAAATCTATTTTATTTTTCGGACAACATGTGATTTAGCCCGCAATGTCCTAACCAAACTGGGGAAAAATACACAAAGTGATAAATTCTCAAATATCAACTTTGTGTTTCCCCCCTGGGAATCGAACCCGGGACCTCCGAATGGGGAGTCCATGACACTAGCCACTAGACTACGGAGGCAGTTTGGATTGGCTTTGCTGTATAATATTCTATTAGCTGATTACTGTTGCATACCAGCGTATAGATTGCAATCTTGGTCATAAGGATTAATACTAAGTCGTATTTAAGTATATTTACGTACTTGACTTTTTAAAATAATTATCTGATTAATTGATTCTTTGATTGATTGAGTGATACTGTGCGTCTGTAGGTAAATAAACGATAAGAATTGTGCATAGCAATAATGCGTTTAGCTATTTCCCTTTGTGTATAAAGCCGTTTCTTCCATGCTGGACTGGAAGTAAGAGAAAAACATAGAATGTGCCAGCTGCATTTCCTCCCGAGCATGCTGTAAAAATCAGCTACGGGATCTTGAGGGTTTCAGTATATTGTAATTTAGGCGATGGGCTGACAACCTGTCACTATAGCAATATACGTACAAGTATATCTTAAATGACCTTCGAAACTTTGTCAGACGTGGCGGAATGACCTTTGTTTGAGTCGTTGACGCTCTGCCTACCCCATTAGGGATAAAGGCGTGATTATATGTATGTATGTATGTATAAAGCCGTAAGGGATCCGAGTGCTTCTGTATATTGCAATTTAGGCGATAGGCTGACAACCTGTCACTACAGCAATATACTTACAAATATATATCAACACTTTCGACCGCGGCACCCCTTATGTTCACTCGAAATCACTAAATTTTCCATACAAATATTAACGACGGGCACACCCGTACTCTCATATACTATTATTGATAGAGGAAGGCCCACGTCGGTGCGGCTGTTACCGTTGTACTGTTATAACCGCACTATCATTCACAGCGTATACCTTATTTTAACTAACTGAAGTACGGCTAACACCGTGCTACTGTTATACCCGTACTGACAAAGCATATAGTAAATCAATCATCTGTTTGTGCAGAACGGTTATAACCGGCGCCGGTAAAAGACGTGCTTTCGTGTTAAATATTGACTAAATTGATAACGTATGCCACTATGGCTTAGACCGTATGCGTACTTCAAGATATAGACTTGAACGAGGAATAAATTCAAAATAAAACAGTATAAATTCCTAAACTACAATGGTTAATAGGTAAAGTAAATCACTTATCAAAAACATAAACAATCTCATGCGTGTAGCAATTCCCCGCCTTAGCCCGGTGACGCATTATAGTATACACTTTGTAGTATTTTGCAAACAGGTCCAATCAAAAAAAAAAAAGCTGTTTTTACCAGTAAATTTGAGCTTTCACGGTTCCTTTCGAAAATTATCCGTATTATGATTATCTAAACTTGCAACATACATTTTTTTTATCCGACTCGTAATTTAAATGGAATTAATTAGCTTTTATGCGCGTTTTCCGTACTTTTTTGACGCGGCGTAACCGCCATGCCGTGCGTTGATTTGAACGATATTCTAAGGAATTACGGGCGACGGTTGCATATCTTGAAATCTACCTGCTCATCTGCCGGCAGGATACACCTTAAACCTTATACCGAGTATAAACCTTCCAATTGAATCGCTCGTATCTATTTAAAAAACCGCATTAAAATCCGTTGCTTAGTTTTCAAGATCCAAGCATACATGAGACAGACAGACGCGTTGTTTTATACTATGTAGTAATGATGACACGAAACCTGGTATTACTTATATCTCCTTTATCCCAAATGAGGTAGTTAGAGCGTAAACGACCTAAATAAAGGTCATATCGCCACATCTTACAAAGTTTTGAGGGGTATTCAAAACATTATAGGTATATTGCTATAGTGACAGGTTGTCATATATCTCCAGTCTTACCTGTAACTCCCAGAACAAACTCCTGGAATGTCGATGGTAGTAGTCCCTGAGTGGAATGTACTCCACAGCTTCACGTCCAGCTGTCAGGTGGTCGTGGACTTGAGTGAAGAACCAACGGGAGTGCCATTTACCGATTGGGTTTAACTGGAAAATATATATATATATATATATTCTTGGTATTTATATTGCTATCTAGCATCTTGGGAAGATCTTTAATCGTAATCTATATATATATATATATATATAAAAAGAATTAGCGTAATCGGTCCAGCCGTTCAGGCGTGATGCCGTGACCAAGGGAAATAGGGATTCATTTTTATATGTATATATATATATATATATATATATATATATATATACATATAAAAATGAATCCCTGCATCACGCCTGAACGGCTGGACCGATTACGCTAATTCTTTTTTTTGTTCTGTTCGTTATTATCAGGAGAAGGTTCTTATGAAAGAAAAAATAAGGAAATTGCGCGGAAAATTAGAAAATTTAAAATTACTTAACTTTTTTAATGTAACCTTAAGACATTTGACATAGAATTGACTGAATGCGTGCTGCAAATATACTCAAAGAGGATGAAAAAAAAAATACGTTTAAAACGGATTCTTCTGTCAACTTAAGGCGGAACAAAGTTCGCCGGGTCAGCTAGTCTTGCAATATAATACATTCATACAGACCGGGTGTAAGGGACAACGTCCCGCAAACTGATAGGGGCAGTCAACGAAACTGAACAACATACACCAGGAAATTCTATCAGGAGATGAAAAAGAAAATTGACTTTCCCATACAAAATGACCACCTCGATCAGACAATTTGTATGGAAAGTAAAATATTTTTTTAATTTCCTGAAAAAATATCCTGGTGATAGTTGTTCTGTTCTGTCGACTGAGCAACCCCTATCAGTTTGCGGCACGCTGTCCCTTACACCCCGTATAATCACGCCTTTATCCCTAACTATCCCAGTTTTGAGGGTAAGACAGATTTGTAGGTATATTGCTTTAGTGACAGGTTGTCAGACTAATGTCCTTAGCAGGTTTTTACAGCATGCCTGGGAGGAAATGCAGCAGGCACATTCTATATTTTTCTCATGTTCCCAGTCCAGCATGGAAGAAAGCCAGCAGTAAGTTAATAGGCTTTTTAAAATAAAGTTTTCAAACTTGGTTTTAAAAGTGAAGGTTAATAATGCAGGTTGAAACATCTGATTATCTGATAATGTGATCGGTGCTTCGAAAGGCACGTTAAGCTGTCAATCTTGGTTGTATAACCTAAAACACAGACAGAAGTCTCTTCCATGCTGGACTGGGAGCGAGAGAAAAACATAGAATGTGCCAGCTGCATTTCCTCCCGGGCATGCTGTAAAAACCAGCTAAGGGATCCGAGGGTTTTAGTATGTTGCATTTTAGGCGATGGGCTGACAACCTGTCACTACAGCAATATACATACAAATCTATCATAAATAACCTTCAAAACTTTGTCAGACGTGGCGGAACGACCTCTGTTTAGGTCGTTTACGCTCTGCCTACCCCATTAGGGATAAAGGCGTGATTATATGTATGTATGTATGTACAGACAGAAGTTCGTCCCTGTCGTACCAGTCGCTGTCTTCGATAGTGGTCGTTACACAAACCATATCAGAGGCCTATTAGCTGTGCTATTAGGCGGATTGAAAACTCTGAAACCAGAGTTCATCGGGTCGACCGACACGAAAAGAAGAAAATGGACAGAAGTTGCATACCTTTCCATCACTGCCAATTTCATCAGTCATATCTCCCACCATCACGACTCCGGTTTCCTTGCTGAAGAGCAGGGCTTCCACGAACTGGTGAGGGGTCTTCTTCAGGGATTCATCGCTGACCCTTGCAGCTAGGTCTTTGAGGTTGGTGTAAGGGTGGTATTCGAGGCGAACGTATCTGGAAGATGACGAAAATTGTCTTTTAGCCGACTTCGAAATGGAGAAGGTTCGTGTTTTTTTGTATGTATATATTTTATTTATTAGGATCACCAACAATAATTATAAGATAATACCAATATTAGGGCACAGCCTGATATGAGTACCAATACCAGGCGGAACGCAGCATTCTTAACAGATAATGCAGTAAATTAAAAAGAATTTAAATTACAGTAGATAAAAAAAAGTACATAAAATTTTAAAAACAAAAGATGATAAAATCAATTTCAAATTCAAAGAAAAAATCAATATAATTAAATGTTACAATTTTGCTGACCTTCCTCTTAAAACATTCCAAACTATCGTTAAAGATATCCAACTTTGCACAAAGTTCATTGTATGTGGTGCAAATCTGTGAAATTGACGAATTTTTACCTAAGTAAGTTCGGAAAGATGGACATTCTCGAGAACTTACTTCTTCTTCTTCTGTCGAGTGGGTATCGAGTCTATCGACCCGATGAACCCTGGTGTCAGAGTTTTTAAACCGCCTAGTAGCACAGCTATCAGGCCTCTGACATGGTTTGAGCAACGACCACTATCAAAGACAGCGACCGGGACCGACGGCTTAACGTGCCCTCCGAAGCACGAAATCTTTTTCTTTTTCGGACAATCAGGTGATTCAACGTGCAATGTCCTAACCAAACTGGGGAAAAATTCACAAAGTGATAAATTCTCAAATATCAACTTTGTTATTCCCCCTGGGAATCGAACCCAGGACCTCCGGATCAGGAGTCCATGGCACTAGCCACTAGACCACGGAGGCAGTTACTTACTTCTTGGCAGGCACAATCTTCATAACGACTGAGGTGAGGAACCCAAGAGTACCATACGACCATGGTACGGCGTAAAATAAGTCAGCATTTTCATCCTGAAACAAAAATAACACACTTTTATAGATAGAGACATTGATTATATCGACACTCTGGAAAGGAAAAATTATCCAAGCGACATATTTGGTCATATTGATTTATGTATGGAATCGCCTGATTTTTCTGCTTCGTTTGGGATTACTCACGTCCTATTACGATGACTTTTGATGTCGCTTCGATATTTTGGAGTTCGCAGGATTTCACATTTTTTTCCTTACTAAATTTTCCCTAAAAGTAGAGACGGGAAAAATGTATTAACCGACAAGTTTTGATTACGAACAAAAATGACAAACTTGACCAAAGGCGAATTTAGCAACCACCAAAGTTTTGTCAGCCTCAAAATGATTTAGAAAAATTTTGAACATTAGGTGGTGGCTAGATTTTCAAAACAAAAGTCCTTTTCTAGGATATAATTAAAGCGACACTAACTTAAAAACTAAGCATTCTTCTTCTTCTTTCGTGTCGGCAAGGAACACGGGCTAAATCTTGCTTGCCCAGAAAGCAGCTACAGTAGTGGCTCTCTGGTTGCTATTTAGCTAGTCCTCGCGTGAACAGGTGGTCGGACACGCGGGACAGTTGGTAAGGTGCGCTATGGTTTCCAATGGTTTTCCACATTCACAGCTGGCGTCTGCACTACTAGAGCACCCCCATCGGCACAGGTTGTCTTTGCTGCGGCCAACCTGCGTCCTAAGCCTATTTAGACTTCTCCAGATTGGCCACGGTTCTTTTTAACCTGAAGGCAGGTTTTCGTTGGGGGGTACAGTGAATGTGGAAACTCACTTGCCCAAAGCTTGCACCTCACGTCAGATGGGTCTTGGTCGGTGGGCTGTGTAGATCACAGGAAGCTTTTGCGGCTTTGTAGTCGACCTAAGGCGGGAAAGAGCCCGTAGAGTGGGTGTCTCGGGTCGCTTTCCTGCTTTTGTTTTTCAAGCAAACAGGTAACCTCTCTACGGACTCCAGGTGGAGCTATTCCCGCAAGAGGAAACAGCATACCGACCGGAGTTGGCTTCAGACAGCCAGTCACTATGCGGCAGGTGTCGTTTAACTCCGCATCCACCTCTCTGGTGTGAGCTGACCTAGCCCACACTGGGCACGCGAACTAAGTATTACTTTTAATAGTTACGCGTACTAATGATAAACTAAACTATTGGGTCATTACAAGACTTTACACAATATTTATTTCTGAAAATTCATACTGTAAAATTAGCCTGGTGTCGCTTGGATATTTTTTCCTTTCCAGCGTCGATATGTATAAATAGAGAAGGCACGACAGAACGAGCAAACAAAACCTAACTAAATCTCACTGTTTATAGAAACCTTGTTAGTTAGTACGCCTCCATTACCTATATAAATAGACGGTCTGGTTTAGGATTCACTTTGTCAGCCTCACGATTTTTTTGCCGTGACTATTCGACTCAGAAACCGCAAACATAATACTCGTACATGCGGTTGTGGTCTAGATAGAGAAATCTCACGTGCCAACTAGATACATACATACATATAATTACGCCTTTATCCCTAATGGGGTAGCATAAAGGACTCAAACAAAGGTCGCTCCGCAACGTCTGACTAAGTTTTGATTGTTATTTAAGATAGCTTTGTAGGTATATTACTATAGTGACAGGTTGTCAACCCATCGCCTAAATTACAATTTACTGAAACCCTCGGAACCTCATAGCTGCTATTTACAGCATGCCCGGGAGGAAATGCAGCTGGCACATTCTATGTTTTTCTCTCACTCCCAGGCCAGCATGGAAGAAATAGTAGAAGACAACTAAATAGATGGTAGAAGTATATTTAAATAGGTGATTCATATTCAATAGCACATTACTTTAGAAGGCAAAAAAAAGCAATATATGGTCGAGTAAATTTGTACACTGTAAACGAGATCATATATTGCGTTTTCGGCTGAGACTATTATAGTACTTTTCTCTGATTTTGGGAGGAAACAACAACAATACTCTTAAAAATAAACATCAAACTTGCGATTCCTGCTTCATAATATTTAGACATTTGAAATTTGCATGGCGCCTTTGAAAGGCACACATTTCATTAATACATACATACATACATATAATCACGCCTTTATCCCTAATGGGGTAGGCAGAGCGTACACGACCTAAACAAAGATCGTTCCGCCACGTCTGACAAAGTTTTGCGGGTTATTTAAGATAGATTTGTAGGTATATTGCTGTAGTGACAGGTTGTCAGCCTGTCGCCTAAATTGCAATATACAGAAACCCTCGGATCCCTTAGCTGGTTTTTACAGCATGCCCGGGAGGAAATGCAGCTGGCACATTCTACGTTTTTCTCTCGTTCCCAGTCCAGCATGGAAGTAAATATCATTTCATTAATTCTTCTTTATTTTCGCATTTTGCCGTTATACTATACATATTGTGAACTTAAAATCACCTAATCCATACTAGTATAACTAGTGCATACTTTGAAGATTTCACGTAGCGGTAGATAATAGTCATTATTGTCGTTTGCGGAAATTTCCGGCCGCTACGAACTCGAGTACCGAAAAAAGTTAATGTATGCTTTATTTTTTTAGATTATAAAGCTATTTCCGAGCAAGTGGGAGATAAGAATATTTATATTCTTTGAACATGAATCAATTTGTTCAATTTGTTCTGGTAATAGTATATTTGAATGGGCGATTCAAATATACTATTACCAGAACAAATTGCAACATAGAAGAAATAGGATCCAAAGATCTTTGTCAGTAGAAAATATCATATTTAAATATCAGACTAATTAATTTCTTGTTGACTTAGGCCCACATTTATCAACTCGCATAAGTGACAGCGAGATTGAGTTCGTGTTAGAAATGTAATTTCAGTACCAACTGGCCTGTGAAATTTATACTTAATATTGCTCTCAAGTTAGATATTGCTTCATAAATAGAAGCCTTAATAATAGAGTGTTGTTTACCTAATTCCATGAATTAGGTAAAATAACCTATTTAATAATGTCACACATACTAATTATTAGTTGAGAGCCCGATGGTGTAGTGGATAGGGCCGCTGCCTCCTGAGCGGGAGGTCGTGGTTCGAATCCCACCACGTACCAATGTGTTTTTCGGTTTTCGAATTTCATATGTACGTTTATTCGGCGCTTTTTCCGTGCTTCGGAAGGCACGTTAAGCCGTTGGTCCCGGTTAATATCGTTTAATACCGTAGATATTAGTCGTTAAGCCATATCAGAGGCCAGTAATAAGCATTGGCGGCTTGAAAACTCTGACCTAATCTAGGATTGGGTCTGGTTTCCCTTCTGGGTTGCGGAGGTCAGATGGCAGTCGCTCTGTGTAAAAATCAGTACCCTCGTTCAATCCCCTAGATTAGGTAGCCGACCCCGTGAGATACGGGATAAGGCTAAGGAGATGATGATGACTAATTATTAGTTGTAAGTTCTCATTATGTCTGAAGATAATTACTTACATCCTTATGTTAGTTTTTATTGTATTGTTTCTACATAGAAGTCATTACATCTCTTGACAAGGCTAGTTATGTGGAAATAATTATGGTTTGAAGACTAGAAGATACAATGGAAGAACGGGGTTTCGGCCAAAAGAGCTCTATTTCTCGAGATGTGGTCACATATCTCCTCGTACCAAAGGGCCTAGTATTTGTAATCAGCTCTCAAGAGTGACAGCGAGTTTGAGTTCGTATCAGAAATGTAATTTCAGTACAAACTGGGCTGTCAAATCTATACTTAATATTCCTCTCAAGTTTGAGATCGCTTTATAAATACGAGCATACAGACAGACAGGTATCGTTGGATACGTCGTGATGTTCAGATGATATTAGAAAACTACTCCTTTACCCAAAGGTTGCCTGGCAGAAATTGCTACCCTAGCAATAAGGCCGCCTAATTGTACTCTGTTTGTTTTGTAATGTTTGTTCCTGTACAATGTGTTGTTTATGTGCAATAAAGAATATTTGTATTGTATTGTATGACGAAGGGTGTTATAAATGTTATAGTGTGCTATATATTTGTAATCTACACACGAAGCCCTTTCATTTGATACCTTACCAATAAAACAATCTTTGTACCGCCATCTTTATGACGTCATAAATACTAATGGCATTTCTGATACGGACTCATTCTAGCGATCAGTCTCAAGTGCTGTTTATAAATACGGGCCTAAATAAGACATCACGACGAACCCAACGACACCTGTCTTAGATACGCGGAGATAGGTGACCACCTCTCTCATCAGTACAACCGCTTTACTACAGAATATATAATAGTACTACATACAGAATGGACATACACCTCCCCAGTCCGATATACGTCACACTCCGCGCCGGATTGTGGGTCATATTGTGCGTACGCTTAGCGGGTACGGCCCGCGCATGTTTCCCAGTGTAACGGAAAACATAAAGTTTTCGGTTCCAATGATGGTTAGGTACGGTTCCGTGTACGGATATCTTTCTACCACAAGATATGACTCCAATAGGAACTTTTTTAGATTCCCAAGTGATGAGAGACGGTAAGTAACTTTATACAAAACATGCAACCTAACCTATTCTAACTATTCAGTTACAGTGAACTACTTTCAACGTTGGTTTGATCAAAAACCAGATTAATCAAGTGATGATTATAACCGGTATAACAAAATTTGTCAACCCTTATAACACGCAAACAAACGCATGCCAAGTGCAACATGCCGTCTGTCGATGTATGACCAAAATTACTTGGTAGTTAGGAGTGTCCGAGCTGTGTCTGTACTACAAGGGTTTCCTCACCTTGCTGCAAGTGACCACAGATCCATCAGCCAACACCAGCTCGTATTGCAGACAGATGTGCTGGAACAGGCCGTGCTCGTGCGAAGAGGTTTCTATAAGAAAGGACTTAGTGTTTACTTGGTCAATTTGTTGTAAAAAAAGGGCTTCTTCTTCTTAGCGAGTGGATTCTCGAGTTTTCAAACCGCCTAGTAGCACAGCTATTAGGCCTCTGACGTGGTTTGGACTACTATCAAAGACAGACACCGGGACCATTTCCAATTCCGTACTTCGACGGGCACTTAACGTGTTCGTGGGGAAAACCTCACAAAGTGATATCAATTTTGTTTCCCCCCTGGGAATCGAACCTAGGACCTCCGGTTCGTAAGCCCATGGCTCTGACCACTAGACCACGGAGGCAGTTAAAAAAGGGGGATGTCCTAGGCTCGCAAGAAAATGGGGATGAAAAGGCGAATTTCTTTCATATTACATACATACATATAATCACGCTTTTATCCCTAATGGGGTAGGCAGATCGTAAACGACTTAAACAAAGGTCGTTCCGCCACGACTGGCAAAGTTTTGACGGTTATTTAAGATAGATTTGTAGGCATATTGCTATAGTGACAGGTTGTTAGACCATCGCCTAAATTTCAATATACAGACACCCTCGGATCCCTTAACTGGTTTTTACGGCATGCCCAGGAGGAAATACAGCTGGCACATTCTATGTTTTTCTCTCGCTCCCGGTCCAACATGGAAGAAGGCTATAATAAATTTGACAGAAAATCAATTTAAAGATACTATTAAAAACACATTATGTCGGAAAGCCTATTATAAGTTAGATGACTATACTAATGACAAAGATGTCTGGAGCTCTGATATTTTAGTGAAGCCTAAGAAATTGGCACACATTGCGGTCACAAACCCTACTTTGAACAAAAAGAAGGACAAAAGTAAGAATAAGATAAAACAAAGGGAGGGACGCAAAGTGCGAGTTTCTAATGCTTCTTCTTCATTGTGATATAGTTTTATTTTATTTTGTGAAATAGATATAATTTAATTTTCTTTGTAATAGACTCGCTTGTGACTTTCTAAAAGTGTTCTTAGGAATCTATTTGGAAATAAATGATTTGACTTTGACTTTGACTTTGAATATAGTAGATTAACTTACCTATTCCAGTGCCCATCACCAGCCCGCCCACAGTCAGCTGGTCTAACTCTGGTACTATGGCCAAAGCGAGGCCTAGTGGCTGCAGGGTGGCTGACAACTGGCCCATGGAGACTAATGGTTCGCAGCGGACTGTCTGAGAAGAAAAATAATACATACATACAATACAATACAAAAAAAAATATTGCATGAAGAAACACATACAACAGAAATAAAAAGGAACAAACGTGACAGTACAATATAGGCGGCCTTATTGCTAAAGCAGCAATTTCTACCAGGCAACCTTTGGGTATATATAATACTTAGACAATATTTACGCGCTATTAAATAAATATTTCAATAAAAAATATACCGATACATATCTTATGATAAACTAATATAATATAATATATGCTACATAAGATAGGATACTCTATGTTATATATCAGAGAAATTGGTATCACTACATATACAAGGTGGCGCAAAAGAAGTCATCCGATGTTGTTTGGCTCTCATTTTTTTTCTAAATGAAAAACTTCGAATCTGTTTTTTGATTATATTTATTTGCACCTTTAGAATTTTACTGGTCAAGTCGAGAAGATGATATCGGCCAAATGGGCGCCGTTACAATTGATTGCCATACGGGCTCGTTTTATGGCATTTTTCATCACTTCGGCGAGAACTTCGGGCGACAGATTCTCGCACTCGTGTCGAATGTTGTCTTTGAGGGCTTCCAAGGTCTCAGGCTTGTTGACGTAAACACGAGACTTCAAAAAACCCCATAAAAAGAAGTCCGGGACCGTTAAATCGGGCGATCTGGCCGGCCAGTGCAAATCGCCAAAACGAGAGATTAGGCGACCCGGAAATGCCGCCTTCAGAATGTCGGTTGTGGCTCGTGCAGTGTGCGCCGTTGCCCCGTCCTGTTGGAACCACATGTCCTCCAGTCCCAATTCGTCCAATTGCGGCAGAAAAAATTCGGTCAACATGGCCCTATAGCGCGCACCGTCCACTGTTGTCGTTTGACCCGCGGCGTTCTCGAAAAAAAATGGCCCGATGACTCCTCCAGCGTGAACAGCGCACCACGCAGTCACTTTGAGCGGGTGTAACGGCTCCTCGTGCATCACTCGTGGATTCTCGGTGCCCCAGAAGCGATAATTTTGCCGATTCACGTAACCGCTGAGGTGGAAATGAGCCTCATCGCTCATGATGATTTTGGTCGAAAAATTGTCCAATTCTTCCTCGAGATTGAGGATGGCTTGGGCGTAGGTTACGCGCGTTTGGCGGTCGGCAGGCAGCAGCTGATGCACGGTCTGGACTTTGTAAGGAAACATCTTCAAGTCTCGCACCAAAATTCGCTGCAAGGACCGCCGGCTGAGGCCCAATTGCGTGGCACGTCGTCTGGTCGATGTTTCGGGGCTCACTTCAACGTCCTCGGCTACAGCGGCGATATTCTCGGCAGAACGGGCGCTCCGGGGCCGGCCACTCTTAGCAACGTCTCGTGTGGTCCCATACTCTTCAAGGTTGGTGGCTAAACGTCGCAGTGTTTGCGCAGTCGGTGTCGGACGGCCGGGGAATCGGCGACGGAATTCGCGCTGCGCCAACACCACAGACGAATTGTTACTCAAAAAAATAGACACGATTTTTCCGCGTTCTTGGGGAGTGTATCGCTCCATGGCTTGTTCACTTGTATTCTGCATCTGTCTAGTCCACAAATGTCAAAACAGATTTGACATTGGCGGCCATTTGCAAAAATGAGAGCATCTTCCAATAGGGTGATTTCTTTTGCGCCACCTTGTACTTACTTAAATGATACTTATAAATTAGACAGCTACACATTAAACATTATTAGCCAGATAGAAATTTCTTGTTTGCTCCTTAAACGATTCGAAAGACATACATATAATCACGCTTTTACTTTAATGCAATACAATACTAATACAATTCATTACATCTCAATCTTAAAATACCGAAGGCCGTATTTTTAATCAGCTCTCATGAGTGACAGCGAGTTTGAGTTCGTGTCAGAAATGTCATTTCAGTACAAACTGGCCTGTCAAATCCATACTTCATATTGGTCTCAAGTTCGAGATCGCTTCATAAATACGAGCCCGAAATACAGAAAAATAAAAAATATGAAAATAATAATTTTTGAACATTGTTATATAAGTCATATTAAAGTATAACACAAAACAATTAGAATTGTATAAATTGATCATCATAAGTATAATGGGGTAGGCAGAGTGCAAACGATCTAAACAAAGGTCGTTTCGCCACAACTGACAACAATTTTGAGGGTTATTTGCAAATACAGAAACCCTCGGATCCCTTAGCTGGTTTGTACAGCATGCCCGGGAGGAAATGCAACTGGCACATTCTATGTATTTCTCTTGCTCCCAGGCCAGCATGGAAGAAAAATAATAATTTATAAAAAATATTCCATCATCATCTCCCTAGGCTTTTCACGACTTTCTCGGGATCGGCTACCTAACCTAGGGGACAGAAAGAGGATACTAGTTTTTACACAGAGGGGCTGCCATTTGCCCTTCGCAACCCAGAAGGTAAATCAGACCCAATCCTAGATTAGGCTTTTGCCGGGTCAGTGATCAACCCAGCTCAATCAAAGTTTACGCAGAAACAAATTGACAGTAATTTTAATTGTATTTTTTGTAGATAAGAATATACTTTTTGTATTATTATTCGAAATGGGTTTGCTCTTGACTCTAGGTATGTAGTATTTATTTATATATTTACTAGCGACCCACCCCGGCTTCGCACGGATATTATCAGTGTTTCTCTACTATATTATGCATGTTTTATTCATATAAACCTTCCTCTTGAATCACTCTATCCGTTAAAAGAATCCGCATCAAAATCCGTTGCGTAGTTTTAAAGATTTATGCATACATAGGGATATAGGGTCAGAAAAGGGACTTTGTTTTATACTATGTAGTGATTTAGTAGTACTATTATATATTCTGTGCTTTAGGCACTAGGTCAGGGATGACCGTGACAGAGTCGACGATGGAGCGAGCTCACCCAGAAGATGTCTGTTACGGCATTGGCAAGTTCACGCACCGACGGAACATAGCAAGCTGTTTGGCGCCGGTGAGAGGGATAGTTTATAACATAGTTGCCTTAATTGACAGAATTGAGTTGAGCATCATAATTTACATCTTGTGGAGTCAATTGATGTACAATACGGGTTCGTTGGAGATAGGGGCAGACGTATAAGCACACAGCTATGCTTAAATTTAATAACAAATAATAAACAGTGATTTTACTAAGAAATCATACATTAATAAATATGTCAATAAATAAAAAAAACGTAAGTTCCTCTAAGAATATA
Organism: Scrobipalpa costella; assembly: GCA_949820665.1. Lineage (NCBI taxonomy): Eukaryota > Metazoa > Arthropoda > Insecta > Lepidoptera > Gelechiidae > Scrobipalpa > Scrobipalpa costella. Next base: position 9,805,836 of record OX463320.1, on the reverse strand, counting down.
AAAATTATCAATAGAATCAAGAATACAGCGTCAAAAAAATAGGTAAAATAAATAAGGCTTAACTACCATAAATAAAGCATAAAATATCAATACCGACAAAAGAATACAACATGCACATTTTACCAATTACATACATATAATCACGCCTTTATCCCTCATGGGGTAGGCAGAGCGTAAACGACCCAAACAAAGGTCGTTCCGCCACGTCTGACAAAGTTTTGAGGGTTATTTAAGATAGATTTGTAAGTATATTGCTGTAGTGACAGGTTGTCAGCTCATCGCCTAAATTACAATATACTGAAACCCTCGGATCCCTTAGCTGGTTTTTACAGCATGCCCGGGAAGAAATGCAGCTGGCACATTCTATGTTTTTCTCTCGCTCCCAGGCCAGCATGGAAGAATTTTACCAATTAAATAACTGCATTTCAAAGCTATTCGATTCAAAGATATTTGACAGTAAACTACAGGGCCTGTATGATGCCACAAACAATGCTGTGGTCAATAACACTGTTATAAATATATTTTGTCGTAAAGGGTCTCTCGCAAATATGTAATAACTTCCATGCTGGTCTGGGAGCGAGAGAAAAACATAGAATGTGCCAGCTGCATTTCCTCCCGGGCATGCTGTAAAATCCAGCTAAGGGATCCGAGGGTTTCAGTATATTGTAATTTAGGCGATGGGCTGACAACCTGTCACTTCAGCAATATACCTAGAATTCTATCTTAAATAACCCTCAAAACTTTGTCAGACGTGGCGGGACGACCTTTGTTTAGGTCGTTTACGTTCTGCCTACCCCATTAGGGATAAAGGCGTGATTATATGTATGTATGTAAATATGTAATAAAACGTCGTATGAGATATGTGCGCTTTGATAATTACAACCTCTGCTTTCTTGTAGCTCTCGCCTGCGGTTCGGGCTAGCAATATCGCCTCGGCTTTTCCTTATCAACTTAGCGCATTCATATCATAACTAGCGACCCACTCCGGCTTCGCACGGAAATCATCAGTGTTTCTCTACTATATTATGCATGTATTATACATATAAACCTTCCTCCTGAATCACTCTATCCATTAAAAGAAACCGCATCAAAATCCGTTGCGTAGTTCTAAAGATCTAAGCATACATAGGGATATAGGGACAGAGAAAGCGACTTTGTTTTATACTATGTAGTGATGTTTATAATTGAACCATCGATAGATTAAGAAGAAGAAGTAAATACCTAAACCACAACATCAAACAATAAATTCACTAGGCTTACTCACCAAATTTTTGGTATCGACTTCCAGTACATCCACCAGGTCCACCCGGATATTGGTGAAGAATTTCTTGTAGACGCCTTCTCTGAAGGACATGGTCTGCCAAGTGGGCCGAGCTGTGCACAACTTGGTATCCCTTTTGCCGGAAACCCATTCTTTGATCTGAAAATTTGTGTATAAAGTCACGGTTTTTGTCTCTTACATACATACATATAATCACGCCTTTATCCCTAATGGGGTAGGCAGAGCGTAAACGACCTAAACAAAGGTCGTTACGCCACGTCTGACAAAGTTTTGAGGGTTATTTAAGATAAGATAGATTTGTAGGTATATTGCTGTTGTGACCGGTTGTCAGCTCATCGCCTAAATTGCAATATTCTGAAACCCTCGGATCCCTTAGCTGGTTTTTACTGCACGCCCGGGAGGAAATGCAGCTGGCACATTCTATGGGGTATTCTTCTCTCGCTCCCATTCCAGTCCAGTTTGTCTCTTACGGGGAAAGTAAAGGATCAAAGGCACCTTAAACACAGTTTTCGTCACGACTGGTAGAGTAATTTTAGTAATGATAGTGTATTTTTCTAAAATTAAAATCGTCGGGTTCCTTTTCTGGTTGAGTTTGCCCGGGAAGAGAAGCAGTTGGTGCATTCTATGTTTTTTCGCCTGTATGTTCCTCAATAATACCAGTGTTGCATATTACAGTCCACTTCTTCTTCTTCTTCTGTCGAGTGGGTATCGAGTCTATCGACCCGATTAACCTTGGTGTCAGAGTTTTTAAACCGCCTAGTAGCACAACTATCAGGCCTCTGACATGGTTTGAGTAACGACCACTATCAAAGACAGCGACCGGGACCGACGGCTTAACGTGCCCTCCGAAGCACGAAATCTTTTTCTTTTTCGGACAATCAGGCGATTCAGCCTGCAATGTCCTATCCAAACTGGGGAAAAATTCACAAAGTGATAAATTTTCAAATATCAACTTTGTGTTTCCCCCCCGGGAATCGAACCCAGGACCTCCGAATCAGGAGTGGCACTAGCCACTAGACCACGGAGGCAGTTATAGTCCACTAATACTCGTATGTTTAATTTTATAGAAAGTCAAGTTTGATCATGATCACTAGATGGATTGAAGTCACTGACATTGGAAATACTCATACAAACATTACTCCGAGTGATCATTATGGGGATTTCTCTAAAACAAGGTGATCGGAGAAAAATGTATTCAAGTATTAGGTTCGATACTACATTTCACCGGCTAAAACTAAAATTAAAAACTATCTGTCAATTTCAAAATAATAAAATTGAAAAAGGACAGGCGATTTATACTCTATGGTTTTACACTTTGACAGCTAGATTTTGACGCGCTTTTGCACGTTTCACCAGTATTTCTGTCAATTTTATCCGCCATATCATATGACGGCGGATAAAAATGACAGATAACGCATAAAACCTCCGACTATAAATCAAAAACCGGAGAGAATAGATCTCCTGTCGTTTTCCAATGTTTTTAGTCTGAAAGTGACGAATAGATTTTAATTTTAGTTTAAGCCGGCAAATCTAGAATCGAGCCTATTATCTATATGGATGGGTACTCCGTCCAAATGATTACTGACAGGACAGCTCATATAATATTATATTAAATTAAAAAACTACAAGACGGATTTCAGAAATTCTTTAACCATTAGGAATCTGCGTTGACACTGAGCAACATAGTCTACTATTTACTGCAGGAAAATATAGGATTCCCTCGGGAAAACTCATGAAACCTGAGCTGTCAGTAATCATCTTATAATATTTTTTTATTATTATTAGCCTATGCTGTCCCATGCTTATAATAATAATAATGTTTATTTCTCTCACCTCAATATTCATAATTTTATAGGTACATGATATTATCTTAGAATATTAATAATACTAAGTACTTTGGTGAGAGCTGGTTCCTGATAAAGGCATTGCGCCTGTACTACAGGTAACCAGGCCCCATCCCCTTGAATACATTTGAAAAAAACAAAGATGAATTTTGTCAATAAAAAGTCTGTGATAATAACACGGTGAGGCCAACAAGAATACTACATAGGTCCGTGCTTAACATGCAGTAAACACATATGCAAAGAAAGTAAAAGAGATGCAAATTTAATTAGAAAAAATGTGTGCATGCGTGTGTGTGTGTGTGTGTGTGGACGAAGTATTATGCCTATAATGCCCCATAGCTACCTTCAATGTCCCAAATGCTTTTTTTTTAGTTGATGATGATGATGATCAATCATTTGTCCTCTGTCTCACTTGGGTAAATATTGGACTCGATTCTAGATTATCCGGCTGAAACTAAAATTTAAATCTATTTGACTTTCAGACTAAACACATTGGAAAAGGACAGGAGATTTATTCTCTCCGGTTTTTGATTTATGATCGGTGGTTTTATGCGTTATCTGACATTTTTATCCGCCGTCATATGATATGGCGTATAAAATTGTATTGCCTAGTATTTCTGTCAATATTATCCGCCATATCATATGACGGCGGATAAAAATGACAGAAATACTGGGGAAACGTGCAAACGCGCGTCAAAATCTAGCGGACTAAGTGTAAAACCATACAGTAAATCTACCTAGATTATAATTTTAGTTTTAGTCGGGGGTATCTAGAATCGAGTTCATTGTCAAATCACTCTCGCCTTGGAAAGGCCAAGGTTATTTCGTTCCGGAAACAGATCCGACAGCAGGAAATTGAGGTCCTTAGTCGTTCGTTCTATAAGCGTATACCGCTCAAGATATTATAGTGGGTGGGAAGTCAATGGAAGTTTGCGTGCGTCTTCTAATCTATGTTATAATACAGGGTGGGGCAATAGATCGTGCATATTATAGAAGTTAGAAGGATTTTTGACTCCAGAACTTGCCAGATAAAGAATAGCGAATAAGAGGACTTGGTTTCAATAAGACGGAGCTACCGGTCGCACTTCAAATGACTCTATGGCGGTTATAAGACAGATGTTTCCAAGAAGACTCATTTCCAAGAGGTGATTATCCCATCGTACGTAGCCCTGACATAACGCCTCCTGACTGTTTCTTGTGGGGATACCTCAAACACAAAGTCTACATGAACAATCCGAGGAATATCCATCAGCTAAAGGAGAATATCCGTGGGGCAATGGCAGTAATCACTCCAGAATAATTGACGTGAGATTCCACAAATTTCCGTTCGCGTTTAGAAGAGTGCCGTTTTCGAGAGGGCCGTTAAAACAAAGTCATTTAAGAAATTAAACTCCATTTAATTACTAATCATCCCTATCTTTTATTTCAACTAAACTTATGGTGTTTATATTTTATACATAATAAATGCACGTTCTATTGCGCCACCCTGTAGATTGTAAGATAAAAATATTAGCCTCAAAGTACCTAAATATAGTTTTCAAAATATTACTTTCTGTTTTCATGGCATCTAGATTCCGAAGGAAAGGTTTTCCTACAGTAAGTCTTCTTCTGTCTTGTGCTATTCGGCTTCGTCTACTCCTCTTTGCCATGTATTCGGCATCTCTAATTTACATAAAAATCACAAAACTATAATAGAAACTACTTCAAGTGAAAGCCAATTCAGAATTCGACTGAATGGCACTACAATTTAAAATTAAAATTCTAACATTCCAAAATGTACAGTGAATGATATCATAGTTGCCGATTTTCAAATGAAAATGACCTTCACAATCACAAAATTGAAGAGGTTAATTCTTTTATTCATCTCAATTCTAGCGTCGTCTGAGGTTGGGGAAAGTTTTTTAACCAACAAACTAGGCATTAGAAGTTTTTTACAGATTTTACACATTGAGGAATTTGTCTACTCTGTTTCTTACATGGTATGGTTGGTAATTTGTAAACTTTTAATTTGTTAACCTGTTGATCGGATTCTATTGAGACATCTTCCTATCTAGTTTCGAAATGTCGAGCTCGCTGCACTCGCATAACATATTGGTTCATTTTTCGTCACAAATCGCACTCGCTTCGCTCGCATAACACTTTGATTCCTTCATCTTGCGTGGAATGTCTCGCTCGCTTCGCCCACGCAACGTATTCATTTCATTTTGTTGATTTCTCTCAGGTTAATATTACAAAAGAATAGTTAGGCCCTTATCAGCTCTCAAGAGTGATAGCGAGTTTGATTTCGTATCACAAATGTCATTTCAGTACGAAACCATCTGTCAAATCCTCACTTAATATTGCTCTCAATCTTAATATCGTTTATAAATACGAGGCTTAGGCCCATATTGATAAACAGCACTTAAGACTGACAGCTAATTTGAGTTCATATCAGAAATGTAATTTCAGTACAAAACAGCCTGTCACATCTATACTTAATATTGCCCTCAATATTGAGATTGCTTTATAAGGCCCATATTTAGCACGTCTTTGATAGTCGTCTTTACACAAACCATGTCAGAGGCCTATTAGCTGTGCTATTAGGCGGTTTAAAAATTTGTCATCAGGGTTCATCGGGTCGATTGACTCGATATCCACTCGACAGAAGAAGAATGATTGGTAAAAAGCACTTGACATTGACAGCTTAGTTTGATTTCGTATCAGAAATGTCATTTCAATACAATATGACCTGTCAAATCCATACTTAATATTGCTCTCAATCTTGAGATCGCTTTATAAATTCGAGCCTTAGTTACCTGTCTCTGAACATTCTTGACTTTGTTGTCATGATTCTTGGGCGCGCTGGCGAGTGAGAAGACCACATAATTCCTGATGTAGGAGTACCCTTTCCAGAGGAAGGACAGCGGCAGCAGGAAGACCAGCACCACCACCCATCTGTACTCCACCAGGATATACTCCGTGAGGTTCTCCGTCTCCAGGTTTGTCATTTTTAACCTGTTTTTGTTGGAGAAGTAAACATACTCTAAATAATTCTTAATAATTCTAAATAATTCTTCGATGACGAAGGAACTGCTATAACGGAGTTTTATTTTAGCAGACGCGTCATTCAGAATCGCTGTTCTCTGTTACTCACGGGCAAACTAAGTCCCTCTCTGCGACACCTCTCTTTGAACCCTTGGCCATTATAAACGAAATAATGCTAAAAACTGAGATAGATATATTCGCGTCACAAGAAAACAAATTCCTAGCATCTGCAGGGAAATACCTAGAATCAACTACAACTAGGAGTACAATCATAGATTTAGATTAAGTTAGTATTTTTTTTTTTTTATATTTGATAGGCAATCATTTGTCCGCCATCTCACGTGATGGTAAGTGATGATGTAGACTATGATGGAGCATGATTGCCTAGAAAATGCCTGTTCACTCTCGCCTTGAAAAGGCCCAGGTTATAACGTTCCGGAAATAGATCCGCAGGCAGGGAGTTCCACACTTTGGCCGTTCGCATTAAAAATGTAGAAGCGTACCGCTTTGTGCGAAAACTTGGAATGTCGACAACATAAGGGTGGAATCCCTACCGGCGTCTCGTACCCCGGAGATGGAATGGGGAGGGGGGAGTATAAGAAAGGATAAGATTAAGTAAGGCTTACATGTGTGGCTGTGACCGTTAATGTAAGTTTTCATAATAAATAAAGAAATAAAGAATTTATGTGACCGTCTAGTCTTTCTAAGGTTCTTGGTTTCTTCAGATCCTAAAAGCAACATTTTATTTTATGCACGAAGTCGTTAGATCAAAGATCTTTTACGACTTAATGTTTTTCATGTGACTACTTGTAGGTATTCTACCTAAGAATATTTTACGAAGTTTGTATTACTTCCATGCTGGCCTGGGAGCGAAGGAAAAACATAGCATGTGCCAGCTGCATTTCCTCCCGGGCATGCTGTAAAAATCAGCTGAGGGATCCGAGGGTTTCAGTATATTGCAATTTAGGTGCTGGACTGACAACCTGGCACTACAGCAAATATAATATACCTACAAATCTATCATAAATAACCTTTAAATAAACTTTGCCAGACGTGGTGGAACGACCTTTGTTTAGGTCGTTTACGCTCTGCCTACCCCTTCAGGGATAAAGGCGTGACTATATGTATGTATTGTTTTAAAAGAAATACAGGTATTTTACTGATCGAGACTGTACAAATATAGAACTTTTGTGTACCTACTATAGTAGTTTTTTGCTAATTTATTATTCGAAGCAAACAAAATTGTCAAACACATATCGGTGTACCAGTTATATGACGTAAATGTCGCAGGATCATGGTGAAATCGGAGTTTTGATTTTAAAAAAAACTAGGATTTTGATCGAAACCCGGACTGACAAAAAACTGGTCATGTTCCAGAGAAAAATCTAGGATTTTGACTAAGATTTTAATACATATTACAATCTAAAATTGCTCTCAATTTTTGTCAGACGTGGCGAAAGCGCCTTTTACGAGGCGTTAAACGCTCTGCCTACCCCGTAAGGGATAAAGGCGTGATTTATGTATGTATGTATTTTCACTAAGTCCTGAGACATCCAGTTTTTTAATTAATGAATTTTCGGTTTTATGATAAAATCTATATCGGTTGCTATTTTATATTCAAATAAAAAAATAGAGACTCATCTCCCTAGCCTTATCCCGTATCTCACGGGGTCGGCTTCCTAATCTAGGGGATTGAATGAGGGTACTGGTTTTTACACAGAGCGACTGCCATCTGACCTCCGCAATCCAGAACGGAAACCAGACCCAATCCTAGATTAGGTCAGAGTTTTCAAGCCGCCAATGCTTAACACTGGCCTCTGATATGGCTTAACTACTAATATCTATGGTATTAAACGATATTAACCGGGACCAACGTCTTAACGTACCTTCCGAAGCACGGGAAAAAACACCGAATAAACGTACATATGAAATTCGAAAACCGAAAAACACATTGCTACGTGGTGAGATTCGAACCACGACCTCCCGCTCAGGAGGCAGCGGGCCTATCCACTACACCATCGGGCTCTCGAAAAACACATTGGTACGTGGTGGGATTCGAACCACGACCTCCCGCTCAGGAGGCAGCGGGCCTATCCACTACACCATCGGGCTCTCTAAATAGAGAAATGAGATAATATTTATTGTTATAGTTTTCTATATATGACCTAACCAAAATTGGGTTTCTACTAAATATTGTAGCATTTAATCTATGAATTTGACTTTTGATCAAAACCCGAACTTTGACAAAAGACTAGAGTTTAGATCAAAAAACTAGATGTTTTAGGACTTTAACTAAATCCTAGACTTTTCTCTGCATTATGACCCCGTATTTATAAACCGCTCGAAAGCTAATGCGCATACGATAGAGTTAAGTTCGCATGCGATTTCCATATTACAATTTGGCATGCGAATGTTGCTCTTTCGTATGCGAATTTTGATTCGAGCGATTCAAAAATATACATACATACATACATACATAAAATCACGCCTTTATCCCTTACGGGGTAGGCAGAGCGTAAAACGCCTCCTAAAAGGCGCTTTCGCCACGTCTGACATAAATTGAGGGCAATTTTAGATTGTAATGTGTATTGCTGTAGTGACAGGTTGTCAGCCCATCGCCTAAATTACAATACACTGTAACCCCCGAGTCCCTTTTGCTGTCTTCTACAGCATGCCCGGGAGGAAGGGCAACTGAAACATTCTATGTTTTTCTATCTCTCCCAGTCCAGCATGGAAGAATAAAAAAAAAAAAAAAATATGGCTCCTGTATTTTGTCAAAGTCCGGGTTTTGATCAAAATTCAAAAATTGATTTCATCATAATACTTCATAAAAAATTTCAATACAGAAACCACGCCGTATATTTTTATAAGTATCTTATCTATAATCATGATGAGCGATTACCCAAAATGTATATATACGTAATTATATACATTAGGAAGGAAATACTTACATATACCTACCTACCTCATAGTATGGTATGTTATTACCGTGCTTCGGAAGGCACGTTAAGCCGTTGGTCCCGGTTAATATCGTTTAATACCGTAGATATTAGTCGTTAAGCCATATCAGAGGCCAGTGCTAAGCATTGGCGGTTTGAAAACTCTGACCTAATCTAGGATTGGGTCTGGTTTCCCTTCTGGGTTGCGGAGGTCAGATGGCAGTCGCTCTGTGTAAAAACCAGTACCCTCGTTCAATCCCCTAGATTAGGAAGCCGACCCCGTGAGATACGGGATAAGGCTAGGGAGATGATGAGTATGGTATGTTATTAATTTACATACTCGAAATTTAAGTAGTACCTTATGTTTATTATATTACCTATGTTCGTTATATTCTCGTATTTCAATTTTCAATTAGCTTTCTTCCATGCTGGCCTGGGAGCGAGTGAAAAACATAGAATGTGCCAGCTGCATATCCTCCCGAGCATGCTGTAAAAACCAGCTAAGGGATCCGAGGGTTTCAGTATATTGTAATTTAGGCTGACAGCCTGTCACTACAGCAAAATACCTACAAATTTATCTCGAATAACCCTCAAAACATTGTGAGACGTGGCGTAACGATCTTTGTTTAGGTTGTTTACGCTCTGCCTACCCCATTAGGGATAAAGGCGTGATTATATGTATTTATGTTTCTGTCAGCGATGTCACCCGCTGGAAATTCTCGTGGAAATGGTGTTCTTTCCCGCGGTAAAAAGTAGCCTATGTTACTCAAAATGAATGTAGCTTTCTAACGATCAAATATTTTTTGAAATAGGTCCATTACTTTTTGAGTTATATTCGTCACTAGCAGCCCTTCCCGGCTTCGCACGGGATATTAAGACTCATTTTTCTACACCTTCGGTTACATTGTTCAAATTTTACCAAGGATCCCTAATTTTTTTAAAAATGAAATGTAGCCTATATCGAATTGGAAGAATGTAGCATTCTATTGGTGAAAGATTTTTTTAAATCGGCCCAGTACTTTTTGAGCCTATTCATTACAAACATACAAACATACAAAAATAGGTACAAATCTTTCCTCTTTATAATATTAGTGTAGACAAACGTACACACAAAAATACAAATCTCGTCTCTTTATAATATTGGTATACGGGTATAAACCTACAATCTAAACTACTTAATTGTTTGAATCTAATTTCTCCGAATAGAGAACCCAAGACTCAGACCACTAGACCACGGAATTTCAGCTAGTTTGGCCGCCATCTTTTTAAAATATTTTAACTCTACAACTACCTCGTGTTTAGAAACAACAAAGTTATCGATTCTTATGGAAGCATCGGTTCTAACCAAGGTAATTAGGTAACCTATGGCAACGAATTTAACACACTGCCGCAGAAATACAGGGTGTTTTCATACATACATGTAATCACGCCTTTATCCCTAATGGGGTAGGCAGAGCGTAAACGACCTAAACAAAGGCGTTCCGCCACGTCTGACAAAGTATTGAGGGTTATTTAAGATATATTTGTAGGTATATTGCTGTTGTGGCAGCTTGTCAGCCCTTCGCCTAAATTATAATATACTGTAACCCACGGATCCCTTAGCTGGTTTTTACAGTATGCCCGAGACGAAATGCAGCTGGCACATTCTGTCTCTCTCTCGCTTCCAGGACAGCATGGATTTTCTTTCGATATGTTTCTGCGGTAAAGAGCTCTATGGTGTTGAATTTATACACTCATATTGATTTTATTATTCAGTCTAAAAAAATAGATTTTTCCTTAACATGTACAACAATATTTTTTGTACCCTCAACACTTTTCGATAGAACAAAAAGAACATGACCAAAAATAACCACTCGTATTGTTATTATTATTCAGTCAAAAAAAATAGTTTTTTCCTTAACTTGTACAACAATATTTTTTTACTCTCAACACTTTTTGATAGAACAAAAAGGGCACAGCCAATTTATTTTTAAAATTTGTTAATTAGTACTGTAATTGTTTGGTATTTCGATACGAATATGTCTATTTTATAGATATTTAAATTATGGTTTATGGCCATAATTTAAATATCTAGAAAATGAACGAAGAACATAATTTTTGAATTGTGCAGTTCTTTTTTATGTAGCAAAATTTTAATTAAAATAAATAGCTTTTCGGACTGTTGCAGTTGCAACTGCAGTTGGCTGCTTATAATCTTCTTTTGTCTAGTGGGTATCGAGTCTATCGACCCGATAAACCCTGGTGTCAGAGTTATAGCCAATTTATTTTTAAAATTTGTTAATTAGTACTGTAATTGTTTGGTATTTCGATACGAATATGTCTATTTTATAGATATTTAAATTATGGCCATAAACGAAGAAAATAATTTTTGAATTGTGCAGTTCTTTTTTATGTAGCAAAATTTTAATTAAAATAAATAGCTTTTCGGACTGTTGCAGTTGCAACTGCAGCTGGCAGCTTATAATCTTCTTTTGTCTAGTGGGTATCGAGTCTATCGACCCTATAAACCCTGGTGTCAGAGTTTTTAAACCACCTAGTAGCACAACTATAAGGTCTCTGACAGGGTTTGAGTAACGACCACTATCAAAGACAGCGACCGGGACCGACGGCTTAACGTGCCCTCCGAAGCACGAAATCTCTTTCTTTTCGGACAATCAGGTGATTCAGCCTGCAATGTCCTAACCAACCTGGGGAAAAATTCACAAAGTGATAAATTCTCAAATACCAACTTTGTGTTTTCCGTCTGGGAATCGAACCCAGGACCTCCGGATCGGGAGTCCATGGCACTAGCCACTAGACCACTTATAATAATGTTTTGATTTACCGCGGTAAAAAGCAACCCTTTTTACGACTAGTTTCTTTATTAACTAAAATACAAAACTTTCTTCTTTTAAACTTTATTACAGACAAATGTAAATGTCTATTATAAAATTAAAAATAAGAAAGTTTTACAGACTAATGTTTGTAATTAAATAAAACGAAGACAGCTTTGTATTTTAGTTTATAAAGAAACTACTCGTAAAAATTCATCCAACACAAAAAAAAACTCACTCTGAATAGCACACAGCCTAGATAAATTTCCACAATTTTTTTTAAAACACGATACACTAATATTAATCAGATCACCACACGATAAAGACCCTATCGGGTCATAGCTACAGACACACTGAATTTAGCCAACCAAGGTTGGGGTAATCAAGTCTCCAACGAAGTTATATTACTCCTGGCTGATGGAAAACCCACTCTAACTACATTGTAATAAGGGCTACCTATTCTGTGATTTGGTCCGATAGATATTTTTTGATTTTTCAGCATTTATTTCTCCTGGCGTAAAGGAAAATAATCTCTATAGCCTTGGAATAGAGGTTTAGTATTTGGCGATGAGGTTCGATATATCGTTTTTGATTTTCCGCATTATTGTGACGTATTTTTAGATGACACGTTCCGTTGGGGCGTGGGAAATATATACAAGGTGTTAATGAAATTATTGATGTTTTTTGGGACTCGCATAGCCCAGTGCATCTGCCTGCAACGCATAGGGTCCCGGGTTCTATTCCCGGCCGGGCAGACATTAGAATGATGAATATAAATGTCTGTTTCTGGGTATGGGTGTTCTTTGTGGTTGTTTCTGAGTATGTATCGTATGGGCTATGAGTGTGATTGTGTGTGTGTATGATAATTTTTTTCGCGGATATAGGCGAAGGGATCCATTAGGGATGAGTAGGGCAGTAAGATAAACCATTGGATGGTATTTTGTTCGAGCTAGGATATGGCACTTTGCCAAAAAGTTATTTGCTACACATACCCTTAAGTATATAAATACGCGATACCTACGTATTCAGAAGGCAAGGCTTTCTGTATCAACTAGAAATGTTTTTTCTATATAAGATCTCTACATAGCCAACCCTATATCTGCCAGCTGTAGCTTAGAGTAGGGTCAAGTGCAAACCCATTATTGTGTTTAAAAAAATTGCGACTGTAAATGTCCCATAGCTGCACGGACAGTGATTTCCTACAACCTAGTGCATAACTACGTATGATATTCATATGTTTTTTTTCTATACCATCGTCTACGTCTGAATAATTTTCTCGGGAAAATGTCACATCCCTACGTAAAGGGAAAACAGGGAAAAGTAGAATATTACTGTAGCATTCTGAAAAGCGCCAACGGATATAAGTACCTACTACACACATACATAAATCACTGTAGGCAGAGCGTCAACGTCCTATAAAAAGGTTGTTCCGCAATGCCTGACAAATTTTAAGGGTTGTTTATGTTTAAGACATATAGATTACGTATATTGCTGTAGTGACAAATTGTCAGCCCATCGCCTAAATTACTTTTTTAATTAGGTTTTTACAGCAGCAGGAGATTTTTCGATCATTCCCAGTCCAGCTTGGAAGAATAAGATACATTTATTATGGTGTAGTGGATAGGGCCGCTGCCTCCTGAGCAGGAGGTATTGGTTCAAACCCCATCACGTAACAATGTGTTTTTCAGTTTTCGAATTTCATATATGTACGTTTATGCGGTACTTTTTTCGTGCTACGGAATACACGTTAAGCCGTTGGTCCCGGTTAATATCATTTAATACCGTAGATTTAAGCCATGTCAGAGGCCAGTGCTCAGCATTGGCGGCTTGAAAACTCTGATCTTGAGTCTTGGGTTGCGGAAGTCAGATGGCAGTCGCTCTATGTAAAAAACAGTACCTTCGTTCAATCACCATAATTAGGTAGCTGCTCCGTGAGATACGGGATTAAGCTAGGGAGATGATTTTGTAATAGCGTAAATCGTAGCGTAATCACAGATTGTAAATTTTAAATGGTTCCAGGGTACGACAAATCACGTGGTAAAGCTTTGGCAGGATTTGAACCTGCATCCTTGAAATATCGTTTCATTCGATTTACCAACTAAGTTACCACTGTCCTAACCAAAGTTGGGCCTTTCGTCATGCATTTTGTTGCTTGCCAGTAAAAAATTGATTACGTACCAAGGGACTTTTGGATCCTTTGTGTTGCACCAACTCGGTATAGTTAAGTGGGCTTATTATTTGATTTACTTTAATTTAATCTACGTATTCAACATTTCGCGGACCAGTGTCCTAATACGGCTATTCTAGAATATCAGTAGCTCTACTGTGGCCAATAATAAATTAATAATTTTATCATTGCGAGATTTATGAGCAATAATTATTAACATACACATTTCAGCAACATTGTAACTATCTGCCAATAGTTAGATTTGTGATAACCACGCAGGTGCCACCTAAACCGGATTAATTACTGATATCAGAGAATTAGACTCTTATCTGGTCAATAACATTAGTACATTTGGTTAGGTCATGGGCGCGCGTGGTGGAAGGAAACGCGTGCAGACGTAGCGAGGGTTCATTCTGGACAGATAGAAACATAACAATTTCCTATCACATCAACTTGGCACTATTATAATTTAGTATATCAGGTATAAAAAACAAAAAAAACATATTCCCTTTCTCTACCTACCATTGGGTTGGCTGGAAGAGATCTCTTCATAGAGATAAGTTCGCCCTTGCACACTATGTTTGTAAATTACATTTCTTTTGTGTTTATGCAATAAAGTATAATATAAAGTATATATATATATATATATCTATCTATAAGGGAAAGGGACCCGCATACTGATAGGGGTTGCTCAGTCAACGACACTGAACAACTTCCATCAGGAAATTATTTCAGGAAGAGAAAAAAATTGCTTTTATATACAAAATGTTTACCATGATCAGACAATTTGTGTGGAAAAGCCTTTTTTTTACACTTCCTGAAAAAATATCCTGCTGATAGTTGTTCAGTGTCGTTGACTGAGCAACCGCTACCTGTTTGCGAGACGCTATCCCTTATACCTGGTATGTGGCCTTGTATTCAGGAATACAACCTTCTTAATACCATAACCTTTAAAGACTGAGGAATTCATAAAATCACTTGCAAAATAGTTGATGTGGTTTCGATAGGTATATGATCCAATCCGACCCTCCCAAGTGCTATCCGATGCGACATTCGCCCAGTGCACTTTCGGTGCAAATGCGGAGTTGCCCCATAAACCATGGCGCACTTAATATCGTGCTCTAAGTACCCTTACCACCTGCACGAGAGAGTAATGAATACAAGCGACACAAGATACGGTGAGAGTTGCCGACTACTGGGCTGGAGAAATTTGAGATTGGGATTGACTTGCCGTCGACTCGATAGAAGAAGTGCAGTGAGCCCAGAAAAATCCTAAGCTGAAGTCGATCCCAGCCCAGTGAGCGCCCTTAGCTTACCTTATGTAGTACTATTATATATTCTGTGCCCTTAGTGTGGAGAAACCCGAAAAACTAGGTCTCCACCAGAGGTCGCCAGCTGTCTCCATCATCACAAAATAAGGTGATGAAGCTGAAGAAAATCTTTCTCTACCGCATCGAATTAAAATATTTCAAAATGAAATATCGTTTTACTCGATAGTTGTGCTACTAGGCGGTTTAAAAACTCTGTCACCAGGGTTCATCGGGTCGATAGACTCGATACCCACTCGACAGAAGAAGAACTCGATTTACCAACTGAGTTACCACTGCTCTAACTAAACTTGTGCCTTTCGTCATGCTTTTCGTTTATTTTTTTAAATAACTTGATTCCATGTGGCATAAATTTTCCAGCTGCATTTCCTCCCGAGCATGCTGTAAAAACCAGCTAAGGGATCAGAGGGTTTTGGAATATTGTAATTTAGGCGATGGGCTGACATCCTGTCACTACAGCAATATACTACAAATCTAACTTAAATAACCCTCAACACTTTGTCAGACGTGGCGGAACGACCTTTGTTTAGGTAGTTTACGCTCTGCCTACCACATTAGGGATAAAGGCGTGACTATATGTATGTATAAATTTGATACTTAAAATAAAACTATATTTTAGCAGGTTTAAGGCGTCTTTATTAAGTTTTGAAAACCCGACTCGTTTAAACTCTATCCTGTTAGAAGACATTTCTGCTAAATATTGGTGTCTCTGACTTTTGATACCGTTGAGACCTTAGGTGGCTGCAGTCAATCATGTAAAAGTAGAACGTCAGGATTGAGGAGCCAAAGAAAATTCGTTTACCTACAAAATTTACTCTCTTTTTCTATTTTAATTCTTTACTGCAAAATAAAACACACCACCAGCTAAATGATCATTAGGGCGAATATTTTAAATGATAGCTCAATTCAATGGAAATGCACCTCTAGAGTATAGATTGAGGAGCCATGCTATAAGTATTATATTTTCTGTATTTTCAGCGCTACAGAAGCCAAATTATTAGAAGATACCTAATACACATAATTGCTGCTAAATGATGCAAAATTTTCAAAAATGTTCATCTATTACTCAACGAGTTCCAGGTGGCTCCTCATTTCAGATGTTTAGATTGAGGAGCCACTTTTGAATTAATATAACTAGTGATATATTTTGCTGCTAAATCCAGAATTCGTGCTGCAAAATCAGCTACTTTGCTGCTAAATAATGATAAGATCAGCTTTTAAAAATCTGTTGTGGCTCCTCAATCCTTACGCACATAATTTTGTACGGCGAGAATTATCTCTTAAAAGCGAATGAGGTATAAATAAGTGCAATAACCAAATACTTACAAGGTGGACTGGGAGTGGGAGAAAAACATAAAATGTGCCAGCTGCATTTCCTCCCGGGCATGCTGTAAAAACCAGCTAGGGATCTGAGGGTTACAGTGTATTGCAATTTAGGCGATGGGCTGACACCCTGTCACTACAGCAATATACCTACAAATCTATCTTGAATAACCCTCAAAACTTTGTCAGACGTGGCGGAACGACCTTTGTTTGGGTCGTTTGCGCTCTGCCTACCCCATCAGGGATACAGGCGTGACTATATGTATGTATGCATTTCCTCCCGAGCATGCTGTAAAAACCAGCTAAGTGATCCCAGGTACTATTATATATTATGTGCCGAGGGTTTCATATCGCAATTTAGGCGATGGGCGGACAACCTGTCACTACAGCAAAATACCTACAAATCTATCTTAAACAACACTCGAAACTTTGACAGACGTGGCGGATCGTTCTTGTTTAGGTCGATTACGCTTTGCCCATTAGGGATTAAGGCGTGATTATATGTATGTATGCAGTTTTAGGTGATTGGCTTACATACTTACTTAAAATATTAACAAATATTGCAATAATTCCCTATGTTGTCAATTAGATTTAAATACTTAAATAAGGTCGAGATAACGATAATTATGATAACATTGTAATGATTGTAATTTACTAATTTGTACGTCATGCTAAAATGACAGCTGTTATTTTATCTTATCGTTATAATTAGAAATTAAAGTAGTAAGAATGGACACCTGGTTCTATTCTACGTATATCAAAAGAATAAAAGATAACTGCCTTGCCAACGTGGTCTAATGGTCTGAGCCATGGGCTCAGGGCCCTGGAGCTACCGGGTTCTAATCCCGACGTGGGACAGCGATTTTGTGTAGTTGTATCTAGTTTGGTTAGGACATTGCAGGCTGATCACCTGATTGTCCGAAAAGTAAGATGATCCACGCTAACAAATGGGCATTTAAAAAGTTTTTTTTTTTAGTGATAAGTTAATTATAATTTATTGTTTTTAATATTTTTAATTGTGCACGTCGTATCTGCCTCTCAGGATGCTATTTCACTAGCCTAGGTCTGCTGGAAGAGATTTCTTTTTAGAAATAAGCTGTGCCTGTTGTGTTTTTGTTTTATATGTATATGTTCTTTGTATTTTATTGTGTACAATAAACTGTTAAATAAATAAATAAGTCGGTTCTGCGCCTGATTTCTCTCTGGTCGTGTCAGTCTGTCCCATCAGAATAAGAAATTGAAGGAATAGAGGGTGCACTGTGTGCTGCGGAAACTTTTGGGCACTAAAAACCAGTCCAGCGCAGTTGGCCGATCTCTGGGAGATTGGCCGCCATCACTGAAAATCGGTTGGGAGGACTATATCCAAAGACACACGCAAGCGGAATTCGAAATTACGAACTTGTGACATCCATCTGATCTATCCGTACCTCTTATCTGGTCAATATAGTGTGTAGCGATTCTAATGTAACGATATTTTATCTATTATTCTATTGGAACGGAAAACAATAAGAACTACATACATACATATAATTGGGGTAGGCAGAACGTAAATTACCTAAACAAACGTTCCGCCACGTTTGACAAAGTTTTGAGGGTTACTTAAGATAGATTTGAAAGTATATTGCTGCAGTGACAGGTTGTCAGACGTGGCGGAACGATCTTTGGTTTGGTCGTTTACGCTCTGCCTACTTCTTTACAGATAAAGGTGCGATTATACGTATGTATGTACGAGTATGTATGTATAAATTAACAAATAAGGAAGCATAGAGATAACAGCTAACATCCCAGTAAAATGGGATTTCTCTTCGTCGAATAAAAATGTTCTTCCATGCTTGACTGGGAGCGAGAGAAAAACATTGAATGTGCCAGCTGCATTTCCTCCCGGGCATGCTGTAAAAACCAGCTATGGGATCCGAGAGTTTCAGCATATTGTAGTTTAGGCGATGAGCTGACAATCTGTGAACCTGTCACTACAGCAATATACCTACAAATCTACCTTAAATATCCCTCAAAACTTTCTCAGACGTGACGGAACGACCTCTGTTTAGGTTGCGCTCTGCCTACCCCATTAGGGATAAAGGCGTGATTAAATGGATGGATGAAATAACAATGAAGAGTATAACAAAATGTTCGCAAACATAGTACCAAAACGACAAAGTTTGTTCATATTCCCAATGGTTTTCAATGCGCATAGTTTAATCTGAAATTTAAAACGTCTCTTCATACGTGAAATATGAAAAATGCATGAAACAAAACAACTGTTCTTGTGCCTCGGATCCCTAAACATAAGATCTATAGATTTATTTATTTATTTTAGACGAAATTTAGAATGAGTTATTCTTTTTGTTCTTCCATGCTGGACTGAGAGAGATAGAAAAACATAGAATGTTCCAGCTGCCCTTCCTCCCGGGCATTCAGCAAAAGGGACTCGAGGGTTACAGTGTATTGTAATTTAGGCGATGGGCTGACAGCCTGTCACTATAGCATTACAAATTACAATCTAAAATTGCCCTCAATTTTTGTCAGACGTGGCGGAAGCGCCTTTTACGAGGCGTTTAACGCTCTGCTTACCCCGTAAGGGATGAAGGCGTGACTATATGTATATGTATGTATGTATTGTTTTTTTTATATTTTGCTTCAATTCTTTATTTGAAAGCTTTTCTCACTTCAAGGTTTAGAGTTTTATTCGCAACCTTTTGAAATAAATTCTGTAAGTGACCAGATGGTCCTACATAACTCAAGCCAAATTTTGTCATATTCATATTAAAAACATAAAGTAAATAAGAGATGGTTATTTACTCTTAGTTAGAGAGAAGTGTGATAGGAAAATTATAGATTACCTGAACACATACACACACACACATACACACTATCACACCTGTATCCGTAATGGGGTAGACAGAGCGTTAACGACCCAAGCAAAGGTCGTTTCGCCACGTCTGACAAGTTTTGAGGGTTGTATAATATGATAGATTTGTATATTGCTGAAGTTACAGGTTGTCAGTCCATCGCCTAAATTACAATATACTAATCTCGAATCCCTTAGCTGGTTTTTACAGCATGCCCGGGAGGAAATGCGGCTGGCACATTCTGTGTTATCAATCGCTCCCAGTCCAGCACGGGAACTGAATAAATGAAATGAAATTATCAAACTAAAAAGAAATTATTATTTATTTACATTAAACACAACCACAACCTTAACATAAAATGAATTCATAAAATTTTATAAATATCTAGAAAATTACAATTTAGATTTCGTTTTACTTTCATATGTGACAGGAATAACAGTATCTTTCTTAACAACCGGCTTGCGAGGAGCGACGATAGTCAACACTCCATCCGAAGTCAATTTTGTCTTCACTTTCTCGGGGTCACACTCTTCAGGCAACAAATACTTCCTTGTAAAGTGTCTGCTTATGTATCCATGCTCGTCTTTCTTCTCGTCATGTTTAGCTTCGACTACGATGTACCCATCAGCTATCTTCACAGTAATATCTTTCGGGTCAAAGTCTTTGAGTTGCAAAAACACTTCGTACTTATCCTTCTCGGTCCTTATTCCGGTTTCTTGCCTCCAAGGGAAGTTTTCCAGCCAATCTATTGACTGTAGAAGCAATTCGTCTCCAAAATCGGGTTTTCTTAAAACAAACATTGTAGAAAACGCACGGAAACTTGCTTGTCTCGAATGTTTTTGATGAATTGTTGTAGTTTTATCTCGTGTTTATTCTAGAAACTTTGAAAACATACGATGACCCCGAATGATCTACGTAAACAAGCTTCCAAGAAGTGTTAAAGGTTTCGCATAGATGGCGCTAGTGACTTTGGAAGTGCTGCCATCTAGCGAGGATTTACGCAGGAAACGTTCAATTTAGGTAGAGCCGGTAGAGCAAATTTCTTTTCAACGCCCGAAGAGTTAAGTGTGAAATCGGAAATGACACGACGCTACAGCCTGAAAAATAAACACCATTGTTTCCAACATATGGAAGTAATTTAGCAGAAGATATTCGTACTTCGTGCTCGAGTTAAACCACTATAATTTTTATCGTTTGTGACTACGTCTAATAATAGTTAGTAGTAGTGTCGTTCGACCTTCGCAAGATAACAACTAAAACAAAAGATCTAATTGAAGGTTAGTCAAAATAAAATATGAAAAAATCGTATGCATGAAACAGTTTATAATATAAGTTACTCTCCCTATCATATTCAGTTATTATTTAGTTACGCATCTTATCGCTCTTATCAATTGGTCTTTGGAGATGTATTTCTTGCCTACTACTGTACTTCTACATAGTTTTTTATAAACCGTTTAAAAATGTCTAAATCTAAAGTAGCTATAGTAACCGGCGCAAATAAAGGACTTGGTTTTGCTCTAGTAAAAGGACTCTGTGAAAACTATGAAGGAATTGTTTATCTAACTTCGAGGGATGTGAAAAGAGGTCAAGATGCATGCGAGGAACTTAGCAATTTAGGATATGAACCGCAGTTTTATCAGCTTGATGTGACTAACCCTGACAGCGTAACAAGATTCTGTGCGTACATAAAAAAACAACATGGATTCGTAGATTTAATAATCAACAACGCTGGAGTTTTATTTCTGAAAGACGCACAAGAGCCGAAACTTTATCAGGCGGAACAGACGCTGTTCGTAAATTTCTTTGCTTTAGTGAATTTTTGCGAAGCAATATTGCCGATGGTTAGACATGGAGGGCAAATCATCAACATATCTAGCTCGTCTGGGCATCTCTCGCGAATTCCGTCTGAAGAATTGAAGAAGAAATTTCAGAATATAGAAATAACTCTAGAAGAATTGAAGAGTTTGATGAACAGCTATGTGAATGCAGTAAAAGCGAATAAAGATATAGAAGCTGGTTGGGGCGATTCACCATACGTCGTGTCAAAAGTCGGAGTCAACGCGTATACGTTTTCATTGAATCGCAGGCTGGCACATAGAGGTAAGCTCATCATTATCAATTCTTCTTCTTCTGTCGAGTGGGTATCGAGTCTATCGACCCAGTATCACTTATCAATAACTAGTTAAGTGTACCTTTAGGCAAACACTACACGCACAAGTAATATCTTTAAGTATGGGAGGTCTAAATTTTTCCCACATTTAGAGAAAACGTATGTATAACACACGAAATTAGAATGGAAGGTCATTTTCTTTTCGTGCGTAATACAAGACGTAAAAGTTAAGTGACCTTATAATTTGGTGCCGTAACCAGGATTTATTTTCACGTTCGTAATTGAGTTACAATTTGGTGCCATTACCAAGATCTTTTCAGTTACAAGTTGGTGCCATGACCAGGATAATTTCAGTTACAAGTTGGTGCCGTGTTAAGGATCTTAATTTTCACGTTCGCAATTGAGTTACAATTTGGTGCCGTAGTTAGGATCATTTCAGTTACAAGTTGATGCCGTGATTTTAAGTTTCACGTGCGCAATTGAATGACAATTTGGTGCCGTAATTAGGATAATTTCAGTTACAAGTTGGTGCCGTGACCGGGATCTTAATTTTCACGTGCGCAAATGAATGACAATTTGGTGCCGTAATTAGGATCATTTCAGTTACAATTTGATGCCGGGACCAGAATCTTGATTTTACGCGCGCAATTGAATGACAATTTGGTGCTGTAACCAGTTCCAACCGGTAACTGAAATGATCCTAGTTACGACTGCTGTGGCCAGGATCAAATTGACATTCGCCCGATTGACTTACAAGTTGGTGCCGTAACTACGATAATTTCAGTTACAAATTGGTGTCGTGATCTTAATTTCCACGTGCGCAATTGAATGTGTTCCAACTGGTAACTGAAATGATCCTAGTTACGGCTGCTGTGACCAGGATCAAATTTTCATACAGCAATTGAGTTACAATGTGGTGCCGCGACCAGGATAATTTCAGTAACAAGTTGGTGCCGTGACCAGGATCTTTTCAGTTACAAGTTGGTGCCGTGATCAGGATCTTTTCAGTTACAAGTTGGTGCTGTGACCAGGATCTTAATTTACACGTGCGCAATTGAATGACAATTTCTTGCCGTAATTAGGATCATTTCAGTTACAAGTTGATGCCGTGATCTTAATTTACACGTGCGCAATTGAATGACAATTTGGTGCCGTAACCAGTTCCAACTGGTAACTGAAATGATCCTAGTTACGACTGCTGTGGCCAGGATCAAATTGACATTCGCGCGATTGACTTACAAGTTGGTGCCGTAACTACGATAATTTCAGTTACAAATTGGTGTCGTGATCTTAATTTCCACGTGCGCAATTGAAAGTCAATTTGGTGCCGTAACCAGTTCCAACTGGTAACTGAAATGATCCTAGTTACGGCTGCTGTGACCAGGATCAAATTTTCATACAGCAATTGAGTTACAATGTGGTGCCGCGACCAGGATAATTTCAGTAACAAGTTGGTGCCGTGACCAGGATCTTTTCAGTTACAAGTCGGTGCCGTGATCAGGATCTTTTCAGTTACAAGTTGGTGCTGTGACCAGGATCTTAATTTACACGTGCGCAATTGAATGACAATTTCTTGCCGTAATTAGGATCATTTCAGTTACAAGTTGATGCCGTGATCTTAATTTACACGTGCGCAATTGAATGACAATTTGGTGCCGTAACCAGTTCCAACTGGTAACTGAAATGATCCTAGTTACGGCTGCTGTGAACAAGATCAAATTTTCATACAGTAATTGAGTTACAATGTGGTGCCGCGACCAGGATAATTTCAGTTACAAGTTGGTGCCGAGACCACGATCCAATTTTTTCGTAAGAAAGTCACATTACTATTTTTTTTTAATAAACGGAAACAAGGGTTCCAAAAAAACAAAAATAGAGTAATAAATTGTACTTACCGCTTTTCTCTCCATCTTTTCAGGTATTACAGTAAACTGCGTCCACCCTGGCTACGTAAAATCCGACATGACGCGAGGACTTGGCGACCGCACCGCGGAGCAAGGGGCGGTGGTACCATTGAAACTGGCTTTGGAAGATAATTCTGGAGGATTGTACTTGTGGCAGAACGGGGAAGTCGTACCATGGGATGGGCCTGATCCTAGAGGGTATATTGATGGGAAGAAACTCTAGTGTGATGAGAAAAAAGAAAAATGATTCTTGTTCTGAGGTTGTCTGGTAAATTGCTGGCATTACTTTAAGGTTTATGTTATTTACTTGTTTTTTTTTTCTGTGACAATTAAATGAATATTGTATTTTGATTCTAGTTGCTTTAAAAGCGGTGTCTTGTATGTTTTTAAACATCGTTTCTATTTGCCGTCCAGGAATCTTTATTGCAATATATTAAAATCCTGAACTGTGAAAATATTGTGAACTGTCATTTTGCAACTAGAACATTCTGCACCTGGCGGTTATATAGTGTGTTTAATTCTTGTTTTGTACTTTATTTTTAATTTGTTTGGCTGTCGATAAGGAAAGTGTTCATGATTTGTTTCCGAAGTAAAAGGTGTATCATTGAAAGAATGAGTAATATCATTGTTTTATTTAAATGATTTCCTTTTGATTATGGCTCATTAACGTACAAATGGAACAGCAAGTAATCTGCATCTCATTTTAATATAGAAAATATAATCTTTAACAGGGATATGATTCAAGTAAATATATAAATAACGAATATACATATTCAGCGAAGCGTAACGAAGTATAGAACGAAAAAGATAGAGAACTATGATAAGAGGGACAGAGACAGCCGAAACCGAAACTAACAGAAAACTAAACACTTTTTTTTATAAATAAAACAAATATGTTAATTTATTTTACAAATTCCTTTGTTATCATATTTCTCTCGTTTAAAATATGCTCTTCTTAATACAAAGATTTATCGATCACATCACCAACGGAAAGAACAGTAATTAGTCGAATAGAAAATATATCGGTTCGTTTGCTCGGTGGATTGCACTTGTGGGCGCCCGGGGGCGTGTGTGGGCGCCCGGGGACGTGTGTGGGCGCCCGGGGGCGTGTGCGTCTACTTGGCGTCGATGCACTCGGCGGCGTGGGGGGGCGCGGGCTTGGCGGGCGCGAAGCCGGGGGGGAGGGGGATGGAGTTGTACCCCCAGCCCAGTTTGTTGCCGTTGTTGTGGGCCCACTGCTGCATGAGAGGCACCTGCGGAAGACGACGCGCTTATTGCTTGAAGTGTTTCTAAATGTTCTTTAAACGGATTCCTTACTATATTCTTTATACATACATACATATAATCACGCCTATATCCCTAATGGGGTAGGCAGAGCGTAAACGACCTAAACCAAGGTCGTTCCGCCACGTCTGACAAAGTTTTGAGGGTGATTTAAGATATATTTGTAGGTATATTACTGTAGTGACAGGTTGTCAGCCCATCGCCTAAATTGCAATATACTGGAACCCTCGGATCCCTTAGCTGTTTTTTACAGCATGCTCGGGAGGAAATGCAGCTGGCACATTCTATGTTTTTCTTTCGCTCCCAGTCCAGCATGGAAGATCTATATTCTTTATTGTTTAAAAAAATAAAAATACAGTTCAACTTAAAAAAATAAACAACAGGCGAGCTTATCCTCTATAAGAGAGATTCCAGCCAACCTAATGGGGATAAAAGATGAGAAATTCACGGGAACAGATACAGTTAGTATAATTTAATTACAAATTGATATATAATAATACTAATACACATATTAACATACTATAATAAACTATTCATATAAATATATTTATATTATATATAAATGATAAAATAAAATATAATTATATACGTCATAGAGAGGTCATAAAATGCTCTTTCAGTCTCTTCTTAAAAGTGATGCTCGAGGGACTGTCTTGTATAGTTTTCGGCAGTTTGTTTCACAGTTCTTCCATTCTGGACTGGGAGCGAAATAAAAACATAGAATGTGCCAGCTGCATTTCCTCCCGGGCATGCTGTAAAAACCAGCTAAGGGATCTGAGGGTTTCAGTATATTGCGATTTAGGCGATGGGCTGACAACCTGTCACTACAGCAATATACCTACATATCCATCTTGAATAACCCTCAAAACTTTGTCAGACGTGGCGGAACGACCTTTGTTTAGGTCGTTTACGCTCTGCCTACCCCATTAGGGACAAAGGCGTGATTATTTGTATGTATGTATGTTCCACAGTTGAATGGCTCGAACAGTGAACGAGTTAAAAAAGAATTTAGTGTTCGATCCAGGAACCTCCAACACCTTTGTGATGCATGCGCGAATGGGTCGAGGATCAGGGGGTAAAAAACGAAATCGGGAGGATTCCTTACCTCTTCATGGAAATTGTATTATATTGTTTTTGTTACTTGGTGTTTTTGTTATTGTTACTTAGAGTATTTGTTGTTTTATTGTTGTTGAAGGACGATTTTATTGTTGCTGATTGTGTTATTGTTGCTGTTTCATAGTGTTATTATTGTTGGTTTGGTACATGATCCGTAAACTCTAACAACAACAACAATAAAAACAGCAGATAACAACAACAATAACATCATGTTACAACTACAATAACATCGTGAAACTACAACAATAACATCACGTAACAACAAAAAATACGCAATACAAAAAAACATCAAGAAACAACAACAATAAAATCATGTAACAACATAATGCTACATAATGTAATTGATGTTATTGTTGTAAATTTAAAATTATATCAACATATTGCAGTTATTGTTGTTAATCCTTGTTATTATTTTGTTGTTATTACTCCGAGTTATATTGTTGTTGTCAAAAGATGTTTTTGTTGCTGTTACAACTTTTTATTGTTGTGTGTTATTATTATTACATACATACATACATATAATCACGCCTTTATCCCTAATGGGGTAGGCAGAGCGTAAACGACCTAAACCAAGGTCGTTCCGCCACGTCTGACAAAGTTTTGAGGGTGATTTAAGATATATTTGTAGGTATATTGTTGTAGTGACAGGTTGTCAGCCCATCGCCTAAATTGCAATATACAGAAACCCTCGGATCCCATAGCTGGTTTTTACAGCATGCCCGGGAGGAAATGCAGCTGGCACATTCTATATTTTTCCCTCGCTCCCAGTCCAGCATGGAAGTTATTATTATTAGAGTACTTTAATTAATTTATACATACTTGTATCTTATTGAGTCCATTCGGCTGTTGCACGCTGAGCTGGTTGAAACGCGCGAACAACTCCTGCTGTTGCGGCGAGAGGTTGTTGATGTTGTTGCTAACGTTGCTCATATTGCTAATGTTGCTCATATTGCTCATATTGCTCGGCTGCTGTGGCTTGGGGAAGTTGACGGAGGTGGACATGATGGCGGGGTCCATCTGTGTCCAGTCTGAGAAAATAGCCGCCTGATTAGAACTGCTAGTCAACTCGCGTCGAAGTCGTGAGGCGATTTGGGTGCGATGGTTTCCTGTTTTCAGGTGGTTAGTGTGTTTTTGTGGTTTGTAAGTTTACAACTCGATAAAAAAAGATCATTAAAAAGATTGCCATTGGTGCAATTTGGCAAGAACGCGACTTAATGAAATCGACTAAAATTATTGCCCTCACTATTTGTCAGTCTTGATGGAAAAGGACAGGTATGTACTTATATTCGTTAATTTGTCTCTCTTGCGACGCCGAGTTGCTCATTGCATTACATATTAGTAGATGCTTAAACTAAATCATCAACATGAATAAAATCTAGGATGACATTCTACGGCTTGTGCTTCCATGCTGGAATAATACCAAAAGTCTTCTTAGCGAGTGGATTTTCAAGTTAAACGACCCGATGAACCCTGGTGTCAGAGTTTTCAAACCGCCTAGTAGCACAACTATTTAGGTTTGAATAACGACCACTATCAAAGGCAGCGACCGGGACCGAGGGCTTAACGTGCCCTCCGAAGCACGGAATCCGCTTTCTTTTTGGACAATCAGGTGATTCAGCCTACAATGCCCTAACCTAACTGGGGAAAACTTCACAAAGTGTTAATTAACAAATAGCAACTTTGTCCCCCCCTGGGAATCGAATCCAGGACCTCCGGATCGTAAGCCCATCGCTCTGACCATTAAACCACGGAGACAGTTAAGTTAATAAAAGTGATAGAAAAATACAGAATGTTTCATCTTTCCCGGGCATATTGTAAAAGTCAGCAGAGGGAAACATTTGTTTTATAAATAAATGAATTTATTATTTGTAGTATTTATTAATTGGAAACTGGTATTTTGAAAGTAGTCCTATTTTAATTTCAATTTAAATTTAATATTTTGATATACTCAAAATAATTTAACTGTTTTTTGTGTAAAAGGTTTGTACTTTTATTTATTTATTTTTAGTTTTAATTTAATGTTTCATACGTATCCAAAATTAATTCTTTACTTAACATTGGAAGAGCGGTGCCTTCTAATACAGGCCCTTAAGCTTACCAGAAGGCACCGACCCTTAGATAAGTTTTATCTGTAAGAGCTACCAATAAAACAATTTTTTTTTTTGGTGGATTCTTATTACTTCCAGGACAGCATGTAAGGTAGCGAAAGGGTCTCATTCGCTACCTTACATGCTCTATCCAGCAATGTGTGGACGCGGTACCTTGCGGGTGCAGGCGCGGCGGCGGCATGTTGTAGGTGTTGAGATGTCCGAAGCCGGGCGGCGGCGCGCGGGCTCGGCGCACGCGCTCCATGTTGTCACTGCAACAACAGAATATCACGTTTTAGACAATAGGGAATACTCATGATTTTTATAAAACTATTAGTAAGAATTATTGTCACCATAGATGAACGGATGTGAAGGAATTTTCGCAAAATATTCATTAGTTTAAGAGTTAAATACATACATACATATAATCACGCCTTTAAAAGGCCTCTTACATACTGGACTGGGAGAGAAAGAAAAACATAGAATGTTCCAGTTGCCCTTCCTCCCGGGCATGCTGTAGAAGTCAGCAAAAGGGATTTGAGGGTTACAGTGTATTGTAATTTAGGCGATGGGCTGACAACCTGTCACTACAGCAATACACATTACAATCTAAAATTGCCCTCAATTTATGTCAGACGTGGCGAAAGCGCCTTTTAGGAGGCGTTTTACGCTCTGCCTACCCCGTAAGGGATAAAGGCGTGATTTTATGTATGTATGTAAAAGGGCTCGTAAAAGGCGCTTTCGCCACGTCTGACAAAAATTGAGGGCAATTTTAGATTGAAAAGTGTATTGCTATTAGTGACAGGTTGTCAGCCCATCGCCTAAATTACAATACACTGTAACCCTCGAGTCCCTTTTGCTGACTTCTACAGCATGCCCGGGAGGAAGGGCAGCTGGAACATGCTATGTTTTCCTATCTCTCCCAGTCCAGCATGGAAGGTACAATACAATACAAAATTCTTTATTGCACAAAGAAACACATACAAAAGAAATAAAAAGGAACAAACGTGACAGTACAATATAGGCGGCATTATTGCTAAAGCAGCAATTTGGGTATAGAATTGTAATTTATAATGTGTCTAAAATAAACGTATATTTTATTCTAAGTATCAATACGCAAGTTATAGCACACTCAGCAAAGGCGATTGATTGGCCGCTCTAATCGGACGAGATTATTTGAGGGAATTATTTGTGGACTTTAATGACAATTTCGTATATTATTATAACAGTAAATCAATTGTAAAATATACGAAATTGCATAAAAATCCATAAACAATACATACATACATATAATCACGCCTTTATCCCTTATCGGGTAGGCAGAGCGTAAACGACCTAAACAAAGGTCGTTCCGCCACGTTTGACAAAGTTTGAGGGTTATTTAAGATAGATTTGTAGGTATATTCCTGTAGTGACAGGCTGTTAGCCCATCGCCTAAATTACAATATACAGAAACCGTCGGATCCCTTAGCTGGTTTTTACAGCATGCCCGGGAGGAAATGCAGCCGGCACATTCAATGTTTTTCTCTTGCCAGCATGGAATTATTTTTATGTTATTCTTTATTTTATTACAAATTAAGTAACAATACGTGAGTTATATCAAAGGTAACCTTTCAGGAGTGGAAAAGGCATGTGTGCACTATCTACTAAACTATCAATCGATCGTCGAATCTCTCTTCCTTTTACGTAAGTGCGAGAGAAAGATCCGATAATTGATCGATAGTTAAGTAGATAATGCTCAGATCCTAAATACAACGCAGAGACGAAACTTCTTTCTTTCTTAGTCGTCTAGTTAACATACTAGCCTACGTATTCAAAATGGTCTATAGGTCTCTGAAGTGCTCTGTGTTACGAAGTGGTCGGTAAATCAAAGACAGCGACCGGGACCGACAACAGCTTAACGTCCTCCAAAGCACGGATTTTTTTTCTTCCAGACAATCAGGTCATTTATTGTCCTAACCGAACTGGGGAAAATGTCACAAAGTGATAAAGAGTCAAATAACCATTTTGAAACCGAATCCAAGACTTCCGGTTCGTGAGCCCATAGCTCTGACCACTAGACCGTTCAGTAGATATAAACATACCCGCTGGACACGGTGGTCTGCATCATCTCCGTCTCCATCATCTCCGCGAGCGCTTTCTGCGTCTCCTTGAAGGGGTCGAAGTCCAGGTCGTCATCCCCGTCGCCCGCCGCGCACCGCCCCATGCTCTCCGCGCGCATGCTGCTCATCCTGAGGGTAAGAAAAGAAAAAGGGCTTATGTTGCTGCCTTGGGGTACTCCTCATCTGACAGGTAATGCTATTCCTTCTAGAGAAGAAACATATTATGTAAGTAATAAGTTTAATCTGGAGTGCTATTCTTCCATGCTGGACTGGCAGTGATGGAAAAACATAGAATGTGCCAGCTGCATCACCTCCAGAGCATGCTGTAAAATATACTGCAATTTTAGGCGATGGGCTGACAACCTGTCACTACAGCAATATACGTACAAATCCATCTTGAATAACCCTCAAACCTTGTCAGACGTGGCGGAACGACCTTTGTTTAGTGATTATATGTATGTATGTATGTATGTTATTTACTCACTAAATTACTTCACATTCTTACAAATTTGTGTAGAAATGGTCATCAATAAATAGCCTTGACTTATATTTTAACATACAGAAAAGGTTCTAGGAATTAAAACATTGATATAGATTAGAAATGCTTAGATGTGTGGCTGTTACCGTTAATGTAAGTTTTTATAATAAATAAAGAAAGATAAAAGGGCCGAAGTTGCTACTTTGGGGTACACCGCAACTAAAAGGTAGGTATAAGATTGCTAATATATTCAGATAATTTCATTTGCCGTGATCGGTTGATAAAATAGTTTGCAAAATTATCAAAAGCCAGTTCACAATTAATCTTATTATTATTCTTTATACAAGAAGTTGGACGGACACCATGTCGAACGCCTTAGCAAAATCTAAGAACATCCTAAAGCATTTATTTTGATTTTAATGACGAAATTAGCGAGCCAAGTAACAATACACAATAAAAGGCCTAGCATACAGTGTCATCAGTAAAACTTCCTATTCAAAACAGATGAAATTTTAAACATACATCACGCCTTTATCCCTAATGACCCCAGCAGAGCGTAAACTACCTAAACAATGGTCGTTGCGCCGCCTCTGACAAAATTTTGAGGGTTATTTTAAGATAGAT